>OY987206.1:36396491-38796491 GCA_963920795.1 Eutolmus rufibarbis | reverse complement strand
TCAATTATATTATTTCTTTCATTAGTTTTAGCGGTGGAAAACAATGAGGCAACGAAACATTTTCAAAGTTCTGATATTTCAACACTAGTAGAAAAACTACTCTTCATTTAAATTGTTTATTTATGTTTTTTAGGGGAAGCTCTTGCTTTTCATATGCTTCTTTGAAACAACTTTCTACGAAATGTAACATACAATCTAAGTACGTATATCGTATGTGACCAAACCAGGCCCACGCACAGGAACATTCGATTACTTATGTAGAATTTTAATGTGTTATCATACAATGTAGAATTTTAGTGGTTTTTCAATACACAAATAGATATACGAGCACAGTTTGATATGTCAGTTAGTTTTTGAATTTCTCCTGCAGTAATTTAAATGCAACACTGCTCCTGTCAGCTGCCATCTATTAATAAACTACTGTAAAATTTTGAGCAAGCTGCGTCATTTAGTTTGTGTTTGACAGCCATGGAAAGCAGACAACCTTATGAAATTTAACGAAAATGGAAAAAATTTAATTTCGTGTGCTGATTAAGCATTATTTTTCCATTTTTCCATTTATCCATACATTGGGCTACGAACTGCTACCCCATCCAGCATATTCTCCAGATTTAGCCCCCTGCGACTATTTCCTGTTTCCATAAGGTTAAATAAAATAATAAAATGATTTACGATTTTTGACGATTTCCTTCAGGTATATGATTTGGTTTTATTGTAGCATATTTCTGATCAAAATATTAAATAATTTCAACGTGGCATAAACTAACCGTCTTGTTTTGGAACATGCAAAATAAAATATTGATTTGGTTTACTTAAATTTTTTTCTAAGTGAACTCAAAACGAAGTAATTGCTTTTGTTAATGTTCATACCAAACAACAAATAAAAAAAAAGTTTAAAAACTAAAACCCGACAACGCAAAAGCTGAAAACAAGTATAAAATATTATCTAGGAAGGTCAATACCCTGATTCAATAACAATGGTTTTGGATCAAAAGTAGTTGTAGTCGGAGGCCTTCCTTTAAATTCGTAGATTTATTTGGTCTCTGACTACAACTATTTTGAATCCAAGACCTTCGTTACTGAATGAGGGTTTTGACCTTCCTATATTATATTTTATACTTGTTTTCAGTTTATGCGTAGTCGGGCTTTGGTTTTTAAACTTTTGTTTTATTTACACATTGGTAGAAAGGAAATCATTGGGTTTAGTAAGACGTCGTTATGCTATGGCACGCCAATTATTAACCTTCCAGCGGGCTCGTGGCGTCGAATCGACCGCTCTTGGCGAATATTCCTACATTAAATCATTCTTGCGCATCGTAGGTATTTACCATTTCTAGTAGCCTCTGATAAGGACACTAACAAACTATTTCTATCTTTTTTCATGCCCCACAGATAGCTTTTATTTTTTTAGTTTTGCCTATGAAGTCGTACATCTTGTCTAAGAAATAGTAGTAGTAAGATTTTTGCTGCCAAAATGTTTCTTAATCCAAATTCCAAATCCAAATCCAAATTCCAATCCAATGACTAATTTTGTGAAAAATATATCATAATTTGATTAATATCTGCTTTATGTGTTGTTAAAAAATTCTTCAGTGGTCTGTTTAAAATCCTATTTTTAAATTTTACATTCATTATTGATTAATAATCATATAACACCATTGATTAAAATAAATCGAATATTAAATGCTAAAATTTAGTAATTCTAAATACAATCTTCAAGAAATTAAGGCATAATAAAATGGAAGTAAAAAATTGTTTTCAATGGTTATATCTTCGCGAAAAATGAGTGAATTTTAATGAATAAGGGCTAAATTCAAAACATACCATTTACAGTTCTGGAAACAAAAGCTCAAAATCGTCCACCACTGCTCTGTCCTAAGTGTTAAAAGATTAGAAAAATTATCCCTTATTGTTTTATTGACTTTGATCGCAGCAATGGGATATTCTGTCTTCTTGAAATATTTTTTTTCTTTTCTGTACAAAGTTTTAACCGAAATAATGACCCGCAGTACCTGGAACGCTGCAAATATTCTCTTTAAAATGCTTCTACACGATGTTGTAGATAAAATTATTTTCCTTGTGTGAATTTCGTTTTTAAAACATGTTAAAAATACGAGTACTGCATTTTCTCATTTTCTTGTTATTATGTTGCCATTTTGTGAAGAATGGCTAAACTTATAAATTTTAACATTTCTCTTTCAGCTAATTGTGTAACAAAAAATTCTCCGAAATGAAAACATCCACTTTTTATAATAGTTTTTGAATCAAAATTTAAAAAAATGTTGTTGTGTATTAATAGTTTTATGAATTTTGAAGCCATCTATGCGGTGCAGCTGGAGCACATAATGCGGATATGATTCGACTTAAGATTTGTGATTTTTGTGCGCGGGATACTCAAGTGATCTAAAAGTGTCAACTTATAACAAAACGATTGTGATATAAATGATTTTTTTCTTTAAAGTTAAAAATATTTATTTATTAAGAAAAGTGTATAGTACCTACTAAATATTTCAATTCTATTAATAATAATGTATTTTCTAATATAAGATTGCAATAAATGAAAATGTTTTTTTCAGATAATTGTGTTTCATCTATATTTGTGTTGCATTTATATATTTTATAACATATTTATATAAAGAAATATACACATATTGTATGGATGTTCAAAAATATTTTAAAATCGGGCATATGAATGTAACACTAAAACGTTTTAAAATAAAACGTTTAGTCATTTTAAATTAAAACACTAGAATTTACAGTGTAGTTGTTATGTTATAAGGAACCAGGGCTAAGCATAGGTAACTTCGATTACGATTTTACTATGTCATCATACAATGTAAAATTTTAGTGGTTTTTCAATAAACAAATAAATACCTAATATTGATTTTATTTGACTTATTATTATCATACATATAACTAAGACCGAAATAAAATTTAAAAAAAAATATATACAAATAAAAACTGTAATATGGAAAATAACCCCAACATTTACTTTAACATAGAAAATCATTGAAACTAAACTAAGAAAGGTCTTGCTGGCCCAGTAACAAAATCATTAATCAAATCCTGTTCACGAGCAGCTATCCTGGCGGTGACTCCTAGATACATACATAGGTCAATATTTGCATTAGGCCCTCCAGCAACATTCTAATAAATCCTTTCAATCTCCTCAGCAGCGGTGGAAGATTATAGTTAGCCAACTTCTAGACACCCCGTGGAGGTGAGTAAGAGCCTCAACTATGTCCTGATCCCGACAGTCATATCCAATTCCACCTGTCCAAAACATTAAAGTATCTAGCCCTAGCATGGTATTGTAGGGCTGAGGGACGATAGTAACAAAAATAATAAGTCTTGGCCGGACGAGGGTGTTGCATGTTTTTATGCAACCCTTTCATAATCTCGGGAAGAATAGCGGCTGATTCCGAAGGCGCACCCGACGTGCTTTCATAGAACAAAATAATAAGCCCCGGGCAGCCTCATCGCTCACAAAAAACATCGGATGACGTAAAAAAGTGGGACAGGTTGAGCGGTGGGGCTGCCAAGGTGTCCGGACTACGCTTTATCTTCCTGAGGGAGCAGGGCCTAGAATTGTGGCAGAAAAGTCTAGGCACCGGCCGCCCTCATTACAACAGTGGAGGTAAATGGGTACCTTGTAGTTTCCCATGGGTCG
The DNA here is from genome assembly GCA_963920795.1 of Eutolmus rufibarbis. Classification (NCBI taxonomy): domain Eukaryota; kingdom Metazoa; phylum Arthropoda; class Insecta; order Diptera; family Asilidae; genus Eutolmus; species Eutolmus rufibarbis. The sequence continues at coordinate 38,792,821 of OY987206.1, read as the reverse complement.
GGTTGCTATTATTCTTCGGTTAGTCAAACACGAGAACTGCCCGGGTTGTGATGAAATATAAACTCTCCTGGGAAAACTCGTGGAAAATTGGTACCGCATGAAATAACTCCCACTGGCAACCTGTCTGGGCTGCTGTTCGGCCTGAAATTGGCTGTGGTTAGGCACAAGGTGCCAGACGCGGATGCAGGCTTTTGCTATTTGCCGGTCAATTTTAAGAGATCCTTAAATTCTTTGTACCTCACTTTCGGATGAATTAATGAGCTTTCTTTCATATAGTTGCTAGAATTTCTTTACTCGAACAAATCCAGAGCACCTTTTGGAACTATTTATGAGTTTCCTTAATGTGAAAAAGTTCTTTACTTTGAATCCAGCAGGAAAAGTTTTCTTTTGAAAATTGGAAATAGGTCCGAGCTGTTAAAGGTTTTCTTTTTGCTTTAAAATTTTTAATGTAACCCTTTCAAGAATATTTAAAAATAAATGTCTTTAATATTCAAAATCGAGAGAAAAATGTCTGTATAAATTTGAACATATTTTGCATATAAAGAGATTTTTTATGTTTTTCTTATTATTTTAAAACGACGGTTTCCTTATTATTTAAAATAATCATCTTTTTAATTTCATTATAGTATATGAAATCTATTTGAAAGCTCCACTACTTCTCCTAGTTTCTAAAAGGTTTTATATAATTTTTAGAAATATTCTTGTACTCTTTTAAGCACAGTTCAAAACATAATATATGTACATATATGAATATTATATATTATTAAATTGGATTTCCTTTTTGGCACTTGTTGTTTTCATATTTTTTGCAAAGTAATATTATTTTCAATTTTCTATTCGATTTAGTTTAAATTCTGTTTAGCATTCAAATTGGACTCTTTTTTAAATTAAAGACATTGGATACTTTCAGTTCCAATCCTAAAGATATGATCAATGTTATTCACAATATTTTTTTGTCTGGTAATAATGCTCGTTTAGAAATGAGGTAAATGCCAAAATATATCGATGACAATATATTAGAATATAAATTTTTTCCATTTTTTCGTGTTTTTGTTTTTCTGATCCGATGTTTCTCGTAAGATATTCGATCGTCCCGGAACGTTTTTTACACTCTTGTATCTTTCCATCTAAAACACTTCGAAGACATGTTTCTTAGACTGAAACCAAAAAAATTATTCTAGGTTTATTTTATTTCAATAAGATATAATAATATTAAAATATGGAACCATAATTATGCTGTTACTCATAAGGGCGCCTATATCAGTAGATTGCGCATTGAGGCATCTAACCCACGCTTTAGACATCTATCCATTTATACTAGAACTTAAAAAAAAATATTTTAAGTTTTGCTTTAATTCTGATTTATAAAAAAAATATAAGTTATTATTATTTGTCAATGATATATGCTGCATAAAATTCATCACTCAATTCCTAACCACTTCACTAAGATACTACAGAATTAAAAAATGGGGCATCTATCCGTACTTTACCTACTCTAACAATCATTCTATTCAGTGAAAAGTAAAGTAAAACTTCATTTTCATTTTAAGACCTCCCTATCCTTACTTATTTTCCTGTAGTTGATTCAGTAAAGGTTCTTTTTAACACCTTTTAATATGAAATGTAAGTATGTCTTTCAAATGCAAAACCCATTTTACACATACATATCACTCCGAAGAAATTGAATCTATAAAAAAAAATGTATAAGGCTTATAAGCTTTGAAATAGAAAACATCAAGTTTCAGTAATACATATAACGAAGTTATCAATTATAACCATTGTATTATTAGAAAAATAAAGAAATTGATTTGAAAGCCTATTTCTAAAAATACTGAATAGTCTAATGGATTGCCCTAGTCGACTCAAAACTCAAGGTTTTTTCCTTCCGCATGTCTTGGCATATAAGAATCTTAAAATTTTCCATGTAGACTAACATAAATGAAAATATATCTAAATTTAGAATACAATAGAAATTCTTCATATTATTTTTTTTTTCGCAAAATCTCTTAAGACCTTTATAAATACTTGAAAGAGTTTCATTGAACAGGATCAAAGCATGTAAACATATTTTACTTAAATCGTATCTTCTTTTGAAAAGTTTTTTGCTCTAACGTCTATTTTTGGTTGAATATGTGTTTCCATTATTGTTTGTTAAAAACTTTAATTTTCCTGCTTTTGTGTCATAAACTATGACGTGCTTATTATTACTTAACTTAAAAATACGAAATTAATGTTCACTCAAATTCCTTAACGTGTAAATTTTATCCGCTTATGTTTATCTGGACACTATGAACAAAATGATTGTTAAAGAGTCATGTAAATCGGGTAAGCCGTTTTTGCATGACAACGGAAAACATAACCAAACAAACACTGCCTTCTTCCTTATTATGTTTTGAAAAATTTTCATAAATTTGCATTTGTTTGCTAAAATGGCAGAAGCAGAATTTCATGAACACGATGAAATGGGTCATTTGTAAATTACGAGAAAACTTAAATTATTATAGTACTTATTAATGTAGGGGTAAAAATTTTTTTTTTTGAAATATCTAGGGCCAGATTCCTAGTATACCTTGGGCCACAGGATCCCGAGCGTAGGATGCCGAACACCAATCTCGTTCTGTTGCTCTTCTGAAATAAAAAAACAATCTATAAGCGCTTTATCCTCCTACTGATTCTACCGCGTAAATCAATCTTATTTTCTCAAAGAACCGTTCTAAGAAATATCTAGATATTCTATATAGATCTAGGCGCCACCGACTTATAAACCAATCACTGGCAGAACACCAAATCCAGTGATCATTCTCCCGGATCCCGATATGCATCAAACTAAGGGAGAAACACCGTAACTAGGACACACAACCCTTGGGAGAAACCGTGTCCAAAACACCCAACCCAAGGGAGAAACACCGTGCCTAGATTACACAACCCTCAAGCCGATGACATCGTCCGTCTCAAATCTGATTTATAAGCGGATACATTTAAATTTAAAATAACTGACCTAGGCGCCTGCGCGTTACGAACTAGTCACTGGCAGAACACCAAATCCAGTGATCGCTCGCACGAACCCCGACATGCGTTCTAATAGGGGAGCAACACAAAAACCAGGATACACAACCCTTGGGAGAAACCGTGTTCAAAACACCCAACCCAAGGGAGAAACACCGTATCCACGTTTCCCAACCCCTAAACTTAGCACATCTTTTGTCCGATCAGGTCAAGGGAGAAACAAGTGTCTTAAGACACACAGCCCTTGTCCGATTTAACACGCGCGGGATATTTAATCTAATTTATATAAAAAACGCAATCAACAAGAAAGATAAAACACTTAGTGAAAACTCACCGCAATTTTCCTTATTCCTGACACTTCTCACTTTTAAAACTTATTTTGAATCGCTACTCTACTTTCTACACCTCTTTAAAAATTAATACTTTGCTTACTACACCTTACCACTCTGAAATTTCAACTAGAAATGACTTTTTCCTTCAAATTTAGCTACAAACGAACTCTCCCCCAATTCTCAAATGAGCCCTGAAAAATAAACAAACCGATGCCCCTCCAAGCCTTATCGCTAGGATATGCCTTGCCGAGGCGCATCAGGTCAAAATTTCCTTGCATGTGCATCTGGGCCCAAATCTATTTTTAGCTTTACCCTTTGTCTCAGCAGCGCAGGTCGCTCAAAAAATCTATGCACTGCGCAAAAAGGGTACGCATTCTCATCCTCGCATCATACCCGAGCCGGGCAAGGCCATAAAATTCATGCAAGCAAAAGATCTCAGGGGAAAATAAAATGCGTCTAAACCAAATTTCTTTCTTAAAAGTTCAGAGTTATATTTCAGTTAGTATTTTTGTTTTTTAAGCCTTACATTAAGTATAGAACATAAAGTATATAATGTATAAAATAAAACTTTGTCTGCAAACAATTCGTAAAATGACAAATAAAAATTTTTAATTTTAAACTCTTTAACTTATGAAACAACCATAAAGATTCCAATATTTCATTCTTTTCGGCACATTAAAATATTTTCCTATAAGATGGCAAATTTGATATTAAATTTCATAAATTCCAGAAGAACGAACAAAGAGCAATCATAATGTCGCAGTGCAATAAAAGATCATCTGGAATCTGCTTGTGGAATTTTAATAAAATAATTTAACAATTTATGAGATAATAACTCGGAGCACCTATTTCTTTTACGTCCGTTGAAGCGTTTTTAATTCAACAAACAGAGAGTCACTACCGCTGCCATAGAAAAAATTGCAGGGAAAGTCTGCAAAAAATTACATTTTGAAATAAAATTGTTTGAACAAAATGCGAATAACATTTTTCTTACAAACCCTACCTACCTAGCATTACAATTCTGCTTCTATTTTAGTAACAATGAACATTTTCGAGATGGAGTGGTCCTACACAAATATACCTTTCCTCAATAACTTCTAACCCCTATCAGCTTTAGCTTATTTTTTATTTAAAAAGGAACAAAACTGGAGAAGACTTGGGTAAATTATGTTTCTATGCCCAAAAAATAAGAAATAATGGGAAAAAATTCCGCGAGGGGAATACCCCAAAGGTCTAAAGTGTATGAAGCCCTGTTGCCCACCACACCCCATTTTGCCTGCGGTGTTTCAAGGGGGATGTGTTTGACTCGGATCAACAAAAACCCAAGTAAACAGAGGCCATCGTTAAATAATCGCCAGAAAGTCAATAAAGTTTTAACTCCGTGGAAGGAAGGATACAAAACTCTTTTTCTTTCAGGTGTTGTTCTGGTCAGCCCTAGGTAAAATTGAAGAAGGTAGAGAATAACTGGCTAATTTTTATTATATTTTTAATGGGGTCCAACTTAAATACTTCAGGAACTGTTTTCAGGGGAATAGCTGAGATGAGCTGGGATTTTTAAAAGGGTGGTGCTCAGCAAAATTTGTAATAATTGCTTAATTTTACGAAAAGGCCTGGTTAAGGATGATAATGGCTGCGGAATGGAGCCATTTATCGTCGTTTTCGAGATGTTGCCTTTAGAGTTATTAAGAATTAAAAAGAAGTCTGGAATTGTTCAGAAGATTGTATAACTCAGAAAAATTAAAATGAATAATGGAATTCTACAATTAAATACAATTGGTTGTTTCTAGATTAATTTAAAGATCATGTCAAAAAGAAAAATTATAGTTTTCTTTTAGTAAGATTGGATATTATCTGTATGTTAATATAATAGAAATGATAACCAATATCGCAATCTTTAGTCCATTCTTTATAAATGCAACCAAATGTTGAGATATAACAATTTCCGTACAGGTTAAATATGTACAGTGTACACTTTTATGAACTTAGTCATATTTTATTTAGCACCCTAAATAACATTGAAATCTGTTTTTAAAACAGTGTTATCAAATGAACAATTTTAATTACGAATTCGTAATCTAGGAAAAAATCCTATAGTTTAATCTACCACTTCTTGTGGATATTGTAATAGGTATGTATAAACATTAAAACTTCTTTAGTTCGAATACAAATTGGATATTATGAAAATCTTAATCAGTTTTGATTTTGTTATAATTTACAATTATTAAATCTGAAGAATACATACAATTTGTTTAGCATTTACTGAAAATTGTTTAAAGTTTTTTTTTTGCATTCGCCAAGCATAAATACGACAATTGATATTGTTTCAGTTGAGCTTTAAAATTTACTTAACTAATTACTCTATATATTATATTTTTGTTTTCGACAAACATAATTAAGAGTTTCGTAATAATTTACTTTTCCCTTTACTTCCTGTATTATTTTATTATTGCTTATTTTTACATAAAATATGTTAAAGACCAATCTCTGCTTACATACCCGAATTTTTATTATCGTTATTCATAAACTATGTAAACATCTTATAATACATATATAGCTGTGTTTTTTTCACAATCCAGATATACGGATCAAATTTAGCAGGAAATTTTGCATTGAATTGAAATTTATGAGTAGTTTCCCATATCAAACAATTTTTAATTCGTGAAAGTAAAGTCGAATTGCTTTGATTTATGCCCACTTTGTTTCAAAAACCTTGTTCGGTTCAAATTTGAAGTTTGAATAGGTAAAAATCATGGAAATTTGAAGCGCTTTTCGCAAATTTTAAAATTTATATGTAGGTGAACGCTTTTAACTTCAATTCCTAACTAATTTGATCCAGATCTGATAGTGAAAAAAACGCAGCTAATACTCATAACAAAGATTCAAATGAATTGATTTGATTCGTTTATTTACCAGGTTTAACAATATTTCAAGGTGTCGCTAATACTAATTTTATACGTTAAGGGAAAGCGAAATATTTCAAAATCTGTTGCTATTAAATACATGTGCGACTTATGTAATGAAAATTCTTTAGAGGAAAATTTCAAAAGCCTCATATCGAGTGCTAATAATGATTCCAAACTTCGATAAATATCGCTATCTTTCTATTAGGTAGAATCCTCTTTTTTGGACTTTATTTGTTTATTTGTCCGTCTGTATTTTTTAATCGTTAAATTAATTTGCCATACTATCGATGTATATATAATATATGTATACATATATCTCGGTATTCATACAATTTATATCCTTACAATATACTGACCTTAAATTCTAACCATCTTATTCTATTTTATTATAAACAAATATCTTTCTGCTCTAAGGTTTTTAAAATGCAAAAAAACTAGAGAAAGTAATAGTCTTTTTAAAATTTCATATTCTTCAGAACGACCGACATACCAAAGAGATAAATTGTGAATTAAAATAAAATATCTTTCTTTACATTCTTTATTTTTATGGCAGACATTGGTATTTATTTGCAAAGAGCCCATTTTCAATCTTTTATATTCAACCAATTCCACGCACTTTTTCACATATATTTTCAAAATCCCCTGGGAACGATTTTGCGACTTTCATTTTAAACATTGCTGAAAAGTGCCCAAGCAGCTCCTACCGGTCTTATTAGCTCAGGATTTACATCAAGTCGGCGACAGACAGAAATAAGAAACGAAAATCTTGCAAAATTACGAAAATCAGAAAGCGGCGGTGACGAAAGGATCCCGGGAATCAACAACAACCGATCGGGGAGAAATTTTCTGAAATATTCGATTTTTAGCTCCCCTGTTAATTATGGGCCCCAATAAGCCAAAAGTCGAAAGAAGCGATTGTCGCTCAGAGCCTCCTTTGATGATTCCAGAGTTGGGGCCCTCCCACATGCGATGATTGACGCGATATTGCCTATCACCGCACCGAGGACGATATAAAAATCCGGAAATCCATTTTGTTTCAGTGGCCACCGCAAATTTTATTTGTTTCTCGAAGTGGGAGGACTGAGATTTGTTCTGGGTTCCCAGGGTGAGCGAAAGTAATAAGACCAGGTCCCGGCAGCGTATCTGGAGCAGATTTTTGCTAAATCGATAGGCCGCACTGCCATGGGAAGCTATTCGGCATGTCCCGGCTCTGGGAATTGGTCGTGCCAAAAATGAATTAAGGTAATCGAGAACTTTTATGGATTTTATCCAGTTTTGGAATACTGGAGCCCTAAAGAGCCCCAACAGGACGGGAGGAGATTTGTTTTCTGTTGCCATTCCGGCGAATGTTTTTACAGAAAAAAAATGAGACCCACTCGATTTCCGAGTCCCAGGATTTTTAACGCGAACGACAACGTCGTCTTAAATCTTGACAAAGGGAACTTTGCGTTCCTCGGCAGACAAAAAGTAAGCAAAGGCAAACAAAGCGTTTGCGAGTTGGCAAATACTCCTCAAGGTAATTACTTGGAGCTGAAAGGACTCCATTATGAGGGATTAGGGCTAATCTAATCAGCCCGGTCGGATCTGTTTGCGGTTCAGCGGGTTGTGGACAAAAGCGTTTCGGGCACGTGCATCGCTTTTTTTCCAGAACCTTTTGATTGAAGTAAAATTAATTTGAATTTCGGGATTGAGTACTATCACACCATTAAAATTTCTCGTATGTCTAACAAAAGAGGTGGATTTGTCGAGAGTTCAAAAAGTCACCAGAGAGGGTAGGGTACGTGACCAATAATCCACTAGAATTGTGCTTTCATCAACTCCAGGCACCCACTTTAAAAGGGATATTTCACATAATTCGTATGTGAAACTGGACCTCAACAGGGACACATTTGATAATATAATCCACGTTTCCAGTGTCAAAAGACTTTGGCTCACAAAAGACGCATATTGTGTTTTTGGAATTGCCTTCACTGGTTTCTGAACATACCCCAGCACTGCAACCCTGAATATGAAGGAGTACCTTGATAGAGGTATACATAGTCATTCTGTACGATAAATTGTTTTGAGAATTCTCTCTAATTTTGGACAGAAAATGGTCAAGAGTCGGAAGTCTGAAGTAGCCATTTTATATTCAAATAAAGCCTGGCTATAGATAAAAGCATGTGAACTTAATTTTATGGAAATTAATGGAATTTCAAACTTTTGGGCTTAGATTTAGAGCCACTAGATAAGTTGCACAACTTCTACAAACCACTTTATGCGCCTATCTGACAACATAGTTCAAAATCAATGTCTATATGTATATATGGTAATTTCCAAAAGAGTTATGTTATATTTTCAAATACTTACATATATCTGGAAATATAGTAAACAAGTATAGTAGGTAAACAATTTTCACAACATATTAAAATGATAGTTTAGGTATACTTGAATTTAGCGAATAAAAGTCAATATCATTCCATGTCTGCACTTTATTTAATATTTTCCTTCACTTAAAAAGGCAAACCGAAAATAAGACTTATCTTTATATCTAACGAGAAAAATAATTAATAAAAAAAAGCTTAATACAGCTCACATTACAATAAATACTGTTTATTTTAGAATATAGCATTTATACTTTAAAAGTGACTAAATGAATTTGAAATACAAGTGCAAATTATTTTAATTTACTTCAATCTACACATACATAAATGTAATTTTCAATTAAAAAATATGTAGCAAAACAACTTCATATCTGAATATCTTTCAAACTTCTTTAAAACTTTAAAGAAACGTGCAAAATGAACAGGCCATCTTGATAACCTGAAAGAAGAGTTATTAAATCGATTTTATTCCTTTCTAATAACAATAATAAAATTTACTAATGCTATTTTTGATATACTAACTTCGGCGTATAAAACAGAGTAAAATATGGGAAATATTCTAACCTGTGTTACAATAGCTTCACCATTAGAAACAACAAATTCCTAGTTGGAAAATCTCAAACAACAGTGGGAATACCATGCACCAGAATAATCCGCTATTAAATTGTTGCAAAGATATCATATACAACGCCAATGCGATAATGACAGTATTAAATAATAGACTGCCAAGTGTCACAAAACTGAATATGTCAATCACAAAGTCAATTATTCTGGAAAATAAGTCAGAATTCAAAAATTCACTTCTTTATAAAAATGGTATGCTTTTCAAAGTACTATTGTTAATATAAAAATAATTGATAAAATTTCATAAACTACTAGCACGCTGCTCTTTACTATTTTATTAGATTAGACTCCAAAGATCTGCTTTAAAATTAATACAATGTAGTTTGCACAATCATGAAAATAAAATTCCTTAATGTTTCTACTCGTAACTTTCGATGATTCGAATCATTAACTTTTTCTTTTCCTTATCACTCACGTTATTTCTAGATCTGAAAAAAAGATTTGAAGTAAACTATTTACATACTGAATATATTGCAAAACTGAGCGAACATATTTTTTAAAGCTTGGCAAAATGCAATATGCTGCTGAATTATAAAGTGCAACAAATTCTACATATATTAGTAATTTTCATCGCGGCTTACTGGATGGGAACAAATAATTTAAGTAATGTATGGTAATGAATAATTTAATTGTTTTGGGCTGTGGGAAAAAAGCAACTTGAAGGCTGGCAATTTTAATTTTTTAGTACCTAATACACATTTCACATTTGTACTTCACACAAAGAAAAATTAATTTTATGAAATCATAATTTCAAAGAGTATAAATATGAAAATAAATAACATAAGAACAAAAAACAAACTCATTAGACATGATGATTGAATCAACTCTAATCGAAAATTAATCATATTTGTATTGTTTCGAGTTGGAATGCATCTGAAATTCTGGCTTTGTGAATTTTGATTAAAGTGTTGGATGAGCTTCATGTATTTATATAATTTTTATTAAGAAATTATTATAGTATTATTTGTTTCGAAAAAAAAAACATTTCAAAAATAATTTAAATATTTAAATATATGATTTGACAGTAGGTTTACTTGAGAGGGTCTATAAATTTAAAGAAACATTACATAACATATTTTTATGTGTTTCTTTTTATGTTGTATTTCGTCGTTCAACGATTCAATATTTAAGAATATGTTAAAATAGCTGCCCCATACTTATTACTTTCTTCTGTGTAAATTTCTGAAAAACTATTTAAGTTACATATTCATAATCTTTGTAGGGTGAATACAAAGTTTCTAAAAGTGACAAGTAACACTGTCACATTAGGTAGGTACTGAAATAAGTACGAAATATTGTAAGAATTAAAAGCTATTGATAATAATTCGTAAGTTTACAATTTTACTATAATTTAAAATTTCCGGTTGTAACAACTATTCTGCAACATGAATTGTAAGATTGTTTATTTTCCAATAATTATTAATTATATTCTTTTTCAGTATCCTTGCATTTTTAATATGAGCTTTTTAAAGAATGTCGCAGAAGACTTTTGAAAAAGTTTAGAAAAAATCAAACAATAGAGAAAAAATATTAATTTTATTACATGTAGAGGTTAAATATGCTCTGCAGAAAAAAGAAGATACAAATCAATCAGGCTATGAATTCAAAGCTACAGTCGTTTTCATAATTGTAGGTATTGCAAGTACCTTAAAGTTTTAATTAAAATCTCGCTGGCTACAATCATTAATTTTGGCACAAATTGAGTTTGAAGCAAGATATTAACTTTAAAATTTCGAAAAATGAAATTTTTGTGAAGCGATTTTGTGCGCATTCCCACAAAATCGTATTGAAAAACTGAACGAACAAAAACTTTAAAATTTGAGAAAATACAAGGTGTTGTTGCATTATTAAATGCTACAATAATGGCGTGACAAAGAATGATTTATTTTATTAATAATTAATTAATGGTATTAAAGCTTTGCGTAAATACAATTTACTTTGTAGATTGGCAGAAATGCTTTTTTATCTAAATTCGAACAAATGGCATACATGAAAATGTTTCATCATGTCACGTTTTAGATAAAACTGGGATTCAAATTATGTTCTGTGATAATTTTTGGACAATTATTTGGTTTATTTCCATTTCCTAGAATAAAATAAGATGTTTCCAGATACATATTTCCAATAATCCACCTTTCTGTTTATTTGGGCTTAGGACAAAACGAGTTTTACCCTTACGTGACTCGACGAGAAAAACATGTACAAAACATTTTTCTTCTTGGTCTGTTACAAATAAAACGAGTAATTTTTTACGAGCACAAATTTGATTCATAACTCTAAGAAAGCCAAATAAAATACACAAGAAAAAAACACTCCCCATTCCCTTGACTCAATGTCTAAATTTTCAAATATATTAACAGTTTGACCCAATAATGCACTCGTCCTACACGCAAAATTTCATAGAAATAGATTAAGAAATATGGGAGTGAAAGTGCTGAGAAGAAACTAAAGACGCTCATCCCACTGACCAATTGTTTACATTTCCAAAGTCAACTGAGGTATTGACCTTATTAAAAGCATAAATCAAGTTCGATCAGATCCTCGTCCCTTTTACCCGGGGCAATTTTTTTTTTTTAATAACCACAATGGAACTTACCTTTACATTTCTCATAACATGTAAAATATTTAAAGTGCTTTTTATAGATACTCATTTTTGTAGTTGGTACCTCGCTTGTTATACACGTTTTTTAAAATTAGTTAATGAATTAAGCAAAAAGTGTTCACAAAATTTAAGAATAGCGTTATAGGGTATTTTTCGTTTAACCCCGTAAGGGATACGTCCCACCCTCAAAGCGGTCAAACTGCATGATAAATTACAATGGTATAACAAAAATATACATTAATATTAATCTTAAGAAAAGCTATGCAATTTGGAAAAATGAATGATACCAAAATGGCTTATTTATTATTGTAAATTAAAAAAATAAAGTTCATCTTGGTGCATTTTTCCTAATAAAATATTGTTTAATATTTCATATAAAGCTGAATAATCGTGGTAAATAACATCGAACATATAGCGGTGAAAATATTTAATATATGTATGTATGTATTTAAATTTCATTGAATATGACTGGATACATTTAGCATTTTGTAGAAACAAATATACAAAATAGCTATCAAATCAGATTGCATCTAGGCTTCTTTTAAGCTATACAGGAACGTACACATTACACAGGCCATTTTGAGAATCTGGAAAAAAAAATTATTAAAACTTTAAGACTTTTTATTGTACTTCCTTCCAAATTTACATACTTACCTCGACGAAAGTTTCGTTACAGAGAGGCACTAGTTTGCCAGCAGTAATGAAAGGTTCAGTTTCAGTTCTCTGCAGAGTCAGCAAAATCATTACTTTAAGGGATCGTGATTGATTATACCAATCGCACTGATAGATGTTGTATCGAAATTCTCTGTTCTAAAAAAAACACGTTAAGTAAATATAACGTCTGATGCACAGATGACACTTCATTGGCAGAGAAAAACTAGCATATTTGGAATACTGCAGATATTTCACACTACCAACCACTATCGGTTGTTTCCAATGTAAATCAGGAAAAATATTTAATCAAACATTGACAAATACAGATATAACCTCATGATCTCCCATCAATTTTATTAGAAAATATATTTTTTAGATTTTGTAATATTTGTTCAAAATAAATTAATATATGTATATTTCAAATTTGCTGGTCTTCCTCTGTGGGTATATTATCCAACAAAGTTGATTGCATCATAAAAAAATGTAATAAAAATTAATAATTGCAAGATATTCTAACCTGTGTCACGATGGCTTCACCAAAGAAACAATAAATTCCGAGTTGAAAAATCTGCAACAACAACGTCATAACCATGCACCAAAATAAGGCACTATTAAATGGAACTAAAGATGCCAAATACAAAGCCAATCCAGTAATGCCCATATTATACGTAAGACTGCCGAGGGTTAGTAAGCTGAATATCTCCTTAACAAAGTTAATTATTCTGGAAAATAGTCACAAATATTAAAACTCCTCCAGAAAAGTTTGTTTTATGTTTCGTAAATAGTAAATACTTCAAATAATTTTTTTTAAATATCTGCTACCGGTCAATACAACTTCTATCAAGAATTCATGAAATATCCCACACTTGATCATATTGTGTTTACCTTTTCTTTTATTCAATCTAAATCCGAAAATTTACCCACATTTGGGTCACTTATTATTCTTAGTGGAGTGATTTGTAAACAACAATTTACAAGAAAGAATAACACTAAACTTGAGGTATAACATTTCCATCAGATTAATTCCTATTGTTTAGAAAAATTATTTGTTTTCAGCGTTTTCTGCTAAACAAATGTGTTTCCTTAAAACTTTCAACTGACATTGGTAACCAAAATCGTATCGCCTGAGGAATGGCGTGAAAATCATACATATGTATGTATGTATTATATACATATATTGCAGTTTAATCGGATTGAAGTAAATATGTATACCACGCTATAAATTCAAAATTACAATGACTTTACAATAATATTAAAATACCTTGTCGTTTCAATATAGCTCTCGATGATTCCAATCATTAATTTTTCTTTTTCCTCATTGCTCATGTTCTTTTCGGACCCGTTTAAAAAAGTTTCCTCGAAAAGTGCATAGATGGTCTTAAGAAAAGCAGCAATTATTAAAAGTATACCACAAAAGAACTATGAATAGAATAAAATTTAATAGAATGATTAACATTATATCTAAAAATTACCGTATCACACCCCACCACGCATGCTCCAAGAAAAATGGTTGAAAGTATGTGGTAGAAGTAGATCGTTTCATAAATGGGACTTTGTAATATATCCACAATTTGGACAGGATTTTTAGTAGCCAATGGAAACACCCTTGTGTTTGCAGTTAGAGGTAAAGAAAGAAAGAATATTGCAGTTATCATAATTATGAACATTCCGACAGTGAAAAAGATCCCATATAATCTCAAGGCTTGTTTTATGAAAGTTTGGTTATCAAAACGATCCGAAAATGTTTGCATCCATCCCAAACACTGTTTTATCTCACCAACTGAGTTCCACATTGAGTAAAGCTTAATGCTACCCAGAAATACTCCGATACTTAAAACTAACGCCCTATGGGTTTCAGCGATATCTCCCTTGACTTTCCAATCAAAATATCCCGAAAATCCACAAGCACCAAATACAAATCCAAAAACGAGTAGGACGAGAGCTCCAATTGCATTTCTTTGTTTTATGTTGATATGGTTGGAATCTTTCCACAAGCCAAAAATATTCAATGTTTTGGCAAACTGTCCAAAGAATACAATCGAATTTTTATCACCGATATTTTTCGAATTCCTAAAGATATGATAATTAAAAATGAAATATAAGGAAATAAACTTTTGTGTAAATTTACATTTTCGTCTTTTGAACTCCACTCCAAACGAAGATTTTAAATCAACTGCTTAATGCATTGAAAAACTGAACGAACAAACCTTTTAAAACTTGAGAAAATGCAATGTGTTGTTGAATTATAAAATGCTATATTAAAAGTGTGTCAATGAATAATTTATTTAATTAATAACATGTTATTTAGTGTAGCGGATAAGGTTCAATGGGGACATTATGAGTTAAAATTTAAAAGAAAACCATATTGAATTTTAATTATGAATTCATTTTTTTATAAATAATAATAATATCGGTTATACACTTTTACCTAAACTGGATAGAAAGGAAAATTACTTATTAATGAGACTACTCCTTCTCAGTAATCACATGGGAGTGGACGGTTTGGGTTGAACTGTCTCTTGATGGTGTTGAAAGATTTGGTAATGGTTAAATTACACTTGACTTCATTATGAGAAAGGTCCTAGAAAAGGACTTAATGGTGGGTTCGTGACCGTTTCGTTATGTTGCGCCCAGAGCCAGTTTTAAAATTATTGGCACCTTGCCCTAGGCAAGTCGACGCATCGTGATACCACCAAAATTTTTGGGAAAGCAAATAAAAATTAGTTGAAAAGTAAAGAAGGTTATGAAGCTCCCTTCTTTTAAATTGGCATATGAGGAAATTTCATGAGCATTTTCTATTATGAAATGACACTTTTATAAGGTGAATTGCTCACGCTCATGAAATTGACTATCTCTATGAATATGATAGTGTAAATAGAGTCTAAAGACTTAAGTGAGCGAACCTCCAAAAAATGTTGATGTCGGTTTTGAGGGGAAAAGCGTGATTTTAGGGGGAAGGAGGGTCAAAAACAAATCTTTGCTCAGGACATCCCAAGAAGTCGATTGGTATATAAAACAAAAATTTCACACTTTACTTTTATATTTTTAAAATTAAAAGTAAAGGTTGAACGTTTTATGTTCTATGTATTTCTATTACCTCTCAATGATTTTAAAAAGCTTAGAATTTATACTCTCCTAGAGAAGTCTAGGGAAAAACCTTGAGAGCACTTCCGAGCCGAAGGAGCTTTTATTTTATAAATTCGTACGGCGGCGTAACAAGATCGCTCCAAAACTTTTGCGTATGTTGGCCAAATAGCAATGGAGAGATACGAGAAATATCGGTCCTATGCAAATGATTTTTATATCAGCGAATGCAGCCCTTATCTCTGCACCCCCTTGACCGATTCACCCCATTTTTTAATTCAGCCGAGATATTTCCACGAAGAATATGTAAGCCAAGTTTGATCAACATCAAATATAAAATCCAAAATCGTTTCATCAGATAAATTGCAATAGGTTGTATTTCATATGAAATCTATCTAAAAAGTTAACAAGTTTAATATACAATTTGCGTTTATTTCAATAATCAAATTTAATCGGTGCATATTTATTTCTTAATAAAATATTTTTTTAATATATAAGTATTTTATATAAAGCTGAAAAATCATGCTAAATGATATGTCCCTTTTATAGCCACAAAGAGTTTTGAAAATGCAGTAGTGAAAACATTTAATCTATGCATGCATTTAAATTTCATTATACATGACTTTGATGTATTATATTAAATTGTAAATTCAAAATACATATGCATGGGAATTATAGAAAAAGTTATCAAATCATGCTTCTTTAAAACTATACAGGAACGTTCAAAGTGAATAGGCCATTTTAAGAATCTGAAATTAATACGAGTAATTAAAACTTGAAGACATTTTAATTCCTTCCAATTTTAGAAACTCACCTCGGCGAACGTGTCATTACAGAGCGGTACTAATTTACCAGCAATAATGAATGGTTCATTTTCAGTTCTCTGTAGGGTCAGCAAAATCATTATTTTAAACGATTTTGATTGATTATACCAATCACACTGGTAGATGTTGTAGCGAAATTCACTGTTCTAAGAGAAAAGTTGAAAAAATATAACGTATGACCTATATGACACTTAATTGACAGAGGTAAAATAGTGTATGTTAGGAATATTGAAGTTAATTTCGGAATATCAAGTTTCCTCAGACACTAATACTACTTATAAAAATAAATAATTGCAAAATAGTCTAACCTGTGTTACGATGACTTCACCAAAGAAACAATAAATTCCGAGTTGAAAAATCTGTAACAACAACGTCATAACCATGCACCAAAATAAGGCACTATTAAATGGAACTAAAGTTGCCAAATACAAAGCCAATCCAGTAATGCTCATATTATACGTAAGACTGCCGAGGGTTAGGAGGCTGAATATGTCCTTAACAAAGTTAATTATTCTGAAAAATAGGTTCAAATATAAAAACTTTCCTCTAGAAAAGTGTTACAATATGTTTCGCAAAACTTAAGCACTTCAAATCGAATTTTTTAAATATTTTCTATCGCTCAATACTGTTAAGATCAAGAATTCATGAAACATACCATTTGATCATATTGCTTTTTACTTTCTTTTTCCTTTTCAATCTACAATCGGACAGAAAATTAAACATATGCGGGTCACAATAAGGATTATGACTTGTAATGCTCTTCAAGAAAATAATTTAATTGTTTTGCATGAAATATAAATTAGGTTTCTTATTGGAGTAATATGTAAACAACTACTTACAAAGAAGAACAACATTAAATTTGAGGTATAAAATTTCTATTAAATTAATTCAAATGTTCTTATTTAAACTTTCAACAGACACAGTACCTAATGTACTCGTAGAATCGTTTGACATGTACATATGAATATTGCAAACTCATCGGAATGAAGAAAATATATCACGCTATAAATTCAAATTTACTATGCTCCTTAAAATAATATTAAAATACCTTGTCGTCTCAATATAGCTCTCGATGATTCGAATCAATACTTTTTCTTTTTCCTCATCGCTCATGTTTTTTTCGGATCCGTTTAAAAAAGTTTCCTCGAAAAGTGAATTGATGGTCTTAAAGAAAGCAGCAGTTGTTAACAATATACCGCAGAAGAACTATGAATAAAATAAAATTTAATAGAATGATTCACATTATAACTCAAAATTACCGTATCACACCCCACCACGCATGCTCCAAGAAAAATGGTTGAAAGTATCTGGTAGAAGTAGATCGTTTCATAAATGGGACTTTGTAATATATCCACAATTTGGACAGGATTTTTAGTAGCCAATGGAAACACCCTTGTGTTTGCAGTTAGAGGTACAGAAAGAAAGAATATTCCAGTTATCGTAATTATGAACATTCCAACAGTGAAGAACATCCGGTACAATCTCAAGGCTTGTTTTATGAAAGTTTGGTTATCAAAATGATCCGAAAATGTTTGCATCCATCCCAAACACTGTTTTATCTCACCAACTGAGCTCCAAATTGAGTAAAGCTTAATGCAGCCCAGAAGTAGTCCGATACTTAAAATTAACGCCCTATGCGTTTCAGCGATATCTCCCTTGACTTTCCAATCAAAATATCCCGAAAATCCACAAGCAAGAAATACAAATCCAAAAACGAATAGAAGGAGAGCTCCAGTTACATTTCTTTGTTTTATGTTGATATGGTTGGAATCTTTCCACAAACGAAAAATTTCAAATACTTTGCAAGACTGCCATAAGAACACAATCGAATTTTTATCACGGATGTTTTTCGAATTCCTAAATTTAAAATAATTAATATTGAAATATAAAGGCATAAACGTTTGTGTAAATTTACATTTTTGTCTTTTGAACTACACACTGAACGAAGATTTCAAATCAACTGCTTAGTGCATTGAAAAATTAAATGAACAAACCTTTTAAAACTTGAGAAAATGCAATGTGTTGTTGAATTATAAAATGCAATATTAAAAGTGTGTCAATGAATAATTTATTTAATTAATAACATGTTATTGAGGCTTTGCGAAAACAGTACGTTGAGGGCTGGCAAATATGCTTCTTTCTTATCTTTGAACAAGTAGATAGTTTACATGAAAATGTTTCACCATGTCACATTTGATATTCTAGAGAAAAAAAGGATAAGAGAGTAAGAAACTAAAATCTCTATGTGCCTCAGATAATATTCATAAGAAAGTCCCACATTTTCATATGTATCTTGAATTAGAAGTAGCACTAAAAATCTGAAAATGAATTTTGGGAGGTTGTGTGTCATACGATAAATAAAAGGAAAAATCATTTTTAATTAAATCAAACTCTAGAATACAGATTATATTTAGAAGCAGAATCTGACATAAGACAATAGCTTATACTATTTTTTAATGTTTTCGTAACTTGGACCTATTAATCTTCGAAGATTGACTCTTAACAAATCAAGTACATATTTAAAAATAGCAATTGAGAGCATGATAATTAAATCCACCCTCATAGTTTTGTTTTTGCGAAAATAAAATTCAATAATATTATGCTAACAAATTTATTCTTCATCGTTCTTTTTGATAGGCAGATAAGCAAATTTGGAGATTTCTTTTAAATATTTGCGCTCTCCGGCAGGAAATCGTTTTAAAATGGTAAGATTCCATTAGTTTTTCCATGTCCAAACATGTTTCTATACCTTTCAGAGTTAAGATTTTGGTTTCTTCATTGCGAAGATTTTCCGTATTACATATTTGTGAAGATATGTATACTATAGAATTGTTGTATTGTAAGAAGATCTCCACATTTCATGTATCTCCATAAATAATACTCAGATCTTTATCAAATTTTCAAAGAATACTTTTGAAATAATGTACATACTTTCAGAAAATAACTTTAACTCAAAATTGATGATTTGATGATTTTTAATGGTATGGACTCATTAAATACATATTTCTTTTTTGATAAACCACTAAGAAGTACAAACGGCAAAGCACTATTTGTAAAAAAGGGTTCGACAATCCAGCAGATGACTAGATCTAGAATTAATATCTGGTTTTGAAATTTCATTAAGTAAAAAAAAATTATAAAACAGAAAAAAGGATGAAAAATGCCAATTTGTTCACTTTTCTAGGGATACCCATTAATCCAAAAATTCTGATTGCTGGGCATAAAATATTTCTGTTGAAATGTCATAAATAACACTCAGAAGGTCTGGTTAAAGTTAGTAACTCCTGAAAGCAAACTTCCAAAGGATTTAAATTGTGAAACACACTTGCGCCAAAAACCACACAGCGCTTCTTAAAACGATGAACTTTAAAATACCGGAGTTACCGAGTGGCGTCTTCAAGGAAAAGGTGAAACCACAAAAACATCAGTGAGAAACAGAGGAAGTGAAAAATGTTTCGCAACCATCTGAGCACCAGCCCAAAATTAGAGTAATTTTTTCTGAAGGAAAAAGTTATCGTCCCCACCCGCGTCGTTAAGTTGATTTTAAACGTTTGCCAAAATTCTGAGCAACACTTTGCCGTGCTCCGAAACCCCCAGGCCCTGTGCCTATAAACCCAATTCGAGACACACGTTGCCAGCAGCTGGGAAAAGTGTTTTCAAACAAAAAAGTAAACACCTCCCCTGAAGAGTTAAAACTGCTCATCCCTCCCAGCTGGCTTAGAATTTCGTGTACTTTAATCCCGGCGCCGCAATCTTCTGCAGCATAAATTCTAATTCAGGTAAATGGTTATTTTCTTTTTTCGCCCGAAACAACTTTATCCTACCTAGAGCCAGAACGTTGGTTCCCAATTTGGAGCTGTCCTCGGAATCACGTGCAACGATATTTTTTTCCCAGTTTTCGGCAATTACAAAATTAGCCGTAGTGGGGCAGATTGACTTTGGTATTATTTTTCGTCCTTTGCCTAAAGAGAAATTTTGAAGGTTCTTTGAATATCGAAAAACAATCAATCCTTCGACATTTTAGCGAGAGGTTAGCTAGCGGCAGCAGCCTGGTTAAGCCGTACTCATTCTGACTTAATTTTTCATGAATTTCACCAGTTGGCAAACCTTATGAATTTTTGAGCAGACTTTAACTGAAAATTTGGGAAATGTTTTTACAATATTTCATAGGATCCATTTTGTTCTGACCTTAATTAGAACCTTTGCTGAAAATATTTAAAAAGTTATATTGAGCAAATTTAGTGTCTTCATCCCAACAATAGCTCTTACCAGTAAAATCAACAATTGTTTTATTCCTGTCATTCTCTGTAACCGTTTCAAAGAAACCAGCCGCATACTTAATTTTACGTAAACATTTTTATTTTCCTTAAAATTAAGTCTAATATACATATTAAACTTCATAGAACAGTCAAGAACAACGTGAGTCATGATTATTTTATTAAAATAAAAAAATTATAAAACGAATAAATAAACTCTGCAGAAAAAAAGAGTATAGTATATAAAGGAAACAAATAAAAAATTCAACCAATACCATATTTTATTCCTAACTTTCTTTATTGAAAAACATATTATAAAAGCGCCGAACATTTTACGAAAACTTTTCTCGAGCAGGAAGAATACTTCAATTCACAGACATTCCCATTGACATCGTATACCCAAACTTCTTCCTTCCTTCATAAAATTCAATTTTATTATGTCTCTAGAAAACAATAATACCTAAATAATATAAACACACCTACAGGAGGAAATTCGAGGAGGGTACTTCTGGCGACGGTATTTAATATAGCAGCATGACACTATTTAAAATATTATATTATAGTTTGTCGCCAATTTTATTTATACAACAAAATGGTTTAAAGTATCCTAGAAATTTTTATATGAAATTAAATTTAGCTTCCACTCTAAAATATCTACAAGGCGAAACGTTTTAAAAATCTAGTCTAAGTGGATTACATATTACTTTTATCTAGCCTCGCATTGCTCGATAATTTTAAAAGAAACTCACATTAAAATTATAAAATTAAAATTGTATGTAATAGGTTGAATAGGTACTTATTCATTAAAATTGAGAAAAAATATAGCATAAATTAAGTTCGAGGTCTCGAGCATAAATTAAGTTCGAGAAAAGCATAAAAAGAACATTCATTTAAGTTAAAATTATTTATTTTTTATTTATTTATTTATTTCGATTTCATCAAAGTACTGATTACTACACAATATTTAGAAAGCAAAAGAAAAACGTCAATTCTAACGAAGCTGATTTTTAATTTTATTTTTTGAGACGTTGAAATCAATGATATGAAAATGAGCATTGAAAGTGCGTGACATTGACGTAATAGGTTCATTCAATCCATAGTTAGTACGATGACGAGGGATATGGAAGAAATCATAGCGTCTAGTCGGACGAACCGGAACAGAGATGTCGAATAGACCGACAAGCTCAGGGGAATTGATGTTTCCTGATACACAATCAAAGGCAAACACTATCTTAAGGTTGTTGCGGCGTTGCTCGAGAGATTGTAATGAAATCAGTTTGAGTCGATCCACGTACGGAGGCAGAATTAAAGGGTCAGACCAAGGAAGGTTTCGAAGAGCGAATCTAAGGAATCTTCGCTGCACTGCCTCAACACGATTGATGTGTGATTTAAGGAATGGAGACCAGACCAGACTCGCATACTCGAGTATTGGTCGAACAAATGTGCAAAAAAGAGTTCGAGTAATGTAAGGATCATTGAACTCTTTAGACCACCGCTTGACAAAGCCAAGGGTAGCACTCGCTTTGCGAACAATGGCATCAATGTGGTCCTCGAACGAAAAACGGCCGTTTAACCAGACACCAAGATCTTTCGTTTTGTCAAGTCGATGCAGTGAGCATTCGTCAATGGTGTAATTGAAAGTGATGATGCTTTTCCCACGTGAGAAGCACATATAAGTGCACTTACCTATGTTTAAAGGTAAGCGGTTGAGCATGCACCACTTATGAAAAGCATCAAGGTCAGAATTTAGAAGAGTACAATCATGCTCGCTAGTTATAACCCGAAAGATCTTGGCGTCGTCAGCAAAGCAGAGAATTTTAGAATCTGATAGGATCATCGACACATCGTTAATGAAAATGATGAATAAGAGCGGACCGAGATGACTACCTTGAGGTACCCCCGAAATATTAAGTATTTCCCTGGATAGAACGCCTCGAAATAAGACTCTCTGTGAACGTCCGGTCAAGTAAGAGCGAAGCCATTCGATAAAGAGAGGAGGAATTCCAAGAAGGCTAAGTTTATAGAGCAGAATTCGGTGATTAATTCTGTCAAAAGCCTTGCTGAAGTCTGTAAAAACATAGTCAACTTGTTTGCCCCTTTCAATATTCGAGATGCAGTAATTCGAAAACTCCAACAAGTTGGTAGTGGTGGATTTCCCTTTAAGAAAACCGTGTTGAAAAGACTGCAAGAAAGGTTTACAGTGAAAATAAATGGTGTCACAAATCAAGGACTCAAATATTTTAGCTACACAACAAAGATTAGCTATAGGACGATAATTAGATATATCACCCTTAGAGCCCTTTTTGTGTAGTGGAATAATCGTCGACATCTTCCAAGATGTCGGAAAGACACCACAAGAGAGAGACAGATTGAATAAATAACATAGGATAGGGGCAAGAGGCACGGCACAACGTTTAATAAAAAAGGCTGATATGCCATCAGGTCCAATAGAAGAACTATCAGCCAAGCTTGAGATTAAACTCGAAATCTTGGCTTCGTCCGCAACTAAATCAGCAGCCGTTAGAGAAGTTGGCGAGAGCGTCGTCAAGTGTGAAAAAGCCTTAAAACTATTATCACAGGTAACAGAATCACAGTCTGCCAAAAAAGCAGTTTCAAAAAAGTCACCAAAGAGATTAGAAATCTTCTGAGGATCGTCACTAATAACATCACCAAGACCAAGTATAGAAGGGAAACCATCAGAGCCAGACTTAGAGTTGATGAAATTAAAAAAGCGTTTGGGATTTTCGCGCAAGGAGTGCTTTACGTCGTCGAGAAAGGAGTTGTAGGAAGACTCCAAATCCATGATGTACTGACGACGAAGAGCGCAGTAAGACGCATAATCAGTGTCGTCCCTTGAAACGCAAAATTTCTTCCAGGCCTTATTTTTATTGTTCTTAATATGTTTAGAATTTTTATTTAGCCAAGGCGAATAACGTTTCGAGCCACGAGACTTAGTGATTGGAACGCAATGCAAAAAGCATTTAGCAAGTATAGTGTAGAAAGAGTTAACGGCTACGTCAATATCACGCTCTTGAAGTACAATACTCCAATCACAAGTCAGGAGCCATTTGTTGAGAATAGAAAAATCAGCCTTTTTAAAATTGTAACACAATTCGGGTTGGAATTATAGTTAACACAAAAGAAGAAAAAATAGTGTATGTATATTTATGCGTGACTAAAAAAGAAAATTGAAAATATTAAAGTTTACCACTTAAATAAATATTATATAATAGATAAAAAAAATAATAATGAATAAAACACAAATTTAAGTATAATGAATGAAGGATTAAGCTTAAAATAAAAATAATACTATTTAAATTGTATTTAAATTGAAAATTAGAGAAACGCCATGCAGATTAGTGAGTGTAAGAAAAAGAGAAGAAAGAAAATAAAAGAAGAGAAAATAAAATGTACTCCTCTAATCTAAAATCAAGCAATTCCGACCGATGATAGTTCGAAATATGATCAAACCTACGAAGACCGAAAATGAAACGAGTGCAATCATTAAAAGCCACTTCCAATTTTCGGGCAATTTCTGTCACAGCATTACATCTACCTATTCAGAGCCACTCCCAAACTTGTGACCCTATCCTGGACAGGCAGAGCGTGCCCATTAAGAAAAACTTCAGTAATATTGCATTGGTCGAAAGAAGGATTAAAAAAAAGCATGTACTGCGACTTCCCAGGATTTAGTAGAGCAAATCCATGAATCATTATTAATGCGATTGATGCAATCTTTTCCGAGTCCAATAGGCCACATAATAATAATCAGATATATGTAGTTGCAAGTCGTCAGCATCCATGTAAAATTTTACATTTTTAACTATACAAGATATGTCATTGATGAAAAGACTGAATAATAATGGCCCAAAAACAGAACCCTGAGGAACACCTCGTGATATACTTAGAGGCCTCGACATGTCATATTTCACTTTTACTTTTTGCTGGCGATTCGAGAATAAATTCCTGATGAGAGTAAATTATTAGTCTTTAATTCCTGTATTTTTATAATTTTTCTAGAAAACGAAAAAGGTCTAAACGTATTTAATTTATGGTTTTAATACAATATCCAACAAAATTTTTTGAAAATCTGCTAAAAATTGCAAAAGACAAATGTTATTTTCCGAAACTTCAAAGTAAATATGTCGTAAAGTTCGAAGAGACAAACTTTTTTCTACATACGAGTACTTGAATGTTTTTAAAACGTTTCAACGTTCACTTTGGACTTCTTCGTTGCTACTTATAATTATAACACATATAATCATTCTGAGATATTATTGGATGTTTGAAGACGACACTCGATAATCTTTTGATTTTTGAGCCGACTTCAATTCAAATAAAATCAATGGGTGATTATATTGTAAAGTAGCTACAGAGAGGTCCAAAGTGAACATTATTTTACAATGTTTTTAAGGTTTCTATTGTTTTCAAGGCGATTCTATTTTTAAATTCTTTTATTTAACTTACACTACGTGTCGTCAAATCTTGCAATGCAAAATTTTTATACTTAGACTTTATCAATCTTAATGAAAATTGGAACACATGTTCAGCTCCGGTGACAATACAAGTTAGTGGTGTATTTTTTTTTTTTTTTTTTTGATTATTTGGAAATGTAACATAATTAATTTAAAAGACTAAAAAGAAAAAAATAAAAAAAATATAAAAAAAAATTTTTTAATAAAATTCTTTTATTTAAACTAACTAAAAAGTAAAAAATAAAAAATATTAACCAAATAAAATTAATAAAATATGTAAACACTATGACAACAAAATAAAATTCCTACTTATCTTACACAGTTAAATAAAAGAATGACGCATTTTTATCACTTCGTCATATTGACCGATCAGACAATATTTAATTATACTTTAAATTTAGGAATCATTATCTTATAGAATACCTAACGGTCAATATGACGAAGTGATAAAAATGCGTCATTCTTTTATTTAACTGTTTAAGATAAGTAGGAATTTTATTTTGTTGTCATAGTGTTTACATATTTTATTAATTTTATTTGGTTAATAATTTTTATTTTTTACTTTTTAGTTAGTTTAAATAAAAGAATTTTATTAAAAAATTTTTTTTTATATTTTTTTTTTTTGTAACTTGAATACTATTACATTGTCAGAGCAAAAATCACGCCTACATTCATTTTTCATTTTGCAAGGAAAGGCTTTTAGTCGCAAAGGCAATAAAAATGAAAAGAATTCCCAGGCTAAAACTCTGAGATTGAAATTGGTACTGTGGAGGTGCATAACAGGCAAATACAGAACATAATGAAAAAGGTTTATTCCAGGGTTTTTAAAAACCTAATAAAAAGTTGCTGAATCGCAATGTTGTTATTCAAACGATAGAGATAATATCCTTTGTTTTAACATTTCACAAAGGTCGAAATGAATGTCCTACAACAGGAGCATAGGGTGCTCCTCATAACCTAGGAAACATCCCGGTGCCTCCAGGACAACGCAGCTCCTGAACCCAAACTAGGAACAGACAGTGTCGGTTGTTGAGCCCCACCTGATTAGGGTTATTTGTAACATAGAGGAAGGAGTCCCGGGAGGAGTTTTAGGACCAGTTGCTTAGTAAATCCCGAGCTTTGGGAGCACCTACCGTGTGTAGGAGTCCGCCCCATTTTGGATAGATAAAACGTTATCATAACGACTAAGTGCATTGCTAGAGGCACTAAGAGTAAATGGAAGATTTTACAGCCCTTAAAGGCAGCAACGAGTTCTTTATGAAGAGTTAACAACAGACGAAATATTCGAGAGATTTCAGCAGGGTTGCTTTACATTAGCAGATGAGGGGGCTTTAAGTTGCCAACGTTACTTCATTATTCGCGGAGTTGGCGGGTAGTGAGGTTAAGTATTGGGCCGTAGGGAGTGACTTGATGATCGCTGACATACGTCAAACGGATGGGTCTCAGCTTATACTTATATAAAACTTCTAAGAGTCTTCCGCGATTTAAGTAACGTAATTGGCAATCAAGAAAGTCACAATCTTTTCACGAAGTATTTAAATTAATGAGAATGTTATTCTCGCTTGGGTACTTTCAGAAAGTATTAAATCATGCTGCGTTGACAGATGTTAAACACCATGTCCCTTATTTATATTATTGTGTAAGTCCTTTTGAACTTCGGTAAGCTCGCAGGCATTTTATCTTCCGCAAAAGTCTACTATATTTTATTTTGTGTACGAATTCGAGCACAGCTTGAAATCTGAAGGCAACATAAATCTTCTAAGGGAGCAAACACACCCATAAGTAACAGTTTGCGAACATCCCCAGCATTAAATGCTGCCTGGCTAAATAGCGAAACGACTAGAACAAGAAAAACCGGGCGTTACATATTTAACCCACACTCCTCTTATTCATGCTGCCGTACTTTAATATAAAATAATCTTGTGCACGAGGAACGTACGAACTCCGTATCCAAAAGATAGCTCCCTTGGCGATAAGTCTGAACAACTAATATCAAACGATATTAATATGAGACGTTGGAAGTTGTTGCTGTCTTCTCAGAGGACGCAGTCCGTCCTTTGAAACGACATTCGCATATCCAGAAATTTTGGTCGTTCTAAGGCAATAAAAGTCTCTGATAAACGTTACGATCCAATTTTATTACATTTCGTACCATCAACGAAAATTTGTGCCCTAAGATATTCGTAGGTGCAAGCAGTTGATATCTCACTAGCAGATGGGTAGCTTACGGAGTAAACTATTCTCAATGGAAATTTCTCGGATATTTTACAGCTCTGAAACCTTGAGTCTCACTGATAACTATGTATATACCAGGGACGATGTACTTTCCAAAATTTAGAGCCTAAAAACGTATGGTATTCCTGATTGCTACTTGGAAGGTTGTAGTAGTAGAAGTATAGTAGAAATGAAACAGGTAGCATTGACTTTAGTATGCAAAACTAATGTTAACAGAATTATTTTTCTTCACTCATATTTTTCATCAAACTTTAACCCTTCTGTTTGTTTTATTACCATTTACTAGCTAACCCGTACTCGCCGTTGCCCGGCTACAACTACCTACCCCTGTAATAAAACAAAATTTTAATAAAAATATGACGTTCCCGATTTCAATCTTGTCAAATGTCACTCAGAAAGTTAAGCGCAACATGCCTATAAAATTTAATTTCAATCGGATAAGTACTTTTTGCGTGGCTTACCATAAACATTACAGATCAACATTTTCCCCTCCTCTCTTCTCCCCATCAGTTTCCTTTCCAATTACAAAGTATTGCCTGTAGCACTCAGGAGCTCATGCGCAATGCACGTGTAAAATTTCATTTCAATCGGCTCAGTAGTTCCAGAGATTATCCCCTACATATAAACAAACTGTACCTCTTTATAATACGATATTAAGTAAAAAAGTAAAGTTTTAGTAATTAGTAATTAGTATTAGTATAATATAAAATATATAAAATTATTGACAGTACGCCATTTTGATTTCGTAAATTCTGATAGTCGGGTTCAAATCAGTGACCCCGAAAACCCGCAAGGTATCAAGTTTGGTGGAAATCGCATAAACTTCAAAATTTGACAGTCCGCCATCACCTCCTCTGCTCTCCCCTCAACTTTCCAATTACAAAGTATTGCCTATAGCACTCAAGAGCTTATGCACAATACACGTGTAAAATTTCATTCCAATAGGCGCAGTAGTTTCCGCGATTATCTCTTACATATAAACATATATATTTATACTTATATTAGTATAGATTAGTTACATATACCTTGCTTTATAATATATAAAAACAAAAACAGTGTATTGAAATAAGAGTATATGTAAAAATATATGTAAGTAAAAATTCAAAAGTAGATAAGTATACTTATAGATATTATTTTTCGTATTAGGTTTTAATCAGGTTAGTCCACGGACAAAATGCAGTTAAGTTAACACCATTTTCTTATCTTATATATTAATACGGAGTTCCCAAAAAGCTGTTTCCACCCATAAACTATGTCAAAACGTCAAAACATACGCAAACCATATACATATTCGGAAAGGGGAAGTCAAGCCGAAGTGCACAATATAAAAATTATAAATACAGGGTGGGGCAAAAAGCAGTTTCCACCCATAAACTATGTCAAAACGTCAAAACATACGCAAACCATATACATATTCGGAAAGGGGAAGTCAAGCCGAAGTGCACAATATAAAAATTATAAATACAGGGTGGGGCAAAAAGCAGTTTCCACCCATAAACTATGTCAAAACGTCATAACATACGCAAACCATATACATATTCGGAAAGGGGAAGTCAAACCGAAGTGCACAATATAAAAATTATAAATACAGGGTGGGGCAAAAAGCAGTTTCCACCCATAAACTATGTCAAAACGTCAAAACATACGCAAACCATATACATATTCGGAAAGGGGAAGTCAAGCCGAAGTGCACAATATAAAAATTATAAATACAGAGTGGGGCATTTATATTGAGACAAAATTATATCTCGGTTGGACTCGATTATTTCGAAAAAAGTTTCAGACAAACATTGTAGGTCACCGAGGGGGCCATTGAAACGTCCATATTACGACTTCCGGTCTAGACCGGAAGTAGCGTTTTTAGACCGGAAGTCAATTTTTTGAATGGAAACACCCATTTTTTACCACGGATTTCAATTGAAAAACGAAAAAAAAAAACTTTTTGTTCTTATTATTTTTTCGTTAAAATGGCCATAAAAACAGAAAAACAAGATTATTTTTTGCATTTCCATTTTTGTTTCGCAAGGGCGTTTTATTAATGCAGCATCATTGATCATGATAGATGAATATTCAATGTGTCCAAAACTTGCACTTAAAATAATAGATAAATTATTGAGGGATTTAGCATCAGGTGAAAACAAAAATAAATTATTTGGAGGAAAAACTATCTTATTGCGTGGCGATTTACGCCAAACCAGTCGTGCCTCATGCATCAAGATCAGGCTTGATTGAAAATTGTGTTATAAGTTGGGAGGAATACCATAATTTCCATAAAGTAACATTGAATCAAAATATGAGGGCCCTCCCAGAAGAGGTAGAGTTCATAAATTTTTTGAAAAAACTCGGAGATGGTATCTTGCCAACTTATCAATTATTTGGAGAAGATGTAATTGAGTTACCCCAGAATACAATTGGAGATAAGAATAATATAATTGAAGATATATATGGTGATATAAGACAGACAATTTTATCTGATGAAGTACTTAAGCGTGCTATATTAGCACCAACAAATGAAGATTGTTCCCTTTTGAATAGTGACATATTGAATCGAATGGATGGCCAGAAAACAACTTACAATAGTTTTGATAAAATAATTGAAAATGAAGGAATAAATGTAAATGATTTCCCAATTGAATTTTTAAATTCCTTAACTGTTAGCGGAATGCCACCGCATAAATTAACACTAAAGGAAAATTGCATTGTAATGCTCATACGTAATTTGAACACAGCTGAATGTTTAGTAAATAGCACAAGATTGCGGGTTAAGCGCATGCATCGAAATACTTTGGACTGTGAGGTATTAACGGGAACTGCAGTTAAAAAAAGAATTTTGATCCCAAGAATTAATTTGACTTTTTCTGGAACTATGTTACCTTTTCAATTCCAAAGAACACAGTTTCCAATAATACCAGCATTTGCAATGACGATTAACAAATCGCAAGGGCAAACATTCAATAAAATTGGAATTATGTTGAGACGACCGGTGTTTGCACACGGTCAGTTATACGTAGCATGCAGTCGAGTAAGATCGTTTAATGGGTTAAAATTCTACGTTAATGAAAATAATGGCCAGGGAAATCTTTTTAAAGATGAACGATTATTCACTAAAAACATTGTTTATAGAGAAATTTTGGATATTCATTGATTCATTTCAAAATTAGTAAAAAAATCAAAATGAAAAGAAGGAAAAATGTAAAAAAAAGGATATTTCAAGGCCAAATTAACCTCATATTGCAGCAATATTTTTGAGATTAACTAAAAAGGATTTAGAGTAGTTTATAAATTGTATTAGAATCAAATAAGTAACACATTGACTTAATGAATTGAACAGACAAAAACATACCAAATCAACAACCCAAAACACAAAGAAACAAGAAAGAAGAAAGAGATCATTTAAAGAAAAAACTCGATGAATTGGAAAAAAAACAGGTTAGATTTGAAGAGGAGAAAATAAAGTTAATAATTGTATTAAATATTCCAGCTCCGATTATGAAGACAGTTGAAAGTGAAGCTTTTGTATATGGTCGAATTTCGACCGCGGGGCGACCTCTAGTTTTCATTTATTATCCGAAAACAAACTTAATGTGGTTTTGATTAACTACATCGGTTAAGCAAATGGTTAACTTTTATCTTGTTACTACTATGTATTAAGCTAGGATTTGCAGTTCTTATAGATCTTTAATGCAATGATAATACATATAATATAATATGTATATACTTTTAATATTGTATAAATTAATTGTTAAAATATGTATTAATAAAACCCTGAAAATAATTCTTCCACCAAATTATTACAATATTTTCTAGTATTCCAGAAGTTATATACAATTTACAAATAATTGAAAGCAATTGAAATTTAATTTTATAAATATTTTGATAAAACGCAGTTTTCACAAGATTATAATAGTGATAGAGGTAGGTTATAGCATACACTGGCCATCTTGAAAACTATCTTATTTTAATATTACTAAGATATAACTGAACTCTACTTGAAGACCCATTAAATACTATGAATACAATTACATATTTGTTAATTCTGAATTAAATTATTTTATTTTATTCTATCATAAAACTGATGCTCATTTTTGTTAAATGAGTTGAATTTAAATCTCAAAAAGTTCGTTTAGTTTAACAAAAATAAAAAATTAATATATGCACACATACATACATACATAATGTATTATACATGAAACATTTTCGTTTGGCGTTATGAGTTAGCAGCAAGAAACTATTCTTATATTGTATTAAACTAAGTAAGTATTTTTGCTATAATTAAAAGGATTTCAGGTCACATTTGTTGATCCAAATAATATTTTTCCAGTTGACAAATCTCTTTACTTATTTCTTATTCATACCAAAATTTATATCTCATTCCATCTTCTTCGTTTCTCTCTTTAATAGCAACCAGCTGCTGATCCCAAAATAATCTGCGAGATACAAAATTAATTGAAAAAATCCTTTCTCAATAGATAAATTCCCTGAACGATGATAGGTGCAAGTGCTAAAACCTAAAGCTGACAGCACGTCCAGAAATGTGAGATAGGGCTGAAAAATGTTATTTTACTGGGAAGAGAGAAATTACTTAGTACTATATATCTTAGAAATTCAGTTCGTGAGAAGGGCGAAAATAGTTGAAAGATATTTTTTTTATTATTAAGAGATGGAATGAATTTTAAGAGTAGGATGGAATCCAAGGTGACCCAATTAAATAGTACTAATTAAGATTCCAGACAGTGAAACTAGAATGGCTGTCGTCTTACATCATGATTGGTCTAAAAGTTAAGTATCACAATTAAGGATACTTTCATTGCTAGGCTTGGTGATTAAACGCTATTTAAATTGAGTTAAGTTTAGCAATAGAATTTGATTATGTTGAATCGTAAAGGATTCGTTGGCCTACTACGAAGTAAACATTTATAACGAAGCGCTTTCCGATTCAATCTTTCACGCCTGAGTTATCAACGCCATTAGTACGATTAAGTGAACAATTGGAGTACCCAAGTTCCGCGACTACGATAACTTTGCCGTCGCCCGATCGGCGATTATTTTCCGGCCAACTGGCAATTTTTTTCCATTGACTGAGCCAGACTAGACCCAGATCCTCCTGATTATGCAAAAGGAGCCGGCAGAGCACCTATTTTCACGCAAAAGTGATTGCAGTTGTCGCCATTCGCCGCGTGGCAGGAAGAGGCGTAATAAAGGCGAACTCCATCAGGGATTCAAATTAGATCCCACTCAGCTCAAATGCTGCAAAAGGGACCTAATTCTCGTTTGCCGACATTACGACTCATCCTTGAGAGAACCCGAATATTGTTATTGTTATGGTCCACGAAATTATTCAGATATTTCTGGGACATGGTCCATATAATACTCGGAGACGCGGATTTTTAGAATTTTAAGCTCGTTTACGTTTCTGCAGCCAATTTGGCACAAGTGCAAGTTGCCGTAGTTACTGGAATTGTTAGATATGCATCCAACGTTCCGCCGTTTTCGTAAGAAGATTGTTGTAAATTGGCAAATGACGACGATAAAAATCGCATTAAATGCAATCAATATTCAACAGTTTCTAACATTGAATGGTATTAATAATTGCATGAAAATGATAAAAATAAATTTATTTTAAAATGCTTGTTATAACACATTAGCTGCGCTTTTTCCGCAATGATCTGGATCAGATTATTTAGGAAATTGCTCATTAAATTGAAGTTTATAAGCTTTCACCTACATACATTATATATGTATATGTACACATGATGTTTTCAAAAATCAATACAGATATACGCCTTCAAATATTCTGACTGCAATCATGCGCCGCAATTGTTCTTTCAAAATTTCAGCCTGCAACCAAATTTGTATGCAAGTGCTGCAGCCAGATAATTTGGCTGCGCTTGATTTTAATATGTATGTGAATGGTGATGAATGATACGTTTGATATTTTCTATCGCATGCTTTAATTAACGAATTTAATAATACTCTGACTAATTACATTTTCAATAAAATCACGAACTCAGCGGCGTAAACTGACAATCTCGCAAATAATTCGTGGAAAAGTCGATTGCATGTTATCTGTCTGCGAATGCAACAGACTTGCAAGCGGATTAATTCTTGAAAACACGCACAAATTTTAAAATTTTTAAAACACATCAAATTTGTCATTATTTGTACCTATCCAAACTTCTAATCTAAATCCGAACAAATTTTTGGATTAACTTTTTGACGCAAAGTGGGTATAAATCAAAGCAATTCGATTTTATTTTTTATTATTTAAAAGAAAAACTTTGAAAATGTACTTTGGTTTACATGTCTTTTAAAAATGTGTTCTATGATCTGTGGATAAAAAAAAAATGGTTAATTTTCGTCATGTGATTCCATTTATATCTTAGTGATCAAAATTTATACAAATTATTATATTAATTGTTTAAACAGAAATTCCCGCTTTTATACTATTCAAATATATTAAATTGTTATATTTGTTTATTTTTCAGATACAAATTTGTATGAATATTGAAGGAAGCCTACTACAGCAGAATAATTTTAATCTACTCAGACTAAGACACGCGCTTTATTGGTAAGTAATTGTTTTATTTATTAAACTTGGGCATGTATACATACTAATCTAATAGAACTTCAAGTTAGTTTAGGATCTTCAACTAACATATAAAGTTCCAATTTCAACAAATCAACCTACGTGAATATAAATATAAATAGCATTCCATATTTAACAGAAATACATAAAAACAAACAATTAAAAGGTATTAGGCATATATTACTTATGGATTTTGATGAAACTTTGTAAGAATGCATATTTAAAGTCAAAAGTGACAAAAGCGAATTTGTCAGTCATTTTATAAAACAAATGCATGCTCGTCTACTTCGATAATTTAAAAAAGATATTTACCTTTAATTCCTTAAATTTCAAAGATTCTTGAAGAATTTATTAGAAACAAAAGGTGGTATTTGTGCATACAATTTGCAACGAAATTTTGTGGGAATATGCAAAAAATCGTGACGGCAAAATGTCAAATTTCGAAATTTTATAAATAAATACTATCTCGGGAAGTATAATTGACCGACAAATTTTTTTCTTTTGCATATTCTTAATTTTTGACTCCAAATGAGCACGCCTACAAAGTTTTTTCAAAATCCGTGCAGAGACCTCAAACTCAATCGGATCCGAATATTATAAGTTTGGTATTTTAAATTTAAATATGTCATACAAACAATAAAATAAATAAATTTGGGTTTTATTTTAAGAATAGGATACAAAATAATAAATATATGTATGTGTAAATTTATTGTTATTATTTCTTATCGTTAACATTTTCAAATGAACAATAAAATAATAGTGATGAACAAACTGTTGGCGGTGAAAAGTTAGTTAATTAAATTTCTAAAATTAACCACCATCATTTTCATTAAAATTATATAGTTCGCCTCATAAAATAACAGTCGATTTAAAGGTATATTAGTAGGTCAATTATAATATCCATTCAAGCTGACGCTTTAAAACCCATTTCTTTGAGAAATCCAATCAGCACGATGAGGGAAAGGAATTATAACTCCTTAAATCGTTGAGCGCACATAAAAGCGTGACGATCTGATTGTAATATTAAGTGTCCCTAGGGAAATCAGTGGGTGGGTTCATAAATATGACATAAATTTTTGGGAAGAAATTAGATTAATTGGTCTTGAAATGCTAATAAATTTGGGAATAAATTAGCAAGCTCATAAACCAAACGCTCGTTAAATTACGCTCATCCCAAACCAACTTTAACGATAAAACCAACAGCCTTTGCCCTTAAGGGGGGATATTGAAACTTCATCGAAGGAGTGGATGTAATCGAATATTCGAAATAATATCGAAAACCTGATAAGAGCGCCCGCGGCTTGATCATCGATACAAAACAACTGAAATTGGATTCAAGGACCATCTATATTTCGATGAATCCGATAGTTCTAATATCAGAATCAAATTAATTAGGATTCTCTACTGTATTCTCTAATGAACATTGGTTGGGTGTACTGACCATTGGTCTTGATCAGCTTTTTGACCAAATTGTATATAATTAGGGCGTATTCGTGCAGCAGATTGATTCAACCCATCCCACCTTAAACAGATAAAATTAATGCATTCAGCTTTACTTCTGCTCGTTTCGTTGATGACTTCATCTGGAATTGAAATGTTTGCTTAATGGACTGAATGCAAATTGCACGGTTTGTGCCAAGAAAATATGATAACCTTGACCGCAATTGCTGCCATAGTACTTGTTCGGTAGGGCTTTGGAGGACAGAGAAGGCTCGTCTGAGCCCTCGGCACGTCCGTCATCCTGAGGAAAATTAATTTTGCAAACGAGCCCTAGGGAAAGTAGGCAGCTTGGGCAGTCTGCAGAACGACGGACAAAAAAAAAGAACTTTTACTTTCATCCGCAGACTCCAGCCCTTCGGTATAATTGTGACAAGACACTACAAACGATGCGATTAAGGAACTCCCGAAGGGTCTCTGCAAGGCGACGTTGGGTGGTTTAATTAAGTTTTCGTCTTTTCCTTTAAACTTTTCTTTAAGAAGCTGAAAGGTGTGATTTAACAGAATTACCTGCAGAAAATTTGTCTAGACTTCGCGGAGATGGCATCGCCAAGATCGCCATAACTTTATTTTCTTTGTTCTCCATTTTTTTTTCGGATCTAAGATTACCATACCCTTCATAAACCCCACGATACTTGTGATATGCCTTTGGGAAATGATTAAGTATTCTTTCAGTTGGTTAAATTAATAACAGAAATTAAGCGGCCTTGAGAAGTGGGCTGTATAAAAGAGGACTATCTGATCTAAGACAATTAATTTGCGTTTCACTGTCAAAACGATAAAAATGCTTAAGTATGCACCCTTTTCAGTTGACAAAATACTGAACATACTTAACGATTTCAATTGTGTGGCGAACTTGCTGAAATTCTACATGAATATCATTTGTTTGGAGTGGGTGCTCAATTGGGGCACGTTCAGAGGCCCTATCTGTTGCATTCACGCAATCCGAACATAATGTCTCCGAATGCTGTTTAATTTTGTCAAATTAAACGTTTTGCTGCAAAGATTAGTAACTTGGTAGGTAATGAGGCGGTGTCACGATATCATGTTTACCCACGAAATTTTACTTGCTCCTTTTTGAGAGAAGGCAACGTGCGGAATTATCCAATTTTAGAATAATAAAACGAAAAATGGGGGTTCGTTCTGTAATTGGAAAGTTTTTGTCACGCTTCGGTGATAAAAACAAGATCTAATCAGCAGGTATGCAGGTGCCAGCTTTATAAATTTTGTATAAAACTGATGTCTGCAATTACATTTGAATGAATTCAGAACATGTCAAACGTAGGTGAGATTTGACTGATAATTTGAAATTAATTATTGTATTAAACATTCTAGTTTTAAAAAATGTTAGATTTTTTTAATGTATGAACCTTTGCCATAAAAACATTTCGCATTTCTAAAATCTCATTTTGGAAATTAGAAAAACATTTACAATTTTACACAATCATATGAGAAGTTTTATTTGTCAATGGAAATATTTCATTATTTATTATATTTAGAATTTTGCACTTAGCTTAGAAATTATAAAATTTTCAGTAAAAATGGCTGTATTTATTCTAGGGACCGAAAAAAATTATTAAGCTAAAATCAATTATTTAATTTGTAGCATTGCTTAAATTCAATAAAACTTTTATAAGAGGTTTCCTTTGTTTCGGCTAAATAAAAATTATAAATTGGATAATAATCATTACAAAGTAATTTTTATTTTTCGATCGTTCGATAATGATTCAGAATTATTTTTTATTTATTTTAATTTTTTTGATTATACGAAATAAAACTGGTTTATTTTGTCTTCCCTTTAAGGAGTTGTAAAGTAGAAAAAGAGAAAAATAGGTATGATTCGGAATAATAGTCTCCTCTTTATTTTTAAGTCGGCTAAAAATCGTTTATTAATATTGCTTATAATAATTAATTATTACTTGATCGTTACAAACTAATCGAAAAATAAAAATTACTTGATAATCGTTATTTTGTAAATAATATTTTTTTTTATCATAATCACTACAGTCCCTGATTTATTCAGTCATTATTATTTTCATTTATACTCCTAAACAACTATTTTCGAATCTATTAATTTCAAGTTAAGGTATACATATATAACTTAATTTTAACTTATTAAAGTGTTTCTAAGTGCTTTTGTAACTTTCAAAATGAGGTATTATCTTGGGAATACTTATAAATCTTCCTTTATAAAAGATTACTATTTTGAAGCCTCCTCCAAGGTTTTTATAAGTAGAAGAAAACCATAAAAGATGATTTCAATAATGAACTAAGTTCTAACTTTCCATAATTATAATCAGGTCAAGGACGCTCGATTTCATAATTAATTAGTCCTAATGGATTATCTCCTGGGAAACCAGAAAAGCTATTTCCTACGGGATGAAAGGATCAAATTTCAACAAATTACTTCAATAAGCTCAAATTTCCGCATTTGTGAAGGCTTTCCTTCCTTTGGAGACGGACCGCCGAAAAGTTACATTTCTGGTACTAACTAAATTTTCAATATTGCTCCTTTATTAAAGCTTTTTGTTAGGTCGCAGAACTCCGCAGTGTATTCATTATAAATAAGTCGACCGATCTTCGGTGGACCCACACTCCCACGCAATTCTAATATAAAAGCCCACTGCTAAGGCAGTTTCGGTGGGACGGTGTATGCCAGAAAACCGATTCATACCGCCTTATACCGTCCAGAAGAAAGCGCCAACTGTAGGGCTTAACTAGCCCCGTTCCCGTGCACTTTCAACTCGGATTCATATTCTCCGGCCGAAATTGGTTGGAAGGAAAATACTGCGGCTGAAAATCGAATAAAAGACCTCCCCGGCACAGTTGGTTTCTGGGTTCGTTGTGCGATCTCCAAGGATCCGAATTTCCAATTGCCCTAATGGCCAGTCCTCGTCGCCAGCGTCGTATGCTTTTTCCACCCACCTTTTTATTTGGTCCCGCTACCAGCTTATTTCCATTTCTGAGCAATTTCCTTTCAATTTCAAAGGGCCCCCATTCCCTACACCACTGTTGTAAAGGACGACATAGTTCGCCCTTGAATTATCTATCCCAAAATGGATTCTGGTGTGGCGAACAGTTCTATGGGTGGATTGAGCTCCATTATTTATTTATATTTCAAATAAATTTCAAAGAAAAATATGCAATCTTCTGCTTGTCATCTTTTTAGACAGAAACATAACTAACTAATGCCTACATAAATCGGTTGAATGGAGATTATAAAATCGAATAAAATATATTTTTATTATACATATAAAAAAAATATATAAAGTTCAAATGCATTGAATATAAGTATAAAAATTTATCGATATTATTATGAGTCTTTTTGTTCATCTGAATGCAAGAACAATCCAGTTTGTAAAAATATATCACAAAGAATGCGAAGTTTTATAATGCTCAAATTTTAGAGACCATGAAAAAATTCTAGCACATAGCTAAAACTGGGCATAAGCATGTTTTTTCAATTGTAATTTCCTACGATTTATTCTTAATTTTTACAAAATAAATTCACAAGAACTCGCATAAGAAGATTAAACCAACAAAAGTTCCCATATTTTAAACCTTTCATCACCTTTCAAACCTCAATCAAATCCTTTTATAAACATTTTTATATTTATAAATTATGTGTATAAAAGATTTACATCTTTCGAAATATTTTGTTTATATCCTTTGAAGGAAACTGAAACCTGTATAAAATTAATTGTAAGAATATTCACAAATATTATGTACGCGTGCCTTTCTGTAATTTTTCTTTTATGTTTTTCTCAACCTTCCAATGAAAAGTTTGAGAATTTGAACTTAATAGAGGGTGAAAATTTGAAAATTAATTCCCAAACCAATAAAATTTACAGAATTTCATTGATGAGCATTTAAAAGTTTTATAGGTTATATTTATGTGGAGGATTTGATGTATGTATATGGGGTACAAAATAAAAATAAAAATAAAATTTAATTTCAAACATTAATTCAACTTCTATATTTTGAATATTGAATATTAAATATTTAATCCCGTCTTTGCGCCAAACATTTTGCATTAAATTAAAAATAAGTTCAGATATGGCATTAGAATAAAGAATCGAAAAATCTAAACTGGCTATACTCTCCAAGTTAAGGCAATTCTAAATAATTAAAAATCGTTTGCCACTTAGAGAGAGACCATATCAAGATCATACAAATGAACTATCGGAAAGAGTTCCTGAAGTTGCGATGCTCTTGACAGTCTTAATTACCTAAAAAGTAACTGAAGACATAATGTAATGACCTATAGATTGACAAAAATAAATTATGAAATTTAATATTTATATAAGAAATTAAAGTGACTAAACTGAAAAACATTTATTTAAAGGTTACATACCTCTAGCATCGCTGCATCGTTAAAAGAAGCTATTTTTCGGATTGTATTTAACAATATACCCTGTTAAAAGAAAACACAAATTATGTTTTATTGTTTATTGACCTCGAAAATCGGCGTGGTTTAGACCACTGATGACTGATGGTTTTCATGTTTTCTCTTCAGTCGGTTGATAAGTTGGAAAGTTGGAAAGGTAATCAAGATTTATACAAATTAATGTATGTATAGTACAATAGTAAAAATTTAATATTAACAAAATGGCCCGAGACACCATAGAGAATGTATTTACTTTACCAACATAACATTTTTAAATAAAAAAAAAAAGATTAAAAACTTTTTGAGAAATCGTGAAAATCTTTTTCAAAAGGACTGTTTCGAGAAAAACGTTTTTAAAGATTCTGCAGTACGTAGTCACATTTAACGTCGCTACTTCCTTACTATTTGGAGATTTTGGAGGATTTTGTTTTCAAATGTTCGTAAAACTAAATGGAATAATAAAAAATTTAAAAGAATCGGTTTTTTAAAACCTCAAAGGTTTGTATGTATAACTCCTTAAATCAATAAAAATGGGGATCCCTACAATAGTTTAGGAGGTACGGTGTTAAAACGAAACCCTTGTGTATATATTTTCTACTAATTAATCATGTACTATAATACGAGCAAAATTTATATATTTGTATGTAGATTAGATTGCATTCTCGAAAACGGCTCTAATGATTTCGATAAAATTTACAATGTAGGGTTTTTCTGGGGCGAACAATCCAATCTAGCTAGGTCTCAACTGGGAAAACTCATCTGCGAGATTTTACGAGCGGACTGTCAAATTGCGACTTTCATGAAAATGTCAAATGCGACTTCCATGAAAATTGGTACTTGAGGATTTTTGGAGTTGGTGATTTTAAACCAACTTTACTTGTTTTTTTTTAATTTATGCAAGCAAGCTCGGTCATCTAGGTACTAAATAGACTAAAATATATACAATTCCGCAAAAAAAGGTCGGTTTTGTTTATTATTTGAAATGAATATGTTCTTAATACTCCCATTAAACTTCACCCTTCACCAGCTGAGTTCCAACAAGAGCCGCGGACAGATAGCAATTTGCAGGTGCCAAAAGTCGCCACACATAATGAAGTACCAAACCAGACACATTCTGGTACTACATACCATTGAAAGATGCCCGCACCCCGGGAGCCCGATCACATTTCTTGGGAATAAATCTCTCTATCTGGAAACGACTTCCTCACGGTCTTCGTCAACGTTTCGCTGAAATTGAATCATTTAAATGTCATTTATTGAAGCGGGTGTACATATTTCGCCCCTGGAGGCGCCAGACATGTGACATGTCGAACGGAGCCCTACACCAGATGAGGCCCTCGAGGAACCACGTGAAACGTGTATTGGGGTTGCTTCGAGTGATGCAAGATGGATGATGTCAATTCGACTTTGTTTTTCCTGTCTTCTATTTTATTTACTTTGTTTTCTTTCGCTTTTTTACCTCCTGGAGACAATAAAGTCTTCCCCGAGGAATTCATGTGTGATGGAACTGAATTTTCGATGAGCTTGCCTTTTACCAATAGAACAAATGGTGGCAATATTTTTGGGAGGTGGAGCTCAACATTGCGGACAAAGGACGTAAACAGTCAACTCACAAGGGTATCAGGCAATTCCCTAAATTGAGCATATTAGAAAAGAAGGAAGCGGGAGAACTTGTGTTAAAAATTCATAAAATATTGTTTTTCTGTCTTAGGCAGAAAATTCAGTAAACAGGCAGGGGATATCATTAAGTTTTAAATTGAATCATTTGAACAAACATGAAAGGTGTCTTAAAAGGAAACATAAATTTTGTTATATAAAGGTTAAAATTATGCCTCCACAAAAACATTTTTCAAAAATTTACTAATAAGTATTTTCCTCTTGGTTTGGATTTGACAAGTTGTAAGGTATGTATATAAACATAAAAACAAGTTCTACCACAATGTTTTAGTACATACAATGACTTTTTGAGTTTAGGTTAACCATAATATAATATAATTTACTTTTTTGTAATTTACGTACACACACTATGTATGTACATATAATTATTGTTATAAAAGTGGGAGAAATTGTAGTATGAATATAATTTAGTTGAAAAATTCAGCTTCAAAAGATGTATTTTTACAACATTATATAAAAGTGCAACTATAATTCTTAAACTAAGTGGGAATTTCATGTAATCTTGTCTTTTTTTTAAAAAAAAAAAAATTTCATCAAATTTAAACAAACTACATGATAATATTCACTACTCAAGTTAATTAAATAAATGTTGGTGTTGAAAATCTTCAAATTGCCAAGTAATTTTTGAGTTGTACATTGCAAAATTTAGCATTTTCAGAAAAATACGTTTAAGATTTTTATATCTGTGTGCTCCAGGCACTAAGGCCGACTCAACTTACTTTGAAATTAACATGAAAGGAAGTCTCTTATAACTTTCTAATATGTTTTTTTTTTTTTTTCAATAATTTTTAGATGATTTTCTAACAATTTAAGCAAGAATAGAAAACTTAAAAATAAATCGATTTTACATGAGGTTCCTCGCTAAAAGTTTCCACTAAACTGCCAATACCGCTAACAAACTTTTATTTCTCATCAAAGATATAAAATTACACCTTTAGATAATATTCAATTTTGATTTTGTTATTACAGAGCAAGGACGGGCAATGAAACGTTGTTCGTGCATATTTTCAATACACAATACTTATATGACAAGAAATTACAACCATTACCTTTTATTTTACCACATTATCAAGTAAATTTATACAAAAAGCGTATGTGTTACTTGCGCTGTTTATGTAATTTTACACTCATTTGGAAATTTCAGGCAAAAAAGCGTACATAAATATTTTATAGCACATTTGTGATTGTGTAAAATTTGCCTATAATAATAGAAGTAAATTTTTTTAGAGTGTATATAACACTTACAAGGGAATTCCCGGGATGTCTCATCGATTTCGATTTGAGATCTGTGCAAAAAAGTTGTAGATAATGTCACGAACTCGTTCTGCAA
Organism: Eutolmus rufibarbis; assembly: GCA_963920795.1. Lineage (NCBI taxonomy): Eukaryota > Metazoa > Arthropoda > Insecta > Diptera > Asilidae > Eutolmus > Eutolmus rufibarbis. The sequence continues at coordinate 38,749,986 of OY987206.1, read as the reverse complement.
ATTGAAAGCTCTATCTTTGTGTTAAAAAACTAGTAATATTTACCAACTTTCGAAATACAAATGTTAAACAACAATTTTACCGTTTTAGTCACTTTCAAATGATTATATCATTGCCAAAAATGGTCGGATTCTGTGCTAACTTAAAAGCTTCCTTAAAAAAATATTTTAAATTTATTTACGAGTTTAAAAAACTAAGCACAAATATATTGGATATATTTATAAATAAAAATCTAAATGCAAATTGTACTTAACCTACGTACAGATGGGGTCAAATCAAACCCATTGAATTATTATAAACTTTCCTGAAATGTTCTTAATTTTCTTTTTTAAACCGTCTAACAAACAAGCAGATTCCTCTTTGATTTTCAATTTTAATAATTAATTCTAAATCAATCGCCTCAAGGAAATCCTTGTATATAATTTTTGTTATAACTTCAAACTTTATACATTTTAGTCATCATATTGGTGCAATTATCTTAAATTTCAATGTTGTTTTTTAGCTGAATGGAAATTTTTAAATTGACCTTTGCATAAACTTCCCAAAACACATATTTCTACAGTAATTCTCCATTTATTATCTTATATTTTTAGAGTAAATAAGACAGATTCTATTGAGAAAATTAATTTTCTTGTAAATGGAATTGCTTTTGTTTTACTTTGATTCCCTTTGAAATGTCATCATTAAAAATTCTTGGAAATCTTTAAAACGAGCTTTTAAAAGTGGATGTAATTTGTAATTTTGTCAGTATGAATATTTTCTGAGAATGCTCAGCTGTTAGACGAAAGAGAATGGGTTCATTAAAAGCATCTTAAATTCGAATTCAGGACAAAAACCGCATTACTCTCGACTCTCATTTATCAGTAAAGTGGTTGTTAATTCCAACCCACCACCGCTAAAATTTTGTTTTTATTTCAAAGCGAATATTTCGCAAAGGTAAATATTTCACTCTGAATCTCAACAATTTTTCTGGGCAATATCCGACAGTTTTCAATTTCCCGTCCTTTCTTAATTCATACATAATTCATCTCGCCTATTAATTCGGGACTCGTCTTCCCGTCTGGCCCAGAAATTGGCGGTTCGCGTCAGACAACTGCACAAAAATTCTCGAAAAGCCGGCCAACTCCCCAGCGACTGGCATATTCCATTAGTTTTATAAAGCCAGTGGATCCTTCACCCGGTTTTGGGGCTGTCGGGTCCTTTTGAATTTATTGCATCAATTCGGAATAGGACAGGAAATTTCGGCGTCGGCTGTGCTCGTGGACCGCCGATTTACGACGGGTACTGTCCCAAGGACGAATCCTGATGTAATTTTGATTTAAATGCTGCGACGTGGCCCATTCCGAATTTTTTTTATATTTTATTTATGAAGAGATTTAAGTGATTTTTTATGTGGCTCGTCACGGGCAGCCCTTTGCGGGCGTCGATGACGGCCAGACTCACTACGGCGTCTGATTGTCCTCTCAAAGGACTCTTACCACCGCTGGGTCTGTTCCCAGAATTAGGGATGATGATGATGAGACTTTCAACAAATTTAATTAAAACTGCTAATGGAATTGCAGTGGACTGCAGCAGACAAAAACATATCCCTTGGTTCGGGGGCTGCAATCTGCAAAGCGTAGTTACGTTCCGCTCGGGCAGGTGAAAACTTTGTCGCAGCCTCAGGCTGTGTAATGAAATAGCTTCCAAACAAGAAAACTCATTTTTCACCATCAGCGCCGCACCCTGCCGGAATTGAGGACCCTTCGCCACGCCTCTCGGACCCCATCCTTCAAAAGTTGGGGCTCACCTTGAGAAGTTTATGAGGTCTGTTCTAGAGCCGGAGTTCCCTTTGGGAATTATGCAAAAGGTGTGCTCACCCCTAAACCCTTAGAGGGCACTTTAAAAGTGATGTTTGTGACCGTCCTCATAATGATGCACTCTGGCTGTATCCAGATTATTTAGAAAGGAGTCCTTCAGGAACACTTCTCCCCCTGGCTGAAGTAATAAATCTTAAGTAACCTGGCGGACGACACGCTGTGTCAAGTTACTTCGGCTCCTGACTTTATGCATTTTATATTTACTCTAGGTCCCTTTACCCACCCGATGCTGATCTTTCAAAATTAGGTATGAAAATTGACTTTTGGATCCTTTTAATTTCATGGATGAAGGGCCATTCTTGGATATCTTTCATTATGCCCTCGAAAGTTCGTACATCCATTAAAACGTATTATATATGATACATATGTATAGTACTTACCTACATACATACTTCAGTTATTAATGATGCAGTTACGAATTTTCCTTGTAATCAACTCAGATTATGAGGAAAATTTTTCATGACAACCTTAATTATGTTGATGATTAAACCTTAAACCAGCAACAGCGTGGAGGTGTTTTTCAGTAATTGAAGTAACGCGATAGAGCCAATCGATAAAAGGCGTTCAATTAGAGCGACGATGACGTAAATTAGCTCCAACCTCTGCCGTGATTTTACAGTGGGTGCTGTTAATTGGAATGTCTTCATCGAAATGCCTTAGACACCAACTTTTTTAGATCATTCGAAATTAGAAAGTACTTAAAGTACATAAATAGCTATTTTGAGGCTTTTCGTAAAATGTCTACAAAAGAACATGAAATATATCGAAGCAGGACTTTAGTTTGGCATGTCAATTGTAATGGAAAATCAAAGCGATGCTAAACCATTGAAAGTCTAAAAATAAATAAGTATCTACGTAATCTGAGGTATTGTACGGGTATATTCGTTAGAATTAGAAACTTATTCAAATTATAACAAGAAAATGCAATGCTTCTTTATATTATGTATAGTTTTTTTTTTCTATTATAATTTATTTATTTTTTAAATTATGAAGTACTCATCTATGTACCAAAAACCATTTTTTAGCGGTCAGGAATAAATAATCAATGCGCAATCTCACAGTTCAATCGTACTTTAAATTAAAGTTTAAGATGTCGGTCTTAAAACTTCTTATCATTATAATATTCTAACAATAACTGATATATGCGGATTTTCGAGAATTCTGGATTATTAGCAATTTCTAACGTCCTCTTCCAAACAAATTTAATAATACTTTCACCTCTTCTTCTTCTTCTTAATTCAATAATTCTTTCACTTTTTCTTCATGTCTGCATAGAGTCGGTTATATTTTTTTCTTGTTATAAAAATTAAATAATTTAATTCGACAGGTACGGCAAATACCAAATTCCAATGAAGTTATTATGGTTCTGATTCCTTATAATGTGTTTACTGAAAATCAAAATTTAAAAAAACATTAGACTACATTTTTTTTTGGATATAATAAAATACAGGACTAAAACAATTTTGTGAAAAAGTTTTCAATAAAGCTTGAATATGGGTCAATTTTATTAAATTATCCGGCCCTATAGAGAAAGCAAATGTTGTTTTGCCAAATTACAAATATGAATCTTTTTTTTTAATTTGATTTTTATTTGATTGTGAATCTTTTGGTATCCTAAAAACAAATACCATTGGCTATTAAAGTTGAAAAAAATTTACTTTGCTCTGTCTCCATTTTCATTAAAAAACGTGATAATCTTTAAAAAAAAAATCTTACTATAAATAGCTTTTAGATAATCAAACAAAAACGGACAAAAATCAATTTTTTTTTCTTATATATGTAGTCGTATCTTTTAAAGGTCTGTTGTCTAAAATTACTCTGATATAAGAAAATTTCAAGTTAAGAATAAAAGAGCATCTTTGTACAATAATATTAAGTAAATTAAATACCAAGTATAGCATAAATAATAGGCAATAAGTACCTAATGGCTTCAAATAGAAATGCTGTGTTTGATAAAATAAAAAAGTAGGTATATTATTTTTACAAAAAATTGAGCATCCATCATTATGCCCATGATGAACGTTTTTCAATATAATTAAGTTACATCTATGTATATTACTTAAATACAAATATTATGTTCATGTATGAATTTATCGCACTAGAGAACATTTTAGGAATATCTACCCTTATCATAAGACAGAGACAAATCTCTCTGACTGTGTAGTGTAGTCAATACCCATTATACAGAAAATGGGTATCAATTACAACAGTCGTCCGCAGTAAATCTTCCTAAATAGGTAGGAGTCTTATCGCCATGTAGTCATCACGTCCCTGAATTTAGTGAGCTTTCTTTGGTTTTTGGACTACCTACTTACTTATTATGATATATGTATGTATGCCAATATAATGAAAGAGGCCGAGTCCTAAAGCCGTCCCTTAATTTCCCCATCTGCTAAATCATCAATTCTTAGTAACGTGCTAGTTGCGAATATAAAAAGTGCTAAGATTATTGATAGCTTTTTTGTGGGTCGAACCTTACTATTCACCCGCAATGGCTTTTGTGCTTCAAATGATTAATTGCGGCGTCTTTAAGCGCTGGAACATTACAAATTAACGATTCAACTAACCTTACGAGGCCTGAAGATGTCAATGGATGAAAGGGACTAATGGCAGTTGGTCCAACAAATTTTAGAAGATGTTGGCAATTTCGCTTTTGAATTCACTAATTGCCATGCAACAAAATTGTAAGGCCTAGGAAATTAACTTTTCGTAGTTATTTGACCCAATTAACGAGCTGAACCTTTTAGGAGTCAAATAAATTAATTGGTGTAATATTAATTTGACATCAAGGACTGTAAGTAACCAATTTGTTTTCTAAATCTTTTAAGTACTTTTTGTAAATTTATACGTTTTCAGTTTTAGATAATTTGTTTCAAACATTTTGAGTTTTTCTATACATACTTTACCTTTTTGTTTCTTTTAAAAATTTTCACATTTCTTTATATTAGAACTAAACATTAAAGTTATGTAGGTATAGTAGTTAGCGGACTTAGCCTTCGTTTCTGTGTAATTTTTAACTACGAAGTACATAAATTCAATTCTTACATACGCACACTTAGTATTTTAACATACTTATTATATGTCACTTAGTTTTTATATTTAAAATATAATATTTTAAAATTCTATTTCACAAATTTAATGTTAGGAATGTTATTTTTGCTTGGATTTGAAATTTATTTTGAATAACCTATAGAAAAGATTTAAAATTGTTAAAAAATAGCATCAAATAGCAATGAATTTTATTCACTTTTAAGTCAAAAATTAATCTGAAAAATGTTCAGTTCATAATTTAAAGCTTTGCATGAATAAATGCATGGCAATTTGATACATGTATAAAAGACAACTTCTCCTTCTGCGCTACGCTATCATATTTTTCTGGGTATACTTTTGGTATTTTAGAAGTCTTATTTTTATGGAAAATTATTTATTATTGGTAGTAACGATAACTAATTGTAATTTACAAGACAATATGAAAGTATTAAAAAGTTTTTTAAGTAAAAGATCGTTAAAATTGTTTGAGAGAAACTTTTCCCATTTAATAGTACTTATGTGAAAATAAATGTCTCAGCGCCTAAGAAATATGGCCGAGATGTTTTCGTTTTATATTGTTTCAATACGTTCAGTTTAAATGCACACTAATGCCATTAGAGCTGTTCTTCTCCATTAAATTTCATGGACCATTAAATCCACTTTCTTTGGAAAAATTAGGCGAACTAATTCTGCAACTAAAGCAGTGAAGCGATTTCAAGTCATTCCCAAATTGAGATCCGAAAAATCTTGTCTTGAATCTGTTCTTCCTCCTCCAGCTGCTAGTCCGCCCGTCCAACTGAGATATTTTCACTAAACATATACCCGGCAAGGAGTTATTTATGCTCCCTCAGGGCCTAGCCCCAGTGGGAGCGGTGTTATCAGAAGAACTGTGCAATTAATTGAAAACACGATTAATCCTTATTTATACCCAGGAAAGAGATTAAACCGAACTCCTTGGGGTGCCACTGGAGCATCCTGTTGGCTTTCGCACATGCAGCATCATCCATATGGACCAAAACGTGGATACACCCGGTCAATGAACGACCCACTGAAATCAGGGGGCGGGTTTCCTCCAGACCTGCGGATAAATTACTTCCGGATCGTGTTAGCCAAGCAGAAAATTTAGCCAAACGAAAGTGGAGCTAGCCGAGGATGCCGTGTGGTTTAAGGCCGGTTGTTTGTTCTTTCGGCTTTAAAAGGCTTTTGCGATGGCAAAAATTAATAAAACATCTTTTGTTTGATAAAATATTAGATTTAGTTGATGTTGCATAAAGAGGACGAGACGATTTTTAATAAGTCAAATCCATTAAGTGGAAAAACGGGTTATCGGAAATAATTTTGAACAAGAAATGTTTCCAGAAGAATTATAGATTAAGACTTATATGCATAGGTAATACATACAAGGTACATGTACGTTCGAATATGTCAATATAAAATTAAACCTGCAATACAAATTAAAAGTTCCGATAGCAAAACTCGCGAGCAAACCACGTAGATAAGCAATCATTTGTACTTTAAATTATGATAATTCTAAATATTTACCTAAGAAACCTACCTTTTGATTTTTGATTAATATTTAAAAATATAAATATCATTTTCAAAAACCGTTTAAATACGAACTTGTGAAATATTTGTCCAAACGTTTCTAATTTTTCAGTTAAATAAGCTACACAGTAAAAAATGTTTTGATTTTTGCTTATATGATAGTAGTAAAAATTTATACATTTTAATAAGTAGAACTCAAGAAAACTAAAGATATAAAATTGCACACTCTGTGTACAACTTTACGACTTTTTCTTTAAAATTTTTCGTAAGAATTAAAACTTTGTTTCATGTTTTAATATTTGTATATTCAGTGAAGCAAAACTCCTGCACTCATATCTAGACCCAAAACGCAATGTGAGCCGCTAGCCACTGTATGTCTGACACATCGTAGACCACAGATCAAGCAGATATAACTACTAAACCTTTTCATTAATTCATTAAATAGAGTAATACTCCTATTCCTAATATGCATTAATAAAATTTGTATTGAACGATTAAATTATTAATTTCTCTTCTTGGTTAACCTGTTTTTAAGTATTTAAACTAAATTGACTTCTTCAAACAAACAGTGGTTGTGAATCAACTTTAATCCGTCAGAATTCAAATCCGTACGAAACGAAGAAAATTTAAAAGCAGGTTAAAAAGTGTAGAAAATATAGCAAGTGTCGCACACTATAATAGTTGGAGGTTTCTCACAAATATCCTACATTCTGAATGAACATAAATTCCGTCGGTTGTAGGTTTGTAAATTTCGGGTATATTTCGTGCACTTTCTAAATTTTTTCCCACCAATATGAGCAATTTTACAAACATTAATTTAATTCGTTTACAAAGCCAGTATATTTGCAGTATTATGAAAATTGTTAACACTCTCCTTTTCAACTGGTTACAAATTACTACATACTATAATATAAGACTAGGTATTTTGTTGCCAAGTATGAACAAATTTACTGCGTATTTTATGTATTTTTCATCCGTCTTTTCTTTTATTCTGGATAGAAGATGCAAAAATGTAGCTATTATATTGATTAATACAATAATTAAACAATTAATTCGTTTACTGTGGAAACTGAAGAATTCTTGGGTGAATATGTGTTATTTAAACTTTATTTACAAGTACATTTTAAAAAATCAAAAAATTTGCCTTCATTTTTATCTCTAAGTACAAATATCTTGAATTAAAGCCCTTACAAACTAGGAATATACTTGACTTACGAGTATATCATAAAAACAGAATTTCTCTTGTGCAATTCGATTTAGCTCACATTAATTTTACATAGACTTATTTCAGTCAAACATGATGGCATTCATCTCATGATTCTATTTGCAAACATTTCAAATCCTCCTCGGTGAAATTAGTTAGTTAAACAATGTCACATTTCAGATGTTGCTTTTCATACAAGCAGTCCTCAAATATGAATTTGCTAATGAGTGTACTTTCGTACATCCCTGTGAAGCTAAAACAAGCGTTGTGGATAGACGTAAATATGTATGCTTAGGAAATGGAAATGCACTGAAAATTAATTAACAAATGCCGCAATAGTGGTTTATTCAGAAAAGCATAGTGGTCACTCGCAGACAATAAGAGGAAATAGGTATGTTCCTCAAAACCGCCCATTAACAAGCAGCAGTGGAAATTTCGGGCACTATTCCTCTTTAATTTGGTGCTGTAGTTACAATTTCTGACGACCACAACAACGACATAAAGTCCATGAAAATAAATGTTAACCGGAACAGATTCGACCATGAAACATGAAATTATATGCTTTTCCCTACTATTGAAAACCGAAATAAGAACTTTAAGGACTTTTGCGAGAATGTTAAAATAATTACATTATGCATTAACTTCCAGCTCAGAATTCTGGCAATAACTAATTATGGGATTTATTTAAATCCCCAGAAAGGAACTTTTAAAGTGTCTTTTTATCGTAGAAAAGGACACCAAAATGAATAGAAACTTTCGCTCTAGAATTCTTAAAAACCAAGTGATGAATAGTCTGAGTTAGAAAAACGTGCCTAAATAAGCGCACAGGGCGTGTGAAAAAATGCTATCTCTGGGACTTATTGAGGTTATTCGTAAAATGAAAAGCAGTAGCTCACCCTAATCGCTTTCGCTGTCAAAAACTTCTAATTCCCTTGGAGTTCTTTTAAGTTATTCTTTTTCGTATTGTTTTCAATCTTCTAAGGCATATTATGGTACATATCAAAGGAAAATGCAAACTTCTTTTCACTTCAGTCCTGCGGGAATTCGTGGAATCCCGGGGATTTGGAGTTAACCCATATTGAACAGAAAGGACTGCGTATATTTTTTTGTTCTTTATTTTGGTGGGTTTATTCCCGCCGGATATGAAAAGATAACATAAATAGCACCAACATCCATATGATCCGATGGCGTATTCACCATCCGGATGTCAGAAAAAGGTTAAAAGAATTTTTGCGATTTAGAAATATATAAAAAAAAAAACAAATGTTTTATTCTGCGGACGATTTAGTCGGAGGCGTGGGTTGACATGGAAACTTTTCTTTAGCGAAATTGCAAAAGTTTTCAGGGATTAAACGCAACAGAGTATAAAAGGTCATATATGTATTATTTTTCGTTCGGACAAAATTGTCAATTACTTTATCAAAGTTTAAACTTCATCCCAAGGATTGTTCGATTGACAGAATTGCTAAATTGTCCAAAATTTTTCTCCCATGGAACTTCTTTTCCCAAATACGTTTTTGTTAATTTTAGTATCGAAAATAACCGCTCGGTGCTGGCCGTAGTATCGGAAATTGTTAAAACATTGCTCAAAAATTGCTTAGCGGCCCTTTTAAATATATTATAGAAAAGTACAAAATTTGGTACAACAATGTCATAAATTGCCTTGAACAATAAAAAATCTAGGCTAATTGGATTTTATTTTTAAATATAATACTAGATAAGGCATAGGCTCGCGAACTAAATTTTGTTAATTTTGTACCTCCTCTACCCAAGAGACCATGAGTCGCCACTGTTAGGCAATTTTTCTGTAAGTCAACAGTGAATATTGAATAGACTTCTGAGATCTCTAATATTTTGCTGCATCTATAATAAATACAAACAAATACAAAACAGGACAGTCATTTTTTTTTAAATTTGGGTAATATGTGTAGTTTTGTAATAACATACGTCGGTGTCTTAAAGGCCCCTGCTATCCTATAGTTACCCCACTAGTTCCTAGAAACAAGTTCAATACAAATTCAATATCTGGTAAAATAGTTCATTTTTTAATGTCAAGATGATTAATACATAGTAAAAATTACATACATACATACATAAGTTCGAAAACTTCACACACCAGCTTGTATGAATATTAACCCAGCAAACAATTCGAGACAAAATCGAAGCACAAAATTCGAGAATGGTGAAAATAAACTTCCCCTGTGAAATCGATTCCAAAATGTTTTCGATTTCAAAATTAAGTAAATGAAGGTATACCCAATTCTGTTTTTATACCGTCTTTTTTTACACGGTTTTGATTTAACACGATCTAGAAAAAAAAATTGATTCCCTTTTTACACGATTTCATTCGATTTAGCACGATTAAAAAAAGCTATTTGATTGAAATTTTAAAGAAAAATATTTTTATTAACCATAATCTTTTAGAAATTTTTATTTCTATCTGTTATTTAGTTAGGGAATTCCCCTTTCTAATTTATTTTCATAGCAGCTTAACCCTTTCCCTACCAGGGCCTCAGAAGAAAAACCGCCAACACAGCACAGACGTTTTATTATTTAAATATGATACCAATTATTATTAAGTTTTGTAGGATGTATTTTAACGTTCCAAATTAGCGAAATGAGCAATTTTATACACCGATACGAATAAGTGATGCACATAAAAATTTAATTTGGCTTTTATAAAGACTCTCACAATAGTTTTTTTTTTGTATGAATCATTTTATTTTATCTATTTGTTACAGGGTTGAAGGATATGGAACTAATCCCCTTTTTTTCTATGTACATATTTCATGTCTTCTTTTTAAACGTGTAAAAACAGAATTAGGTGTATTTCGTTTTCGTTTCGAGAATGCAAATCAAATAACTTTCTGTTTCTCTTAATTTCCTCTTGCTTTTTTCAATATTCTTTTACGTTCTATAAAAGTCCACCATTTTATGGCAAAAGTGGAGTCTTTCAGGTTTACAGCTAATTTTGAAGTACTAAATGAAACCTTAAAATGAAAATCTCATAAAAATGTTATTATTCAATTAACTATTAAATGATGGGACCCATCTACTTCGCATTAATATATCGATCCGTTTTAATCGTTAAGACGATTTATTTTTTGGTAATATCCACCTCCAACTTCACCAAAGCGAAGAAAATTCAAGTTTCACACTTCGAAAATTCTTCGCCTGTTCGTGACTTTGCTTAAATGTTTGCTGGGATGGCTTTGTGCATTTAATGCAAGTGTGACATACTAAATAGGATCATAGGTGTATCGGAAGTAGAGCATCTAAAAATCGCACAATAGTATAACTTCAAAAAGCCAATATCATAAAGTTCAAGCTGCCCACGATTTATTCCATCATTACCGCCTAACTGAGTAGGAACTGAAAAATATTACCTTCATAGGAAATAACCACGTTACAGGATAACCCACCTCGGAACCCATCCCATTCCTACAAACATACATGAACTTGCGGGTAGAAAGTAGCGGCTGCCCTAAGTCCCATAGGTAAAAGAACAGAAAACAGCGAAGAACAGAAATGGAGCTCGTGGGAATTATTTACTCAAGTTAGCCTTGCAGTCACTCCATATCTGTGTCATCTTCGAGCAGAATTGATAGCACCTCCAGGAAGCCCTGGTTCTTTCCCGGTAACGAGCTGCGAGCGTCTGCTTCGGGCCAATTTCCAATCAATAGGAAAATAATTAACTGGGAACCGGCAGGGGGCGAACAGTTGGTACCCAGCTGCTCGAAGTTAAGGTGCAGGGCCCAAGGGCACTCTGCCTTTTCGCTGTGGCAATTTTTCGCCTTTATTTAAGCCTGATCAGAGTCTGTGAAAAATTTATGACACATACTTTAGGAAAAATACCATAAAACGAAACCGATATTAGACGAAATTAATGGGAGGAGACTTACGAAACTTAATTAGAGCGCGCTGCGTGAAATTTGGGAAGCCTCTTGCTGCTACATACATATATATTTACAGCCTATAGTACATAGAAAAATTTTTTAAAAAAATCATTTTGTAGAAGGCATTAAGAAGATTTTCTTTTACGTGACTTTAAGCGAATCGAGAATGATTAAGAAACATTTTTTTTCTTTTAATTTAAAGATGACACTAATTTAACTCGCAGAAATATAGAGCGTGCAAGAAAAGTTGTTAAAATATTAATCAAATATTATCCATTTCCCAGGTGAAAAAATAAGAGTGAAGAGGAACGGAAAAGAGACTGAAAATTGAATTTTAAACAGAATTCAATAGGAATTACGTTAGAGATTATTATACTAAAAACTGATAAAACAATGGACTGAAAACAGGTTACATTACAAAGTTAAGACGGAATTCGGATGGAAATGAGACAAATATATTTTTTAAAGAGAGAAAACAGATTGCAATATGTATGCAAAATTTACAAACTTTTTGTGTGTTAAAGAATATTCGGAAAAAAAACACCAAAAGTCGATTAAATCATGAACAAGAGACTGAAATTTATAGAAAAATAGGCAAATATATGTAGGTACTTTGCAATTATGAATTCATAAAAATTATCGAAAATCATTGTATGTTATTTTTTCGCATTTCATTTCATTTCAAATGTATAATATATGAAAAGAAGATAGAAAATCTGGATATTTTCAGTTCATTCAAACAAATTTTTCATACTTTTTTATGAAAGAACATTTCGAAAAATAAAGCGAGTTATTTTAAATAAATTATTGAAATCGTAATATTTATAGCTTTAAGCTCCTTTTATTACCTGTAAATATAGTTTAATTGCTTACCACTGTTGTCCTAACCACCATTCTCCGGAACAAAATAATTTTCCACAAATTAACCTTTTGGGAAATAACTTCAGAAGGCAAATTACACACGTGGTCCTCTTCGGGATAATACAGCAGGTCCTGGGTCCCTTTATTCCCGTCGTTCGTCAAGAGAGCGAAAAAACTCCATGAGGCGTATCACCATTTTACTTGTGAGCTTATTGGGTAAAACTCTTGCTAATGGAATGGCTCATTAAGCTGGCAACCAGCCATTTCCATAGAATTTCCAAGGGCATTAGCTAAATTGCGTACAGGGTACCTTTGCGGTGTTACAAATATTATGGAACGCACCACCCTCTCAAGCCCTTGGAAGAGTTTTCGACGGAGGTCGAATTTTAAAACGAAACAACTTAGTGATGTTGCCAGTGGCGTTCTCATTTTGGGAAAACCAAAAACTCTCAAAGGTTTAATTGGTATGAAAATTTTTATTAAAGTGGGTTAAACTTAGGAATAAACGGAATTTAAATTGTGTCATGAGTATCAGACGACAAGAAATTGAGTGGTTTTAAGATATGTTTATGTGTCCTTTTAGGGTAAGACAATAAAATAAATAAATTTGAAAACAAGAAAATTGTTCAATTCGAAAAAATCAGGTTTATTTATAACTTTCCTTTCCTTGATGTGTAAAGATATAAAAATTAAATCAAAGCTATTATTTAAAATTAATATTTTGTTTGAAATGCACTTATATATATTTTGCAGAGAAATAGCAATCCTCAACATAATTACATACACATTTCGTACGCCATAAATATTTAAAATGAGTTTTATATTTTCTCTCTTCAATTGAGATCCAATAGTTTTCAAATAAAATGTAAAATCGAAAAACGGTCATACATTAGTAACACTTATTTATTTTAATTAATAATTTTTTTTCATTTAAATTTTTTCTAATACTTTACTTAATTTTATATACATACGTCATTAACATATCGCATTTATTTTTTTGTACATTATCTACTTCATATATGTATAAACATATTTTGTATAAAAAGCTTATATTTTCTGTATTGCAGCAATGATATATGTATGTTTATAAGAATTTTTTTCGTTTCGTTTTTACTTATGCAATAACTAAATTATAAATTTATTAAATAACTAAGAGTCAAAAATAATAACAAATTATTTTAAGACCATTTCTTAGTAAAACTAAAATTAAAAATTATTAACTCTTCTAAATAAAATTCCTATTTTACAAAAGTCGTCAATAAAAGTTATTTTACTTGTATTATATAATATGATCTCTAAAATATAAAAATACATAAATTGAAAACTTAAGCGCTTGATTAATTTCCTTCAGCTTTCAACTCTTTTTCGGAATTTTATTTAAGGAATTAAAATATCAAAAAATCTACCCCAGAAGATGTATTTTTAACGAAATTAAATCAAAACTTTCTCAGCAACAGCAACGATTATGGCATAAACTTAACTTTTGATGCGAGAGCATCCGTTGTTGACTGTTGTCTTAATTTCGCATCATAAAAACTTTTATGAAAACTAACATAAAACTTGTACCGGCAATTGTTTGTACAGTGGCTACGTATCTTTCTATCCGTAAAAATCTTTAACGTGTGCAGTTCTGGAAAACTCAGTAGATAGAAAACTAAAATTGTAGTGTAAATCCATCCAATGTTTACCTTCCGTACACAAACAAATGCACAAATTCCTTTACAGGATGAACAAAAAGTTTTCATAGTTTGCAGTTTGCAAGCAAAATTCTGATTGCTTCCTTTATGGATCTAGAAACAAATCTGCAAGCCTCGACTTGTTCTATATTTTGTCTGCCTCTAAGCGTTTTTAGCTGCGATTGTGACGCATTGCATAATGCTCGTATGCACGATTTGTTAGTAAAGGTATGCAGATTTCCGTAAAAATGGAAAAAATCGTGCAAAAGTAGACAACAAAAGTTTGCAGTAGTTGTTATATTCATTTTTACGAGGACAAACATCATCCTTCGAAGAGATATGGAGCTATTCAAGCCATTTGTTCTCCTTGGATTCTGCTATTGTCGCGGTCTGTAACTGAAGTATTGTCGCAGAGATACAAAGATGCGATTATATAAGACATACAATTCCATCTCGGAAGTGAATGCCACAGGCAATCAGAAGGAGCTACAAGTTGCGGTGGAGAGATAAGACCACTCCATCGCAAGTAATAAGTCTTCAGACACAAAAGTAATGTCCTCCCCTGCCCGCGGGTCTGGTTCTTGTTCGTGATAAGAAGATCTTAAGAAACCGAGAAGATTTGTTTATGCATAAATTCATGTCATCATCTGCCGCAGATGATGGATTCTGGTGCAGGCGAGTGATACTCATGTCAAGGATAACGACTTTCGAGCACCTCAATTAATCCCATTTAAGAAGCACCATTGTATGCTGATTGCATAGGTAGTGCTCGTTCTGCACCCGGCTTTCCCCCAGGGCGCTTGATGAAATATAGCCCTATTTTGGACAATGACAGCTACACGCGATTGCAACCCTTACGTTACCCTAAAATTTATGAGCGTTGCATCGCTTTGCCGGTGGATTTAGTCGTCTCCGCAGTTTTGGCCCCTGACAGTAATTCACACTTTATCAATTTTACTGCACAGCGAAACGATAGTCAATAAAATGATAAATTAAACGCTTATCCCAGAGATGTGCTCTTCTACTTCAATTAATGCATTTATGAATTTATGGGGTACCTAGGACTTTGAATCTTGATTTTCGATACCATAAAGCTATCTCAGAAAACGACATAGAGTAGTAGTTACAAGCACAGTGTTTAGTTGCATGCGCCATTAACACTTTAAGGGGGCACCTAGTGTAACAGCTAAAAAAAAAACCCTTACTTCAAACATTTCATTTTTAGACTAACTATATTTTTATGATATTTTAATGAATTAAGCCTTATAGAACATCCTTTAAAGTTCTTAAAAAAAATTTTTTATTAATTTTTTTAGTACAAAATGGCGGCGTGGTAAGCATTTCTACCAGACCTCATTTTCGAAGTTTGTGGGAGTAATATCTCAAAAACTATTAAAGATTTTGGGCTGAAATTTTTACCGGATTTAAAACACAACTTTTATTCGTAGTTGAACCTACTTTTTTGGTAAATTATTGTTATAAATTTTATTTATAAATGTTTATAAGTCAACATTTGATGCGAAAAATCGAAAAAATGTTTCAAACTTCAAATTAAATACTGTTTTTTCACTTTTTTATATATTTTATAGGTTTAACTACGAATTATGAATGTTATTAATAAGAAATTTTTTGAATGGATGTTCCACGTTCACTCTAAGGGCGTTAATTACTCCCACAAACCATCGAACTATATGTATGGTTCTCCCAGAATATAGTTAAAAATATTTTTCAGTGCATGTACATTTACTTTTCAATTAAAACCTACTTATATTTTAATAAAATATGGCCTGTAATAAAGAGTTTATTTTGCTTAGTTTTTAATATTTTTAAACCCCTCCAACTAAAACAGATTTTCTTCAGCTTTTATTAACTTGAGAGAAGAAAAGAAGGGACAAATTAAAATTAATTGCACTCTTACCACTAGACCAACGGAGCACGTGCTTAAGATTTTTATAAAGGGAACGCTAATATAATACTTTGTAATCATAATTACTCTTTTATCCTCCTCCGGGATCGGGATGGCGGGTTTTTATCCACTGGGAGCAGCTGAGGAAATCCCCAATACCCTGTTGCACAGAAAGCGGATTGAGAGCTGTGACCCTTCTGTTTAACAAATTTCCTTGAGGGGTTCATTAACTAGCATTAAGGAGATTCAGTCCCGGCAATTAAAATATCTTTGGTTCAGAAACCAGTTTCAACTCGGATAATCCACCTCTTAAGCGTTCACCTTGCTCGGGCGAAATCCACTTTCCGGCCGTAGCTTCCAAGGTCCGATCCTTATGATTAAAATTTAAATACTTCACCAGGTCCGGGTACTCCGGGTACTCCGGGTACTCCGGGTACCCCGAGTAGGAGTCAAAGAACAGGAGACAGCCCGAGTATCTTTCGCGTCGGTGAAAAAATAAGACCCGCAGCATGCGGAAGCCTTTTAATTAAATTTCCCGAACAGGGATAATTCCTTAATCCTCCAAAGTTTTTGAATTAGAAGGGACAAGTGCTAGGTTTGATACGAGGCAGACGATATTTCAGCGGGACCAGAAAGGTATCCATCATCATGTCATTCGGCAGGGCCACACCCTTTTCCCTGAAGCGGACTGTGTGGGGCCCGGGGGCCCCTGGCCGCACAAAAGGGCGGAGCGTAGTGGCTGCGGCCCTACGTCCCATTTAAGATTTAGTCAGGTGAACCGGAAAACATGGAAATTACACGGCACGGCGAGGGGTCGCCGATTCTAATGAAAAGCAATTAATTATGAGTCTGGTGGCTTCGGGATGTCAAAGTGCCAAACTAATTAAGTGATGCTGCTCTAGTTGATTACGGTCTCTGAAAGGACCCCATTCAGCGCCGTGTAATCGGGGAAAGGCTTTTACACTCTATCAATTAGACGCGAGCGCCAGCCACCTTTTAGTTTTAAGACGTTACTTACAATTGAGTTGAATCATTGCTCTTTTAAGAGCGAACACCTCGGAGGTGTTCTTCAATTAAACTTTTGAAAGGGTAAAAGCAGATGATGTTTCGAACAGACTTTGTACTATTTTATGTACACTAATCGGGCAATTTAGTCTGATTTCTGCTAGAGTGATTTAACTAAAATGGCTAACTTTTCATGCGTACTAAAATTTGTATATTATCAACGTTTTTGTTATGAGAATTTGCATAAACAAGCACATTGAATTGCATGCCGCATAGTACGCAATTGGAAACTTGTTTGCTATAATTTGATATAATGGAAAGAAACAACCTACACGCACCACAATAACAATTTCAGTTGAATAATAGTATCTCATTATTAAAAAAGTATTTAAAATGACTCTATTAAATTTTGTTTTAGTAAAATTGATTTATGGTAAATCATATCCAAAAATTTTCAAGTTTCGCACAAATTATAAAATGCTTGGCGTTTTGATCAAGAAATAAATTCCAAAATTAAGTGCACTTTGCGATAGCATTGAAAGACTTTTAATTAAATTTTAATTTGTAAAACTATGCATTTTCATCAATTAACATTAATATATTGTACAAAATTGGAGAGGAAGAGTAATTGATTTCACAATATGTGGTAAAAATTTTTATTTTCGAAATTAAAGCACTAATTAATTTTAATTTTCTTTAAAGCTCATAAAATATATTGGATGTGCTAAAAAATTGAATTTTAATGTGCAATAGTATACCATTGAAAAAGCGCCATAAAATTTTCTAATCAATTAGCTGCAAAATTTATTTTTCATAACAACTTAATTTCATAATTTTTAATTACTCTTCACACCTGCAAACAAAAATCCCAGTTTATATGGATGAATCCTAATAATTGAAATATGTTCTTGTAATGTAATATTATCATTACAGTCTGTGGAACTAAATTTGTGAACTTTGGAAAAATAGGAACATTTTGACACTTTAAAATTAAAATTTTAGGATTTTATAATTTATAACATATCAAAATGTAACCTGCTAAAAGGAAAATCTTTTGTAAAATTATTCTTGAATTTCTATTGATATTCGCGTTATGTAGTTTTTATATTGTATTAAAAAAAAACAAAAAGAGAAGCTGTTTATATCCTTCTTTACCCAGATTTAAAAGAAAATATGATATTTAGAAAAATAACTACATTGTCTCTTTTTCTACCATTTCAGGTTTAATATCTACTGATTTGAGCTGTGCTGGGTTCAAAAACGGACAAAGCCCTCTAGCTATTTACTGGTTGGTCCCAAAGGATTCTAATCCCGAAAACCCGACTGATCCGCAAATAACGCGAAGAGACTTTGTCTAATTCGATCTGAGACAGAATAGTCCCCCGACCCGCACCAAGATAAGGAGGCGACGAAAGAAAACGCTCAATCATTTGGCCACGTCTAGGTAGCAAACACCACCAAGAGGAGCACCGGGTGGGGCTGGAAAAGGGCCTGATGGCAAACACCCTGTGATACGGCATCGCTTCAGAACGCAATCCGCCCCGTACCGCCGCAATGTACGATCACTGCGTAGACGGCGTCACCGCGGTGACCGTCGACTTCCACAGTGCCCCCAATTTCACCAACTGCACCAATTCGACGGTGGAGCCCGACCGGGACGAACAATGGCCGCTGGAGCGGGTCGTGTCGATGGTGGTGCCCGTCTTCTTCGGGCTAATCGGATTAGCCGGATTATTAGGCAACGCTCTGGTAATTTTAGGTGAGTGCTAATCACGAAGGTGTGAACTAATCCCTTTTCCCCGGCACACATTGCCGCCCTCTGGCAATTTCAAGACATTTCGGGCTGTTGTAGAATTCGGGTGATTTTGTTATCCCGGCGATGCAGGCCATCCTTCGTCCTAGTTAGTGGCTAGCGAGGGTGGCTCTGTTACAGAAACCCCCAAATTACGAGGACAAATTTATTTAACTCATCCTCTTCAGAAGCACTAGTATTTGCCACGGTGTGCGACTGATTCGCACTCCTCCGGAAAGGTAATCTCGTTAGTGCCGGAAACCTTTTTGGTGAAATAATAGTCTGGGAAAAAGGTGTTTGTATAAGCAAGTGAGCGGCAGTGGAAATGAACTAATCCGATAAACTAGGAGAATTGCGGGAATATTGGCAGAAAATTAATCCTCATAATGAGGAATGTAAGCATCTGCTAAAGTAGGTACAAAATCTTCCTTGCAAAGTGGCGTAACAATTTTTATTTTCTGTATTTATTTCAGCTTAGAATGAAACATTAATTCACAACCCGAAATAATTACACTCCTCCTTTTTGTTATAAATACGACAAAAATAGGGTTAGGTTTCAAAATTGGGTATGAAAATTAAATTTTGTATGCTTTTAATTACACTTTTGGATACCTTTCACTGTGCTCACAGTCCCGTCAAAATCCAAAATAACAAAAAACCCATTTTAATTATATAAGATTTTAAAGTTAATTCAGCATACATATGACACTTTTATTTTGAATGCTTGTGTCTATTTTTTGATTTTGTTTACTGGTCGTAGGTATAATGAAAATGATTGTCGAGCTCATTGTGGAAATGTATGACTGCAAGGCTTAAGCTTTATTACTATTTTAAATTTGCAGTAAATAATAGCATCAACTTGTGCATCAATTGAATTTAAAAATCCAGCTAAATATTAGTAGGTTTTGAATGTTTCTGCCTTGCGGCTAACTATAATTATTTAAAAGTGTATACCAGGATATGAAAACATAAAAACAGATTAAGTTTGAGGTATTGTATAAAATGCCTTAAATTAAGGACATTTCCACTCTAAACAATTCTTCACGAACCTTGAAATTAATGAATGAAAGATAAATATCTTCTACGACTTTAACGACCATGACGAGCTCGAATTTATGTTATAAAATGACAAATCAAAGTAAAATAAAATTTTCCTCATTTTCAGAACTCGTATAGAATTTTTTTTGCGGAAATCCGGTGGTAACATTTTTAATTTAAGGTTTTTCCACAATTTTCACCAAAAGATTGCGTGATAATCGGAGAAATTAGGGCGCAAAATTATGACTTTCCAGGATTTTAATGTTAAATATTTTAGGAAATATAAGCGACCGTGAGCAGATCTCAAGCTCAATTTATGCCTAAGTAATTGTTCAATTAATTATGAATTTTGGAACTTCTACCTTAGTAGAGACTTTTTGCTGCTGTCAGCTCACTAAAGTGATAAACTTCGCTGTTACGGACACCTTCCTTCAAGCCTGGCCTAACCTTAGATCCATTTTAACCTAGGCCGCGCGTTAAGCTTGCATCAAGATTTTTTCAGTCTAGTTTAAGCTTACCTCAATCCTGCTTTAAACCTGTGTAGCTTAAGTCTTAAGTTAATTTAAGATTCAGCCCTTAATAACTTTTCGTTTCTTCCTCGTATATGTACGTATTTTACGAAGATTAATTTCTCTGGATGTTTTTTTCACCTCAATTGGCAATTTTGCAAGTCTGCAAATAAAGCAATTTTCTGTAAACTCATTTTCTCTTCCATCACATCCCCATGTCTTTATGCAAATAAGGAATTGTTCTTCGGATGAGGGATAAAGTCATTTGTAAAAATAACACATTCTAACTATCTCAAATTGGAGCGTCTCAATCTTAGATAAGGCAGCATTTATCTCCCAAACCCATCTTTCGTATTCTGGAGAATCGCATCAATTTGCCAAAGTATCTAATACTCCCGAGTGCCGCCAAATGCATCGAATTCCCAAAATATTTGCAGACATCAATCTTTATCCAGTCCGCGCACGATATTGCAATCCGGATCGATATCGGGAGCAATTGGTGCCCGGGCACACTTTCGACAAACAAATAGGAAATACGACTCCCTTAGAAGTTAGAAATTGTCCTGCTCGAAAGGGATCACTGGTCACTGACACTCGGCTGCTCTGATTGAACCCACGCTGTCTATCCACTTCAGTGTCTAACAATGCGATGAAAAAGTTTATCACTTCAGCATTATTTTCATACTAAAGCCCTTCCGAGGACACTGAGTCCTTCGGAAAAAGGACAAAAGGCACAGATGTACTTTTGCCATTGTTTCTGCGATTTGCATCATGAGAGGTGATTTTCTATCCCACGCTTTTGGCCGCAAATACTTCGTGAACCAACCCAGAGAAAAATTACAAAAAAATCTGTGGTATATCTTATTTACTCTCAGAAGAAGATGCTAAGTCTTTCGCAAAGATAGCTAGCTGCTGTCTGTTGGAGATTGATAGTCAAGAAGACGTCGACTTCTTTATTAGGTGAAGCCATCATCCCCATCAATTGCACCTTCGCGTGGGTGAAGGTACCCTCTGAATGGGCACAGCGGAGGCTGCCGACCAAGATTGTGTTATCGGATGAGACCAGCAAAGGTGCTGACTCGAATCGATCTGAATTATTTATGAAACCAAAAAGCTTGGAAAATTGATAGTAGATCGGTTCTGGTTAAATGAAACCCGACAGGAAGGTATAGGACTGTGTCCGAAAATGTATTTCCTGGCTGGTCGCTTTTGTTCCGCCCTGATGGGCAACATTTATTTTCTTCTGAACCCGTCAACTTTCTGGAAGTTTCACAGCTCCCCGTCGTCGTCGTCGTCTCGCTCGGGAAGAACGACAACGAAATAGGATACGGAAAGCAATAACCATCCTTTGACGGTCTTTGGGAGGTAGCAGCTCATCGCAGTTGCCCAGCGTTATAAAATTTTACATGAGGCCCCACCTTAATACAATCTATCCGGTCTTTTTGATCGCTTAAAGGGTTGTTTATCTGCCGTAGTTTTATTAAACTGCCTCATGGAAGGAAGGGTACTTTTATAGCTTTGAAAGAAATATTGAAACTGTAGACTCCTCATCGTCTTTTCATGTTTAGAGAAAATTTAATTCGGACCACTGTACCGTGGCAGCATCTGGGAAGTGGGAAAGGTTTCTTTTATGGTTCAATGGTGCCCTTTTTCTCCTATATTTTAAGACGGAAGTTACAAAATTGTGTATTTCATTCATACCTTTTATATACATACACTCGTAATTTTGAGATTTATCGAATTTAAAGCATGCAATTTAGCAAATTCACTTATTTATTTCCGCAAGGGTTCAAGGGTTCTTTAATTCTTATGCTGGAAGGATATAATGGCAAGGATTTTATGGGAGTCAATGAAATTTTCGAAGTAAATATCGAATAATATTTGGTTACTGACTTTTATAGAGCTATAATGTTGGCCAACTTAAAAAATTAGAAAATATAAAATATATCGATCGGTTAGCATCAAACTGAATCAACAACTTTATATGCCTGTTAGAAGTCGGTTTTCAAATTTATTTTGTATTCCTGTCAAATTTGTATTTTAATAATTTAACTAATCCTCGGTATCAAGCATAATTTGATGCTGGTATCAAATACCTAATGCCTGTAACCACGAATGCAGTCGTTGTGTTATAAAACATTTTATTGATACTTGAGTTCGATATTGGAAATATGTAATACAAGGCATTTAGATCAGAGGAAAATTTGGCGGAATTTTATTTTATATTTTATATTAAATTAAAAATATTTTCAGTTCAATTACGATAATTCACTTTTAATTTTTATATGATACATTCTGTGCTTTTCGATTTATTTATTGCAGCAATAAAATTTAATGGAAACATTTTATGCTCATATCTTTTCATCTACAACGGTCATTATTAGATCACGCTGAATTCGCGTAGAATTTTAAAATCGTAAAAGAATCAGTCTCGTAATTGCTTTAATTTACGTGCTCGTATTCAAGCAAATTTACAAGGTTACTTTATGTGAATGCACCTATAAATGGATCATTTACATGATTTGATACATTTATTGTATCATAAAGTAATAATTCTGGCGATGAATGCACAGCTTCAGTAAAAATTTTTGAGGTTATACACATAGAATGGAAAATGATACCCACTGTTATAGTTATTCTAATAGTTTAGAATCACTTTCGTGATTTTAGAACTTGTCAAAACCGTCTCAGAGTGCTTGTAGATCGAATTCATTTATGTATTTTATTTAGAAACGAGTAATATTATATTTTCATGTAAAATTCATTATTTATTTTGCCATTTTTTACAAATGCAAAACCATTAAATGAGTGAGCCATATCTATATTAATTAATAAAATAGTGAACAGTTTATCATTAACCAACATAAAGATTAAAATATACGTACAGAGTGGAGGTAGAGTACAATTGATCCCAACTAGAGTTGGTTTAATTTAGTTAAAGAGAAATAAATAGTTTCCAAATATCTTTCAATCGAAAATCATTCCCCCACTTTTATGTTTTTAATCGAAATCTAACAATATGAGTCATAAAAAACACAGCGAAGTATAGAGGACTTTGGTTGTTGTTTAAAAACAAATGAATTCGCTTTTCTGCATTTTTATTCCCTATATCCTTTGGTATATACAAACGAAGGGGAATAAAGTAGGTCACGAATGAAT
Source organism: Eutolmus rufibarbis (assembly GCA_963920795.1). Classification (NCBI taxonomy): domain Eukaryota; kingdom Metazoa; phylum Arthropoda; class Insecta; order Diptera; family Asilidae; genus Eutolmus; species Eutolmus rufibarbis. The sequence goes on along the minus strand of OY987206.1, from coordinate 38,726,508 downwards.
GAACCTTTTATTCGAACCAGAGCATATCAAATTACCCAAAAGTTACTGACAGGCAGATTTATTGCTACAAAAGCCCAGTATCAAAGAACTTTCCTGAAAAAAGAGTGCAACTGACACTAAATGAATTTTCCGGATTTTTATACTTATTGGTCGATAGGAGTGAGTTGGCGGTTAATTTTATCGCTGGAGAGAATCTTCAAAGCAATGAAATGAAATTCGATTAAATGTTAGAATTGTATTAAATGGATAATTGGAGTTTAACAAATAAACAAGCTTTTAGAGAGGATTAAATTTGAGAATTGAAACCAAATTTGTATTTATCGTTTAAAATTTAATTTCCTACACCAGGTTTAGTTTTAGGCTCTTGAAAGCGGTTCTTTATTTTCATGTTCAAATCGTATGACCATATGAATTGGAGATATTCAACTTCAACTCCAAAAGGTACAATGTTGCTTGTATTAATTTATCAATATTGAAGATATTATGCATGTATGTGACTTCACTTCTATGAAGTTAGACATCCTATAATTGAGTAAAATCCATTTTACATTAATTTCGAGCAGAGTTGAATTGCTGCAATATCTGAGAGAATCCATAAACTAAATTTAAAATAATCCATAAATCAACAGATAACCCTTTTAATTCTGTTTGCTTGTGGATGTGGGCATGTGTGTCCAGCGCAGTGAGCACAGATGTATGTATAACATATATTACACACAAAAAAAGAAAAAAATTCAGGGTTCAATATTTTAAGCTTGATACGTAGAAGTTCCACCTATAACATTATTTTTTGCTTTCTGCACCAATACATTTTTTGTATTGACTTTCACTGCGACGAAAAGGTGAAACTCTAAAATTATTTTTCATAATTATGGAAAGTTTTCGTAACCTGAAAAGCTCGAAGCATTTTTTCCAGAAATTTATTAATCCCACAGGTTCTCATTTTTATTTTGCAGGACCGCCAACCGAGTAAGGTAATCTAACAAGCATGAATCAACAAAAATATCCCCGGACGTATTATTCATAACTTTCGGTCACGAAATTGTGCTCCATTGTTCTATACGACGCGCTAACAGGAATAATTTAATAAATTCTCTGAATATGCCCACCTACGGACATATCCCTTACCAGCGGAGGGAATTTATGCCAAAAATATAGGCAAAGCGACATATTTGCTCTCAATTTGATTAAAAAGAATGGCGTAGTGGGTGATTCATTTGCATATTTTTTGTTTGTTTACTTCATAATATCCATCATTCAAAATTAAGTTAGATGGTATTATATTTTTAGTAACTAACATTAAATGAGTATTGTGCTCTTACAAAAACTCGTTTTTGTGTTGTTGGAGCTTTTAACAAAAACTAGCCTTGGACAACATGAAATGTTACTTGAAAATAATAAATATATTTTTAAGAAGGTATTTGGTGACAGCTGAAAATTAATACTATAACATTTCTATCTCACCTAATTATGGTATTGATTACCTGCTGCTTTGTTACTACAGAATTTCGAAAACTTGTCTGTAAAAATACAGCTGGAAATAAGTGTAAGAAAGAAATTTCGCAAACTAGTAATTACGTAGAAAAATGGCATACTTCTGCGTCGGTTTTAAAATAATGGCAGGCACTCCCGACGTTGTATTTGAACAATTAATAGAAAATAAACGTTTTTCGGTAATCTTTTCATCTGAATCTTATTTTGAGCGCACTCCTCCTCGCAACAAATTCAGAAATACTCGCAGATGCTATTAAAGAATTTAGTATGAGATAGTTAATTTATAATAATAGAATGTTAAAGCAAGTGCCCTATATTTGACATTTATATACGGCAAAATGAAATTCTATTAAATATAGTATCAGGGTCGTCACAATACTCGCAGACTGCGTTTTCGTTTGTCAAACTAAATTTGTTATTTTTGGTGATTAACACTAGACCTATCAAGCTCGTCATTTTGACAATTTTCAGATTTATTGTTTTAAACAATATTACTATAAATTATGTCTTGTTCTAGAAATTTATTACATATTCTTATTAAATTTCCACTCAGTCATTTTAACATCATATGTCTCACACGTTTATTTTAATAAAGAAGGCATTGTTTGTTTGCACTCCGATATAACCATTTATTGATTTTGCGGTAGCGTTATAAAATATTTCTGAGAACGGCACGAAAGATTGTCCCTGCCATAACATGTTTTGCGTTTGAAGTAGATGTATTTTAATATAAGAAACAAAATGTTTTCTTTATGAAATATCTATTCTTTTATTTAAAACAAATAAATCTTTTATAATCAATCATCTTACCTTTAAATGGAACGATGATAAATATGGCTGAATGGATTCAAATATATTTAATTTATTTGATGTCCTTATCATATTTTACATTCAACGAAAGGCATTAAATAAGTTCTATATGAAACGATTTAACTTATTTGAACCGGTTTAAATATAATTCGTTATTATCACAATAATTAGTATTTATTTAAAAGTAAATAGGACTTATAATTAATTAGTAACTAAACCACATTGTTTCGATAAATTTCACTTACATTTTCTGCTGCAAGACGTTATTAAAATAATAGTATTCGCTTTTAATAACATAAAGTAAAACTATAGAAACAATAATATGCTTTTTATTTTAATATATATTATATTTTTTGAACTAATAATTCCAAAGACGTATAAAATCATAACTATGTTATTAAAACAATATGCGTCAGCTTATAAATTCAGAGGGGAAATGTGAATCAATAACCTTAAAGTTATTAAATGTATATTTTACGTTATTTACCGAATTTAATACACAAAATAATGGAATTAGTGTATGAAAAGTATTGTTTTAATAAATTTTTTTTCTGGGTGTAGTAATCTCACAGATTTTTCGCACCTATTTTGTCAAAAAAGCAATGTTTGACTTAAAAAAGCCAATTGTAATTTTAAGACAGTCAGTGTTTAAAGCAAGAATTTTCTTTTTGGAATAGAATTAGACTTTAAATAACCCTAGTATTCCCAGTTTTTCCTCTTTTAGATTTAGTAAGTGATGTTATTAACTTGAAATTTACATAATTCTACTTACCCTTCGTTGCAGTGGTTGTGGCTAACCAGCAGATGCGGTCGACAACAAATTTGCTAATCATCAACCTAGCGATTTCGGACATCCTATTTGTGATATTCTGCGTCCCGTTCACGGCAACCGACTATGTCCTCCCGGAGTGGCCCTTCGGGAACCTGTGGTGCAAATTCGTACAGTACATGATCGTCGTCACGTGCCACTGTAGCGTCTACACGCTCGTCCTGATGTCCTTCGACCGGTTCCTGGCCGTCGTTCACCCCGTGACGAGCATGTCCCTGCGAACCGAGCGGAACGCAATGTTGTAAGGATTTCGAAAAATCCCACAGGTGTGATATTAATAAAAACTATTCCCGTCCTCGTTCCCGTCCAGGGCCATCATCTTCGCCTGGGTGCTGATAGTGACGACCGCCATTCCAGTTGCCTTGTCGCACGGCGTACGAATTTACCGATTCCGGGGGCACAATTACACAGCGTGCGTGTTCTCATCGCAACAGGAAATCTGGAGTCTCGTCGGATTCCAGGTGAGTTGCGAACATAAATTCATAAATTTATGTGAGCCAAATTCTCACACTATCGACGTGTAGCGTGGGAGCGGATTCAAATGGAAGTAGCTTCCCGTTTTGGTTCGGTTCATGCTGGTTCCTCTCCAGAATGCCGCCTCGTGCAAAGTATAATGGGAAATTTTGCAATATTTCAGCGGATACCAGGCAATTCCACCTGTCCCAGGTACAAAATGCTCCTGCTCAATCTCGGCACGAATGCAACCATTTATCATGACAGCACGAATCGTGCCAGGTAAAATGCGTGATGATGACGTTCAGATTACTCCCAAAAGCTGGCGATATATTTCAGGCCGCATAATAAATGTATGTAACCTACATATGTTTTGCACAGCGGATTTTTCATATTCTAGTAGAAATATGAAACGAATTTTAAAGTCGAGCTTTCAACAAGAATTATCCTGAAAGTGAATGCCGATTTTGTATTAGCTGACCTTGAATTTCGAATAATGTTGACAGTATATGAAAGTATCTTTCTCTCTTTTATCTATTTATATATATGTATGTATTTCCAAGAAAAAGGAATTTTCTTTCAAATAAATGAAAAAATACCTCATATCTTCTGATTACCATGATTTAGAGATTTGATGTTATATACAACATATTTACATTTATATACATATGTATGTATACTTTCATTTAGGACACCTTTGGTTACTGCAACTACATCAAGATCACAGTGTAGTCTACATTGGTTAGTGAGATTTTGTTTAAGCATATAAAATTGTTTACATTGATTTTTCAAAGCCATATCTTATACTCAATTACAAGGTTTTTTGATTAAGTATTTCTCATTACTTAATTATTTTTTTTAAATACAATATTGGCGGACGATCGTTGATGGTGTAGAAAACCTTTAATAAGCTAGGTACTTTAGAAGTCGCATTTTCATTCACAAAAATAAACAATCTGTTATCCTCTTTTTCCAGCATGCAAATGCAAAAATTCATGCCGTTATATAATATGTATAGGGTGTAGAATTAGAAATTAATAAATTTCAAATTTTTTCAATTACTTGTTCTATGAGGTCTTTCTTTGTGTCAAATTTCAAGAATCTATTTATGTCAACGAGAAGTACCCTTATAGAGGATTTCTACTCCTATAAATAATCCTCTTTGGAAGTTTGATAAAGTTTGTAAAATTACGAAAAAATATATTTTACACAATAGAATTAAAAAAGAATTGCTTAAAGTTTTTAATATTTATTATATTATATCTATGTAGGTAATCATACAATGCCTTCAATAGTTCATAGTCGACTGAGTCCATTAATTTTATTATTTCTAATTAAGGCTAACTGCTCGTAGATTTGGTGAATATCCTATAGTTTTAGATGACTAATCAGTCTGACAGTATCAAAATGCGATTTCAAAAGCCATATATTTTTACTGCATTGAGTTAGAAACTTGAACATGATTTGCAGGACTATGAGGCTGTAGGCTGTAGTTATTTGATATGTTAATAACAAAAGACAGCCGGACAACGAAGTGATTCTACAAAGGTTTCATTTTTTTCATTACGAGGTAAGGAACGAGCTAAAAACCGCCATCAAAAGTCGTAAAAACTTTTATTAACTGATGTCGACTATATTGCCAATCCGATGGAAATAAATGTTACTCAATTTGAAATTTCGACGGATTCATTCAAATCGAAATACTAATCTTAAAATAAGTTTTTTTTTTAAAGATATCTCATTTTGTTTATAATAATGATTTGCCAACTTTTGTTAAGGGATCATTCTGGTTTAGGCGGTCAAAAAGAAGGCTATTTTCATTAATTTTTTTAGGAAGGAATTGTTATAAATATTTATAAAAAGTTTATTGAGGTTAATTAATACGCTCTTAAAGTACATGGAAAAATAAATTTTTTTTTTTTGTCACTCTTCTAAGACTTCAAAATGGCGGGTGACGGTAACTCCGTGAAAAAAAGTAGTTCGCTGACGACCGTGATATCTCGATAATGGCTCATCTAAAATGTAAAAATCAAAATTGTTTACATTCAGTATGTGTGTAGCTATAGCACGAACTACGGATATTAATTTTTACCGATAAAAAAAAATGGTGGAGATTTAAAAAAACATTTCAAAAATTGCATTGTTTTTTCACTGTTTTTGGGCCAAAAAAAAATTAAAAATCAAAATTTAAATTCGATCGTAGTTCATGCTAGAGCTGTTTATATGTACAATATGTGGTTAATATTTCATGAAGATCGGTTAAGCGGTTTCGGAGAAATCACGGTCGCCGACCGTAAAAACATAGTTTTGAGAAAAACGCGTTTAAAGTTTTAGGCATACTGGCGAACGCACTCAGGTAGTAAAAGTTGCTACGAAGAAGTCACAAAATAATATGTTTAGACTGCTCCGATCATTTTGATTTTTTGACACAATACTTTTAGATATACATATATACATATGTACCTACTTTCGAAAAATGCAAAAAAAAAAATTTGTTTTTGAAAATTATAAACCAGAATGATCCCTTAAGTTACAAACCTCTAATAACGAATTATGATCAGGCAAATTACTTACCTAGTGTATTTGAACAGTCTTGAATACCACTACATATTCTGGGAAAAAAAACGGAAAATTTCAAAATTTTACATCGTTTTCATAACTTTTTCCTTTAACAAATTTAATATGAGTCTTATTAGTGTTTTTCGGATGACTGTGCTTCGTTTAAGGATACCATCATTCGTAAACTTAAATTCAATACAAAATATTCATGTTACTGATGTACTTACATACAAAGGATCCATATCAAAGAATCTCATTAGTTCCCTTAAAGTAAAAGACTGTTACTTACTGAATACTATAGAATCTGAACGATAAGGAATCGATAGTTTCCCTCGAATTAACGACGTAACTCAAGAATTGAGAAAAAGTTCATCTAATAGCAAAGTGTATTTCTCCCTCTGATTCGATATCAATTTACAAAGTTTCGTCTAGTGAAATTCCTCCATTTATCGTCGTCAGAGGAATTCTTTCACTGATGCACGGTTAGTAACAAAATCTTTTACCTTTCTGTACCTCTGCCAAGTGCAATTTTCAAACCTGTTTACTTTTTAGATTAGCAGACCCCCCGCAGGGGCCTGTCGAATCGAAATAAAGAAGAGTTGAATATACTCGAACTTTTTCTCGAAAGTATTATACATACATACTTGCACCTACTTTTAGTTTAGATTTTTTCGAGCCAAAGTATCTGAAGTTGGAGTCACGTAAAAAGCTACTTCCATTTGAAACGCAAACAGAAGCCGGAGAGATGGAATCAGGGATGAAGGCTCCTGGAATAGGATCAGCCAGTTACGGTGGTTGATCCTACAGGATGAGGTCTTACTCAATTTAACTATTTCTGATTGCAACAGGTTTCCTTCTTCCTGTCGTCATACGTGCTGCCCTTGACGCTGATATCCTTCCTCTATGTCGGCATGTTGGCCCGACTGTGGAAAAGTGCGCCTGGCTGCAAGCCTTCTGCTGAGTCAAGGTAAGTGCAATCTGCAATCGAGCAGAGACGTTTCAGGCAATTGGGATTCGACGGGTGCCAACCGAAGGAATCTGGCCGTGCACTTTATAGCGACGGCCACTCATCTGAAGATGCTTGAGATGAAATGGACCAGATCCTTAAGCCGCATTTCATCGATTCCTTCGAGCGCTCTTTTTGCCTTAATGGTTTCAGCCTCCGTCAAACCATCCAGACATATGCTAAATTGAATCCCCAATTGCGCGGAACAGGATTTATCGATCTCAATTTGCTGATTCAACGTTTTTATATCCAATTACATCTGACATCGTTTTATCCCACAGGAAAGGCAAGCGGAGGGTTACTAGGATGGTAGTCGTCGTTGTTCTAGCATTCGCTGTGTGCTGGCTGCCTATTCACGTGAGTACCGAAAGCAACAAGTTTCCCTTTAATATTTAAACTTAATTGCCCTAGAATTTCAATATTTCACTTTATGTGAACGCGTGGCTAATTTCCGCCCACTGAAGCGAAAGGTTGCGCCAATCCGCACGATTGCACTTTTACCTACAATTGCGTGTTAGCTCAGATTTATAGGGTGTTCATAAAATCAGAACTAACAACGTGCGATGCATTTAAATTACATATATGGGCTATTATTTTGCAAACCCAAATTAGTACAGTATTTAAAATTCATCGCAGTACGATAATCAATAGTTGGAAGTCCGCTCTCCGGAAAGGCTTTAATACAAAAGTACAAGGCCACACATGAGAAAGGACATGTGGTATCGAATTAAAATATGCATGGAATCACCACAATGTCATTGAAAAACCCTTCATTATTTTAATTGTTATTCGAGGCTTTTGTGTGTAAACAGAACACAGATGAAATTAAAAACTGATGCAACTGCGTAATTGCATATGTACACATGCTGTATGTGAATAGATTTCTCTGAATTCAAATGTAGATTAAAGCCGGGATCAAATTTCAAGAGAATACGAGTAATCCTTTCACGGTATTTAAACGTTGCTATGGAACTTGAAAATTAATCCCATAATGTTTAACTAACCAAGCGATTACAATATATGGAAAGAAATTCATCATTGAAATTTCAAATGAAATTAAATACAAATATAAAGCTACAAACTTTCAAGAGATTTTCAATAACTGGTATATTAATACAAACATCTATCTACGTCGTTTCAAAATTTTAGTTTGATTTTAGCTGATAGTTAAATCCCATAGTATCAATGACAATTAATAAGATCAGCAAAAGCACATATTGCTTATTATGTACATACATATATGAAATGAAAGAATAATATTGTCTTATGTAATAGGTATATAAAAAATTATAATTTTAATAAACTAAGAAGACTATGTATACACACAAGTCTCTAGTGGATATTATTGTAATAATTCCAATTTCATGAAAAGAATTTTTCTATCCGAAAGAAGGGAAGCAAATTTAGTCGCAATTGATGATCACTTTAAATGGAAGCGCTGGTCTGCAAAAATTAATTTAAAAGTTTAATAAAATGCTTAGACTGTCAACTTATAAATAATGCTTACGAGTACCTATACTTGATATAATTTAATTAAAATACACAAGTTTACAAATTGTAAATTAAAAAAATTGAATAAAGACATGAATATGCTAGCATTTATGTCAACATATTTTGCATTTGTCTATTTAATTAAGATAAAATATCGAAATCAAAAATAAAAGATGTAACAATCTTTATTGAAAAAGGTTACAAGCATATTTGAATTCAATCGGAGTCAGGCTATGATTTTTAGGAAGCAAATTTAAAAATTTCTTTCTCTCATTGCTCAGGACGTTTGGAACTAATTTACTTATCCAGACAAAGTTAGTTTACCTTATTAATAATGTTGAACGAAATGAACATGTGCTTTTCAGTTTCTTGAATTTAAAGTCTCTGTCCGTTGCAAGACATTTATTTAAAAGCGAATACATCTGTACTCGATTTTATTCGTAACTACTGAACTGAACACCGAGGGTGGGCAAGCTGCAGTATAAAATGTAATAAAACACCCCTTTTATAAATTGCACTGTCACTGGGCGAGAATTATCCATTTGTATGCGTCACTCTATCAGAAAAACTACAATGGTGCTAACATTTTGTGACCCACTCTGATATCAAACTTACTATGCCACAGCATATAATCCCGAATTTCGGAGAAACTTTTGTCTGGATAACTTCAAAAGTGAAGTAACTGATGAACCCAGTGGGGTTTCAAGTGTCAAAACAAGATACAATCCCCTGTCAACTAAAATAACACGAAAACGACTGTCAAGAGGTACCCTTTTTCCTCAAAAAGATGACTTTGATTATTTTCATATTTCTTGCCGATTCACTACTCGGATCGCACCCGTCTCAGCGAGAACGGATTTTGTTTAGTTTGACCCCATATCTTTGCGAGGTCGATGTCTGTTTACCCTATTCATTAAACGACAAACTCTGTCAGCAGTTTTTGCTTTCTGGGAGATTTAAAACCCGATTCGCAATTCTAGCACATCGCGAGTTTATCCACCCCCATGCCGCGCACTATGGCGTTAAATGAATTATGGTGAATTATGGAATGTCAGACGCCATAAAAAGAATTTTTCTATCCCTAAAGGAGTTGAATCTTTCACTTTTTGCGCGGTAATGGTGCATATTTTCCATCCGTAGAGAAAGTTATGTAGATGTTTCCCACGGAGAAATCAAAGGCTGGCCAACAAAGCAGCTCCGTAGGAGCTCCGGGGCACAGGGCACGCACCCTGCAGGTTCAGTCATTAATATTTTAGAATTTATTGTGCGAATGGCCTGACCCGAAACAAAGCGGCAACTTTTAGCAACTTCTTAATCGAATTGTTTTGAATTTTATTAATTATGAAGTAGACGTAGGGCAAAATTCAGAATTAATTGTGAGTTTTTCAGTAGAACGAAACCATTAGCAAAACGCCAAAGAACACAATTTTTCATACGGATAAAGTGATCTTTTAAACGAAGCTAATGAAATTTTGAAATCATAAGTAGATGTGTTATTAGAGAATGATTAGAATTGTAGCGCCCTATGTATAAATAAATTTAAGATCTTATGAATTGAAAAGAATTGATTTGGATCTTTTGTAGACAAACATTGTCTTTATCTTCTTTAGAATCATTTAACGACGTTATTGTATCATTCTAAAACCGTGTAAATAAAAGACATGTTATACACATATTATAATAAAATTAAGGATGTGTTCACACTTCTTTAAAAACCGTGTAAGATGAAAAATAAAGAACTACATGGTCTAAATTTCGTGCAAAGGAGTTGGGTGTATTTAACTTGAACATAAACTTCTCTAATTTTGCACGTGATAAAATCTTTTTTATTTCACAGATCTACTTTAAATTGTTTACACAAATTGGGCTTTGTTAAAAAAGTTTGGTAATAACAACTTTTCGTTTTAAAGTCACTGACTTTTCAAATATCAGTCATAATTTTATAGATAAGTATCGTAGTATGCAACGTCTTACTTTTATTAAGCTCAGTAAAAAAATATTTTATGAATCAATGTATTTCATTTAAGCGAAAAGTAGAGATATTTTTATTAAGGTTATATTGAAACAGAAAGGTATCTTACCTTCCTTTAAATTTTATAAAAATCTAATTTATATGCAACATGATCGCCTGATCATCTACAATTTTCTACCGGAATTTATATACCTTTAAAGAAGAAAATTTTCAAAATTTTCAACAAATTATTGCGTTATAATTTAACACCCATCTCATTCAAATATCGCCCAAAATTGATGCTAGTGTTTTAACTTACTGACAACATCGCAAAATTTCTATCCACCAGAATCACACGAGCCGACTTTATAACTTTCAGTTGTCGGAAATTGGCATCGTGACCAGGGCATGTGCCCTGAATTTAAATAAACTCACTTTCGGAACCATACCTACTTTTGCTCCCCCGAACCCCTATCTTTTTCGCAGAACTTCATTTTCATGGCTATCACGTTGACCTCCACTCGGAACGGTGGCTCTAACTTAATTGAGAGCTGTGGTCGATTCCACTTTGCATAAAAATTTCATTAGCCGACTTTATGTAAGTTTAACTACATACTAAGGTATATAGTCGTAATATCCCCTGGGGTAATTCATCAACCAGTTGGCTATTGAATGCGCTTGGACTGAGGACTATTTGCGACGAGTTGGCAATATCATTCGCAGCCATAAAAAGGGTTATGGTCTGTCGTGATCCTTTTAAAATTAGCATTTATTTGCTAGCTGGTTGCAGTCGTTATTTCCTCTTTAATGCGTTCCTTTGAATAACAATTGGATTTTTAAGCATAAACTCTAGTAGGAAACATAACTTAATTTACACAATATTATAATAAAATTTTAAAATGGTAGAAGCAGTTGTTCACATAGTTATTGCGATAATCGTGGAAAAGAATAAAATTAATGGATTTTATAATTAAATATGCTTATCACGAAAGAAATGAAATATGACCGACAATAAATATTACTTTTTATGAGACCAAAATGAATGCAATATTAAGGTTGTAATTCTTTATTTTCTAGTATCTAAAAATTGTAAAATTTAAAAATATAATTTGTAGTTTGAATACTACATAGACCAATATTATTAAAATTATTGCTTGCCATTTTGGTTTTTAGTTTCACAAAGTTTAATAGCTCAATACATTTCGACATTTCCAGACTTATTTCTAATTTCCTACATTTCGAACGGATTCAAATGGCGTTGAATTATATTTGAAGCCAGTTTTAGAATGCAATTTAAAAATCCTTTCCACTTTACCTTCAAACAAAAACGTCTTGTACTGTACAATTTAACCAATTTCTTTAAAAGAATTTTTTCTTACGGATTGATTGGTTATTCCTTTTTAGTTTCAAAAAATATGAACTATCAAATACTCGTTCAGAAATTTTCAATAAGAGGCATTGATTTTAAATGTGCTAATTTAATTTTAAAATTAAAACAAATCAAGTATTTATAAATAAAATACAATCTGCCATGTACTAGCAATATTAAATCAATTTTTAATCATTTTCTGAGCTAACTGAGATGGGTATTTTAATTTTAAATCAACTTTCATGTGCTGTTCTGCTATATGAATAAAACCCAATTTTCCGTGGTATCGCTGGTTATATATTTTTTATTTTCATTGCCAAGTGGGGGATAATAATTAATAATGAACTATCGATTGAATTTTAATACAATCTTCGCGAAAATTGTTCTCGTCCCTGTCCAATTAAATAACCACACTTTAAAGAACTCGAGACTTTACTGTAAATCATAGTCAGTCAGTTAGAATATTAAATTACTTTTTAAAATTTTTGCTGCACTTGCACTAAGTGTAACACAGAATGATAAATTAGTTCCTAGTATTTCATAAATTTTAGAGAAGCGCCATTATTCTACATTTTATTTTTTCAACATAAGAATAAATGTCAATTGTTGAAAAAGTGTGTCATTAAGAAGTTTAATAAATAATAAATAAAAATATTTTCATGGAAACATACCTTAAACAATTCTCAAAACCCTTAAAATTGGTTGATTTCTTGAATATTCCTGTTGCTCGAAAATTTTTACTTCAAAATGCGATATTAATTTTAGTACCTGCAAACGTCACAAATTCTGACAGAAGTCTTTTTTCCAAAGTATTTTAATGTTTCATATGTGAGGACGAATTTTCCTTCTCAAAAACTATGTTTTGAAAATTGACAAAAAATTCCTTCGCAGAAAGTTTAAAAAGGTATATTAAATATAAATGTTAAGAAAATTTATCCCTTGCATCTTCTTCTGTTAGAAATTTTCGTTTCGTTGACTTGAATCAAGGAGTCATGAAATTACTAACAAAAAGATAACACATTTGAGACAGGAAGGATCTTGCAAAACATTTGTCTGAGCTTTGCTCACTTTAAAATTTCCTTCTGTCGTTCTACGGGACAAATCATGTTTCATAGGCTACTTATTTTCGTCAAGCAGCGCATATCGTCGTGCTCTTTTAGTACGGTGGAAAGTCATTTCACGGTCGTCAATCTGCCTGAAATATATTTTGAGGGGAAATACCCGGGAAAATTTCTAAAACAATCCGCAGGGATTAGGGCTCGATTTCCGAATGCGGGAGTCTTTATGGCTGTTTGAAAGTGATGCTAGAATCGGAGAAAGCGACGGAACATACTCGAAACGTTAGTCTCAGATGTGTCAGAAGCTTTGATTTATCTTTAGTAAATCGATCAGCCTTGAAGATATTCTGCGATACATTTGATTGCTCGTTCAGTGGAGCGGCAGCCGAATTTGATGGTACTAAGCACGAAGACTCCTTGTACCTGGCTGTGTTTGATGGTTCAATGCCGTTCGACTGTATATTTGGAAACGATATCCAATTTAAGGCACACACCCCCGCCATCTAGCGTTCAAAAACAAAAAGGCCCCTCAGGTATTTGGCGACCCTCACTGGTGGTGGTGCCACGTCTATAATTCATCTGTTGACACTGACTACCTTCGGATTTGTTTACGAGGTATCCTCGCGCACGATGATGAGTACAAATACCCTCCAAAATTGGTGGGTTATTTTCATTTTCATCGTAATTCACTTTTTTACTTGTTTGTTTTTGACTCTTGAAATCAGAGTCTCTTCTTCTTCTTCCACATCCCACTCATTATAAAAGGGCGGTGTTTTCGGAAGCCTCTGCCTTCGTTTTCTTTTGATTTCAAAGGAAAGTAATTGCTGCCTGTGGAGGCGTTAACACATGTTGAAATGTTCAACATTTGCTTTTCGTTGGAATTGATTACGAGTTTCTTTCAACAGAAAATTTTGACGAAATTGTCGAAAAATTTCATAATTTGGTACATTAAGGGTTTAACTTTTCCTCGGTGTGCATGAGTACTCCATAATCGGATCTGAAAAAGATGTTTAATTATAAACGTCTTTAGGTATAATATAAGAGTGACTTTTAGTCTCTAATTAACAAGGGGACGTATTTTTAACATTGTTGCCTAACCAGAACTACTTACGATATGACGTGGTAAATTTGTTTAATGAGAGTTTGCGCAATTCACGCAATGCACATAATTCGAAAATAAAACTTCTCAATTTTCTTCCGTTTTCAGTAAAAATAAGGTTAAAGAGTTCAAAAAAGTGCCGTATTTTCACCATAAAATAAAAAATTATTAAAAAGGAACGAATCGTTCTAGGAGCTAGTAACATAACTTAAATAAAAGCTTGAATCTTAAGCTATTACATATGTATATAAAAATACAAAATGCTTCAAAACATTTCAAAATAATCCGTAAATTTGACTTTTTTTCATAAACTGATTATTTTATACAATATGTAAATAACGAATAAAGAACGTGGCAAACGCATACTAAAAAAAAAAAATAATAATTCCCCAAGATGTGTAAAAAGGGTTATAGAGATAAGTTGCATTTGATATTTCTAGATTAGGACTCAGACTTTCATTTAAGCCATGCTACAAACTTCTATGAAAAACCTTTATTTTTTAAAGATTCTTCAAAAATGGGCAAAATATACCGTCTATAAAATCTATATTTATATAATAATAATATTATCTTGAAAATTATCCGAGGAGCAAGCACAGGTTGCGCACTGTCTTTATTTAAATAATATCCAAACTAATGCAAATATGGCTCTTAAACTCGTTTGGAAATCTATTAATGCTAAACTGAGGAGCGACGGCTTGAATTTTAATCATCTTTCATTTATAATTGCAATTTACTTTACGGAATTTTTTTCCGAGTCTTTTAATTCTATAATTCTAATGATATATGTTTGTTATCTAGTCTCTCTCTTAACATCAATATGCCACATATTGATGAAACTTTAGTTTTGTTCGTGAATTGATTTTGTCCCTTTAGAAATGCTTTATCGAAAGTGTTTCTTATGGGACTCGACGTTCCCCAGGAAAGTCACTTTAATCCCTTGTTGTTTATTCTATTTATAAACGACCCACGTATGTATCTGTAATAAGGCCCTCTGAGATTTTAATGATGATAAATGATTCGACAGATTTTAGTATATATGGTGCATGAATAATCGATTGCTCCTAAATCTCAGAAAATGTTATGTTTTTATATTTCCATGTAAGTCTCGTCCGTTTAGTTTTCAATATTCTGTGGATAGTATAATTTTAAAGTTGCTAGTAAAATTACAGATTTAGGCATAATATTCAACTCGAAATTGACTTTTTTCCCAATTTGTGACTTCTATCATAATCGGAAATAAGGCTCTATCAATGTATGATATTATCAGGCGTTGGACTAAGGAATTTCACTATCCTTACGCACTAAGATCACTACATGAATCGCTTGTTAGATCTATTTTAAAATACGATTCTCAGGTTTAGAATTCTTTTTATGTAATGTACATGTCAATAGACTTGAATCAATTGAGCTTCATCCATACGAAAATCGTTTAAAATTGCTTAATATGGCACCGCTTTATCTTTATAAGAGGGGTGACTATAATATGTGTATTTTTATACATAAATGCAGTTGAGTCCACAAATATAGGCTTTGGGATAAATAAGTATAATTACGCCTATAAAATCTTGAATTGAGTTAAATATTTCAACGGAATTTTGGAAAAATATGCAATATAAATCCATTAAATAAGTCGTAAGCATTGCATTTAGAACTCGTTGGCAGTTTTTTATTATTAAAAATTTTCAATAACTAAAGAAAAAATTATTTCTTTTAAAAGTGTCAAGACTTAACTATAAGTTATTACACCGTAGTGTAATGTAATCCCAAATGAGTTTGAAAATTCAAAATCGTTGAGTTTCTTGATTCTCAATGGAATGATCAAATAATTGAAATTTGTTAAGTAGGTTACCACATTTTGTTCTAATTATTGAAACATATGGACTTAATCCTCTTAACTCAAATTTAATAACTCATAAACCAAACTTATATAAGGAAGTCTATTGTTACTTGCATCATTGGCACGTGCTACGGCTGTTTGACTAAAATTTCTTAAGTTTTATATATCTCTATTCACATCGTCTTAATGCATGTCTACGAAATTGCAGAAGCAATTCTCCTGAGTTCCATATCTTTGCCGAGATTATTCGTCGGTATTACAAACAGAAGTAGAAAGAACAACTTCGAAGCAATTTCAAGCAAATATTGCTCTGGAATTCAATGAGAAATTTCTTAATGTATCCTCGATTCAACCTAAGCTAAATACAATTGGAGGCGTGGGAGGGCAGCGCTATTGTTCAGGACAATGGATCGAAACATATGAAAAGACAGAAACTGGCTGCTTTTTGTAGAATAATGTGTTTGACGGAGCAATAGGCATACGTAGCGTGTAACGACGTCTCTTCACCTTTCCTTTGTGGTGTATGAATCCATAAGAATATTCAGTTGGATACTGCGATATAATGCGATTTTTATGTGCCGTCAAATTACCATTGAATCCCAGACCACCATGCCAGAAGAGGAGCAAGCCTTAAGACTTATATCTTTGAGAGGAAAAAAATTTAATACATAAGATATGGTTGAGATAAGGTTGAGGTAATGTAAGTATACGAGCGAAACGTGACTATAAAAATATCAGAAAGAAATCCTCCACGAATACTAATTGGTCGTCGACTTATACGACGAGGACACGCTTTTGCGCTTGATTTACATCCTCCCCAAATTGCCACAAGCAAAAATCTTGAAATACTTTTTTGTTTTTCTCTTTTTTAGACATTATTTAGTATGTATTCTAAAATTACATAAATGCGTAATACCTTAAAATGTTTCCAGTTTTTATCATTTCTGAAACAGGCTCTGTCAATAGGCTGGTTTTAGTCCTTTTTACAGGAAAAAAAAATATCTGATAAATTTGTGTTCTTGGAAATATAGATGTGGGTAGAAAGCAGATAGGATTTATAATGTTATATTTAAATTTTAAGTGCTTCAATGGATAAAAACATCTGTTCTTAACAAAATATTAGCTCTCCTACATCGTTAGAAATGATGTATTATAGAAGAAAAAAACGATATTTTATCAAAAGAAAAGGATTTTAAAATTTCTTTGGGAGCTAGAAGAAATAATATCCTCTTTTCGTTATACCTCATCTAAGTGATACGATTTACTTCTTATGGCTCAAAATTTTATATGTTTTTTTACAAGAAACAAAATCAATGTTAATTAATAATAGCTCGAAAACAATTCATGGAAATTTTCTTTCGTATAATCAATGTTACGATTTTCTCTTTGGATATGGGATAGGTACCCGACTTTCTGCTACTAATCAATAAATTTTGAACTTTTCTTGAATCAATATCCTGTTCTATAATTAAGCAAGTTAATTTTTTTTAACGCTTCTTAAATAATTTTAAATTATAATATTAATGAAGTTGTGTCTGGGCTTAAGTTAGAACATAATACACATGATGGATTAATAACCAAATGAAACGCAAAACTATGAATCTTGGAATCGAAAAAGTCAAGTTTTTTATTTAATTTTTAAACAATATTTTTACAAATTTACAATTTCATTAATTGAGTTATACAAGGCACTGTTCGAAACCTTATAGAGTGTGAGCTTTTTAAAGAATTTTATTTAATAATCATATAATGGCCTTGTCGCAGGACTTAGGATAAGTTAAGTAAGCGCTCTAGAAAAACGTCAACTTAAAAAACTAAAGGTAAAGAAGTTGTTTAGAGGGGTGGTGTTAGAAAGGACGTTAATCAAGATACTACATACATAGAATCGATTGGCATATACCGAACCACATCGTTCAGGGTCACCCTATATAAAGTTTCCGACCTCCACTTTTCAAACTTCTATTGTCTTCTTTAAAAAAATAATTTAACAAAGAAGACGGCACAAATATGCCCGAGGCTCGGCGCCTCTCAGATTATCGTAATGAGATTTCTTCATACTTTTTATATTCGATATTCAAGAGAAAAAAAGCACTGGGAAAAAGAATCAAAAATGAAGTTTACATTTAACAAATATAATACTTGACAGGTTTTCGGCCTACCGTGTTTTTGGTTATAATAAACAAATTAATTTTGTTAATTTAAACTCAATCAAATTCCCTGGACGAATCAACAAGATTTTTTGTTTAAAGGCCACAGAACCCTTCGATTTTTAAAATTTTAACCCTAATAGAAAAGAAATCTTTCAGGGATTTATGGAATTATATAAAGTAAATACCGCCAGAAAAATTAATTATAATTAACTTAAAAATCCCAGTTAAAATTAAAGGAGTGGAGATCTTTTTAAAAAAATATCCTCATACTATCGAAACTCAGCAATAAATGCAAAAACTCTGAGTTAGCTAACTAATTTCTATCAATTTTGGTAGTACTCGGAAATCACCAATCTTCTACCGTAGCGGGCAGTGCCGATTTCAGCGGAGGAACAGTTTAGATTTAAAATCCTTTTAGAAAATGCCCTCATACTATCCGCAGTCAGATGTAGATGCCAAAAATCTGAGCTAGATAACTAATTTTTATCAATTCGGATAGTACCCGGAAATAAGCATTTTCTAGCGCAGCGGATAGTAGTGCAGATTTCAGCGGAGGAGCGGTTCAGATTTAAAATCTTTTTAGAAAATGTCCCCGTACTATCAACACAACCAATGTTATAATCAATTTAAAAAACCAAGTTAAATTAATCCATTCATTTTGGTTACAGCAAACAATCCGTTTTTAGGGCTTTGCTGAAGTATCTTGTCGTTTTGGTGAGCCAACCTTAACTACCTTTTTGGTAGAAAAGTGAAACAAGCCAGTTTTGTTTAATTTACACGTTCTATACTTTTTCTTCTCAGTGTGGGGTAATTTTGAATGGGACGTGACCCATCTCTTTAGGCTTTTTCGAAGCTGAAGTGTTGTTACGTCTTAATTCATCTATAAATATCTTAAAAGTTCAATCCTGAAAGTACGTACTATTGTAGCGGAAAATGGCTAAAACCTTTTTAAAAGTGGATAATGCACGTAATAATGAAATATTTCCAAATTGCCCGCAGGACTTGTTATATTACAGGGTGTGAGTACAAAGGCGCTTTTACATCAAAGGCGATTTGCAGTGCCACGAAGAGGGTCCTAATTGAAAAACTTTTTATCCAGTCGATGGGCCGCTTTACGTTGGACCCTAATTGCCCGAAAGTAAAGTATCCAGTCACTTAGCCCGACAGCTTTTATCCCGGCCGCGGCAAGTAAACCCAGTGTATTTACGGAAATCCCGCTAATGCCCCCTTTCCGGGGAGCCGCCAGGATATGGGTGTCTTAAGTTTTGTAATTTCTACGACAAAGTTTCCTGGATGAATGCTACATCCTGTGGGGGTGGTGATCCTTTCTAATTAGCAAAAACCCACCTGTCAAATTTCCACCACGAGTTACGACCTTGAGAGCTTCTAAGCGACCTTGGACTTCAAAATATGGGGCAGAGATAAACCCCTTGGACACACTCGGGGCATTATTAGAAGATAAACTTTTCACCCCTGTTTTTCGGGAAAAGGGTGGACGAGGAAAAGTGCCATGAAAAGTCGCCGAAAGGAAATGTCTTGTCCCATCAAAACAACTCACTGTGGGTAAACAAAGGCGTGGACACTGAACCCACCCTTTCCAAACGGTCCAGCCCTTTTGTAATGGCCTTTCTATGGACAATAGTTCCTTAGATAGTTTTTCCCTTGCCAACCCTCTAGCCGCTGCCCCGGATGAAGGCCTTCGAAGAGCCTGAAAGCGGATGTGGGATATAATCAAATCCAAAAGTGTTCCGTCCAGCGAAAGGTTGCTTTCCAAGAAGATGGCTTGGCAAACGATGATGTGGTCTAGTCTAAGAGGATTTCAAGTTTACTTTTGTTTTCCGGGGTTGGGGGGATAATGGGAGAAAACAATAAGTGAAAGCGACTTTTGATGGACATCCTTGGGGATTTACGTTCGGTAATTTGATTAGGCCATTTCCTGGTTAAACAAATTAGCGCAAGATGCCAAGGAACGGTGTCCTCGACAGTAAGCCAATTCCTAGCCTCTAGCGTGGACAGTGGCTGCGGCGCATATACGAAAAGTGTTTCAAGGGCTTGACAACTTCACAATTAACTTGTTATCCGCCGTCAAGCTCAATTTATTATCGCATGTGAGACAATCTTGTTGGCTCTTGATTAAAAGAAAAAGATCTTCGACTATGTCATCAAGAGGTCAGCTAATGCTGCGAACACTGGTGGCATTCAAAGAAATTCTGGGGCAAAGTAATGTGTGGTGACAAATGAAAGTTTCTTGAATTCTCATCATTGTCAACTACTATCAAGCTAGAAGTAGAGTACTTATTGGAAAATATAAGATGATGTGATGGGTGACAATTAACAATACTCACTAATTTGACCTTTTAAGTTGACTCTTTTTCACACTACTTAGATTCCTTTAAAGTAAAAGTCCTGTATATGTAGGTGGAAATAAAAATCATTTATATTAATAAAAGATCAAAATAAAGATGTTTTGTATTTAATTCCAAAAAAAAAATGTTTTACATATTAGCACACTTTTGAAATTTTAAATCCGTCAAAGAAGAATGTTTCAAATTTAAATTAGACACATAGCGTGATCCGAACGGAAATATTTATCCTTGAAATGCTACTTTTAAATAATTAAAATGTTGGGCCAAACAGTCACAGACAATTTTATTATTTAAACTACAAATGTAAATTTTATTCCTTTTCAATTTCTACTTTTCAAAAAAGTCAATGAAAAGCGAGTTAAATAAGTTGGATACGATAACGCAATTTGTAAAATATAAGTTACGAAAATCTCGGCTATCGAAATCTCGTCTTTTTTACCCAAAAAAGCTCTACTTACCAAAATCTCGTCAAATCATAATCTTCAACATTTCCTCGCGGATTTTGATGAAAATGTTTGGAAATGTTTGGTGTGACGAATATGCAAAATTAATTTGTGTGTCACTTGCAATTTCCGGGATATTTAACAATAATTGCAAAATTGTGTTATGAATCGGCAAAATTGTGTTATGAATCGAAATAATGCAGTGTTTTTTAATTTTCTTGAACTAATATAGCATAAACAAAAACATTTCTTTGGGGTCATTAATGACTTTCCGTTGTTTTATGTCGAGATTAATCGAAGTTTTTCTGATCGAAATTGTATAAGTTTAATAGATATATTTTTTTTTTTCATGCCAAAAATTTACTGCCTAACCGAGAAATTTCAATCTTAAAAAAACATTAGTCCATTAAACTAAGATTAGATTAAGAGCAGCGTTTATAAAATTTCAACCCTCCAAAAATGTTATTCATTAATAAAATACAGTCTTCGTATTTTGCGCACTCAATGTCCTTCAGATTTATAAAATGTTAAACTCTAAACAACACCGAAGAAGTTAACCATCTAAACGTCTTATTATGTCAGGGAATGTATGGACATTTATTTCAGAAAACGAGTCATTCTAATTAATAATTAAAATTTAATTCAGCGTAAAACAAAGCATAAATACCGGCTTAACAAAATATTAATTTTCCTTGAGATTTTTCCACGTACTATATACATACATACTTAGTTAATTAATTCAATCCCTTAAATTTTATGTTTACTAAAATCTCACGCTCATTATGCAATAATTGCACTTAAATGGCTTTAGCGAAGCGACCCATGAAAGTCTTATAAAAACGAAAATTTTCTCTTGAAAACGTGAAAAGATAGATTCGACAAGAGGAAAGGGTGAGGAATCAGACCCAAAACATCCGCTGATTTCTGCAATTCAAATCGGCAAAATTCCTGAGAACAAGAAACACACTTTAGCACTGTCCTCGCGGAAGGCGGTAGCGGAAATTTGCATAAAAGTAATTCTCTGCAATCTCAGAGGCATAAATAATTTCCTTTCCAAAACCATGTAATTCATTTTGGCTTCCCATCCGCATGAGTTTATGCTACTTCCTTATTTGGAGGCGTATCTTTTGTGAATTATCTCCGTTCTAGGTACAAGGGACGATCCTTGTTCACCGGGAAAATCTGTGCCGTGGTATATTTTCCTAATAAGGGGCACAGCCATCCATCCTTAGCGCCCAACTCCTGAATAATTTATGAGCACGAAGGAAAATACATCAGCCGATGCTTCAGAGAACTCGTGGAAAATACACCTACGACAGAAAGAGGAGCCTCGCTTCGGTTTCTCGAGGTTTCTTGGAAGAATATTTCAAAAAAAGGAAATAATTCCCATCCTCATAGTAAATGCACTGCAGGTCCGCATCCGTTATGGATTGGCTATTTAAGTTCGATTATCTTCGTTTTACAGCTCCTCAAGATGATCTTCTTCGAAATAGACCTCTTAAAGATTTCTAGACTTGTTTTTAGGTAAAAAGCGGTCCCTTGAAATGGTTCCGTTTTAGAAGGAAGCTTTTGAACATTTCGAAAGGCATTAAAATTGCTTTTACAATATACTTTAACAAATAGGAAAAAAGTCGTAAGTAAGGAAAAATGCCTCCATCTCCTCAAAAGTCCTACATATATACAAGAGTCTTTCCACGAAGCAATAAAAGCCATTAATTTATCCGATTTTTCTGCCCCAGAACTTTTGGGGACTTTTGCGAAGACTCTTAACATTTTATTTTTTGTAATCACCAATAATAAAGGTAATAAGTGTCCCCGACGACGTCGTAATGATCGTTAAACTTAACGACGCAGTTTGCAACCACTAGAAACACTTAATGGAATTGAAAGCGATTTGAGACTGACATTTTAGTCGGCTCGGCCGGGGTGCAGCAAAAGGATTTCATTGAATTTCAGAAATTTCGTAAACTTAAATCGTTATGTCACCGTGAATATTGCGCCCCAAATACAATTTTGTTGAACTACTTATAAAATTTCATTCAAGGAAAGCGATGCATTCGCCAGCAATCCCATCTAAAGGAAGAGAAAATGACTTGATGATAGTCGGGAATTAAGACAGCAATTTTGTCGCTTCTGCATGGCTTTTTCATCCGATTCATCGTTTTTGAGGACATTTCGTCTGCTTTTATGGGCTATCTAGGGGCAAAGATTGTTGAAACAGGCAATATCGCTTTAACAGACTACTTTCAGTGACCTACTTTTTAACTCACTAATAAACTGCAGAATCTAAGCGTAAAGTATGGTTCTATCTTTGTGAAGCATTCATTTCTCCTTTAAAACTTGAATGAGTAAGTATTGAAAACATTCTCAAGCTATTCAATTATTCGAAATAAAACTTATTTCATTATTTTTCTTCCTAAAGAGTGGTAAAAAAAAACAAATAGGTCCTACGATTCGGAATGAAAGAATCCTCTTTTTTTTAAGTCGGTTAAAAATCATTTCTTAATATTAGGAACTTATAATACTTAATTATTACTTGATCTTTATCCGCCAATCGACAAATAAAAATTACTTGATAAATCGTTTTCGAGCGACCGAAAATAAAAATTACTTTGTAATCGTTATCGATCGATCGATCGAAAAATAAAAATTACTTGATAATCGTTATTTGTAATTTATATATTTTTGTACATAATAATTACAATACCTGGATTTAATAATTTAAACTTTTAAATGTAAAAGTAATCTAGAATTCATTCAATTTGTTCAAATTCGCTCTGAATAAAAAAGCCTATCTACTATTTGTAATAAAAACTGTTTTCAAAAAAGAACATTTTACAATAATAAAACAAATAAAGAAATAGTTTTTCCATATATTTATACAGACTGGAGGATTAAATCAAGTAATCAATCAAAAGCATTTTCTTCATATTAAATAAGGAAATTTTACTCAAATATACAACATTTTGCTTAAAATTACATCTTTATAAACGATTCTTAAACATGCATATATAAATATGTTTCTTGTTTCTCCTAGCTTTGAGATATGTATATTTGCTATTTTTACTTAATCGAAGAATAAGAAATCTATTTTTTTACTTTATTTTTCCATACGGCATTCAAACCAATTTATTGTATAGAATTGGAGCCATATTTAAAAAAAAAAAATTATTCATTTGATAACAATATGTAAAAATAATAAAACAAAATTTAATAAATTGCCTTTGAAATCTTTTACCATTTAGTTCCAGTATTCAACTTAGCCATGGAGTTAAATATTCTAGGAGTATTCCTTCTACTCCTCACTAATTTTGGACTGTTAATTGGTTATTCAAATGGGCATGGCATTTCATAGTCCAACCAGCTGCAACAGTTTTGTATTGAAAGACTGGAATTCCAGCAAATTTCAAATAACCGACTTTGGTTCGAAAATTTAAGATCTAATAAAAATGTCTGTAATTTTCTGATATATGATAGTTGCAGTCCCATTACAAATTTCGATCTTTAATAAAATTTTACTTCATTGTGGAGATTCTGGAGCTGAAAGAACAATATACGTTTGGTTTATCAGGAGCAGACTTCGATTTCTCTATTATTCTAATCCAGGACACACGGTGGTGAGTTGGCAAAATTGAAAGAAGCTTCCATCACACATGCCTTATCCTGCCAATTCCCAACGATTTTGATTCGGAATTCTAACCTTAATTGCTTTCCTTTGTTTTCTGCGTATAGGTTTTACTTCACCACTAACAAACTTGCACAGAAGTTGGGCAAATTGCTCAGATTGTTTTCCCTGCTTCCGTGTTGTTCGGCTATATTGCTTTTTTAACATCACAATTATGCAAAGTGGCATGAGATTTGCATAAGAACCTTTTCCTGTCCTAGGTACAAGTGTTGTGCTCTTTCTGTGGCAATTGATATGCAAATCAAGTTTTAAAATCGTTTCATGTGTGAATAGAATAAATCATGGCTGTGTGATTTTTATTTTTAAAATTGCACTTAGGGAAAATATTTCACTGGCTCTAACGAGCGCCTGAATCTCACTTTACAGGTGCGATAAGGTGCAGATTTTGTGTTGATTTAAATATAAAAGTAAAAACATATGGGCACTCAAGGTAAATGCAATTTTAATTTGTACAATGCGAATACAATTTGAAATTTCCCTGAGGTATAAGCGTTAAAATGGTTGAATGACACTCATTTGGATAAATGGGGCAAAGCAAAAATAATTATGTATAGTAGCTATAAGCTCCAAAAATGTGCACATATAATAAAGAAAAAAGGAGTCAGATAAGCTAAGAAACAAGCAAAACCCCTAATATTATTAAAAGTGTAATTTGAAAGGAAGGAAATATTACTGACAATTCTAAAAGTTATCTAAAATTAACATTTTTTATTATACTCGTAATTAGTGAACGCTTCGTTGTCTGCGTTAGAAAATCAAGAAAATTTATAGCTACAAATAGAAGATGAAAACCTTTGCAAAATCTAGCCGATACCAAAACATTTTTAAAGAAGACATTTCCAATGATTACTAAGATATTGCTATATCTACGAACTCAAAGTGTGTTTTTCCAGCTAATAATCAATAACATGCAAAGAATAAAATTTTTAGGAGACAATTCATCAAGTTTATTAAAAATATCCATTAATTTCATTTTTATCACTTTTCTAAAACAAGATTACGGAAAGATGCGACGGAAAAACAAACTTTAAGAAATGATTAAAAAACTATCAATATCAAACATTCAAATGACCAACGGATAATTACAAATAGTAAAATTTAATTAAAATTTTTTAATGACGTATAATTAAGAAATTCCTGGTTTCTTTTAATACTCCATAGGATCAATCAAATATTGAAAAGTGTAAAAACCACAAAGTTTGTTCAAAATTTATAATATATGTAGGGGAGAGTGGGGCTGAAAGTGCCGATTTTGACAAATCCTTGTATGATTCGGATAAAACAAGTACTATGTCTGAAAGTAGTGGTTCATCCTAAGCCAAATTTAGTCTATAATACGAATTTACCTACAGATTTTGCACATTTTTAATAGTTTTTAAGAAGAAGTGAGTTTTTTATACAGCGGCGGCAAGGCACTACCAACCCCACTTTGGGGCAAGTTGTGCCGTAGCTGAGGTCGGTTGTGCCGTTGATAATGCTAGGTGTTTTACATGAATGAAAACTAATTTAGAATTTAAAACACATCAATTTTATAATAATATATTTATTCATTATACTTTTTACTATAAATCAACAGTTTTTAAAATTTAGTTGTTTATAATACTATGTATTATAATAAAAAAAAAAAAACAAATTACCTACCTTTACTTATGTAATTATTTCAAACATAAAAGCATATTTTTAATCAATAGTTTGTACTGGTTTTTATGCAAATGAGATCAATTATTAAAAATATCAGTCTCTAAGGGCTAGGTATATCACAAAAAATAATAAAGATTTCTCTTAAATTTAAAAAATTTAAATATTTTTAATAATTGATCTCATTTGCATAAAAACCAATACAAACTATTGATTAAAAATATGCTTTTATGTTTGAAATAATTACATAAGTAAAGGTAATTTGTGTTTTTTTTTTTATTATAATACATAGTACCTACCTATTATAAACAGCTAAATTCTTAAAAAGACTCAAGAGACTGATCAATAAACTAATAACTCTGGAAAGAACTCTGTTACTTTATAATTATATTATAATAATAAGCGCTTTTTAAGGTGTACTTCGACAGTAATGCCTCTTGTTCCTCATTAAACACTAGTCTTGGTTTGTATCCAACCGCAGGAGTAAGTCCACTTTTTATTTTTTTTGACATAGCGTTATAGTGTTGTGTGACAAATTTCTAATTCACGTGCAACAGCTTTTAATTTACGTCCATCGTTGATGACTGCATCAGCAGCCCTTTGTAAAAGATCCTGAGACGTAGTTCCCCTTTGAGTTTTTCGCTTGCATGTCCTCATTCTGTCAAAGGCAATAAATGCAGTAGGTATAAAGTATCATGTCAAAAAGTATTTTCTTTCTTTCATAAGTGCTCGCGTAAACATAAACAATATTGAAACAATAAAGGTTGTTTAGGGGTTGGTTGTGCCGCGGCACAAGCAGCCCCACATGAACGGCACATTTTACCCCACTTATGAGAGTGTGATATTTTGTCTCACATATCAAAATCACTCTGCTCAAAGCATTAAAATTACACTGCATAATAAACTAGGATAAATAACAAACATTTTACTAAAACTCTCATATTAAAAGCACGAAAAATGCTAACTTGCGACCAAAAAGTATCGAAACGAAAATATTTACTTACGTGGCGCTGGAGGACCCTCACATGCACTGTCACTCGGTCCGCTTCACTGACGCAAACAAAATTGCAGCCGCGTGTGCCCTACTATTAGGCATTACGCGACACAATACGATCGTAAATCTATCTCTTTCTGTTTTCGAGATATTCGCGTCGGCACAATTTACCCCCGGCACTTTCAGCCCCGCTCTCCCCTATGTATTTAAGACTGATTCTTATTTCCAAAACCATTTATACCTGAAACTTTATGATTAACTCCTTAAATCTCCGAAAGACTGGAAATCACTGATGCACTAAAAACTTTTATCCCATTCCCATCGATTTTGATTTGAAATAAATTGATGCAACTTTCCTACCGTTCGGCAGAGGCAGACTCTTTTAGCTTCCATTAGCCGAAGAAAATTGATAAAACGCTTATAAATTTTCTTCGAAATTTCCTGAAACACTCTCCGTCGATAAAAATAAAAAATATATTCAAATGGGCATTCGTTTTTCTAGCAGTCAGCGCAATAAGTCAGAAGTAGCCAAGAAAAATACCTTCTCTACTCTCAGATATCCTTCAGGAGATAAAATGGTGCCAAGGCTCATCCTGTGCCAAAAAAAAACTTTCTAATGGGATTCCTCCAAAACCATCACATTTCTTTTCGTGTCGAATCGGCTGACCGTCATTTTTTCGCAAATATATGTCCTGTGGGTGGCTTCAAACTCCTCGTACTTTTGGCTCAGAGCCACTTTTAATCTTTTCAACCATGTTACAAAATTGCCAACTGTCTCCGGGTGCAGGACTGACAAATGCAAATTCACATGCCATGTCAAAGGAAGTCCCCAAGGGTTTTACGACTTTCAAGTCAAGCGCCCTGCGTCCATCCATATGCAGCAGAGCAGTGTCCTTGATCCAACTCCTTACTCCTTGAGAAATTTTTTCATTTAAAAAAGACGAGCCATCAGTTGGGAGAGTCAGGGATTTCATTCAAGAGATTCAGGGAAAAGTTTTGCTCGGATGATAATTATTTTTAATGGCGGGAAGATAGGACGGTTGGGTCGGGTATCATTTCAAATATTCCTCAGGGAAGAGCCAAGCACTGTAATGAGTTGATTATGTTAGTAGTTCTTGTCTACATTTGCATTTAAATTGATGCGATATTAAGCAAACATTTCTCTGGGAGTATGGCAATATTTCATACAAAGTAATTTTATTCATAGAAGTTGTTCGATTTAGTTAATGTACTTCATAAAGCTTCTTCTTCAATATCATTATTACATTAATTTACTTGGAGTTTCTGTCTAAGTTTTGTTCAACATTTATAATAATATATGTGGTATATTCAATTGAAATATGTAATAAATAAACAATTTGAATTTTAGATGCAATAGTTATAAAAAGTTTATGTATTATGAAAAACCTTCTCAAAACAAGTTTTTAAATAAAACGTTTCTATAAGTTGCTTCGCAGTTTTTCCAAATTCCGTTTAAAAAACCATAACAATGTGATATACATATATTTTACTTATATCACAATAAATATTGAAATTGTTGTTAATTAAAATTGAAATTAACAATATGCATAAAAAATAAATTATCCACTTTAATCCCTGAGATACCATTTTGCAAATAATCTCAGTAAATACATTTAACAAAATGTTCATAACCTCTTATACCATTAAATCTGAACAAATATCAAATTTCAACACAATAATTGCTCATTTGAGTAAGCTAATTATAGAAATTAATCACGCAATTACCATTCACTTTGTTATGCAATATGGCAACTTAAATTAATGACACGTTTAATTAATTACTCATTGCTACAGGCAATCACCACATAAATATCACATATTCATTAAAAATGTGCAAAATATATGGAAATATAGGTCTTCGGTTAAATTCCTAAACCACCTTTTGTCGAATAAATTTTCCGGCCTGTTTGTGATCACATTGTTAAAACTTTATCTGTTTAACGTCACATTTTACAAAGACTATTGTTAATTGTTTGTTAATTCTGTTTGTATGTACGTAAATATGCATACCTAGGCTTGACGCTAACGACCCTATTACGCTATTGAAAAGCTTAACTTTTGGTGACAAATGCTCGAATTGTAATGTGGAGTTTTAAAAAGCCCAGAATTTAAGAAATGCAAAATTTTTTAAATTTAAAATAATTCTACCGAAAGATAACTTTAAGTAGATACTTTCCTAAAAAAAGTTATAGTCGCCGTAATTCTTTTTTTGCAAGATGATTCGCATAAATAAAATAATTACTTTTATTTTTGTTAAAAATACTAAAGCACAAAAATAATTTTTAGTTCCTATATTACAATTTCTTTAATAATAATAATGAAAAAAACAACTTTCATTTACTAATTTTATTAATTTCATTGTCATTTTCTTTATTAACAACATTCTGCTTTAATAATACTTGCGATATTAGACAAATGATTTTTATTGGCTGTAAATTTTGTGTGTTCTTAGCTTACGTTAGCAGAATAAAAGTTTGCAAACAAATACCTCAATTACCATCTGATCAAATTTACTAGGTGTTTCACTCTCGTTCTTGTTCAAACTGAGACAAAGTTTTGACTACTGGAAAGGTATAAAAAACCGTCACCAAAATGAGGTTTTCTATCAGTTTCAAAAAATTCGTACATTATAGATATGGAGTGTATAAAAGTGATTAGTGCATTTATAATTTTAATAATAAATAATAGTAGAAGTGAAGATGAAATTACCCTCAACCGAAAAAATATCATGAGAGACCTGATGAATACCACAGCTGATCCGTGCGATGACTTCTACGAATATGCTTGTGGACATTTTGACGAAAAATATCCAACTCCAAAACATACTGGAAAATTTGATTTACAAGCTGCGACCACTGAGAAGAATATTAAAATTGTTGAAGATTTGCTAAATACAAATTTGTCAGAAGCCCTGGGTAAAACATCTCCAAGTGCTATAGACAAGGCGAAAATTTTCTTCGACTCATGCAAAAGTATAACGACAATAAATGAAAGAGGTAAAGAGCCCCTGGTGAAATTGTTGAATATCTTAGGAGGATGGTCACTTTTGGACAAAAATATTGAAGCACTTAATTGGTTCGAACTTATCACTAGAGTGAAAGTAGAAACAGGAATCAACATATTCATTAAGGTAGAGACTCTTCCTGACCTTATTTTGGGTACAGGTGTTTATGTACCTGTAGTT
The DNA here is from genome assembly GCA_963920795.1 of Eutolmus rufibarbis. NCBI lineage: Eukaryota > Metazoa > Arthropoda > Insecta > Diptera > Asilidae > Eutolmus > Eutolmus rufibarbis. Next base: position 38,696,068 of record OY987206.1, on the reverse strand, counting down.
GATAAACAAAATACGATAATTGACGGAAGAAACTTAACAGTGTACGGAAATCGAATAGTGAAAACATTAAAACTTTTAGGGATCTCTAACGAAGTCGCCGAAGCAACCAAGGATGAAATTATTTTATTCGAAGATCAATTGACAAATTTGGTTTATGATGAAAAACAAAACATGACAACTATAGAAGATATAAGCACAGAAATTCCTGAGATTGATTTTAAAAATTATTTGGAAAGAGTGTATAATTTGAAATTTACAAAAACCGAAAAAATCATAGTGCGAGATATATTGTATATGAAAAGTCTAATAGCATTTATAGCAAAAAACGATTCTAGAATTGTTACCAATTACATTTTATGGTCTGTTGCAGACAGTTTCATACAAGCTCTTGGTACAGATTTCATCAAAATACTCGACGATTTTGACCAAGAATCTCAGGGAATTTTAGAGCCAGTACCTAGGCCAAAAATGTGTCTTGAACTAATGAAAGAACGCATGAACACAGCTATCACTTCTATGTTTATAAAAGAAAATATGCCGAGCGAAAGTTTTAATGATGTCAGAAGAATATTTGCTGAAGTAAAATCAACTGTTCGAAGTTTCTTACAAACAGCTACTTGGCCTGGTGCTGAAACTAGAAAAAAGGCAATCGACAAACTTGACGCCTACGCACTCGATTTAAGCTATGAACATTTCTTATACAATGACTCTATCATAAATTTGGAATATCAAAATGCAAGAATTACGCAAAACGAGTTTTTCGAATCTGTTATTCATCTTCGAAAAGTTCTCACTCTTGAAAAGATCAGAAGTCCCTACCTAAAACAGGCGAGTGATATCACCGATTGGCCATTCCCTCTTATAAACGCCGATGGTTTTGCATCTAGAACAGAAAACAAGATTACGCTACACCCAGGAATTTTCCAGCCACCTTACTATCACAGTCATTTTTCGAAGTTCTTAGAGTACGCTCATATGGGAATGATCCTAGCCCATGAGATTTTTCACTCTTTCGACATCGACGGAGCCTATCATAATGGTTTAGGTGTCTACAAACTTTGGTGGGACAAAGCCGATCACGCTTTATTTGAGGAAAAGTCACTCTGTTACATCGAACAGTATGACGCCTTCAGACTGTATGGAGAAAAGGTAGTTCAATGGGTAAAAGAAAACGCCCAAGAAAATATCGCTGACCACATGGGTTTTGAATTTGCACTAAAAACCTACGAGAAATGGTTAGAATCTGCCAGTGAAAGCGAAAAAGCAGAGGAAACTTTAGCTGGATCCGAAATACCAAGCAGAAAACTTTTCATGGTGGCTGTAGCCCAGGGCTTCTGCTACAACATTCGACCTGAAGCTGTGGCTAATGAAATTGCTGTTGACCCGCATACCCCCGGAAAATATCGTGTTATTGGAATGGTTCAGAATTCCAAATCATTTGCTGACGAATTTCAATGCTCCAAAAACACAAGCATGAATCCAACAAAGAAGTGCAGTATTTGGTAGACATACATATATTAATTAGTTTTGTAATGGTCATTGTATAAGCGGAATGTTTTTTTGTAACACTATTGAGAAAAAATATATAATAGAAATTTTTATACTTGATTGCAAATAATGTTTAAATGCTTACTAATTGCAGACAATTAAAATTTTAAGCTCTGAAACTACATACAGCACGTTTCATTTTATGTTAGTTCATTGATTGACGTAAGTTACGTTGAGACACGTTTTCTTCTTCCAATTTTTCCTAAAAAATATTGACTAACAGAAGTTATTGTAATGTTTTCTACCATTTTTAATAAATATTTACACCATATGTTTCATGAAGTAAATGATGGATATTGCGTAGCTTTCAGATCCGTACGGCTTAACCTTAAGCATTTTCGTTTGCGAATTCGTAATCTAAGAAAGAGATCCTATAGAAATTATATGCCTGTTGCTCGGGACAATACTTATAAAATATTATATTAAATGTTGTTATCTAGTGTAATAAGATCTGCGTATGAGAATAGGTAGATTTAGCACAGCACTTTAGAGTTACAGCGTAATTTACATTTAATCTGTTTGCCGAATAAAGAAACTATAAAAATGGTTTCTGTTATTTTGTTGGAAAACAAATGTCGTTAGGATTTTATTCCTGGGGTATTATATGAAATAGATTTTTTGCGGAGTAAGAAAAGCTTACATTTTTAATATTGAAACGTCATTTTTCACTTGATTGTTATACGTTAAAAGATATACCAATGTACGTACAGAAAAATCGACTATATTTATTTTAAGTCTTGCCCCCTATAAAGTTAGTATATTAGGAAACTAATTGTTTTAAAATATTAACTCGATTGTTCAACTTTTAAAGGTAGCTCAAAAGTAAATTCTGTATGTATCTGTTTATTTTTCCAAATTCAACTTCAATATTTTCAATTACTACTTAGAAGTTGAACATGACATTTTAATTTGAACTATAGTTTAAAACTGCAAGTATTAATTACCCATTTAGAATTTAAATTAACCATATTGAATTTAAGACAAATTAAAAATACCAGCTAAAAACGCAACATCATATAATATTTTTACTAAAATTTAAAGCAATGAACTAAACTATTTAATGATAAATATAATATTATAGTATAGATAAGTACCTATAACAATTAATGATTTTATACCTACCGAATTTACTCTCGAGCTACCTTTAAAAGTTGAACACATATACCAACATTGAAGTGTTTTAAAAGCTAATGTGAATAAAGTGCGTTAACAACGTTTATAGTAGTATCAGTAATAAATATGACAAAATATAGGAGGCAGGCCATAAAAAAACAAGATCATAAAAATAAAAGCTTACGACTCGTCATGAAAATGTACAATCGTAGTCATACAGCAACAGTTTATTCTTGAGAAAATACACGTATGTATGTATGTATGTATGTATACAAAATTGTGTAAAATGTCATAAATTTTTAGTTTGACACCCTCAGATTCAGCCTATTGTTTCCGACGGGATCTCTTTAAATTTTTGCTAAAACAGCCTTTCTTTCAGCAAACGATTTGGCCAATTTAGCCTTTTTCTCAGTTTCTCAGCTTCTTTACAACATTTTGCAGAGGCTTAGCTTAGAAGTGGGCCATTTGTAAACAGTTAGTAACTTTCCCCCATAAAACCTATCCGGACGGAGGTTCTGTCGCCCGGCAATGTTTGAATTTATGGACATGCCATAAACAATCTCTCCCGACGCAGAGAAAAATGCCTTTCTCAGTGGTTTATGTCTGCCATAAATTACAGTAACCTTCCTTTGAGAAAATGGTGGACAGCGGGACGGAGTAGACTAGCCGACTAATTGATTTCAAAGGGACCCATGCTGCTGGATAACAACAAACTTTTGTGACTATAGTTTTCTTGGTGGGATGCTTTATAGCATTTATTGCCATTTCGTTTTTTATCACTGCCTTTTGTGTTGCCTTTGTAAACTTTTATGGGGAGTGGAGAAGTTGTCGGCTCGAATTTCATAAAGACAGCACGTGGTATAAATTATATTTAATTAGTCTGGTTTCGGTTAGGAAAGTTCGAAGAAACAATTTGTGGAAAATAATGACAATACTTCATAATTGGTTTGTCGAGTTACCCAAATGAAGCTTTTAAATGATTACTTACTTTAGAAAGAAACAAGTTATATTTTACAAAAAATACAATATACTTACATACCCGCATATATGTAGTATACACTTATTACTAACTTTTGCTTGCGACTTTGTGCGTGGACTTCAGAATGAACAAAGGGGAACAGCATGAAAAAAGAAATAAAATAGGAAAGAAGAGTCAGATTTGTATTACAGTTTTGCACAGAGTAAGGTAGACATTCGTTTTAATTGTTTGACATTTTATGAGCCGCAGAATTCATTACATTATAAAAGTAATTTAATTTTGCCCACGGGGAGAATTAATTGCATTTCGGAGAAGCTGCAAGGATGTAGAAGGATTACTACCTATAGAAGCTCCATTACGAGATTCCCAGAAACCTTAAAAATTTAAAATCTTTTTACGGAGAGATAAAAAACTTCAGTCTGAAATTGCGAATAGGGTACCCATTTATTTAATGGTGAAATTTACATACTTTCAATTAGAAACCGAGAAATTGGTTCGCCAAATTGGATCCGCGATCTTGAATTTCTAAAATGTGATAGTAAATTCGAAATAAGTGACCCAAAAATACCGTCGGTACTAATTTTCACTTAAACTCGTGGAATTTCTCAAAATTTTTGGTCGCCGTATTGCATCTGCCATCCTGAGCTTCTAAATTTTGAAAGCGTATTTGTAATCTGCATCACCAAAAACCTCCAAATACCAATTTTCATGGCAATACCTTAAAATCTACAGTTTTTGGCCGCCATCTTGACTCCGCCATTTTGAAACCCTATATCTTATGCACATAAAAAGTAGCTAATATATTAAGTTAGAATATGTAGTACCTTTAATTATATCATATTTTATCTAAACGTTTACAAATACGAGTATATTGCCATTTAATCTTTCACTTTTAAAATTCGTTCCTATCGTTCTTGGTTACTGAGGTTTTGAAGATGGAAACGCTGTCTTGAGGCAGTCTTATTTAAAGTAATTGCTCGTAACTTGAGAAATTTCCCAAAATGTTTTAGTATTCGAATATAATTAGAGGTTTCGTTTTCGTGTACATTCTAGTGAACAACAACCTTTCTGAGGGCATTGTCCTGATTGAAACAGTCCATAACTTTGTAAAAATTTTAGCAAGACGAACTTGTTACAAAATAAATCATTTTACCCGGGAGTTGTTTTGAATGTTCTTTCAAACTTGAACTTTTGATCTTTTTCCTTTAAAAATCTGAATTCTGTGGAAAAATGGTTTTTAAAATAACGACAGATGATTAGATAACTCTGACGGCTCATTTTAACTGATTTGGTAATGGGCACTTGATGAACATCAGAAAGTTTATTAATTAATGTTGAGTTTAATCAAAATTTGTTTGTTTCATATAACTTTGTCCACCACCAATGAAAGTTGCACTAAGGATAGAGGAAAAAGAAAAATGTAGTTAGCAAGCTTTGAAAACAAAAACCTAGAAATTTAGTCTGAAGAAAATTTAGTCTGTAGAAAAATTGTAAAGGGACGGTTGTGCATCATTTAGATATTATAAATATTGTGGCCTTTATTCATTGTAATAGAATTTAGTCAGGTTCTTGTTTATATTGAATCTGAATACTATTATGTAAAGGGAGTATAATTTTATCAACTCTAATTGAATAAAGAACTTTTGTCCACGATTTGAAAGTGTTCTTTGGAGGTCCCACATCGGATTATTCAACAGGTTATGGGCCCAGAACGACGATAAAGTGGCATCTTCGAGAACAAACGAATTTGGAGCAAGTACATTGGACAGGAGTTGAATTGGCACGCCGAGTTCACACGTCAGGCGAACAAAATCGTTTCGCAGCAAGTCAGCAACGGCCCAACCGACAAGAAAACAGAAAATTGCCCAAATTGTAAGTACAGTCATATTCAAAAGTCGAGTCACGTATCCAACATGGATACAGTCAGATCGCAATTGATGATGCTGAATCAGGATTCGCATGGCGATGTCAACTATGTGCCATGGAGATTGAAGTTAGATGTAGTTATGAAAACTAAAAAAAATATATGATATAGCCACGGGAACAAAATCAAAACCGGCTGGAGCAGCTGATTTTCCAGATGTCAAGACATGGGTTGAAAAGGACTTGGAGGCTCAGCAGCTTATTGTTTTGAATGTGAGCGATCAAATAGCATACAAAATTGCAAACTGTCATTCAGCAAAACAAATGCTGGAAAAATTAGTTCAACTTTATGGTACAAGGACTGATATGACTATGGAAATTTTGCGAAGACAATTTTTCACGTACACTTTTAATGAAAATAAGTCGGTGATAGAAAATTGTATGGAGTTGTTGTCAATAGGTGAACAATTGGGAACGGAGAATGACTCAGTACAAGATTCATGGATGATGTCGAGAATCTTGAGCATGTTGCCCCCGAAACTGGCACATTTTGGAACATCGTGGGACAATGTTACTGGTACTCAGAAAAACTCCACAACAATGATCGAGCGGTTGAGACTAGAGGATGAAAGACAGACAAGCCAAAATAAAGAACAGGAATCAATCTCAACAAATGCACTTATGGCGAAGAAATACAACAACAAGAAGTCGCAAGGAAAGTCAATAAACAAGAACGAGAAAGATGGCCCTGTATGTTATAAGTGTGGACTGAAGGGTCACGTAAAAAGAGACTGCAAAAATAAACCTTGTGACAAGTATCTGGAATATTGTAAGAAGAATTATGCCTGCAACTCGTGTGGACAGAAAGGTCACTTTTCAAAGGAGTGTCCACATCGAGGAAACAACAACAACAACAACAATTATACAAAGAAGAAATCAAATGTCTGGTTGACAGTGAGTTTGAATACGACGGATTTAGACAGCAGCCCTGTTTGTCTGGAAGGAAAGTCAACAACATGGTTCCAAGACAGCGGTGCGAGTCAACACATGACCTCGCATCGTGATTGGTTCACCGAATACAATGAATTGAGAAAGCCCATGACAATTCTACTTGGTGATTCGACAGAGATAGATGGCGTTGGTGTGGGCACGGTGGAATTGGAGGCATTTGATGGCAACGAGTGGCATCCGATCATCCTGAAGGACGTTGTGTATGTACCAGAACTGAAGTTTAACCTGTTCTCAGTTAGTCACATGCTCGACCAAGGGTATGTGATGAGATCAGACAAAGACAGAGCAGAATTTTTGAAAGCAGATAAAATGACGACTGTTGGTGTAGCAAAAAGGTATGGCAACCTTTATGCAATGATGTTGAGACGTGAGAAACGACTCTCTGGCATGGCAGCAATTTCGATTCGAACGTGGCACGAGAGGATGGCACACCAGAATGTGAAGTATGTGAGAGACGTTCTGAAGAGAAGAGACATCAAGTTCGTCGACGACTGGAATAATTATTGCTGTGAAGGTTGTGATTATGGCAAACATCATTGCGAATCACATCCTGCAAATGAAAAGACTGCCAAGCAACCCCTAGATCTGGTACATGTGGACATGGGCGAGATGAGAGAACCGTCGCTAGGTGGCGCTAAGTACTTCCTAGTATTCAAAGATGATTTTTCGCACTTCAGAACAGTTTACTTTATGAAGACTAAAGACGAAGCACCAGACAAACTGAAGTTGTTCGTGAAGATGGCGGAAAATCAACTTGGAAGGAAAATGAAATGTTTACGTTCTGACAATGGAAAGGAGATAAGAAATGCAGTCACCGAAAAGTTTTTGACCAACTTGGGAATTTTTCACACTTTTACAAATCGGCATACGCCACAACAAAATGGAAGAATAGAACGTGAAATGAGAACCATCGTTGAAGCTGCACGCTCAGCCTTAGCAGTAGCCAACTTGAGTATAAGGTTGTGGGCGGAGGCAGTTTCATACGCTGTGTTTACAATTAATCAGACTGGGACTAGTACTGTGAACGGGAAAACTCCAGCTGAGTTATGGTTTGGACGTCAAATGGATCTGAATAAGTTGAGGACATTTGGATGCGAGTGTTATGTTTTGCTACCAGATCACAAGAGAGGCAAGTTCGATCGGAAGTCAGAGAAGGGCTACCTGGTTGGATACGATTTGAACTCGCCAACTTATCGGGTCTACATTCCTGGACGTCGAGACATTGTTAGTGAAGCAAATGTGAACTTCAATAAAGAATATGAGAGAAGCAGGACTGAAGTTGTGACAGAGACAAGTGCAGAAATACTAAACGAAGAAAGTGCCAAAGAAGAAAGTGAGACTGAAGAAGAATACGACACAGGTGAAGATGAAAGTGAAGAAAAGGAAAGTGCCAAAGAAAAAGAAGCCGAAACTCGAAAGAGACCAGTACGTTCGACCAGAAGCATCATGCCAAAGAGATATGAGAACTCAGTGATGTGGTACAGCAAAGGTATTAGCCAGGAAGATACAGCACTACTCGGAGCAGCTGAGGACATCACGGTGTCTGAAGCACTGAAGGATTTAAACTGGCGACGAGCCATGGAAGAAGAATACAAATCATTAATTGAAAGGAAGACATGGAAGCTAGTGAAATGTCCCGAGGGAGTGAAGCCATTGACCTGCAAATGGGTTTTGAAGGAAAAATCAAATGGTAAACTGAAGGCGAGACTGGTGGCTCGAGGGTTCGAGCAACAACAAGGAATCGATTATGAAGAAACGTTTAGTCCAGTGGCAAGTTACGCATCGATTCGACTCATCCTAAGTCATGTCGCTTCAGAAAAGTGGAAGCTGATAACATTCGATGTGAAGACGGCATTTTTATACGGTAAGTTAAAAGAAGTTCTCCACATGGTGCAACCGGAAGGATTCGAAGACGGGACTGAAAATGTGTGTCAGCTGTCCAAGGCCATTTACGGTCTCAAACAAGCGCCGAAACAGTGGAACAAAGAAATAACAAGTTCATTTGAAGAAATGGGATTGGAAAGTTCGGACGACGATCCAAGTGTCTTCTACAACAAAGCCAAAACTATTATTGTTGCTTTGTTTGTGGATGATGGATTGGTTGCAGGCAAGGACGAGAAGGAAATCTTCGAACTTTTGAAGGTGATTGGCAGGAAGTTCGAGATAACTCACAGCAATACTCTCCAAAACAGGTTTACGTACTTAGGCATGGAACTGAAAATTGACTCGAAAGGGATTTTTGTGAATCAACCGAAATACACTCATAAGATATTGAAGAGGATGAGAATGGAAAACTGCAATCCTGCTCCAACTCCCATCGAACCTGGCATGTTAGCTGAGTCGCATAATTTTCAAAAAGATGAGAAAGTGCCTGCTGAAACTCCTTATCGCGAGGCCATCGGTAGTCTACTCTACCTGGCGACCATTTCGAGACCTGACATCAGCTATGCGGTGAGTTACCTCAGCAGGCAATGTTGTGATCCAAAGAAGAGTCATTGGAAAATGACAAAAAGAGTCTTTCAGTATTTGAAAGCGACACCTGAGGCAGGAATTTATTTTAAAGGAGACAAGGAGATCAAGGTGTACACAGATGCTGACTTTGGAGGAGAGAAAGAGTCAATGAAATCTACAAGTGGTGGTTTGATCTTGAGAGGTGGACCAATTGTTTGGTACTCTCTGAGACAAAAAGTGGTGTCAACGTCAACGGCCGAAGCAGAGTACAGAGCAGCTTATCAAGTGATCGACGATGTCTGTTGGCTGAAGCGACTGGCCCTGGAACTTGGCATCATGAAAGAAGATCAACCTATTCCTATGTTTGTGGACAACAAATCAGCTGTTCACATGTTGCAAAACACTCACGAGGGTAAATTAAATAAGGGGAAGAAACATATTGAGATTTTGAGAAAGTTTATTAAATATCACACCGAAGAAACTGTCAGTATTGAGCACATTGAGGGAAGGAAACAGATTGCAGATATTTTTACAAAGCCTTTGACTAAAGTGCTTTTTAATTTGAATCGTTCATTTTTGATTAAGGAGGAGTGTTGAGTTTAATCAAAATTTGTTTGTTTCATATAACTTTGTCCACCACCAATGAAAGTTGCACTAAGGATAGAGGAAAAAGAAAAATGTAGTTAGCAAGCTTTGAAAACAAAAACCTAGAAATTTAGTCTGAAGAAAATTTAGTCTGTAGAAAAATTGTAAAGGGACGGTTGTGCATCATTTAGATATTATAAATATTGTGGCCTTTATTCATTGTAATAGAATTTAGTCAGGTTCTTGTTTATATTGAATCTGAATACTATTATGTAAAGGGAGTATAATTTTATCAACTCTAATTGAATAAAGAACTTTTGTCCACGATTTGAAAGTGTTCTTTGGAGGTCCCACATCGGATTATTCAACAATTAAAATTGTTTGCAGCAAAAAGGAAAATTATTTTGTTTTATTCTCGCTTTTAATTATTGCGACTTAGCATCAAAGGCTTTATTGTGATATAATGAGTGAATTTAATTAAAAGAAAATTGATACTTGACATCATATTATTAATGTTAATTGTTCTTCAAATCACAAAGGCAAAATGTGAAATTATTTTGCCTATACAACAAATTGTTCGCTTAATATTTCTGTTTCTCAGAAATTTTCCTTATTATTTTTAAGTTGCAAGCCACCTTTAAAGATAGTTGAAATTATGTAAGCCCAACCCTGCAACTAAATGTCGTTCGTTATTTGAACAATTTTTTAAATTAAATCATTTAGGAATGTTGTTAGAAAAGCATAATTTTAGACGAACTTTAAAAATTATTACACACTTTAAAACACAGATGGCATACAGAATTGGCTACAAATGTGAAGCTAAATTTATTTATTTAGCAAGCTTTTTAGCGAAAATTACTTAGAATTAGTAAATTTTTGGAAAAATAATTTTAAAGAATTTAGTAAATTGTGCAAAAATAGACCTTATATTCCTACTACTATTATATTACCATGTAAAAATACAAATGGAAAGATTTAAAATAGTGTGGTCTATTTAGGTATTCTTAAAAGATACAATTGAAAATTATTTAATTGAATAAATAAACTTAGCACTAACTACCAAAGAGATATGTGTTATTGTCAGATAAAAATTCGTTTTTTTGCAGTTCGTTAGCCCCTTATAATTTTAATTATTATTTTTTAAATGTTTTCTTATCTCTGAGTCTTATTCATTCATAAATTTAATGCATGAACTTCAAGTAACATGGACTAAACACATTTCGATTAGACTTTAAGAATCATGCTTCTTAGGATAAATTCGTTTCAAACGACTTACCAAAAGAGAACACCGACATCATCCGAGTCCTGGATGCTTAACACTAAAATCCGAAAAGTTTTCTGAAGCCCTTACGTGATGAAAGGTTACACGTTCGTGAGTATGGCAATTACTTTGCAATTCACCAACTAGAACCTTACAAGTAAAAGCATCAAAGATATGAAGATGCCAAAAGATATTTGTCAAAATCAAAGAAAGAGATAAAGAATACATCAAAAGCCAATGTATCTTAAGAAATTAACATTTGCTGTGTAACGATTCTTTGGCAAACTTCAAATAACTGAACATGATTTCCAGGTAAAGAACCAATTTTTCGAATATATTCCAAATCTGAGGTGAATTCGATTCGGAGAAAAATAGAACAACCTCGGCAAGCAAAATAAAAGTACACCACCTGTCGCATTCAACACAAGCGTGCAAAACGAGATTGAGTTTTGATTGGATTTCGCCCGCTATTATAGGATTTGATTTGAATCCATCCACAGTAATCTGATTTGTGTGGGATTATCCATCTCTATCCACCTCCAGAAAAACGAGAGAGTGGGCGAGGTACGTAGAACAATTGTATCTTGGTTTGTCGTACGTCGTACGTAATGTATGTTGACAGTTTCGATTTGGAGTACCTACAAGTGACTTCTACACGTGTTTAATTTATAAGGAAAATCAATTTTTAATATTTTAAAGAACATCGTAATACCTCTCAGAAAAGTTTTCTTTATATAAAAGCACATACATATGTATGTACATATTCAACAAATTAGACATGAAATAGTACAATATGATTTAAGATACTTTTTTCATAAAATTATTTCAATAAATATACTTTTAATAAAAATAATAGTAACATTTTTTGATTGTATAAAATCGCATTTCATACATTTTATGATTTTTTTTTACAAAATTGTGAAGATGCAACTTATCAAACTTAGTATCCTACTAAGATATGTAGGTATATGTATATAAATCTAAAAATATGTCTTGATGTTTATCATTCAATCACGCCTAAAGGCTTAGTTCGATATTTTTTACTTTTTGACTGGAGGTACAATACATATGTATATTAGACTGCTACTTTTTATATGCATAAACTAAGGGGTTTCATAATGGCGAACTCAAGATAACGACCAACAATTGTAGATTTAAATGGATTACTTTGAAAATTTGTATTTAGGGGTTGTCAGAGATGTTGATTGCGAATCCGCTTTAAAAACTTTGAAATATGGAGAACAAAATGTTTGGAAATTCAAAGAGTTTAAGTGAATATTAGTACAAGGTAGGTTTAGGTCACTAATCCCAAATCTGCTATCACAATTTAGGAATTTAAAATGGCGCTTGCAATATTGTGGTTACTAACTTATCAAATCCAACGACTATAAATGAAATTAAGTTCTGAGTATGTGTAATTTGACAAAGCATTTATATGTTTGGTGGTATGTTTAAATGGATGATAATTAACATAAGGTTTGCAGCTTTAATGTACTCCCAGAATGCAATAATATAATTAAAAATACAAAAATGTGAACGCCCTTATATACTTATTTAACATCAAATAATAAAAACGCATTTATACAAAGAAGAGGCAAAATCTTAACAGATGTGGACCGTGGTAGCAAAATTACTTTTGGACAATGATTCTACATATATCATATACTCAGATTTTATAATAGTAACACTCCTGGCTCCTGAACTGGGTGATGTATCAACTTGGGCATTTCAGAAATCTTATGATACAACGCGTAAAACCGGGTTGTTCAGCTAGCATTTCCTAAGAACTCTTATTACGAATATGCAAAATATTTACTTTTAGATTAATAATAATGAATTTTAGAATATATTAAAAGCAAAGAAATTCTTCTGTGATTTTAGAAATGAAAGTTTTATGAGTGTTATGTAAGTCGACATATATCTTTTTTAGCACTATATCTATGAAAAACCTTGGCAGACATTCGGTTCGCTTTTAAATGCCTTGTCGTCAATCTCCTAAAAACCTTTCCAACCGCATTAGGATGTCTGAAAAACTTTTCAACTAGCAACTAGCATCCAACATTTTTCCATAAAATTTTATTGTTGGCGCTCACTCCCTTCCTGTTTACTCCTTCAGCAGACCTTCACCAAAGGTATCAAAGTCATGTCTAAGGATGTTGTTCGCGCCGGGTGGCAGCTTAGAGTTAATTTATTGCCGGAAAAAAACTCGGCTAATGCGAGAAGTCACAGAACTTTTATATCATCGTTACGCTAGCAAATCTCGCAAGTTTTCACTCTGTGAGGATTGAAATTTTCCAGTTGAAGAGTGAAAACGTGACGGGAAAACCCTTCTCCTTTTTTATGATGCTACGGAAATATTTTCTGCAGAGTTTATTACAATCGCAAGCAGTGGTTTTATGGCTGCGTTCGCTCACTGAACGGAAGGAAATTGAGCAATGTTGATGGACGATTACGTAGTTTAATGCGAAATATATTTCCGCGCGTGTCATTTGAATTCGTAAGATTTCAATTATTTAAATGTGAAAGAGGTTCCTTCTTTAATAAAAAACGTTTTATAAGCCTAGTGAAACTGATTCGAATATATTAACATAATAAGGATTTATTCAGCGATGCGAATGTCTAGTACATGCTAGTCCTAGCGCAATTTTAAAAAAATTTAACGCTTTACTTTAAAAGAATTTAAAATTCAGTTTTGATGCTTGAGAATGACCTAAATATATATTGAATTTAAATTTCTCTTACTCTTCTCTAATAGAAAAATTATATCACTTTATTATTCAAAATTTCTTTATTACTTAATTAAGTACCAATTACCTATGATATTCTTACTTTGAGAAATGTTTAATACTTTCGGAAATAACAGGGGCGTATAGAAAATTTCGAACATTTTTCAAATTATGAGAGAAAACCTTAAAATAAAAGTTTTCGCTAGTATCAATTTAAGAGTCATTGTTATTTCATTATGCAGATAAAAACTACAAAAATATATAGATTTTCGAAAATGTCTTATCTTCTCTGTTTTCGTCTTTCACACGAACTATTTTTTCGTATATAAATAAGTATGTCTTATTAGTAAAATAATCCTTTGAAATTAATTTTTGTAGATACAATTTAAGGATCGAAATTAGAGATTAAAGGTTATAGTCCGAAAATCATCTTTTTTATAATTATTTTGCGTATCTTACTTCTAAATATATAGCATAAGCTTACAATACTACCGAAAATTGATTTCGATACTCAAATTACTAAACTTAAAACAAGAACTTACCTACAAGTAATAAAAGAAACAATCAAAAACTTATTTTTTTAGAAAAGACTACATTTGTTAACAGTGATCATAGGAGATTCTGAATTACATTGAAAAACATTTGCGAAATATTCGCTGTTAAGTATCATTTGATTTACTCGATTTTCCCCAATAGAATGTCCATCTGTTTCGAAAAAATGCTTCGTAGCTTCCTTTCTTATAGTACCACAAAGTGTTTGAGCTGCTGAAACAAAAAACAGCTCCTTATTTGTAAGTCCTAAGCTCGATGCGATAGAATCAGGATCCTCTTCTTTAATGGTTTGCAGCCAATGTTCAAAAACCTCGTAAGATGATTTTAGACCCAAACTATCAGCCATAGCTTCTGCGATAATTTGTTGAGAAGTAGGAACAGGAACATCATTTATTTTATATTCGCTACTCTGATTTTTAAAACACGCAGTACGATTTGCTAATTGTTTCCAATCATACATAAACTGAAATCCACCTTTAGCGTTGAATACGAATCCTATATTGTCGAACCCATGGACAATTTCGTGGGTCATAATAAATCCTATGGTGCTAAATTTAAGTATTTCCGGGTATGCAGATGAATAAAATGGTGGTCTCAAAATTCCCTGGGTCAAAGTCAATTCATTTCGCATTAAAACATATATTGCTTGAGCAGATATAAGATTATCTGGCAAAACTAATTCTCTAGACTTTGATTTAACTACCTTTGAGTAGCGTTTGACTTCTAATCCCTTCAACAAAAGGTATGATTCAAAGAATTTTTCGTAATTTACATCAACGTCTTTGTATTCCTCGTCCAACAGCGACTGATTATAGATAATATTGTGATAATCTAGATTAATTTCGGTAGCATCTAGTTTCGCAATAGCCTTCTTTGTACTGTTAACGTCCAACCAATCACTGCTTAGTATAGATTTTTTCATGACTTTCTTGACATTATTCAGCGTTTCCTCTAAATAATCAGCGCTTTGTTTGGGATTAGTGTTTGCTACCAAAATAGAAGCAGTTGCACTACTCATGACTTGTGACACTATTTCCACGCAGTGCCTCCATCTCGGTGCAGGATTTATGAAACCTTGCAATTTAAGATTGTAGTCGTTCACAACAGTCATAAACTCCTCGCCCATAACTTCCATTAGTTTTTCAACACCTCGCCAAAATAAATAGTTAGCAGTTGACTTGGGACCCACTTTTTTAATGTATTCAGTAAGGTTTGTTACACAACCTTTACGTGTTATTGTGATTAGATCCGATGGATCAAAGTCAGCTCCATATACTCCAGTTACCCACTTTTGCCAGTCAAAGGTTGGATGGGTTACCATCATCGAAGACACGTTTTGAGAGGTTGATCCAGGACTTGTGAGATTCTTCAAACCCTTCTCAAAATTAATAATATCTGCCGCAGTGTTAGCTGCTAAATCGGTTTGAACACCAAACTTTTTAAGAGCGTTTCGAACTTTTTCTTCATATAAAGGAAAATTACGATGTCGTAACACTTTTGGTCCCATTATAAGAAGTCCTTGGATCCCAGAGCCAGTTAAAAAATTTGGTTGTACGAAAACATCGAAAAGGAAATTATCGTTGAAAGTAATTTGCATTTCAATCGCCGTTTGAAGCCAATCAAATGATGTGTCTGACCAATATCGGTTAATAATAGGCCATTCATTGAATCTTTTCAGAAATTGTAGTAACGGCTGAGTACCCCTTTGATTAATTGTAGACGTATTTAAACAAGATTTGTAGAGTGTTCTCGCTTTTCTTATCGCACTAGAACTAGTCAAATAGTTTGAATCACTTAGAGATTGATTAACAATTTTAAAATTTTCTTCCATAATCGCATCCAACATATCAAATTTTCCCTTATATTGTGGAATTGGATGCACTCGATCATAATTTCCACACGCATAATGGTAAAAGTTCTGGCAAGGATGCACGACAGGATTCATCAATTTCCTAATTTCTGATACTCGTTGTAACGTAAAGTACTCATTATACGAATTTTCCCCTAAAACTTGGACAGCGACACTTAGTATAGTCAAAGCGAAAATTAAAAACATGTTCAACGCGAAAACTGATCTAAACTCTTCGCTCGATTTTTCGTCATTTTATAAAATTAAAACTAAGCGCACGTTTGTTTTTGACAAACTACTGCATTTGTTTAAATAAAAAACTCCAACTTTTACACGTTTTATTACTAATGAGTGTGAAAGTGAAGGAGTATACGCAAGGAGCATGTTCCTTCATAATAATTAATACAAAACATAAAAGTAAACACAAGTGTCTATCTTACAATTGTATTTCTTAATTGTATTAATTACTTCATCAATTCAGTCCAAACACTGTTGTTTTGTGGTTAAAATTTTGTTGTACGAAAAGCTGCTTTTAAATATCTCAAAGCTATACCACTTGAATGTTAAATGTTTGAATAAATGTTTCGTTTAAAATTTTCTATACAATCCACGTGACAGCTTTATCTTCTATCCACCCCAAAAAAGGAGAATCTACACAAAAGGTTTATTTGATTCAGAGAAAACTGTCAGTCAATGATGACTTAAAGGTTTAACGATAAATCATCTTAGAAGAATAGAGAGATCAAAGTTACATTTTAACATGTTAACAGATAATCCATAAAATATAAAATGAAATAAATACAAATGATTATAAAAACAAAAAAAAAGCTTCCAATAGGTTATTGAACATAATTTAAAAATAAGTAATTATTTAGTTAAATATATTATATATACATATGTATGTATGTTTCTTTTGGGGGCTCACTAATTATAATTTATTAATGAATTTTATAAAGTCAGTTTTTTTAATTCTCTCTTCAAGAAATCTAACCCTAACATTATTCTTTTCATATTACAGTAGAACATGGGTAAAAAGTATTATAAAAGAAAAATAGAATATCAATTTAGAGAGTTTCCTGAGAATTGCAACAACTTCAATCGAACCAGATATTGATCCTTTAGCTTTTCAAATTGAATGCCAAATTACTGATTAATTTTATAATTTCTACTTATCTTTCAACTATAAATAACATTTCATAATGAAATTTATAAATAAAATAAATAAAACATTGTCAGTCTATTAGCCAACGGAAGATAAAAGGTTGGGCACCCCTGCGGTGGTATATAAATTTTTTGTGTAATTATTAATTTGTAGATTAATTCATAGCAATGGTATTTAATATTTGTTGTGTTTGCTATTGTATCTTTGTAAAGGAAAAGGTTGCCAAAGATTCGTTGCAACGAACAAAATTTTAAATTGCAATTATTTTGAAGTTCATTTTTATATGTATATGTTAGAACTCATTTTTAGAAATGATCTTGAATATTATTTTATATATTATAATTTAACCTAATATACCTACCTAATAAAGCCCATCTATAGTTGTTAATTCTCAAAAAGTAAAAGGATATCGAAATAAAAAATCTTTAATCTAAAATCTTATTTTTTATTAAGATACCTTTAGAAAAAACATAGGTAGGTTTGCCTCATTTTTAATATTTCCACTTTTCTTTAGCACATTATAAAAAGTATGCTTTGTAACTTATATGGAAACCCACGTCTTAATAAGACTCACTCTCTAGTTGGACGTAAACTTTGTTATAAACTAAGTACACTGTTTGTTGAAACAGGATAAATTAATTTATTTTTGGGAATTATACTATAATACATATACATATTATGTATTATATAATACATTAAAGAATGGTAATAAAAGGAGCCCGCAGAATTTGTCTGATGATTGATTTTCGGTGGAATTTTGTAAAACTTTGGGAAATTGAAGTTCTCGATGAGCAGATCAAATCTTCTCAAGTTACAATAATTCATAACATAATATTTATTAATACGCATCTCATATTGTAGTGAAACAGTCAGGCACCAATCATAATAAAAATCAAATACCTTAGGTATGTAATAAAAATGTGTCGTTTAATTTTACACTCGATCTGAATCAATTATGTCAGCTGAAATGCAAGACTAGGGTTTATCTCTAAAGATAAGCTAATTCTGTTCCATTAAGGCATTTTTCTGCTTGACCATTTTATGAAAATTGATGTAAATCCTAATCCTTGTCCCCATAATCCAAGATTCAGTCCTTGCCTTGAATTCCTTCCAACTGTCTTAGTCTGTCGACCATCGAACGAATTGCCTACCATTCCTCAGGTCCCGAGAAGACGCGGATTAATTTAAAATAACGAGCCTGCCTAAAATAAGTATTTTAGGAGGAAATTCGCATTGAAAGCAATTTCCGTCGTAAAAACAGCCACATTTACCCACGTTATGCCGTGATCTTCCTGTGCGGATATATAATTCATGTGATTTTCGTACCCCATAAAACGTCAATCGATTCCTCCTGAATTATTTTATTTATGCAAATGTGGGCAATTCCTTCAGGAATCCTTCCTTAAATCAATTCCGCCAGTTTGTATACTGTCAACAGGATCCCTTGTCCGGAGAAAATATGGTAATGAGCGGCGGCCCTGTAAACAAGTTTCATTCCTAGAAGCCTCGCAGAAAACGCACTGTATAAAATTTCCACGAATAGGTCTAACGAGCATCCAGACAAATAGCTTCCAACTTGTCATTTTTGGGCACCACCAAAATAAAACCCTTGTCCAAAACTTCTAGGAGTGGCGTCCAGGAAAAATGTCCGGTCGCTCGACGACGACTACAAATCTGTTTCACAAGGAGGTAGGGACTCCCTCGAATCCTTGTGGATTTGGACGAGAACAAGGACGAGCCTAACTGGGCCGTTTTGATGGACGGCGTCACCCTTGGCTTTGGGCTGTTTTCTCGCGACGGCTTCATATCCCAATTAAACAGGCTCGACGACCTTAAGTACAGTCGCAGATTGAAAGCGAGGAAAAAAAAGGGACGCTCATGTCGATTTTAATTACCGCCCTTCTGATGAATAATTAATATTCAATCCAGCTCGGACGAGAGTTGGATCAGCCCTTGAACTGTTATCCTGCCCTTGATGGCCAATTTCCAACTCAAACAGGTTTTGGACCATAAAAATTTGATAGGATCGTGACTATACCCGAAGGGCGGCTTTTTGGGGCGCTTTCAAAAGAGGATTATTTTTGTCAGCAATTTTCTCGTCCACGTGAGCCCAGGGGTCAGAGGAGTATCAAATAAGTCCGCTTTTACTTTTAATTAGATCTGAAATTGGAGATATTATGCTTATGGCTTTTAAAGTAACTTTTGCGCGGAGTTAGCCAACTGAATCACCTTTACTTACATTTCAAATTAAAATTGCTTCAGTTTTGCTTATTGTAATGCGGACTTTTTATACCTCAACTGTAATCGCGGTGGATTACCATCCAGGAGACTGTGACTTTAATTCTCTTTTTGATATTATAAGATCTTTAGTTTACTTTGACTAACAAGAAACTGGAGATTGCTTCCGACGTAAAATGATTTCAATTAATCTAAATTTATCCTAAATATGAAAAGAAAATGTAAAAAAAGTCGAACAAATTGAGTTTTACAATTCCTAGCGGATTAGAAACATTCCTTTGGAATCAAAAAAATTATTTATTAATTATTGATTTTCTATTCGATTCAACGTAGGTATCATTTTGTACACTTCTTATCACAATGAAACACACGTGTTTTAAATTTTCTGAAAACAAGTTTCAGTGTGGGCGGGGTAAATAAATTTTGTCAAAGCAATAAGTTTAACTAATGCGAACCAGAAAGAAAACAAAGTAGAATGTATGAGATGTCTCCATATTTAGAAAATCCTTTTTGAACAAACAATTATTTTTCCTCAATTATGTTATATTAAACATATGTTTATATTTTTTTACTATAGATTAGTAGGAATTAAAAAATATAAATAAAATGTTCATTTGATTAAATGAAGTGGATTTCATGTGTGTCTATTATCCACAATAAATATCTAGTTTCCAGATTTCATATTTAATTGAAATGATATTTTTAATTCAACTCTATATCTCTTATTTCCACCTTTCTCGCTGAATTGAGCAAATATTCGAATAATATTAAACGACTAACAATTACCGATAAAAAATATTCGTTATTCACAAACAACTTAAGTTAATTTGTAAAATTTATTCTATTATGATAAATTTAATCGTATTTGTAATCTTATTCGCGGAACGAATAAAAGTTATTTTCAATTTCAAGGGATTGTATAAAAATCAACGTCGTAAAGTTTTTGGGGATGCTGATTTCGAATATGACCGCTTCAATGTGGCGACCGATATTCTTTGATTTTAGATAATTTTAATGAAAATGAATAAAGATCATTTTTGGGTTACTAATGATTGCCAAGAAATTTTGTACTGGGGGGATTTCCGGGTTACTGATTTCGATTTTGGAAAAAAAAATTAAAAATTCAAATTGCAGATTCAAAAGCTAGTCTAACAAATAAAAATATTTCAGACGATAATATTCATTCAATCTAATATTCAACACAGTGGTTGCAGATAAGATTTATGTAACAATTAATAATTTTTCGCTTTATTCATGATTGACAAATAATTAATTATTCATGAATTAAGTTATCCGCGAATAAATTATACGAATAAAATATTTATTCGAATAATGCATTCGAGACAAGAAGTTTTTGAAGACGATTCGCAGTTTTTGCGTGCTTTACTATATTTTTATGCGATCTTACTTCCCCAATTATTCCCTGATTGCTAACGTGATTAACTGACCCTGCATTGCATTGTAGTTCTGGATAAATTTTCTTTTCCGAAATATATAAGAAAATACAAATTTTCCAAGAAAAGTTTGGTAGCCGTCTTGAATTACTCATTGTTGACTATTATTGAATGTTGTTTGTTTGATCAGAAATTATACATTAGATTTGTATAATTAGACCTGAAATAAAAATTATTAATAATTAAAATACAAAATCATTAACAATAGTCCCATTCTTTCAGTATAAGGTACTGTCTAACAGGAAAACAATAAAATCTAATTAAGTTTTTTTTTAGAAAGGAATATAATTAACTAAAAGATAAACAAACCGAGTCTCATACCATAGAATCCTGTTTTATGTGAGTGATGTAGCATCATAAGAGTTTTATTCATCTAATTCTGTGAATTCCATTAGAAGCGTATTCATCGCATGAAATTTTAATTAGTGGCCTTCACGACTACGAAAGAAAAAATCACAATTAACTCCCAGTCGTCGTTGATAAAACGGGCTAGTCACGTCTTTCATTTCATTATGAGAAATGGGCTCCATAAATCTCTCTTCTGTTCTTACGCGGGTTTAAATACACCGAAAGTACGACGAAGTGCGGAATGAATTTACTGGGAGCCTTTTTGCCGCAAGGAATTAATTTCGCTGCTCATTTTTCCCTAATTTCAGCTATAAGGAGATTTTCTGCTCATATAAAATTCAATTCAGTCGTGGTAAATATTTAAACGCTTTTCTCATCGGCATTGTGTGTCAGGGTGCGTTTAATGGGCCATCATACAACGACGTCTCAATTTCATCGATATTTTGCCAGCTTAAAATGCCAATGAATATTTAAGGCCAATTTTTTTTTTCGATGTTCCATGTGATTATCTCAATTCTTAAAGTCAAAATTTGATTTACGAAAGAAATGTGCAGCTTTCTCGTAAAAAGTGAAATGAAATTTTCTTTATGTTTAAGGTTATTGAAGGGATATGCACGAAATCAATATCAAAAATTTGGTGACCTAATTTTGAAGAATTTAAAAGCAAACATATAATAAGAGGATTTGGCTACTTATTTTTTATAATAGAGTTCCCGTAGACTAATCTCTAAAATATTAGGACTTGTTAAATCTTACTTTTGATGTAAAAGATGGACTTTGCAGGAATAAAGCTAATTTATAGAAGAAGACATATGTATGACTAAAAAGTTTTTCAAGCTATAATAATTTCAACAAATCGTTAAATAGTTTTATTTGTATTTACATACATACATGCATATATGTAAGTCAATACTAGCATTTGATATTTCATTATTTAGTAAAATAAACTTTACAAAGTTCATTGACAAATAACAAATTCTTGTGTTGTAGGTAATAGGTATATTTTATCAGATGGCATTATATATGTATAGCAAAATTTATTTTATCCGAGTTCTTAATGCTTGTGTTTTATTTTTATAGTTATTTCAAATCTAATCGAGCAGAAACGTAGAAAATTGTCAAAAGAACATAAAAATCTTTCCCAGTTTATTTATCACCACTAATAATTAAAATTTAAAAGTATTATTTATGACAAATTCAGAAATGTAAATAAGAAAAAAGAAATTAGAAAAAATAAATGGAGGAATAAAAGTTTGTTTCAAAGAAAAATTAACTGGGTTTGAAAAACGTGATCTGGTAATTGATGCTAAAAATATGTGAATATTTAAAATTTTTCTGTTCTGCATTTATGAAAAACATCGAACTTTTATCAAACATTTGCGGAATAGAAAACTATGTTAAACCACTGTTTATTTTTTCTAAATAGCGAGTGTTTTAGAACAAATTTGTCATACATTCTTCGTACAGCTGGGCTTCAGAACCTAAAACAAATATTTAAATTGCATTTGAATTTGTAATTCGTATAGACACACCTGTTCAAATCCAATTAGTTTAACCAAAATAATCCTCCACTAACTATAACATTAAAAGTTTTAAGGGAATTCTAAAAATCCACGCCCAATTACTAGTAGATGAATTTTTAAACTAGAAAGAAGCCGTTTTTAAAGTTCATCGGATTACCGAGTTTTATTAATTTTCTAGGAAAAATACTAGACAACCCTCTTTACTCATTCCACTACATTTCCACACTCTGGAAATTGCAGAATCCAACGTCCGTTCGTTTCGCTCAATTTTCCGGGGGTGGTATAAAGCACTACCTTTAGAAGTACTGAGGTTTTGCCGGTCGGAGTGGGGTATTGACATTTAATTAGTTTAGTCTTCCTGCTGTTCCTGGCTGCGAAGAGTGCTACTTCCTCTCTACCTGTTAATTAACCTGTTCAAGGATATTTGTGTTTCTAATGGAAGCTCAGTCAGGAACCAGGAGCAAGTGTATTTCTAGAAGAGTGGCAACCTACCAGGTTTTTACCCACACTTCTAGGATAGTTTTAGTGGAGGAGGTAGAGCTATGGAAATTTTTTTAAAATTCTAATTTTTGGGCAACTTTCGGTTCTACACCCATAAGTTTTTCGACTTCCACGTGTAATTAAATTTGCAATTAAATTGCTTCAAACCGCGCATTCAGGACCCGTTGAAATATATACGGAGTCGCAAAAGCGCGCTTCAGTGGTTTGAAACTCTTGAGGCCCTTCGCATGTTGGAAATTCCTTCGCCCTTCTTTTAGGGCTTTATGCAGGAAAAATATTTTCTTGTTTGTACGGCTCCCGCCCCCCCGCCACGAGCGAAAGTCTGGAAGGCTTTACATATTTTTTCAGCCGTCCAAACTTTTCCCTCCAGCTGCATTACGCACATACGTGCCGAAATTTTTAAGGTATGTGGCCAGGATTCCGCAAGGATTTCGGAAATCTGCTGTGATGATGGGATAATATCAGATCAAATATCTTTCGTTTGCAATGTTTAGCACACATTTTCTTCCAGTATGATGGTGCCGGGTTTTTCCCACGTAGGGCTAGACACACCTAAGCTTATCCTTTCCATGCCCGTGGTCGTCTTCGTCGTGCTCGAGTTTTTCCTTCTTTTGCAACAAGTTTTTACGCTCTAAGTATAATGAAACCCTGAATATCGACAGACTTTAGAAGATTTTCATGAATTTCAATTTTTCTCTCCTTTTTTTGGAATTCTTCTACTTACCTATCAGTCATGCAGAAATATGCCTTCAGCCTATGGAAAGGAAATTCTCTCGGGTTTAAAAGAAAAACTTTTTTATTGGGAATGTTTCACAAGAAGCGAATGAAATAAATTTTTTAAAGATTAAATTAAATATGAGCATTTAGAAATGTTAGACAGTTGGAAAATAAATTGTTACCAATTCAGGTTTATTAAACTTCACACAACTCTATTCAATTTACTCTTTACTCCTCTGGGATTTAAAGTTTTTAAAAATGGTTATGTTCATTAAGGGGTGTTTCTAGGCGAAAACTTTCTGTATTTATTAATTAACTCTCCCACACAACTTATACCTCATAATTTATAGAGATGAGTTACAGACCAGGCAAAGATGAAATGTTTCCCCACAAATTAAAATAAAAACTCGTCATCTATGCCGATGATGGTGATTATAATACTATATTATACTAGCTGAGTAACCCGCTTTCACCCGGTGTATTTTAAGTTAATTTAGATAAAGACTTCTAAAATGCTCAAAATATTCCATCCAGTTTACTAAAATCTGCAGATGTGATTTAGGACCATAGTCTAAAACTAATTTAGCTTTTACTTATGCGTTTTTATTGTTAAGGATATCTACTCTTGTCGTTTCATTTCTTTCTTTTTTTGATTTTCTATTGCATCGTTGCATTATGCGAGGACATTAAAGTTAAACACTTTAAATTACCATTGCCTATATTTGTGATAGAAATGATCGTTTACCTAATCATTTGTCATACATCTAAATAAATGCTTAATATTAAGATAATTAACAAACCTATTCCAATATATTTTCTCATAAAATTACTTTTAATGACGGAAAATTTGTTCGCCATATTGGATTTGCAAGCTTTCGTTTTCAAATTTTTATATGAAACTAGCTGTACCCTGCGCGCATTGCTACGCCACCAACTAAAATACATTTGAAGGAAAGACATTACACAAATTTTGAAGTTGACAGTCCGCCATCTTGAATTCGTAAATTCTGACAGTCGAGTTGAAATCAGCGACCCCGAAAACGCAAAAGTACCAATTTTGGTGGAAAACGCATAAACTTCAAAATTTGACAGTCCGCCATCCTGAATTTGTAAATTCTGACAGTCGGGTTGAAATCAGCGACCCCGAAAACCCACAAGTACGAATTTTGGTGGAAATCGCATAAACTTCAAAGGTTGACAGTCCACCATCTTGAATTCGTAAATTCCCGGTCAACTTCAAAATTTGAAATTGTCAAATTTTCAACGGCTAGACTGATAAATTTTTCGTTTTGCTGTCAGTTGCGTTTTTTATACTACGTTTTATGTCACGTTCCACGGGAACGGGATAAAAAGTGTCCTATCTTCGTCTCCTGGTTCTAAGCTACCTCCCCACCAATTTTCAGCCAAATCGGTCCAGCCGTTTACGATTCTATAAAAGACATACAAACAAACATTCATTTTTATATATATAGATATGAAATTTTGAACTTTAGTATGAAATATTTGTCTTCATTTTGAAAGGTCTAAATCACAGATAATTTTATTATAGTTTATAAAAAAATAAAAATCGGATTCAACTTATTTTAAGATTAGTATTCGAAAGTATCTAAATTTTTACAATATATCTTTATGGCTGTAAAATTTCGGTACACTTTTACACTTTTTTAATAATACTAACTACCACCTATACCGACTGGGGTACATTTTTATAACCGAATCAAATGGTATTAATTATCCATCTGCTTAATTTACATAATTTATAATCTCATGCTGACCGGCACATGTATTTCAGAAAAACAAGCAAAATGATTTAAGAAAAATATTAAATCAGATTTTTTAATCTATTATAGTAAGGGATTTTGTTTTTCATATATGAGCATAATAATTGAATATTTTATTCGATTATTTTACATTACCTACATTACGAATCAATATTAAAATAACACATGCTTTCGCATGTCAAAAGAGGAATCACCTTCAAATTCGCCTGGTCAGGGGAAAAGTTTTCAAAAAAAATAAATTTTCAGGATTGAAATGTCGAATCGGGAAACAAGGTGGAAGGGAATTCTTAGCATTTTCCGACTGAAAGGAAATTGAATAAATTTCGTATTATTATTAAATCAGAGGTATTGTGCGAAATCAAATGATTGTGCTGATTAAAAGAACATTTCCTTAATTATATAACTGAAATTCCTTTTCACTAGACTAAACAAAAGTATTTGCCGAACGAATTCAAAGAATACGAAACCTACCAACAGTCGATTGTAATAATTCCCAATTTCTTTATATGAAAGGCAAGCCATGGCGAGGTGGGAAGGGTAATTTAATCTGTCGGTTGGGTATGCTGAAATCGATTTTGCGAAATATATCCGCCCTCTGAAAGAGAGACGCAGTTTAATTTGGTCGTTTTTACAGGTGATTGATTTCGACACGTTAAACCAAATCAGGAATGAAGAAGCAGTTTTAAGGGCTTTAGTCCTTCCACTCGAACCGATATCGAAGTGGATCCCAATTGACCTTACAGCACCCCAAATGATTCGCGAGGGCCTTTATGGGATTCCATTAGATTTTGGGCGGGAATTTTCTCCTAGGGAATGATGGTGCAAAATCGCTTAAATGTTCCACGTGGCCGGCGCAGGCTGTTGGGCATTAAATGCGAGTCTGACAAATGGTCCCGACGTGGAAGAAGCAATGACCTTGGTCCATTTATCACCTCTATCTTGGCAGATCAGCATGTGATGGATGTCCCTTTGCCCATTTATTTACCGTGCCGAAGAGATATTAAAGGCCCTCCTTATTCAGTTTTGTTGGACTTGAAAAGAGCCCTTTTCCCCCCAGACATGGGTAGATTACGACACGTTTTCAACAAAAGGTTATAATGTGGATTTCATCGAACCCCAAATTCCAACCACTGACTTTTTGTCGAGACGTGATGGACATTTTAAGTGGCCTGCAAAACATGTGTCCAGTCTTTGCGTTCCCTCAGTGCGATCTTGGATAGGTTCAAACAAGTTTCACGTTGTTGCCACTTTGTGGCATTCATAAACAAAACAACTGGGGCTTGAATTCTCTAAATTCGAGATCTAAATGGGTCCCACAGAGGATAAAAAAAAAGTTCTGGACTACATGCAGCCTCAAAAAGTCCGGAGACTCCTTATAGCTTGATTTACACGTTTCCCTTGAGCAAACGTAAGAAGTGAAATGTTCGTTCCAACTACAAAACAATGAATAAAAGGAGACCCGCCTTATGTGATGGATAATAAATTTTCGTAAAAAGCCATATCACGCTAAATTGGGTCCCCCGTCTGGAGAAAGAACTTTCCTGAGCGTCTTCTCCAGCGATTAAGTGCGATGCAGAACCACCTAACCTACCTAAAAATGAAAAATTCATTCTTAGCATAGTTCTCCTGGTGACCTCATTTTCCGTCTCTTTTAACGCGTTGAAAACGTGAAGATTTCAGGTGTTTGGTTCTTAGGAGCATTTTAAATTGGTCAAGAAGGCTGAAACTGCAATTGTTGAGTAGCTTGCAAAGAAAATGTAACTTTAGAATAGAGAAGCGAAAATTTATGTCTTTACCCAGTTTTTTGCAATTATTTCCCAACATTTTGCTCTCGTTCTGCAGAAGTCAGCATATAGTGAGTAATTATTCTAAGTCCAGCGAAATTGCTTTCTGGGAAATCGTTTGCGGGGGTTGTAGATTACTTTAAGTAAGAGTTTTAATTAAAATTTCAACTATTTGGTCATCGTCATCCAACAATTTAGTGATTCAGCTAATTGTAAAATTTTTGATGAAGATTCCATTCCTGCTGTAAAACTTGATTTTAGGGGCAATGTTCAAATAATGTTAAGAAAATCTAAAACTTTGGATATTTTCAATAAAATGATTTACTTTTATTCCTACTATTTATAATTATATTAATTTCTGCAAAATCTGCATAGCTTAAAACTTTATATAACTATCTATAATAACTTTAACTCATAGCTAATATCAAATTTTACGCCAAACATACATACATACATATATATCATTTCTATAGATTTTTTTTTCGAAAAAACAGATCACTTATATGTCATCACAGTATCCGTCCGTCCATCCGTCCGCCGTATACCTTCTTAATAAGAAGAAGATTTATTTACCTCATCCTGAACTACAGGCTTTAAAAATCTTGTCTTATTTCATTCTTAACAATTTGCCTCTTTAATAACATTATTGTATTTTAATAATTAGTTATACAGTTAATTAATTATTACTTTAAAAAATATGCCGAAAACTTAACTATGTAAAATATTAAATTATTATCACACTGTGTTATTCCATAAATATTAAATTTATGTATTTAAAACGTTTTTATTTTACAAAAACAGGTCTAGTCCTAAAATCCCATTCATTCTAATTCCATTAGTTACATATTCAAAGCCAAACAAATCTATTTAGGTACAGAATAGTAAAATTGTGCAAAAATTCTGGAAATAATGTAAAAATGTTTTCGTAACAGCCGATTCTAATTTGTTTGTTTTAATATTGAACAGTGATATTCGATTTCATCTGATTTTGCTATTGTTCCCAATTTTTTTTTAGTTTTCAAACGAAAGATTAGAGTAAAAGTGTGTTTTGGTTTTTTGTTTTGATTGAATAATCCTCTATATGCAATTCTGCTGTTACCCATGCACACAAAGTGTCTTTAGTTGTTTAGCATACTTTCACAACACAAAATGCACAATGGTAAAGGGCAAAATGTTTGCGAATGTTGAGCTTTCGAAAAAGTTGTTGAGCACCAATTTAGTTAGATTTTTCAGTCGCTGGCTATGCTTTTATTTTGCATTGTACTCTGTATTTATAGATTCTCTGCTAGATTATATAAATTCCCAGCTGATATTCCTATTTACATACTATCGGATTTGCTGCGTTGCTACCCAGACATAGTTTAGCGTAACTCAATTTAAAGCTCCACATTATAAAGAAAAAACGGAGTCCTGATAGTGATATTTGACAGGTATTTTGAAATTTGATAACAAAGTTCAATAAAGTTCGTTAGCACACAATTTTGCAACTATGTACTTAAAACATACCATTTGAAAATAACTGCAACCGCTGAAAGAAGAAGCGAATTTTGATTTTGATTTCGGAGGATTACAAAACTTAATTTCCATTAAATGCATTCAATTTATGTCCTTAAACTTAGGTAATTACATCCGTTACAAAAATTTTCAAAACAGCTAAAGTAAAGAAAGTACCTTATATGCTCTTTTAAATTAGCAAATTTGTTTTTCAAAAGTTATTTACATAATTCGGTAAGACATTTCGTAGATTTAGCCTGCTGTATTAACACAGCCTCCGGGATCAATTTCAAAGAAAATTAGCATACCACTTTCACGACAAATGTAATTAAATTTTATGAAACTTGCGCCAAATTATTGATTCGCCCGCAGGCTCTGCATGAACCCTTCGTCTTGAATCTTAAAAGACACAAATGTTGATTGTTCTTAATTTTACTGATTCTTACGCCGATCTTATTTATGTACCTTTGTACAATTATGTTCTGGTTGAGTAAATCATGAGAACCTTCAGGCTCGTTAATGTTAATAGCAAGCATTTTTCAGTTTCATTAAATTTTTCGGTTACCTCGAATCTTTTTCGTTTACTCACATGTGAAATTCCTTTCAGTGCGATTAAAGCAGTGTGAAATCAATCACATGTGGCTTTTATTTACATTAATAAATTCTTTTGGTATTGAGTATAAAATTATTATTAAATGAAAAATTAAGAATCTGCGTTAATATGATTACTGTTTAGTTAGCCACTCTAATCTAATTTCACTATAGGCAAAATTATAAAAAAAAGCACTTTTTTCTTTTAATTTAAGGGGTTATTCTACTAATCCACAAAAATTGTTTTCGATTTTTTTTTTGCATATTTCGACAGAAAAGTATCTCAAGAATAACAGTTTAAATGTTCACATCGATATCTTACTTCGTTTTGATTTTATAGCACTTTCCGCTCTATTCGGTATTTCGAAAGTTTGTGTATTGTGTATCGCAAAAAATTCGGTTGCAAAAACTTTAAACGCGTTTTTCTCGAAACGTATTTTTTTTTCGCGCGTGGTAAAATTTCAAAAAAACTAATTAACCGATCAACTTCAAATTTTGTGTACATACTTATTTAGTGGTTATCTACTGCACTGACCACAGTTTAGAGCGAAAAAATTTTTTTTGGCAAAATGGCAAGTTATTTTTTAATCAACAAAATGTCGAAAATTGACACTTTTATTTCAAACTTGTGGCAAAGTGCCAAAAAACATAAATCTTGGGCTAAAGTTAGGTCAGTGCAGTAGTTTATAGCCCAAACTAATACGTTTTTGTTTTTTTTTTTACTGCAAATGAATATTCTCACCACAGTTTGACCAGGCGCAAAACCTTTTTTAACTTTTCACTGGACTTGGCAGCCGCCATTTTGTTTTTAAATATGTTTTAATTGTCAAAAATTTAATGTTCATTCGATAATAAACAATAATGCAAAATTTCAAAACGATATCTATTGTAGTTTTTTTTTTATTTTCATTTTAAAAAGACCTCTTTTTTACCGGGTGATTAGTAGAATAACCCCTTAAGGGGGATAGCCACTGTGACGACCGAAAAAATGAGTGATTTTCAATAATTTTTTTGACCGGGTAAATAAAGGAATTTTTGGATCGGTTTTTTTTTTATTTTATTAAGTACTTGGATGTGTAATGTTTCATCAAATTTTTATTAAAAAATATTTAATAGTTTTAATAATGTAAAGGATGCCGTAGAGCTCTAAAAAAAATTCCCCCTCCATGGTCGCATCCATTTTTCAAAAGCCGGTGATGTGAGAAAAAAAAAATTTTTTTCGACCGTTTTTTTTTGTTTCCAAACAGTTTAAAAAATAGTTAAAAGCAAAATTTTCCAAATCGGCTACGCTTAACCTTAGCCACTACTAAGACGAACGAAACAAAAAAAAAAAAATTTAAATCGGTTAAGAATTGTCCAAGTTTTCGATGCAACCAGTTTGAAAAAAGTCGTTTCGAGAAAAACGCGTTTAAAGTTTTTAGTCCATTTCTCTCGCAATGCAATCATGTATCTTTTAAAATTTTCATAACAATTTTAAACTGTCGAGTCCTGGACCTTTTGATCTGCAATTTTGTACACATATTCTTTAATATATTAACTTTGATTTAAGACAAAAAAAAAATAATTTTTTTTTGGATTCGTCACAGTGGCTATTCCCCTTAAGCAAATTCAATTATTCATTTTAATTTAATATTAAAACAAATTTAGGACCGCTGGTCTTACTTCAGCAGTATATCATTGTATATAGGTATGTGTATGTGTCGTTTTTCTTTGGAAATTTTTTTTTATATATTTCAAATATACGTTATTATGGTCTAAAAACTTTTGTATTGATACCTTTTACCTATTTCTCAAACAAAATTCCTAAAATTCAGTAAATTTTTAGCCACCTAATTGATTTTGATAAAACTTGTGCAATTATGTGATACTCGTAAAACTGAGGTGCTTTTAACGACACTCAGTTAACACGATTGAAAAATATTTCATTTTTAGACATATGTATGTTATACATGCATGCATACATACATGTAATATAACCTTTGATTTAAAAGAAGTCTGAAGAACTATATTCCAATTTTTTACATGCTTAAATTTGGTTTAAAACGCTAAGAAAACCAAATAAAATACACAAGGAAGAACATTCCAAACTCCCTTGACTAATGTCCCAATTTTCAAATATGTACCTATATCAAGATTTTGACCCAATGATTGTACTCGTCCTATATACGCAAAATTTGATGGAAATAGATTAAGAAATATGGGAGTTAACGTACCCACAAGAACAGAAGAAACTAGAGACTCTCATCCAATTGAACAATTGTTTGCATTTCCAAAGTCAACTGAGGTATTGACCTTATTAAAATCATAAATGAAGTTCTAGCATATTTTCCTCCCCTTCTCCGGAGACAGTTGTTTTTATTAATTTTTTAATAACCACATTAGCGTCTCCGCTGAAATGAATGAGTGAACTTAAGAACAAGTTTTCAAAGAAACTACTAAGAACTAGAAACGAAGTTTATCTGTAAAGTCAAAATCAAACGAATTTTATCGTTATATACTTTCTCAGAACATGTAATATATTTAAAGAGTTTTTTATAGTTAACTCATTTTTTGTTGTGCACGTTTCTTAAAATTCGAATTATTTAATGAATTAAGCAAAAAGTGTTCACAAAATTTAAGAATAGGGCTATTGAGTATTTCTCGTTTAACCCCGTAAAGAATACGCCCCACTCTCAAAGCTGTCAAAACGCATGATAAATTGTATCACAAAGGTAAAACAAAAGTTTACATTATATTCATCTTAAGAAAAGCTATGCAATTTAGAAAAATTAATGATACAAAAATGCCTTATTTATTATTATAAATTAAACGAAATAAAATTCATCTTGGTGCATTTTTCCTAACAAAATATTTTTTTAATATTTCATATAAAACTGAATAATTGTGATAAATGACGTCGAACATTAAGCAGTGAAAATATTTAATATATGTATGTATATAAATTTCATTGAATATGACTGGATACATTTAGCATTTTGTAGAAACAAATATACAAATAGCTATCAAATCATATTGCCTCTATGCTTATTTAAAACTATACAGGAACGTACACATTGCACAGGCCATTTTGAGAATCTGAAATTAATTATTAAAACTTTAAGAAATTTTATTGTACTTCCTTCCTTTACATACTCACCTCTGCGAAAGTTTCATTACAGAGAGGCACTAATTTGCCAGCAGTAATGAAAGGTTCAGTTTCAGTTCTCTGCAGGGTCAGCAAGATCATTACTTTAAAGGATCGTGTTTGATTATACCAATCGCACTGGTAGATGTTGCAGCGAAATTCTCTATTCTAAAAATAAAAAACTTGAATAAATATAACGTCTGACGGAGATGACACTTAATTGGCAGAGAAAAAGTAGCATATTTGTAATACTCCAGATATTTGGGAATACCAAGGTTTCACAGACACTGCTATTACTATCAGGTTTTTTATATAACCTCATGATCTCCCATCAATTTTAATAGTAAAAATATTTTTTACACTTTGTAATATTTGTATATTTTAAATTTTCTTGTCTTCCTCTGTGTATTGTCCAACAAAGTTAATTGCATCATAGAAAAATATAACAAAAACAAATAATTCCAAGATATTCTAACCTGTGTAACGATGTCTTCACCAAAGAAACAATAAATTCCGAGTTGAAAAATCTGTAATAACAACGTCATAACCATGCACCAAAATAAGGCACTATTAAATGGAACTAAAGATGCCAAATACAAAGCCAATCCAGTAATGCCCATATTATACAAAAGACTGCCGAGGGTTAGCAAGCAGAATATCTCCTTAACATAGTCAATTATTCTGCAAAAAAAATGCAAATATAAAAACTTTCCTCCAAAAAAGTTTGTTTTATGTTTCGTGAATCGTAAATACTTCAAGTAAATTGTTTTTTAAATATTTGCTACCGTTCAATACTAGTTATATCAAGAATTCATGAAATATTTCACACTTGATCATATTGTTTTTACCTTTCCTTTTATTTAATCTAGCTCGGAAAATTGACCCAGATATGGGACACAATAAGGATTATGACTTTGTAGTGCTTTTCAAGAAAACAATTAATTGTCTTGCATGAAACATAAATAATGATTCTTAGTGGAGTGATATGTAAATAACAACTTACAAGGAAGAACACCATTAAACCTGAAAACACTTAAACTTGAGGTATAAAATTTCTATTAGATTAATACCTAGTTTTTAGAAAAATTATTTGTTTTCTGCAAAACAAAAAATTCAAATGTATTTGGTTTAAACTTTCAGCTAACATAGGTACCCAAAGTCGTATCGTCTGAGGACTGGCGTGAAAATCGTACATGTATATGAATGTATTATATATTGCAGAGTAATCGGATTGAAGTAAATATGTATATCACGCTATAAATTCAAAATTAAAATGCACTTCACAATAATATTAAGATACCTTGTCGTTTCAATATAACTCTCGATGATTCGAATCATTACTTTTTCTTTGTCCTTATCGCTCATGTTATTTTCGGACCCGTTTAAAAACGTCTCCTCGAAAAGTGCATGGATGGTCTTAAGAAAAGCAGCAATTATTAAAAGTATACCGCAAAAGAACTATCAATAAAATAAAATTTAATAGAATAATTTACATTATAACTCAAAATTACCGTATCACACGTCACCACACATGCTCCATAAAAAAGGGTTGAAAGTATTTGGTAAAAGTAGATGATTTCATAAATGGGACTTTGCAATATATCCACATTTTGGACAGAATTCATAGTAGCCAATGGAAACACCCTTGTGTTTGCAAATAGGGGTAAAGAAACAAAGAATATTGCAGATGTCAATATTATGAACATTCCGGCAATGAAGAGAATTCTATATAATCTCAAGGCTTGTTTGATGAAAGTTTGGTTATCAAAACGATCCGCAAATGTTTGCAACCATCCGAAACACTCCTTTATCTCACCAACTGAGCTCCACATTGAGTAAAGCTTAGTGCTGCCCAGAAATATTCCGATACTTAAAACTAACGCCCTATGGGTTTCAGCAACATCTCCCTTGACTTTCCAATCAAAATATCCCGAAAATCCACAAGCAGAATATAAAAATCCAAAAACAAATAGAAGGAAAGCTCCAATTACACTTCTTTGTTTTATGTTGATATGATTGGCATCTTTCCACAAGCCCAAAATCTTCAACGTTTTCGCAAACTGTCGAAAGAATACAATCGAATTTTTAACGCCGATATTTTTCGAATACCTAAATTTATGATTATTAAAAGTGAAATATAAGGAAATAAATGTGTGTGCAAATTTACATTTTCGTCTTTTGAACTCCACTCCAAACGAAGATTTTAAATCAACTGCTTAATGCATTGAAAAACTGAACGAACAAAGCTTTTAAAACTTGAGAAAATGCAAGGTGTTGTTGAATTATAAAATGCTATATTAAAGGCGTGTCAATGAATAATTTATTTAATTAATAACATGTTATTTAGTGCAGCAAATTAGGTTAAATGGGAACATTATAAGTTCAAATTTAAAACAAACCACGGATTGAATTTTAATGATAATTTTATTTCTGTGATATAATAATAATATCGGTTATACACCTTTGCCTGAACTGGCTAAAACAGAAAATTACTTATTACTTAGACTACTCATTCTCAGTAGGGGAGACCGGGGTTGGAAGTCACATTTTTTTTCTTTTGCATTTTTAGTACTATTGTTCTTGATAAGAAAGGGCAAATGATATATAGATGGATAGAGTATTTATTCGAGTTTATAAATAAATAAGTTTTTTTTCGCTAACACTACGTGCGGAAGAAATATTAGTTTTTTTATGAAAAAAGAGAAGTGTGACATTTAACACCGTGTCACATGATAACGACAAAAAGGGAGTGAAAGGTTTGGGTTGAACTGCCTCTTGATAGTGTTGAAAGATTTGGTAATGGTTAAATTACAATTGAATTCATTATGAGGAAGGTCCTAGAAAAGGACTTAATGGTGGGTTCGTGACCGTTTCGTTATGTTGCCCCACAGCCGGTTTTAATTCTACTGACACCCTGCCTTAGGCAAGATGACGCACCGTGACGTCACCAAAATTTTTGGGAAAGAAAATAAAGAGTAGTTAAAAAGTAAAGAAGGTCATAGAGCGCCCTTTATTATTTTCAGTTTTTGTTTTTTTGATTAGAAAGCCTTTTTATCGCCAATTTAAAAAAAAACCTTAAAGTGCAGGCGCTGAAGGTATTTGGTTTTGCAAAATGAGGAACAAGATCTGTAGACTGATCCGTATACCTGAGACCCAAAGGAGCCCTAAAATACATGTTTTCAGCAGATGTATTGGCTCCCCTATTTACTCCTCCCTACTTCCCCCTCGGATATCCTTTTTCAGTTTTTTAAATTTTTAAGTTCTTATAGAATCGGCTGAGGTGGGTCGCTGGAGGTTTGACCTAGCCGCGTTGGGTTGACGCATAATTAACACGAGTTTCTCATTTTTATTGTGAAATTCGATGCGTGAGGTGAGCTTGGCTGAGAAGATTTCGTGTGAATTGGGGATTTTTGTTTTACACCTGATCCATAGTGCTGAATCACTCTAGCACGAATCTCAGAAAAAATATCGATCTTCCCATACAAAATGTCGGCAGAACGAAGGGTCAAATAAAAATTGTTGGGCATTGAAATTGCCATTTTCGAAGTTAGAAGCGGCCTCTCTCGCTTTTTTAGATTGGGTCGTGAGAGGTATCGTTAGAAAGCTTGAAACTTTTTAACACGCTATCAACCAAAATCATATACGAGCCTCTGAAAGAACCTATACAGCATTTTCCGCATTCATCTCCTCCTATTGCGATTTTGGGGGTGAAGGACCGATTTTAGAGGGGGTCTCCGAACAAACGTTGATCAGGAGACCTATAAAATTGATTGGCATACCCCTGCTTAACTTTAACAAAACACCCTGTAAATAATATGAACTCTTAAAAATTACCGTTTAAACGCCCTAGATCAACTTTAAGAGAGCCTCGCTAATTTTCGCACTTTAGGAATGTTTTGTTAAAACTAAAAATTAATTTTGAAACGTGTAAAATTGTAGTTATTAAATTTTAAGATTACTCAAAATTAGTAGTTTAAAGAAAGATTCTTATTTTAATGCCTATAATGTGGACGTGCAAAGTTAATAATATAGGTGTAGCTATAATCTTTATAGATATTTTAGTAATTGGTTTTCAATGAAAAACAATTTAATTATTATTTTTATTAATACACATAACGATTATTTCAAAATTTCCATATATGAAACACCTTTACGTAAAACCATTTTGGGAATGGGAACATCTCTAAGATGTAAACTGGGGTATTTTTTAATCAGTTTACGTTAGCCTGGGAGTAGAGAGAATGATCGCTCCCAAAAACAATTTAAATTTTGAGAAAACATCAGCGATCGCCAACATTTGTATTTATTAAAATTTCCATTGCTTACTCGTCGTCTATATTTGCATCTATCGGTTGAAGTAAAAGAAGCTTTGTCAATTCACGTAAAATGGTTTGAGTCTTGGGCTAAGCAAAAGTTCTTTTCGGTTAATCTCACTTCAGCAGCATCAATTCTTGAAATACGTTTTAAATATTATCTGTACTAAAATATAGGTGTTACTCCTAAATACTAACATTTCAACGCCTTACAGTTACTGGTATACGATTTCTCATAGTACGTTAAAATGCTCAAAAACAAGATTGTGGCATTTAATTAACTGGCAACATAATAATTTAACTCATATCCGTTGCCAGATTTCGTTCCTCAATTTTTGCATAGATACTCACTTCCCTTCAGAAGCTGTTTTATTAGCTAAACTTGAGGGTGTTGTTTATGAAATTGGTAAACATATTATATGGATATCTACAGAAGAGTTTAGTAAGAGAAATATATTATTTTATATCTTTTGAAAATCGTAATATCCCATCTATTTATTGGAATTTATGAATATAAAATTTAAGTACCTATATCGAAGATAAATAAAAATGTTTTATATTTATAGAGACGTAGATATACGAATACTATATATATATGTGTATATTTGAGAGGATGGTAGGCATTGTTTGTAATTATGGGGGCAAACAACCCCACAAGGTTTAAATATTTGAGGCTGTGCTTGATTAACCAGCACAATTTATTTTTATAATTAGAGAAAAATTATATTTAATTTAGGAATTTTAGTTTATTTTTCCACCACACTTTATTTGTATGTTTCAATATTTTATAATTATTTTGAGAAATTTACTTTATTTATCTTCTCAGGAACTTTTCAATACAATCCTTTTCTCAAAGCAAAAACATTAGAATCATTTTTTTATCCAAAACTACCTGATCAAAATATTTTCCCCATTCTCACTAGTATTTTTCAAAGCAACATTTCGAATTTAATAAAAATTATTGACAGTAAAATTTCACAGTAAAATTTCGTCAAGTTAACCGCCACAATACCCCCCTTCCAGTGTAACGACAACTGACATGTAGAATTAATAATAAAAATCGTTAATTAACCGAAAAACTGACCCGCTTTGTACTAAGAAAATTTTGAGTGTTTCCAAAATCAACAGGCGCTGGCCACTTGTGTAGATTAGAGTAGCGATCAGTCACTGGCTGATCCTTATACCCAAAATTTTTTTCGACGCAATCAATACCTCTCTCTGATAACACTGAAATCGAAGATCGGGTGGTCTCACCAGTGAATTCAACAAAACAAGGTTTTAAACGATTTAAGGAAATATTACAATTTTTACCTTTGATATGCAACGTATAATAATGTTGATCTCTAGCGACAACAGGAAAAGGTCCTTCATAACAACTTTGAAAGGCACCTTTAGATGCAACATTGCGAACTAAAACGTGAGAACACGTGTTTAGATCTTTGAATTTGAAAAAATTAGCTTTGGAATGATTAGAAGCTGGGATAGGACGAATTTTAGCGAATAAACTTTTCAAATGGTTCGCGAAAGAGCTTTGAAGAATATTTTGCGAAGTTGGACGTTGCTCGATGAAATCACTAGGAAGTCTTATGGACTGACCATATAAAAGTTCGGCGGGTGTGGCGATAAAATCTTCGCGAAATGTCGTTCTTAAACCGAGTAAAATAGAACTTAGAACGTCGGACCATGAATTTGTTTCGTAAGCTCTAATCGCCGCTTTTAAGGTTCGATGCCAACGCTCAATAAAACCATTTGATTGAGGGTGGTAAGAAGTAGTTCTATTATGTTTAAATCCTAAAAATTTTTAAAGCTCGTTGAAAAGTGTTGATTCGAATTGTCTACCTTGGTCGGTTACTATAACTTTGGGCACTCCGTAACGAGAGATCCACTCACGATAAAGAGTTTCAGCACAAATCTCAGCTGAAATACTTGCTAAAGGAATTGCCTCAGGCCATCGCGAATAGCGGTCGATTATCGTGAGACAATATTTAAAACCTTTTGAAGGTGGAAAAGGACCAATAATATCGAGATGAATAATTTCGAATCTCTCAGAGGAAATAGGGAATGAGCCGAAAGGTGCTTTAACATGACGGGAAATTTTATTTTTCTGACATGCTAAACAGCAGCGGCCCCAATTAGAGCAATCCTTATTAATGGAAGGCCAAAAATACTTAGAAGTGATCATTTTATTAGTAGCTCGGATGCTAGGATGAGCTAAATTGTGAACTGAACGAAATACCTGGAGGCGAAAATCTACCGGAATGTAAGGTCTAACATTTGAAGTTGAATTTTCGCAAAAGATTTGTTTTTTACTAGCTAACACTGGGAATTTGGAAAATTTTAAAGAGGTATTTTCCAATAAGTCTTTAAGCTGGCTATCGGATTCCTGAGCGATAGCTATAGCTTCAAAGTCAATAGCAGTAGGTAGATGTAATTCTTCTATGCGTGAGAGAGTATCAGCCACTAAGTTGTCTTTACCCGAAATGTGTTCGATGTTAGTAGTGAATTGGCCAATAAAGTCCAAATGTCTAGCTTGTCTCGGAGAAGCCTTATCAGGATTTTGTCTAAAAGCAAAAATTAATGGTTTGTGATCAGTGAATAAAGTGAAATTTCTTCCCTCCAAATGGTAACGGAAGTGTTTAATTCCTTTGTAGGCAGCGAATAACTCACGATCGTAAGCACTATATCTAGATTGTGCTAAATTTAGTTTGGTTGAAAAGAATCCTAAAGGTTGCCAATTGTCATTCACTTTCTGATTTAATGCTGCGCCAATTGCTGCATCTGAAGCATCAACAAATAAACCGAGGTGAGCATTTAAATTTGGAAAAGCTAAAAGTGTCACTTGAGAAAGTTGTAGCTTAATATTCTCAAATGCTTTAATAGAGTCTGGATTCCAGTTAACCTTCTTGGCTCCGTCTTTTTTATTACCGCAAAGATATTTGTTAAGGGCTGACTGATGTTGAGCTGCATGTGGTAAAAAAGGACGATAAAAATTTACCATGCCTAAGAAGCGCCTTAATTCTTTAACGGTAGAAGGAAGTCTAAAATTGGAAATAACTTCAACCTTCTCAGGAGACGGCTTGATGCCTTCTGCCGTGATAAGATGACCAAGAAACTTCACTTCTGATAGCATGAAGTTACATTTCTCGACATTAATGATCAAGCCGTGATCAAGAAAACGCTGGAAAATTTGCTCTATATGGTCAAAATGTTCCTCTTCTGTTTTAGAAGCCACTAAGACGTCATCTAAATAGACGAAACAAAAGTTCAAACCTTTAAGAACTGAATTAATAAATCTTTGGAAAGATTGAGCAGCATTACAAAGACCAAAGGTCATACGGGTAAATTCGTAAAGCCCAAAAGGTGTGCAGATGGCAGTCTTTGGAATGTCCTCAGGTTCAACCGGAATTTGATGATAGGCTTTAGTCAAATCTAAAGTCGAGAATATTTTAGAATTTTGGAGATGATAAGAGAAATCGTGAATTAAAGGGATTGGGTAACGATCAGGGACTGTGACAGAATTGAGACGTCTGTAATCCCCACAAGGTCTCCATTCACCATTTTTCTTTGGAACCATATGCAATGGTGAGGACCAGTTACTGCTATAGATGGTCTGCAGATGCCCTGATTGAGTAAGAACTCAAATTCTTTCTTGGCAACCAACAGTTTTTCTGGCGAAAGTCTGCGAACTTTAGAAGATATAGGAGGACCTGAAGTTTTAATTTGGTGGGTTACCAAATGTTTAACTGGTTTGGTAAAACCAGAATCTATTGTAATATTGTGAAATTTACGCAGTAATTTTTGAATTTTTTCATTAACGGTTGGATTGATTAGCACGGATAATGATGAGATTGGACTTTTTCTAAGAATGCCAAGAGAAGTCAATTGTGTCAGAGGATCTATTAAAACTCTTTTGGCTAGGTCCACAATTAAACCGAAATGAAATAAAAAATCCGCACCAAGGATTGGCTTAGCCACATCGGCTATTAAGAAAGGCCACTGAAAATTTCTGCGAAGGCCTAGGTCCAAAGAAAGAATTCTTGTTCCGTAAGTATTTATGGATGAAGAATTTGCGGCTGATAGACATAAACTTGAAGGAATTAATTTTTTTGAAATAGGAGCAGGAATAACAGATATGTCTGCTCCAGTATCTATCAAATAAAATTGTTTAGATAATTTATCATAAATGTGAAGACGACTTGAGTGTGCGCTTCTATCAACCGTCGCCACCGCTGAAGAGCAATTTATTTTTTTGGGGTATCAGTTGAAGAAAACGAGCAAGGCATTACACATTTATGAGCATTGTTTCCAAATTTGTCATGATACCAACAGAAGTCTGGATTAATGCGGTGTGTAGAACTAGTTCTCCTACTAAATCTAGAAGGAGTGGACGAACGGGAAGAGGAACGAACAAAACGGCGACTGGAGGAACGACTAGTAGAACGGTCTCGTTGCTTTAAAGTTCTAACCTCCAGGGAAAGTTCTTGTACTTGCTTTGTTAAATTTATAATTTGGTTCGCTAAATTACCAAATAAACTTTCCTCTGGAGGGGAAGCTGAATAAGCACAGACTGACGGTTTGTTGGTGATTTCGAAAATTCTATCGGCACACTTCGCGAGTTCATTTAAATCACCGGAACTACAAGAGAGGATTGACTTCATACCATCTGGTAGCCTCTGCATCCAGATGGTTTTAAGGACATCATCATTAAGACTTCCGTTAGATAA
The DNA here is from genome assembly GCA_963920795.1 of Eutolmus rufibarbis. Taxonomy (NCBI): domain Eukaryota; kingdom Metazoa; phylum Arthropoda; class Insecta; order Diptera; family Asilidae; genus Eutolmus; species Eutolmus rufibarbis. The sequence continues at coordinate 38,654,376 of OY987206.1, read as the reverse complement.
ATCTTTTAACTCGCGAAGGAACTGCGACGGAGATCTGTCACCCAGCACTAAATCACCCAAAAGCTGATTTAATTTCGCGGAAGCACTAGCTGTTAGACGAGAGATCAACGCTTCTTTAAGATGAGAATAAGGTTGAACCGGGTCAGGAGCTCTAAGAACATCACTGATGAGACGAAAGAGCTCTTCATCCAATGCCGAGAGAGCGTGATTAAATTTTGTGGTTTCACTGGTAATTCTAGCCGTATGAAATTGTGTTTCCAGTCTTTGGAACCAGAACTGAGGAGCTGTTTTCCAAAAAGAAGGTATGCTGAAAGTGAGCGAATTGATGGAAGGTGTAACGGAAACTTGCGCGGAATTTTGAACCGACTCGGAACCGACTCCGATTGAATCACCAATATTATTGTTCATTTTGTTTTTTTATTTTTTTAAATATATATTTTTTGAAAGCTAAATGGGGAAAATTTACAAGAAATTAAATTTGAAAATGACTTCCCTGAAAAGTTTTATTGTAGATTTTGATGAAGAGTTGATTTTCTTTGATGAGGAGTTGACTCTCTGTTATGTTAGCCTGTTCTTAGCTGTTGCTCTTGCTTTTTCAAGGGTGCTGAAATGCTTCCAAGGGAGCTCTAAGAAGACTTCGATGTGCAAATTTTATCCCTCGGAGTTAATGCTCTTAGGCCTTAAGTTAGGCCTGTCGGGGTCACCAATTTATGGGGGCAAACAACCCCACAAGGTTTAAATATTTGAGGCTGTGCTTGATTAACCAGCACAATTTATTTTTATAATTAGAGAAAAATTATATTTAATTTAGGAATTTTAGTTTATTTTTCCACCACACTTTATTTGTATGTTTCAATATTTTATAATTATTTTGAGAAATTTACTTTATTTATCTTCTCAGGAACTTTTCAATACAATCCTTTTCTCAAAGCAAAAACATTAGAATCATTTTTTTATCCAAAACTACCTGATCAAAATATTTTCCCCATTCTCACTAGTATTTTTCAAAGCAACATTTCGAATTTAATAAAAATTATTGACAGTAAAATTTCACAGTAAAATTTCGTCAAGTTAACCGCCACATAATCAAAAACTGTCGCTAGTAATGAATATGAATGCGACGCAATGTCATAAATTGCCCTAGAATGTATCATGATACGTTCCTTCAGAAATTAATGGTTTCTAAATTTTGAGTGTGGATGAGAGCAACAAAATTTCCCCAGGATAAAACCCCTTTAATGTTCAGGTTTTAACAGCCAACCAAATTGCTAGAGGCGCGCTGCATAAATATTAACAAGATCGCTCCTCGTATTCCCGAATGGGGGACACCCAACCACCCGTAATGACGCTCTGACTTTAAAAAATCCTGTCACACATCGGAAGCTCTCCCCAGGGACCCCCAGTAGAATTGGGATGAACTGGCTCACAGATTCCAAGAATCTGAAATCCTCAGGCCCATCCCGGTCTACTGGCATCTCCACTCGTCAATCTGCGATGATAAATAATCAGGTCACCGGAATGGGGCCATGCCCGCGAGGGCCTCTCTTGTTTTGCCGGTCGGCCGGATTGAAATTTCATTGATTGGGTAGCACCTAAAACTCCAAAGAAGCGCGTTGTATTCTTCGATTCTCCGAATTCAGGACACACAGAGTACATTCGAATGGAACTTCCGCTTTAGTCCTTCTGAATAGACGAAGCATAAACACAAACTTTGCCCCGCTCGAACTTTTAGGGCTAGGAAAAATCAGGAATCACAAGATTCGGATTAAGGGATTCGACCGACCGACGGGTGGGGCCTGGACCGCCAAGGGTATTCCAGATGGCTTTCCGGGGAATTTTCCAATTCGCTTCACGTCTCTGGTATTTATTTGGGCATGAAAAAGCAACGCTACGAAAATATTTACGCATACGTGGGTGAGTCGTGGTGCGACAACTGCTTTAAGCCTATCCTTTTTGCGGCAGATCAGGACATAATTTTACGCTTCAGAACAGCGATGACTAGCACAGGCCATCGATGCCTACATTATCTAATAAATTTGTATCGCTTTGTACTATTCTCAACTTGGCTCCAAAATTGAAAGTAATCCCTTACAATTTAAAATAAAGATAAATAAAGATGCAAATTCACAAAAATTTTCTTTGGAGTATGAACTTGAGACAAAAATCCATAGAATGACGAAATTTATACAATATTATTTAATGTACATATACCTTACGAAGTTTGTTTGTATTGTGTAAGCTTAATTTCCATGTCTTTAATATTTGATGCTACCTTTTACTATAAAAAAAACTTTATGAAGACATTTTGGAAAATACTTTAACTCATTTCTTATTTAATCTGAACTTTGACATTTTTCAAATATGTATTTTCATATAAATTTTACTATTCTTTTTATGATTTCCGAATTTGCTGACAGTCTAAATCTAAAAGGTGGGGCAAAAGCACATAAACGTTACACAAAATATTATGGTATACCTATTATGCCACAGCAATAAATACTCTTTCAATGTGTGTATAAATCGATAAACCTAAACTTCACTTTAATATCATTTTAATAGGGTAATTTTATATTTTCTTAAAATCGGAACTTCCAGCCTCGCTCTCCCATACTTTCATAGCAGTAAGCACGTGTAATTGCACGTAGAAATTATATTGATTTCTTTAAATAATTGCCCAATTTGATTGTTTAGTGCAACCCCAGAGTTGGCTTCTATACGTCCAAATAGGTTTAATTATACTCTGATAGATTAGGCGTTTACAGTAGAGGCTCAGCTCCGAATATCTGCTAATTAGTAGCCAGTATACATCTTTCTTAGGGGAGCCTTACACTTTCTCAGTCGAAAATTTTAATGATTTTTATGGGATTGATAAATTAATAAAAAAAACATTTTTTAATTTAATTTAATTTTGTAATGGTGGCCTTCTCAAAAATAGGATTGGTTTGAAAATTGAGGAAAATTAACCAATCTTATTACAAATGAGTTTTCACACATAAAATCTATTTGCGTTCAATCAGCTTTAGTCTATAACTTCGAAAATACTTAAAATGTTCCTACGAACTTTTCAGAGAATATTATTGAAATATAATATATAATACTTTCCAATGATACATACATGTCTAAAAAGTCGACTTTTCCGACCCGAGAAAGTCTAAGCTAAGGTATACTAGTATTAGCAATGCAAATGCAAAGTAGGTCCTAAAACACTACCTTGGGGCATTTCTGCAGCCTGCTAGAACTAGACAGAAGCTAGAGAAAGCTTCTTCACTTAAAATAATAATGGTAATGCTATAAATAGTTCATAGTTTCGTTTTTCAGGATTTAAAAATTCGAAGGCAGTAAATGACTTATAATTTGTTCTGTGTTCTGTCTCCTTTTATACCATGCTTATAATTTTTGTTGGCGCCTGTGGGACTCTTGTCTACGAAGAAGGTCTGAAATTTAATAAGATGCTTTTGCCTAACTTTTACTAATGATTCTCTACGAAAAGGTGACTGCCCTAGAGGGTGGAGTCCCCTACATAAGAAATTCTGACCTAATAAGCATATCTCCATGTCTCCATCTAGCTAAAGTAAAGTGTGAGTGCCCATTTTAGTCAAAATAATTGCTGCCGTTCGCTTCAAACTTCTTCACACGTTCTTAATTTGGAATTTGATGTTTCCATGCACACGCCATTTCCCGGCAGAATCGAATAAGATTTTCATGCAAAGGACGTGCGAAAGTTAGCGCTGATAAAAAATGTGAAAGCGCCTCCAGAATAAGCCCGGAATTTGCCCCGGCTTTGGTAATCTTATGATTTAGTCTTCAGCCCTCCTCAGAGGGTAATCAATTCAAAAGCTGATAACAAGGACAATTCAGGGAACCGTTCGGCAAACACTTTGTATTCTGAACGGACACTGCTGTCGTGAGAACGGCGATAATTAGATCTCTTCGCCGGCGAGATGCATCGCAATTGTAACTCGGTGCACACACGAGCGAATAATCCGCAGAAAATTTTGCGAAGGTCATTCAAGGACCACCCGCACTCTTTTAGGGCTCTCGTTGCATAAAATGGCCAGAAATCCTTGGAAGTTTACCAGTGGTAGAGTGACTTCCTAAGTCCTGTTTCGGGAAAAACTGGGAAAAAACTTTTCAAATTGAGTTTTGATTTGTTGCCAGATGTTTGCATTGATGGAAATCGAGAAAAATACTTATGCTTTCTCTGATATTGGACGGAAATCTCAGTGATTTAACTATTTATTGAATATCCTACTTTACTTTTTTCTGTTTTTTAACAACAGATACAACTGAGTGAATTTTCCCGGAAGTCCAAGGATTTTGTGATTGTGATCGACTAAAATATAAGCATTAGGTTGGCTCACGCTATCCTAAGACTGGTCCCTTCCCTCTAACTAAAAATATTTTTAAACTTTTAGATTAAATTTTACATTCATAACTTCTTTCGACAATAAATTTAATCATCTGAAATGCAAGACCAATAAATTTAAAATGTATATTTTATGGATAATAAAACATTTTTTCATATAGTAAAACATTCGCTTTAAGAAGATAATAGCTTTTATGGCGTATATTATTAAATATTATTTTAAAAAGATATTAAATAAAATTTATTCTATTAACATTGTAGCGTTGTCCGGGTAGGCTTTAAAGAAGCCAGGGGATTCGGACTGGTAAATGAAAAAACAGTTAATTACAGTGAATTCTGCATTAAAAACCAACATTAAGATAAATAGCGATACAGAGAGGTAGAGAGAGACAAATTGATACGGAGGGAGAAAGAGATGGAAACTGCTCCTATACAAAAACGGACCCAGATAACTGGCATGCTCTACCCTTTGACAAAATAAGGCATCATCTCTGGTATATAGCAGGAAAAATATAATATATACATATAATGATCAATACCGAAGGCATCATCTCTGATATATAACAAGATATATGTATATAAGAAAGGATTTATACCAAAGGCATCATATCTGTCATACGGGGTATTCGGGAACAACCAAGTCAACTTTTCGACTGCTCCTCGCGATCCGGCCGATATTTATACTGAATTTCCTGGTAGTGCCAGATGTGTCTTTTCTCTTTGAGAGCTGCCAAGTGGGTTCGTTACAACATAACTTAATAAAATATGCTATTGTACCAGTTATTTCTACTTTGATTGTTAGTGCTTCACACCACGGTAATATCTCAATTAATTAAAGACAATTATAAAAAGGAATTTGAAATAAATGCAAAGTGGTACTTTGCTTTTCTCAACAAATATTAGCTAATTGCACATTTCTATTTCAGGTTTAGTATTTACTCTCCAGTCTAAACACTTTTTAACGATAAAAGGACCTGAGATTAAAGATTAAATATAAAAGGATGAGTGCGAATGTCTCATGAAAAGAAAGAAAGAAATAAAAAGTGGAATAAACAAGAATTTAATTAGCTCTCACGAAAATCACACATTTTAAAAGAATTAAAGCAAAATCAAACATGCTACTATAAAATTTTAACCTCGGTTTCTTTGTTTTTTTCAGGTAATATTGGTTCTGAAATCACTGGATCTTTATGGATCATCGCATGTAACGGTCATTATACAAATCGTTTCACATGTTTTAGCATACACGAACTCGTGTATTAATCCAATTTTGTATGCCTTTCTATCGGATAATTTCCGAAAAGCATTTAGAAAAGTAAGTATGAATGTCGTTTAGGCACATAAGTTTTGTTTGTATTTAACACATATAACGCCTTCAGGATAAACAATTTTTTTCGAAATTTATGTACAAATAAGCCTTTTTAAAACAATTCTTTAAAGTGTTGAAACAATAAAAGCACAAATATTAATCGGTGTCCCTGACAAATCCACCATTCAATGCTTGCATTTCACTATTAATATTAGTTTTGAAATTATAAATAAGTAGGTACCTATAAACTTTTTTTATGAAATGATAAAATTTTAAATTTAAAATTCCAGCATTATTTCGGTTGTTTTATATGTATGATATTCCAAATTTGATTCATACAAGATAAAAGTTAGATATTAATTAAAATGCTTCAGATTTGTATCGAATAGCATACCTTTTCACGTCCTTCAATATTCATCCTCTTGCATCATCCTCGTTACGTCATTCAAAAATCAAAGGTCAAAGTAGTTGGGTAAAAGGTAAAAGTAAGGTCCTAAGAATAATGAGCACATCTAAATGCATTAAACATTTTTGCATTTTCAGATAATATTTAGTAAAAGGAAAAATTAAGTTTAAATATAAAGGATTGAAATTGCAGACGGATAAAATCTCGAGAAAAATATTATTCCTTGACTAAGTAAGGAGATGCAAGTGAAAAAAAAACTAAAAAGTTCACATCACTGAGAAAAAGTACACAAATTCCTTTAATAATGCAACTGATATTGTGCAAACTCAAGAGACGCAATCATAGCCGGAAAGGCAAAATACCTTCGTGCAATTTTTAAAAGCATTTGTATGCAAATGGAAGGTATTCCGAAATCGCAAGCTAACAGACTCAAGGATAAAGTTCAAGAAATAGTGACAAGGAGATTTGTCGATTCAGTGGAAGGAAATTCCTCCGCTATATATAAAATGTTTATGTAAGGAAGAATAGAACAGGAGTTTCAGGATATGAAAATAAATGTCCTATAAGCGCAATACCTATCAAAATCAATATATCAAATATATTTAAAATATCAAAGATATCAAATTTACATATCTAACGTCATTGCTGCAATATATTGATTGAAGAAATATCACAATACCTTAACTGCTTCATTAAGTAGAAATATTTCTTTACTAGTTAAATTTCTTATATTAGATATTTCTTTGAAAGTGTAGGAACCTGTGTGAAAAATAACTTTAGAATTTTAATATCAGCAAGATGTAATTTAAACTGCCACAGTTTTGGCAATTTTAATTTTAACGTTTTCTGTGACAAAGGTGCTATGTATGATTTTATACCTTCGATTTCAGAGACTGAAAATGTTGTACTGAAGTTATCGCTTTTATGCATAATAGAAGACAAGATTTTATATCCAATTTTTCAAAACGTCGTGTTTTTCTTTGACGAGGCGACAAATGGCAAAAAATTTTGAAACTTTATAGTGCTCGGTTAAACGCGCCCCAATTTTCATAACCCTAGGTTGAAAATAATTAATTGCGAAAGTAAAAACTGTGAAATGAAATTAAATTAAATGAGCACTCTATAAACTTAAAAAGATTCCAATAGAACTTTGCCTCTAGCGTAAAAACTCTCGCCACAACGCTATTGAATATGACAGCGTTCTCGTATACAATTTTAAGCTCGTCATAGTGCATGCTGATCCTTCACCGCATTTAGAAAGGTTTTTGTATAAAATGTTTTCCACGTGCCATAAAATAAAATAACACTCTCTCTATGGAAAAAGGGTTTCAATAGAAAAATATTACAAGGTCTTTTTACTTGAATTTTCCAGTTTTAGATAATTCGCGCAGCAGCCCATTAGTTTTCAAGGTAATGGAAGCTCTTCGACTTAAAGCAAAGCACTGGAAATATCTCCAAACGTTGTATAGAACAAAGCGAATTTTTTTGTATGATAACATAGAACACATTAATTTCAAGAGCGAATTTCCACTTCGTCCTTTTTTTATGATTTTAATAAAACATAAAAACGAAAAGTTCCACTCAGAAAACTTGCAACAAGTTTTTTACGTTCACCACAAACTCGAAAGAGGACAATGTTAAAATCGTTAAAAATGCAGGGTTTACATTTTAAGCCTGCTTACCATTTATTGCACATTTGCAGTTTACAGCAGGTGTGCAGCGAACCTTAATGGGATGTTTTTATGGTAGAGGGAAAAATATGAGAAATGTTTTGTAATTTATGCATAAGTTTAAATTCAGGGTTAGAGCTTCTACAAAATTTTAAGACTAAGAAGCAGATGAACTGAATAATACTGCAACTTTTTAAATTATCCCCCATTAAAAGATAATAAAAGAATTCTTATCATAAAACAAAGTATGTTTACTAAAGAAGAAGGAAATATGTAGAAGGTGGTATTCACGTCATATCACCATAAAGTTCATAAAGTTTAAGGATTTGAGTTCACGCAATCCTTTAAGAATATTGATATTAAACTTCTCGAAATGCCTTCAATTGGCTTACAGACATGATTCTGGTTGACACTCAAATCGTAACGACAATAACCAAATATCTACCAGAAGAACTAGAAATGTCCAAATCATTGTCCTTTTGAAGTTATACGCACGAATACATTTTATTCGTACCAACGTAAAATGCTATTAAAGGGGATATTTCGATTTTGCAAATTACAAACATATCCATTTCTTCTTTTTCATACATATTATACAAGGCTTCAAATGTCTAGATCTACACGTTTTATATTTAAATTATTAAAATTATGTATCAATGGACGTTTGCATATATATGTACATATACGAAAAGCGATTGAAAGACTAGTATGCAGTGTATTTCCCTATACAATATAAAACATTTTATAATTATTTCATACTAACTTTATTATAGTAATATTTTTTAAATATTTTGAGAATAAGTTAAAATATGTATATTTTTCTGTAAAGGTTTTTACATGTGTCTACCTTCAAAAAAGGCGATGATGAAAAACTGGAAAACTTAAAAAGGAAGATCTCAATCCACACATAAATAAATAAATCTTTTACACTTCTACACTACTTGTTTGTAGGTATTTCATTCAATTAGTTTTTAAATTTGCTTTTGTGAAACCGCAATAATTTTGTTTAATTACACTTACATTTTGGTCTCCGCATTTAGCCAGATTCAAAAGCTTTTATTCTAACTAAAAATACAAGAAAAATATAAATAAATTATAACGACATTTTAATTTGCATTTCATCAAAAACACCATTTTTTTTTATCTATTATTAATAATTTTTGTAATGTTGCGAAAACACATATACTTAGAAAACTATTTCAAATATTTGCTTATAATATGTATACTATAAAGGCTTACATTTCAAGTATTTAGTTCTATTCTTTCAGAATTTTAACAAATATCAAAAATAATTGATAATAATTGAAGATTGAAATATTAAAACTATGGATGAAAGGATTAATCCCGAAAGAATTTTTAAATGTTTAAATTTAAAACAAATCTATATTAATATTATATTCTTTTTCAATTGAATTACCTAAATAACTTAATTAATCTGCTAAATCGATGAGAGAGTGATAGGCATCTAGAACAACGACTGGATTATTAAATAATGTGCAAAATATTCCTTTAGAAATTATGAATTCTTTACTTTGTTCATAAGTAAAGGAAACTGGCCATTTTCGACTCATAATTTCTCTTCTTCATTGAGTTTACAACTTTGATATTAATATCTTGCCATAAATTTAAACTTACTTACTATCAAAAACTAATAGTGATTATTTTTATATAATTATTTTAAAACAATGATTAAATTTTGTTCAATAGTTTAGATATTCCCTTTAAGTTTATAGAAAATAATTACAACTCGTAAAATTATAGAAAACGAAAAAGAATACGAGTACCTATTCTGTTTTATATTTCGCAATATTATTATTATTGTTATTACATATATTTGAACTGCAAATTGAAAGACATATGAAGGGTTTACGTAGGTATCATCATATTAATGAAACTAAAATAGAATTAATATGAGAATGTTGTCGAATAAATGACAGCAATATATTTAACTGCCATTAAAAGCACATTATAATTGTATGTTTTAATTTTTTTGAATTTCTAGGTGCCGGTCAAATCCCAGTTTCTGAACTGGTGATATGTCAAAAAGTTTGCTTACTTATAGATGAAATTTTAAGAGTATGTATCTCAATCTCCTTAAAACCTATCGGGTTGACTTTCTTTCGCTAAACCTCTTGATTGTTTATCCCCCGAAAATAAATATGTTTTCCTGTAACGCAATTTCAATTATTTAGAGAATAAGGCTATTTATACAAGCCAAAGTTAAATAAAAGAAGTTTATCATGTTAATTGTTTTATCTTTTCAGATAGTCTGGTGTGGAAGTCCACCACCTTTGGATCCTCGAAATCATCCAACAAAAACGACGAGAACTACTGGAAATGGGACGTCCAATGCAGATTTACTTTAATCAAAGACCAATTTAGATGAAATTTCAAACTTTGAATATTATCCCCAATGAAGAAAAGGGGATATCCTTCCAAGATCAGAAAATTTCTCCACTTCAAATTAAAGAAATGATAATATTAACATTATTTTACAGAGAAGTGCAAACTGTTAAATGTTAGTAGGTAATTGTCTAATTTTATCAAAGGGAATTTTGAAGAGAATTGTCAAATTGAAGTACCTATAGTCTTAGTTTATAATAAAGCTGAAAAGTGTGTAAATTTCTAATTGTCCATTAGCAGAGAATTGCCCAATTAATGTAAATACCGTCATGAGATTCAGCATATGAAACCAATTGCAAATAACTTTAATCGTTGTATATAAATACGAACCAGCGCACAATGTGTGTGATTATGCCATTTGCTGTAAATTGACGCAGATTAAGGATAAATTAACACGCCCGGAAAGCGTGTGTTTATGAGGACACGATATTGTTTCAATTACGCCATAAATGCTCCAAAACACGTCCCACAACTCTCTGCGAAGAGTCTTAATTATGTCATCGCAAAAACCCCGCCATGAAATGCTCTGATAAGCAGTATCTCTTTCCCAGTTTATCCTCGCTCCACCCTCGCCCCGTCTAGGCAGTGTACTGGAGGAAGATGCTACAATATCTCATAAAGTCCCGACATTTTGGCCCATAAACCCTAGATAAGGGCATCCAGCGGATCTCTATCTTTTCCTTGTTGGTCCAAAAAATATGCCCGCAAAAGTTGCAGGAATTTATTCAGGTCGGGTTCGGGCTGCAGGACGCCAGATAAGGAAGGACCGAACACCTGTTAACCGCCAGCCCGTGTTTATTTTCTCTGCAATTTTTCATTGTATTTTTCTCGTACTTTTTTCGCAATTCGTTGTATACCCCACCCCCGCAATATACGTAGAAACATTTTACACCACAGCAAAATTTCCTAGTCGACTTTTATTGTTCTCCAGCCAATTTATGGAGTTTTTCCACTGCGGTGAGTACGAGCCATGGTAATCTACTGCATATAATAATAGCACGTCCTGTTCGTTATCACAAAGTGATAAATGCGCACTTATTTGTCATCATTTGAAAATGTACGCGCTTCTCTGGAGGTTTGGCTACTAAGCAAAAACAGCATTCTCTGACACGATGTCTAGCTGGTGGTTGTAGAATACACATTCAACATTAGTTTCAACCACCACACATCTGTGGCTTTTATGATTCAGCATATTCCCTCGACACCATTGCGCCACATTGTTCAACGTTAAAAGATTTTTGATCCCGTGGAATGAATCCACAAAATTCGGGTAAACATTCGAGGAAAGCACTTTCATTTCAATTCGGGAAAATTATTGACGTGCAAAATTTTCGATATAGAGCTATGCACAAAGATTATTTCTGATTAGTTAGGCGTCACTGAACCCTGTTGAGTGCTTTTTACAAGCTTTATCCATTACAGGGTGACACCCCATGGAAATATTTTGGATAAAGACATATTTTATGTCAGCTCGTTTCGGTTCAATATTGGCTGTGACGAATGCAGCTAATGTTCCCGACGTGTATGAGGGCTATTTAACCACAATATGCTATTCGATGTAAAGAGCATTGATGGGTGACTTTTAGAATGTGCAATGAAATTCACAGATATGAATTTCAATTTTAGCGTTCGTAAATTCGTTTCGAAGGATATATATAAGTACTTAGCCGGAATTTGAGATATTTTAATCACAGTCCTCTAAAAAACAGAAAAATATATTTTTATGACTACCTAAAATAACATAGATCAACATGGCTGAGAAAAGTAAATTGTAATGAAAGATAGTTAAATTTTAAAACCAACACCTATTCCATTGTATTAGATTGATTGATAATTACAACATCCGTCTTGCCCCATCTTCTTGGTCATTAATTAAAAATAAAAGCTTTGAAACAGACCCGATTCATTTAATTTTATTTGAAATATATGATTTCTTTTTAAGCAAATCATACCTAATAATAACTTTTATAAACACATACCAATTTCAACTTTATAAGAGTAGTTCGTATCTTCACGCTGGAATTGCAAATTGGCTGAAAAATCTACCAAACGTTCACATACAGCAAAATGTTAAAATAAAAATATTTTCAACATTCATAAAATGTTCATATATTATCATTTTCATATTGTTTAATATATTGGCTTTAAAAACCGGAAGTCCCCATACTAACAAATTATTCTATCAAAATATACCTTAAACCTTAAAAATTAAATTATTGCGAAATTTCAGGAATATATTAAATTTTTTTCGAACTTTAAGTTAAAAAAACGTAGTTTTGTGTGGAATGTATTTAATACATCAACCACTTATTTCTGTACACAACGAATTTTAACATTATACTATACGCCAAAACTTATTCGTAATTTAATTCTAGGAGGTTTAAGAATTTCAACTTAATTAAATTAGTAACCACATATTTTTAGAATAGATAGTACGATATTAATTTTTGTTTTACTTTAAAAACTATAATATATAAAGTAATTCCCATAAGTTCTTTACTTGCTTCCACTGTCTTCTCAGCGTGTAATCTAATTAGGAAACACGTTCGTTGCCAACTAATATTAAATTTAAGAATATTTGCTTGTTTGATTAAAAACAAAAACAAAACGTTTGGCACCTAAAACAAAACTTAGTTAGTTTTCATGGTAGCGAACATGTTAAAGCAAGGGAACGAAATTAATTCCTAGATTATGCTTAAAAGTTTTAATGTTAGTAATATAAAACGTAAGCGATTTTTAATTATGATATGCATAAGTAATGAAAATGGTAATCTACGTTAATTCCCACTTTCCCCAGCTCTTATCACGTTCATTTTTAATGGAAAAACAAGAGGTAATTAGTCTTAGTTAGTTTTATTTATAGTTTAATCAAACGTTGCAGTTTCAAAAAACTTTTATACATGTGGATTATCACAGTTCCAACGAAAAAGTTCCAGTTCTACAAAAAGTGTCTAACTTGCTTATTTTAAACTATACTTAACAGTCGGAAGTAATAGCAAAGACTAAAGAGCCTTCTTTGGTAATACATCTTCTGAATTTATCACAAATCCTGTGAATAATACAAAAGCCCAACTAGGGATAATAGTATGCTTCAATTACAGGGTGTCTTAGTATAAATGTGTCCAACATGATTCATCACACTTCGCCTAGAGAACGAGGGTGAGTACCAGACACAGTCCATTAACCAAATGAATAAAAATCACTTCTCCGTGCTAAAATAGCGATAAAGAATCAAATGCTACAAAATTCAGCCATTGTGTCATCAACACCTCATTTGTGATTCCGCCCCCAGCGACAAACTTACCTGAATTTATTCCAGCAGCGTACCACACAGGGTGTATTATTTGCGTACTTGCTAGAGAAAAACGAAAAGTACTCCCTCGCCCTAGCAAACGAGTTTCTTACAATTTACCTCTGCGAACAGGGAGGGCCCTAGATTTTTCAAAAGAAAATACGTCTGCTTTTACTTCTGCATTTGCCTCCTCCACACCCGCAGATTCGAATAAATTTGTTGCGGAGATCCGTAACCCTGTCGAAAAGTGAATTATCAGCAGCTTAAGGAGGACCAAACCTGCCCTAGAAGGAGGAGACGTGGAATTGGCGGGCCCTTCTACACCGGCTGAATATTTATTGCTTTTTAAATCGCAGCACTTAGGTCCTTCAAAGCTTAGCAGTCCCTTTCCGAGTTTATTCTACTCCGACGTCTCCAGGGACTCGATTTGGGGTTAGGTGTGGCGCTACAAAATTTATTCAAGGGAATATAAAACTTTCACCTCGTCTGGAGCTGGAGCGGTTCAGTTTCATAAGGCACAGATAACTTCACCTGCAGATTGGACGAACGAGCAGTCCTCGTGTAACAATGAGTGGATTGCCTCAGGTCATTAACTTTTATTGAATTTCGGTATAGTGCTAATGCGAAAATTAAAGATGTTATGAGGATATTAGTTTTCATGGTTTCAAAGGAAAACAAGCTGTAATTAGGAGATACGAGTATAACCATTTACAAATTTCGAAAATTGTTTAATCTTATTTTCCTAAAAACAAAAACGAGGTTTATTCAATCCATAAACACGTACATAAAATATCCACTCCTATTCTCTAATTAAATCCTTGAAGTCAAATAAAACTTTATTGAAAAATGAGTACACCCATATAACCAAAACAACATCTATTTTAAAGTCTGCTTAAAAAATTAAATTCGCTATTTTAATTAAAAATATATACGTATTTCGATTCCAAATTAATAGTTGCAAATAGATAAGAATTTGACTTTAAAAATGTCTTAATCATAAAATCTTGTAGCAACAAATTCCACACTGCACATAACCGATCTAAATTAAAATGTCCAACATTTTTTTCTTTTCATGCGTAGCTAATATACCTAAAACTCTTAATTATTTTCTACCTATAGATAGATTGATTTTAATTTAAAACTTTCAACAAATAATATACAAAAAGTATTTAAAATGTTAAAATAGAAACATTTAGTATTTACTTCCGCTGCCTGACTATTTAGACTGAAAAATCCTAAATTTCAATGCATTATATTTTAATAAATTTTTTATACTTCTACATTTTATAGTATTTACAATAAAACAAAATTTTTTAAATCATTTTAAATTTAATTAGAGAGATGAAGCGAATTTTGAAACGAAACGACTCAACTCTAACTTACATATATTAATTTATCTGGTTGCTATTATAGTAAGAGGACTTGTACTGATATTTGAATATATGAAAGTTCAGGAAGTTACTGGAACTTGTAGTAGTACTTAAGTCGTCATAAACTTAAATACTTTGCAGGTCTGTACTTACTTTAGAAAATGTTTCCAACACACTAGACTTAGGTAAAAGTGGAAGAAAGTAAATGAAACTTTCACATTGAATACTCTCCGAGATTACCGCGTAAAGTACATTTTAATTAAATCTAATTAATTTTCGCAACATTTAGTGGATCGTGTGAGGCGGAACTTTAATGAAAAACTTTCTCTGCATTCAACGAGTGCACCGCGGGTGGTTCAAAATTTGAATTTTAATCCAGTTCCATTAAAGATTAAAGGCCGTGCGCCATCACAACTCTTCATCTTAATACATTTTGTTGAACTGTGATAATCTCGCCGGATTTTCACATTGCACAACATCGCTCCCAACATAAAAGGGAATCCCTGGAGAAGGAACCCCATGCATCCAGTCTAAGGGTGCCACGGCACAACCACCCTTAAGTCAGATTATCGCACAAAAGTCAGCTTCCGCGGCCGGTGCAGTCAAAAGATTAAGGGCTCTCGACCTGGGCCTAGCTCCCCAGAGGGCGGTTTGAAGAGTATTTTTGTGATGTAGCTTTGTGAAATTTTTCCGCAATTCTCTCATCTTCATCTGTGACCTTCACGAGAAAAGTTGGCCGTATCCCGCAGCATCCCCTGGACCATAAGTCAGATGCATCTCGTGTCTCGGGATGCTGTGGGAGCAGTTATCCCAGGGTGTGACCCATCTACGCCTGTAATTGGTTAAGTATCTTACCACAAATTAGGTAATAGGATTATCTGCGAACCAAAATATGGAAAGTTGTTTGGGCCAAAGTTGATTTGATGGACCACTCAGATCCTTGTGCAGTTGTGGGTTTTAGCAGAGGATTTGTTTGGGTTTCTTCCCTTTCTCCACCGAAAATAAAGAAGAACTTTTGAGTGGTTTTTTTTTATAAACTCGCATGTAATCTCGGATGATCAGGATTTTTATTTTAGAATAACGCTCTGCTGTATAATGTGAAACCCTCCGGGTTAAAGGTTTAGCGATTGTTTGTTATAGAGATACATTTATTGAAATACTATACGATCCTATTGACTAACAATGCATCAACATCATCACTTTCAATATATCAATTTTTCTCAGAATTGCTTTCTTTGACCTAAAAAATTGGTCTGGATAACATAGATTGATAATTTTCCCTTTTCCTTTGATGGTACGAACAAGCACATTATATACTGAATTATAGAATAAAAAAAAATTGTTATTTATGTAGTTCCTACCTCTACACAAAATAATTATAAAACCAATGTTCGCTAGAGAAATAACAAGAAGTAAAAAATTAACCGCTAATAAGGTCATCAGAAATTCGACGCATTTTAAATTCTTGGATTAGGTATGAGACGAGTGAAACAAATTTTGATGGCTGATAATAAGTTACAATCCCAGATCAAGTCAATAGACATCTCAGATTATGTTTTGCAGAAAAGTATAAATAAGTATAAATTTCGGGAAAAGAAGTAGACCAAAGTATTTTTCAGTAAGGAGGAAAAGCTTAAATAACGACTATCCAGGTAGCATCTAAACCTACGAGTAAAACATACAAGAATCACGAAATGGTGGAAAGGAATTTGAATTTTATACATTTTTACTAAAGTTCAAGAAATACAGCGGGTTTATATAATAACTTTATTGAAAGAAGCGAAGTATTATACTAATTCGATAAAATTGTAAGTCTGACCTGATATTGTCAACTTGTTCAGTAACTATAGAACATATTTCCATAGATGAACTTTGTGCGAACACAAGCGAACCTCTCATATAATTTTCCACCCAAGTAAAGCTATGAATCTTTGAGTCTTCTGCTACTTTTAAATGAGCAACGCATATGCAAATATTCCAGGCTTGAAATTATTGAAATTTCTTAAAACTCGTATAATAAAATTTTAGGGCATTAATTCTAGAAAAATTATCATAATAACAATAATTTGATTCGTCTTAGTTGCTATTTAATTCAATGTCAAAACATACACTATTCGACTATTCGCTAAGAAAAATATCTCATTATAATTCCAAAAGTACGAGTTGTAAAATCAATACCATAATATTTAAACCAACTCAAAAACACATTAAATAAGATATTCCACGATGTTCATTTTAATTCCGCAAGCATAATTATTCATTCAAATACTCATTAATTTCTTCTTAAAATTTATACCAATCTACAATTCATAATTTCGAGATAAAAATAAACATTTTTGAAAATATTATTATTTGTTCCAGTGTCAGTGGTGCCTACAAGAGTTGAAAATGTTGATGGGATTGAATAAGTGTCTGAAAGTCATCAATTGTACAATACGTTTAAAAAATGGGATTCACTATCGTGAGCTTTTATATTGAATTTTATTCCTCATTTAGCACGAACAATCAGTTTTCCGGGCTAGCGTTTTTTTAATGAAAACGACCTTTGATCATTCTAAACATTAGTTTAAGGTCAGAATTTCGCGAAAGATTATTCTCAGTACCTATTTGGGTCAACAACATAAAAAAAAGGTAAATTTAAAATGTAGTAGTGACAAGTTTACTACAATTTTGCAATCTTGAAGGGATTGGAAACCAATTTGGGTACACATTTCTGCTGGAATTTTTAGGAATTGTATTATACATTTTTTTATTAAACTTAAAAAAATAAAAACAAATTAAGTATAATATTTTGCAAAAAAATATAATGTTTAATAAGTAACTTTGTTCCTTTTAATAGATAATTTTTGCTCTTAGAATCTATGGGTTCAAATATTACAATTAATTTTTGGATTGCATATCACGCAGTCAAAATGAAAAAGGAATACATTAAAATAAAAACAAGCAAATATTGAATCTAGAAGCACTATAGGATTAATTTTACTACGAAATGAGAAATTATTAATTTTCAAACTTAAATACAAAACGTTACTAAAATGATATTTTTTGGCATTGGCGCCACATCATATTTAAAAATTATTGATTTTATTGATTTTACAACGATATTTTTCTGAGTGTATGAACTTTAGACTGCAATGTTTACAATAATTACTTTGGCCTAAATATAGCAATCATTAATTGGTGGTACTGAATATTTGTAAGGGTGGTATAGCTCCTTGAAGACTGTCCTTTGTCTGTCAGTGCAATGCTAACTACCCCCGCAAGGAAATAGGTTGTTGCTCCGTTGGTTCTATTATATTTTGGGACGACGAATCCTCCGCCTCCATCTCCTTGGGCAGGCATTCCTCCGGCAGGAGGTGCTACGCAAAATTTGTCACCGGTGACGGAATTGCGAAATCGTGGTTCTAAATCATTTCGGCAATTATCATAACTAATAGCGGGTAGATCGACTATCCGGAGCTCATTGCGTGCCAATTCAGTGCCGGTGCTCCCCCAACCAGCCAATCGACCAACTATTCCAGACCTCATATATTTTTCTTGGTAGTCCTGCCATTCCAGACATATGGGCCTCACCTTAGACGTAAACTGTATGTGGTCAGCAAGCACTAAAATCGCTATATCATTTTGATAACCCATCATTACTCCCTGGTACCTGCAATTAATAAATAAATGTACTGTAGATATATGCGACAGCAAATGATTTTAAGCTGGAAACATAAACAGCTTTTCGGGGTTATCCAGTATAGACAAATTATATATTTTTTGTAATTTTTTATAAATGGGTACAACATAATATATTGTTTAATTTTATGAAAATTAATATGATGGAGGAACTAATAGCAATCAATAATTATCAAAACAATATCTTTCTAATCAATGATCTCAAGACACAGAGAACAGATTTCGATCTAATTTTGCGAATTTCTTCCAAAAAGTAATAAGAAACGAACAATTTTTGCATCAAAAAAACAAAGAAATTTTCTGTCTTTTGACTTCCGATATTGTGGCACTTTTAATTTTTAAAAACAAAATAGCACTTCTCAAAAAAGTATCTATATAATTTCAAAAAAAACAAAAAGCGTGTCTGTTGCTCATCTTTCCAATTTTCCCAACAACTCGGGAAGAAATTTCTTGTCTGTATATCTGGTAACTTATATTTTCCAAATTTTATATCGAGTAGCAATACTCAATAGGAATCTTTTGTTTTGCCGAGATCAACAGTTTTGAAGGCAATTATAAACATTGAAACAATTTTGAACTTCTAAACAGATTTTTAAGCACGAAACTTAAGTAAGTACAACAATAATTTCTGGAAAAGAGAACAAAGCTGTCATTGACTGAAACAGATATCACCTACTTAACCGCCACACCAATTACCCTAGTTTGGTACATTTTCCTATGATATTAGTTTGAATCAAATTTGTATAGCATTTGCGAAATGTATGACCCTCAAAACACTTTATGTTCATTATCATGGAAATTCTTTATATAACAAATTTTGATACAACATCTTCAATTTTCGAATTTCATTACGTAAATAATAATATAGGTATTCAAAATCAAATACAAAATTTTGAAACACAGCAAGTATTTCCGAATTTGCCATAAGAATTCTTGAATATTAAAACTTTTACCGGCATATTGACCCATTGTTAAAAATTTTAAAATTTTAATCTAAGTGTCCTCAAAATATACTTAGAACTAATTTTCATTAAAATTCGATAAATTACAAAAATATTGGTAGCCATCTAGTATTTCTAAATTTTGAAATCAGAATCGCAATTAGTATCTTCAAAAACCTTTGCATACCAAATTTTTTTTTTTAAGTTTAAAAATTAGTTTTAGGTCCGCCATTTTTACTATATTTTATCCAAATAAAAAGTAGCTTATATGTAGTATGTTAAAATGGACTACTTCTTTTTGTACCTCTAACGTTTACTTACATCTTTGAAACACATATTTCCGAGACATTTAAATGGCTCCTGTGCTGAAATATTTCGATACACTTTTCCTACACCCACAGTAATGAGGCTGTGATTTACTACTGTATTTAAATGCTCAAGCCAAAAGCAGTGTGCAGCTGGAAGAGCAAAAACATCGGTTTACTTTGAAATTATGAATTAAGATAGGTACCAGAAATGATGACTTTGGCGTTGATAGTCCCTCCGCAAATATGTTCATAACCATTTCCTCGGGCTATGTAAATGGCAGCGTTCCATGGCACTACGTTGAGATCAGACCTCTCACCGCCAAGAATTAAAGACGTACTCTCGGTGTTTTCAATTCCGCAAATAGGCTCACAACGAAAAGGGCTGTTGTCCCATTCCCCGAACTCATCGCATCGAATTACGTCTTGGGCATTTCTGTTATCAGGTTTTTTATAGCCCTCTTGACATGCGATTTTCGCTATAGTCCCAGTTTTAAGATGCCCTTCACATGAAATGTTGTTGCGGTTGTACTCACAAATCGCTGTGAAGGTAACACCCTTTAAGAAGAAGCCGCTACAATAATCTAAAAATGTATAGTGCATATATTTAGTAGCACCTGAAAGGATTTCATGGTACTTACTGCTACAAATTGGCTCGGGATTTGTCCACTTGCCGTCGACGCAGATATTTGTTGGAACTCCTTCCAGAACCCGTTTGGGACGACAAGAATATTGTACACTAGTAAACTGATCAACATAGGTGCCGGGAGGTAAAATCTGCTTAGAATCAGTAGAAATAGTCAAAACATCGACATTATCTGAAACCATGCAACCATTCTCAGGCATAATCGCTCGCTTTATCTTTGTGGTGTTCGTAATTCTTTATAAAGAACAGAGGAACAATTTAAAAAACATTCAGCACGTAATATTTTCTTTTCGAATTTGATCAACTATTACTAATGGTACCTACTAATCGTACTCGCATAATGATCGAACAAAGACTGAGAAATTGGGAGTCTAATTTTATTTGTTTCATAATTGAATCGTGATAAATTTCTCTTTTGTCTTAAATTTATATTCTTAGTTAAATAAGTAGTGATAACTAACTCCTAAATTACATAATAAAAGGTAAACATGTAGAATTTAATATGGCGATGAATAATCTTAACAAAATAAAAATGTTGTTTTTCTGAATGTACGTTTAATAGGTTAAATTGGTACTTAACTATATAAATCCTTGTGCAAACGTTAACTTTCATACATTATCAAAAACACCCTTTATTTAATCAAATGATTCCAAATGTATTCAGAAAACTTAAATTCAAAACCAAAGAGAATTTCAACAATTTACTTGAACTGATCAAGTTCAATTAGGATTGGTAGGCTACTATACATACCTATCATTTGAATCATAGGGTCGACTACAAATTAAAGGATATTCATCAGATCCATCCTTGCAATTTTTGATTCCATCACAGAAAAGGTTCGAATTTATGCATTCGCCGTCATTGCACATCGCTGTTCCATAGCTATTGCATTTCTGCTGCGTTTCTACAGAGAGTTATTTCGTATTTTATTGGGAAACAAAAGGATTTAAAAAATCAGTGGTATTTAGAAGAGAGGGCAATATTATTTAGCTTTTTATAGATTACTTAAATTTTCAATTTCCAAAAAAAAACGGTGCATCTTATCTCATCAAATAAATTTTTTATATCTGAGTTTTACATGCTTTATTTTAAAACTAGTTGACCCTTGCTGTTATTGCACTAAAAATTCAATAAAATATGTCTCTTTAAAAAATACGAAAAATAATTCTATTGATTTGAGTTTTATAGTCCACGATTGGAATATAAATGCAAACTATAATAATAATTAAAGTTGTGGTCATCAAAGCCCTTAAAATATAGTTTTGAAACGAACACGCGCGCTAGTATTCTAATATATACAAATTTAAGTATTATTGGACAAAATGAGTATCAAAACTAACATTAATTTCTATAAATTTTAAGCAAATTTTAAGTTCGTTTCATTTAAGCATTTTTCTTTTTAAAACATATACTAATGAGAAAATGCTCAACGCTTGTGATTAAAATATATGAGTTTTGTTAACAATAACCAAATATTTCCTTCGCCATTATCAACCTTAACACTTGTTAACTATAAACAAACTCTTTTCTCTGTGTAAATATCTTTGAAACCCATGGAAATCGGATTTTACCTTACATGAACTTACTGTAGGAAAGGTTCTATTTGCCCTTTAAATGTTTTTGATTGCTTATGAGACACCCTGTAATTATAATGGATAATATGGATGGACTAGCAAGGAATTTTTAAAGTATTTGTAAAATCCGAAGTATATATAATAACTTTTTAAGCATTGTTGTCAAAGAGGCTAAGCATTGTGATTCTTCAAACGAATGTCTTATTTTCAAAATAACAACTTGCTTTGCTGCAGGCTTAATACTTTAACTAAACTATAATAGTAATACCCTCTTTAACGTACTTTTCCTGATCTAAAACTATTTATGAATGATTTCTGATTTCAGCACTTGTACAACTTTTTCGGATTTCGGCAGCAGAAAAGAGGACGTAATTAATGATTTTTTCTTACTAACCACTTCCCCAAATACGGCTGATTGAGATGTAGAAAAATAGCATTAGTTACCCGCCAAGCTGAAATTTACCACAGAGAACAACACCACTAATCCAATCCAATTCCTGATCATTGTGCGTACTGTGTGTACTGTATAACTGAAAAACTTACCACTAAAACTGGCGGATTATTTTAAAAGTACAACAACAATCTCCGAAGACGAGTAGAAACTAGAAACATCAGATATTTTAGTTGCATTTTGGAGTTATTGAAAAGCAATTTTATAAACCCACCTGACCCACGGAAGCAAATCAATATGAACTTTGTTAAACATCTCCCGATTAGGAATACCCGATGATAAGACTTCGCCGAACACATAACAAAATTATTTTTCTTATGAATTTGAATTAATTCCTTGTATCAAAAATATCTTATCACTTATGAGAAACCTCGGATCATCGACCTTCATCTAAATTGATTCAGTGCATCTCTTTCCACACTTGTAAACATTTACATGAAAAATTAAATATTATCACTTCAGCATAACTTAATCAATGATTGAAAACGTGGCACAATCAATCTATCCATCAGACTAACTGAAAAGCTTATTTAAAACAAACTAAATTATTACAATAAATATAGAGCATGCTTTTGGTAGGGTTTTTGCGAAAATAAATAAATCTCAACAAATTAGTAGCATTAATTTCCTTATAGCCATAACTGCCTGGTTCCATGACCTTATTTTACTATTTAAAATCATTCCTCTACTCCATATATATTTACTTTTCAAGCATTTACAAACTATTTACTCTGAAAATAATAAGGTACAAAAAGCAGAGTTTTTACAATTTTTTTAAACAAAATAACATAAAATGTTTTTAACACAAACACGTTCACAAAGTGTATAGAGCACCTACACATATGAACAATATGTCCAAAAACCTACGCCTATCTAGCATTAATAGTAGATTCTGAAACGAAAAATGTATTTACCTGTAAAATAATAGGCTAAGCTAAGCGTCATACATTAATTAAACTATAATATTAGGTAATATATGTATATAATTGCACTATAAAGTGACTAGTTTATGTAAAATATACAAGTTTTAAGATAAGAAAAATTGATAGTTAAAATCATTTCTTTCTAGCCTCCAATACTCTAGAGGGCCCCAAGAGATAATGAGGCTAATAGAAATTTGAATTTTTTCTAACATATGTAGTTAAAAACAATTTTCTAAGTGAAAGAAGTAAAATAATTCAATTTTTTTAAAAACTAAAAGTAAAAACAACTAAACACTGAAAAGATAAATTCCTAAAAGATGTATGAAATTATATTTAGCAAATTAAGGTAAAATGGAAACAAACAATATCTAGTATCGCTAACAGCTTAGAGTAAAAACTTCTCGTGTCTAGGTAGTCTAAGGATTAATTTTTGTGTAAATAAAAGTATTGAAACTAAAATAAATTTGTAAAGTAAAAGTTGATCTTAATTTGGCAGAGTAATGTTAACAAAAACGTTCCAAAATGAATATAAATAAAGTATATGCTCTCAAAGCGAGTGTAATTTTGGAATTTAAACATTTTTATAGTGAGTTATTTATAAACTTTAACTATATTAGGGCAATTTTTTTATAATTGTGAAAAAGCAACACTCTAAGCAACGTGAAATGAATTGATATTTTTTTAGGGAAAAATTTTAATTCATAGAAGTTGTATAATTTGCTAAACGAAAAGACCGTTTAAAATTTGTAAGAAATTTACGTATTATTACTATGTAGTTAAAAGAAAATAAAAGAAATTATACTGTATTTTTAGGTGAGGACGTGTATTTACTAATCACGTTAATTTACATTGTAACTATAAAAATTGGTAAAGGACCTACTTGGAATAATAGGTAATTCGTAACATAAATGTTCTTAAACTTATTGTATATGGAATTTATATAGGAAAATGCTGTGTTTTCAAATTGGTATAGTTTTAAGGATTATGTAATCTGAAATACAGAAAATATTTAAAATAAAATTAATTCTAAAAAAAACATTTCTCGATTTTTTTATTTATTTGATTTACTTTTCATAACAGAAAATATTTACAAAAATTGCTGAAGAAGCAGTATTAAAAAAAATTAAAAGAAATATAAAACCGCTTTCAACAATTTAGAAATCCTATAAAATATATAATAATTTTAATTTTTAATGCCCGTTGCTACTAACCATTTCCATCCTAAGATTTAAATTTGTATACATACGTACAAGAATATATAACCACGTCCGTTTTAGCTCAATTTTTCTGTTCAAACAGCTCAAACATTTTCATAAATTTTCGTAACAAGAATTAGATTTAAGTAATATATTTTCCCAAACATAATACAATTACAAGCCGAAACAAGTAAACTTCGTAAAAAAAGACAAAAATGAAAAGCAAAATGAAATAGGTTATTCATGATACTCCAAAGAAACCTCATACCTCACTAAATTCTCTTCATTTTTCCTGGATGAAATCGGTTTAGATTTATTTTAAATCTTAATTTCCCCACGTATCCTAGCAAGCCATAGCAAATGAAACCTCATTTTAATTAAGTGCTAGAAGTACTTGCGAAAGTATCTTCATCTCTTTGGAACTTGTGAGTATTTACCTGTTCCTACATGCTGGGGATCCTAATGATCTTTTGTTTCAAAAGTAAGACGCGAATTAGAGCATGAAAAACGTTCTCTACAATTTGCTGAGATTGCTTTTAAGAGCAGTTAAGACGGCACTGATTACGCTTTAAAATTGCATCCGCCCTGTTGTATGTTGCATCTGGAAGAGATATCAAGGTTTTTGGAAACGAAACCTTTTTACTGGGATTTTGATATACATACATAGGTATACTTATTCCTAATAATTACTGAAAGTTGTTTTAAATAACATCAAGTGAATTATAATAATTGCAAAACTACTAAACATATTTTAACCTAATCTTATATGTATATTTTACAAATTTAATTCTTCCAAGAATTCTTAAGCTATAGCTGCAAAAGTAGTAGCTTATTTGGAATTATGAAAAACCTTACGGTCTTTCACAAGAAATCGACTGGGCAAATCTTGTTTCATAAATTAAATAACAAAATAACGCAAAAACACAAACCTTTTTCGAGAAAGTTAACGCATGTTAAAAAAAGGCCTTTCCGCGGTAGTCCAATTGATATGCTGTTTTATAAATCTTTTAAATTTAAAGATCTACTTATCTACTTCTTAAAAAAATAACTTTTCTTCTTTGGGTAAGGTCCAATGAATAATCGTTATTTTATAAAACAAATCGCCTTTTTTAAACAATTCGTCCTCACTGAACTGGCAGTAAAGCAAAAATATGCAAAATTTATATGTGTATAATTTTTTTCGTTTGGGGAATGCTAACTTTGGTGGCCGCCAAAATGACGTTTAAGAATACCAAAGACAAATTATTGAAAATTTTCCATTTGTTTTAAAATTTTATACAATAAACCCGTCCCGCTGAGCGCTTGAAACTATTCTTTTCGATGCGGTTATACACGATAACTCGAAGAGATTTCAATATTTTTTAACATTTGCTGTCTTAAAATCGTCTAATTCCCTAGAGTCGATTGAGCCATATTTTTGATATTATATTTTTTTTAGAGTTTTTATAAGTCATCATAGAACGAAATTTGTGATTAAATTATCATGATATTATTTTAAACGATTTCCCCTCAATTGTCACACATAATTTATTATAATACATAAATATTAATTAAAAATTGTTAGTTTGTAGTTTAAAGACTAATTAATAATATTGATAATTATTTTATTATATTTTATTAAGACTTTCATTTTCCTAAAGAAATCCGAAATATTAAGAAAATGTCATGCGGTTATAATGCTGATTAACATCTAAAAATATGTTATTTTCTACTTTCTGAAACTATTAATATCTCAAATTGACCTTAGACTTCAATTACGATTGGATTCAACAGTTTGCTCTAAACCCACCCTAATATTATGTTTTGTTTATAGAACCAATTGTTATACAATATCCCTTAATTGACTGGAATCATCGATCAAGAAAATTTAATTTACTAATTACTAAAGACGGACGGCTCTCCTCGATAATGAAAAACCAGTACTTTTCAACTATGCGGGGCATAACGAAGAAATTATTTGCATTAAATCTTCTCATTGCGTACTATTGGCCACGGTGTTTAGGCCTAGTAGGATTCACTTGGTGTCCTAAACAAGTTATTTTTGTACCTTCAAAACCTTGGATGGTATATAGTATTATTATAAAAGTGTCAACCATACTACTTCTTGGATTAGCTTGCAATGACTCCGTGCTCGAAATAGAAATTGTTCGGACTAATAAAGTGGTTCTTGCAGTGCAAATTCTTAACGCTCTCCTAAGAGTTGTTGTAATTTTTTCAACATTAGTGCATCACTGGAGGCGACAGGAAAATTTCCTGAAGAGTGCAAATAAAGTTTTATTCATTTACAAAAATTTTTCAACAGAAGGCCGTAAAAATGTGAAAATGTCGCTGCTGTTGACATTAAAGTTGGCCAATACTGTAACATTGATAATGTGCAGCAATTTTATGATATGGCAACTGAACCCAAATCCTAGCTGGATATTTCGCATTGTTTGGTTCTATGACCTCTATTTAACTTGCCTTGTTCATGCAATGGAATATCAATTTTATCTTTTTGTTGTCCTCATTTCGGGATACTACGACCAACTCCATCTAGAGCTCTCTGATGTTCTTCAAGCGCTGCAAAGTGAAGGTCCTAAACATTTTTCTGAACTAGACAAAGAAATCCTTCGTCTTTACCAACGATACAGTGGAATACTTGAAATTGCACACAATGTTAATAACATTTTTCAATTTCAAACATTAGCGTTGGTATGCATCTCTTACGCGGACAACATTGCAATAATATTCTACCAATATGCACAGATATCTGAGAGATCGGATATTTTTGGTTTTAACTCAGTGATCGGCTTTTCATCATTAATTTTAGAACCTATTTCAATTATATTGGTCGGTGATATGGCTGTTAAGAATTGGACAAAATCAAAAACAACACTTGCATTATTTCGACTGTCTCATATGCTGGATGATAAAATTGAGATAAGTGTATGTAAGATATTAAAATTTCAAATATTTTTTTAAATGTTCTTAATATTTTATAGCTGAACACCTTACAGCAGTATTTTCTCCAGAGTGAGGCGCACATAAACCTTTGTGGATTGTTTACTTTAACTAGGCCAGTATCCTTTGCCCTGGTAACCTCAATAATTACTCAAGTAATAATATTGGTCCAATTTGATATAGCCCTGAAATAGATAGTTACTAATTCAGTCGTAGTTCATTACGTTTTCACAAGAACTAAATAATAAAGTAACATTGTATCTACTTATACTAATTTAACGACATAATATACATGAATATTAAAATTTATTTTACTGACTTTTTAACCTACCCGAAATGGTTTTATATTTCACTTCTTCGAAAGTTTGCGGATGTATGTTCAGTGTAAATAGGTACATTTGTGTAAAAAATCAATCTTCTATAATATTTCGGAAGCAATAGACTGTCGCACTAATTAAAAGCAAATTTTAATGATGATTTACATAAAATTCCGCGAGTTATAATAATAATAATGTTAAAACTTTCAAGTTTCACGCAAGTTTTCTTTTCTACAGCCAGTAATTCACTTATCTGCCGAACGTCAAAATGTTAATTGCATAATAACAAAAGTGTAAAATGCAAACTTTATTACGTTTAAATTTCAACAAATTATTAACACTTAAGTTTTAAAGATTGATAATTCACTTTCATTGTCAATATGTAAGAGTTTTACGTTTTTATCGAAACATTCGTCGGCACATATGCGCCCAAATGAGGCACAGATTTGGAGTTATAAATAGGCCGAAACGTAGCCCATATAGCGAACAAATACGCCCGCAACAGGCGTAAAAATGTCCAAAATAGGCACGAAAATTTAAAAATACGCCCATTTCACAGGCACATACGCGACCAAAACAGGTTCGAAAATTTTAAAATACGCCCTTTTGCAGGGACATTACGCCCAAAGCAGGCACGAACATTTAAAAATACATTTTAACAAGTTAAATTATTGCTTCGGCTCACTATGCTTAATTTAGGTGTAGACTATGTTTTGGACTACGTTTGGCCCTATTAAATTTTTACTGGAGATATATTGAAACCATAACTGCATTTTAATCTTTCCGCATCTGCTACATAAAATTCTAATTCAAATCAGGGACTATATATAGGTGTTTCCTTTCCTCCTTTCATTATAGTGTTGTTTGCAGATACAATCGAGCACTATATATTAATTGATTCGTAGAAATTAATTTACTAATTACTAAAAGTGTGTTGCTGACTTTCATTCTGAAACACAAGAACGATTCAGTTATGCTGCGACTAGCGAAGAAGTTATTAAAAGTAAACCTGCTCATTGCATATTATTGGTCAAAATGTCTAGGTCTAGTAGGATTCACTTGGTGCCCTAAAAAAAACGTATTTATAATTTCAAAACAGTGGATAGCATATAGTCTTATATATAAAGTGATTACCATTGCGTCACTAGTTCTAGCTGGCAGTGACGTAATACTCGAAATAGAAGAAGTGAAAAATAATAAAGTTGTGATAGTCGTTTACTGGCTCAACAGTCTACTGAGATTAATTGTAACTTTTTCAACATTATTGCATCACTGGGGACGACAGAAAAGTTTGCTAAAGAGTGCAAATAAAATTTTAACAATTTATAACAACATTTCAAGATTAGGACGAGAAAGTGTGAGAATTTCGCTATTATTAACATTGAAAATAGCCAGCATTATAATTTTAATATGGACTAGTATTGTTTCGATTTTGCAACGAAGCCCAAAAGTCAGTTGGATGTTTCATATAGTCTGGGCCTACGAACTCCACATAAATTGCATTCTTTACGCAATGGAGTATCAATTTTTCATTTTCGTAGCCCTTGTTTCAGCGTATTATGACGGGCTTCAACAAGACATATCCAAAGTTCTTCAAGTAGTACAAAGTGGATTTCCTAAAAACAGTCGAAAATTAAACCAAAAAATACTTCTTCTATCCCGCCGGTACACCGCAATACTCAAAATTGCACACAATTTTAATAGTATCTTTCAATTTCAAACCCTTGCGTTACTATGCAATGCTTATGCAAATAATATTGCAATAATTTTTTTCTTGTATATAGAAATGTCGAAAGAAGAACCGGATTTTGGGGGAATTGGCATACTGTTCGGTATTTTAATCATTTTTCTGCAACCCATTTTAGTTATATCTCTGGGTGAAATAGCTGCACGAAATTGGACAAAATCAAAAACAACATTAGGATTATTTTTAATACACAACAAATGGGATGGTAAGATTAATAAAAATGTATGTTTTCTTTTAATGTAATTTTGACTTTATTTAAGTAAAACTTTATTTCCACTTGTATAGATCGAAACATTACAACGCTACTTTCTGCAGAATGATCCCAGGTTAAATCTTTGTGGTTTGTTTACCTTAAATAACCCAGCTACTTTTGCAATGTTTGCCTCAATTATTACTCAAGTAATCATTCTAGTTCAATTTGACATAGCTCTATACTAGTTCCTAAATAACATGGTATCAACTACACCTTCATTTATGTTTGTGAGAATTTAAAAATAAAATTTATAATAATACAGAAAAATTGTTTTACTTTATATGTTTCTAATGTATCGATCAAAACTATAATATTAAAGAAGGTACTATAATAAAATGTTCATTACAAATTCGGGATTAAGAAAGTGTTTTTGTTAAAAAAGGAGAATAACCTATAGATCTTATATTTAATAAGGTTTAATGAAATTATTATACATTTTTCGTATGGTCAATAAATTTAACCCATTCGTTATCTACTTCCTCTGTTATTTATTAAATGTATTGAATATTTTATCTTCGTCTTCTTTAAAATTAATTCTGCTGGAAGGAAAAGAAACAATTTGACTTCAGAAATGTATCATTAATATAAAAATTTTTTTAATGTCAGTATTTTGAGAATATTTTTAATGTCAGTATTTTGAGAATTGAATTAAAATTCCCAAAATGTTTACAACTAGAGCTCAAATAAAGGGTAAAGTTAGTGTAACCCAAAATTCAAAATCATCCAAGATTTATCAAAAGATATTGTTAAAAATAACTAGGTTTTTACACTGTTTTTCTCTAACAATTGAGAACTTTGATGTACAATATTGTAGTCAGGTTTGGTAATATATTGGATATTGATCATTTCACAAACTTACATTTGTAAATAAGATTATTGGTCAATTGCCAAACAATAAACTTTTTTTTATGTCACAATATAAAGGGGAAGGTATAAAATAAAATATTTCCTTATTACTATAGATTTTATTAAATTTTTAAATTCTTATAAAAATACAATTTAATATTATAATCTTTAGGAACTGCTTTCAATGGATATACAAATATTCTAATATAAAGCTATGTTAAATTGTACCAACATAATTACTTGACTAAGAATTGATGTGATGTGAACATTGCAAAAGAAACTGGATTCGTTAAGGTAAATAAACCACAAAGATTTAGCCGAACCTCATTGTGAAGGAAATTCCGTTGCAGTGTTTCGAGCTAAAATAATAAAAATAAATTAATAATTACATTTAATCAAATACCCATCAAAATAATATACATTCTTCTCAATTTCGCTATCTAATTTATGATGAATTCGAAATAATCCTACTGTTGTTCCTGATTTCTCCCAACTTCGAGCAGACAAATCACCCATTAAAAAAAGAAAGATAGGCTGCAAAATAAATGTTAAGATCCCCACCAATGTATTAAACCTCCTATAAGCAGACACTTCCTTATACAGCTCGACATATTGGAAGAAAATTATTGAAATATTAGTGCCGTAAGCGGTGCATATCAACGCCAGCGTTTGAAACTGAAATATTTTGTTAATATTGCTGGCAATTTTGAATATCCCGGAGTATCTTCGCGATAGAAGCAATATCTGATTGTTTCGCTCATCACTGTTCTGAAGCAGTTCACGTGCTTGAAAAATGTCAAATAGTTTTAGTCGAAGAAAGTCATAATACCCGGAAATGAGCGCTACAAAAATAAAAAATTGGTATTCCATGGCGTGAAGAAGACAAGTTAGATGAAGATCATAAGCCCATGCGATGCGAAACATCCAACTGGGTTTTGGATTTAATTGCATCATCGCAAAGAAACTGCATAATATTAATATTATGGTGTTGGCCAGCTTTAAAGTCAACAGTATCGAAATTTTCATATTTTCATATCCTGGTCTCAAAAAGTTATTGTAAATTGTAAACATTTTATTTGCACTTTTCATAAAATTTGCATGTAGTCTCCAATGATGTATTAACGTTGAAAAAATTACAATTGTTCTCAAAAGACTAATGAACACATGTACAGCCATCACAATTGTGTTAGTTCTTACTACTTCTATTTCTAGAGCTATGTTACTGCAAGCTAATACGAGTAATGCAATTGTAACCACTTTTGAAATTAGACTATATACCATCCAATTCTTTGAAGGCACAAATACGCTTTTTATGGGACACCAGACGAATCCTACTAAACCTAAACATCGTGGCCAAAAATACGCAACGAGTAAGTGTAATCTTAATAACCTCTTCGATAGACGACACATAACTGAAGGCCTTTTCGAATTGAAGAGTAGTAACATACGTACCTTCAGTAATTAATAAATTAATATATACCTGGTCAATGACTTTAATCAATTGATTGGTAGCACACGAGTGAGCCTGAATACAAAACTTTTATCTTGAAAGCAATCTAGAGACCATAAACCGCATATGCGTCCTAATTTTTTCAGTATATTCAATTTTTCGTCAGTATCTTCAATTTAAATACTCGCACCAATGTACTCTCTGTCTTATTCAAACAGAAATGACTTAGTTTAATTGCTTTCATTTTTGTTCTGAATTCATATTATCTACTTTATCTTAATTTATAATGGACCAAGTCTCACAATTGTAACATTGCACGCCTTCTGGGTATCTATTATATTTTAATATTAAAACATTTTCGATTATCCAATGTCCAACATTTATATTCTAGAAAAATAGTAAAAAGAAAATAAAGTTATACTAAGTTTTCTATGAAGGCGGCTGAATATACATACTTTTCAAGCGCAGACAGATAAATTTATATAAAAATGAAGAAAATGTCTGGGGATTTTCTCATGAATAGATTCATTGTCCATATTTTATTCAAATGAGAGCAACGTTGCATGAAAAGGTGAATATAAAACTTGCTAACAGGCAGTCCTACGAGTATAGTCAAAGAACTCTTTAGACAAGTGCAAGTCAAAGCGCATGCTTCTTACTCAGAGGGCAGAACTTTATAAAGTCAAAAATTCTCGAAAGGTTCCCATGTACTTTAATGTGGTTCGAGAGCATCGAAGCTACCCAAGTTCCCTTAAGTTCATTAAAATGGAAGAAAACACTTTCCCTCAATTTCCCTCCTTTTCAGTTTTTAAAAGTTTCTCTGTTTTTTTAGTTATGAATGGAAACGAACCGACGAACCCGGGTTTGGACAAAAACTGCCGCCTAAAGGGCCTCTTATTGCTCATTCCGGTTGGACTGGAATTTTAAAGCTTTCCATCGAATAAAAATACTGCGAACAATGAGGGATTTATTAAGAATCGTGCACGAGATATTTCGCATTTTTATGTCACCATTCATTATTTTGTATCGTAAAATAAACTTGAAATTGGACATGAATATTTAAATTTAAAGGTCATTAATATTATATTAGTTAAATTTTAAATAGCACATTGTTGAACCATTAGCATGTATTATTTGTAATGTCGCATTAACTTTAACAATTACAATATTAAAAAATATAGACGGATATCACTGATTTCAAACGGAAAACAGTCTGAAATCTATTTTACACTCCCTGGCCTTTTATAACACAGAAAAAAAAATTGGTAAATATTTCAAACCATTTTCGATTTTATTTTTTCAGCCGGGAATATATGTATGAAACATTTCCGATACGACTATGCTAATATAAAATTGTCAGTTTGTTTTTCAGCTTAAAAATATGTCCGCCTCAATTCAGTCAGAATTCCGTCTTAACTTTCTCGATGTAATATGCTTTCCGCCTATTTTGCATCAGTTTTCAGTGCATATAATAATATTATTTCATTCATACCTAGTCTAAAAATTTCACACAAATACCACAACCACATCTATTTATAACCAACGATGTTATAAAACTATAAAAATTAGTCTTAGCGTGCAAAGCTGTTTTTGCGGTTTTTCCCGAACAGTCGTTTGAGTCCAAATACGCATAACATAGTCGGCTATATCTCGTAAACTATTAGGCTCTAGTAAATCGTGTTGTTTTTAAAAGTAATTTTAGTCTAATATGCTAGTCTAAAAATCTAGAATTTCAGATTTTTCTGAAATTGCGTTCAGGGTGATATCTTGGCCGACACAAACCCAATCGAAAATAGCCACTTTGAAGTCAAATATTGCAAAAATGGGGCATAATTTTGAAAAACGTTCTAAGAACCCTTATAATGATTTTGAATTTCCTTTTCAAGGATACCCCACTCGATGGGGTAAGTAATCATTTGTTTTATCCCCACTTTTCATGTAAGACCTTTAATGTTTTTTTTTTCAAAATTTTACTGCATATCTTTATAGCAGGTATAATTACCTATACGTGTAACAGCGCAATACTCCTAATTGTCTATGAATAAAATGACTGTAATATACGAACGGACATGGCGAAAATGCATACTTATAAGGTATAAGGGTTTCTTACTTTGCTACAGAACCCTAAAAAAGAAGCTTCTAAAGCGATCTACTGTCACATGTCTTCACTATTTAAAGGCATTTATAAATTAAACAACTTTAAAAATGTATCCTAAAAAAGTTGAGCATAAACTAATAAAATATAATAGAGGAAAACTTAACCATTCTTAATTATCTTTAAGCAAACATCTTTGAGTTGTGCCTAAAAATCTTGCTTATTTTGAGGTAGGAAATTGACGGCCTCTTTAAGAGTGACGCAAGCATGACGTTAAAGCGTCCGAAAGTAATTATTAATAAACAAATTTCCCATTTAAATCCACCAACGCGTTCTTTAACCTTCATTCCTTCTTCGGAGAATTCGAATTAAAAAAATTCGTTTTCTTTGTGCGACAGGTAATTAATTGGTTTCCTTATTACGCTTTACTATACGGACTCAAAGACGACTGCTTAATTGATTAAATTTATCGCCCTAATAAATTGATTCACTAATTGCTTAAAACGAGCAGTTACACTTATTAATAAGAAGGTAGTAAGTTTCATAGTTATGCAGAGTGTCGCGGAGAAATTTCTAAAATTAAATCTTTTTATTGCGTTCTACTGGTTGCGATGTCTAGGTATAGTAGGATTTACGTGGTGCCCTAAAAAATATGTATTTTTACCTTCAAGGTTTTGGATGATATATAGTGCAATTTTTAAAGTGGTCACTATTCTCTTACTATTATTAGCTGGAAGTAGTGCTGCATTTGAAATAGAAATAGTGAAGAATAATAAAGTTGTGATGACTGTACACGTTTTCAATGGTCTTTTAAGAGTATTTGTAATATTTTCAACGTTCGTTCACCATTGGAAGCGACAGGAAAACTTCCTCGATTGTGCAAATAAAGTTTTACTCATTTACAAAATATTTCCGAAAAATGGACGTAAAACTGTGAAAGTTTCTCTATTATTGACATTAAAACTAGCCAACACCATAATATTGATATTGTGCAGTTTTTTTATATTGGTGCAATTAGAAACAAAACCTAGCTGGTTGTTTTGCTTTGTATGGGTCTACGATCTCCATCTATCTTGTCTGCTACAGGCCATGGAATATCAATTTTTTACTTTTGTGACATTAATTTCGGGATACTACGACGTTCTCCAACTAGAACTATTCGAAATTCTTCAAGCAATACAATATAATCCCTCTCAAAACAACCCTAACCTCAACAAACGGATATGTCGCCTATCTCGACAATATAATAATATGCTCAAAATTGCATACAATGTGCATAATATATTTCAGTTCCAAACTCTAGCATTAATATGCACGGCTTATGCTAGTAACATTTCAATCCTTTTCTTCCATTATGTGGAGATATCAATGGAAATGGACTATTCTAGTTTTATTAGATTTAGCGAAATAATAGGTGCTTTGACTCTTGTTTCACAGCCTATTTTACTTATGTTGATGGGTGATATGGCTGCTAAGAATTGGTCTAAATCAGAAAAGTTGCTGTCATCGTTTCTGTTACCTCAAAGTTTGGATGATGAGATTCAAAAAAGTGTATGATGTATATTTTAGAAATTTCATTTAATATGTTAATTAATTTTTATTTTTATAGCTCGAAACTCTACAACTCTACTTTCTTCAAAGTGATGCTCAGTTAAATCTTTGTGGGTTATTTACTTTATCGAAGCCGATAACTTTTGCCATGTTAACCTCAATCTTTAGTCAAATAATTATACTAATCCAATTTGATATTGCTTTGAA
Organism: Eutolmus rufibarbis; assembly: GCA_963920795.1. Classification (NCBI taxonomy): domain Eukaryota; kingdom Metazoa; phylum Arthropoda; class Insecta; order Diptera; family Asilidae; genus Eutolmus; species Eutolmus rufibarbis. The sequence continues at coordinate 38,618,436 of OY987206.1, read as the reverse complement.
ATAAAATGTTACTAGTTCTGTTGTGAACAATTTCTCATCAATGTAAAATAAAATAAAATAATATTAGAATAATGTGAGGCCTATTTGACTTTTATCAAATTCTGTTTTTAAAAATTTTCAGTAATCACTCAAATTGCGTATGGATAGTGAATATTTTTGAAAATCACATCAATTTCTGCAGCCAAATTTTATCACACATGGAGCAGAATAAATGCAGTCATGCACCGGATTTAATTAAATGCATTCCTAAACGGTTTACCATGAAATTAGATGCATCTCGTCAGGTCTATTGAAGAGGCAAACAGTGGGAAGAAAATGTTCCTTCTGTGAAAATGTTCTTGGTAGCAAGGTTTCACTAAATTAATAAAGTTTTCTTCTCTATGCTGCGCTTCTTCTATGTAGCAGGTAGAAAACCGTAAAGTTTTTTAATAAGAACGCCATCGAGGCGGTTTCGGTAGAAGGAAATTTAAAGTATCTTCAAGGGCATTTTCACAATTAATTTACAGAGTTTGATAGATGTCTAGACCAAGGTGGGATGGAATTTGTCATTTCCTTTCTTTTTAGGTCTAATTCGTCTAAATTAATGAAAGAAATATATTCGATTGTTAGCAAAGCATTCCAAAAAAAATTTGAGAGATAAATAGACTAGAGTTATGGTTTATAAAAGCACACTCTCCACTCGCGATCTTTGATATATGTGCTAACATTTCGCACCGTCACAACTCAAAATTCAAGTTTCATCATCATGAAAAAAAAAATTACTTTTTTTAGCGCAAATTAAAGCAATTATTATGAAATATATGTATACCTACAATACATATGTATATAAATATTTGTGAGATTTTTTAAGACCGCAGAACAGAATATTTTAGGTAATTTCTTACATACAAAACGGATTTTTATGGCTTTTTAATTGTGACATTCTTTAAGTAAGAGGCGATTTCTAGACATTTGGTCTAGGCGTCAAAGTTTCAAATACACTACTGATTATAATATAATATAAAAATTTCTTCACGTTTTTGTTAAAAGACCCATCAGCTTAATCCAAGCTATATGACTACATATATAGTTTAAATGGTAATGTAAAATCACAACTGCATACAACATACAGAACAAAATTCATGCATTAAAGTACTCCACAACTCAATTATGCAGACAGACATAAGAAGGTAGACGAATAATATACTGGACAAATAAATTAAAGATAGGAAGACAAATCGAACGAACTTACTTTCGACAGCCTATTAATGCATGTTTTTGGTATAATGAGGTAAGTTTAAAGTACCTAATACTTGAACAAAATATAATTTTAAACAACTAATGAAATGAAACGCATTAAAGTACGGCAAATATCCCAAAACTTCCTGACAAGTTGGATGGTAACCAAAAGCTTTTTGAAAAATTATTTTAGTTTTTAAAGCCTCAATAAAATGTCTTTTTTGGAAATAGCATTTTGAAGAGAGTGCCTGCCTGAAAACGATTTGAATCCCAAAAAAGGTCTTCTCGCTTGTGTTGTCCACTTAAAATCCCTTGAGCTATTCAAGAGGGAGACAATTCAACTTGTTACGAATAAAGTGCGCCCTTATCCCTGGCCATAGTGTGCCTCATCTGCCCTTGGGCAAGTCCATCCTTCAAAGAAGGCGGCAAGAGTAAGAGTCTATTTTAACGACCTGTCAGGAGTATTTGCTCTTTAAAAGGAATCGACTCGGCCATGCCCTCATATTTGCAAGAGGCCTAAAAACATGAAAACCAAGATGAATTCCTTCTTCCAAAAATAAAAAAGGGAAGGGAAGGTTCGCCTCCATTCATTTAACAAAGAATCCTCCAGAATGCCGAAAAATTCCTTGTTCCCTATCTTTGCAACATCCCACTCCTGCACCACTCACAGTTTCAGTCGAGGACGCTCAGTGTTATTACAACACCATCGCCGTCGCGGAGGTGTGGGTGGTGGATGGCAGAAATTCAATAGTCGAGCAAATTCGATCTTGCTACATGTCATGGTTATTGCGCGCTCATGTCGCCTTTTATTATATTTTCCATCTGCTTTTTGAGCCGTGAGCGTATCTGAAATGGCACTTGTTGTATATTCTAACACTTCTGAGTTTAAGGAGTTGCACTCCTGAAAGGAAAGATTAGAAAGATGCTGCTTTTTGAGTTAGAATGAAGACTCTGGCTGAACACAATATAATGCAATATAACAGCACTACGCCGAAGTTCATCTTGTTTGATTCAGGTAGAGCTATACTACTCCCACTGTCCATATATTTAGTTTAATGTTCAATATTAAATAACCCTCACCCCGAATGTATGTCAAGAAACCAGGCTTAATGTTATATCTCTTTAGACTCCGAAAGAATGCTGCGGTAATCAGAGTTTGTAAACACCTGCCAAAGTCTTCCTTAAGTTGCCTCCACGTATTCGATGAAACCTTTTGAAACGCTACACCACATATTACATTTTTGTTGGATTTATTTTATTTTTTCTTTATAAGAATTTTCCAGCTGCAGCAATTTTCCACCTCCACCACTAATGGGAGCCTTGTTTTTGTTATCTGTTATCGCACAATCACCAAGGAGACTCAAAAAGAAAAGGAGATAATTGGCTTCAAAAACCTGAGGAAATCCTTGAGATTCGAGATGAGGTTTTTCTGAAATAACTCTGAAAAATTTAAAAGAAACAATTCCCTGTTATCTTACTTAGGCAATTTAAACTCTTGCGACATCGTAATGAAGACAATTTTAAGGTAAACCTCTTTTCAGAGACTTTAACCCTTAGCGGCCACACGGGGTAACTAGTTACCCCAGGCTCAGAAAAAGTGAAATTATAGGTCTAAAACCTTTGAAATTGATACAAGTAACGACATCTGCCGGTAGTAGACAAGTGTGAGATGTGTGACTCCATTACATAGGAAGCCGAAAAAACGCGTGGCGGCGCTTTGAGCGTTTGTTTTTTCCGCGTGGGGTAACTAGTTACCCCAGTGTGGCCGCAACGGATTTTCGGTACAAATTTTTGTTTTTCCAAATCGACTTAATTGTGGTGTCAATAGACAAAATAAAGGTAAGCTTTTGATATTGCAGCAAAAAAAAATTTTCTCAATCCTAGTCGTTATGAAAGTAATTTTGCAAAATAAATATACCGCCAGTAATTTTGCAAAATAAATATACTTTTTGAATGATCGAAGGATATTGTTATTTTTTTATGATAGTGGTATATGTTTTGCGTACAATCCTAAAATTTTAGCCCTTAATTATGAAAAATGGCGGAGTAATGAATTTTTTTCTGAAAAAAGCCATCTTTGCTGAATTTTCACATACATGGCCAGTTTTTAGAACGCCATTTATAAATTGACCGATAAAAATCATTAGAAATATTGAAGAACTCTTCAACAAACATGAAACAATCGGTTAGAACTCTTAAAACACCCATATGTCTTGCACAACTAGGTTTTTCAGCATGGGGTAATGAGTTACCCCATGTGGCCGCTATGTGGCCTGGCTGAGGTGTAGCCGCTAAGGGTTAAGTGAAATTCTTCTCCTTCAATCTGGACGACAGCGAAACAAAGTAGGTAATATTTTACCTAATGATACCTAGGTAGAAAATTATTATTTTTTCTAACCCCCTTCATACTTAAGTTTTATAAAATCTCTAAGTTCTAGTGAAGTGGGGCCTATTCATGAATACCAACATTTGTAAGTGCTGTATAGTTTTTTATTGAGAGCATAATCATTATAAATTCTATTTATACACTTGTGCTCTTCTTTTTAGAAAGTACAAATTAAGAACTTCACAAAAGTCTTTCCAACAAGTGCAAATAACTTTGATTGCACTTGGGGCAATTAACTAGAAAATTCTTGGAACTTTTGTTCCAAATACTCCTACAAGTGAGAAACTTCTTTCTGGTGGGAAAATTTTAATTAAAGCTCTGAAGTATCTAATTACTTCCTTAAAGATTTTTGTGTTACTTAAATTAGATTCATTCGATAATTTAATTCTCTCATTGATAAATGATTCAATTTACTTTCGAATAAGTACCTTCATTTCTACAATATTTAATTGCACACAATGACAATTTCAGTGGACAAATTTAATTTTGTAATACGTATACAGGATATTCCAATTTTAGTTTAATCAATTTAAATTTCTTGATATTTTTGTTTTCACTCATATAATTTCAAGCGAATCGGATCAATACTTGTCTGTAAATAACTGACGATATCATTAATATAAAAGCAATAAAAAAACCTTTTGAATCACTATGAAAAAATATTTCTAGGAGCTTACTGAAAGTTTATAGCAAAATTATAGTACTAATCCTATAGGTCTTATTGTTTGTTGTTTGTTGTATGGTCGATGAATTTAACTAAATAACTTTTTATACACATCCTTCTAAGGTACGGGACCCTTGGTGCGCGAGTCCGACTCACATTTGGCCGGTTTTTTTTACTTAAATTTTGACTGGCTTGAGTAATTGGCTAGAAAGCTGAAAGTCATTACTTTCTGTGATACTTACATATTTGCATCGAGCTTCCTATTTCTTCGAAATCCTTAAGCAATGTCTTAGTCCTTTGAGCTCTTAGCCAACCGACTTCTTTCATGCTCTAAGTTATTGAGAATTCTTAACGTAATTACCAAAAACCTCATTGAGCATGAAAAGGTATCCTCGTATCTATAATTGGTTTTTTTAAACGCCTAGTAGGGCCTGGAGAAATATTTCTCTTGTTACCCTGATGTTTACGAAATTTCTTTTATATATTTTCATCGTTGTTATAAATAAGAGGATGGAATAAAAGAAATGTATCCCGTATTCCTTGTGGCATTTGCAGGAAGTTGTTTAATACCTAAAATCCCACGCTTCAGATTACCTCTAACGCCTGCCAGTTGTGGAATTATATTTCCAATTCGTATATTAAAAAGTTTTGAAAATGTAAACACGTTGCCGTCGCTCGTTACGTCCCCCGCGGCAGTATCAGATTCATAGCCATACACTTAATTAATCCCTAGAATGGGATTAATTAAAAAGTTTAATGAAAGCAACGGCATAGCATGACAAACACAGTTTTCCTGTTCTTCGTTGTTTTCTCGGAATTCTGTATAGACAATAATTTATAATATATTTTTTCTTTTGTAAAACATTTACAGAAGATTCACAAAACCTTCTTTCTCCAGGATAAAATGTGCGGCGTTTTTGACCGGATACCTTTCAAAGGACGATTTCTGTTTACTTCAAAACAATTTTTTTATGTTTTTGACGCTTTTTTCTCTGAAGAGGGACTAAAACGAAATTATTGTGTTTTTAGATTTATTTATTTTTCCTGGTCTCTTCCCTTTAATGTAGGGCTATCATGAAACCTAATGAATTTGCAAAGATATCAGTCAATCATTTAAATGAGGGTTTTAAATAATTTTTAAAGTGTTATATTACTACATATTATGACAATGTTTGGAAAGTCGATTTTAAAACCAAGTTCGAATTTTGCTCCTAGTCAAAGTCGTTGCAGCAGCAGAAAACTTAAGATATGAAATGAGTTACCAGTATTTCTAAATTGAATTGTATAACATTCAAAATTCTCATTTTCACATCTGAAACATAGCAATTAACAAAAATCAGATATAAAAAAAAAACTTTAGCGCGTTTAGTCATATATTCACAAGAATAGTTTAAAACATTTGGTGGCCAGTACGGTCGTAATGTAAATACAAGTTTTTTATTATTATTTCCAAAGTTCTAAAACGAAAATGAATATTTGCGAAGACAATTTTGAAGATTTATGTCCCTTTCAGCGTAGAAAGGCCAACTTAAAATAACTTTATATTTTTTAAAGTTAGAAATTATTTCATTACCAAAAAGCTACTATTATAAATCAGCAGAAAGCAACACAAAATTTATTTTATCTATTTAAATATGCTATCTTTATATATAAAAATCTCGTGTCACGATGTGCGTTTACGCTCATCTCCGAAACCGCTGAACCGATTTCGATGAAATTTTGTAAATGTGTATTGTTTGGTCCAACTTAAAAGATAGAATACTTTTTATCTTGATAAGAGACCGTCAATATTTGTTATTGCAAATTTAAAGATTTTTTGTAGAAAAAGGATTGTAATTCATTTTTAAGATCCATAAGTATCTCAGTATGCCAACATTGTCAGGCATTGAAATTTAGTTTTTTGTGTCATTATTTTGATTTTATTTTCATTGTGCTGTGATGCAAAGAAAAATACGCAATATTGTGTGCTTAATTTTTATTTAATTTAGTTTCTTGTGTCATAATTTTGATTTTATTTTGATTGTGCTGTGATACAAAGAATAATACGCAAAATTGTGTGCTTAATTTTAAGATCTCATGAATTTTAGTTCTCTTGATGGTAATCAAAGAAATCAAATCGCCAATTTTTCACCTTCTTTCAAGAAGCTGTTAAGAATGGAAATAGCAAATATTACATCGAAAAGGGAATATAAAAAGTGATTATGAAAAAGACAGCTAATTTGGACGGGGTGCCCCATAATTCATCTTGCCCGACGCGATGTTGATATTTGTTTGATATTGACATTTCCCCGCGGACAAATAATGTATAGATAAAACATACATATAAGAATTTTTCATCGATATGGGCATCCAAAATTGAAAGTTTATGGTATGCGATTTCCACCAAACTTGGTGCTTAGTGGTTTTCGGGGTCGCTGAATTCAAACCAACTGTCAGAATTTACGAATTCGGACTGGCAAATTTTAAAGCTTCTGTGATTTCAACCAAACTTGGTAGGTAGGGGTTTTGCCTTATAGAAGGACTTTAACCAAATCAAACTCATCGCGCCACCCACCGGAAAAGGCAGAACAAGGTCTGCCGGGCCAGCTAGTATATGTATAATAATTTCTTTAGATTTAAAATTTTTCTCAGAGAAAATTTTAGCTATAAGAAAATGTCTCGTGTTAAATGAGTCTGATGTCTTAACGAACTCAATTTTTGTGAGAGAATTTTTTCATGTTTGTATCAACTTTTGAGTAACTTTTTATAATAATAAAACCAAAATTTGATTCAGAGCCTTGCCGGGAAATTTATAACACGATTTTTGGAATAGTGCTTTGTAGTAATATTGGTATTTTTACAGTATAATTTCAATAATTGAGTATTTCAACGAGTTATTTTAAACTTGCTGCTAACTTCGTTTTTCTGAAAATTTAAACATGAACTACAGCCTATTTAAGGAATAGTAAATTGAAAATTTGAAATTTCGGTTAAGAAACTGTCCCAAAAACGGAAATGGCGAGAAGCAGATATTCACCACGAACCATCGAACTATCTTAGAAGGAAACCCTGAAGAGAATTTGACAGCTGTTACAGGAAACGTCACGAAAGTCTGACATTTCCATCTTCAAAATAACATTCCGATTTGGCCGCACGTTACTCCGACTTCTGTACAAAGTCCGCGATTCAAACAGGTTCTATGTGAGTAATCACGCCGAGACTAAACAAAAACATCACATGGGAGCTAAGCAGGATGATGACATTGCCACCAGGTACCCTTCTTTTCATTAATTCCCTCCGTAGCCTTGAAAACTGAAATCGTTGCAGACCAGGGGCTTCACCTGGTTACTGGCTGTGTGCCCTGATCCCCATGGCGTATCTGGTGAGCGGCTTCAGGTACCCCAGCAGCTCCAACAAGTACATGTACAAATTCACAGTCCTCACAGCGCTGGGACTCAACTTGCAGGCGATGACTTACTTCCTGCACCTGAACACGGAATGTAGCAGATTGATTCGATTTTTCTATGCATTCCTCCCAGGCGTGGTGACTGCAGGGCTTCTGATGTTTGTGATGCACCAAAATCCTCTGGTTTCTATCGTTTGGGGAGTGGGATTTCCTCTGGGGTACCACCTGATTTACATAAAAGTACTAAAGGAAGTGCCACGGAGTTTTACACTCGGAGAAGCGTCTATAATTGTCCAAGGATTTGTTCTTTTCGTGCTTAACGCAATTCAGCAAATACCTCACATTTTCAAGGAGCCACCACAGACTGAGTTCTCCCAGATGAACGCTATTATGATGGTAGGTACTTAACTTCATAACTTTCATCCTTGATAAAACTGGTCTCTTCAAGGCAGGTAGCCTTGTTTGTGATGACTATTGAGTGCCTACTAGTCTGGCTAATTCCCCTGTTCAGGACGATTTATTTTTTCTACCCTCTTATGGTGGTTACAGTCATCACAATCTGCCTTATTCCAGTCGTCGGAGAGCCCGCACTTGTAACCCTAATCAACTTTATTTCAAGTGACTTAAAAAGGGTAACAATTTGCAGAAACATATCCAGCTCTTATAAATCGAATAAAAACTTATAGATTTTCCTGATAATTCTCTTCGCTGGACTAACAGGCCTCGCCTTATCGGCGGTGTCGTGGCAAGTTGGAAAATCCTCTAAGGCATCCACAGCAGTTCGAAAAATTTTCCACATTTTGGTAGTTTGTGTCTTCATCCCAGGACTAATTTTTCAATGCACCTTAATGTATATTGCATCCGGAGTTGGTCTGGCATTTTTAATTGTTTTAGAAATGCTACGACTTGTTAAATTACCCCCATTTGGGGAAGCATTAAATTCATCGTTTGAAGTGTTTGCGGATGAGAAAGATGCAGGCATTTTAGCTCTAACTCCGTTCTATTTGCTACTTGGATGCTCTATTCCAATGTGGATCAGTCCAAGCACCTGTGCTCTTACAGACACTGCTGGGGACAACCTAATCCCCCTGCTCTCCGGAGTACTATCAATTGGAATAGGGGACTCAGCCGCAAGTATTGTGGGTACAACGATTGGAAGGCACATAATTCCCGGTAAGGTTAATTTAATATTTTTTTTCAATCCAAAATATTTTGAATATTTTTATTTTTACCCACAGGAACAAAAAAGTCTGTCGAAGGAGTTGTAGCCTCGATACTGTTGCAGGGATTGACTGTTTACTACCTAATATATCTAGGCCTCGTAAAGCTCTCGTCCTCGCAGTTAGCAATCACCTCGGCCGCCGTTGTCTTAACCTCGATTCTGGAAGCGTTAACGAATCAAGTGGATAACATAATAGTCCCTCTAGTGTTTTTCATAATATCGAGTCTGTCCTAACCCACCGAAAGACGAGGTTAAACAAAAGCTTTTATTTTTGTAGAAAATCAGGGAAATGGAACGTAACAATAAACCATTTTCTGGCTAAGAATGTAGCTCAATGACTTTTTCGATCAATGTGTCCTTCTTTGCCGTTGATATCCCCTTCACGTTGTTGTCCTGCAAGTACGTTTTTAGTTGCTTCACACTGAGTTGACTCAGCTGAAATAAATAAAGGATTTTTATGTTTTAATTATGTTATTTATTGAGAGACTTACCCCATTCGTTGCGATAAGGCGAGAGATTTGTTCCTTGCTTAGATGGTCATCTGTTATTTTGGGCGCTTTTACTTGTTGGACGCCAGCATCACCGTCAGCTTTCCGCTTTGGAGCTGCTTGTGGATCCTATTTTGATAAAATTTTAATTAAATTTCAATTTTGATTTCCTTGCTCTGAACACACTTTTACTCAAATAAATACAGGGTGCGCCAGTTTTTATGTCGGTATGTAAACATTGAATAACTGAAGAAAAAAACAATCGATTCTTATATATGAGGTATTTTTTTATTCAGTTTGGTCCTTTGCAATTTATTTGGACCAGTTTTTGAATACAACATCAATCAAGTGGCCGCCTTTATTGGCCACAGCAAAATGTGCCCTTTTTGCTGCGCTTTCCAGTACCTTTTCAAGCATCTCGGGCAGTATAGCGATGATTTCGGCACGAATGTTTGCCTTGAGCTCGTCAATGGTCTGAGGCTTACTGGCGTACACTTCGCTTTTCAAATGCAAATCATTCTTCAAAATGCGCCGCAAAGTGGTTCCACTGACGCCAAAATGCTGAGCGCGGTGACGATACGACACTTCTGGGTGCTGGGCAACGTTCTCTCTGACCGCTTCAACCAGTTCATTGGAACGTCTTGATCGTCGATGAACTGCATGATGACGATCTCCCACTGTCCCGTGTTCAACAAAATTCGACATCAAACGACGAATAGTGTTGTTAGACGGTGCCTGTTGGCCACGATATTTTCGACGATATGCACGTTGAGTTAACACAACTGAACGACTATTTTCAATGTACAGCGTCACTATTTCGGCGCGTTGTTTCGGTGTGAAGCGATTCATGGTTAAAATTATACTGAATTGACGCTTCAAAAACATGTCTAATCAAGTCAATCGGTTGACAAATGGCAAAACTATTCAATGTTTACATACCGACATAAAAAATGGCGCACCCTGTACAATTTCCAAAAATAGCGCAGCATCTTAATTCAGTTTTCTTGGAACAACAAGTTCTATCTTAAAAAAATCGATTTATTTATTTTTAATTTTTCTGGAATGTACTTTTCACAAGTTGGTTTCGACCATATAAAAAAATATGTGATCCACCGATAGTCAAATAAATTTAAAAGTAAAAACAAGAGACTCAATTACCTGCCCCACACTATCAATAATTTGCTCCACGTACGGATGGATCCTTGCAGTCTGCTGGTCAATATTTGGAATTCCCTCAAAGTCGGGCTTCTCGAGCTCAACATCCAGAGCCATTGCAGCGATATTATCCAGCAAATTCTCAAGGTGCGGATCCTTAAACATCGTGGGACTAAAGTTGGATCTCAGCCTCAATTTCTTTAAAATCTTGCGAAACATCTCCAAGTCAGAGTCCGAAATTTCCGGTACTGTCCACTCGCTCAGGTCGACCTCCCTATAGTCGATCTCAAACGGTAAATAAACAGCCTGGAACCCATCATTCTGGATAGGAATATGCACTTCCTCGTCATCAGCTCGAGTAGGAACTAGGGCAATGTAGTGAGGGGGAACCTTCCTGCGGGTGACTATCACACAGATTGCCACCTTTTCCCTTGCAATGCATCTCTCCCACAAGGCACGGAACAGTTGAGTGGACCCTTCGATTGTTTTCTCGTTCGGGTAGAGAAAGGCACTGCTTTTAACAAAATTGTGCCATGAAACGCATGACCTTGGCTTGAAGCCGAGGAGAGTTAGCCCGGGTTCTAAGGGGCTTCGTAGTTTGGCCAGCTCTTCGCTGGTAAAGGTAATTTTCTCGCCGCCTACAGTAATTGTTTTTCTAAAAATAAATAAAAGTTAATTTAGTCAATCTAGATGGTGCAATAGGTTGAAACCTTTCATCTCCCGGTTTGCAGTACCGCTCATTTTCCACCTCCTTCGTTTCGGGGTCTAAAATCCCGATTTTGTGCACCCTCTTGCAATCAATCACCGAGTTGTCCTCGCGCAGCAGCTTCACAGATTTGGGGTACACATTCCTCTTGTAGTAATTATACAGCCCCACGGACAGCTGCACCCCATCACCAAGAGTCCACTTCAAGTGAACATTACACCGCTTCTTGTCCTGCCTCGCCTGCCTGTACCTAATCATCTTCTTTTCCTCCGCCACGTCCGGGGGCGCAAAATCCTCAAGATCCATGTCTCGTACCACGCAAATGAACTCCTTGTAGAAGGGCTCGTAGTCGAAGTCTTCGCTCATGGGCACCACCGAAAAGTTGACTCCGGTCTCCTCCAAGTCCTTGGCCTTCTGAATAGCCAACTGGAAGAGGTCAGGCTTCGTGGGATGAGGATGCTCCCGGTCTGTAAACAGGAGGATCGAGGAGTTGGCCAACTTGTGGCCACACCGACTGAACATCTTCGTGCACAGCCAAATCGCTTTATCGAAGTTACCCTCCGCCACGCCGTACTTGCTCCCGAAATCGAAATAGTCTGGTATGGCGAAATTCAGGAAATAATTTACAATATCTTTAGACAATTGCCTTAAAGGCAGAAGGACGGCGGTGTGGTCGGGGACGTAAATGTTTTGGATGCCTGCGGTGTCCTTGGGATCCGGGTTCTTGTCGGTGTTGCAGAAGACTACCCCGATCAGATCTTTGTCCCGGGTGAGTAGCCCATTCACCAAAGCACTCCGAATTATTTCAACGCAGTCCTTGAATCGCTGGGGCTCGTTGAACAGGAAGGCGTCCACCAGGAAGATGAGCGCTTCCCGCCCTCCGAAGCGATCCGAGTCCTCGTACTCCTCCTCGCTCTCTGAGTTGCCGCCCTCCTCGTTGTTCCAGGACATTTTTTAATAGTTGCTCTATTTATAAGGAACCAGTTAAGATAAGCTCGATAAATCAATGTTCTCAGGTTTTCCGGTAAATCGCTTTAAGAAACGGACACACAACAAAAAGCACTCAACACACGCTGGGCGCGCAGAACAGCTGACGTAGCGGAGGCACCAACCGATACCGGTAAATATGACGTAATTGTTAGTATATTGTTGCAGCGGATTAATGCACCTTGCTTGTTAACTGAAATACTACCGGAAATAAATTTGTCGCACTTAAGTGAAATTTTTAAACCAAAAATGTAGATTACTTTCTATTTTGAAGAAATGTTATAGACTTTATTTTGCTGGCATATTTTCAGTTTTTTTCAAATTTCAAGTTGACGCAGTCGAACGAAGGAGTTATCCCAAAATTTAAAAATCACTTTTAAAAAAATATACTTTCAGGAAGATATCGTTCTTAAAAGAAATTATTCGTATTTTATATATTTTTACAAGAAAAGATGCGTATATATTTTTACTAAAGGGGTTTCTACGAAATTTTGGACCAACTTAACAAAAACACTTCCCATTCAACCTTCTGCCTCTCATCTTTTATTGGTGTTAATAACGTACTCTTAAAATTTGTATTTTTGTTTTCGTTTTTACATTTCAATTACAATGAAATTGAAATCGATATTTACTTCAGTCGAATTGAAACTGCATCTTTTGTATTTTAATTTCAAAGCTCATAGGAAAAAACTTTCCGAATCGTTTTGTGCCGGAAAATTGAGATAATTTTTAAAAAATTAGCCTTTTTTGAGTATCGTTTTACAACCGACAGCCAAGATACTAAAATTTATAACTTTTTAGCCTTAAAAATCTGTATTGACCGTCGAATCGATTGTAACACTACATCGTCAGTTTTCCATATTAGCGCTTGAAAATAAAATTCGTGTTTTCTTTAAAAAAATAATTTTTATAAATTTTCTTACTTTGCAGGAAATCAATTTACACTTCCTGAGAAACAATTATCAAAAAGGACAATATTAAAAAGAATGTTTTTCTTTATCTGGTTACTTTAGCAAACTTCGATTGAAATGAAAAAACAGCTAAAGAGCTCTTTCCGTTTCGTTTTTTATTTCTATTCGTCCACCTTTAATACGAACATGAAGTTAAAAATTTTATTAATTTATTGATAATTGCCAAAGTATTTTGGAATATTTTAACAATATTTAGATTAAAAAAACACCTATTAATATTTCGAACTGAAAAATTTAATAAAAACTTCCTACGGCTTCATAAAAACAAAACTCTGTGTGGGTACATTTTTATAGATTTTTTATTTAACCTAAGTAATACACATTTCCTGTTTATATGCATATATAAATAATTCCTAATTATACATAAAATTTACCTTTCATACAAAGTTACAAAATAAAAAAAAATGTATTTCTTAGAGATGTTTCTATTTATTAGATATTGAATGGAACAAATATCCCGTTAACGTTACACCATCATAAATTGCGAAAGGCAAAAAACTCATCTAGAAAGTGATCTTGAACATTGCTAACAACTAAACCGAGAAAACCTTTTATTGAAAATAAAAATTTCAAATTCAATTAGAAGTAGGCGAAATTCATTATTTTTTTACAGCCGTAAAGCAGCATACTTTTATTATTCCTAGCAATTGGTTTTCATCTTTATTTTACAAGCGTTCATTGGTGTTACAAAAAAAGAAACAGGATCGTTCTAATTAATTTAGTCACAATGCTAAAAACAACAACACATCATTAAATGATTCGGTCGAAAATTGCAAAGTTAGGGGTGCTTAAAACCACCTGTCGAGGCAGGATATATATACGAGTTATTTATTTTGATTTTTAATTCAAAACAATTGCGGAGGACCCCTCGCTCCAACCTCGCAATCACAAGTCCGCCAGGGACAACTCTGAGATGGGGGCATCGGGAGCCCCCTGCAAATGTTCTTCGAGTGCGTGCGAAATTAATAATTTTGTAAATAGCTAAAACGGTCTTTCAACAAATGAATTCGTAAGATTTTTCCTTAGTTGCAAAACAAATTGATTTTATTATATTTTTAGTCGAAATTAGTTCTTCCCATAGACGTTCTCGTCGGAGTATGCGATATATAAAAAGTAGTCTTCCTCATGATGTTCCTGTGGAGGAAAATGTAAAGTTAAATGCTTGTGTCTGAAGCGTTGTGCAGGTTTTCTTACTTGGTAGAGAGATCCCATCGTAGCCGATGTTGGTGGAATGACATTGTTGACAAAGAAGAAAAGGGCGTCTTCGGGGCGCAGGTGAATCCTCTTGCGAATCAAGAAGTAAAACTGTCCTACGGTTAAATCAGACGGTACCAAATACTTTTTCTTGTCGAGATCACCGATGCGAGCTTTGGGTGCTTTCTCTACGATCACCTAAGAGTTTGGGAAAGGAAATACCTTATTTAATAATGAATTTATTATACATTTTATAAAAATACATATTATTATATACCGCCTTTACTATGATTGAAATATATATATATATCCTACTTTTAACTGCGAATGTAAAAAAAATAGCGAATTCTATATAGCGTTCGAAAGTTTTAAATTTCTCATGATAATTGGAAACCAGTAATTTTCCAAGGTCACCTAACTTAATATTGAAGTTTACAAAATAGTCATTAAAAAGAAAACTCACAGGTTTTTAAATCTCAAAATTCGAGCATACTATTAAAATTTAGAAATTGTAGATAAAAGATAATAGATTTTTGTGAAAATGGCTCCATAAAGGTTCTTAATTGTCACTGATTTCAAACTGCAGTAAAATTATAATATGAATGCATAAATATATAAAAATATTCCTAGGTCTACACCCTCAAATAATAGTGTTAGCAGCTGCAGACACGCGTATCATTTCCGATGTTTTTCGATTTGAGAACGTTTTTCACAGCATTTTCTAACAGGGACGAAGGAAAAAAGAATTAAAATTCACCTCACATTGTTTTCGAGTTATCAATAAAAATAGTACAACTTTCTAGTCTGATATATAGCTATTTTAGTCATATTCAGCTGCTATCAGATGTTTTTACATAAAAAAAATATATGGAAATAAATTTAAACTACTTATTACTAATATTTACTGCATTTTATATAAGGAAAATATCAGTCAATAGATTTTTACAAGAGGAACATTTTAATTCAAATGACATTTGGTTTGTGCGTTTTCACGGTAATTTAATAATACTTATTGCGTGACCGAAGCGTAGTTCATTTTAGTATGATTTTTATTTTGAAAGGGCAGTTTTAACTAAAAAAAAAAGGCACTTTGTCTATGGGACAAGAAACCTCGGAAAAGATAGAAATAACTAAATTGCGTAATTTTCCACTATATCGCAAACTCAGGAATCTTAAAACTTTCAGCGTAATTTCTTATTTTAAGTAAATGTTTTAAAGAAAAAGAGTAATTCGCTTACTACAGAGATTTAAAAAAAACAATGTGCTATGAGAACCCATTACTCATGTGTAGAACAGATTGAATAAACAATAAAATCGGATTATCTCACCAAACCACCTTACTTACATACCGAGGCAGGTTTCTATAAAAATGCGGGTGAGACCAATAAGTTGCTATTTAAGATAAAGGGAAGATTTCATTTGAAATTAGTGCCTTAAATTTTATGATCCAAAAGCCGGTTATGAAACATAAACATAATTCCAAAGGAGTATGAATTATTAATTTTAGTAAAAATTGCTACAAAAAATAAACTTTATAATTTTAAAGAGAAGCAATTGATGGGGGCACGAAAAGTGAGAAATGTAAGTCGTCATTGCTGATATAAAACGCTTCCGATTAGCCTTTATCATCTCGCTGGCCGGCAATAATCGTCTTAGATTAATTAATGCGCAAATGAATCATTCAAAACTAATTATCGTCAGTGAAAAATGTGCCTCAGAACAAAAACAAGCAGCTCTCAAAACCTGCTGTTTATACACAAACCAGAAATGTAGCTATGGCGATTTCTTCCCCCACCCACTAACGAAGTCAACGTTCGGTGGCGAACATCAGCGCATTTTATTGCAATTTTAGAGCATGTGAATTCCGATATTACGAGCTTTTATCAGAAAACAGACAAACACAACAAAACGTAAATTAAAGACGCAGCCATCGGAGGCTCCGGCGCAGTTCCGCCTAATTGGCACGTTCAGTGCCGTTCCAAACGCTTGGGCTAATTTGCAATTTTAAACCCTCGAATTTCGCAATTTCATGTTAACCCATCGTCAGAAAGCTCAATTCTTTTTTTCTCCCCTGAGATCTCGCCCGACTGGGCTTGACAGCAGCTCGGTTTCTTGAGTGGAGGAATAAAATTTAAAAAAAAAAAAAGGCGGAAAGAACGTGTGCAAACACGACACCCACACAGGTACAGCGTGACGTCTCGACGCGACGAAACTGCCGAAATGACCAACGGGTTGGGTGAGGCGAAGGAAAGGGCAACAAAGAGGAAAACAAAAATCAGCTGCGCTGATCACGTCTATTTCGATTCGGCTGGCGTTGGCCCCTCCGACGAGCGGAATTTGCACCTTTCCCCACTTGTGCGGGAGCACAATTTTCCTCTTAATTTGAAAACGACCTTGTGAACGGCCGATTTTGATAGATGACAAAGAAAAACGAGACGAACGGCACCCGAAAAACAAAGGAAGACATTTTGATTTCTGTTTACCACTCGGTCGCGGGGCTCAGGTAGGCCGTTCTCGTCTGCAGCTGTACCTGCACCTGGGGAGATAATCAAAGATTGATTGAAGACGCGATTCTAAAAATAATCAAATAATTTTCTGTTTTCCACGCACAACGGCGTCACTTATTTCCTCCTCGTCAGCTGGTCGCCAACGTCGATGAAAATTCGACGGCGGAACGAACCAGCAAAAGGCAAATGGCGTAACTCTCAAAGAATTTTGCTTTCAACAAAAACTGAGCTCGCCAGCAGTAATTACATCAGCTGTGCCAGCCAAAAATGCAAAACTATGCCAATCTGAAAGGGATTTCGACTCACTGGGACACGATCGGGATATTTCCTGCGGATTTTGTCGCCCTCCGCACGCCTCTTCTCGAATGGGTGCTCCTCCTTGTACTGAAATTTCATCCTGGCTGCCTTAGCGGGTGTGAATTGCGCCTCAAATGCCTAGCTCTTTGTCGGATACTTTATTTGCGTACTTAATCCGTCACTGATACAAATCCCGTGCGTATAAACTGCGTCTTAATCGCAAAATTCAAATAAAATTTTCTTTTTTAGCGCAAGAAAAAACTCCCTGAATGCTCTACTTTCCCACTGCGACGTCCATCAACTGAATCGAACTTGGGTATGTTCGTTCGATAGTGACTCGAGTATTTTTAAGCTTGTCACGTTGCAGAACCTGATCCTTTGTTTAGTAACGCCACATGGAAGGGGTGATAATTTCTCAACGTTACGCAAATGCAGTCGAAGTGTTTATTTTATTAAATGAAAATTAATCACACCACCACAAAATTAAACGTTTTCTACGCATAAATTAAAGGAACAATTTTCAAATGACAGCTTATTACACAGGGGAAAATTTTTGTTTTTGTTACAACTTCCGGTGACACTAATCGCGATTTTTAAACCCCAAAAGTAGGCAACAGTTATTTTTATTATTTCAGTGATAACAGTGCAATTTCAACTTTCCTTCTTTAATAAAAATAAAACTGTCGTCTTTGTCGACATTTCTTAAGAAACTCTTCAGCTAGGAATTTGCTTTTATTAATTTTTTCTGCTCAATACATTTGAGTTTATAGTTTTTAGACCCCTTGTCCGGTGAATTCCTGTTAATTTTGTAACGCATTTTTAAAGCTTTTTTTACCCTCTCCTCCTGTAAATAACAAGAGTAACAAATTTTAAATTTAGGATTTTTTCCGTAGAATACGAATTCACAAATGAAAATGCTCCATACGAATAGTTGGTTTGAAGAATATACAGAATACAATTGCTAGTGAATGAAAACCACTTTAGACTCTAGCGACATGAAAGTTTTAAAAATCAAAACCTGATTTATTTTACTACTTTTACTAAAGTTTTGTCAAAAGTGCAGTAATTTTTGGGTTTTTCGGAGTCAACTCCCGTTGTACTTTGCAAGTGATCTGGGGCTCGTATCTTCTGTCGAGTTGAAAATTAATTTGTGTTCTAATAAAATGTGATAAATCCTCTCCTCTAAAGCACTTCACGTAATTTATGAATAACCCCCTATTTAAATTGATTGATTTTCATGCAATTAAGTTAATGCACTAGAAGAAAACATGAAAGAAATGTTTTACTTCCTTTGTCTTTTTACTAAAGACGATATGAAAATTGCTAGATTATAAAATGTATTTACTTAAATGCTTTTCCAAGAAGAATAAATGCCAACGGGTCAATATTTTTAGGGGATTAAAAGAAGTTTTGCTGTATATTTTGATAGTTATAATTTTCTGATTAAAGTTTATTGCAATTTTAAAAAAAACTAACCGATATCTTTGAAATTTTTAGGTTTAAGAAAATGCGACCT
This sequence comes from Eutolmus rufibarbis, assembly GCA_963920795.1. NCBI lineage: Eukaryota > Metazoa > Arthropoda > Insecta > Diptera > Asilidae > Eutolmus > Eutolmus rufibarbis. Next base: position 38,599,740 of record OY987206.1, on the reverse strand, counting down.
ATTATAAAAAGGATTTATTTTACAAGATACTATAGGGCGAACCAAAAGGATAATTTTCTTCCCTTATGTGTTCCTCTTCTGTAAAAATATTCTGCTTTCAGATTATGAAATTAGGAAAAAACATCAATATTTTGGAAGCGAAATAATCTACCTTTATAATTCCTTAAATTTTTTTTGTTAATACTGCACTAAAATTAAAGAAAGCTGTTTTGAAATAAATTCAAAAATCAGAACCTTTAAAATTAATTTATGTAATACATTATATAACTACATTATTGAAAAATTCAAATCTTTAAAATGAAATGTATTGTTAGTCTATCAAGAACCATCCAAACCCAAAATAATCAACAATAATTTCTCGAAGTAATCGAATTGAAGTATAACTACCAAAGCTATCCACAAAAAACCCTATCAACTTTTATTTGAGAAAATTTAAAATCTTACGACAGTCTGCGAATGTCTAATTTTATAGCTTCTTCGATTTTAAAATTTTCTTAGGATCAATACAAAATTGGAACGGCTATTCACCATATTAAAATATGCCCAAGTAAGACAGAAAAATCAATATATTGACTTATATAAATTAAGTTTTAGTGCGTGAAAGAAATCCACTGAGACTGAGGGAGAAAATAGAAAGATATGTTTTTATAAATTGAGTTGTATTTGCGTGGAATACAACACAGGGAATTACGTTAAAACAATTTACTCTGCATCCTCCTCGTCATCATCGTTAGAACTTATCCTGAAGTATCTGAGTTCGTAGGAGTCCTTTTCGTTGGAGACGACACGGATCCAATCACGCAAGCTGTTCTTCTTCAGATACTTCTTAGTCAGATACTTAAGATACCTCTTGGAGAGATGCACATCGGAATTGACGTAGACCTTCATCTTCAGCCTTTCTAGGGAGACGTTGTTGCCAAGATTGTTTGTCTTTCCGTTCACCTTAATGCGTGACTTCAAGTATTTTTCCTGTAAAGTTAAAGAAAACATTTAAAACTGCCGCTCTTCCTGATTAAGTAATTAAAATAAAATCTGTGCATTCATTGTTAAACCACATTAAAAAAAAGATTTAAGCGGTCAAAAATATGAAAACGTATTGCTTTTCCACAGTTACACTGTGCTGGCGGCAAATTTCATACCGGTAGCACTAATCTGCTGTGGCTGGACTACTAGGGATTGGGGATCAACTTACAAAATCGGCGACGTCCATGATGTTGTCCTCGACGATGTTTGTGCAGTCAATTCCGAAACGAAGCTGCACCTTCTTCTTCTTCAGACCCTTGCCGCGGAGGAGTTGTTTCTTGGACACACGGCCGCTCTTTCCAGTAGCGGCGGCAGCGGTGGCGACGACGCCCTTCTTCTGAGGCTTAGCGGCAGCAGCTGGTTTGGCAGCAACAGCCTTGTGGGGCTTGGCGGCCTTCACCTTCTCAGCTTTTGGCTGTTCGGGCTTCTTGGCAGCTTCGGCAGCGGGGGCCTTAGCTGGCGCAGCAGGCTTAGCAGCAGCTGGTTTAGCGGCAGCAGGTTTGGCAGCAGCGGCTGGCTTCTCTGCTGACTTCTTGGCGGCGGCTTCTTTAGGTGCCTCTTTCTTCACCTCCTTCTTGGGAGCAGCAGCTGCTGCTGCTGGGGCGGCCTTCTTGGCATCCTTAGCAGGGGCTGGGGCGGCCTTCTTGGCATCCTTAGCAGGGGCTGGAGCAGCCTTCTTAGCGTCCTTAGCAGGAGCTGGGGCTTTCTTAGCGTCCTTAGCAGGGGCAGCTGCCTTTGGTAGCGGCACCGGTTTAGTGGGCTTGGCAGTGGCCTTAACTTCCTTAGCAGCGGCCTGGGCTGTCGCCTTCTTCGCATCCTTAGCGGCTGGGGTTGGCTTAGGTTCTGGCTTCGCTGGCTTCTCTACCTTCCCTTTTGCTGGCTTATCAGTTTTTGGCTTATCAGCCGCTTTCGCGGCTGATTGTTTTGAGTCCGACTTACTTGCAGCCGACTTAGTCTGGAATTTGAGAGAAAACACATTTCAATGCATTTTGACAGATCAATTGTGAGGTTAGCTGGGCTCTGGTAGAAATGCAATTCTTAGGGAGAGCCCCACTAACTTTGTAACAAAAACCGCATAAAACCACTGCGACCGAAAGGATAGTAAAACAAAAAATGCAACTGCAGACTCGGTGGGGCACAGCACATAAACAATTGACTGAATCACTTTCGTCACAAGAAAAATTAGCGAAACTAATCTTCGATTATTCGAGCCATCCTGGGGTGAATTTCGTTGTAAACACTATTTTAAGATGGTAATTATCTTTGGGCTTTCATTTAGATCGAAATTTCAATCACTTTCTGTGGGAATTATGCGATTTTTTGACACTTTTCTTGAAACTTACACTGGGTGCCATGTTTACTTGTTAACAGCACTTCGAAAAAGAACTGGTTCGCATTGAAGTTGCAGCGAACGCGTTTGACAGCTCTGTAGATTTTCTTTTAGTACTGCCACACTCTTTGTAATAAAAATGGATAAAGCAATTTTGCAACTTCCTGTTTGGAAAAAATTGATTTCTTACTTATTTAAAAGATCGTTTGGGTAAGCTAAAGAATATGCTAAGCAACATTTTTTAAATTAGTTTTTAAACTTAAAATTGTCCCATAAAAAGGCTGTTTAGATCTTTACAAAATAATCTTCATTTCATTTTCTAACACATATTTATAATCCTCTCTAAAATACGAAACTTATCTCTTTGCATTAAAAGCAAGTTTAAAATAAGTAAACTGATTTTGGGGTTTAAAAAGTGCGCATACAGTTTTTTTGGCTATCAATTTAATTAACAATTTAGATCCTTAGTTAGCATTCCTTACAAAAAACAATTTCAATGAAACCTTTTATAATTAAATGTGGAGCACTTTTGATGTATTTAATAAATATGTATATGGAGTGTTCTTCGAAAAAATCTGAAATTCTTCAGGCCCAGATGTATAGGGTGATTTTTCATCTACGACTTTATGGGAAATCTTCAATAGACAGGTTCGACGAAATTACATTTTCATTTATTTTTTGTTCACCGTAGACGCATTTTATTTAGAAGTATCTTCTACCCGTGCTGTTGCCACTTTTTTAATTCTATTAATTTCAAAACTTCTATATGATAACGAAGTAATAAGAATTAAGTCAACTTGAGTAAAGGACTAGCATATGTATTCTTAAATCCGGGACTGACTTCATATATAAAACAATTAAAATTATTCCTTATTTACTCGTAAGAATTTATCAATGACACTGCTTTTAAGGATAATTTTTGAAGCTACATATTTAATACAAGTGGACGTCTAGAGAACTCCACCGCTGCCTCCTTTTCTATAAATCATAAATTTACTACTATTTACTCGTCTTAAAAAGTAAATTTTATAATTAGTTTTATTCATAATGGTAAAAGCGTTTGACGGGCAAATGTGAGAGATTTTGAAACGATCTATTAACAATCAACCGTCAACATTTTACTGATAATAAAAATGCTATAGAAACTCTATTCAGTTTGAAAATGAAAAATTCATGTTATTTATTTTAAATTATTCCACTTTACTTATGTATTATCTTAATTTTTCACATGCTGAAAGAAACAATAAAAAAACAGCAACGCAGATCGTTACATGAAAAATTATGTTGAAAAGTATTCTGCTAGTTTTCTAATCTTGGCTTATATTAGGGTATAGGATATAAAGTGAAAATAACGGAAGTGAAAAGCGAATTGTTTGAAATTCGACATTTTATTATATTCTACATAAATTTATTAAATCTTCACTTTAACCAGTACTAATGCCGCATATCAAAGTAACGTCAATCAACATAGAACCTTACTAATAAATGTCCACACAGACGTTGAGGAGTCCGTTCCACCCCCAACGAGCGTCCTGTGACTGTTTTTTGCCCACTTTGTCTTTCATTGTATTTTTTATAAACTGCATAAAAAATTTCTCATATAAATTGTTTGACCATTACGTTTCATTTTTTTAGACTTTTATATTTCACATTGTGTTTCACTTGTTTCAATATATTTATAAAATATTTAAGCCAAATATCAGTAACAAACGAGCTATGTTTACTTTGTATCATGTCTCTTACTAAAATTCTCGAAAGGTATCACTTTGTTTTTTTTTTTTTCTTAACACGAGATTTCTTTAAGTAACAGCAACATTTAAGAGGTCTCTTAATGGATATATTTTGTGTGCATTTTCGTTCCTTTTTACATTACTAATATTTAAATTTACTTTTATTTCAATATAATTTATATTTATTGTTAGTACTGAAAGCAATAATTAATTAAATTTTTACTATAAGACAAAATTTATCTATCGGTTTATTTTATGGTTTCATGTAAGTCACTTAATTAAGAAACATTATTATAGCAATTGAGTACTTGGGATCTTACTGTTTGACTATATTCATCCACCGAAATTATTTCAATCTGAGATAAAGTATATCCATTATATTAAAAAATTATTCACTCTTTTATTCAGAAGTCAATCTTACAGTTGATGGATACAGTTTTAAAAGATGGAAATAAGTACCTATCTTAGTGTGCCTCCTATTTATTATTTATTGAATTATGTGTATAATTCATAGGACGAATCTTTGGTTACACTTCAGCTAATAAGAGCTGACTCTTCCACAGTAAGTCCCACACGTTTTCTAAAACAATACGATTTTTAGCATAATACTTATTAAACATGTTTTTGATAATTGTCCAAAATTGTCACTCCAAGCTTAAAATATTTCCTATTTAAAATAAGAAATATAACAAAACGTAGGCGATTCGTAGTAAAACTTAAAATGTTTTAACGACTTAGAATAAATTTAAAAATTCACCACCACGCTCAATGCGATGCATCGATTAATGGCCAATTTTGATTTATTTTAGAAATTAATGAAACCGCATACATAGTAAGTCACCATGAGCTAAAATTTTACATTTTTAACCATAGGCAGTTTCATATTTCAGAAGCAGCGCGTACTACTGTTTGGATGCAAAACGGGTTGAGCATGATTTCGCGATTATTAGAATACTGATCGTTAAAATTTCATCTCAACTTATCAAAATCCTGAATATATAAATAATATTTTTAATGTCAGCTGGAAATAAACGAATTTAAGACAAATATTTTATCCGACTTATCGACGGTGACAAGGACGCTTTTGATTTGTGAAATGTAATTATTTATAGAAGGTTTAAAATTTTTTAAATTTACTCTTAGAAGCATTTACTTTTTGTTTGGTTCTTGATCTAGCGTCGTCACCAAAATGGGAAGGGTTTTGTATTTACTATCACCAGGAATAGATGACTATTATTACCTTTTCTGTTTTTCAGACTCAATATCGTCATCGAATAAATTCAAAACCTTATTTTTCGGAGTGTTGTGAGTACATTTGAATAACAATATACAATATAAACGACTTTTTACTAAACTGAATAATGCAAACAATTCGGATTCTGCCTTTTGACTATTGTTAGACATATCTTATACGATAATACCTCAAATAACATTTTTTTCCAATAATAATAATAATTATGGATGAAAATAAATAAACTTAAAAGCATTTTGGCTTTTAAAATTAAGCAAGATATTCAAGTTATATGTAGTTCACCAGAATATTTTTGCGAGCATAAACGGCAACTTTGTCAAACATTTTAGAAAGATATAAAGCTAAAATCTTTTTATATTTTCAGAAATAAAAACCGTTCACCACTTCCATAGCAAATTCAACCTTTTCAGTTCTTGACGTTCTCAATTTATTTGCATATTAAAATAATTGCTCTTATATAAAACCAATTGAATTCTTGAAAATTGTTTTTCCAAACATTTGACAATTTCATAGTTTTAAAACTGTTAAGGCAACTTCCTATAAAATAAATTAAAAATGCTTAAAAGAAATAAATACTCATTATTTTTTCGTTATAAACTTCAACGATAGTTGTCAATTTATTTCAGAAAAAAAAACCAATTGCAATTCATAGAACCAACAGAGGAAAAAAATACACATCGATGAAGTGGGGGTGATATAACTAACAAAAATAATAATTTACACATCTCCATCAGTACATTCAGCATAAATACAAGTAAAAATATTCCTTGCGATATCTTTGCTTATCTTCACTTAAAAGACGCTTATGTAAGTAATCTTAGTTGTAAGGGGAGAAAGTACAAAAGCAAAGAAGGTTCATTTTATTTATACAATTCAAGGGGAGGGGATCAAATTTATACAGTTTGAAATAGACCTGAGACACGACACTCTCGCACGACTCCTTCATCAACCAAACAGGCAGAACAAACTAAGGTAAAAAAAAAATAGAGTGCTTAAACCTAAAACAAATCGACAAAAGTCTTTTATTTTGAATTCATAGGAATTATATATCTTATATTTGTCGCCCTACACAGGTCTCCGCGGTCACAGCTTACAGAGCCTCCGTCTTCCCGACCGCTGTTTTTGTTGTTCAAAATTTTTCCTACATGTTTTTTTCCAAACTTACTACCGCATTGCCATTATATTCGACACAACGACAAAAAAATTATTAACCTAAAACTTGGCAGGATCGGAGGCTACAAAATGTGTTTGAATTGAAAATTTAAAAAATAAAATATTTGAAAACAAAAGAAAATATTCTACTACAGATGAAATTCTAATCTTTTGCTATTTTTCTATGGACTTTGCCGCCCTTTTTATGTATCCGCTTGTGATAGCTCTGCGCCAGCGAATTCACAATTGAGATGAGGAAATAGCAGATCATCGCCAGAACGACTTTTTCGAAAATTTTCGCCAGCATGTTGCCTGATTCACCCGTTGGAGCGTTCTTTCGCCCGTGCAGCTTCTTTTTCTGATTCTCTAAGAAGGATTTAAACGGCTCCTGTAGTCGTTTACCAAATACTGGAACGTGACGAAGTAAATCGACGGCACGTTCTATCAAAGATTCATTAAAAGCAATTATCACGAATATCTTCTGGATGTGCATTTTAATGACTGCCTTGCCCAAAAGGGTTGCACCAAAGAAAGTCCAGAATGGCACCAAGAAATGGCCGCAGGTTATTCCAGCAAGGTCGAACAGTGGATTGGGTATCTGAAAGAAATTATGAAGAACTTGGTTAAAATAATTAAACTAAATTATAGGGTTTAAGGTTTAAAGTTGAATTATGCGTAATGCTTTCTTAGAAGCAGTATAAAATAAAATTTTACAACACTTACACTCGCACAGGCCAGGATACCCAAGAATCCAACTTTTTCAACGACCCTTTCCATGAATAATTTGGCTTTATCGAGGATGCTTAAGTTTCCTCGTTCTTTCTTCTTGTTTAATTCCTCAAATTTTTGCAGGTCTTCATCATCGTCTGGATCATATCCAGAAAGACGTGCAGCTCTTGCCATAAAGTAGGGGGGAAGTTCTCCAAGTGCTGTTCCTGCCCCCCAAAGGAATGCTTCTAGTCGAACCTTGGCCATTATATTCCAAAGATTCGGTGGAACGTTTGTATCAGATACGTCAGGGCATATAATGCTGTAAACAAATATCATAAATTGAAGAGATTTTCAAAAACTAAAGTTAAATCAAAAACATTATATTTTAATTAACGTGTAAGCATGATTTTATTAACAGAGAAAGGATTTCAAGGTAACTAAATCACTTTCCTTACTTTTATCTTAAAATTTTCTAATACTCTACGCTCAATTTTTTTCATCGTTTTGATTTTCTTATTTAATCAAGTTACTAATGGTCCAAAATTATAGGACATTTTACTTTTCGAAATGTTTACAAATTTACTACAAATTACATTATTATGCTTTGACTTGCTCATATACTATAGATTTCCTCAATTTTGAATTTTTTTCATACGTGTATAATTGAGGAAGTTTTAAAAACATTAAAAAGAAGAAAACTAAATTTCAGTCCCATTAATAAAAAAGCCGTCGTGTGAATATGTGCATTAAGGTAACCGTTAATTAAGCAATTTTCAATTACTAAATTCTTTGGGAGTTCCCTTCAAATTTCTTAATCGATCAAAATTTAACACGATAATTACATTTAGCTTTTAAATTGTTTCTTTAAACAATTGACACATGATCAATGTTTAGATTATGTGTGGGTTTCTTGAAGCTTGAAGTTCGTTCCTCAAAATGATAAAACTATTTTCAATCCTTATAACTAGACCTTTCAAACAAAACTCAATTAAACGGAAAATAATATAAAAAAAAAAATATCTATTGAAAAATATGCTGATCAGTAAGGCTAATACATAAATACTATACATATGTATATATTTGTTTTCAGAAAAATTGTAATTAGAACACTAAAATTAAAAGTTAGTTACTTACTCATCTGGATACGGTGGTTTGGGGAAATTCAGTGCATTACACTCGTAGGCTGCAAGCGTTACGCTCGCAATGTGCGGCCCCAGGTACAGCAGAAATGTGTGAAGACCTGTACCAAGTCCAACTGATGATAGGACTCCAAGTCCTACCCAGTAGACAACGAACCAGGTATTTGTACGAATCAAGTCGATCAGTAACTGATGACGCCCGGGAATTTTGTAAAATACACATAAAATTGCTACTAATACTAAGACACCGGCCAGGAGCAATCGGTGCTGAACTAGTCTGGAAGAAGACGACAAAATCAAATCATTACAATCGAGAACGTGGTAAGAATAACGAATTTTCCACTTACTTTTTTCCATAAATATGTGTCAGCATTGCACACTCCAGCATGCAGTACTTCATCGTCTGGATAGGCCTCCTCCACAATACGATTTTTTCTCGCTCCTCCTTCTCTCGTTCCTTGTCCTTGGCTGACTGTTTCCGGACGAACGACGGGGCTGTGCCATTTGGGGACCCGTTCGCCCCAATTTTCGCTGCCTTTGAAGAGTTTTCCATGTTTGATTTTCTTTGGTTGGTGCTGTTATCCAACGAGTCCTGCTTCTGTAATTGCGACATCTTTACGCCCAGGCGCTGCAACTGTAAGACAAGACAATGCGGAGAATTTCAACTGCTGAATCTGCCATGGGTGCGATGAATTGGAAATTTTGTACAAAAAAAAAGCACGTATTTGCGCAGCTAAGTAAACAACTGGCAGCGGGTGCAAGTTGTGCAAGCTGCAGACGTCTTTGAACAAAGAAAGACAAAGCGACGGTTAACTCGTTCGGGGAACGGAGCACAGCTTAAATTGAGCAAGTTTGTTTGTTTTATAGAAAAACAAAAAAGCGTATGCGGTAGCAATGTTTTTTAAAGACCATGGCAAAAGTTAGGTCTTTTCAAGGTTTGAACATAAACAAATTATATTATGATTGCCACTGCAGAAGTAAAAGCAATCACGTTTAATTCATTTTAAGTTTAATTAATATTCAGCGGTTTCGATTTCCGCTGAGCCTTTGGATAGTAGTCCAAAGCGGTAAGAACTCCTTACTCGCATAAGTGATTATTTCGATTCGTTTTCTTTAGATGAATTATTTTCTTAAGCTATCAGGTTTTTTGATAAATGTTATTTGTTTTGCAAAGATACGTGTAAATCTTTAAGAGAAACGATGTATATTTGGCTGAATTAGTACATCTCCGGCCAGTATAAAAAACATGTAATTTAGAGAAATCTCGTTTAACAACACTTTAAAGCAGGATACCTTTATAAAACGTATGAAAATTACCACTTTAGAGTGTTTCCAACTTATAAAACCTATTGGTGGCTTAAGCCCTTAAATTAAACCCATAAAATGTTCAAAATGTTTTTCAAATTGTATTTTCTTCAATTTGATATTCCACTCGATAGTACTAGTTATTATTTCTTTGTAAATTAATGAAATAGCCTCCAACGACCGCCGCATTTAATTTCATATATGTACTTAGTTGTCTATATAAACAGAATCACTAGTTGAAGCATGAAAACTCGCTTGTTAGATTGTTTATTAAATTCATTAAACAGTTTAGGTTCTACATAGTTCAAAACACAGAAACTCACCAATATACGCGCTGGTCGACTTTCGAGGACCACTTTGTTTGTATTTTTATATTCAGAACAAAACAAATTTTGAATTAAAAATTACTTATTGCATTGCTCATGAATAAGTTCAAGAAAAGATTTGCAATATCATAAATTATTTTATAATCGAAAGTGTAAAAGAACTTTTGTAATCTTCGCAAAATAGGTGTCTTATTGCAAAATCTTCTTGGTTTTTAGGTGAACTAAAAAAGCAGATACTTTTCAAGGTCTAGAAAATATCGAGTCTTTGCGCAACAGATTAGTCGTGAAATTAATGAAACTAATTGGCTTCAATACATTCGTTATTTAAATATTTGCATTTTACGGTTTATGGAGTTGTAAATGACATTAAATTAATTTATATTTACATTGATGTTTATATACATAGGTATACCGAATCATAATCCTGATTTAGGAAATATTTCCCTAATTAATAAGTAAATAATCATAATATAAAAACATTAATTTAATTAAAAGATCTCTTTATTTATAATGACACTGCGACTATAGGCACCCTCAATTTTTTAAAAATCCAATAATAAGAAAAAATAATTACACAAACTTCCAGACAGTCTTTCTTGCCTGCAAAAAACTCATTATCTTTGTAAATATTCATTTGAATTTGAAACTCGTCTATAGAGCGAATGTAGAAGATTGCGAAATATCTCAGATCTTCTTATCGGCGAGCTCATTAACATTAACATTTCAACTATAGACGTTGAATGAGTTCTTTGTGGGGCACTTCCCAAGATCAAAAAAGTCCCGGAAAGTTAGCCAATAAGTTAGTAAGACAAAGAATGTGACTCATACTGAGTCTGATGCAAAATCACATACACTTTGTGGTGCTGAGCGAGTTTCCCACTTCCCTTTTTGTGCTAAAATTACTTTCTAACTGAAAAAATAGACTACGGTGGCCTTAATGTTCCAACTATGCCGGCACCATTTATCCAAAGTAAATTCGTTTTAACCGGGGAAAGGCATTGACTAGTTGAGTAGAATGTAATTTTTCTCCGCCTCGTCGGTCTCGCTTCAGTTAATTCGAAAGTGACCACCTCGAGATGGAAGTACTCCGCAGCGTTTAATCACCTGATCGGTGAAACAACACCTGAACGCTACTTGCAACGTTCTCTCGAAATATTTCCGCCGTCTCTCTACGTCCGAACAGCACTTCTTTCTATGGAGGATTTTACTTTACCTCTGCAGGTTTCCGTCGCCTGAAGGTTTTCTCTTTTTTCATCACTTCGTTTTTGTACCCGCATCAGCGCTATCAAAGCGCTGATTGTTGGCTCTGAACCCATGTTACCTGCCGCAGAGGCCCGGTGCTGGACCATTTGTGAACGAGCAAAACGGTTTGCTAGCATAACGTTTCAAGGTGCTAATTCACCGTTGAATATTTAAACATTTTTCATTTTATTTTCATGGAGAAATGCTTGCCTTTCGTCTTATCACCGGCAGTGATTTAACGAGCCTTCAATTACGGTTACAAGAATATTTAATATAAATTTTCAATGACGAAAATATCTCAAGTCTATACTTTGCGGAAGTTTTGTCGGAGATGCGAATTTGATCTCGGTTCGTTGGGGTTTAAGATTTCTTTTCTACGAAGGTCTACATAGAAATAGGTAACGATTTTTTCAAGTCACTGGATATCTGGCAATATTTCATTATCGAATATAATTCTTTCCACGTCAAGAATTTGTAATAATTAGAAGCGACTTTAAATTGGTTCAGGGGGAAATTAGTGATACAAAATGTAACTTAGCAACTTAAGACCTTTATCCAGCCGACAAGCTAATTCGTTTGCATATTATACATGCGTACACATTCGTTTCATTCAAAAGTTTCGTGCCGAATCAAAAATGTCTAGCATTATCTTAAAGAAATTTCACAGACCTGAATTTCAAAGGAGTTTTTGTTTATCTGGCACGTGAATGTCTAATCGCATTTAGTTATCTTTACATTAATATTTATGGTTTGTAACATTCTCAAATCTTTCTCCTAGTCTACACGAAAGATCTGTTTGTACGACATGTGTCAGGTTAAAAGTTGAAATAAAGATGAAGTTATATCTAGAATCTATGCCTGTACGAATAAGTAAATTTTGTTTTTTGAGTGACATAATTTAAAGATACGAGTATACGTAAATTTAGAAAAATCTAACTTAAGCCTTGAAAATTGCTGAATCAAATACCGATTACTTACAACAAATAAACAGTTAAAGATTACAACGGGCGATATCAGTAAGTTACATATAAATTAAATTAAAGATAATTACATATTATAGCTATATCTGAGGACTAAAACTTCAATTAAATTTAACCTCATTATACTATTTGTATTTCATTATAAAATTTTTGAGAATTATTAAAAAATTTGCGGTTATGTAGTCTAGGCATTTAAGGATTTCATTTCTAACTAAATACTGGTAAAGATGTTTTCTATAAACCTTTATTTTGACATTACAAACAAAGTACGAAAAGTCCATAATCTTGTCAGCTAAGCGAATTATTCGAAGTCAAAGGTAGAACAATCCACTTTTTTGCAACTGGACTGGTTTATTTTTAATTAAAAACATCCGATCGATAAAAGTGATTTAAAGGTAACACTATCATATTATATAATAAACAAAAAAATGAATCAACGATGGTAAGTGTTTTGGGTTCTCGATTCGACGTAGAATAGATAGATATTTCTACATATGTTTTTATTTAACAAAAAAGTGCATACATACGAGTAAGTTGGAAAACTTATTAATTAAATTAGTCAGTTTATCATATATTATTATGATGAACTTTGCAGATCATACTCAGATAATATTTTGTATAGAGTGTACAATTGAAATGGAGCATTATAAGCTGAACTAATTAGAATTCAGCGAACATTTAATATTATTGGCAATGGTTCTACTGACAGATACTGATTCATTTCCTATGTCTAAAAGCTTTATTCTGAAAGTGATAAATTTACGACCGACCGAGCAAAGTAATGTCTACATAATCTCAAAAAATTTGTCATTGGTAACATCACAAAATAGCAAGCTCCACGCAGTGTTTATTTTCATTGTTTTTTTTTTCATACGAATTTTTTCCGGCTCGTGTGAAGTTAAACTTTCGTTCTTCTTCTGAATCATTTGCGTTACGGCATAGACTATTCAAGCATAGTTGTTATTTTCACACAAAAACCCTGCAAATTCCAAATGGTGCGCCTTTTAGACAAGCAAATTAGAAAAGTGTTGCAAAAATCCACCTTCAACTATACCTTGAGCAGCATATCCGAAAATATCCTGAAAGTTTGCTCGCTCCCGTCATCATTTGGGGCACCGAAACCAAAGTCATCTCTGTTCAGCATAAACATTCTTCTGCGTCGATCAATTAATTGTGAAACCCCCGATTGTTGCAACATTCTAGTCAACAAAATATATAATGTAATGGGCCGTAATAGCACTTTCGGGGCGATCAAATAAAGTGAACAACACTGTCTTGGCGCACACACCTCGTAGTTGTAAGATGCTCTATAAGATCGTCATTCACCAGCCTATATTTATGATATCTTGAGCGATATTCACGGTCTGTCGTACTTGCATTCAAACTAAAGATATCACACCATTGACCATCCCCGATTACGACTTGCTCACGAGTGTAGATCGCCAATAGAAGCGCGAATGCGGAAGACGTCGATTACACTGAAAGAAGCGCCGGTGATCTACGCGATCAAGAGCACCACATGACCGAGACACACAAGACTTACTTCTCAGATCACTCAAGAAACTAGTGGAGCAGAAGAGGCTCTGCGAAAGACAGACCGGCCGGTTTCTTGGCCGTTTTTTAGGTGCCACACACGATCGTCTTTTGCCTCTCTTGTATCTTTTTGTAGCTATTTTTAAAATGGGAACGGAAGAGTATAACACACCGCGGGTCGCAATTGACCCTCCCGATGAGACCGGTGTAATTTTCGCGTATTTTTCGCGAAAAATTTGAAACGTGGTATATATTTTTCTTTTGGGAGGGAGGGGCGAACATTCATAAGTAGAGCATAGCGCGTGTGTTTTATTTTATGCCGTTGAACCGGATCGCAAAAATCTTCGCCCACTTTAAAGTGGTAATTGCGAGTCCTGGCCTAGGAGTCTGCTGCGACATGCGATTGCCAGGAATGCGAAGTTTTAGCCCAACTTTTTGGCGCGCTTCCATTTTTTGTCATAGTTGCGATCTTTGTTTCTGTCCACTCGCGTTATAGTTTTGATAAATAGCGCTGCAGCTAAGGAGATTGGGAAACACCTTGAACGGATAGCATCAGTCAAATAGACCACTAATTGCATGCTGTCGCGCGGGGGTTGACCACAGTGTAATAAAAGTAAAATAGCGCTGGACACTGACCAGTGACCTACTTCGCTTAACAACTTTGATTGAATCGAGTTTGAATGTGACCTAGTTATGGAGCATTCAGCGAATAATGCGTGCCGCGGGTGCGCTTCTCATGCACAATAAATCTGCCATGAATTCCATTTTTGGTGTTTAATAAAAGTGAGTACTTATCGGCGGTCGTCTCATCTGCCGTGACCACGATCGTTACTGGCTTAGAGTCGAGAATTTCACGGTTAACTAACTTTTTTGCATCAGGCTTGAGTTACGAACACCGGCAAATTTGCATGTAGCTTGTGGCTGCTTCAGAAAATACTTTCACTGTTTACTGCTCGGAAATGTTAATAAGCTGACAAAGACGCTTTCTTGCTCTTTTTGTAGCCAAAAAATTCTGAGAAGCAGCGATCGCTTTCTGTTTCTTGAAAAATGTTTACATTTAAACGGATCATGAGCCATTCACAGAATATTGATGAATCTTAACTTTAGTAAGCGTGCAGCTTTGTTGCAGGGCAAATTGTTAACATTTAACTGTTTTATTTACATCAATGCTAGAGAAATGTAGTTTTTTTTTATGATTCAAGGACTTGGATGTTTGTTTTCTTAAGAAATATTTTATAAACTTATTATAAAAAAAACATTTTTGGATTCTTCATTTACATAATCTCTAAAATTTGATATCAACTTATAGATTTTGAATCGTACCAATTTACAAATTTGTGGATAAATCTCTCTTTAAACGTTCATTTAGAGATTTAACAACATTATACTGTGTGTACATTAATAAATGCGAAGTCGTGTTGTTTTATGAGGACTATCATGAAAATGTATTAAAATTGTTAAGCCCTGTCATAGTTGCATTCTATGACGAGTCAATTTTAATTGCGATTGAAATGATATTCAGTTTCATGGTGAACCATCATAAACTAAAGCAAATTATACAATTTTATGCAAAACTAGCTGCAATTTTTTAAATTCATTAGCAGCGTAAGATTGAATGTTAATTAGATCGGTGAATTGTTTGAAATCCGTGTTGATAATCATGTTAAAAAAGTGTTGTTTTTAATAGTGTTTTGTGTACAATTTGATTCAAATGGATTTTGACGATAAAAGTAACTGGGTAATACTTATGCTTATTTATATTAAATAAGCTATTAACAATTGACAGGAATATTTTTTAATTTATGTTGTTACAGCACTCACTTATTCTGCGGAAAGTAACATGCTTTGCTGCAATGCGCAATTACAGTTTTATAATATTATTTTATGGTGGCTTTAATTTTCCAGAAACGCATTTTTAATATTTCCTTAGCATCCTCGTTGCAGCCGAGTTTCAAAACGTTTTGAGAAAAGCAGAAAACAAACTAATTTTTGTGAAGTCCCAACTAAACCGATTTTACTGACTGGTTTTCTATAATAAATATTGAGTAGCTATTGCATAGATTTCAATTTTTGAGATAAATGTTATTTGTAACCGGCTTGCAATTTTTAATTTTTTCATGGTTTTTTGGCCCCGCTCTTCTTAAAAGTACAGTCAGACGAATATAGTTTTGGAGTGTGATGTATTTTTATGCAATTTAATTAGTGGTAATGATTTTCTATATGATTAATATCAATTAGTAAAAAGATCATTTCTGCGACATATTACCCCTTGAATCCCCTTATTATTATGACAAAACGCGGGTGCAGCAATTTAGGATGAGTAGTTGACAAAAAAAAAAAAGGATATTCATCCTCAACTCCACCATGTGAAGCGATAATTTAGCGTGCAGGCTAAGTCAAAAATATTCAAAAAGTTCGTGTGTAAAGAGCATTATTAAAGTTGATGCAGTGGAAGCATCCGGCGGCATATTATAAAACTTACACTCTGAATGTGTGAATTACCATTCTTTGCTTTTTTAAAATTGTTGCGTAATAATTAAAAAATGCTTTTGCGTGTAGTTCATTGCTGAAAAAATATTTTCTAGCCAATTTGTAAAATTCATGCTATTAATAAACGTTTCAAACTACTGCAATCTTCTACAACTCAAAGCAAAACAACATAATGACTAAATTGGAAAATAAATAATTAGAAAAGATCAAATCAAAAAAGCAGTCACAACAGAAAAAAAAGACAAAATCTCTGCACAACGAGATCTCATCATGCAAGAGAGCTAAGTGGAGAAGCATCAACCAACCAAAAAACGCTTACGAAACCAGCAGTAGTTTCAAAAAATTTTTGTTTGAAGCACAATTACCAATTCCACACGATTTCCGTTGGTTTTCTGGCCACGTTTTCTGCACTCGATCTTCAGCTGTTCTTTGGTTAGTGTTGCTAGATAAGCATTGCGCAGCTGCTTCTCGGTTAGACTGTCACCAGCGGGGGCCCCATGACCATGGTTGTTAGTATAATTGTTAGTGGGAAATGAATTGGATGAGGACGCTGCCGCGGAATTGTTAAACGCTGAATAGGCAGCGGGCGCCGATGGTGATGACGTTATAGTAGAATTAGATGACACCGCCCCCTTAAGGGACCCTGGCAGCGATGTCGACGAGGATAGACTGCCCGATTTTGTATTGTTCAGTAGAACCTGGGGCGCACTACTTGTTGTTCCATGTCGGAGGCGTCTTCTCGATGGCATATCTTTTAAATATAAAAATTTTGATAAATTCCTTTTGCCTTAATAGCAGGAGAGGGAGTAAATTAAAGAGAACATTCAGATTAGAAATATGGAATATATGTAAAATATCAACCCTTTGGCTGCACATGGGGTAAAATCCACCCCATAAAATTTCAATTGTATGTACATGTTCTCCGACATCATCCATTCTAGACATACTTTTGCGGATTGAAGTATTATTTTTTCAAAATCGATTCCGAAAAGAAACATGTAGACATAATTATGTACATGATTCTTTTTTATGAATATTGCTATAATAGAACCACAAGTTTCGCTTTAAACGCGCATAAAAATTACAACGAGCAAAAGACACCTAAAATGGATTTTATGCAATATGAATTTGTTAATACGCAGCGAAATTGTGCAGACAAAGGGTTAAAACAGCAAAGTGCTGCCCACATTCAAACCAATAAAAGAACGGATATGAATAAACGAATGGGAAATTTTAATCGCATTCAGTTCCATTACAAAATTATGAGTATCAATTGCATATTTTATTTACAGCGCAGCGACTCAAAAGAAAAAGCTCTTCTATTTATCTAATTAGAAATGAAAATGTGTGCCCTGAGCGCTCTTTCCCGGGTGGCAATGTTTGAAAATATCCCGCTCTATTTACGCACTTGATTTGCATTGTGAGGCGCCGATGTGTGCGCAATTTAGTTTATCATGCTCTCATAATGACCCCGGTGTTGTGTGTGTCATCTACGCCGAGATTTGTACTCATGAACTCAAATTCTTCGCAAATTCTCTGATAAACATAATGTTTTTTGTTAATTTCTTTCTTTCCCGAAGATTGTACTCGAATTAAAATAAAATTCAATAGAATTTAAAGTCATTGAAATTAAATTAACATACAATTACCCTTATTCTGTTTTGTACTCTTCCTTTTCCACTCTTAATTAACTTTAATTGCTGTTTACAATATTTTAAATTTAAAAGAACAGCACACACCTACTTAATCAATATCCGTAGTGTGAAAATAAAAAGCCCTTATTGGAGATAAAATCTGTTATTAGTAAAATGTTTGCCGTGAGCCGTGGGAAATTCCACAACGTTTAAGTTTTCATTGTTTACAAGAGTACTAGCTGGAAATAGATTAACGACTTTACTCATTTTCTTGATTCGAGGTTTATTACTTCAGTATACTTGAGAGAAACAAGCAGTTAATAGAAAACAATTTCGTGCCTAATTTATCCTATATCGATGTGTAAGTCTGTTTCTTTATTTCATTTGTTAAAGATATTAATTCAAAATGTTTCTCGTACTAAAAGTTTTATTACATTGCCATGAAATTGAATTATTGTTTCTTGTTCATGTATAGTTATAACATTTTACAACTGCTTGCCTATGCAGTATACACCTAAGTTTTAAAATCCACGATATCTTTTCGAAAAATATTCCGTATATTAATATTAATTGGTCGTACTAGGTAGAACAACAAAAGTTGAAAAATTTTACATGGGTACGAAACAACACAAAATACAACAAAGAGTGAATATTATTTTAAGCTTGACTTTCCTTATAAAAATTATTTCTCAAAAATTATAAATGAACTGCAATTAATCATTTCTCCTCACATAATTCAAATAGAATTAGCGCGTCTTATGGCAGTTTTAAATTCATTGGTAATATAAATAATGAAGCACAATAAATTGATGATACCTTTCGTGTTTTATTAACTTCACCTTAAAAATGTATGACTCAAGTCTCATGTAAACATGATTCGAAATTACAAATTTTATTTATATTCACAGGCCATAATTTCGCAATTTTGTGACTTCTCGAGAATGAAATATTCATTCTTGCCCTCGGTGATTTATTTACAAGAGAGCCGTCCATACTATCGATTCACGATTATTTTATAAAAGGAATATAAAGGGTATTTGTTTTAGCAAAAATATCAGTATATTTTATTTTACCTTTGTTTTTAATAATACAGTTTTAACGCAAAGCTTATTGACTCTTTTATTTCTGGAGTAGAATAGGTATTTCCATCAAAATAAATAAAACTGATCATCAGACTAGACCCAATGTTATTAATGTTGTGTATGAAATTTCCCACCCTTTTTGTTGCTGAGTTCATATTTCTTTCTTTCATCTATAAAGTTACTAGTCTTACATACTTGAATGTACGAATATGACTATGTTAAAAGGATATTTGTTTTACAACTGTGTTTTAAATCATGATGTAAGTACCTAGAATATTTCATTACTTTTGATTACAAACAGAAAAATTAAACAGTTGTAAGGCCGTAACATACAAACGGAGGGAAACGACGAAATGATTTGCGAAATTTTAAAAAGATTGAAACTAATCAGCTAATGCAGATAGTGTAATAAATAAAATAAATTAATCACAAAGGTGAAACTATAAATATAGAAAATTAATTAACTCAGGCATCTTTAAAAATTGGGGCTAATTTAAATAACTCCATAAGACTTTAGTTTTTGCTCCTATTGTAAGCAAACTGCTTAAATCGATGGGCACAAAGTCCGTTCTTGGTATAATTATACAGTGGCACTTTTAAATGCTTGGTCTTTTAGTTTCTAGAAGTATCGGACTGAGTGAGACACCTTTAATAAATAAAACAACAGGTTATTCCTCTTGAAGACTATTAATATTCAACAATTTGTAATAGATCTGCTAAAAATCAGCAGGTGACATTATTCCACGCTAAAGAGGAAGTCGGATAAGCCAAAGCACGCTGCAGCTTTCTTATCAATCTTATCACTAAACACTGGAAAGTAACAGAATTTGGCGTATCTCTTCCGCATGTTAATTATCTAAAGTAGCAGACGTGGTCTCGATTAACTGGTGCTTTCCAGACCTAAATTATAGTGATCCGAAATTTGTTACTCACTAGTCCGACTGTTATCATGTGCGATAAAGCGCGACATGTGCTCGTTTCTAGTTTCTAGATGAAATTTGCACTTTCCGCAGATTGCCACCGAAACAGGGGCCCCGGCCGGGCAAAGTCCGACCGCTTCGGAGGAAACAAGTTTGTTTAATTGGCTCTAGTGTTGGAACCTCCTCGAATTAATCACAATCAGCAGCAATTCGCTTGCACTGTCATGTCTGAGACAGATTTATCAGAGCCCCTTCGTTCTGGTAGAGCAGCCCCGGTTCGAAGTGGTATCGATTTCGAGGTTTCCCAAAAACTTGTATGCTCCTCTGAACGGAAGTTATTGGGTCACGCCACCCCGACGGAGTCAACAAGCGTGGAAGAAGTTTGTTTTGGGGCGAAGTAGGCCCGACATCGATTTTTCGAACAAGCGAAAGCGAAAAAAGCCTTTTATCCCAGAGGATCATGACAGCGATACAGCTGAATGAAAAACCGGTCAGAGAGGACTCCGGCGGCTCCTGCTTAAAAAAAACTCGGCGCGGTGATGGCACCGAGAAGGCGGATCGATAAACTCGCGGACTTCGCTGTCTGGGCACTTTTCCTTTTCGCTGCCGCAGCCGCGAATTATTGGATCATTATCAAATCGAAGCACTTACACACTCGGTCAGATTGTGGTGGTCGCGCGGAGGAGCCCCTCCGACTCTCGCTGACAATTACGCGGCTCGGGGGCTGCTCACTGCTGTGGCTGTGCACGAACACGCGACGTGCGATCACCTGATCAACCGACGAAAGCAGCACACGTCGTGAGCCAGGCGGCCCCTACGTGGCCTTTCCTGGCGTAAGCAGCTGCTCGCGGCTAATTGCCTCCTTCGGGCTGAATGAACTAGCGCCCCAATCGGGGGGGCTGCCCATAATCTGGGCGATTTGGGCCCTAGAAAACAGGGAAACTTCGGGGGCGACTACAAAACGAGACTTTTACCTTCTGTCACTGGTGGCTGGTGGTTCCTCTGACGTACGCACGGATCTCAGCCTCCGAGTTCTAATTTGGTTGCAACTTTTATGTTAATTAGGGCAAGGGAAAGTAAATTAGCGGTCCTCTCGTGCGAAGGAAAACTCAAAACACAACAGAGAAAGAACCCGCACTCTTCGTCGCCGTGCCCGTCCCGTCGTCGTCGTTTCGTCTTCGTCTCGCTTGTCTCTTTCTGCTGTCAAAACACTCGCGGATGACTCGGTTGCATGGCCTGCAGGAAGGAGCATGCGTTGCCTGGCCTCTCGGACGGGAAGGGGGACAAAATTGCACACAGAATTTTCTGCAAAAACAATCTGGCAAAAAAAAATTTATCCCCGAACAGCACTCACATAGGCACTTGCGCGCACCCTTAGGACGGGATTTTTATTTTATCCTAATTTACACCTTCGCGAGCACTGAAAACTTGTTTGTGGTTTGTTCGCACGGCCGGCTTGAATCTCGAATGGTTTTCGCGGCTGAAACACTCCGAACGGCGGCTTGGGTCACTTTGATGGGAAGAAGATCCACTTGCGAATCGAGGGGTTTGTGGCTGCTCTTGTTTTTGTTCGCTTGTTTGTCAAGAAAAGGCCATCGCCACCTTTCGCTCGATTCCTCTCTACCCGCTGACTAAACTGACGTGACGGCTGTAGCGACTGTGAATGACAGACCTTTGACATTTCGCACCATCATAGCGGAATGTCCGTGATAGATGGCCACACTGAATCTTGTACATTAACAGGCAAAAATTTTCCCGACTACCATGCACCACCTGGATGAGAGTTTTGCAAAGTCACTCTTTTGGATAACGAAATGACGAAACAGCAATTAATGCGATCTTTGCAAGATGCAATGAAAAATTAAAATGTAAGTGCTTATTTACTTATTTCAGTAAATTAATGATTTCATTTATAGACAAAGTGAAGACGAAACTACAATGAAATAGAACGAGGTAATTGCCCTACATTATAAATAATAATATCTTATGTATTTTAGCTAATGTGTTTTTGTATTATTATTATGGTTATTAAAATAGAAAAATTGAAAAAAAAACCATTTGTAACCGCAATAATAACTTCAATAAAACTTTTTCTATAGATTACAAATTCGAAAAAAACAACAAGGCTCGGTTTTTTAGGCATTTTTGGGTTCGTCTAAAAATGTTTAATATCTACATACATATATAATATAAAAAAGTAATGGGGCTCAAATAATACCTTCCAACTTAAACTACCTATTCCATAAAATATGAAAAGGTTTGAAATTTTGCAAAGTGACTTACACTTCTTCCGTAAAAATAAAATAAAAAAACATGTTAAACTTTAATGGATGAGATTCTAGATATTAGAGAACCTCAGATTAAAAATCAGTTCCAATGAAGATACGATTTATATGATCTTCGGAAAGCTCTTGATCCTTACCTATTGAATATTAAATTCTAAGTTTTTCTATACATAGACTCCATGACGACCAATTATCATACAACATAAAAATCTAAAATGAAATTTTTCGACAATACTTTTGCATGAAAATGTAAGTTTAAAATTTGAAAGCAATGTTTTAGCTTCAAAGTCAATATACAATTAAAAATGGCAAATAGATTTCTTTAAACTGGTTTTATAGTTATTTGTTTGCATTTAACATACATGTAGCCAATTAGCTAACATTTATTTTTCCTAAAAAGTATTTATTTAAGCAGTTTTCTCATATGATTTCACCCATTTGATGACCTTCGTAAAGAATTTTTACTTTTACTATTACTGTTTTTGTATAAAATTAGATTGTAAATATAATTCTCCGATAATAAGACTAAATAAAAACCTTAACTCGTAAAACATAAACTTTAAAAAATTGCGTGGGTCTGCAAGAACCGAAATGTAATTGTAATAAAAATAATTATGAAATCTTATAATATAATACAATTTAAACGCAATTTTAAATTGAAACGTTATTAAAAGTACGAAAGCGTTAAATTTTTCCGAATCTAATTTTTAGAAGATTCAAAATTATTAGTAAATTTAAAGTCTCTTATCTTAAAAACCGTTAATAAAGTCTTTATCCACTCCTACATATCGTTAGAATTTTATTTATCTGCACTTAGACTTAGTGGCGGGAGGCTTTCTTAATTTTATAATTAAGTGTTTTAAGAAGAAATATCTAGCGTAATCTACAGTTTCAAGAATTGCTCACATTATTTATACATTAACTTGATACGCAAAATAAAGTTTTTTTTTCCGAAATTTTCGATTTTGGCAAAATTAATTATAACTAAAATCTTTACAGTTTTCTTTTATATTTAAAATATAATCGAATGGGTTTTCATTATTGGTATAAAAAATAAAATATTTGATAATTTTTAATTGACTACTACAATAGTATTCGAGAAATTTGATAGTTGTTTCTAACAATCCTTATTGAATTTAGTTCAAATTCATTTTCTACATTGGCCTATTCGTATTTTGGGAAAGAAAGGTGTATTCTATATTTCGTAAGTTTACGATATATAATCATAGATTCTATGATTATATATCTTAAACTTACGAAAGATAGATTCTATGATTATATATCTTAAACTTACGAAATAGCCTTTCCGAAAATTGTTCGACCTGTCTGACCCCTTTAACATTTCTAGCTGAAACTTGCGTTAAATGTGCTCCTAAATAAAATACAAAAGAGGTCAGATTTCATTCCCTTCCGACACCCAATATCTTTCAAATCAAGCCGTACTTAAAGTAAGTCGGAGATTTAACCCGCTTTACGTAGAGCCCCCTTTGCGCCTCACTTCCGCGATATGTAAAGTGAAAATTGAATCCGGCAAATCTCTTCTCGGCATCCCGCCTCTTCATACGCAGGTATTCCTAAGTCAATTTTACATCCCCCGAATTTGCAATAATTTCGTTGGTTGTAGGCACAGCGGATGGGTCTGGTGGAGGCTTTGTGGGGCACGCTTATCCCGGAAAAGAATAAATTCAGCGCCTCGAGTGGCTTTAACTCGCGGAAGTTTACTCTTCCTGGGATCTTTCCGTTCAAGGAGCACAAGTCGTCGCTCGAGGAAGAACTATAAAATTCCCCCTCCCGCCCGCTGACTATCACCTCATCGATGGCGTTCCTGCGCCTCTTCTAGCGGGTGGCTGGAGCACCTGGTGCAAATCATGCCGCTGGGGCCGGTCGAAGGAAATCCCAAGAAAGGAGCACCTGTCTTCTTGTGCGCCTTTCTTCCGGGAGCCGAGGAGCCGCAACGACCTTCCAAGGTTCCACGCAGCGGAACGGTAAAACGTAGTTAGATTACACCTGGGGTGAACCAGTGCACCGTGGCAGTGCGGGGCTCCCCCGGACAATCGAATTCATCCATAATGGAGCACCCGCGTTTTTTGCCCGCTGCCGCTACACGTGATCAAGGACGTCCGCCCACGCGGCTTCTTCACCTGGGATTGTGAAAATTTGATGAGGTGACGAATTCGAGTCAAGTGAATGGGGCTCGATTGCCGCCCGAACGGGCGGCTTTGTTCGCCGGGGCTCCGCCTGAGCACAAAGAAACGGTGGAAAATCAGGCAGATAAGCTGTGGGTGATTATCTTGAATAAAATGTTAAGGTCAGGGTGGGCGCTGGGTGGGTGGAGCATCCGCAGGGCTCGACGGGCCGTAGA
This sequence comes from Eutolmus rufibarbis, assembly GCA_963920795.1. Lineage (NCBI taxonomy): Eukaryota > Metazoa > Arthropoda > Insecta > Diptera > Asilidae > Eutolmus > Eutolmus rufibarbis. The sequence goes on along the minus strand of OY987206.1, from coordinate 38,575,244 downwards.
ACTTTTTGTTTTTGAAGAGCCACTGGAGATAAGCACTGGAAACAGGTGCTTTTTATAATGGGAATCTGTGCAAAAGCACTTTGCATATGATTTTCAAATAAAATTTCTTAGGGTTACGTATCTCAAAAAAAATTGGTTGTCTGTAAAGTCGGTTTACGGACAATAATTTTACGTGATAACGTCATAAGAAAACATTGATGAAAAATTGCATATACTTTTATGAATTGAATTATCATTATTTTGTATAATACAAAGAAGGAATTAATTGAAAATTACAATTTTTTCGATAAATTAACATTTATTTGCACTCGTTAATTCAAATATTTTTTTACTTAAATTATACAGATTAATTACAAGTAACAATGTGCTATTAACAATTTATTTACAACTTACATATATAAGATTTTAGATTCTCCAATCTGCGTTATTCTGTTAAGGATAGGACGATGATAGGAAAAGTAGGAAATCAAGGGGAGTGTTTCAAGTGTAATGTGCCTTGATAAAGTCAAATCGATGGTTGTGGAAACCACATTAACTTTTCACTTCACTTTATAAACAGTTGACAAAACAGTTCATGTGTAGGTTGTGTGCTGCCGCTGTCTCTCTTCTACTCGGACGCATCGGCCGATGGAGTGGAAGAGAGATAGATGCGTCACAAGCCGAACGCTTAGGCCGATCGTGCCTCTCTATCGCTTGTTCCGCGCTCTCGCTTGCACGCTCTGCTCAGGCGGAGCGTGACAATGAGTCATGCTTTTTCGTGCGTGCAGCCGGCGTTCATCGATTTATAAGACGTTATCACGTCAAAAACCGACCAAGCAGAGGTCGAACTCCCACATATAGAAATGGCTCTGAATATTCACACTGACAAAAACTCTTAGATTTAAATTATTCAAATTTTTTATTTTACATATGTTATACGACAATCGTGGTAATTTCTATAGTATTTTGTTTGTAGATTCGATCATATAAAAATTTCGAGAAAAGCAGGGTTAACACGTTCGCGGACGTGAATGCTATAGCATTCATTTTTATTGTGATGCAGAATGACATGAATGCTACAGTATCCACATTTTAAAACCAAATATTTTTATTATTATTTGTACCTATATTATTATTAATTTATTTTATATAATCTTAATTTTTTTAATTATTATTTGCATTTAAGTAATGGCCAACCTAGATTCCTTGAGTATTTTAATTTTATTTTATCTCTTCTCTGTGTATTTAAAAATTTACTTCCCGGTACCTTTGAGTAAATTAGAATCGCCTATCTATTCTTGCAGCTCACTGAAATTTTTATTGTCAGCGAACGTGTTAAGAATTAAAAACCCCGAAAATTAAACTATTTTCAAAAATTTTCAGGGACCGTAATAATAGAATAATAGAATAAAATCTAATTTTTTTTTAAATTAGCAATACCAGCTAAATTTGACCGAGAAATTTTTAGGTTTTTGTGAACACTTATTTAATAAACAACTTAAAATGTTTTTGGTGAAATTTAACTATTAGTACACTTTGTATTAAATTATATAAGTTTCAAATATATAATGATTAATTTCTAATTTTTCCATAAGGTATAACAGTTACGATCCCTGAAATTTTGTATTAAAATGTCGAAATAAGATAGTAGCTCTAAGCGTGTTATTTACATATTTGTTGATTTAGTTTTAAATTTGACCAATTTTTATAATTCTGAATAAAGCTGAAAAAGCTTTTCGTCCATTTTACCAAATTTTTAATAAATTTGAATTTTATGTATTTTCTATTTTCATAAAGTTTTACTATTATGACTACGAATTTAACAAAAATAATAATTATGGTGATACAAATTTTGTCAAAATGGGAGAATAATAGAAGTTGTTATTTTTTTAACAAACTTTTTGTATAAACCATAATTATGCAAAATATACGCATTCAATACTTTTTCTTTGCTCAGCTGTTAAGAAAAATAAAACTAACTATTATTAGTTTAAAGTTTCGTAACTTGTACGATTCAAGATAGATATTTAGAAAACTGTAAGATTTTTATTTTCGGTATATAAAATACCATATATGTATGTACATACATATAAAATGCATGTATTATTTTTGCAGCTAGCGAATAAGAAGTAAAACTTCTAAAAACCATTGCGGTCTAGTCACGATTAATATCTCTAAAATGAAGAAGTTTTTACTTATGTACATGCATATGTATGTCTATTTTGTTCTATAAAAAGTAGGTACATTAAATGAAAACGAGCACCGTTTCGTGTATCAAGATACTGCAAAATCTTTTGCATGGTAGCTGTTAATAAATTAAAAATTAAAAAATTAATGGCTTAGTATGACTAAAAGCATTAAGTACCTGTAGCATAAATATACCCATGTATTTATGTAGGAGTTAGTTACAGAATTGTAAAGGTATATGAGAATTGAATTCATTCATTTAATAAGGACTTTTCTTAAATTGTTTTCCGCATTGGTTTTTCCAGAAATCACCTACGCCAGTTCTCAAAGGTTAGGTAAATATAGCATAATACACAGAGTGCCTGGGGACTCTGCTGTCATACTTGTGGTTTTTTCTAATGAATGAATCAACACCATAAGACATATCTTGAGATGATTACAGTGTCTTTCATGCTGAAGATCCTTACTCGTTCCCTGTAATTTTGTAGCAATTAGCACCCTTGCTCTTTTCCCGATAATTAAATTGGGATCCGAGAGCAGTCTCCGCTTGTGGCTAACTTAAAGTGTAAGTATATTGTCGAAGTTTTATCCAGGTAAGCCCTATGAAATTTAAAAGACAAACATCTGAAGCGGCTCCAGATAATCTAAAGCACTCTCTTATCGATAAAATCGCATGTGCTGTTGAGGAAAATATGAAGAATCACCTCCTCTTAAGGCACAACGTCGGAAAATCCTGCAAATGTTCCCGCGTCCAGGATCCTCAGAGGGCAAATAGATTTTGTTTGCGTTATCCATGTACCCGTGCGTGGGTGGTTAACTCATGTGAATTAGCAAAACTTCTTCTTATGCCAGTTAAAAACGGAACAGTGCTCGAAAAAGCTCTGGCGAAATTAAAAGCTTTGGGGCGCCACCCATCGCGGGCTGATAAGGCGCCCCGCAGGTACTTCGCTGGGAAGCCGGGAAACATCCCGACACTCTGGTTCCCGGCGACAATGGTTCGCCTTCGTAGCGATTACGGGGGTATATTTACCCATTTCTAGGGCTAGACGAATGGCCGGGTGCGCTGAAGGTTCGATGGGGAGAAAAATGCTCGGCGAGGACGGCGCTGATGTTTCTATCTATGTATCTATTGGGGGATTTTATCAGCGCAGGACGGTTAATTGCCGAATTCCTCGGAATTGCCTTGAAAATGTCTTTTCTCTTCAGATAAAATCGTCCCGGGGAAGCCCTCAACGTGCACAGGTTCTTGTTCTGATCCATTGGCGTAACAAGACTTCTTTTCTATATGGACGCAGGGACTAGGTCATTAAGCTTTGCTCTATAAATAAAGACTCTCTTTGTAAACCTTATTATTCCACTTTTGATCACAGCTGTTTTTTTTTTTATCTTATTCTGCTAATAGTACTGGAATCGATACGACACTCCATTCAGATATTATTAACATTTCGTTTACTTCAAATTTTCCTTGAATTTAATTATATTAGGTATTATGTACCTATATTACTTTCATGAAAAATAGGATAAAAAAAGTGATACAATGCATACTTTGGCCACTTTTCAAAATTTGTTCAAAAACCGTGGACCATCGAAAGAGCATTAAACGTAATTCAAATGAAACTTAGTACCGTCGGCTTAAATTCCTAATATTTCCGAACTACAAACTTTTTATCATAAGCGTCTTTTCAGATGAGGGCTATAGAGTTCGCAACATTTTAATTGCGTAACGCGTAATATTTCTACAAAAAATAATGTTTGATATAAATGAAAAAGGAATAAAAATAATTTGAAGTAAAAAGATAATGGAATATTAAACATACATATGGGAGCCTGAAAAATAATTCTGTAAAATACACTTACCTACCACTTTTGTTTACTGAAATTGTTTATGGAGTTAACATTTAGTTATAATGTGTTTGTAACAGGGACTAAATAATTATGATCAAAAAAATATAAATTACGAAATAACGATTATCAAGTAATTTTTATTTTTCGATTGGTTGATAACGTGTAAGTAATAAGTAATTATTATAAGTAATATTAAGAAACAATTTTTAACCGACTTTAACAAAAAGAGGAGGCTATCACTCTGAATCATACCTACTTTTTTTTTATTTTTCCACTCCTTAAAGGTAGAAAAATAATGAAATGGGTTTTATTTTATATTTTATTCAGAAAATAAAAATTATTTGATGATCGTTATCGAGCGATCGAAATTTAATAATTACCTCATAATCGTTACTATCCAATTTACATTTTTTATTTAGTCTAAAAGAATTAAACCTTTTATACAAAGTTAGTATTATTGAATTTTACTAAGGCTACAAATGAAATTATTGATTTTCTGTGATCTGTCACTGGTTTATAACTTTCATAAGTTTTATTGGCCAACAAATGAATTTTTGTTTAAAAAAAAATATATATGTATGTATATAATATATATTAATAAAAATACTAGAAGTTATTAGTATTTAGCTTTCATTTAACCTATGACTCAAAGTTCTAAAATATTCATTCACATTTATTTAATACGAATTTTTAAAGATTTTCAAGAAGTAGTTTAGAGGTTCAAAGTCGCTTAATACAGATTTAATCAATTCGATTGCAATTCGATACAAATACTTATTTTTCGACCCGACAATTTTGTTTACTTCCTTCTGAAATTTGTTGGGGCGGAGATTGGATAGAATGCATTTTGGTGGGGCCCACACTCAGACTTACCCTGGAGTGTTTTTTCCCTATAGTCCTCGCTTCTGTCGTATTTAACAACAGGCGCCACTGAGTGTGGGTGGTGCAGGTGGATATCTGGAAGTTTGTAAAAGCTCAGGAGTGCTGTGTGGGGCTCCGATGGAGTGGGCATGGGGAGCCCCAGTCTGAAGCTGCCCACCCAAGCGAGAAGGGTCTCTTGTCGTCTAGCCTGGTCGTGCGTTCGACTGTCGAGTCAGTCGAGCAACAGGCGCCCCAGTATTCGGGTCGATATACGAAATTCGCTCACATATTTTGGTCTATTTAGGATTGAATCGGGCGCTAAATATCTTCTCCTTTGTTCCAAGTGGTGTTAGACTTGTAGCTATAAAAAACGGTGTGCGCTTCCGCGGTGTGCCAAATGTCGTGATTGACACTCCTCGCCCGGCTGTGATAGATAAAGTGATTTTGTGCTTTCTTAAGAAGACAACCAGACGTTACACCTTACCTTTCCCTCCTGTGTCACCCTGATGGATTTCCGGAATAGAAACAACGACGGCAACAAGTTCGTGTGCCCCAATGACAGACAGCTGGCTTTACGTGCTAAGTATGTAAATTTATATTATAATATTTCTTTTTTTTATTTGTTCGGGCCGAAAAAGGTCGGTCTGCCCTAATATTCATCCTAGAAGCCGTCTTGTTTCCAGCATCCCTGCGGGGGTTCTATGCCTAATTGGGAATGGAGCTGGAGTCCTTCGAGGGAGTCACTTGATCAGCTCCAATAAATTTGTTGAATTGGGGCTCAACTTTGCGGCTGATGATAGTGCAGTACCCCAGCTCATACTACCCAGAAATAGGGTTAATTAGGCAGCAACTCTAGGGCCTATTGTGGACGGGGCACTATCGCCGTCGGAGTAGTGCTGCTGAGGGAGATAACTCGGGGCAAAGCTGGGGCTGGTTATCGCCGAATTAATTAAAGTTGAAGTTGGAGCCTATTGTGAGGTTTGTTCGAGTGTGCAGGTGGCGGCGACAGAGTGCGAAGGCTATGGGGCCGGTGTCAGGTTTCCATGCTCCCAGCAGCTATTAATCATAATTTTGGGCCGCCCTCAGCTGAGACTCGAAATTTTTCCACTCTAGATAAGTACGCGTCGCGTATGCACGGGTCGGCTCGACACCACCGGAGCACCTCCACCCCGTAGCATATTGCCTCCGGCGAAATATAATTTGACGATGCGAAAGGGCGAAAGGGTGGGTGTTGGCGCTTGTCTAGTAATTATATTCGCCCCGGAATAGCTGTCTCAGTCTCCCCGGGGGCGGCCGGTGGGGATCGTAAAAGATAAACGTGTGTGGATTTGTGCTATTTCACCCCGTAGACGAGTTATAGAGCGCCTATGGAATTCCCATTAAAGTAATTCTTCCTCACGTAGCAATGTTGCGAATTCCTCGGGAGCTGGGTGGATGGGGCGTCCGAGAGAAGCCCCAGAATGCCTTTCTTGCACGCAAAAACATCCAACCACCCATCCTGCTCCTGAAAAGGGGCTCTTATGGGTGACAAAAGTGTTTTCGGGATGGAAGTGATAACCAACACCCGACGGGTGGTTTTTTTTTCCGAAGAGTTGCTAATATTTTTGTGCGATATTAATCGCATTTTCGGAGAAATATAGGTCAGTTCGGTAATGCGTCTGCTTGATTTGGGAGCCCACAGGGTGCCAACATGTGGCAAACAAAAATTTATAGACCGATAGAGACTGTAGGCAATTAAGTATGTATAACAATAATACGAATAGAAGCAAAAACATGTTTAATTATGAAAATTAGTCTATTGTGTGTCAAATCAGGCATAAATCTATAAATCTGAATCAAGGCGGTTTTTGTCATACATTATAAATGAACTTTTCTATAGTATAAACTAGGCGTTGCCCATAAAAGTAGGGTAAATTGCGAGTTAAACTTGCGCATCATTTGTATATTCTGCACTTTAGAACAGATTGAGGTTAACTCTTATGTTCCTTTAAGATGTTCAAGGTCAAATTAGCTACTAGCTACTGGCACAGCTGGTTTTAATGGTAGGAATCGTTAGATCGAACCATTAGACAAAATTTTGAATTATTCTCTTCTTACCCTGATATATAACAGTTCAACATATGTAGGTCGCCCTCAGCTATTTAAAACTACCCAGAGTGTATACATAGTAGAACAAACCTTTAGTAATATTGCTTCTATTTCCTCCGCAACTCTAGCAAATGATAATACTCAACGTGATTTTTCTGGACATATAAAATAAGTGACTTGTACAACATTTTTGTCGGTCACCAGATATTTAACTACATATGTATGTACATATGTATATAAAAATTTTCGATAAATTACATTTTTCCTTTGCGATTTCGAAATAAATAAACGAAATAGAATCAAATATTAAACAATTGCGACAATCACGCATTTGGCGTGCAAAATGACAAATGAAGAAATGGCTTTATATTACAGAGTTCTTTGCAGTAAGGACAGTAAGAGAATATAAATATCTTTTATTTAAGAATTTTCTACAACTTTTTTCAACATTTTATCGTGATGAGAAAATGTTACTTTTCGAAATTTTAAAATTCAACATCTTAGTTTTTGTATATTCGTTTGTTTATAGCGCATAGTATAAAGCGCATTTATAAATGAATTAAATTTGGTGCGGCCGTGTTGCAGTTTTTTTCGTTTTTAGTCGAGTATGTCCCTCGTGCGGCCTTCAAAGTTTTCCACGAGCTATTCGTACTCAGTGTGGTCGCGTTGGGACCGTTGTGCAGCCGATGGAAATTTTTCAAAATCAGAACTGCCCTTGTGTGGCCGTTGTGCCGCCGTCAAAAAACCGTGCGGCCATGTTAATGTTATTCCAAACCTTAAAAATACATTTTTCGATTCAAACATTTTCCTTTATTAATTTTTAAAATTTGTACGAGCAAAAATTCAAAAGTACCTAAATAATTCGAATAATTACTATACATAAAGGAATTGATTTTCAACTTGAGAACTAGCCGGAAAATTTTCTTGTTTTCTCGGAATTAACAATTTAGAATATAATTTAATTTTATTTACTTTACGAATGCATGAAATACCTGCGCAGAATTGTTTCTGAATATTGTTTCCAAATTCATACGGTGCTCTAGAGTATGTAGAGCAGATAGTGGAATTTTATCATTTATCTAATGCAGCTGCTTTCTGGGAATCGGTGCTTTTGTTTGTTTATTGCTTTTATTTAATAGCCTTGCAAACTACATATAATTTTTGTTATTGTAAAAATATGCAACTTTATATTCATTCTTCTTTTATGAATCAAATTAGTTAGTTAATAATCATATTATCTCCAATGTTCTTTAAAACTACTATTACTTATACCAAAAATGGAAACAAAACGGAAGCAGTTCCTACATCCATCATCGATTTTCTCGCCTATTTAATAAATTATGAAGGTATCAATACGAAGTCAGTAAAATTCATAGAACTTGCGTGCCCTCGAGTTCAATATATTTTTATTCATTTAATAAGTGGGATAAAATGTAGTTGAAAAAACTACCTCAACTAAATGGAGAATACTTTGAAAGGAGTCGTTTAGCATATAAGTGCTTCAAGCCACTTCCACTTTATTTTTTTCATATATCTATCTTTAAAAGCTATCATCAAGAATGCAGGAGAAAAAAAAATTATCATCTCAATATGTTAGCACTTTCTTTTTCATATGCTTAGTAAAGATTATACGAAAAATACGAAGTACGAAACGAAGTGTGTGATTAACAAAATTATAAAAATTTTAGGAAACTCTCGGCGTGTGAATCTAACTCTCATTTAGCCGGACTTTCCTTTTTATAATATCACATCTTGTGAAGATTAAAGACGAAAACTTTCGGCGTAAAATTGAAAAATCAAACCCTAATTTTCCTGAGTTAAGAACAAATGTACTATAATGTTTGATGACATTTTTTAGGTTTACAAATAATATAAATAATTTTCTTAAATAGGTAAAATTATTGATGGGGAGTGTAAAAAAAGTCTTAATGTAAAGCTCACTAAAATGTTAAAATGTGTCGTCTTCTTTTCTCTACAATTTAATATCTTTGTTTCATGTTATAAATTATGATGGCCATAATCGTTAAGAATGAAAGGATTCTTGAAAACAATTGATTTTATCCTAATAATCCTAATTTTGTTTTAAAATCGATTTGCAGATACATATGACTACATACACGCAAATTCACATAATAAAGGGCCTTTCTTGCCTGTCGAAAACAAAATTTTAAGAGAAGGTCATAAAGTATTAGCATTAGCTTTTCTAGAATAAACATGTTTTAAAAATATGTATTTTACGGAAAATTACAGATAACACACAGCCAAAGCGCTGCTACTTTGTATGGATTACTTTTCATATCTTTGTTTATCTTCAATCGACTCGTAAATATTTAACGCCGCAAGCTGATGAAACTTTGCCCAAAAGACGTAAACTTTTCATTTACCGAGGCAGGTAAGATTCCTCTATTTATAATAAGATGGGTACTTTGTTAAGGAGTTTGCCATCTTCATTAAGCTTAAAGCAATCGCTGTAGGAATTTTTCGTTAATTATTCAGTACCTTTATTCAGGAATGTAATGGATCCCAACATAACAAGATTGCACCTGCCACAGGTGGGTCGAAAATATCTTATATGATTTCTTTTTATCCTCTGCTCTGTGGGTTGGTACGGGTGGGTGTAATATGAGGTTTTTTTTTATAAATATTATATCTTATTTGATACCCCAAGAATCAATCCGAGGAGGTTTTTGTTTTTTTTTAGAGAAGGCGATTCGTGACAAAGAATCAGAGTATTTTTAGTATGAAAACAGAAAATCAGGAAATTGAAGGAATGATATAATAGAAATTGTAAACCTTCTTATTTGCATTTCGTTGCGAATTGTTAGAAGGATATTGTATTCCTTTAGATTTCATCGCGTCGCAACCTACTTTACTAAGAAATTGTAAATTAAAGTCCTGAAATTCTTCACTCGGGTATTTGTTGTAGTTCTACAATCACTTCAAGGACCCAAACATACGGTTTTCTTTACCTTATACGTAAACAGCAGCAGGTGTGGATTAAAACTTGATACATTTACACATAAAATTCTTAAATTACTTCTATTAATTGAAGATATAGTGCTTTTCAAAATAAAAGTATTGTTTGTTTGCTTTATACATTTATGTATATACATATGCTCAATATACAGCCGAATCGTTTTCGTTATTTTATATGTAGATATTTTTCCAACTAAATATAAACGAAACATCGCAAAGTTTCAAAGTTCAAGCGGGTTTAAAATCAATAAACCAAATTAGTGATATTTGATTCAAAATACAGTCTAAAAATTGAATGTAAATTCACCCTAATCTTAAGAGTATTTTTATATTCTTTTGTGTGAGAAAATTTATCATAATCTTAGAAGTAAACATTTTTGGTTAATCCAACAAAAAAGTATAAAATTACATCAGTTTTAAACTTTCGGTGTGATATTCAATAAATTTTGTGTGATTTTACATCAATATGGAACATTACGTCAAAATGAAACCTTTATTATCTTATTGGAATAAACCGCGATTGGCACCGAAATAACTTTGTAAAGACTTATTGAAGTAAAAATTTGCTGTCCAAAAATAATATTCATATAGCAAAAACGTCTTAAAACTCCTCTACAGGACTATAAAATTTATTAAAAAAAAAAAAATAAAAAAGTAATAAGTATAATAAAAGGTTGATCTAAATTAAATGGTTTGAGAGACAATTTTTCTTTTAGCGAGCCGTCTTTGAGATATAAATATGTCCAAAAATGTGCATCTTTTGTGTATTGCGCAAGTTTCACATTTTTACGTTTAATTTCCCGTCGATATGTGTGTAAAATTTGTGCACAATAAAATGAAATGTACCTAACACTGACATTTGTGTAATTTTTTCCCATTATAGAAGGTATTCAATTTTCTTCCTAAAAGAGGGTAAAATTACACTAACATTTTTTTTCATTTCTTAGGATTTTAATTATAAAATTAAACAACGAATAGGATTGAAATAAAAAAATTCAATAAGCAGAATACAACTAAATAATGAATGTTCTATTTTTAGCCGACTGACTCAGAAGGAGGGTTTTCAGGTGTATGTATGTTTTGATTAATGCTGAAGTCAGAAACTTTAATTTCAAATCTGTTTTGTAGGGATATATTCCAATAAATCTTTAGTCTTTATCTTTATGTGTACATAGATACTCTTTACTTTAGAGCTCCCTGAAATGAGGACAAGTTCTCTGAAAATTGTTGACATTTTCCTAGTATGACCCGTGGCACTCTGCTTTTATTTGTTTTCGGATGAAATCGTAAACTTTAAAAGCAAACATAGCTCCCATCGGATCCCTCGTATCGATGACACCTTCCTCTTTGAACATGCATAGATTTTCAAATGACAATATGCATAGAAATTGAAAAAGTTCTATCTAATCCTCCATCTAGTTATATGTATGTATCTATGATACTAAGATTTGAGTGTGTTTGCACGTACAAACTTTTTATTCAAGCTCCATCGAGTTTGGGCCAATTCCGTAGATTGCTTCTATGGTGAGTAGTGACGTAATTATGCGGCGAGCGGGCGCTTAGGAAACCACATCCAGAAAGTTGTAAGTCGATTACCATCTTCAAAAGGGTTCTACCTGCGCTTAAGAAGCTCTCTCTCGGAATAGGGCGTCGAAGACAAATTAAAACGGAAATTGGTAGGAATAAGAGTTATCCTTAATTTTACTACAAAAGTCCGTTACAGAAGGATTAGGGCGTATGTGGAAAATGGAAAGTAGCGCAAACGTGAGGGAATACCACCATCATTAATCCTTATGCTCCTGGAGCAAAATGAGCCTATTGAAGTTACTTCACAAAGGAGCCACCCTATGGAAGGGATGGGTTTCCGGAGTTTCACGCAAAAATTAACAAGAACTCCTTTAGAAAAGGGCCAGAGATTTCTAAAAGTTGTTCGGCCTAATGGGACCAGGGGTCGGGCAATGGTGGTTGCGTGGGCAACGACTTATAACCTTTCTACTACAGAGGAAGCGGAATGACCTCAAAAATTCGTGTAAAATGCAAAAGCTGTGTTTGCCCATGGGAACCATTTTTATGGGGACTTTTTGTACATATAAAATCGCACAGACGATGAAAGTTCTTTTGCGTATAACCTGCAACATTTAGACCCCCCCGCGTTCGCATATTAAGCCCCATTTCGTTTCCTACAAGAGCTATAATATAGGTACATTGAAACAAAAAAAAAATCGGATGAATTCCTTTTAATCTACACCATACCATGCCAATCGCGGGTTCCAACCTCGAACGATCTTCAAGGCCCTTATTTATTTATCTCCATTATTTTATTATTTTTAAAAAGAAGAAAATAAAACTACGATTCGATGAATGTCTTTGCATAATTCAGACATTCCTATGCAAAACAGTAGCGGGTGGATTCGCCCAGATGGTTGAGATGCTTCAGAATATCACGCACCCGCTGAGGGTGGACCATTAAAGTCGGTTTTAATGATTTACGCATTCACGGCGTAGAATATCATGAGCTGCAAATATATTCCTCCCCCTCGGGAGCCTGCCCACCGGTTTTATTGTTACTAGAGTCAGATGTAGCAGTTACATCTTTCAGGACGTAGCAATGGTCTGCTCGGGAATGTGCGGAAAGTAACATTTTTTTTTCTTCCTCCTTCATGAAGAATCATAAAAAATCAGAGTTTATGGTTCTGAGGGAATTTTAACTTAGGTCTTTCCCGCACGTTTGCACACCCGGGAATTGTCCTTTTGGGAGTATATTTTGGGTATACTTAATGATATTTGTTGTAAAGACTTTTATGCCTTATTATTTACATTACAGGAAGAAATGATAAGTTAACATACCGAGCGTATTTTACAAAGTGGAGGTTTATCGGGTTAACCTCCATAAGATATAAACCAATCCAAAAAGCATAAAATATTTGGAGTGCAAAATAATACAGAACTTATTGGATACACATATGTAGTTTCAATCAGTTCAAAGATTTTAGACATTTTGATAATCCTGTAATAAGTAAAGCTCAATTCAGAGAACAACATTTTCATATATAAAGACCTCCTGATGATTGGAACACATCTGTTCTGAAACATTGAAGAAAGAATAAAGAAGCATTTTCAAGAAAACCAATCGAAGTACATACATATTATATGCAAATGTACCTCCTTCATAAATTCACAGAAGATAAAATCAAAAAACCAAATAAAAAAGATTCATTTAAAATAAGTATGTATGCATAGTAATTTTTTTTTTAAAAACATGTGTTTTTTGAAATGGTTGAATCATCCCGAGTCGAAATTTCAGGTTTTACTTTAATCCTCGTGTACTTCTCAATATTTCCATTTTATCCTTTAATTTAATTTTAAATTCTTAAATTCTTTTTTTAGCTCTGAAAATACCTCTTCTAAAGAATATTTAAGTTAGATTTTGATGCTTGAACTCTTAAAGAAATATTTAGACAATTTTTATCAAATCGATCTTCTACTTTAAACCTACAGGTTCTCTTAACTAAGAAATATCTATTATAGATGAATTTTTTAATCTTATTTATCTTCATTCCTAAATTCTGGAGATTTTACTGAAAAAAAAAAATAGTTTTTAAGAAAAGCTTTTATTTCAAAGAATGCATTAAAAAGTAATATCCGCCATCATGGGACGTGTGCTATATTGGGTTTAAAATGACGTTGCATAGCTTATCGTATTCTACTCGTCAAACCCTTTCATTTGATTGCCTTATTAAGGGGATTGTAAAGATAAAGATACTCCGCCATCTTAAAGACTTCCGCCATATTGGATTTAGAAAGATATTAGATATACTATATTTCATTGCCACGACACTTATACACGTGCGCAAAATTTTAGCCTGTTCGGATAACAGGAACTGGTTCAAAATTTACTTGCAAGATTCCAAGCAGACAAGAAAGTAAGATAAATAAAATTATATGTAATAATAATAAATTATAACGAAATTAATACCGATTTATTTACTGGCATTTTTGGTGACTAGACGAAAATTTTGATATACACATGCTTTCACTATACTTTTGTAAATGGTTTAGTTTATTTAAAGCTGGAATAATTACTGCCTTTATAACGTCGAACAAGAACGTTAAAATAATAAATATTGTATACGAAATAAAAATTAGTTTACCAAAATAATATATCGATTGACAAAATTTGTAATTAATCATTTTTAGTATCAGAGCTCTTATTAAATTTATTGAAATACCGCATTTAATGACTGAGTGTTTCATCCAGGGCTTAGTTGAAATGAAATTATTTTTGAATTTTCTATTTAAAAAACCATTACTCTCAGATTAAAATACATAAGCTTTACTGTTTTCATTAATTAATTGCGAACGTATTAATTAGCATTTTTTATAAAAATAAACGAATCAGGGAATTTGCAGGTACTGGAAGGTAATCCTATTGGAGCCTATAGGGATTTTTTCGAGATAATCAATGTTAATGTTGCTCTCATAATTTGTATACAATGTTTTAAATTATAATTCGAAATTGGAAGCCATTTCATTTTATTGAGTGCGTTTAAAAATCATTCAATATAATGAAAATTCTGTTTTGTTGCATTCTGTTCAATTTTATACGTGTAAAAGTATATATGTATAAATATTTAATGAGACTATATATTATCTATTGTTTGAATTCATGGAAAAATACACTGCAATTAAATAATTTCGTTGTGATTCATTAAAAGCGTTAAATTAGCTAAACCAAACAAAAATAAATTGTGATGAAGAAGGTATATCTAGGTAGTGTTTTTAATCTTTTTCCATTCTTAACAATAGTTTGTTAGCTAGTCTTAACTTAGCTTTCATCAATTTTTTTTTTTTTAGAAATAAGCACTAATATATTTGATAAGATCGAGGATCGAGGGTAATATTTCTACTCTCATTCAGAGTATTGGCAATTATTATTTTATGAGTGCTTTTGTAAATTATTGTTAGTATTGTGCAAGAGCAGTCCAAACGCATTGGATATTATTCGAGGAAATAATTTAAATCATTAAACTTTGATGAGTTTTTTGAAAAGTAGTCCGTCCATCCTATAAGTATAAACCAAGAAAATTTATTAAGCGTTTTCCTCTCTGAGAATCTTCAGAGCAGCTGGATTGAATTTTTATTTCTTCTAAAACAATTACGGCATAATGAAATTGCTGACAAATGAAAATTGCGACAACACTGCCCGGGAAGTAGCCATCTGCGGAGAAAAAGATTTTTTCCTCGGTAGTTGTCGACGACGCCAACGACGAATTTTGAGGTGGTCGTAAGCAACAGCAAGAGTCGCCGTAGGAGCCCTAGACTGAAATTACATTTTTTTTTTTTTTTGGATAGGGCAAACAGACGAAGTAGAGAAAAAACTGGCGGACGACAAGGACAAGGGCAGTCATTGACAGGGCTCAAATCGCTCGATAAGGAGGCGCCGTTTCCATCTTCGGACGTAAAGCAATTACCAGCCCACTTTCTCCTTATTCACGTCAGTGATACTTGTCCTGATTTGCGGGTGGACGCCAATCCAGACCAGGATGTAGGAAACGAGGGGAGTCAATGGCACACAGAGACTCTTTCGAGCTAGTTGAGCCTGTCAGGTCCAACGATAGTGTGTTGGACATGACGTGAATCTCAGGGTGTAGTCCTTACCCTCGTAGAAGACCGGTAGGACTCCGGAAAGTAGATGCAAGTTGCAATTTTTATTTTTATCTCTGCCTCTTAGCGACCAGATTAAAAAGTGTATTTAACAGATCAAAGAATTTTTCCTCTTGTATCCCATAACATAGAATACATAGAATATAGTATAGTATAACCTACTTTTCCCAGTTTTAAGTAAAACTTGGGAAGAACTCCTCTAGTCCCCACAGGGGGTGGTATAGTAAAAAAATTACAGAATAAATTAAACGAACATTCTTTCCCCGAGCTGAATGACTTAAGTGGCAGCAAAGTGGTCTGGGAGTTGCGAAAAGGTCCCTGGGAAATAAAATTCCATCTGGCGCCTATTCGGTGATTTACTTTCTGCGGAATATTGTGTTTTGTGTCGCTCCAAGCTCTGAGAAAATTTTTGTTGATCTCTGTCATGACCCGAGGGAACTTTCGTACAACATTTTCAAGGGAATTTCTTCATCCTGTACCCTATGCTGCCGCTCGTCCTCTTCCGCTCCGCTCGTCCTCAACGTTTTCGTCTTCGAAGACGCAAAGACCAAAGACATAGAGAGCTAAGGAGATGGTTTGCGAACTTCTTTTGCGGGCTGCCAGGATAGAAGGTGAATTAAACCGGTGGCAAATAGCAGCACCGTCTCAGCATCGCTCCTCATTATCAGCAGGATAATTTTCGCTTTAAATTGAGTTTGCAGGAAACTTTGCTCCAAGTGGCTTTCTGATGAACAGTGAAATGCGGAAGACCCGTGCAAAAGGGATGTAATTTTATTAGGAATGTAAGATAAGAAATTTTATCCTTGGTTCAGGTGGAATTTACGGCAGATAAGATTCTGGTAAACTGAATGTCAAACAGTTTAACACAAAGAATTTCCTTTGACGACAATATTTTAATTCTAGATAAAATATACTCCCGTCGGACGGAAATTTTTTATCACAAAAACCCTTGCTTAAGAGCAAAATTAAACAGAAAATCACCTTCTTAAAATTATATGTATACATATGTATGTACATCATAAGATTTTACTTAATGCTTGAAGTCGGCCTCCGTTCCAAATTTATAAGTTATCAAATTTTGAATTTTGTATCTACTAATTTTTGTTCGATTTTAATTAAATTTAATATTAAAAAGCGAATCTGAAAGTAGTGGCCTAAAAAATCACCATGTAACAATTTTTAAATAATTTAAACGAAATTTAGTAAAAACCCCCAAACCCCTACGTAGTCATTTTTGTTGTTGTACAAATCGCAAAGCATTTACATACCTATTATTTTATTTTTATTTCTTCTTTTATGGGACCAATTCGACACAATTCTCAATCCAACAAAAAGCTAATAAGATTTTTGTAGATAAACAAAAGCGAAGGGTCTTTTCTAATTACGTGAGATTAAATTTCACCGCACATTCAAAGGCAAATTTTCTCAAATTGGTAAAAAACCAAAGAAGAATGAGAAGCACTTAGCAGTAATTATTTCTAGCTCTTAATTAAAAACCGGCCAAGGGCAAGGAGTATTTTATTTCGTACTCTGTCAACAAAAAAACAAAATTGTGAAAATATGCAGATATATTTTTTCGCAAATATTTCAAAAACAAATGTTTAAAAGAATAACAAATTTTTCGGATATTTTATTCTTGAAATTGTCTCTTATATGTACATTATATAAAATTTGGGAATAAATTCAGTGTCTCTGAATGCTCATTTTTCTGGGTGAAAGCCAAATATGTCTTCTGCCGAATATCGTCCACTCTGTATGTAGAAAATTTAGGATGTTATCTTTATCTTTTAAAAATAAGAGTTTACGTTTCATTTTTCGATGTTTTCTTACTGTCTTGATTTAAAAAAAAACAATTTTAATGCGGAGACTTCAATATTTTATCAAAATGTTTAAATATTAAGTGAGTTTTTATTTGGCAAGTGGATTTTCAATTAAAAACGAATTAAAGTATGTGCAATGAAACCTTGCTCCAAAAATATACATAATTCATTCCGAAAACATGTTCGTAATGCAAAGCACTTGAAAATCAGATGATTCAATCCACAATCCAAAAATAATAAATATAGAAATAATTAATAATATTTGTATTATTTAAATTTAATCATGGCTCGGCACACCAGCCGCACAGATGAGCAAGAGGAGCAAGGGAGGAACAGGGTTATTTTGTAGGCCGACTATTGTTTTTCAGTCGAATCGAGATTTCAAGCTTAAACAAATTTTTTTTTTGCTTTCGATTAGACTAAAACATGATGTTTGCAATAGCCTCTTAATATTCATAAATATTTTAGGTAAATTTTTAAGGAGAAGGCGCAAAACCTGAGTCACCAATTTGAATAATCATGTAAATGTTTGCGTTGATACTTTAGCTTTTAATAATAACCATGAAGCAGTTCGCTTTAATATAGAAATATTGAATTCGAAAATTCTTTTGAATTAACAATGATATTACAAAAAAAAAGAAGGTGTTTTTAATTATTTCCTAAAGATTGATTAATTTGTCGGTCTTTAATATTTCCTGCGATATTTAACTTCAAAATTCTGAAAAGTGATAGTTGTCCGCCGTAATTTCTCCATGCTCTTATAATCTTATGGTGAAAATTATGGAAAAGCCTTAAATTAAAAATGTGTAAAAAAATTCTACACGATTGCTGAAAATAAGGAAAATGTTACTTTATTTCGATTTGTCATTTCATAAGACAAATGCGTGTTCGTCACCATCGATTAGTCGAAAAAGGTCTTTAATTCGTTAATTTCAAAGATTCTTGAAGAATATGTTTAGAATGAAAAGGTGGTAATGCCCTTAATTTAAGGAATGTATACCTACCTAAAATTCGCAGCGAAACAGGAATATACAAAAAATCGTGACGACAAAATATCAATTTTTGAAATTTCAAAGTTAAATATGTCGGGAAAAACAAGTGACCGACAAGTTTTATCGGAGTCTGTACGGAGACATTAAACTCGATCTGTTTTCCAAGTTAATTAGATTTTAGTATTCTAAACATAAACCTAAACGTTTTTTTCGTAAAAAAAATATTATATAGTGAAATAGTTAACTACATTTTAGTAATAAAACAATTCATTAAACTCCTTTAAGCTTTATTCTTATGGCTTGGTTGTTCATGGAACTCGTAAGCAATGTTATTAATAAAATATGTATCTCCAATTAGTTGTAAGATTTCGTTTCTGAAGTATGTAGTTTTATGTCATGTATAGTCGTTGTCTCTACGGAGCACTAAAAGAAGTTTTATTTTTCGGCTTATCGCCCTAACATCTAAACTAAAATTTTAACAGAACCTCGTTCGGAACACTTCGCATTTCGCAAGACTCCAGTTTCCCCGGGAGTATCCTTACCAACGAGGAGGAAGCGGGAAAGGAGCCATCAATTACCTCTAATTAAGTTCAGTACCATTCAACAACTGCTAGACCTGCTAGACCTGGAGTACCTGGAGTATGTTGGCATTGGGACCCACATTTCCACTCGGAGGGAAATTCCCGCCTAATCACATGTAAATCGCTCGTTAAGGAGGAGCAATTAAAAACCTTCGGGCGTATTTCTGCGTTCCCTACAATCCCCGTTCACTGACCCGTAGGCGAAAACTGGGGGTAAAATGAAGGCTCGAAAAAATGAGGAGAAATTGTTCAAGTTCGGGACGTGTTTTCCCAGAGGCGACTGTCATGAGTCCCAGGGAACTTATATTTTCTTTGTTTAAAATAAGTTCGCAATAGCTGAGCGGGAGCTGGGAACTACCCATCCAAAGGGTTTTCTGCTTTTTGCAAAAACAAACGTGAGAAATGTCGTCTTGCGGTTACATCGGTCGTTTGCCTTTAATATGCGAAAGGATTTCAGGTGTAGCGCCGTTTTTAGCCGCAGGGTAACATCTCGAAGCAAAAATAAATGAAAACGCATTTCGGGAACGATTCCTGTGCCCTGTTTTCGCTTTAAAAATCATCATCCCGGCTGTTATGGAGCCACAGAAATGGGGAGGCTTTTACATCATAAAAAGGTAAACATAAGAGAGTTACAGCAATTTTAAATGTTTTCAGGGCGAAAAAGGGTAAATTTTGTTCCCTTTTAAATTTTACGGTGGTTGGTTTGTGTGTGGTTAGTGCGGTGACTCCCTTGAGGCAGACACATCGATGGGGTTGAGGAGTTATAATTTCATTAAATGGGACGACATTAACTGAATTTACATTGTTTCCTTTGTTGCGGCGTTAATGCCCATTTTACTAATTTAGTAACTAGCTCACAAATAATGTATAATGTATCTAAAAGTAAGAGGCTTTTCTCAGTAGGTCTTAAACCTCAATTTGGTTGATGTTGTTGTGGAAAGTTTTAATTTTAGATTTTAAATAGCAGAAATGTATAACATAATGTTAAACCGACGAAAAAGAAATATATAGAATCTTAAAACAGATTATGGGTAATGTAATTAACGATATAAAAAAGCATGAAATATTCCTAATTGGCTTGAGACCGAAAGGTGATCAAGAGTACTGAGAAATTCCAAAGCAACTGAGCGATAAATTACAATAACAACCCATCTATTGTTTACGTAAACCCTTTTTAACCACTTTTTGTAATTTGTTTGAAGGCCGATTATCTCAATTGGCCTCTAAATTTATCTCGCTAAGTGAGCAATAAAGTGATTTTTTTTTCATCCTATTAAAAAGGATAATTTTATATTAAAAGGATATTTTATACCATTTCTTATTGCAATTAAAATGTAATTTAGTTTAAGGTTTTTTTAGAAAACAAAGTTAAGTATATTTTATACATATATTTTACTCGACTACGACAAGGCCAAAGGAGGTAGATTAAGACTAAAAATTTAATTTTAAAATAAATTTATCGTATAACAAAAATTTATAATTTATATACATACATATATGCATATACAGTGTGTATTAAATCTCTCCCCATTTAAACAGAAAAAGTGCGATTTGCACAACTTAAAAAGAAAATTATCACATTGATTGACTTATTTTGCCTTTCCACCTTTATTATTTTTGAAAGCATGTTTTTAATATTGGGCTTTTCAATTTTTTAAACATTTTTCGTGTCTAAAATGCAGTTGATATTACGCGGAATTTTATAGCATAATGATTTTTATCACTTTTATCACTTTTAACATTTTAAAATTTAAGTTTCTTCAAAGCTTTCATCATTGAACCAATTTACTTCAGCTCATTCCGAATCGATTCTTAATTATAAGTATAAAATTACCTAAGTATATATATCTTATTTTTCGCAGGATTATAATAAAATATAATTTAATTTACTTATTTTCATTCAATCTGGCCACGCATGATTGTAAAATCGACCTTTCTCTATCCAATGCCTTTCGAAAAATCTCTAAGTATACCATACAAAAATTATTCAATAAAAATAGTATCACTGTAATTTGTAAAAGTAATTTTAGAGATTCTTCAAAGAATATTGTTAATTCCCAGCTTAAGCTGCAAGGCAAGTTAACCTTTCATCATTTTATAAATAATTGAGTAAAACCCTCAGGGGTGCACGTGAGCTCCTAATGTTGTGAGATTCTGTCTGTGAAAATGCCACGTACGCTCTCACTAATTGGGGATACCTCTTATCCTGCAAATGGCAGAATGAAAGGCAATGCAATTTAGACAAAATTAAGGTCGAGATGCAATTCTTCCTTGAATCCTTTTTCCATGATAGGTACCTTTCGTTTATAACAGCTTAGCTGCGGGTTTTCTGGAGGGTACGTCTCTTTTATGTTTCTGCTTTTCGTGATGGTGTTTTTAACCTCCAGATAATGCTTAATATAAGTATAATACATTGTTTTTGGAACTCCAATTTATTTTGGTCTTTATTTAAGAATTAAGAAGAAACTGGGGTTATTTAAACTAAATAATAGCAAAATTACAACAAGCATTTCTATAACTTTGAATGCACTTTGTATTTTGTAGTGCTTGCTGGCAGATGCTAATTACTCCATTTAAAGAAACTTCGAATATTCTCGATAGAATCAATTTTCACTAATGGTTTAAATGGGAAATGAATTTCTGATTTTCTTGAAAATCACCTGCAGGTACTTCTATATCGAAAATATTCCAATCAATGAACGTAAACAAGAGGAGATGCAATCAGGCACTATGGTTCTTATTCACTATAGCACTAGAGTAAAATCAAATCAAATATTCTTGTGCTCCTTGATTGGTACAAGGGTGCTAATTAATTGGTCATACTTGTGTACTTGACCTCACATATCTACTTCAGTTGGAATTTTAGGGTTCCTTTCTGTACCTACAAAATTAAATTAGTTCTTAAAAGCATAATATCAGTATAGGAAAACTATGTATTAACAGAACGACAAATAATATTTCGTGTTGAAAAGAAAAGAAAAGGAGTTCATTTGGATCAATTTTGACAATGTAAATTTTTTCTCCCATAATTTTGTATTTGTGATTTTTGAAATTATTACTATAAATACAAGCTACACATAAATATTTAATACTAAAAAATAGGCCAAGTGCGAGTCGGACCCTCGCACATATCGTTCCGTACTATGGAAAACCCTAAAATGTACATATGTAAGTACATAGTAAGAAATTTTAATCATGATCAAAAGTTATCTCAACTTAGTGATTTATAAATGTGAAGTTTAAATTCTTTATTTTAAAGGGACATTTAATATGCGTTCGTAAATTACTTACAACTTGTTTGAAAGTTAATGTTAAAGAAAAAATTAATTTTTTTAAATGTCTTCACACCAAATTTTATAATTAAATTTAAAAATCAAAGAGAATAGGGCTGTGAACTGCAAATTTCTTCAAGGAGATTGAGCAATTCCTTTACTTTTTAAGTCAATGAAAGTCGTGAGCCGAATAAATAGAAATTTATTGTATAGCCAATTTTTGTGTCGAAACTAGAAGAAGCAGAAATAAAAATATTCATGTAATTTGTACACATATCATTTGTTTATTAGCTTATATTTCATAAATATCGCCGGATTTAGCCATATATTTTCTTAATGCGATTTAAGGCCATCTTACAAACCCTAATATATTTATGTGACCTCCATTATCACGAAAACAAAACGGAATTGTAATTTGTAGAGATAAATGTGTTATATCGTACGTAACTGCTCAAAAGGATGTAATATCTAGAAGGCGTTGGGATTGATTACTCATAAACGCCTTGGCAATATTGATGGCTAATTTAAGCTCCACATAAGCAAGCTTGTAGCCATTTATGTTACGTAAATCAAGCATCCACTTTCTATTGAGAGCCGTACTAAAATCGTAATTTTCGCGCCTAAACCGGTTGGGCGTATTTACTTGAAACGAAATGGGATCATAAAGTGAGTTAGAAACTCCATACCAAGTGCATCTCAATCGGAATCCCTCCACCCCCGCTGGCGTCCTCATTCGCAACCACAAAACGCATTCACAGGGGATTTGCGCCTCGAAATCCAATCTCCATTAATTTGAAACTGTTCAAAATAATTCTTCCCATCTCGGGCCACCCTTTCCCTCCCGGATCCCGGATCCCGGATCCCGGATTCCAGCTGGCGAAGCAACAGCCACTGGATTTGCGATCTCTGCATACAAAGTAGATCCCGGTCAGTGGACAGAGCCATTCATTTCCCGGTCATACCCATTTAAGGATTCTAATAGAACATGGACCATAAATAGATCCCATATATCCCTCGGGACCGAGACGGGATCTATAAACAGGAGGCGGAGCAATCATCACACGAATGGGCTGTATATTGGCGCCCATTCAATTTGAATTTATGGCGACCAAGACCCTCATCCCTTCCCCTTGAGTTGTTTGACTTCCAAGGTGCCGCAAGGAAGGTTCGAGTGCATTTCGCGAAAATGCACTTTGGAGCACATTTTACGGCTTTCAAAAAAGTGAAGAATACTCTGCTTCGGGTGAGGAAAGTACAAGCAAGGCGAGCAGTCAGAAGCAGGTTCGTACATCCTTGAGAAACACTTTAAAATTTAACAGGATCCCGGTGGAAGTAGTTTATAAAGTCTATTTCCCTTGGGGGTGTCTTTGCCTTGCTAGAGAGAAGGAAGCGAGAAAGGAGTCATCAATTAGCTTTAATTAAGTTCGGATGCTTCTCACTTCGTATTCCACATTATAATGTGCAATAAAAAAATTAAAGTTTTTAAGACTTGTTTCAACAGTGAAGATGGACCTCTAAGAAGTTAAAATTACAATAAATCACTTTAATATATGTACCTCTGTTGCCAATGATTACTTTAAAGAGGTATTCTATAGTGAGGAATTTTGAACATATTTTATTTATTTCATTGCGAAAGATTTTAAAAAATCTTCACTATTAAATAGGGTGTTCTATGTAGTTGAGGTAAGCGAAAGAGTAGGATAAGTGAAATTAAGAAACAATCAAACAGCTTTCTAAATGTAGTTTTGATTGAAACACGACGAACATTTAATAATCTAAAAGTAATAAAAATATATTAAACAAGGAAATTTTAAAGGAAAACTCTTCCAAATTAAGGCATAATTAATTACTCTACCCTCGTCCACGAAGATCCATTAGGTAGACTTTTTTAACTTATCTACTAGATACACAAAAAATGGTTAATTTTTGATAATATTTTCTAAGGGGATATATTTGTTTGAACCCTAAAAATGAGAGGGTTTTTTGTCAATATTGCCTAACTCTACTAATGAAGTGATTAATATAAAGTTTTGAGGATTTATTACATATGTCTTAAAACACATACAAACAAACTGCTCTTATTTTAATTTTTAAAACTAAACGGCGGCTCAGTGGTAGATGCACTGCAAGCATGAGTTTTGCTATTAAAGTACACTACAGCTACAGCTAAAACTTCAAGTCAACTTTTTCCCTGATTTAAACTAAATTTTTAGGTGCCGCATATGAGCCTGGCTCTCGAGAACGCCATTTCAATACAGGTCTTAGGATTCAAGCCTTTGTTTGGTGAAATAAAATAAATAATAAAAAAGTCAATCGGATGAACATTTCTTGAGTTCTACTGCCAGCAGATTTCGAAAACCAGAACTGGAAATAAATGCATTCAAAATTTAAAAATATATATACTTTGCTGATTTATATCTTAGGAGTATTTAAAAAATGTTTTCATCAATAAATGTTGTTTGATATAATTTTTGAGATGTTTTTACGTCATTAAAGCCAATCAAAAAATTGAAAAATAAAATTCAATCAGGTATGCAACCCAACATTTCGCGGACACTTATTTATATGACGGTTTCTGAAAGTGTCACTTGCTATACATATCTTAGGTCATGACGATACGGGAAGTGTTTTGTCGATGCAAAAGAAATCTCGATCTTAAATACTTCTGTAGGGGCATCAGTGTATTTTAGGCGGTTTCTAAAGGAATACAACATTTTCGCTTTTCGCATAATCACATTAAAATCGCAACATAATATGCCGTCTTAGCTCAAATTAAAAGTTTTTGTAATTAAAGATGTATTGTCGAACAGACAGATCAAAATCAGTACTAGACAATTGCGGTTTTGTTATTGTATTATGCATCGTAGAAAGAATTGTTTTTGCTGTTCTACATTAAATGAAATTGTCTATGCAATTCATAGATGTCATTTTTATTCGAGCTTCTAATCCTACTAATTCTTAACACATATCCTGGTGGTGCTAACTCGGATTGAACATTCTAAATTCCTTGAGGAGTCTTAGTCTGGTTAATGCAATTAAAGGAAAGGAAGTCATTACTGCTCCAGTGCCTTGGTAAATCGTTTATGTGGTCACCCCCATACCCTTCCCAGATTGCATAAATTCCAAACAAGAACTTTCTAATAGTTTTGTTTGTACTGAAGTTGCAGTGTTACAAACTCCAAAGTTCAAGATTGACTTTTTCGCTCTAATTGGACTTCTGAGAAAATGCCCGAAATTCTGCCCCTAAGCACCAAATGGAGCATTAAGTGGGTAAACGAATTTTCAAAAGTAATTCATCCAAAAATCACATCGCCGGAGTTTTGATTTACCAAACAAATTACGAAGTATCCATCAACATCCAATTTGTAAATTATCTCAATTATTGGATGACGCAATAGATAAAAGATTTAGGGGGGAAAAATATAACAACTCTTACCGGCTGAATTGGCTGAAATCTGTCGATCGCCGGAAGCGACTCCGGGAATTTTAGTCGATCCCAGTTTCATCCTACCTACACTTTCTGCAGGAAATGCCAATAAGGATAAAGGAAGTTTGGAACACTCGAAAAGTTGTGCAACTTGTAGAAAAAATGTCCATCTTACGGATCACCTGCTTGGTTCCACCTGGCCGTGGGAACGACTGGCGGCTAATATTTGAACAGGAAGCTTTTTCCGTATTTTTACTGATTTTCCCCGGAACGTTCGATAAATTCAATTTTTCACTTGTTTGATTATCCTGGGGCAACTGACACCGCTTTAAAAGCACTCTATACCCTTGAGACTTCCCGAGAACGGGCACAACGCAATTGATTTACCGCACCTTGTAACATTTTTTCTGAACGTTACCTTTTTTGATATCAGAAGAAGCCTGTCATGTGTTTTAACCGGGGACATGTTATTAACAACTTCAGACACATAAAACAGATTCACACTCTCCGGGAAGTTTTGCAAAAATTTTAAATTTAATTATATGTAAATCCATGCATATTATGCTACGCATGGATTTACTTATTTATGCTGTTTTTAATATTTATATATACCACAATTTTTTGTTGAAGTGTGTGATTCCATTAATACTCGTATTATTGTATGTATATTCTTTATAAGCTTTATTTTAAAATGCGTTAAGATATCAAATTTTATTAAGTCTTTTTTCTCAACCAAATACAAAAACATTGACCTTAGCTAATAAAATTAATTTCTAAAGTGATTTTTATTACAGGCAAAATTTAAAAAATTATCTATCACTCTTGTGCCCAATTTCACAATGTGTACTTGTAGCTTCTGAGAAAAACAAAAGCATTGGAATATTTAACTACAAATGGGATATGAATATGTTCCAACGTTTTTGGTTAACTAATAAAATATTGTACGTCGACAATGTTTGTGGTTAAATTAAATGGGTATATTTAAAAATTGAGCGTTGTTGAATTTAATAATTTTAGTGCAGGATAACAACAATAATTATTTATAAGTTAACAATTATGTTGATAGTAATACTTTGAATGGATCTGCAACTTTTATTTTAAGCTAACTCATTTAAGAGTAGAGTTACAACTATAGTTGTTGGCGTCCTACATTCGTAATTCGTTGGCCAATATATCTAGGTAATATATATGTAATACATTGAGTAGCCTTAAAAAATTAATATTGATATTTCGATTTAGGGGACTACGTGAAACATGCATGTTTAAAAAATGAACGTTGAAACATGCATGTTTAAAAAATCTGGTGTCATTAGTTATTTAAAGATTTGTGTTTGGCCATCAATACGACAGCATCGAAAGGCTGTTTTTTTATTCAAAAGCAAAGATATTTTTAATTTCAAATATAAAACTGTAATTAATAGAGTCTTGATTAAAAACATATGACTTGCTTAACACATGCATGTTTTTTAACGTTCTAGGTGTATGTAGTCCCTTAAATCAATATTAATTTTAATTATTTTAACATCACTGAAAAGATTTGGTTACTTAAAATCCTTTTAATCAGTTGCATAAATAGTACCATATCAATTAGATGAGCGCTTTAAACTAAACTTGTTGACTTCAAATGCGTTTTTCTTGCGCAAATATTGAGAATTTTAACAATGTTCGTTACTAAATCGAACTATTTAAATGTTTTTTGACAATTATCTCATTTAATTCCAACAACGTTCATTGTGCGTTCAATGCAGTAGATATTATTTAACTACAAAAGCTTTTACTTTTAACTTAAAGATTTTTCCGTTTATTGCGGATTAAAACTAATAAATTGTTAGCAAACTATTTATTTTATTAAAAACTGTATTATCGTACATATTCCGAGAATAAGACTTCAAAAAAGAAGGACTTTGACTTTTATGATGAGGATGAGTTTTTCAGAAGTTTTAGGATGTCTAAAACATTTGCTAATATCAATCTAAATGTTGTTTTTTTTTTTATAGAACTGATAGGAACAGGATATTAACTGAAGGAATAAAAGTAAGTCAAGTTAAGTCATTGGAAAAACCAAGTAAAGTTTGGGTGGTGACACTTGGAATTTCTGGTTTCTACCAAAGATTACAATAAAAAATAAAAGAAAAGGAATTGTCACATATGCATTACCTTAAAATTGTTTTATAAATTGGAAAAAAGTTAATTTATGAGCGCTTCGTGAGGGATCTCATCCCATGGGTTCACGAGCTTTGGGGTCGCTTCTGTCGATTGTTGATTTTGTTGATATTAGGGGGAATCTATCACCACAAAGAAATCGGGATTACGTGCCTTTTTTTCAGATATTCATCGCGCCCTTGGAAGGACCCTGAACCCAT
Source organism: Eutolmus rufibarbis (assembly GCA_963920795.1). Lineage (NCBI taxonomy): Eukaryota > Metazoa > Arthropoda > Insecta > Diptera > Asilidae > Eutolmus > Eutolmus rufibarbis. The sequence continues at coordinate 38,547,189 of OY987206.1, read as the reverse complement.
AGACGATGGAAGGGTAAACTTTTTGCGCCTGTTATTTATAGCTCACACTCAACCAGAGCGGGGAGCGTGAATGCATGCAAAGGACGGGATTCCTCATCTTGTTTGCAGTAATTCCCCCAAGGAGCAACATATCCTGTGGAAATGAGCTCCCGCTGCTCAGTTGTTTCATTTCTCACTCCGGTGGGTTGTAAGATCAATAGCATCCAAGAAATGCGTTTCGGTGGGATGTCGGGGCTAAAAGCTACTGCTCCTCCAGGATCCTGTGGCTGCAGACACAGCAGTTGGGAAATTTCTATTCAATTCTTCTATATGCAGACCCCCCTTGGCCTGGAAACTTGGCTACGTAATCAGAGTGGATATTTCTAGACGTGGATGTAGTAACAGTCGTTACCAGCACGTGTCCTTTCCGCTTAATGTGCCTCGGCCCGGGAACAAATCGGAATATCTTGCTTCCGCTAAGACCTCCCTAATTCCCTAACCCTGCTGTATGGGTACCTACCGACCTTTTAACACGAAGAAACCTTCGAAGGACTCCAAATTGAAGTGTCGTTCGCATAAAAATTCACGATATTTTTTTCTCTACGTCGCAGTGGTGCTTCCTCTTCGACCACTCGGCCAATTGGGGCCTCTTAGAGCCCCATACAAACCCGGGGGCGCAGGAGTATCGCCTTTCCCGGAATCCTCCGATTCTTCCGCTCAAAGTGGCCCCAAGCTAATCCCGGCTTGATGCTGCGGGACAGTCCTTGGCACATATTTTTCGCATCGATGGCTCAGCTGGATCCTTAAGGACTAAGGAGGCTGGGCCCAGGACTTCTCCCTGTAATCCCGGCAACTATGTCCTTAATTGATTTACTTTGTCCGAGCGGCGGCGCTCCTCCCAGGTTATTTTCGTTTTCGTGTAATTAGCTGTCCGCCTCAGGGACATAATATAACACTTCCAGGGGGCGAGGTGTCACTCCGCTGCCACCAGCATCAGTTCCGGGCCCCAATTGGGCCAATTGTGAAGAATCCTCCAGTGGAAGGTCGTCACTCCCCCCACCACGCCCGCATCGATAAACATACATATATGTATGTATGCTCTGCTCTTTAGTGGGACGGAAATCGAATTTCGGCGTCTATGATATTCCCGGAATCCTCCAGGAAGAGTCTGATCCGGGAATGGGGACTACATTGGCCTCAAAAGTGACACCCAAACAAGCGAGGGTGATGGATCGGGGGTGCAGCATAAATGGATTTTATTTAGGGACCCTATTTCGAGGCGTCCTTCCGACCGACCGGCCGTTCGGGAGGACGACGCATTGATTGATTTCGCTTATGGGATCCGAAAGGTCTGCGGGTCAAAAGTGCCCCGCAGCACGTGCCGGAGGTGGCCTTTTCGACAGCGACACTGGAAGGGCTTTGTGCCGGGGATCAGTGGCATTGTCTTTTATAAATTTATACACAGAAAAGGTCCTTTTAAACTTCTTTTGTTTGCGGCTCCCGAGTGGAACTGTGGGCGAGCATTGCTAATAATGGCTTAAAGGATTTGCGATTCTATAAATTCTCTGAGGTTTGCAAATGGAGCTAGAGGATTTGAAAACGGCAACGGCTAATGGAATTCATACTTGTGAGCGCTTGTCTCGATTTCACAAAGGGAAGGATCACTGATTTTGTATGCTAATTAGAGAACTTTCTCCTTTGGGAGTACCAGTTTGGGGGTAGTTCAGATATCACACTATCGCTTCCTGATTATGACGAATTTCTAAATCCTTAAAAAATTTCTTAGAATCATATGATAAAATTCCGCAAAAGTAAACTTCCTCCTCCCACACTCAAAATCGGTTTTAAATTGTATACTCACTTAAATTCTCGTAAGTCCTTACAAGTACCTCGCAATTTCAAAGCGTTTTTACAAAAGAGAAGACTTTGTCCTTCCTAACGATACCCAACATGTCATAATCCGTTTACAAATGTTCGTGTATTTGAGCTTCAAAATAAAACTTTTAACAAAATTTGTGTGTATTTTTGATCCTTTTTAAGTGCCCGGAATAGATATATCACAAAACAGTTTAATGCCCCTAATCCTTTAATTCTATTTTAAGTTCTGAACAAATTTGTTCATAAAACCCCCATTTATGACACCCTGATCCAAAAAGCTTATATTAACTGTTATTGCTCTAAAAGCCCAAAGTTTTTTCCAGTGTTCTTTCTTAAATTAAAAACATTTTCCTTAACAAAATTTATTATACTTATTTTAAGTAAAAGTTCTATTAAAAATTAATATCGAATAAATTAAGAATATTATTGAATAATAGTTTATTAGTCAATCTATAAAATCAACTTTTCATTTCCTATAATTGAAGTTGGAAATAAACAAGAAAATGAGATAATTGGTATCAATAATTTTAAATTTCAACATTCTTTGCGGAAACTGTGAACCGCTTGGAAGATCGCCAATAAACCTGTGTTATTTTTATTTTCCTTTTGTGGGTTTTTAGCCAACTAAAAGCGACAGAGCATTAATTTTATATAATATATCGCGAGAAATTCACTTACCTTTGGGCTCGAAACTTGCAAAATTGATTCTTATAAAATATTTAAACTTTACGAAATAAAAATTTATATACATATGTAAGTATTTCGAGTATTTTAATGTCTTTTAAATTTCACACTGATCGTTGTTAAACTTCTTCTACTATAATTAACTTATGGTTAGAATGTGTCGAAAAATTCAGGTTTTAATTTAATCTCAGTTAAATTTAATATACTGAAGTTAATCTCCCGTTCAAAACTTGGATCTTAAGATGAAATGTTTTTTTTTTTATTAAATGACAAAACAATAAAATATGCACATACCGAATTGACTGGTTTAAGAATCTTAAACATTCTAAATCAGTCATTACATTTTTATGCCTATAAAATTCGAGAACCTACGACTAAATTAATACATTGCAAAGATTTGATTTGATTTCAAGCAATACTTAGGCAATTTTCAGTTCGAATTTCCTTTTTGTCGAATACTTTTTTGTAATTTGATATGGTTCGTAATATCGCCATTAATTGGCCCTTCTTTTCAAAATAAAATCAAAAAGAAATCAACACAAATACTTATGTTTTAAATTGTTAATTCACAGACTCCGAACAGGCTGGAGCACAGGGAAGCCAACTGGTCCACTGCGACCAGAAGAGCAGGCCGCGATAATCTCAGTGATTCGGCGAAATGAAGACATCGAATCGGCGGAACGGATCCGAGTTGGGCGTCTTGTGGAACGTGTCGAGAAGATAAAACAACGAGCGGCAGATTGCGGCCCCAAAAGTTGCCGTTTATGTGGCCAATCTTTCGGATTTCTTGGACCCACAAAATTAATCTGTGAAGATTGCAGAAAACCCGTGTGCTCAAAATGCTCCATAGATCTCGGCCAAAAACCTAAAAGCAGGTAGGTGTAGTTCTAGAAAGATTTAAATTAAAAACTAACTGCTTTGTATGCTGTTTATAGAGAAATATGGCTTTGTAAAATTTGCTCCGAGACGAGGGAAATGTGGAAGAAGTCTGGAGCTTGGTTTTACAAGGGTCTTCCACAGTATGAGATACCCACAAAATCTGTATCAGCCCGAAATTCGATTAGAGAAATTCCAGCTCGGATTGCGAAAACCACAAAATTGGGAATGGAAGTGGAGGACAGCAGTTCTGATGAGGAGGGTAATGAGACTAATAAGACCAAAAATGGTCCAAATTTGCAGCGTGAGAATAGTTTTCGCCTAAGGACAGTTGGTTCCTTCAGAAGTTTCTTCGATGGCGGTGAGAGGAAATTTTCAAACTCGATTTTCTTTAACCGACAAACATCGAAGTCCGAGAGTAATCCGGATGAGTGGGAGACGACTTCCATAAATTCTTCAGCCCTTCGAAGGGAAAGTTCTCAGATTCGCAGGGGCTCAGTATCTTCCAGTTGGTCTGTAAGTGAATCTTCTTCCGGAAATAGCGGTGGAGTCAATCAAATGAATCAAACATGTCGAGAGCCTCTTTTAGGATGGCTTGAGGTTTCAGTAACTTACAGTGAAATGGATCACACTTTAGAGTGCACTGTCCTAAGGGCTAGAGATCTTCCACCGATGGACTGTGCAGGACTTGCAGATCCCTTCTGTAAAATGAACATTATAACGCCTGAAGGGACAACAAAACAGGCGAGGTGGATGAAGATAAAAACCGTCCACAAAACGAGAAATCCTGAATTTAACGAGTCCATCACTTTCTTGGGTGTGGAACCAGAGGAACTAGGAAATTCTATTTTATATGTTGTAATATTGGACGATGATAAGTTTGGACATGATTTCCTTGGAGCTGCAAAAATAACACTTTCAACAGTACGTTACTTTTTATTAAAAACATTGCTGCAAATGATGAGTATTCAGCTATAGCTGAATAGCCATTATACAGCTGAATAGTCGTCGTTTGCGGACATTTTTGCAGTATCGAATATTCAGCTTTTGTGGCAATATGTTGACTTAAGAAAAATACTCACCGAATTTTTCCATTAGCTCCACAACACTAGCCCTTCCCGAATGACCATTCCGCTGGCACCAGAGGACCAGTATAGTATTGAAGCGGCTTCGTCAGGACCCTGGCCTAGAGGGCAAATATTAATTTCGCTATGCTACAACACGAGGAAAAGGGCTTTAGTCGTTCTAGTTAAAAAATGTGTTAATTTGTTACCCATGGACAACAATGGATATTCGGATCCTTTTGTAAAACTGTAGGCTAACTCTACATAGATTCGTTTTCTTATATTTACGCGATTTTTCTTTTCCAGGCAACTTAAGCCCGATTCCCACAAGAAAAAATTTAAAACCAGCATTAAATGGAGAAATTTGAATCCCGTGTACAACGAAGAGTTCGCATTCGAAACTCGGCCCAATGATCTCGACAAGCAGTCCCTGATTATAACCGTTTGGGACAAGGACATCGGGAAGAGCAATGACTTTTTGGGTTCCCTAATTTTAGGTCACAACAGCAAAGGACGTCGACTTAAACAGTGGACTGATTGCGTTCGTCTCCCGGATCATTTTCATGAACAGCTCCATTGTTTGTCCAGTGATCCAACGACCCACTGATTGAATCCTCGTCGTTTTCGAGGCCGGCGGAACCGCTTAAAGTGACCTTAATTTTGGGCGATTTTGTATCGTATACATTGTGCTGCAATTATTTATATTTGTATCCGTGATCTGTCAGCTAAAATAAATTGAGAAAAACTTTATTTTGTTGTCATTTCCATTTCCCAAATAGGGGTAGTAACGAAAAGAAATTTTTAAACTATAACTAAAAAAAATTTTAGATATGTTTACAATAGTACCTAATTTAACGTAGGTCATGAGATATACGACAAAAAAAAGTTAGAAATCTTGTTATCGTCAAAATTATTCATCCAGAATTTACCAGAAAATTATGAGAACCAGAACAGTTTCTCTAACAGACAAAAATGTTTAATAACAACAATTTAACTTTGGCGACACTGACACAGATTTGAATTCTTGGTCATTTTTCAATCGTTGAGACAAGATAAATCAAAAATAATTAAACATATGTACATATGTATGTATTGAAGAGCTAGATATATAGGAGTTAAAAAAATCGTAGTTAAAAACATTCTTTTTTTTAGAAAATTAATATGTTCATTAATAATGATATTCTTTATCTGAATATTAAAAAAAAATTAAATTTTTTTATTAAAATCTATGCAAAAAGGCACATAAGGTTTTTTTGCCTGCCCAAATACAAATCCAAAAGTACTTTAGTAGCTATGAATTTGTAATGAACATAGAGAAAGTCGTGCTTTACAAATCAAGAAAAGTGTTAACAACCAATGGGGCGCTTAATAAAGATATTCTCAAAAAACAAGTAACGAATAAATTGTACCAGTTGCATAGATTTTAATAAAAATTTAAATTTTTTTTTTAATATTCAGATAGAGAATATCATATGTATTAATGAACATATTAATTTTCACAAAAAAAGAATGTTTTTAACTACGATTTTTTTAACTTCAAACTCTTTCTCATTTGTCTCGAAATCACTTCGATTGGAGTTATCCACTTTTTTCCTTGGCACGGCAGTGTTTTAACTTCATATCAAAAAATGTGCTTAAGGCTGTTTAGTTTTGTTTTCAAGCGCTCCAGGGATGCCGCATACAAAACAAGAAAACCTTAAGTACTTAAGGCTTTTCTGTTTTGTATGCTTCTGAATTATGCGGGATATTTAAAGTCAAAAAACACGTAAAGGCCTTTAAAGGTCTTTTGTTTTTGTATTCGAACCTCGAATCGCTTCTCTTTTCAATTTTTCGAGTTACTTAGCATCTTTTTTGATTTACATCAGATTTCTTAATCATTTTTATTCAAATAAATATTGTTATAAAACAAAATTGAATCGTGATAACAATTTTATTGAAGATAAATTAAATAGAGAATTTCCGGACGAATCGAATGATACCAAAAACTCAATTTTGAAAAATTTGGCGCTTAACCACTTTTTTCCTTGGCACGGCAGTGTAGTTTTCGCATGAACTAGGATTATAAAAATTGATTAACATTTACCCCCTTTTTTAAACAATTAACATAAAAAAAAAGTGCAAAAAACAGGTCGAAAATTTTAATAGTCCGCCATTTTGTTATTTTTCACAAAATGATTTATCCTAATTCATGCGATAGCCGCTTACTTATATTTTAATAATCTTTTGAAATTTTTGGTTTCAGATGTTCCTAAATGGAGAAATCATTACAGCCAGAAAAAAAAGGGGTCTTTTTGAGGCCGTCGTGTTACGCCCATATCGGGGCCTAAAAATCCAAAAAAATTTTTTTTGTAATATTAAATATCTATATCATATGTAAAAAAGACAAAATGTAAAAATAAATTTTTGTACGAACACAAAAATTATGAAAAAAAGCTATTGAGAACCAGACTACCCCCTTAAGGCGTTAGTGTTTTCTTTTTTATGTAAAAAATTACATATATCAGCCGGAGTTACGAGTTTGATGAAAATTAATAAAATGTGGAAATAAAATTATTTTCTCTACAATAATTTTTGAAGCTTCAAATAAAAACTACGTTTTTGTAATCTCTAGAACCTTACTAATAAATATTAATTTTTCATCAATAAACGACGGGTGCAAGAAATTTTTTCGGTTGTTTTTGCGTTTGATATTATTTAGTAGATAAAAATTTTCAGAAATGCTGAAACGTCGAATACAAGCGGAAAGAAGTAATTGATTAAATTTAAATATTTTCTTAATACCATGTTTAATAGGTTTTCATTTCTAATAGTATTCCAGAGATATTGATGATATAAATATAAATTTTGAGTAGTGGCAATTCAATTTGAGATAGTACTGGGATTTGAGTTTAAGGAAAATTTGGAATTTCCAGATTATTATTTTATTTTTGGAATAAAAAGAAACATAATTCCTATCTGATAAAATGTCTCCATGTAATATATTTCTTAACTTGCCTTTACAATAAATACATAAAACATTTTCTTCAAACATAAAACAATTTTCTCTACACTTACACCTACGCTTCTCCTACTCGACGATATTGTTATACATAATTGATACAAATATTCCTCCATTGTTTTTATTTTTAACTTTCATTTTGTATTTTCCCAAATATTTTCACAAAATTTTCTAAAACTGTTCCATTAAAACATTTTCTCGCTTATTTCTTGTTGTATTTTGTATAATCATCAGTTTAGTAACCATCCATTGTATAAAGTAACATGCATGAATAGGTGAGTGTTTTAGTCTACTTACAAGTTAAGGTCTCTCTCTTTCTTAATGTATTTGGTGATTTTTTTCTTGTCTTGTTTAATTCAGTGCATCTTATTTCGGAAGTCACGCCCTGTAACTCGAATTGTCGAACGTATGGTTCAAATAATTGTAAACTTCTGTAGAAATATTTTTAAAAGTTAGTTGAACTACACAAGGGAATAAAATTTTAATTATTTTTTTTTAGCGGTAAAACAATTGGTAGAACTCTTCTATAGTTTTTTTTTCTATAGATTACGAATCCAAAAACGAAAGTCCTTTTTCCTCCGCTTTTGAGAAAACAGAATTTAAAAAATAACCTTTATTATAAAATTTTGTAACATAGCTTAGTTAAAATCCTGAATCCTTATCTAGAAACAACAAATAGTAGTAATATCTATAGATCTTTCTAAACAGCTTGGTGATGATATTTCATAAATGATCAAAATATGACTTTTAATAATTTTAATCCTAGTTTTCCTCAAAGCAGGACCCAATTGAGTATTTTTGTTTTCGAATAAATAATCTGCCTATAGAAATTATCTGCCATTTGTTCGGCCTTAATTATTACAACTCTCTCTAACCAAGAAAAGCTCATAGGTTTGTTTGACGACATTCGCAGAAATAAAGAAATTAACAAATATGTAATTGTGAAAAATATAGAAGTAAAAAATTGAAATGCAAAATAAAATCATTAAAGCCTTACCTTTTTATTAAAACTACCAGTAAATAGAAGTAGTTGAACAAAAGAAAGGTTACTTTCAAATCAAATGATGTGACCTCCTAAATAGGCATAATTCTCTCCCACTTAATTTTTGTTTTCATAAAAAATTGTTCACGATATGCTCAACGTCGTTCAAAGTTTCTTACGTGTTTCATTTTTTTGTAAACACTTCTATTCAGAATTGTGAAGACTAGTTAGTGGTTTTATTATAAAAGTTGTTTTGTGTGCAAATACAACTACTAAAAATTATAGATAATAATAAAAAGTTTACATAACTGCCTCTGGCGATTGTAAGTAGGTAAGTGCGATTTGCGTAAATCGTTATTAAAAATTGTGGTGCTTGCAAAAGAGCAGATTAATTCCTGGAACATATCTATTCTACTCTTTTAGTGCAAAAAATTAAATTAAGAATGCTCACAGATTATTTACCTTGCTTTAATTCTATTTTTATAGAAACTTTCAAATATGGTTTATTTATTTATAAAGAGTGTGACCAAATCGAGGGTTAAAGTAGAATTAACTTTTGTGTTTAATTAAAAGATCTGTTCTACATAAAAATATTGTCAATAGTATCCGATAAAAATATTTAAAAGCATTTAAAGTAGAAAACCTCCTTTCCGGTGGACCAACTACACTTGTCTAAATTTAAACCTTCTTTTCAAATAATCGTTTTCGTTGTCATTACAGTGGTAGTTTTCCTGCAGAAAAGTTTAAAAATCTTTGTTATTTAGGAGCATTAAATTCATAAAACCAATGTATTTTTCAATGTTTTCTTCCATTTCATTATTTTGTTTGATCATATTCATAACCTTTTACGATTTGTTTAAAAACAGTTGAACATTTATAATATCAAAGTTTTACAAAATAGTCTAATAAGAGATAGAAAACTGTTGTCTGTTTGGAAACTGATTCTCTTAAGTATATATAATGTCCTTAAATTGATGAAATTTGAAAATTAAGGATAACATGGTGATAATTATGTAGATAGAGATAATTTTTGGTCTATTGTAAAGACAAAGTTGGAAAATGATATCGAATGCATCACAATGCGATTTGTCGTATTTTCCTTTGATTTGATACTGTTTAAATTATAATTGTAAAATACAGAAGTTGACAAGTTGTTTCTTCTTATTTAGTACCTAAAACTAAAAAATTTTTTCACCACTCAAATTTTGCAAACTTGTCTTATTATTTCTGTAATTTTGTAATTTTGTTTAATTTAAGTGAAAAACCTGTAAGTGCCTGTAGCAGGATACGTATTTTTTTAGAAAGATTTTTTTTTAGATAGAAATAGGAAATAAGGCAAAATAAAAGTAAACAGTGAGTCCAAGAATTATTCATTTATCAAGCTCAAGCTCATATCGAGCCGAAGAAAATATAAGTTTCATAAAATGTGGATCTAGCGTTGCAGAAGAAGTATTGAAAAGTATTCTGAATCAATAACCAATATTTTAGTGTTTACATTTTTAAAAGAATAAGTCCTATATTTTATTTACCCTTGCTATTAAATGTTTTTAAAAATAGAATTCGCAACTTACCACCAAGGCGTTTATTTAATAAAATAAAGAAAAACAACAAAAGGAAATAATAAAATTAAACAGATTGAACAAATATTCTAAAAAAGTAACAAAATGAAAATGCTTTACAGCAAAAAAACAATTTACAAAACTTATTTGAAAATCTGCGCGAAAATATTTTTCGGGAGAAGTAATTGTGTGTCGTGGCTTCTACAGTCGTACGTTTACGCTATGTTTACTAACTATAACTACATTTGCATTAACAACAGAAAACTCTAAATGCCGCAGGGCCTAATACTTTTGAAACCATCAAACAGGAGCTCTTACTTTATTCATTCGAGTTCCGATTGAAGGTGTAACTACAAAAAAAAAAAAACAAAGAGCGGCTTCGTATCAAATACAAAACATATTTTCCCTTCTTTGAGACTGGAATGTGCTTAAAAGTAAAAACAAGAAAAACAAAGCTGTATAGTTCCTCACAGTCGTCTATAAAAGAAAAAAAATATATTTGGCACTTTTTAAAAGCCATTGGCCCCATTCGCTCCCTCCGCAGCAGCAAAAATGAAATTCTTCGTCATTTTGTTTCTTCAGTGAATTTAACTGGATAGGCAAAATTTGTAAAAAATCAAAAATGGATGAGTTGAAGGCGGAACTGGGCGGGGCTCTACTTTAGGAACCAGATGTCCGTGTTGCCAGCTGCATCGCTCGCTATCTCTAAGATAGTCGATCGCACTCTGTCAACCTGCTCCAGGAGTTCCGATGATGAAAGATGTGTTGGTGATTGCGGCTGCTGGCGGTGTTGCGATATTCTCGCGGTCTTAGACGGAAACATCGTTATTAGGGCCAGCAGAAAGAGCCATTTTAGACAGCGTCGAGAGTGATCGGCGAGGAAAGCTCGAGGCGTCCGGTTCAGAAAATAGTTTACGAAAGCTTAAGGGTAAAAAATTTAAAACTTTTTGGTTAATATGAAGACAGTGCTTAAGTTGAGGTTCTTACAACTTCCGTATCCCGGATTCCGAGGATTTCTTCCAGGGCGCGTCATCGGGCTCGTAAGGAAGGGGTCCTTGGACTGGTGCATCAGCATCTGGCGTCCTAAAATTAAATAAAAATTTATTGTTTGAAACAAAATAAACCATTTTAAAATTCGTTATAATGTGACTAATTTGCAATGCATAGATGAGCAAATGCAACACCACAACCCAAACCGATGAACATTATTTAATTATTTATCACGGATTCATAAAAATCAAATCAAAATCAAAACAAAATATCACACTTTTAAAATATATTTTTCAATTATTTTTCTTACGAGTGTACCTTAGTAACACGCATCTCACGCCATTACCCAGGCAGGTTTTTAAGCATTATGTAGGATAAAATGCAAAATCGGCGCTTCAATGAACAAAAAGGATTTTTATTTTTTAAATAAATAAGTGGCGGGGGTCTTTTAAAACAACATTTTTTGTATGCTTGGTTTAGACTAGCTAAAATCTAAGATTTTTAGCGATTTAAAAAATATGCTTGCTAGTCTTTAGCCTAAATTTGAACATTAAAACGGCGCATCTCAGCCAGAATCTATTAGAACCTACTAGCGATAAACTAAGATACTTATGGAATTCATAAATTTTAACAGAACTTTTGAACTGACTCTGAACACCCCAAGGCCCAAAGAACTTATTTTTATGAAATTCGTTGTCAATGCTTTTTACTCATTTTCATGAAAATCATATAAAGTTTAGAATTTAAAATCAGCGACGTTGTATAACTATATCCAATTCCTTTAGCTTTGAATACGAATCTGGAGAAATCCAGAGACAAATTGCTTTAAGACGGGTTTTAAGTTTTTCAGGGGTAAAGGCAATAACCGCAATAGAACCAAGTTTATTCCGATTAGTAGAAGGATTGGATATTGCATCACAACTTCAGGAGAATTTCAAATTGAAGATTACATCCATAAGACCAATTAAAATTTCAATTTTATACCTAATCGCTTAAAAGATCAATCAACACGAAATAAAATCAAATGTTCAAGACTGTTCAAGTTACGAAATAAATTCAAATCAATCAAATAACTAAATAGTCTCGTGCGTTTGACACGCAGAAAGCAACAAGTCCGCTTCATCAAAGTTACATGGAATGCCAGCTTCAGATAACACATTTCTTTATATAAGACATCACGCAAGCCTAAAGTCCTTTGAAAGAACTACACAAAGTGACGTTAAAAGCCTGGAAACTCTTGTTATGCTGATTTAAGTATAATTAAAAGAAAGCATTCCCTAGGTAATGACTATTGATTGTATGCTATGCGACGAAAAGCATAGCATTTCTGGGAAAAAAAATTGCCTGTTACTTGCAGCAACAATTCCTAAGCAATTTTGTAAGAATAAAAAGTATGAATTAAAAAAATTGTCTAAGGACTAATAAATTAATAAAAATAACTAAGTAAGTTACTTAATTCTTAAATCAAGAAAAGATTGCCCTAGCCATAAAATATAGAGGCCTTAAGAGGTTCTTCCTTGTCCCTCTTTCGATGAATGATACTTGAACGAATGAGCTTACTCGAGTATGTATTTAAAAATACTTTTTAAAGATGAGATTTTCGATCTGAGAAACCAAGCTATGGCACAATTTACTTTTTTGCTAGATAGATTAATTATTATTATGCCGTAACATTCGCCCTAAAATCGGCAGATATTTGAAATAATGCCACTTATCTTACAGGCAATCGTAGAGCACTTTTGTATTAAAAGTAATTATAAATTGTGATTCAAATTTATGAAAACTAAATTTATGAGATGGTATAAGCAGCACAATTCCCATAGCTCGATTAAAAATATACAAAGAGAATTTTGGGACGAGAAATCTTTAGAAAACCTGAACAACTGAATGCTTTTGTAACTTACTATTGAGTCTGCCAGGACGATGCCAGACAGTGCTAGATACAAAGGTAGCCACTGAAAAGTAACTGATAATAAATAAGAATGAAATAGTCCTCTTAAATTGTATTTAGAATATCTTTTATCTCAAAGTAAAAGGTACCATTTTTCGCCCTTCAGTGCCTTTCAGTTTTGGGCTAAGTTTGAAATACCGTTCTTAATTTTTTAATATCAAATGAAAGCCAAAAATGTATTAATGAAAATATTAATAACCGTTTTCATAGCCTTAAGACAAATGAAATTTGAAAGGCATCACGACGATCTAAGCCATTTAGAAAATGAGTGTCATCATTGCTCAATAGAAGAAACAATTTATGAATTATAATACTGAATAGGTTAGAAACTTCGTGGAAATAAGTTTTGTATTTTATTGGTAAACGCTTCAAATTATTCTCCCTGCCTATTTTTTTTTTGTATTTAAAAACATTCAACTTATTGTGCATGCATGAAAATATAAAGCAAGAAAAACTTACGTGTCACATTGATCTTCATTTTTATCCGGGTTTTCTTGAGGCTTAAGGGAGCCAAGCTCTTCGGTCAGATCATTGATCTTCGAGAGCAATTCATCGCGCTCCTTAAGCAACTCTTTCAATTCAGTCGTTGTGTACCTTGGTCTGTTCGGATCGTTTTCATCTTGTGACTTAACCAAATCCTCATTTTCTTTTTCAGCAATTCCCAGCCTTTTTCTCAGCATCATAATCTCTCTGTGCTGATCCTGGAGCTGTGCCAGAAAATCAGCCCGCTCTTCGCAGAGTGTTCGGACCTGAACCTGCAGGAGCTTCTGCCGTCGACGTGTTTCTCGCCCTGAGTTTTTCAGTCTTTCTATTTGGATATTGAGCTGTAATTTAAGTTAGGAAATTTATTTCTTTAAAAAATTCTGAATTTTTAGATAAATTGAAGAGTATTTACATTTTCGATGTCGGCAATCTTCTCTTGGAGTTCACGGTCTTTGGTTTTCAGTTCATCTCGTTGCTTGTTGATTTGTGTTTTGAGTCGTTGTAGAATTTGTGTGTCAGACAAAGTGTTAGATAATTCGTAGTTTGTGATACTCATTACGCTGTCGGTGAGACTATTCCCAAGTCCAGAAGACTGCGCTGATTGAAGTTCCTGCTGCTGTTTAACAATCCTTTTGTTTTCCTCTTGCAAACTGTTGACTAATTCGACCAATTCCCGAGTTTCTGCTCGCCATTGTTCTTCAATTGACTCCAATTCCTGAAAAATGGTTATAATGTTATTATTTCGACTAAGTTATTGTTAACTTTAGAGTGAGTTTCCTACGAGTTGATCAGATTTGAATCTAACCGATTCAGAAGTATCTTTTAACAACCGGGTGTTTACTTCATGTTGTAAGGTTACTTGGGCTCGTATATTCTACGTCTTGTAAACAAAATGACGTGAATGTACTCAAATATGTCTTGTATAGATTCAAAATAAAACTCATTTGCAAAAAGAAGGTTAATAGGCACTAGGAAGAAATACCAAAGAAAGGGGAAAAAAGAAAACAATGATTTTTTAATTATTAAGGCCATTTGGGATTTGGCGATATCGAACGACTCAGGTAATGTTGCCTTATTTTTGGTTTTATCTGAATTAAAACACTTCATATTCACCCACATCCATTTTTAATTAAAAATTTTAATTGAGCAAAAATATCCGACAGATCCAGTTGAAATACCATGTAAAAAATCTACGAGGGTCAATTTGTGCGACTATTTTGGCTCGCAAATTTAACGAAGGCGCGTAAAGTAAAAATGTATGGAAAGTTTTCCGAGCCTCGTAATTCTTACGCAATTTTGGTCAGTTACGAGAGATATGAAGCCTACGAGGGCATGAAGTGAATACCCCTTAAATTTGGTTTAAAATCTCGATGCAACTGAATTTTAAAAAGTAGCTTATAAAGATAATGCCAGAAACGATAGTCGTTAACATTTTTCTTTTCGCAATTAATAAACACGCTACTACCCCAACAACTGCATATGTGTTCGGACACAACGTAATGAAAACTGTTGCGAAGCTTCGGTTATAAAATTTGGGCCATTACATTATTACAATCACCATTTTCCTTAAGTTTTTTACTTTTCGTGTTAGTTAGCTATAATTTGGTGGAATTTGAAGAAGTTACGACATTTTTAAAGTCAGTAATACTGAGTTAAAAGAAAATGATTTTCACAAATAAGTATTCGGACATATTTATTTATAAGGTACATATATGAGGTACCGGAAGTTTTATACTACTTAAAAATGTTTGAAAACATCATTTTCGTTTTTACAATAAAACTTTCAATATACTTATGTATTTAATTTTCCAGCCAGTAATTCTATTTTTTAAACTATCGATTCCTGAGTTTGTAATAATTCTTCAGACTATCTCATAGAGTTTGGTCCGTCAAAATATTTTCGAAAATATAGTGAACGTAAGATATAATCAATGTTAAAGAAACATTAACACAAGGGATGCGTTAAAAGTCGGTTGCCCTTCTTTAACTTCAATTATTTTATACTCAAATTCAATATTAATTTCTATTAGAAAACAAATTTAGTAAAGGAATTGCTACTTTTCATATTTTTAAATTTTATAAAACCTACTTTAAACACGGATGGGTATTTAAATGCGAATTTAAATTAAATAGTTATAGTTTTCGCACTTCACAAACTATGATAGATTTATTGATTTTGGTTGTGAAGTATGCTCTCGCTGTTTATTCATCTAGACAGGAAGGTTTCTGGAGGTATGAAACCATTTCATCTAGATTTCTCGTGCCTCAATCGATTTAGATAGTGACCTCGTTTTAGTATACTTTAAGAGAAAAGTTTGTTTATTATTATGTTGTCCCGATAATTTCAATTTTAAGATTTGGAAACACATAAAATATGAATATAGGTATTAATTTTCTCCAATAGTATGCTGTTATCCGCAAAGTTCAGAATATTTTTATAGTAACTTTAAAATAAAAACGATGTGATCGAAATCAGTTTATTTTTATAAGATTTCAGATAATCTCAACTACTTACTAAATAAATTTTGATGAAATCTTCAAAACATTTTTGGGATTTTTGGATAACATAAAGATTTTATTTTATATTTGTTATACATAGAACTAAATGGTCGATACAATAAGATGATCAAGAGTTTTAAATTTCAGATCAGTGATCTTGAATTTATTATTGAATTTCTATACCTATAAAGAACCTCAATAATTAAACATAATTTAGTTAAAATTGCTGGCGTCTTTGATAGTAAAAACCACTCTATCAGGCATTCTACTACACTTCCTCTTATGTCCTATTTTTACAAGGCTTCAATTTTCTGTTTGCAAATAGACTTTGTTAAGACTAACACAGCCCAAACCAACGATAAATCATTTGGAAGTTACGCCTAGCCCAATTCTTCCAGGACATTTGAATCCGCCCCACGTCCGGAGGGCAGGAAGGTTTCATCATTTTTGCTGGAATGCAAGTTTATTTCGTTCAATTCTATTACAACCCTCACCACTAAAGTTGAGTCAGGAAATTGAATTTTGGAAATAATTTCTTTGCTCCAGCCTCTCGCTCCTCCCGGAAGCAGCCCACTAGCATTCATCTCAGCATCCCGGTGGCAGCGAGAATAATTTCACCCTCGACTTAAAGAAATTTTCCGAGCCATCAGGAGCCCGACAACGTTCCTGGGATTAACGGATTGCAAAATAATGGCGATTTTGCTGAGCATCGCTAAATTGATTCCTGAATGCATATCTGGGCCGCGTGACGGAGGTATCCTGGGATTAAATCCGATTACCAGTCCCGTCGCGTTCTTCCGCCGAAGGCACCTACCGTCTAAAATTTTTTCCAGATGAGCTCGTTCATCTTGAGTTTATCGAACCGCAACTGCCGATAATTCAATAAAAATTGGTCGGCGCAAATTGCCGTGGTTAATCACAGTTTACGAAGTTATGAAGCCTCCCAGAGTCTCCCCCGCCTGCATGGGGCGCCTGTAACCGAATTACTTTAATTTGTTTGATTGCTTTCTCTCGAATGCCCTCCAACGCAAATCATGTGAATGCGAGTTGGAAAGCCCTTGACCGCGCCGAGGCTTAACCCCCGTCCGATAAAATCGCACTATCGTCCCACAGCCAGACGACTAGTTGCTAACTTGGCTCAGCGCGAGCGATTTTGCCTTTCAAATGCAACGCGACAGGTCTAATCTGATTTCGGGGAGATACGACCCTCATGGTGCCAGTCCCCGGGAGGATATTATTTTACTTGTGACAGGAAATCAATGCGCGCTGCTCGAGGAAAAGTTCGTCCTCCCACAAGTCTGGCGCGGAGTCCCATCCTTCCAAGGACAAGGACAGCGCCGGAGGCAGTTGTTTGTCGATGATTTATCGAATTATCTCAACCGATAACTGCCGAGATGCGAATTCTATTCCCCTGGCATTGCTGTGCCAGCGCATTTGGCCTTTGAAAGACAGAAAATTTAATGATATTGATGAGATGGCTCCAATTACTTCCCTCTTCCCTGCAGAAGGGACATTTTTTTAAGGGAATTGTTCCGAGGTTTTGTCGACGCTCTTGGAATTTAAGGCATTTAGGCATTGTAAGATTATCTTGGCTTTGGAGAATTTGTCTCAATCACCTTTAATTGGGGATTTAATGGTAAAATTCTCAGAACGGAGTCAGCAGAAGTCTTGAGCTACAAAAGGAAGAACTTTGTCTCGAACAATGTCTCGATTTGTGCTAGATGCTGTACAAGCATTGCATTTATATGTGCCACCTCGTAATTTTAAACATGTCCTTCTTAAGCTGAATTTTTCAAATCACCATCATGATTACTAAAGATTTTTTAGGGCAAAAAGTGAATTTTTTGATTTAACCACTGTAATTTTATAAAAATCAAATTTACGTTAAAACCTTCGTACAATCTTTAGTAGAAGATATGCTACAATTTAAATAAATGACTGCAAAATATATGATTTTTGATAAGACTCACCACAACAAAAAATACCATCAAGATAATGACTCTTTCTTATAATATTGATAAGATTTTGTTGTAATTAATTTTTTTACTAAAGAATAAAAAAAATTATTATTTATATTAAAATAAATCTTTTAAAGAAGGAATATGGGTTCTGTTCATATTTTTGTATCTATCTAAAATACTTTGTCGTTCGTTCTTTTCATATTTTGCTTCACACATTTAAATTTTGTAAATTTTGTATTTAATAGAGTTAGAAAACTTTGTGATAATAGCACTGATCAGCACCTAAGTTTTTTTCAAAGAATTGGACAATCCCTTCTTTGGGATTTTTCCCTTAGATTCCGGTAGATTACGAATTCGCGAATGAAAAATTGGGTTGAAAAGTACAAAAGTATGAAAAAGTATTACAAAATAACATATTGATATCTACGAGCTCAAAATGTTGTTCAAATGATACTTCAAATCTCGTAATCTACGGCAAAAACATCATATAAAAATAATTTTCCAATTCTTTGGAGAAAACAAAAACAAAATTTATTGACCAGTGTAAATTTTAAACAAACTCAGAATAGTATAGATTTTTTTACAGGTTTTTCGAATAAGAAATTAAGACCACTTAATTCTTTTTAATGATATAAAATTCACTTCTTGTTTAAACTACTGGTTATAAGTTATAAGGTCAGGTGCATTTTTATATTAATTCTAGGGAATAATTATATACAATACTTTAGGGTTTTTGTTTTGTTTAAAATATTATTATATCGCAGAATATATGTAGGAATACAGGGTGTTAAGAAATTTACTCATACTGATCAATGATTCGATAGAGTGGATATAGAGACGCAATTAAATGAATATTTTTTTGTGAAACGTAGTCAATAGAATCTAATTTAAAGTGTTTAATTTGCCAAAATTTGTGCTATACATATTTGTTTTATAAGCTCAGTTTTTTCAACTTTCGCCACATTAGAATTTTTATGAATTTCAATCTGCATATACTCTCTAAACGGTAATATACAATTGGGATTCTGTCTTTTTACTACTGTATGATTTCACGAAATATGGTAAATAAATAATAAAAAAATAAATTACAAGTCGTTACATTTAAATTTAACCCAAAAAATAAATGATATTATAGCTAGGTTAATACATTATTTTTGATCTATGCTAATGTGAATTTATAACATTTGTGTCTGAACTTATGGCTAGCCTATGTACAGAGCGTATAAAGTTAAGATTTAACTTTAAAATTTTAATAGGATCACAAAGAAATAAGCAAAAGGGGAGTAAAATAAAAATTGTGATGGAATAGATATGAAACTTTTATTTTTTTTAAATCCCATCATAATTCGTCTGTCTCAATTATCAAAAAAATCATTTGAAAAGAGCATATTCATGCATATAAATTGGGGGAATTCTACATACAAAATAAAAACCTGAATACTTTTTGAATATTCCTATTAAATTCCTCGGGAATGATTCGTCATAATTTTTTTCACATTATGGCTGACATGTGCTCAACTAGGATCTCGCCAGATCGACAATGCTAACAGTCGAATTGTGTTATTTCACCAAAGTGATGACTCGATAGAATTCGACACGGCTGATTCTCACATTCGAGCCGGGACGCATCGCATTAATGATGTTGAAAACTTCTGAACGGAGGCTCCCCGGGGAACAATTTTATCTCAAAGTAATCGAGAAAGGCTCCCCCCAGTTCCTGCGAATGACTCACAGATCCACTTTCACTACTCCTGTAAAATTCAGTCGATTAGAAGGCGAAACGGTGGTGTCCCTTTTGTTGGAAAACCCGGTGACACTGTGATCCTTTTCGAAAGGGAAAAAGAGCGTTAAAAAAGGAGGAAAAGGCTGTTCTGGAACGGGCGCGGCAGGAAAAAAAACCCTGTCGCCGGGCTAAATCATTACATCTGTGAATGAGGCGTGGGTGGCTGTCGGGAATGGGACAAGGCGGGAAAAAGTGTCGTTTTAACATCTTGTGGGCGACGCCGTCGTGTGGATTTTGCACCTGTCGACCAAAGTGTTCGCCGGGTGTTCCGAGGTCGTGTGCCCGCGGGCGAGGGAGCACTATTTTCCGGTTCCTTGTCGGGCTCTTCTGGTTGAGGAGCTTCACCACATTCCCGGGCAGGTTTCTGGAGTGCCTTCAGTTTGTAATTTTCATCGTCAACGCCTCACTGGGGCGGGGGTGGGCAGGACACCACATAGAAGTTGTTACGGTGTCAAAAGGTCATACCCAATTGCTGTGAGGAATTTACGGGCTATTTTGAGCGGGAAGGAAGACAAAATGCTGGAAAAGGCGCCGGGATTTTGGCCGGGAAGCCTCCGTTTTGAATAAATTCATTGTGTGAGACGGGAACAGAACTTTCTCCAACCATATTCCCAGTCTGTGTGCAAACATCACGGGAATGTCGGTACAATACTTTATTTGTTTGTTTGTCTGTCTGCACTGGCGTACACAGTTTCAACGAAACTTTTGTCGAAGACGAAAACTTTCTCGCCGGGAGGCGGGGATTCCCCAGCCACTAGGTCAGTCGGAACTTACTTAGCCAGGTGTGCTCCCCTCGGAGCTCCCGAGTATACTCAAGATGCGCCCCCTGAACTCGGGTGCTCCTCCATTGTGCCACATCCTCCCGGTTGCTGCAGGAATGCTTTCAATGTTATCTTCAGGAAAGGCAGGGATCAAATTGCATTTTTATTTTTTTTTTTTGTTTGGGAGAATTGCTTTGAACCTGGCTAAGGACTAAAATCGTTTTAAGTCGACAGCCAGCAGTTGTGTTCGTAGGGCGAATTCTAGGGCCTGGGAGCAGGTTCTTTGTATTGAAAATACGCTGACATAAGAAATGCAACCCGGGCCCATCGATTATTCATTAACTGTTTGCGGGAATTTTTCTGCCATGTAGGAAGATTAAGAGATTGCTTCCGGCACATGCGCCATTTTCTAAGTGGATTTTAAGGACTAAAGCGTTTTCGTAAATAAGTTTGGTACATAAATATGCAAGATTTTCATCCTTAGAGATTTCAGGTAAATTTAAGCAGTTCCTCTTGATAATAATTTAAACCCTTAGCAGACGGTGTGAGGTACTAGACGCCCCACTTTTTTTTTTTAACCCCAGTTTAAGAGGTTACTCAGCTTTTTTTAAAAACAGTTTGTTCTTCTTAAAGTATAATATTTTGAAAATTTTAAGTTGACGCGAATGAGTAGATTTAGAGATACAGTTGTGTTCAAAATAATAGCAGTCTTCAGTATCATCACACATAACCATGAATTTTGTTTGTTTGTGTAAGTAGTCGGGAGTTGTTCCTATTTGGTTACAATAAGAATAATGTAATGAATTTAAAAAAAGCAAATTTACCGGAAACAAAATAAGAACAAAATCACTCGTTCATGATTTGTGTTAAGAGTATAAAGCTTATTGCGTCAAAATAATAGCAGTGCTCTATTAAAGTTATTAAAGAGTGTTTTTAATAAAAACACTTTTTTGTTTTTTTATACAAGTAAGTAGAAAAGCTTTTTCAATATTTTACAAATGTTTACAATTTCATTCATTCGAATTATTTCAGCAAAGCATTGTTATAAAGTTGGAAAGTAAAATTGTATTGTGGTCAGTACATGGGGTCTTCTTACATATTGCCGGTGACCTTTTGATTCAAAAAGTACAATTTTACTTTCGTCGGTCCACAAAATATTCCGCCATTTATTCAAAGGCCAATCCACTCTATTTTTCTCAAAAACAAGGCGTATTATTTTTATACCGACATTTGTTATATTACCGAAACTAAGATTTAGCAAAGTTAAAAAATAAATCCATAGAAAAGTATGCAAATTAATAATCCAGTAAAATAAGTGAAAAAAAAGGTATCTTCCGGCAAATTTTAATCTAGGTGAATTTTTATATACACGTTTATTTAGTTACTATGTCACTAGCGTGGAAAAACATTTGAAAACCATTCGCAACGCAATATTTAAACTAAAAGAGATGCTGAAATTGTTTTCCATGGACAAAGGACAAACAAATATTTTTATATAATTCTGAAACGTTTGACATCCTCTTTAAACAAAATTCAAAAATTTTATAAAAGAAAATTTTATTATATTACATCCCATTGTTGTGTATTTCGCAGGAAATCGAACGTTTATCCTCCCTGATGAAAATCTCGTACTGACCTAGAATCTTGTGAAACTTTCCATAAGAAAAAGTCCCTTTTATATTCCAGCATAAGAACCACAACAATGAGAAAATTCAAATGCTCATAAAATGAATGGAAATTCATTCTGCAGGAAATCAGATTCCGCCAGCCAACAAAGTTATCCTTCATACCCTTAAATGCTTCCGGAATAATATCAAAGGACCCAAAAGGGTGTATTAAATCTGGACTTTGGTTATGCTGGTCGGCGGCAGGGCTAGCCGAGCTGATGGGGAACCCATCTCACTCGACAACCCACTAAAAAAGGGAACGTCCAACCTCCGTCAAGGATGGGCAGATGCCTCCAAATCCCTGGAATTTGTGTGTAAACATGATTTGTGTTTGTACCGAGAGTGCTTGCTCCAGAATTCAAATAACACCGCGCACATCCACTCAAGGAAAAAAGCGTATAGTATTTTAGGTGAATTTCCTGCCTGAAAATCACGGAGAATTTTTCACATCGTACGTGGTGGCCTTCTTGAGCAAAATGCTAGAACGATGACATTACCAATGTCCTTGGAGAAATCTTTTTAATCTTAGCCTGTCTTCTTTCCAGACCACCGAAGGAACCAGTGGGTCCGATGGGTTCGTACCACGCAATCTGAGGAAACATTTTATACAAGCAGATGCTTCTTGTGTTCTACTAAACCGTCCTGGCTCTTAGTTAGAAAGATGAGGAGTAGGAGTGGAGACATTTTTCAGGGAAGTACTTACAAATCATCGTAGTACTCTGTGCTGGTGATGTAGATACTTAGAGATAAATTCATACCTCCTTATCCAGAGAAATATTGGGGAATTTATGTAGTGAAGAAGGACGGCATTTTCTATCATAGAAGCTCCCACCACTTACCTAAAAGAGGTGCTTTTGGAAATGAATTTTTGAGCAGTATATGCACATTAGGCTGATAAGAATGCAAAAGTACTCAGCAAATATCTGGTCAGTTCACATTTCATAAATACAAGAGCTTTTAATAATTTAATGTTATCTTCCACACAAAAATATTAAATAAAAAGCAGTCGTTAAACATTGTTTTGTACTGGGGGCCTATTCCAGACTCGACTCGATCGAATTGCTTATCAAGAACCACAAATCAGTATTCGACAACTCGATATGGAACTTATTTCAATGATACTCGATCGAGAATTTTGTCGACAACTACATAAATGTCAATCGAGTATGCTTTGTGCGGTGGTGTTGTGAGTGTTTTAAGGATTTATTTAAGTGCAAAAACGTATAATTTAAAAATAATTTTCAAAAATACATATTATAAGTGAGGACAGATTATAAGAAAATTAATTAAGAAACTCAAACAGAACAAAAAGCAAAGG
Source organism: Eutolmus rufibarbis (assembly GCA_963920795.1). NCBI lineage: Eukaryota > Metazoa > Arthropoda > Insecta > Diptera > Asilidae > Eutolmus > Eutolmus rufibarbis. The sequence goes on along the minus strand of OY987206.1, from coordinate 38,523,756 downwards.
CTTGGAACAGTCTGCGAACCAAATAAACAATTTTCATTTTCTCCTGTTGACCGCGCTGATGTTTTGAAGTCCTCCTTGACTTCAAATAAATCTATAAATATTCTCTTCGAAACACGAAATAGTTTCTTAAACCGGAATTTATAATTTAGTTCAGTTATTGCCAGTAAACTGAGATATTATTTACATATCATTTGGTAATCCAACAGGGTAACTTTTGTCTCTTATTTTCTTCCGAAACTTATTTCGCATTTCCTCTCACTATCGCTATCGCTTAAAAATATCGCAACATTATCGATTCTTTGACAATTTTAAAAATTGTTAACTGATAATTTAATTTTAACCTAAATGAAGTATCAATTTGGTCAGTGAAGCTTGCTGCTCTTCGTTTTTAAAGCAAATTTTCAGTGTTCCGCAGGGCAACTGTCGATAGAGTTACAGAATATGAAAATGCAATCGAGTCGACAAACTAACTCGAATCGAGTTAGATCTGAAATAGGCCTTTATACTATAGGAATAAATCATTTTTGCAATTTTTTATGCTCCATACAAAATTCGGACTGGCATCAGTTGATATCGTTCATCTGTTACCACTAATTTTTTTCAAAAACCATGCAATATAAAGAGTTGAATTTTAACTTAACTATACTTAATATTGGGCCAGACATAGACGAAAGGTAAAAAAATCGAAAAATCTCATTTAAATGATTATTTGGGGTATTTAATCAACAGTTTTATTGCTACTACTGCAATAGTAATGCATAGTCAATTAGTTTATTATAATTAATTCATAATGAAGCCTACATTACCAACCATTATTCGCGGGGATTGAAATTGTAGAATTCTAATAAAATTGTATGTTCACAATTTTTTAAATTTATCAAATATTCTTGACTTTATAAAAACCGGACAAATCAAAGAAGGGCACACTGCACATAACATTGAAGCTTAATATTTCGCAAATGGGCAATAAAAAAGAAAAATGGTTAATGGAACCTTAATATCATTTTAAAAGACTGTTCAAATGACAGCCCAACTGATGGGTTGCGCACAAAAATAAAAATATGTGTGTCTGCACTTTCCATTAGAACGAGCACATTAATTTTTTATTTTATGTTATATAGATAAGTGAAGAAAATTTCCATTTCCATAAGTAAATTCCATTATATTGCAATTAAAGCATAATTTTCTTTTTTTTAATCTACTTTAAAAAGAGACGGTTATCAATTTGACTCATTTGTATTTTATGTAGGTACATATAACGTTGGAACGCGTGAACCGATTTGGATGATTCTTTTTTTATTAAAAATATGAAGGGAGGGGATAGAGGACCATACACTATAAGGATAAAATGATATGAAAATGACAAATTCTTCTTCAATTCGCATGGCTATATGAAGGTTCATTGGTTCCGCTGATTTCAAATCTAATGTCCGATTTTTAACAACATCTTATTAGGATTTTTTGAAGGCGATTTTAATTAAAATCAAGATTTACCCATTTACTGTTTTTAGAGTGTTAATCTTCTTAATGCGAATGAGCTCATCACTACCAGTGGACTAATTTAGGTATATTTTAAATCATTCAAACTAAATAAATAAATAATTAGCCTCTGAGTGGTCCTTGAGATGTGAATTAATAGAGAGGTCTAAATGTGTTCCTTTTCAGGATAGAAAAGTTTGCTCTGCCATTAATTTGCTGGAGTGGTGCACCTCTGACCGTCTGTCGACTCAGTTAATGCCACTTACGTACCTCATTAAATTCTCCTGGAAGGGCTCTTCATTACTCGGTTTTTCCGAGCAAACACTTGACACGTAAACTTACAATTATCACAATCTTTGGGGGGTGGAAAAAGCTCATTAAAACCGCTGAACCTCGAGGATTTGTTTTTCCCTCAGCCAGCTTCCGTCTCCCTGTCCGCAGCAGCCTCATCGGAGGCAATTTTCCTAAGCCCCTCTAAAAGAGGATGAGACGAGCTCTAGCCCAGGGTTAATGCAGCGGCATGAGGATATTAATAGCAGTTGCTACCGTTCCGCCGGCTAAAATCAATTCATCCATGAAATTTTAACTTGCATTTTGCATCTATCTCGTCACTGCGACACAACATCCCCAGCTCCCCGCTCTGCATCTCGCGCCTGGACCGACAGCATCCCTGGCTAAAGGACAGCCGGAATGACTTCGAACAATGGCGAATCGCAGATGGAAAGGTCGCCGCTGGATGTGAGATGTACGGCCAGGAAGTCTGCACGGCCCGGCCGGGACATGGGGCGGCGGAAAGGTAAAGGTAGATCAGAGAAATTATTCAGCCAGGTGGAAGCGGACTGTAAGGATGCCGGAAATAATTTATGGCCATACGAAGGTTCGACGTCGACGCTATATATATGTATGTTACATAACCGCCAGAGTTCCACATCATCCGAACCGAACGGCCAGTCCGGGCGAATGTTGGGTTTTTATATTTCAAATACAATTAGCACCGGACGGGCGTTTGTTTAATTGGAATCTACCTAACTATTTGTTGCGCAATGCCACGGTCTATAGACGTCACGTCGACCGAAATGAGATGACGATGATGCGGTGCTCGCGCAAACTCGGGTCGACCTTTGGAATCCAATTAACATTATGTAAAAGAGCCTGAGAGGCGCTCCAACGGCTACATTGCACCCTGTGGGTAATTAAGGGACCCTGCAGATTGAGAATGTTACAGCAGGTGCCCCTTCCTTCTTTTCCGAATGGTAGGATTTTCTTTTCAATTGGGAATATTTATTTCTGAGTCGGGAAAATGGAGCAAAAGGGAAACTTAAAAGGTCTGGAAAGACGGATTGCTCGTTTATTTCTTAAGGAGCTACATAGATAAGTAAACGGGCCTTAAGGATTAAATCTCTTAAGGATGATGGGATGTCTCATAAAAGTTACATATCAAGAAGATTTGTCTGGAATGTGGCGAATAAGTGAAATTTAACTTTAAGCATTCTATTCCATATTTATTTATTTATTAATACTCTTGTCTGTTTACTATTAATCACTATCAATTTTTGTTATACATATGTACATACTTTGAAATGAGTAAACTTATTTAGCAATGGTTTCCGTTTTTCATTTCATAAATTTAAAATCTTAAGCCACGCTGAAAAACTGAGTCTCATTAGATCATAAATTGCAAGATTTTTTCGCAATGTTTGGTGTTAATAGTTTGAAAAATAATAAATCCTGAAAATCTTTCAATATTTCAATACTTATGAGCCTATATTTTTATGGCTCAATAAACAAAAATAAAATAATAATGTTGCAGAATTTGCCTTCGCTTATAATTCACACTTGGTTTTGCAAGCCGGGTGTATATGGAATGGAGATAGGCGTTCGATCCGTTCGGTGTTTGCGACAGAGACACCGCTAAATTAATATTTGGATCGAAACGCATACCAAATTTTGGGCTCGTTGCCACTACGCTTATATCAGTTGTTAGCAATCAGCGAAATTTTCTGGTTTAATTATGTAGAAAATGTGCTACCCAAGTAGCTGCGAAATTTTTTTTTATCAAAAACTGCAACCATAATTGAGAGGAAAATCATATACAACCATCACGCTGTTGCAAGAGTTAAAAAGTCGTATTTACCAATATTAACACTCTCCTGATCTAATTTTCTGCACAAATGGGAAATCGATGCAGTATAAATTCGACTTTAATAGCTCAACCACAAATGAATGAAATTATAATTCTATAGCTCCTTGGTATTTAGGTTTTTTATTGATATTTTGAGGTTTCTTTTAGTTCAAAGCACAACAAAAACCAACCTTAAAATAAAAGCTATCATTTTTTATTATAAAAATCTTGCTTGTTGGCTTTCAAAAGGGGAATATGTACTACTTTAAGTCTTTTCTTCAAATTTCTGAGAGCAAAATAGACTCTGCTTGCAACTCTCGATTGTTAATTGGTTAGTTAGTTTCGTAATATTTCATTTCCGCTACACATGCCATGCAGGTTAAGCAATGTGCAATCAAAGAAAATAATTCAATTCTTTTAAAATTTGTCAATGATTCAGATGTGATGATGCTTCTCATCCAATTTTATTGCAATCGCGTAATACTCTCGCTAATTCTGAAAAGAATTTAATGTTAATTTTAAGAAAATTTAATAATTTCTAAACAAAACTGAGAAATCCCATTTCATTTTGTAATTATTGTCTAAACAATTCCGCAAAATAGGGCGGCATTAAAATAACTCTATCAAAATCGAGAGTTCTCTCCTTTGAACGAAACACGTGACATTGTCAAAATGTTACCCGAATTTCTTACATTTTTTTGGACAAAGAAAATAGGACACGTGCCTTTCAATTTTGCGAGAAAATGCCACAGACACGCGTACGTATTCGTTGCGTAGATTTATTATATTTTAATATTCTTGGGTAGAAACATGCTCGAAGTTCTGAAATTCAAGTTGAAGGATCAGAAGGATGAGCTCTTGATTTTATGCGGATTTTTTCCCAATTTGAATTTTGAATACGAACGAAAACAAACATATTCCATCACTCATGTTTTGGAACTCTTTATAGCAACATATGGAATGTATAATACATTAATAAATATTATTTTTCAATTGATATGCTCGTAGGTTACGTTTAGAGACTTTTTCTGAGCTCGAAAAATCACATTTTATTTGCACAATTCAGCAATTACTCTTGTTGATCTGAATTGAAGAAGGGACTGTAGAAGTTAACTGTTTGTACACGATTTTGGGATTTTATAGAGCTGACTACACAATTCAGCAATTACATTTGTTAAGCTGAATTGAAGGAGAAACTGAATTTACGAACACGTGTTTCGTTCCTGCAGTCGACTGCATAATTCAGCAATTGCTCTAAGCTGAATTGAAGACGAGACTGTAACCAGTACTTTACCTCATAAATGTTTTCTTTCCGAAACTATTTTTAGATTTGGGAACATATATCCTAATTAGTAATTACGCTGACCCTTTACAACGTCATAAAACTGCTGACATCAAAACAATTACCCAAAGCGATAGATCTACGAAAAGTCATCTGCACCAGACGTAATCAGTTCTCCGTGTTCTGGCATTCGCCATAAATTACCCTTATCTAAGTAAAAAATTACCTCCGTCCAACTCCCCACAAATGTACTTTTATGGAGCTTCAAATAGAACTGGGTGGTGCACTAAAATTTTCCGGACACGGCCAATAAATTTCGTCTAACATAAAACTCGGGTAATGGCATGGCACATTACCGCACTTTAATTCGTTAGATGAATCAAAAGACTTCGGGCGTGGGTGCACATAGATAAACAAAAGATGTCGTTAGCAGCGGCCTGGCCCGGGCGCCTTCTGTGATTTATTCTTCTATCTTTTGCCGTATGGTTGGGAGGATTTTCGTTGGTGTCCTCATCGCCGGTCGTCCTGGCTCCCATTCACATTCGACGGAAACAATATATTCTTTAATTTTTCTAATAATGCGCCACATCCTTTTTAGGAGCGGCGTTTTTCGCAATTATCTCTGACACACTGGGACCATCCTCATCCGTGATATTGGAGGCATTCACGACATCGCCATTCTTGGAGGATCGAAAAGACACAAAACATTCTTCATTAGGCCCTGCGACTTCTGAAATGGATGAGTCTTGATACATATGTTAAAGATATGGGCGGAATGTGCTGAGACAAGCGCCCAACTTAGATAGAATCCGGCCGCGGGCCATTTCTATAGCTCTGGGTATGTGGGTGGGTTCCACACAGGATGTGGGACTAGATAAGATACTTCTTCTTCCATTGTGGAATATTCAAAGCGGATAAAGGATAATTGGTTCTTGGAGCTTCTTCAAGATCCAGCAGGTGACACTTCTTGAAATTAAAATCAGTTCCGTTTAGATAGAACGATAGTCTCACGCTCGAGGGAGTCTCAAATGAGAGAATGATCCATCAAGATTTTGGCCCAATGTATGGGAGCATCTTGTTCACGTCACATGCTCAAGATAAGTTTCACACCACCACTGAATAGATTTAGATACAGAAGAAACATTCGCCATTTTTACAATCAATTATGTCGCAGATGTAGGAGTGACTTTGAACGGTAATTTATTTTAGACCTGGAAAATAATATACGTTTATATTATTTTAAACTAGAAACCAATAAATAAAATTTAAGAAACAAATAACAAGGAAGCTAGTTTCAAAAATTTCTATCGTTCAAATTAAGAATTTTGTAACCAAAGTACCTTAATCGTAACTGCCAAAATTGGTGCTAAATCATCGCTAAAATCGACTCGTACGATAAAATTTATAAACAGTTTGTAAAATGTAAACGCTACTGTATTTGTCAAACAATACTAGAATTTTTTTATTAATTCTAGAACAACCGCATCAATTAAAAATATACTGATTTTTCAATTTGATTTTAAAATTTCTTCTTAATGCTACATATTTTTTTCGCAATGATGTATAGTGAGTTTTGCAGCAATAACTGAAGAAGTAATATAATGATTTTTGTAGTTCTATTTTTAATTAAAAATTAAAAATCGTGAGGACTTATATAAACACTAGTCGAAAATATCTTTAGTCTTTCATTTAGATTTGAAGACATAGGACGTGAATTGCAGTTTTTCTTAAAGTTAGTGATAAACTTATGGTCTAAGATGGATTAATATATGTATTACATAACATGTAATTTCTTTTGTAGGAAATAAAATATAGATATGTAATAATAAATATTAAAATGTGTTTTTGCATTTTGAATAGATTCGCCTTAACTGTCGATAGAGTTAACTTCTATTTTTGTAGTACTAAAAAAGATATTTTGCTCGAAGAATGCAGTTTTAACTTGTTTACCTTTACCATGTTCCTTTATTAAGAGGTTTACTAATAATTGAAAAAGATTCTAATTGAGCAACTGGTTAATAAAAATGTTCAAATTTAATCTTTTAGAGTGTTTTCCAAATAAGTATTTTCCACTTGATTTCCAAAAAGTAAAGATCCTTAATATCCCACAAAGATTTATTTGTTTAATAGAAGATTAATCCATCTGTTTAATTCAATTCTTTTCCTCGGTTAAACCTAGAATTGACTGTAACAATAAGCGTTTAAAACAGTAACCAAATTAAATTAGTATAACAAAAGCCAGGATTTGGTTATTAAAAAGTGCCCATTTGCCATAATTATACTCAAAGCCTTTTTAAGTACCAACTCTTAAGAACAGATAAAACACGATTTCAATTGTTCTAATCCTACGAAAGATTGGAACAATTTCTTCTTTTGGCTGTTCGAATTCTTCCCCCAATTCTCAAAGAAGTACCAAAAATATGAGTGTGCTTTTTATCAAGCGTTAAGTACGCGAATTTGATTTCATGGAAATGCGACCTTTTATCGTAGAAGCAATAAAAATCTTATCAAGAATGAAGCTTTAAGCTCAAGGGGTTATTAGTCTTAATTTATTCATAATGCGATATAGACTGAGTACAAAGATGACAAAATGCTGGCCGCTGTTGATTCATCAACTTCAAGAGGTTGCAACTACCTCGATACATATGCATGTTGGCAGCTTCCCAGTTTGAGGTCCATTCACATGTACTTAAAATTGATTAATGTAAAGCAGCTACCACATTAAATGGTACTAAAGATACCGACATAATTACAAATTAATTGATCCAAGTTTTATAAGTTTTACAAGAAAAGCGACAATAAAAAGCAGAATCTGGAGAGAAGTATCTGGTTACTAAAATAATTACAAGCCAAGATGTATTTTCCTAAATATGATTCAGTAAATAAACATTTTTAATGGAAATAAAAAAAAAAATGTAAATAATTAAACGTCTTCAGTGGAATTAGAAAATTTGGAAAATTTAATTAATTCAAAACACTTGAAACTTAATTAAAATATTTTACGACGCGTTATTTAACTTATGAGCAGCGGAGGAAATTTATAAAGTCGATTGGTGCATTTTAGACGTTACCCGGCAGTATGTTTATTTGAGAACATTGCGTTAATTAAATTTTTCAAATTGTATAGTTATGATCAGAAAAATGAAAGAATTCATGTCATAAAAAATCTTGCGACTATAAGGTCAAAAAATTAAATAAATCGAACAGAAATTATTATGTACAACATCTTTGGCATCAGGGTATTTTATGATGAATTTTTTATGCAACATCCAAAGGTTCATGGTTGGCATTGACTGTACAAATTACTTTGCTGATTAAAAAAAAATTTCTAACTTTAAAATCGTAGAATTTACCATGGTCCATGACATGTTAAGTAGGTCAACACGGGAACGTGCTTATCGTCTTCAGCGTGGATGTTGTTCGCGGAAATTTCTTTCTTTCAATGCTAGTGCCTTTTTATGTATTTTGTTTTTTTTTAATTACAAGCGTTAAGTGTTTAGAAAGCCAGTCAGACAGGGTACCATAAAACACTTACTTTGTTTATTTCCAAAGTCTATCGAAAAAAATTAAACAGGTGTTTGCCGTGCTTTTGTTGTTGTGTGACCATTGGCGCCATCTTGTTGAAACCAAAAATTCGTGAAAATCAATCTTCCAATGGGTACCACAATTAGTATTTTAAGCACAGGATTCTTCAAAATTTTCAATAGTTTTTACATTTTTAATAAACTATGTAAAATCTCCCTATTCGTTAATTTTGATTTCTTTTATGAATAATGAACAATAAACATTTACACTATATTGCTAAAAAGGCAAGAATCAAAATATGTATATACATTTAAAGAAAGACGATTTTTCAACGATTAATAATTAAAACTATTTCATTATTTCATTGCATTGATGGCATGGCATATTTATTGAAGCTTATTACAAACTATGGGATGCGTTTTGTTAGTTTCGTAATATTCCATTTCATTACACAATTATACACAAAATTTATCTCGTTAACCCTGCTTTGCTAATATTTAAATTTGATCGGTTTATTTCAAACAAATCGTGTAGATTCGTTGTTCAGATCGTACTCAATCAATTTCAAATAATTATGAATGTCGTGTTCATCCCATAATTCACATATTATTAGCATTTAGCAAACATTGCTGTCTTTAATATCGCTTTTAATGAGGCATGACATTATATGAGGTTTTTACAAAAAATACAAAGCTCGTGGAAGGCTGGCTCCATGAAAACCGAAACGAGTTTTTGTTTTATTTTTTTAATGCACCACCACACCAACGAGCTGGCATTGAATTAAGTTCCAAATTCAATTTCTTATTTTTTGCATAAATTTAGTCTGATTTAATCCTTCGGTTTCTTCGCAAGAACCAGGGAAAAAAGAGGGCTGTTCCAATCTCTCCCGACGAGCAGACAACAGGACCTTTATCGGATGCGAGCTGGCTTTCAGGATGATTAATGGGAGTTTCTTTTCGTTTACGTCATAGTCTTTTATACTTGACGCTGTGCAAAATTCATATTTTATCGCCCTTATACCCGTCACCGGGCCGGTTGAAAAACAAATTGTTGTTATCAGGTTCGAGCAGAAAATCTAAGTGGAAGAAGACCCTGTAAATTAAATTTTATGATTCTCACTGAAATGTAGGCATTGAGGCAATCCATAATATTAACATATTAATCAAGCCGAGTGTAAGTAATTTACTAAAGGTGCTGTTCAATAATTCAAGTATCTTTATTACTGCTGTCATCCCTCTCCTTTTGGCTATTAATATTAGCTAACTTGATTAATGTCTTGATATTGTCATTAGCAGGATATTCAAAACATAAAATTAAATTTGGTACGAACAACTCCAATATATTAACCCATTATTCATTTTAAGTTAGCAATCTGAACCTTATCTAAAATGAACTTCATGTAACATACTCGTACAATGAATTTTCTTCTAATTGTGTAATATATAAATTTCTTTATTATACTTTGCTTATTAACGTATTCGTAAATTAAATGAAGTTGTAGAATACCTTAATTTTCAAATCTTAGTTTTGATTAGAAACGTGCAATCAGAAAACAATTTCGGAAAAACAAAAATTTCGCTTCAAAACTAGAATAATGTTGATCGCCATCATAAAATTCTGTGAATATAAACCAGCGTGTAGTAAACGTATAAATGAAGTGTTATCTCGTCTGATATTTTTCTATCTGTGAAAGTTAAATTTACGTCTCGATGAAACCACATTTTGAATCAGTTTAAAAAAATTGTTTGCGTGATAGATGTTTACAAAAAAAAAAAATCTTAAAAATTATATTTGTTGAGTTTTATCAAATTAATATATAGAAATATTGTGCAAATTAGGAGGTCCGATAAAGTTGTACACATTAAATTCTTTCCAAAACCATGAAAAACGTTTTCATAAATCGTTTAGTTATAAGGTTCTATTTGAAGTGTTCGCGATTAGTGAATTTAATGAAAATAATATAAATATAATGACTTTTTGTTTGTTTGGATATCTGAAATATGTACACGATGGCTGATTTCAAAATGGTGGCTTCAAATTTTTAACCTTAAGCGATTTCTATAACAATTTATGTACAATATGCACATGTATATACAACTATATACATATACATACATATTTCAATATTTCAGAGTACCTATTTTTTAGAATGTATTGCATTCTTATTTATTTATTTATTCAGTCTACAGAATACAATTCTTAAAGACTATAGAACTGATCTAAACTACCAAAACTAAGTAAAATTATGTAAAATTTCAAGATCCTTAAACTGGACTCGATTCATTGATAAGTCGACGTTAAAATCATAGACAGAATTGAACGCATTAGAACTTATCTTATATTAGTTTGCTATCTAAAACTCTATACAATCATAATTAGGGAAAGAGCCGATTTCCTCAACGTAAGTTTTCCCTGTATGAAAAATCACTGTCCCAATTAACTTATCGCATAATATTTACCAAACCCTCTGCACATTTTGCTAGAAACAAATAAAAAAAAGTCATAACGAGCATACAAATGATATTTTTAAAGTATAATCTGGTGTTTATTTATTCAATTTGATTTGAATTCAAGCTTCCATTTTCTAGATTTTAAAGTTCAGATGTTTATTTACTTTAAAGCGCTGATTTTGGGGAATTAGAGATACATGAATGTAAACAATGTAATTAAAATTTATAATGTCTGGCACTTTCAAATTTCGGCTATTTCCTCAATTCTGCTCTAAGTCTGTTTAGTTGGAGAGATGCAATCTTGTAATCTTCAGGTTAATGTCCGAGACAGACGTAGTAACTAATTGAGTTTGCTTTAATTTTCATTAAGTGCGTAGTCTGCCTGGGATCTAAGGGAATTAAACAGAATTTACACAATGCATTTTTAATATTTTGCCTAATGAAACTGAGTAAACCTACGTATTTCATTCGAGAACTCGAAGAAATTTGTATTTAAGTAAATTAGTGAAACAGGCCATAATCATTTTATTATTCGCCACTTTTTTAAAGCTATATTACGTATTGCTATAATAACAATAACAATTATCGATGTTCGAAAGGCCTGATTTATTAATAAAGCAGTTATACCAGCTCTCATAACAAACAAGTTCTATAAAATAAAATATTAAACTAGTTGTTTGAAATTAAAATAAGAAATTTATTGGTTATTTCTAAGATATCTCATATGCAGCAACAATATATTGGAAAATAAATTTTTTATTTAAACAGCATATCATTCTTGAATTGCTTTGTTTAAACATATTTCTTTTGTTCGTTTGAATTAAAGCGTTATATCGCAATCTTTGACAACTGTCGACGATTCCAAAATCAAATAATTTTAACACTCAAGGGAAGCACAGGATACTATAAAACTTGTACCCGATAATTTATTCGTGTTAAGCAGCAAAAATTCGGTTTTTTCGGCTTTTAGAAGAATGTTAGCGACTAGTTTCAAAATTATATTAAGTATATTTTTTTACAGCATGTTAACTAAAAACTAAAAGACCGGTTCTCCTTATAATTAAGACCTCATATGTTCTAAATTCGCGAAGTCAACACAGTTGTGCACATAATGCTGAAAATTCGCGAAAAAAGCAGGTTCATCGACTTCTCCGTCCAAAGTATTGCGATTGCTTTTACTGTGCCATCTGTGAGCTTGATTTTGATTATTATAGCAATAAATTATATTATTCCGGAAGAGCGGCCCAGCCGGGCATGAAAGGCTAGCGGTGCCCCAAAGACCTTGGCAACAAGTGGACCAGACTATCGACGACGGGTCACTGAGATACCGACGAACTGAAGAGTCAACCTCTTTTCATAATTTTCTGAATGTGATAAGGGAAATCTGCTAATTTTCGACAGAATTAAACAAAAATTCAATTTCGGTCTGGCAGCACGTGCGCTCGCAAGAAGTTCCAGGGAATATTTTGGGACCCAATTAGGCCTCAAGTTGTGTTGTTTGCTGACTCCCATGGGACCAAAGTTTGCCTTGAAAATGGAAAGGTTATGCCTGACCAGGTTTGATGGAAGGGGGTAGAAGGTTTTCTGCTGAGGATCAGGAGGTTATGTAAAGGAAGGAAGGAGCTCCTTATAAAACCCGCTGATAAATCAGGCCATGAGGGATTTGCTGGTTATTCACGGCCTTTTAATCTCATTGCTTTTTTCCCGAACTTTATTAACCGGTGAATTTGCAAAGCAGGAACCTCGGCCACCGGCGCTGTGCCGTCGGCCAGGTCAAGTGTTTGTCGCTGTTTTATTCATGAGGAGAGTTGTGTGGAACTGTGGCAATAATCCAAACTTTTTTACGGTTTGCTTTGAAGCTGATTTTTTTTTCCAGGAAAAAGTTTCGATTTTCCCACAGAGAGAAAAAGGAAAAGCCGCAGCAGCCGCACCCTTGCGGGATGAGGACTTGCTATAATTAGAAAAAGTTTTTTAAGGTCCTTTGGGAGCAGGAGAAGCAAGAGTAGGGCGCAGTACCTACAGGAGCCTTTCAGACCACAAGACCAAAACCGCAAAAAAGGTGCCTACAGCTTCATCAAACTTAAGCAGAATTTCTTGGTCTTGGTTTTAGTCTTGTTCTGAAATAAATCTTTGGGGGATTTCGCACGCCTCCCGTCGTACGTGCTCCCAAAACTTTTCGGTATATTCACAGTTTTTACGGCTATGGTATTCATTTAAGCCGCCAGGGCAGCCGTAAGGAGCCCGGATTTATTCTAATTGCCAAAATTAATTTATTTAATAAAAGGATTCGGTGGTAGAACTCAGCCAAGCACCAGAGCGAGTAGGCTGAAACATTCTCGAGGTGCGGAGGCTCCCAGTTTTTGCCATGCTGAAGCTAGAGACCGGCTGGTTTCTGGGCTGTGTAGCGGCAAAACAAGCGACGCTAATTAGGATTTATGATGATATGGTGCTCCTGCAGAAAGGAGTTCTGGGAAGTTATACGCCGGCAATTTATGTTAATTATTCACGCCAGCACGACGACGAAGGGATTGAGCCTTATCTCGTGCAGCAAATCACTTTCTGACTTTAATTGAGTGATGGGGCGGACTCTTTTAAGGGAGCTGTACCCGCTTTGTGGGCCTCGGAGGCTCAGGGGAGCTAAACATGCATATATTACCTGTAAGGATGTAAGGAACCAGTGGAGATTACCTTCTCAAATCGCTTCCTGAACTCAGCTTTCTCCAGTTTTTCACTTTCGAGCTGGGTGATCCTGTCGTTCAGCTCCTGTACGGTGGTGTTCTCCCGCTCGTTTTTCGTTGCCAGGGCCTCGAGGAGCTCGAGGGCATTAATCACTTTCGGCATGAGGCCCGTCACAGCATCTGGACCGAACAGGTCGATAATTTTTTCGCACTCCTTGCCAATATCCGAGGCGAGGTCGTACACGTCCACGACACCGATGTCATCAACCGCATCCAGAACCATTTCGCCCATTTCATTGATGTGGAAGCCCGGCATATGATAATTTCCGACAAGAATTCGGAAAATTCGCTGGAGGGCACAGCAGGGCGGCGAAACTCTGGAACTTCTCACAGGAAGCGAAGTGTCTGCCACTTCTTCTGCCAGACGCGGAAAGGTATGCGGAGACGACTCAAGATCTCCCAAGGAGTTCTTCGGTTTTTATTTTTCAACTTTTCTTTTTTACTTTGTACCGCACTCGCTCCGCACAATTGCACTAATCACTGGAACTAAAAGGGGCACTTCACGTCCACCACCTTTCACGGTAACAGCGGCTTCCTGTCTCGGAGGAATTGCATCGGATTGAAAAATACGCTGCTCTCCGGGAATAAAAATTTCTGAAGAAAACACTTTTCGGCCAGCCCTCACAGCAGGGAAGAAGCCAATTTCTGGAGGAGCTCTGCTTGACAGCTCGCGGTGACACTTTGCGAATATTTGGTCATCGCTGAAATTCCTTCCATGCACACTCCCGCTGCCGAGAGAGAGAACTGAGGAATGCAACAAGAGCAAATCGGTGCCCGACGAATCGCAACGCGTTTGTGTTGGGCGATTTCATGTCAAAACACGACACACCGACACGTCACCACAGCACACCACTGCATTGATTAGCCAAAATGATTTGAATAGGTGAGTGCGCTGTGGATGTGTGGGGGAGTATGTTTCTTTTTTGCGGGGAGATATTGCGCACTGTCGAGAAATGTCAAAACTGCTACAGGGTTGTCACTTTTCTTAGTTGACTGGAACAAACACAACTTGTTCTGATTGGAACGGAACGGCAGTTGAAATTTCAATCCTTGTCGGACTGAACTCCAGCGGCAATCGCAACTTTAATTAGAGTCAATTTTCAGTAGATTTCAGTAAACAAAAACGTGTAGTTTTAACGTTGTTTAGCTGCCGACAACTAGTGAGACAATTTAGCACGATTTTCAACTTAAAAGAGACTGTCAGAAAGGTAAGTAATTTTCATCAATCCAACAGTTAAATTACAACCAAATTTAATTCATACACCTGAGCGAAAATAACTTTAAGACTAATTAAAACCAGGGCACAAGTTAGATCTTCCGTCGTTCTACCCAAAAACTTTATCGTCCTTTTAATTACATAAATCTAAACTTTTGCTTTGCTTGTCGCCTGAGATAAGAAAGGTGCATTTTATATAAAATTACTTTGAAAAAGATAATTTCAACTTTATCATGATAACTATTAAATTGATAGTTAGCATTTTACCACTGCAAACATGAGTTCATGAGTTTTTGATGAGCAATACTAGACAGTAAAGAGGTAATCCTTTACGTGATTTTTATGACGTCTATTTCCTAGAGAAAATCACTTCCTATGCTAAGCAATGGCAGACGTTTTTGCCTCATCGTCGTACGCAGCCTATTTTTAATAATTTTCATTTTAGAAAATGAGCGCTCCCCACTGCAATTAGACACCATCATCACCAAATACATTTTCAAGGAAATTTCAAAATTAGAAAATGCAGCGGCGAGGTTTTTATTAGCCAGAATTCCGTAGAAAAACATCTTTTTTGGTTAGTTATTAACGTTGTGGTCTTTCTCAAAAGCATCAATAAGACTCAAACTACACCAACTCCTTCCCAAGATAAATAAATCAATACTCGAAATTTCTGCATCCGAAGATTTCCTATAATTCAATGGATTGAATCTTACATTTCTTGATCTACATAGAGCGTGTTTGCATAACTTAATCATCAGTATATATGATAATTTCGCGCTGCTCGTTAATTCGTATTTTTCAAACTTTTCTCGTTTGAAATCTCCTGAAATCGAAAAATTCTTACTTTACTTACTCAACCTGAGAATCCCACCCAGACTTGGTAGCGTATTTGGTATCGAAATTTCAACGTACTACCGCTTCGCCGCCGACGAATTATTTATTTATTTTATTAATGTTGACATTTTTTTATAAAAAATATTATGATAAATAACAAAATAAAAAAATCAGTTTTATTCAAAATGTCCACTAAAATGTCTATCGATGGTAGATTTCCCCATGTAAAATGTCTTTTGATTTCCTTATATTTGGGCAGATTCGGTTTATTGGGCAAGTGAATAGCATTCATGTTGATTCTAATTGTTTCCAGCGACTTTATTTTATCTTAATGCAATATATTTCTTTTATATTAAGATTGAATAGTTTCAAGTTCAAAGTATCATTTCAAAGCTTATTTGTAGAGTTGACTGTAATTGCTTATAGGGAATTTAATTAATTTTAGTGCAAACTAGTACAAATTTATAAATTACTTTTTTTAAAAATAAAATAATTAAGGAATGCTTACTTAAATCCTATTTTCCAAATATTTTAAAGGGTTTTTAATCTTAAAAAATCAGCACATCTCCCGTAAAAGAATTATACAAGTGACAAAGCTGTAACTTTGTAAAAAGAGTCTTTATTAAATATTTGTCGATTCAGTTAACATAACACATATATAACATATGCATAAAAAATATGTTCTACGTCTCCATAAAAAATATAAAATCATAAAAAATATACAGGTTTTTGACCGTAAACAAGTGATTAACGTTTAAAACATCTCAACAATTATGGGCCACCACGGCTCGTCGCGGGGAGAAGTCCTTTAGATACACGTTGGATGGGAATTCCACGGTGGCGTCCTAGCCTAGGGGAGTGGCTTCGTCTAATTTAATTTATTTTTTACAATTTCGTTGTTTTGTGTTCTCTTAGGACCTTAATCCTTTCTTTCCCGTTGGCTGATCTGTGCCATGGTTATGTATTGCCGCACCAAACGCGATATTTCGTGAGCCTGCTCAGTCTGCACCCGGATAACTCTCTGCTGCATAAGATTGCCAACCTTCATATCTAAGAATAGAGCTCCGTCTTCGGATCGCACCTAGAAAAAAAAATATTTATACTTAAAACAAGAAAACAGATATGGCAACTGTAAACTTAAATATACACGATTTTTACTTAAATTGAAAACATATTGTTATGTTATTTAAATCTGAGTCTGGGAATTAATTTGGGAATTAATTTTTAAAAGAAAGTCTGAAAAACTTACCTTTCGCGTTGAAATGACCTCCATGAATGGCCAATGTTGCAGGCTTTCATGAGTGTTGGGATCTAAGAAAAGCACTCCTCGCCGATTTAGAGCGAGAATCAGATCCCTCCACATTGGATTTGATTCCTCAACATGTGGTCCATCCTCTGCCCAAATCCGTTTCACTGCAAAGAAGCTGCTGCCGAATAGAGGCCAAGACGAGAGGACGCTCAGAAACTGAGCCTTCACTTGACCCGGACTCAGTCCAGCTATTGAAGGCCATGCCGACTGGACAAGGGCCACCCACTGGGCTGGTCTTATTTCTCGGATACCTAAGGCCGGTTTGGGAAGAAGGAATTTAATTTCTTTCATTGCCGGCACATGATTCAGGTCAGCCGCTCGGTGCAAGAGGGCTGCTATGCGAGCCATGTCGTGCACCACTTCCGGTGGAGGAGCACCATTGCTAGGTAGTTCAAGTAAAAGGCCTTCCAGGTAGTCAGGAGCCACTTGGTTGAACAGAACTTCGATGTAGAGCGGTGTCGGTGCTGGATCTCGTTTGAGAGGGAAGTGCCATACTGATCGACAGAAGATCAGATAGAACGGCTGCCCAGATTTCAGGAGTTCTGTCGTTACGTCGAGGATGTATTCATCAGCCGCCAAGGGCATGGTGAATGCATCACCCTGCACGATGCAATAAAGTGAAAACTCTTGTTGTTCTGCTTCGGATTCAATTCCGAGGAGTGAGCACAACTCTGCTATAACATCCGCCACAACTGTGGAGCACCTTGTGTTGACTACCCGCTCTGCACCGCCTGGTAACCGATAGATTTGTCTGCGTGCAGATCGTCCAGCTGACACGGCTGTGACCTCTTCGACGCTTGGTACGTTCTTTCGACCACCGCATCTCGCTGTTTTCCTCAAATTCGTTAGGCAAACGGCAGCTGTGCCATGGCATGAACGTCTTCGGTCGGAGGCAGCCGTCGTCAGGTGTTCCATTAGGTACGGCCGGAGCGCTTCAGAGCATCCAAAGTACGCGGCCAAAATACTAAGGAGACGCCATGCTCGCTGGGCTGAATCTGGACATGGTGATCGGTTTGCAGTTGTTTGCTTCATTAACTGGCAATAGACTTCATCCCGTAGCGCTAGGTACTTGTGACAATGCTGAAAGATAAAAAAAATTAATTTTTCTTTTTTTCAGGTCCAAACGATAGGGTTATTATTACCATAAGCACTGTGTAGACGCATTTGACCTCTGTGAGTTCTGGATCTGGCGGTATATCGCCGCAGTATCTCAAGATGCAATCGAAACATTCTAGGGCCAGTGGTGCCAAGTCTGATGGAAGCCGGAGGAGTGGTGCTCGAATTGGGGCACCTTGCCACTTGACTAAATCTGCATGTGACCTGGATGATGATGTAAGCTTATCGCCTCTAGCTCCTGTGCCCGTACTCATTCTGAGCTCATCGGGGGACGTACTGAAACAGATGAATAAATCCGTTAGTAAGATCTATGAACGTTCCCAAATACAAACTAAACTTTTTTTGTTATTGAATATTTGTCTGGTTAACAAATTTAGTTATAAGGGTTTAATACGCAAGAGGCATTTTTTCTCAAACACGGCGGCGTAAATACGTATTTTGAAAGAAGAATACACTTATAGAAGGCGTTAATTTTTTAGAATTCCCATGAGGATAATTTAACGAGCTAAATGATATCATATTAAAAAAAAAACTTCAAAACTTATGAACGAATATAAATTTATAAAATAAAATTTAATTTACGGACATTTCAAAAAAATATTATATGTTATCAATTTGATGAGGCATTAGAGTCAATGGTAATAATTATTTTTGGTTTTTTTTTCCAAGATCAATGATTCCAAATATAATGTCCAATTTTTAAAATGTAAATGTGGCAATTGTGGCTTCTTTTTTTATTTTGAAATTGTAGACTTTTTCTCTCACTTTTTGGATAAGGCTGCCTTTTACAGCGAAACTATATTTTGAATACTTCGTGGTTTTGCATAATTAAAAATTTTTTCTATCAAAGAACACTTATGATATTAAGTATTTTACTTTACTTAAGTTTTGAAGTAATATAATACCACATCGCAAACGAAGTAACTACCGACTTTGTTTAATTATGCCTATACTTTATGCTCTCGCAGTAAATACAAAATGTCCTAATTATTGCAACAGTGGAAATTTGAATTAAAAAGTAAAAACTTGAAAAGGTTACAAGAAACCAAAAACAGATATGATGCAACTAACACCTAATTGAAGTAATCACGTAAACACCTAACATAAATGACCCCGTAAAATA
The DNA here is from genome assembly GCA_963920795.1 of Eutolmus rufibarbis. NCBI lineage: Eukaryota > Metazoa > Arthropoda > Insecta > Diptera > Asilidae > Eutolmus > Eutolmus rufibarbis. The sequence continues at coordinate 38,504,562 of OY987206.1, read as the reverse complement.
AATTCGTGCAAAAACTTAATTTAGCGGAACCTCCAAACAAACAAAAAATGTGTTGCCAACCCTATTAACCCCTGCAAGTCATTCATCCAGCAGTTGGTAGAGGTCAAGTCGGAAAGCACTCATGCGTGGTCCTCCTTAAAATTTTCCCACAAAGTTTTTAAGATTTTCCAACATGCGCATAATCTACGAGTTCAGATGTTGCAGCATCCGACCAATCACATAACCCGCGGTGATATTCATTTGCCTGCGATAAAACATGCAACCGGATTAGGTGCAACTTGTGCAATTTCCAGGTCACTAAAATACCTCTAGCCTTCGTCTTGTTTGAATTGAAACCAAAAGCTGAGCTCTCTAGGGAATCGGTGGCCGTCTTGACCATCGCACACCTCAGGCTGCGGCTAATTACTCGTATCACACACTCATTACCTAATCATCGTATGTGGAGTACTTAAGATCTACCGCAAGTTGGCTACGATTTGGAGCAACTGCATAAATTTCCACGCATGCGTAATCAGCTTCAAAAGGTCTGCACGAGTCTACGATTCGGCGGTGTATCCAAACCTCCATAAGACAGTAAGAAAAATATAAGAAAAGTGAAAGAGTCCCAAGTCAGCTGGGTCGCTTGGGTCGGGGGAGACCGGTTAGCCAAAAGTCAATTGTTCGAGACAATTACTACTAGGCTAGTGCAGCTGCAGCCTTATGCTCGAACTGGCTTTGGAGGCTGTTAGATTAAAATAAAGTTGAAAAGCTGCTGAACGACCAGAAGCAAAACACTGCCATGAGCAATTAACTCGAGGGTGTGCGCCAACTGCGATTCTTTAGACCACCTTCGAATTGGCCTAAATCTGCGGGGTCCACGTTAGCGCCGAGCAAGCGCAGTGGCAGAAGCTAGTTAGCAAACAACCAACTCAGCGTACTTCTTTGACTTTAATTAAATTTGCTGCCATTTTTTAATTTGTTAATTGTCGTTCGGACTATGAGAACTTTTTCGAGGCGTTCACCTTCCCAAGCTAATTAGCTTCAATGAAGGCGGCAGAAATATACTCACAATTAAAATTTTGCGGCAGTAGTAAAATAAAAATGATAAGACAAAAGCTACTGGGGTGTGACTCTTACGAACTCCGGGGAAAAGGCCGTGACGAAATCGAGGAGCATAATCGCATTGTGTTCGAATGTCGCTTTGCTGCCTTTAGGACAATGAACCAATAGACTTCGTTGCATTCATAAAGAAAAAAAGAAACACATGCTTTGTTGACATAATAACGAGATTGCGAATCTATGAAAGCACTACAATACAAGAAAAGTCTTCAGATTAAATTTAGATTTCAATTCAAAATCCTTATTATTATTATATAATCCTTATAATCCTTATTTTTGCATTAAATATAGTAAAATACTGGCAGAATGATAAATTTGCATTATTTTCACGAAAGCATATATGATGTTGAAGTCCAAAGTTTTAATAATTTACGTATTTGGAATAAACTATTTCGAACACATCTTTATATAATACATCTTTATACCAATTTCAATTTCGATAGGCTTCGATAAATCAATTTTTTTGTGACACTATTTAGGTATAATATAATCTGAATATATAGAAACTAAAAAACGTCTTTCAGTATAAATATTATATAATTTTAAAATAATAATTTAGCAGAACGAATAAAATTTAACGTTTCTTCTCTGATAACACAAAATAACTTAAATATTTTAAGATTCTCGCTACGAGTAATAATTTTTAAGGTATGGAATTAAAGTCGTTGCTACGCGTGTTCATCAACTTATAGTAGTTGATTGAGTATTCACGAGCGCAAGTACGAAACATTAAGTGTTAAATTTTTCATATGTGTTTAAAAAAGATTAGCACACGGCCAGTCGAGTTAAAGCATTTTTAATCCTTCTTGGTTACATCTTGGGTTATTGTGGATGAAATTTGCTTGAGTATTTTTCAAATTATTACTACATTAGGACTATTCATCCGAACTTGAAAAATTAAAGAGATAATAATATATTTATAAATTTAAAGTAAAAAGTCTTTATTTGGCAATCTAAATGTTTTCAAAAGAAAAATAAAGAACAACTATACACAAGTTGTAAATATGCACTTATGTACATATCATTATCAAAACATTTTCACTTTCCAAAGGTCACGAAACTAAAAATCCTCTAAAAGCGTATTAAACGAGCTTAACGTTTTTCTTTTCCACAAAATAGTAACTGCTCGACTGAAACCCAAGCAAATCCATTTCCTTTATTATCTTCCACGGGCACTTAAAAGCGTTACCCGCCTGCAAGAGCGAACTAAAATAGTACTTAATGAGAAATAAAATGGTAAAATTTGATCTAGCCTGAACCGATTAGCTAATCTATCAAATTACTCATAAAAATCTCACACAATAGCAAAGTCTTGGCGAATATGTTCAAGTTTCAATAAATTTTGTGTAGTGGCCCTCCCCACATAAATGAGGCTCAGACTCGTCTGCTCTTGACCAGGTGATCTTTCGGTTGAAGAAGACGTTCTGTCTGGCGAGACGGAGACCGGGGGGAGCAATTAAGTTAACCCACATTGCCGAAAAAGTGGGTAGAAAGGCGAATTAATCACATTAACCTGCATCGCAATCAATGCTTGGACCAATTGCCACCTCGAAGCCGAAAGGCTATTCATCGGCGAGCTACGAAAGTGCATAATAAGACGATCGAGCTTAATTGTGTTCAGCAGAATAGAAAATGAATTTCCTCCTTCCACTGCTACATCTTAGCATCTCGTCTGTGCTCTCATAAATCGCAAATTAACCACAATTCCACAATTTCCCCCCGATTGTTTTGTCGATGAACGGCCTCTATGAATTGCACCTTCCGATTAATATCGAACGGTCGTTTTTCCACGATATTACCATGTCATCGATAGGTTCGATAAAATCGCTGCAGTTTCACTTTCTAATTATCGTATAGTGTATAAATCCATTAATTAATGTGGAGTGGTGTGGCCCGACACTTTCCAGTCGTTTAGCAAGTAATGAAGCATCAGCAGATCGCGCGATTTTGAAATCATCGGTACAAGAAGTCGTTAAATTTAAATTATAAAAAGTGCATTATTTTCCACCTGTGAAGCAAGCTAATGATCCAGGCGAGTCGTCGCATAGTCACGAACAACATCCGCCTCTGCGAATTAACGAAGCACCGCTACCGATCTCATTTCTTTCGCGGTTTTTTAACTACTTTTTGGTCGGTATTCGACTCACTTTTGCTTTCAGAAGAAAATCAGACGAAGCACAGAAAAGGGTCAAGATGAGAGAAAATGAGTTAATCACAAAGTACAAAAACCACGTGAATTCTCACCTGTTTTAGGAGGAGTCACGTTCGATTTGGAACAAAGTTTCACGCGATACAACAAAATACGCGACAAGAAATGTACTAAATATTTTTTTTCTTAAAAGCAATGTGGCACCACCGCCCATGCGCGATGAACTACCTCTTGACTCGGACTAAGTTCACATGGGTCTCTCAGGTAACAAGAGTGCCCGGCAAAATTCACTTTTTTTAGCGATTAATTTTATCACCTGTGGGGGCATGCCATTTATGCCTCCAATGCCACATGTGTGGGGGCCCACAAGGTGATTTGTTTGGCGAAGGGGGTTTGGACCTGTGGTTTCTTTTGTTGTGATGGTTCAGAAGGTCGTCTAAGATGTTTGAGAAGGTTACTGCAAATTTAAGGTCTGAGGAGGACCGAGTTTCTACCGTCTTGAGCGAAACTTTTCTACATTGTTCAAGTATACTTTTAGGCGTTTAATGCAAAAAAAAGTTGGTTTAAAAAAAAGCTCGGGTCTTTGTGCAATAAATAAAAAATAATTTACTACAATACACGATTTGTATTGAGTTTTAGTGAACTGAATCTCCACAAAAACAAATGAAATTTTTATTTTATCTTTATTTCTCTGTAAAGGTAGAATCTTCCAATTACAGGATTATGCAGCATTTGTACCTACTTTTGATAATCAAATCAAAACATAATTTTGTTTTGAATTTCCTTCGCATTCATTCTGAATGATAGATTATAAAAAATTAATAAACAAAATTTGAATATGTGATGCAGGTATTATTAAAACTATTAAATAATTTCTGTATAAGATAATTATTTTTAAAAAATGGGTCTATATTGTTCTTAAGAATCAGTAACTTTCGAGACTAGTTTACCATGGTGAAGTTCCTTTATAGTTATTTCGGTAAAGAAGAAATGTCCATACGTGCTTATAGTTTTTTTTTTTAAATTGTTTGTTTATGAATTTTAAAATACGCTTAAAAATCATCTTTAGAGTTAATTTTATACCAAAAATAAATAAATTTAAAATTATGTGAACATATGTATATGTATGTCTTTACTGTAGAAGAATAACATTCTTCGCTTGATTGCGATTCCATTTTCTAAGGAACACTAGTTTAAAACCATTCCCTTCTCCAGAATATGATCGACAAAAACGCCACTACAATTTCTAGAAATTAAAAGCAAACCCAAAAGGGGAAAACCTTTCAGAAAAACCCTATGATTTCACTTATCTCAGTGGGCCAAACGAAAGCAGCAGCATCTCTCAATGGATCAATTTTTCATCAGTTAGTTTTTGTGGAATCGTAAATCTTTTAAGGTTCTACGGTCGTTAAACACCTCTAGTTCGAAAGTTAGTTTTTCATTTCATATCAGGAATAAATCAAACGCAAAAGCGATTATAAAACCATCGCAAAAAGAAGTCTTAGTGGGTTCGTTGTTCTTCTGCTAAATTCTTTGAATTTTTTGCCTCTTTAAATTTTTCATTTCTTTCACGGATTCTTTTTCATGTGCGTTTAATTAAATCGTCTTTAGCCGATGAGGTAATTAATTAGTCCGATTCACCGGACCGTCAAGAATTGTTGGTTCATAATGCAAGTGAGAATTGAGCTTATGTTTTTATGACTGCAATAACGGACAATTCAAAAGAAAGTTTCTATGCTGGCGCTAGATGAGCAGAATATTAAGAGGTTCCTTCAAGAGCAGACTGCGCATCAGCACCTCTTTAACATCTCCGCGGATGCGTAGAAGTTGCTATCCAAGTCGCTTTTAATTCTGCTCAGCTCTTGCGCAATGGAGCGAGTGATTAAACTCGTACTGGACTAAGGCCAAGCTGAATTAATTCGATAACAGTTAAGCGATTACTTGAATCAGATAATTATGCGTGAAGTTGCTGCGATGAATGAAAAGGGCAGACATGCAGAAATTGGCATTTGTTATTAAATATAGTCGATCTATAGGATCCTGGTTAGTCAGCTTGACTTAATAATAAAAACATAATAGCAATAGATTTAATTTTGGAATATAATCATTCTAAGGGAATACATTATAAAAACCACATACGTAATTTATGAAGTTACAAATTAATAAAAACTTGTTCATTCGAGGGCAAAATATCGCTACTTTTCTATCATTTTGATATGCAAATGCGTGCTTGTCTCCATAATAAGTGGATAAAATATTTGCTTGCACTGTCGGAAATTTGGATTATATTTTAAACTTTTCTTTGAAACCAATAAAGATTACCGAATTTTTAAAACTTTTTAAGCTTTATTCAGAAAATTTTTTTAGTTTACATCTTTTTCTTTTAAAGCAGACTGTATATATTGTATGTACATATATAACAGATTTTAACCAATAGGTAAACTTAAAAGTATACGAAGTAGTGCCAATAGTTTAGATTTTAAACTTATTTCAGAAGCAATTTAGTCAAAATTTTGATTATAACTCGAAGGAAACTATGAAAATGTTCTTTTTAATCTAAGAAATCTTAGGAAGAGTTTAAACATTAAACTATTGGAGATTAAAAAGTTCTTTAAGAACGCCACTGTGCTGTTTACGAGTTGCTCTCTTTCGGTGCTACGCTAAGGTAATACTTAAGTTCTAATAAAAAATCTTAATTTAAAGTTTTAAAAAACTATGATGCTTTAGTTTTAGAACTCTGGAACAGGAAAAATTTCACTCATCTCATTAATCTCACACACAAAATTTTCATTCACTCATTTTCAGTTAAACTATGGGAAGGTTTGAAATGCCGTTTTTAAGGTGAGCTTTAAACTTATGGGTTCCGCACATTTTAAAACATTTGAAAGTTTTCCTTGTAAATAATATTCCGTGTTGAATTATATACAATCTTTTTTTTTTTAAATTTTCTCCAGTGCGCAAGGATCATCATATTCAGCTTTTTATTCAGCCTAAGCTTATACTCGTATCGTAATTCGTATTTGCAATTTTTTTGACACGTGTGACTCAAGCTATTTAGACTATTTTTAAAGAAATTTTGAACATGCAGAAAGTTGGACGCAACTAAGATTACAATTTAAATATCTCAGAAATGTTTGTTTTTTATTCACATTTTAAACTATCCGGGCCTAATTCTTTAAGACTGATATTTTGGAAGATTTTAGTAAGGGATTAAATTTAGCCATAAGCTTCGAAAATCCCCATATTTCATATTCAGCTAAGTATTCAGTTGTTCATATTTGTAAAAAATTGTGTTATTATGTCATTTTATAAATAACTAAAAATGGACTCTCTTTTAGATTGAATTGGCTACTTACTCGTTTCTGAAATGCTGCATAGCGAACTGAAGGAGAGAGTATTTTGTGACCGATGGCGGAGTTCCAGGCATGGATTCATCATCAGCGTGTCCCAGTACACTGGATTCATGATGGTTCGCAGCTGAGGTCTTCCTCGAGGGCATGTGGTTGCTCTGTTTCATCAAGATATGGGACTCCATTTGTTCGCCGTGGATGTGGCCAGAGCCTCCTCCTCCAACATGATGAAGATGAGCATGCTGTTGTTGGTGTTGCTGGAGTTGCTGGAGTTGCTGCTGATGGTGAGCGATATGATTCTGGGTTGCATGGGTTGTGCTGACGACATGTTCGGTCCGGTGCGACTGGTGCTTTTCAATGGTTCCCACCGCGCTGCTGACGACGTTTCCTCCAACAACGCCCCCACTGTTGGGCGAGGCACGATGGAGTGTTTCCCGCTCCCTGTTAAGTTCTAGCCTTTCGAGCGGCACATTCAACGTCTGTGCAGCAGCTCTAGCACCAGATGATATCGTCGACGCCTTTGACTGCACCTGGGAAATAACGACAAGTAACAAATTAGAGAAATTAAGGTAAATTAAAGCAAAAAAATCAAAACTTGCTCGGAAAACGAGTTTTCGCTGGAAATTGAAAGTAATTGATTGAATTGCAAGAAATTGTCTCATCCTGGCGCATTAGACACGGCGCAATTTGAAGAAAGTTAGCCCTGTCGACCTGGAAAAACTTTCATTTAGGCCGGCGAAAAGTACGTGCTCTTCTAGACTACTATAAGCCAATCTGCATATACACTTAAAAAGATCAAATCTAGACTTTGTAATTACGCCAATTTTACGGAGTTATAGGTGCTGAAATTCTTTGCGGTGGTGCACTGACCACCTTAACCGGCGCGAAACGCATCAAGACACTTTCATTTTACGGAATCGCATTACACGATGTAGTCCAATTTATCTAATGCGACTAGCGCTAGCCATTCCACATGTCTTGAAGATTTTTATCAGCGGCACTTCTTGGCCAGTCGGAGCACCCATTTGACTTGAGGAGGGCCCGACTCGACACCGGCCTGCATTTCACGCTTAGGTGCGCCAAGCGATCTCAACGTAATTTTATGGCTGAGATTCGCATTTTCTGCCTTTTTCTACAAAACTGCCGCGCTCTAAGCCTTCATCCCTCCTTTGACTTGCAATTATTTTATGGTCGGAAAGTGCCTAAGACTCACCGGCTTTACATCGACTTTACACCGACTCAACTATGCGTGCACGGACATGGCTCGATACGTTCAAACGTAGCTACATCGGTTTCGGCCGTTATGAAATTTTTATCCGTGCAACTTTCTCCAGGTAATGAATCAACTTACACGCAAAATTATGCGTTTATTCACAGGCAAAAAATATTTCTTCTCTTTTGTTAGATGCTCTTTAGGTGATGGGTAAGTTTCGTTGAATTTTCAATAAGCTGATTGATTTTACCGGAAAATACTCACCACCTATCGAACTTCTTTTATGCTTGTTGTCATACATTATGTTTTCAAACAAGTACTGTAGACAAATTGTGGTCAATTTGTAATGAGTTCCAAGGAAAACTAAGGTTAAGTGAATGTTTAGATGATATGGTTCAGCTTTCGGCTGAAAATTAGTTTTTATGTTGCAGCGACATTGTTACTACCGTGTACCGTGAGAAAATGCTTTCGAATTTTAGGGGTCATTAAGATAAATTGCGGTTTCAAGAAAGATACCCTGGTATGATTTATTATGGCATTTTGTTAAGGTGTTCTCACAAATATTTCATTTTTCTGTTTTGTTTTGGATTTATGGCTTATTCTTCTTATTAATTTGTTTGTTTGCCAGTTTGTCTTATGCTTTTTCTACATTTATTTTTCTTTAATATTCAATGGATTAATAATAATAGGCCCGGACTACCTTTTGCAAATTGAAACCACAGAAATATAAGAATTCTGATGACGTCTTATACTTCGAAATATTTCGAAATTATGGAAGCAACGATGAGATCCAATTTGTTTTCCTTAATATTTATTTTATTATTACTAATTTTTTGTTATGTACTAAAATTTCTTATTTGCTGTTGTAATTACTCTTTCAAATTCCTCTTCCGATCTCGAAGAGGAAATGTTAATAACAGAAATTGGAAGACTATGGAAACTAAAAATTTTTTTATATAGAGTATAAATCTTAGTGTATTACCGTATTTTTGTTATCTAACTTTATCTACTTGTTTTTCTTCTATTAGAAGAGAAATGTACATAAAGCGTATATTTTGTGTGTGGAAAATTCAAAACTTTCTCCAAAAAATATCCTTTAGTGCAAATCATGAGGCCTAGGATATGAAACCCTGATATCTACTAATTAAATTTTTAAACATTTTGTAACTAGTTCAAAACAACTGCGGTGAGTTAGATTCGATATTTATACTCCCATCGTCATAAAATTAAAACTTGAACACTTACCTTTAACTATAAATTTTGTTATAGCGTAAAGTTCTGCGCAGCAACTATCATAAAGATGGGCTGTTAAAGCTTTTATTTGTTATGAGCCATATTCCGGAATATTTTATGTTGTAGTCAAAACATAAAATAACATTTCTCGGGCAAAATAGAATTTTGAGGGACATAAAATGATGGTATTGTGTTCATATTTCTTTTAAGTTCCGTTTGACCTCCTCATGATCTATGGTACACTGCCCGTAATGAGGTCACATTTTTGTTCGCTAAGTTTTTCATTTCAAAAATATTTTGCGCACATAAAATTTCTAAAATTTATAATAATTTATAATATAAGAGACATTTAAAATCGTTTCAATATTTTATAAATGTCCTTAAAAAGTTAAACTTTCATATGTGACTTGTTTTTTTCCGTATCTTTTGCGAATTGCTTAAAAGTAAAATTGAGAGAACTTAAAATTATAATCGGTAGCCATGAAATATTTTTTCTACAGGTTAACTCATTAAATTCATGCTGTTTTTCCTGAATTTATAAAAGTGTTGATAGTCTGTGGATAAATAGTCGATATTTTGCGATTCAATGAATTGAGTAGATAAATTGATACGTCTATATGTGTTTACAAAGGGATTTCAATCTATCTTCTGCTCTACTACAAGAGCTATCAAACGCAAAGTTAGACAATGTTTTCTTCAAGAGTTGACATAGAGATCAAATCTTTAATTTAGCTATCTAGAAATTTCAAATTTCAATTACATATTTTTAGATTGTTATCGAATTTTGAATTGAAATCTCTCTGGCTTTATTGACTAAGGATAAAATTAATAACAAATTGAACCAGAAGTTCAACCACAAAACAAAAATTAATTATCTGTACTGAATTGTCGTCACTTTCTCTTAAGGTCATAATTTCAAGAAGAACCCTGCTAAAATGCAAACTCTTCTTATGCCGCCTTTTTACTACAGACTAAAGTTTTATCTATCTTTCAGTTGTTTACCTTGCGAGAAAAAGACCTTGCAAATCGAAAACCTGTTCATATTATATTCCCCGGACAAAATCCCACGGCTCTTGGTCTCATACCAGAATTTTTAAATTCGCTCACTTTCGTGCAGTGTAACATTTTTGTGGTCAGGCAGAACAGACATGAGTACATGAGCACATGAGCTGTAGCATAATTTCATCAACTTAACTGAGCAGAAAATTGGAGCAGTCGGATCATCTTGAAGAAAAGAACTGCATATTCAAACAGTTATTCGTTTAGGCATAGATGTAGCATAGCTGGTCACAGCAACCGCTATGTTCTGTTCTAATGGCTTAGATTATCTCGCATTTAAGAGAGGTGCTGGGATTGCGTAGAACAGTAAGACAATCTGGTCAAAGGTGAGATAATCGCTAATCTCGAACGTGTCCATTACAAGACGCATGCAATTAATTTTGAGCGTAATTGCACAACGTTGAGACCTAATTAACTCCGTGTCGAAGATAAGCGATCGACAGCTGGCGGCTATGCGAATTTCTCTGATGAAATCAGGAAAATCTGGTGAATATGAGGCCCCTCCTCAGCTCGTGCTATGAAGAAAATCTGCCCCGAAACCAGTCCGAAAATCGCTTGAATATCTAGCCGGAAACCGGACTGACCTGATTATGCCGATTTGAGCTCTTTCACCGGCTTTACAATAGGATCGCGGATGCACCGTCGAATTTGCGCTAAGACGATCTTTCACGAGAATTGCAGGCGTACAGTCTTCTCGGACTGGTCTTGTTTATTTCGGAGACAGACGCATTAAATTGTATGGATATTAGAGAAAATCGGCTAATTCCTCTCACCTCTGAGCAATTAAGCGTCTCAAATCTTGCTAGAATCTCCTTGACAGATATTTTTGGTTCAATAGGCTCCTCGAGTATCGTCTCCATTCGTCCCACCGATCCTGAACTGGCCACACTCGTCCTCCTATTTCTGAGTGATGAATTTGTTGACGATACCGAGGACACTGTTCCTCCAGAACTGATTGATGAGGCTTGATCAATTTTGAGCTCCTTTTTGGCGTTATTTATTTCAGATTTTTCCTGCAGTACATTTGCCTCATCTTTTTTGATCGCATCAACAATCTCGCAATCACATTCACTTCCGTGAATACTTCCACCTGGACTCTTAATGTCCAGGTCATTTTGGAGCTCTTCTAAATCACTTCTGCGATGAATTTGAACCGAAGTCGTTCCGGTTATATGAGCTATTTCGGCGTCCGAGTCTGAAAATGCCGCATCATTGTCTTCGAAACTTTCTTGGTCGGTAGAATTGTTTAGACTATCCAAAGACGCTGATCTTTTCATTTTTGCACTATGACCATTTTTTATACTTGAATAGGTTCCACTACTTGTGGGACTCTTGTAAAAGTGATCCCCTTTATTAACTGGTGACCATTTGCTATTGTTGCTCATTACAGCATAACTTTTATATGACGGCATGGGATCACGCAGCCTTAGAGTTTTCTTTCGCGATCGGTCCGATCGTACGCTATCCGACATTTTTATCGCGTGCTACAAGTTCACTTTGGTTTTGCTAATTTAAATTTATTATTATTATTTTGTTTTCAGTCTCAGTAAGAGACGGTGAAAAAATTAGAAGCGATCAGAGAAGCCTCCAATGTTCGGTCGATGCACCCTCGTCAGCAGCTTAATTTGCAATTGATCTTAGGATCGCCTGGTGGAGAGAGAGCTAAAATTTTACTTTCATTCGATTTCACTTGTCCATTATGATCGCATTAGCACTTATTGGAGGAGCCTTGGACCGACACCTCTATCATGTATGGCCAAATCCAAAGATGATTGAAAAAAAAAAATACTAAAGAAACCCCACGTCCGCGGTCGATGAGGGTGTGATCTTAATAATTTTCGAGGAAATTGGACGATGGTCAGTGAAATAACTTAAATTGGAGAAAATCAAAATAGGTAGGAAGCGGTGAAATAATCTTCAGATTGATCAGCAGTAATTTTATCGAATATCGTCATCAAGTTTGTTTTGCAGTAATCAATAATAGAAAATCATGATGACTCGATGAAACGTTTAAATATCCGACGCTTATGACCCCATCTTAAGTGCAGATAGTCATTATCATCATCTACACTTAAGGTGGAACCACAAGCACCTTTTGTAAGTGACGGCCAAAGATGAAGAAGAAGATGATCATTATTTGCAATTCTAAGATGTCTATAAAATAGGAAGATATCTTCCTTCGAATTATTACAGACTCACAGGTCATAAAATTGCTCAAGAAAGTTCATAATCAAGTGGTCTCGGAAGATGATCATTGCGTCCATGTTTTCAAAACAAATTAAATTTTGAAGAGGCCTGCCTCTGTATAAATATATGTCTGCAGCTGGGAGGATTCACAAAGTCTAAAATCGATTTTTACTCAAACATTTTAGCTGCGTCAGTCAGACTCTGCGAGTGATTTATGATTAAAGGAATGTCTGAAAGAAAATCCTCCAAATGGCGGAAGTTCAATATGGAAGAAATAAAATGCAGTGAAAGTTTCAAATGCAGAGAACCGATTGAATAGTGCAGGTTTGATTGATTTGTTAATAGAGGCGATTTGTTTTATTGATGCTTTATTTTGATGTCACTGATTTAGATGTTCCCCTCAGATTAGTCGTAATTTTACGACTGGTTTTCAGCTTAAGCATCTCAGTCTTACAGTTTTCTGTTTCCACTATATGAATTTCATTTGAATACATAATTAATATATAATGAACTATCTTGAACATTGTATATATGTAGTATGAATTTATGTTGTATGTAATAAATGTTAACCACTTGGATTGGAGAAAGTACCGAATTTTGGGTTAAATTACATGTGATGCTTATTATGTTTACAGAAATATATACATGATAAATTGTGTAGTAACTCTTTTTATCTGTACTTTTCTTTTAATCTTATGAGATACAGTGGAATTAAACATAACGATTAATGCTTTTAAAATTTAAACACAACTTGTTTAATAACATTTTACATGCATTGCATCTTTTTGAGTTTTGCATTAATAATGAATTAAAAAAATAATATGAAAGCAGAATTTTTATTTTAAAATAAAATTAAAATAATCACGCTGTAAAAAATTATAACAATTAATAAAAGGTTATATAAGTGAAGAAGTTTAGGAAAAATTTAATTAATTAATTATTATTTTATCGTTCAAAAGATATTCAGCCTTTCCCACAAATTAATCGTAATCGATAAAACTCGAATTTTTCTAAGGATTATTTTTTCTAATTGTTTAATTTCTTATACATTAACTGGTGAATAAAATATTTTGTTACTCATTCCACGATTTAAAGATTTTGTTGTATCTTTTATCACATTTCTCAAGTTTAAGAGAAAGATACAGGAAAATTTTCTTCTAAATATTAAGCGCAGGGTTAAAAAAGAATCTAATAAAATTGCAGTCTTTGTACTCTTAAAATAAAATTCACGTAGTTTCCTGTAATTTCATATTTGATTTTTTGACCAACAAATCGTTGTAGGTACACAAGTTCGAAGGGTATGAGACAACTACTTATTTTCACCTAGACTCTTCAAATACTTAAAAAATTAGTTATTTATCGAGGGACAAATAAAGTTTAGCCCTACTTATTTTTATATTTACTCATGCTTAATGAATTCATTGGAAACAATGCATCTCAAGAAACAATATTTTTCATTATAAAATATTGATAAATAAAAGAAGAGTGTCAATTCATTCGAAATATGTCACATTCGGAGAAAGGAATTTCGTGACCACTAATTATTGCTTCAAGCCATTCACCGCAATTAAATCTCGCTAATTGCAAAGACGCTTAAATTGTATAATCACTCTTCGAAGTCGACAATTACAGTTGGATTTTTTGTATCTCAGACAAGTTGATTTCCGCAACTCCCAGGCGAATTTAGCAACAATTAAAGCTCTTTTTAGCGTATTGCTCAATTGCCCTCTTGCACCTAGATATTTCAAAAATGCAATGACCTCTGAAAAGTCAGTTTCAATGGAAAGACCATTGAAAAATTCAATGACACGTTACCCAGCAGCTCAATTGGTTGAAAAAATTCCTCGTACAAAGGGTTAACCGATTTATTGAGCTGTGTGTTGTGAAATGCTCAACAAAAGCAGCAATTAAACTCCAATGAAGTGCCCTTTTCTCGCGTTTAAGTACTTCACTTTAAATACAATCCTCTTCTCAAAGTAAGAGGAGAAAAAAATAATTAAATTTAAAATTCATGAGCCACGCATGTGGAGGGTGGTCGGCGGTAATGGCGCCTAAAGTTTTCTCTCCTTTCTGCTCGAGAGGCGATAAATCAAAACCGAAAAGTTGAGCAGAAAAGCTTATACTAATTCGATAGAAAAATTAAAAACCATCAAAATTGGGTAAAACTGTTAATGCGCATTAAAATTGGGGCGCTTTTTTCGCGCCTTTTAACGAACAAATTTTTTGATGGTGCACTATGGGAGAATTTATGGTTCAAAAATTATCTCGCTTTTACTATTCTTGAAGAAAGTAACTTGGTGGAAAAGGTTTAATTAATCCGGTTAAAAAATGGTTTTTGGTAGTATGTGATTATGGAGGTCACTTTGAAGCAGTTACAACTTTTATGTTGGGTTTGGTTTTAGAATTTCATATTTCACACAGTTGATAACATAAACGGGTTAATTTCCTGCCTTTTAACTTATAAAAATGCTTATCAAATTAAGATGTATAAAATTATACAATTTTAGAGATGTCCATTGAATTGGAAGAACCCCCTTTAATAAAATTAAGATCACATCCTCATTTGTTCAATCTCGAATTCTACGGTAAAGAAAGTCAAAACGAGATATATATCGTTTCTTTTTCCATAGGTCAAAAGCAGCATAAAAGAACAATGTAATAGTAGATATAGCACTTCTGATATCGCACTTGCAGCAATATATGATATATCATTTCTCTTTGCAAAAATTTAGTTCACATCATCAGCAGCCTCAATTCTCTCGCTATCTTGGTCATTTTTAACCGGTTCTGACACAACACTCGAGATCTGCGACGTCAAACATAGTCGAGATCTTCACTGATCGACGACAAAATTTCCACGGATTCGATTGACTGAAACATTTATTTTAATGTTAAACTACAAAACACAATAAATATATGAAAAATTAATCAGTCCACAAACGCGAACGGAAAAAAATATAGGTCTCCGAACAGCGACCAAAAGATAAAAGATAACAAGATCAGTCCTCTGGAGATCTGCAAGTCTGGTCCACTCACACGATAAAGTGCCCGAAGTGAACTAAGTCCGAGAAAGCAAAGAAGTCTTTCTCGATCGCCGCAGTTTTCTCAACTGAAATTCGCGGTTAGGTATAAAACATCAGGTTTGGATGGGATGGGGCATTTTTCGCCCGATGGTATTCCACTCATTGGAAGAGGCTTCTGCGGGCAGGCTGTCCGTCGCGGTTTATGCTGCTGATCGCGGTCTTGTTTTCTTCCAGCATATAAACGAAGACAGCAAAGTCCATCACGCACGCGCTTTCCTCTACGGGAGGGTTTCTACATGATCACCATGTCGCTGAGCAACATTTCTTTTTCTCGACTTTTCTCCGGATGGATGTTGCGTACGATCGCCTCAGCAGGATCTTTCTGCAGGTGCTAGCGATTGGCTGCCAATCGAACAAACTTATTGATCTAAGACGCCAAACGCTGCTGGTTAATTATTATTAGCAATCTACGGTCCGATGCTGCACGGTTTTATGTGATTTCAGTATCAATAGACCTCGGGGAAATTTCTAGCGTTCAATCGGTTTTTAATTAATATTAAGTCGAGCGATTTGAATATATGATAGGCATATTGACTTTTACGATAACACGAAATATACGGCGACTATGGACTTTTGGTTGGTACTGGTCTAAGTCTGCTTTTACTTATTTCTTTTAGATACTGAAAAATTATATTGCTTGTTGCATTTCAATCTCTAAGTACCTTGAAAACTTACATTAGACAATCTTAATTAAGCCTTAAATTCTCACTTAGTAAGTGGCGATTAGTATGCCACTGTTTATGATAAAAGAGCTCTATATTTTACCCACAACTCGTTATAGAAATTTATTTTATTTATTTTTAAAGAAAAAGCCAAAAAGAAACATATTAATGTCATAAATTAAAATCTTATGTTTGCCGGAGTAATTGTCCATTAGTAATCACCAATAATAACCAATTATAATATAGATGTAGTTATACAAGAAAAAATTACTCTGTTAACCAAATAAAAAAAATTTGACATAATTAAGAAAAATGCGGATTCTACTCTTTTCTTTAAAGTTGTATTCAACTTACAAGTAAAATATGAATGACCATATTTGCAAATTGCAAGCACTAATAGTTCATGTTTTTCTTAGCTAATTACGAAGACAAGGAGACCCAACAAAGTGCTAATAATGCACAGTCATAATTATTAGAAATTGTTTTAATATTCAAGAAACATTCAAGAGACAGATGTTGGTATAACTCACTTTACTCGTTAATGATGTACTCACTTTCAGAGTCATAACTGCGTTATTAACTAAACGAGACTGACATATTGAAATCTCGGCGAGTTATAATTAGAGGCTATTAAATGTGAGTTATTTCAGGCTAGTTTTGCAGTGCATATTTTTTTCAAAACAGATAAAGCAGTGATTGATTGCTTCTGCGCTTTACGCAGTAAGTAGTTGCCTTATTTGAAATGGTATTTACGAAATTGTCATTTAAAAGGAATAGTAATCAGACGTATTCAGTATTCAGCCACATATTGTTTTAAAACGTTGCAAAAAAATTAATAATATGAAAAGAATGTGAAACTTAATTCTTGCGAGAAAGTACCTATGTATGTACCTTTATTGCAACAATTCCATCTTTTGTGATGTTTTATGTATTAAAATGTGACACAAAAGTTATAATTTGTACAAAGCGTGTTAAATAAGTTATTTTTACTTTAAGTAAGACAGCTATTTCTGATACCCCTTAGAACGATGCTGTACTGCTGGAGATTTATAAATAGAAAGTTTTGTTGTATTTTAGTTAAAAATCAAAGCAGAATTTCAAGATACCTACCGCCGTAAATAAAATTTTAAAATTTTTTCGAGGGTTGAGTTTAAGGCATTTTTTTGATGATTTGATTAATTAGTTAAGTTTAGCTTTTCTACGTTTTCTATGTTTATCATAATGTCTAGTTTTAAACCATTATCATTATGGATTATTTTCTTTACCATGGAATCAAGGTGCTACACCAAATATTATGTTGTACTTTTTAGAGCTTCTGACTATTTTGACTATTTTAAATAAAAGTTATTTCACACTTTTTAGTATTAGTTTTCGAAGGAGTTTCGATATAATTTTTAAAAGTTGGTGCTAAAATTGAAATAAACTACCCAATTTTTTAAAGTTTCCCATGTATGTATGTACGTTGTTTTTGGGATTTCAATCAAATTTAGTATTAAGAGGCCCCCATTTGGAATACTCAGCGATTTGAAATCAGCGACATTAAAAAGCTATTTCATTTTCCTTCCCTACTATAGGACCCTAATAATTTCTCATGACTTAAATGTGTGTTGTATGTTAAATGAATCTGGTATTTTTCTACCATGTTTTTATTGATAAGCATGAACATTTTTACAAAGTGTAATTATTGTTCAATAAGTTTTAAAAAGATGAGATTATTTTATAACCTTATCAGCCAATAAACACGGTTTGGTTAATATTGTAATGCCAGACTTGAAAATAATTTTAACGACTATTTAACCAAGGATACTTGTAGACATTTCTAAACGTTAACGAGGTAATATATTTATAGATCTTTATTAATCGCTGAGACTTATACTTTGTAAAGTGCTTAATTTCATTCACAGATATTCTCATATAGGGTTATTTGCCACAGTAATAGCTTCTTCATCGGCTATTCAGCCACACTGAAGAGATCTGGCTGGTACCCCAGATCGAAACTCCGACCACTTTTTGGGCTCATCTGCCTCGGCGGACGAGCTTTATTCTCAAAAATAAAAGTGTAAGTCCATCCCCATAGCGGAGTTACAGTGAGGGCAATTGTACATTTTTGTCCACCAACCGCTCGGCGAGCAAAATTTAAAACAATATTAAATTGTTATGATTTGCTATCCTTCTGCCAGAGCGGGCAATATAGAAAACTTCAATATTCATTAAAATCGACTTTAATATTCAATATTCATGATTTTCAAGATATGCATATATACCTTTTAATTAAAGGCCTTCGTACAGCTCCTAGACAGGTGAAAATTAGTTTGTGCTACTAAATCTTAAAACAAAAGCTACGTTCCCGTCCATCATCATAAAATCGCAAGTACGATATATCTTAATTTATGTATACTGGCTAGCTGCAGCATGACTGCACTATGCATTTCAGGTGCATTACACCAGGTCCAGTGGGCACTTAGTGGGCGTAACAGTTACCCCAGAGAGAAAGAGGAGTCGATTACTCGAATTATTCATTTTAATTTGCAACTCCTTTCTCTTCTGCCGTGCTATTTTATTACCCATTTTGATTTGATGGTGTTTATTCTATTTCTGCACTGAGCTACGATGAGCTACTATAGATTTTTATCCTCTTCAACATGTCTGTAACTAATTGCACGTATTTTTATTTAATTACAATTTTAATTGCTTTTTTATTACTTTTATTTAAATTTATTTCGACATTTTTATGGATTGGAATAATTAAAAGAAAGCTAAGAAAATTACCACGGCACGTGAATTGATTGGAAAATATTTACTTCAATTTCATAATTTTATTTAGAGGATTTAAAAATTTATTTATTAATAAATTTATTATATTTTAATTTGCAGATGCAGTTTGTACTCTTTTAAAAGAGATTTTTAGTTTAGTTTTATGAAGAATATTTTTGTGTTCAACGGCTTGAATCCTAACTTTAATCAAAGTTGGAATAAGTCTTCTAACCGACAAGATAATTTTTTTTTATATATGCCTATAAGTATGCAATTCAATTTTCTTTCAATTTACAGAAGCTTGGTAATATAAAATTTAAATATATCTTAAGAAAAACTGCAAAACTAATTATCACTTACCTGTCTATATTCCTGGCAGAATGTCTGGACCATGCTCTGGATGGCTGGAGCCCTTATAGCGTGAAGAGTGAGACGATTTCCATTCCTCATGTTGAGCTGTAAAGCAGCAGGTCTGGGTAAAGTTACAGCGCCCAGAAGTTCTGAGAATGGCAACGATCGAACAACGACTAAATTTTCACCATCTCGCCGTGCCAGATAGACCCCATTGTGGGATACAGCTAAAATAGATACATCCGGAAATTGAGGGGCTCCGTTAACAGCGAATAGTCGTGCAAAATACAGTGGCCAGCTACGAGCCATCTCCACCAGGTGGCGTTTTACAATAGCACGCACCTGACCGCGCATGTTATCATCAGCAACCCCGTGCCCGTTCAAAAGATTTAGAGCATTTCGCCTTTCTTGGGGTGAAATTCGGAGACAGGAGTTAAGGCCAAATACGTCGGATGCTACTTGAGCAAAGAGAAGGTCTAAGGCGACCGGGGGTCCTAAAGGTTCGCTGGGGTGGAAAACTTCCTTCCGAACCCTCAGTTTCCAGATAACTCGATTGTAAGTCAAGCAGGCGTTAGCAGCTGATTTTAGCGAAGGTGGGGCTGGGACCGGTGCTGGGATCACCGGGACTGGCCAGTCATCTCCAATATCTGTATCGTCTTGTTTTTCAGTATTTTGGGAAATCAGGGTCGACGCAGATGTCTTCCTCTCCCGTTCCTTTGCATATTTTTGAGCCATGTGAGTTTTGAAAGTAGCCCTATCAGTTACTTGACTACTTGTAGTTGTGCTTCCTGATTTTCTATAAATCTCCCGATCGGGAACTGTTGCTTGGGTCACTTTAGGCGGAGCAGGTTGATATACTTTATTGCTTTCCCGCTCCCTTTCGACTTGTCGCATTTCATAGATCCTTTCCCTCTTTTCACGCTCCTTATCCCGCTCCCGGTCACTAGTACTAGAGGGCGGTCCTTCAACTTCAGTCCTATCCCAAACCGATTCTGAGAAATTTTCGCGATCTCTTGATCGTGATCTTGACCTTGATCTGTCTCGTTCAATAGCAACAATCTCTTTTTTGAAATTCGTTTCGTAAACCATGTCTAATTTTGCAGCTTCTGCTCTCCCCCAGGAATCATATGTCTCTTTAGAAATATCAGACCCATTCCAGTTGTGTCTAGCTCCAAAAGTGTCTCGTTCTTGTCGCTGTACAAAAGCTGGAATATCTTGGTGCTGTGAAGGGTATAAATCACGATCTGGGTCTAGGTCATGATTACCACCTGGAACTGGCGGAAGGGCGCTGTTTGGAGGACGGATGGGTGCTGGAGGAGCTGGTCCTGTTTGTGGTAAAAAGGTAGGCCATGGAGGTGGAGGTGGTCGTTTAGAACCCTCCATTCTTTCTACTTGTGATCGTACAGAAGGTAACTCGGGACTTTCCGAACGATTGATACCATTAAATGATCCACCCAGCTGCTGCTGGAGCATCATTTTCCTCGCATCTTCTAATTTAGCAGGAGCGCGCTGTTCAGATTTAGTACTAACTGAAGATCGAACTGAATGTCCGGCAGTTACTTGCTCTAAACGTTGGCGCATTTCTGAGCTCAGTTTAAGTTTCCCAACACTTCCAGGTGGTGGGCGCTCCGCTCCAATTTCATAACTACGTCGAGATGACTTGGCTGCAAGATGTAGGGATGTACTTTGGGTTTGTAGTTGCGGAGGAGAGTCTTGTTTAGGTGTCTTCCTCAAGTACTGTTCGCTAATTGGATGGGTCTGATGAGTAGGTTTATGCTGAATAGCCACAATTTTGCTATGCTCAATTTCAAATTCTTCCCATTCAATAGTCGACCCATTCGGGGAACCAGCACTGCTATGAGTTTGTGACTGTGGAGTATTTTTTCTCTGATTTTGCCGCATCTTAAAATGCAAAAAATCGTCGTCAGTCTCATTTTGCTGAGCGTCTTGCGGAGGAGGCCATCTCCACTTTCCAATTCGAACAGTTTTAGCCCTGCCGTAAGGATCTATGAACGGTCGGGCTTCTGAAGGATCCTTGAATTCGATTGGTGGAGGCATTGGAGGAGGAGGAGGTGGTGGTATAAGAGACCCCCCACTATCTGAAGATGCCTTTCGATTTCTATCAGGTTCTGTGAACTGAGAAATTCTATTTTTAAAACTTTGTTTTCTTGTAGTTACCGTAGTTTGTTCGCGGGCCTGAGCCGTGGTTAATGTTTGTGTGGAAGTTGGAGAAGTAGGATTTGTTTCTTGTTGGCTGAGTAATGTTTGTAAAGCCTGATTTTGTGCCAGCAATTGCTGTTGGATTTGTAAATTTTGCGCCATAGCGCTTTGTAAGAAAGCTCTTTGCATTTGTTGTTGGTAGGCAGCTGGATCAGCTCCTGAAGGAATGTTGATCATTTGCATTAATGTTTCTGGTGGAACTGAGCCCATCATTAACAAGGGATTTGTGGTAATTGGAGCTAAAGGGCTCAGTGGGCTCATTACAGCTGATGATGTAAAACCATTTGTAGCAGTGCCTTGCTGGTGAGTCGTACCTCCCCCTTTAATTGTATCGATCAGTCCTGATTTCTCAGTCAAATTTCTTACAGAATCATTAACAAATATTGGCTGAAAAAGACCAGTAATATACTCATCAAGAGATACATCTTTTGATGCGGTTACTGTAGTATCCGAATCAGTTTTACTACCCCCTCCCTTAATCATAGCAGAGAGGTTTTCAACAGATGCTAGACTGCTGAGAGTATCATCAAGATCTGGAGCTTCAAAAAACTGCCTTTCTTCACCTCCCCTAATACTTGCAGCTAGAGATCTTGCATCAGATAATTCGTCCAGTGATCCATCTAGTACTGGACTAAAAAGATCATCTAAGAACTGATCAACATCAGATGCTTGTGATGGCACTCGTACTCGTCTTACGTGGCTTGCTAAAGATGGGGCTTCGCTGGTGTCTGACATGGCTGAAGAACGCGTTGCATATTCAGATTTATCCATGTACTTGCTCGAATGAGATCCTGCTGATCGTCGTCCAGCATACTGTGATTTTTGATATCGCTGCGTAGGTTCTTTAGCCATAGGAGCTAGTCGCTCAGCAGAATGGTACCTGTCGTTTAAGCGACTTTCAGATAGTCCTAAATTAGTTAAAGGTTCTGGTTCAGGAGTTGTTACAAGATCAGTTGCATCGCCCGAAAGAAGATCATCAAGTGATCGTGATCGAGTTTTTTCAGTTTCAAAATATCTTTCATTGAGAGCTGAACTACGTGAAAGCAGTTCATGCGAAGTTTTTCTAGAAGCACCCTCATAGTGGTGCTGATACTCAGGAATTTTCTTTTCAACGATCGGTTCAGGAATCGGTTCTTCCAATTTTGTTGGAGTTTTTGATTGAGGAGGATCTGGTGGAGGGACCTGAGGTCGTTTTGGGCTATTGGGTTCAATTTCATGTGGAGCAATCTTCGAAGTCTTTCGTCCAGACCTCAGTAGATCACTGCGTACAGCTGGAAATGGTGGGCACAATTCTTTTTCAGATATTAAATCCAAGACAAAGTCTAAGCCACAAGAATCTGAAATAATTCCTCCATCATCTAGTACAACTGTCCATCCTTGATTGGCTATTCCAAGGGAAGAAATAGCAAGAGAGGCTGCTTCTTCGCATGTTGTCCAAGAGTCAACGGCTACAGTTTGGGTCACATCATCTGGTAGAGTCAATGCAACTGCAATATCAGACATTCGTGATGTTGCCCTCCATTCAATCCAAGCTGGGGGAAATGATCTACAGGGTGGGGACTGGAAATTTCCTGAATTTCTAAGCAATTTTTTAAGAAGCATTTCTTTTATTGCGGGAGGAGCATTGTCTGAAATAAACTTCATTAAATATTTGCTAAATGCTGATCCTGGTTGGAAGCAAGAGAGGCATAATGACATAAGTTGCCATATCCTTTGAGCATGGTTCTCTTCTGCTCGATGGGCTTGATTGCAAAGTTGAACTAATATTTCATCTCGAAGGCCTCTTGAAGATAAGCCTTTATGGACGATGTAGTCAGCTAAAACCTTCTCTTTGTTAGCGTCCATGGTTGTGTCTGTTGTCCATCTCAAAATAAGTTTGAATACAGCCAAAGAATCTTGGAAATCTTGATCTTTTGAAGCAGCTCTTGAAAGGAATGGTGTGGTAATGGGTTCCCTTCTAGGAGAGAGTTTGAGTCCGTTGCAGTACACTGAACTGAATTTACCAAAGCCAAATTGATCTAAATCTCTAGGTAAATCTGCAGCCGTTGGTGGACCTGGAACGGTTCCAACTACTTTGACAAGATGTCGATCTCCGTGGAGAGGTGTCCAACTGTCGACTTTTGAAAATATAAATGCTAGTTCAGCAGGTATGTCTAGATAAGACACCTGTGTTCTTTCAGCAGCTTCCTTAGCTGCTTTTTGAGCTTGTCTTTCTTTTTGTGCTTTTTCTCTTTCTTTTTGTCTTTTCATTTCAAGTTTGAGTTTAGCATATCGCTTCCGTTGCATTTTACCACGCCATAAAGCCTGTGCTTTTACGGTTGAATATCTGAGCTCTCTAAAGTTTCTATGTTGTTTATGTCCACGCCATACGGACTGTATTTTTGTAGCAGCTCGTCTTTGTCTTGCTAACTTCTTTCTTACAAGCATTCCACGAACATTTTTCTGTACAACAACTGCAGCGTTCTTTAAGCGCTCTGAACGTCCACTTTCAAGCATACGATGTAGAGCTTCTCTGAGAAAAACTCTAGTTGCCCCTAATTGGAAGTCAGGACCCTCTACACCTGTCTTGGGTAGAGATTCTAAAACAGTTCGGCATAGCTCCCGATATGGCGTTCCCCTTGGAAGAGGAGCTTTCATCAAATGGCGATATCTTTCCACAAAATGTTGGAATCGCAGCCGAACTGGGTAACCCTTTTGACGAATTTGTATAGTATCTAACATTCCTAAATATCTTAGCTGCTGAAGGACACAGGGCATGTCCATTTTTAATGCTTGTTTATCATTGTTCGGTTTAATACACCTTACAAACCATGGATTGCATCTACCCATTGACTGTAGAAGTTGCTGCAAGGAATCAGAAAATCTTGCGGCTACTGTAGGAGTTCTTGGTTTCATTGTTACAAATCTTCCATTAGACCCTCTGGGTAACGTCTTTCCAGCATCTCGCTGGGCTCGCAATTGTTTTGTCATATCAGTAATTAATTGCAGTTTGCTGGAGCCTAGAAGCTCCAGAACATCTGGACGTAGAGCATCTCTATTTTTGTCCAAAAATCCTTCAACGCAATACCAAACTTGACCTGCATAGTGAGTTATACCAAATTCTTGAGCGCCTATGCGTGGGCGGGAATATAACTCGTTCAGGGCGTGATTATAATGGCATTTTTCTAAATAGCTTATATCCGAAGCTCTTGGAAAATTTGATTCATCATCCAAAAGATGAAAGATACCAACTGGTTTCTTTGCAAGTAAATGAATGACTGGTAGATTGTCCTCCCATGTTAATGGAGTCCATTCTAAACGTTCTCTAGCGTATTCTGCTTGTTCTAGCTTAAAAACATGCTTATTAAAATATAATTGTAAATTTTCATTAGCATAGTTGATACAAAGTTGTTCGAAAGAGTTTTCGGCCAGGTCTTCAAACCCAAATATGTCCAAAATAGAAATACGATGAGCATCATGAGTCCCACCCTTATGTACAATTGAATTGATTCTTGATACCAACCAGTTAAATAGACCGGCATAAAGTACTTTTGCAAAGGCATCTCTAGCATCTAACGCCTGGTCAATACCCAAAGGTGTGTGTAATCGTTCTGATCGTGCTTCAGTTACTCTAGTCGTTAGAGATCTATGCAGTCCCTCCGCAGATATTTGTAGTAAATGTGCTGCCCATTTAATTTCAGCATCTGATCCAACCTCAACACCTTCTTGGCCGTGCCTCAGCTGCCGTCGATGAAAGTAAACATTACCAAGATGAAGCACAGAGGCTAAAACTCGTACAATTCCTTCACGTTCACTTTCAGATACTCCTAAAACTTGCATTGCACCCTGTAGAGACTCCCAGTCAACTCTGCCGGGGGCGCAATCTGAACCACCCTGGTTCAAATAGAAATATTTATCTGCTTCCAGTAGTCCGTACTTTCCTCTATCTGTTTCTGATAGTCCTCCAAGCATTTCATAAAAGACATGGTAGTTTCTTTCTCCAGGCGCCTGGGTAACAATTCTCGATTTCTCAAGAAGGTATTGGGTGATCTTAGCACCCACAATAGCTCCTGACTTAAAATACACCTCCAAATACTTTCCAAATCTAGAGCTATTATCATTTCTAGTTGTTCTTGCATTCCCAAAGGCCTCTAGCAAAGGTGCAGCCTCTAAAATTTGTTCGGTTATAACAGCTGATGCTGAGCCTCCTCCAGGGACTACAGCAGCTAAATATTGCATAACTAATTTTGTTGATTCTGTCTTTCCGGAACCTGACTCTCCAGAAATTACAACGACTTGTGGAGACGGAAGAGCAGCGTGTGCTGCTGCTCCAATTGCAAATAGATGTGGCGGCAAGGTGCCAAGAGGTTTTCCGGCATATTGTTTAGCAATCTCAAGCCCATATGAGTCCGGAAACATTTTGTATGGATTGACTGCTATCAAAATGCTTCCGGCAAATGTGTAGATTAATCCTTTGTCATAGCGAAGACGAAGGTTCCAGAGTAGCGAAGCCTCATGGAGATCATCCAATTGGGTCATATCCTCGACACCACTGCTTCCGAGGTCCTGCCGGGCACGGAGGCTACCTTCACCAGGTGCAAGGGTGAAGGTTTGTGGCTAAAATAGAAAAAAAGGTTCAATTAGTTATTTTGTACAAAATATGTGATTTTTATTTTAATGATAAAGTTATTCACAATTTTTAGTTTTTATTGAAAGAATTATGCATATAATGTTTTCATATGTATAATACATACTACGCATACATAGAAATCATTTTCTTTATAGTCATTCGAATTTGGAAAAAAAAAATGCTGAAAACTGTGCAACGACTTATTTTGTAAGCCTATAAATACATTTCTTTCTTCAAAATGAGTTAATTTGAATTTAGTATAAACTGCAATTATATGTATATGCATCTGAATTCTTCCCATATTTATTATATATTGCTATTTTACCTAACCATACAATTTTTAAAAACACGCTGCAATATTAGATTATTCCTAAAATAAAATATAAAAGCCACAAAAAGTGAACAAAATTGACTAATTTTGTGCAATTTTTACTATTTTTATCATGGCAAATATTTGTCTTATTCAATATGTGTCGGCATTTTTAGAGCTCCGTATCAAAATGGTAAAATGCTCGTCTGTTACAGCTGCTTATTTGAGCGGGCAACTACTAATGCTACCGACTTGAAATTTGGAATAGTTTACTTTATTGCAAATGACAGAATTTAAAAAATATTTTTAGTTTTAATGCAAAAGGGACGAAAGGGTGGGTCGAAATTTTAAAGTGGTGTTACTAGGGGCCTGATTCTGGTTGTCACCTCACTTTCCGTGACGTGACAGCTTATGGCTGAGTAACGAAGAATTTTTCTTATAAGAAACAAAACAGGTAATTCAGCCATAAGCTGTCACGTCACGGAAAGTGAGGTGACAACCAGAATCAGGCCCTAGGTTAAGTGGTGTATTATGTGATCATGCCTTCATTTATATTCTAAAATAGGTTTTCATTTCCTTTAAACATATGTCGCATAGTTTTCGACTTATGAAGAAAAATGTCTTAAAAAATACCATCCCCTCCCACTTATCTCTGAAGTTTGCACAGCGAAAAATCTGAAAAAATGAGAGTTAATGTAAATGTTACAGGAAAAATAACGATGTCTCTAACTAGCATAGTTTTTTAGAAATAAAAATTATTTTACAAAAAAACTTAGATATGCGAAACCCAAAAAAAAAAAAAAATTTGAACTTTACGAATTTAACTAAATAACTTTTTACTATATGTTTTCTTCAAAGGAACGGAACACTCGATGCGCTAGTCTGACTCGCACTTGACTGGTATTTTTAGTATTTTTTCTACATCGGTTCAAAATCAAAATTGATGAAATATCTCGCAACCTTCTCCTGTGAAATTTATTAGAGGCACCCAAATTGATAATACAATTGGCTAATACCTGGCAACATTTAAAGGACTAAAAATTTACTGGTAGTATTCAATATTCTATAATAATTTTAAAGATATAGTAAATTTGTTGTGCAGTTTAGAATGATATCACATATTTAGGAACTGGACTGTAGACATGTATAGTTTCCATTCACTTATAATACAATCTGTTTTTAGAAGACATAGTAAGACTCGTATTAAAAAAGAAAGCAACTATTTCAGGAATTTATTTAATTGGTTTAGTAATTTAACGCGTTTAATCTGAAAATTCGTTTGAAGCGAAAAAGACAGATAGAGAGCGCTTTTATTTGTGCACCGTTTTCGGTACACGTGGAACAGAAACCGTTTGAAACTGAAAGCACATTCGAAAGGTTACTCTACTTTAAATCATACATTTTTTGCAATAAAGTCACTGCAAAGGGTTGATAATTTTTTCACGATCTGAGGGTAGCGACATCTCATCCGTTGCTTTCGACGCCTGTCCCTTAACGAAGATCCTTCCATCGTGGGCCCTGCGTCGATGTCTTGAGGTCGCTGTCTCCTTAGAATGGCGGGGGATAGTTTCAAGACAGACGGAGACGGCGACACTGTTCTTCCAGAGAAAGAACCACTAGTCTGCCATACTTCCGGATGAAAGTGCACGATCCGCATCGGGGTGGCGTGCGATGCCTTGCTCCTCAGCAGCGGCGACCTTCACACATTTTTCACACCCTTTCACTGGCGTTAAAACGTTACGAAATTTTTGTCACAAAAATTGACACAGTTTTCGCCGAGGCCACAAAAATTATTTCGCACAAAGCTCGATCACAACTGGAGCACAGACGACGTTTTGGTTTTATCACCGAAGTAAAAAGATGTCCACACACACGGCGCGATCCGATCCGGTTCTAGAAGTGTATCAGTCGGCACTGGGATCGCGGGCTTCGTCTTGGACTCCTCCTCGAGATTTTCATCTCCTTCGACGACTTCTTGTTGTTATTGTTGCGGTAAAAGTGCATCTGGGAAAACTGCAGTCCGACCAAACGAGTCGCGTTTGTTGCGGTTCTAGGTAAATAGCAATAGTTCGCAAGAGAAACGCGTCGCGTAAGATTTCGTTTAGCGCTTTCGTTCGACGGAGCACTTCTTCTGCAATCTCCTTCGGTTGCATGCAACTAAGATGCTGCGCGATCGATCGTCTTCGAAGTTTGCCATTTCAGCTTGCAGCTTGAAGATGGTGTGGCTAGTTTTTTTCTCCGGGTTTTTTTTCGGATGGGTTGTCCAGCTCTAAGGAGATCGATCGTTCGGCTAATTCGCAGACGTCTTCCTTGGCTGTGATCGTCTTAAGATCGGCCGCAGTGCGTGATTAAGTGAGTGAGGTGCAAATGATTGTGTTTCAAAAGGTGAGGAACTGCCTCAGGCTGTGGCGGCTAATTGACGCGATTGGAAACTGCGGGTATTACGGCATGTATTTGCTAAGTAGATTGGGAAATCGTTGTGAAAATTAAAAACACTAACATCTTTTGGGGCCACTTGAAGTGGAAGAGCAACGTTGACCGGCGTAATGTTGCAAAAACCTGTTGAATTCGACATATGCTACTTTTCATACTTTCCATAAACAGCCTCAAGGATGAGATAAATGCACAGATGCAATTAGAAAGAACAACTATAACTAAATAACGAATTATATCGCCTTGCAATTTAAGACGGAAGTGGACATTATACATATGTATGTAAAGAAAATCAGTTTACCCGTATACGATTGCTTTTCTTAAATCTGTCTTTGCTTAAACAAAATATTAGGAGATGTCAAGAATTTAACGATAGACAGAAGTAGGAAATAATTCCAAATATTGTGTGTAAAAATAAGATTATCCGAATAGCTAAATGGAAATTACAATTTGCGAAAATCACCAAAGTTATATAATGGGTACTTTGTTTACGTCACATCCTTTAACTTTCTTAATATGTAGTTAATTTAATATACACTCCATAAAGTTTAACTTAGCATCGTTAGATACAAGACCTTTTTTTAAAAGTGATTGAAATGTTTACTAATTTTTAATTATTTTTTTATAGTTTGAAACTCAAAGGAGAGATGGTGAGAATTGAGGAATTTGTAGAGTAC
The DNA here is from genome assembly GCA_963920795.1 of Eutolmus rufibarbis. Taxonomy (NCBI): domain Eukaryota; kingdom Metazoa; phylum Arthropoda; class Insecta; order Diptera; family Asilidae; genus Eutolmus; species Eutolmus rufibarbis. Next base: position 38,475,174 of record OY987206.1, on the reverse strand, counting down.
AGGTTTTTTTTTTTAACGCTTTAGTGAGTTTTATATATAGTATTAAGAAGCTACATAACATTTTGTTAAAAAGTACCCAGATACATTACTATAATTTACGACTTTGTCTCCATAGCATTATACTTTTAATGTAACATTTTAACTGCAACCTAGAACGAAATTAAAGTCAATGTTAGCCAATACATTTGCCACTTAAATCTAATTTAAACGCAATCAAATCAAATTGAACGTCGCAATGCTTTCGAATTCAAATATCATCAAGTCAAATCCAATTACAATTATTTTAATATGAATAGTCACTTCATTTATTCGAAAAACAGCTATTTAAAATTATTTTAATTCCAAAAGTACCACAGGGAGTATTATTTTTTTCCTACATGTGTACGTATTAGTGCAGGATTATGATATTAAAATATGAATTTCTGTAACAAGTGATCAAATATTGATTGTACAAACAATAATTGTAATTTAAAATTAGTTTATTGAGCTTTTTTTTAATTTCTTTCAGTTTTCAAAAATGCCACATTAGTCTGTATTTCTCACATTAGCAATTTGTTATTTACAAATAACACATATTGTCGCTGAGCATGCAACAGTTTTTAAAGATTATTTTCATTATTTTCGCTGAAATCTATTTTTTATGTTCGTTTATGTATGCATGTACATCCAATGAGTTAAAAAATCTATATTGACAAAAACAATAAAACAATTTATTCGAATTTTACAAGTGCAGCGCAGCGACCATGAACCACGATTACATGAAAGTTTGAAATCGGCTTGCAGTAGACTTGAAAGTCATGGAACATCGACTTAAATTCGATTTGACTGACTTGAACTAAACTCATTTAATCGCTGTAGTAATAGTAATAGACATCGTAATATGGAATTTTAGATGCTTTTTCAAGTCAAGTACTAGCTATAACATCAAATGGAAGACAGAAGGCATTAAACATTTTATAGATTCTGTTTAAAATGAAGTGTTTAATTTCGAGGCATTAAAATTTTATTTTATTTTATATTTAAATTCCATTGCCATTTAAATTGTCCTCTAAAGGAAACAGCGAGCGGCAAGATTACAGGAAAGGATGATAAAATTAATGTTTTTGAATAATTACTGAACTCTAATTTTACTGTAAGATTAAGATTGTTTAAATAAATACTCTAGGTATATTTTTGTTACTGAAATTTACATACATATATATTTTTATTTTTCAGAAAGCTATACACAAAGGATGTCATCACTAGAAAATTGTAATATTTGGATTCAATATACGATAAAAAAAGAACCATAGGCTCGAAAGGAAAGGGTACGTATGCAGTTTAAATACAGTTTCTATAATATAAACAGGTATTTAGAAGTCACGTCATCCAATACATATATTATACTTTTAGCTTCCACGGTTATTATTTAGATTTAAAGTTTTTTTTAAAGCCTTTCAATTTTTAATGACAAGTTATACCTCCTATGTTCTAACATTTGTCTAAAAAATTGAGGTAGCGACAGAATTCGATCTAAGAAATTGATTAGTTCTACTTGCTTAAAAATTGCCTTGCAAAAGTTGTGTTTTCAATCACTTCAAATGTATGGCGCTGTTAAATAACACAATTAGTTCCACTTTGGATTTAATTTTCTGAAACTCGCACCGAGAGTTACTTATACCTCGTAACTGTGTCTTAATTACCGCAGATAATTGCAACTTGGTTCGCTGCACGTCTTCCTATGAATGAAAAAGCGAAAACCTTTTAAAAGCTCAATTTGCCAACAGCAAACGTCTCCCCGACTGTCCTTCGGAGACGAGTTTTACAACAATGTTTGGTCGTTCGCCAGAAATTAAGGTGCAATCACCACCTGAACTGAGTGCATGTTGCACCGAAGGTGGGAAGAGAGGACAGAAGATATGCAGGCAAATTGTTTCACCTCATTCCAGTCGCGCAATTAATTGCCCTTGTCCATTTCGCATTTGTACGCCGATTGCGCTGGTTGGTAATTCGGTGCATACTTCGCATTCCGTGAAATCATTCGATTCAGTATTCCTTGGATCAATTTACGTGATGAAAACCACGACTCCACCTGCAGAGCTCGTTTGACTCATTTTATCGAAACCAGTCGAACAGTAAGTGATTTTTGTCCAAACCCAAACCTGACCAGGTCCAGTCCAGACTTGGTCAAGTTGGTTCAGGTTGAGCACATACAAACATGAATCTCTCGGACTTATGAAAAACTGACTGTCCCGTGGTATTTGAATAATATCGATTTTAAGCAATGATATTGAAGTAAGGCTATTATTACTTGAGTACTTATCTGAACTCAATTCCTAGAATATTTGAGTATTCGATTTCAAAGACCCAAGTTTGAGTAAAGGAATTTTGAGTATCCGAGTATTTGAGAAAAAAATTATTCCGGAACTCGAGAACTCATTTAAGTAGTACTCAAGCATTACATTGAAATAGATTTCGCGTATAATTTCACATATTTTAGATGTTTGGTATGATACGGAATGCGCGTGGAGCACTTTTTAGAAAGCCCTTTACGAACTCCTCTGGATTTATAAATCCTCCAAAGCAATGCATGTCAGAGGACTTAAATATTCAAGTATATGAATAAACTAACCAAATTATAAAACTCGAATGCATACAAGTACAGGAAATTTCTAAGAGTCTCTAATTTCAAATTTGTTTTAAAAGTTATTATATTCCAAATGGCAGTCTGCTATTTATGTGATATTCTTGGAAAAAACAAATCGGAAAACTTCATCTTTGATATATTATTATTATTATTGAGTTAATGCATAGAAGTTAGCATACCCCGTTCAGATTTTTAACATTGTTCATTATTTATGTTTAAGGGATCTTGCTACAACCGGTCAAAAACTAAAATTCACGTTTTGTTAAAATTAGCGCAAAGGATAACTAAAAAATTATTCATTCGATATTTTTCAAATTTCAAAACGCCCTTTTAAAACTATTTTTTCTGTGATGAACTTCATATTTGTTTTAATTTTACTGATTAAGCTATTTACTTTAGGGGAAGAAAAACCAAAACTAACATATGTTTTTTTAAAGCTGTGGCATTTTCAATATTTTGGAATTTTTAACGACCTTTGAGGTATCTATCATAACTTATAAAAAACAGTCGTGGTACCTTGCACTCCAATTCTCAACTTCACTGCTAAAGTTTCGTAATGATAATCTTTAGTAGGAAATTACCTAATTTTTTTTTAAATATATACATATAAATGCTAATTTTAACATATCAACAAATATGATAAATAAGTTTCAAATAAACTCATCGTTTAGTTTTGCTTTAATCCCTGAGAAGGGTTTTAAAATTCGCTTTTTATAGCAGAAAACCATTTATTTAAAAAATTGTATAAATTGTACGAGATATAAAATGATTTGCAAAATTTTAAATTTAATTGTATAAGTATTTCATTTCTTCTAAATTCAAAGAAGAAGAATTATTTATTTTTTATTATAAAAGATAAAAGATTAATAAGTATATTTAAAACTATTTAAAGATTTCTCGATTTTTTAACATAGAATGAAGCGAAATTGTTCAAGTTTGTATTTAAAATAAATGAATCAAAACGCCTTGGTTCTTTCGCAAGAAATTCAAATCTGTTCTATTTGTGGACTCTGGAAAAAGTCCTAACTTTTTAGTTTTTTAACATTTTATTATTATACTCACTTTTCCCTTGATGAGTGCCTGAACGATGATCACTTGGGCAGCTCGGTGGACCTCCTGGATTTCACCGGGAATCGGATGTCCAAGTCCTGGATCGAACCAGACAAGATCCCCTTCGGACCAGTCCATTTTCTCTCTCAGATGCTACCTGTCTTGGCACGACTATGAAGACATAAAAGTGGGCGGGTAGTAATCTTTGGTGGTGTCACTGAGATGGCATATCTGTAATTGAAAATACATCGAAATTAATGTAGTCATCGACTCCACCCGTTCGATTAATTTTCGATTATTACTAAAAGTTTGAAGGAGGGGCCTGTGAATGCACTTAATTAGAGGCTGCCTTTGAATGACTAATGGCGCTGGATGGCTGCAGCCTAACTTTAACTAGTAAGCTGCGATTAGCGGCAGCGGGCGGTAGGAAGCCGTCGACGGATAGTGCAATTACCGCCGCAGCACCCAGACTCTGCGCGTTGGGGCTCAAGGCTTTTCTCAAGTTTTTCGAAAGGCGAAGCACTGCGAATGTTGACTTTACGACTCCGCTGGCAGTTCGCGGCTTATGCAACTCATTTTATTGGACGATTAGGAAAATTACCGCGGCTCACTAGGTCTCGCAGATTCTTGCCGGAATAACTTTGCCTGTGATTATAACTTCTTTTTTTCTCTGCGTTTTCTTTGAAGCGTTTTCCCCCGCACTGCTAGTCCAAGGATTTCCGCTTTTAATTTTGTAAATTCGTAAGCAGTTTATCGATTGCTAGCAGCTAGTGCTTTACGCTTTGAAATTGAAGAAATGTGTTTTACAAGCGGTTCAGCGCCTGGAAGAATTTAAGGCATTTGGGAAAAAACAAAGAGTTATAAGTTGTTGGTAGAAAATATGCGAAGAAGGAAGGACGTTTGAAAAGGATTTCCTACCTTCAGGCAAATTTCAATTAGTAAAGTGCTTTTCTCTTTTACATTGCCTTGGGAATTTTATGATAGTTAAGGTGTGTGGCCTTATTGAATTTTATTTCCGGAAAGTATTTATTCACGTTTTTCCTGACCAACCTCAGCGGCTAATTTATTCGAATTTCTTCAAACCTGGCAACGATTGATGCCTGAAATGATATATGTATATATTTTTTTTCCTTTTAAAGGTTCCGACTTTAACAGTATAAAAAGGAAAATAGTCCTCCGTCTGTGGAAATTGATAGAAAATTTAAATTTTGTAAATTGGATGGGAGACCGATATCACAAAATCTGTTTAATTTATTTTTAGGAGTATTGCCCTTTAAAAACGGATTTGTTTTAAACTGGTTTAATTTCCCTTATAAAGTATTTAAGACAGAAATCTAGTAAATGTAGTCTTTAAGACAGAAAGCAAATAAACGATATTTTATTGTTAAAACCTTTGCCTTTCTAGCTAATTATTATGCGCTTCAAGCATACATCGATCGATTGATCAGTCGATCATTATTTGAATCGTTGTCGAATTAAATGCTTTCTACATAATTTCACGGCAGACACCTAATTTTCTTGTAAAACTTCAAAAACAGCAAAGCCAATTGGTTTTATACACTTAAGTGTAGGCATATTTAAAATGCCTAAAGATAATCAACTCACGTCCAAGACCAAACAATTTCACTCCTTTTCAATTCAACATAAATCTCATTGATCGTGGCATGGTTCATTGACAATACGCAAGCATTCATGGCGCGTAATTATGTTATCACAAGTGGCAAGTTGTGCAGATTTTTCTTATTTCTCCTTTTTTTTCCAATTCTCTTTTCTTACTTTTCGCCAATTTATATAATTTCTCATCTTTTGCGAAATCAAAGGGGGAAAAACCTTCTTGACCAAACCAAGGAACAGGTTGAGGTGCCTACTGATGTCAGGTGGTTGTTGCGATCATATGTGAATATATAAATTTTGCACTGTTTCATGCAATTACGTGATTTTCTTGTTTGAATGTTAATTTTCATGTATTTTTGCTTGAACATTGCAAGATCACCGGAAGATCAAACGAATCTGCAAAGGCGTCCTCATGGATAATGGCTGATTTATTTTTACTGCTGACCAATTATAACTGTTCAGCTTTAGTGATGACGATTCATTCGACACCGACTGGTTTTTGCGAATCTTTCCTTTGCCATTTATCTTCTGGCTGAATGAAGATCAGAAATCTGGTCTTACATAACCTGGCGCGGTAATTTCGGCTTAAAGACATTCAACTGCACAGGAGAAATTCTCATGCTTTGACGTAGATTGGCAGTTCGTTATCGGTCGCTGCTATTAAGTGTTACGAGCCAACTGCATAATTTTATTACTCCATACAAGGTAATGAGGTGGAGTCCAATTTATGATACAAGGAAGTTGTATTTCAAATTTGTTTTTAAGAGAAACCTGCTTGTTAGATCATGCGATTGATGTAATCTTATATTATAGAAAAAGGAGAGATTTGATAATATAATTTAGTACAAAATCTGAATGTCATTCTAGTATTTGGGTCTCTTAACAATATATTTTGAGAAATGTTTTACTTCTTTAGTGGTCCATATTCTAAAGACTAACTGAAGGCCTTAACGAAGAACTGATTACAAACAAAGTAATCATGTAAAATATGTGTAAAATTTTGAATTAATCGGGTCAGAAGTTTTCGATATTGAGTACTAGCTTTCTGCCCGCGACTTTATCTGTGGGGATTTCGAAATAAATACAGTAAGACCCCGCTTAACGCTGTCTCGTTTAGCGCTGTTTCGGTTTAGCGCTCTTTTATTTCAACCCGGGGATTCCCCGAAATTGTGCGCAGCGCTAGGTTTCCAAATATGTACATAACATATCCGGGGTGTTATAAATGCTTTAACCACTTATCAACAACTTCTAACAGAACGCAAAAGGAAAACGCAAACTACATTAGATGCCTTCTTGACAAAAAGGCAGAAAATTGGAAACACAGAATAGACTGAATGATCTGACTGACTTAGAATTTTATTTGTTTTTATAAGTATATTCGTTTATATTGTTTTTATTTTTGTAAGAAATAAATGTTTGGTTTTATTTTTATTAAAAAAAACATAATTATTAAATTTAATACCTAACCAATTTTCTATCCATCTTCCCCTAACCCCATTACATATTTACATGTTAAGATAGCCTCGTTTAGCGCTGTTTCGCATTACGCTCTACTTTGATGGAACGTATCTCCCGCGTTAAGCGGGGTATTACTGTATATAGAAATTGGGGTTGAAAGTTTGTATGGGAGTTCCGTCATTTCTAAGGTTAAAACCATGAAAATTGGTATTTGTTATGAGTTGATTTCTCTAAAACCCTGAAACATAGTCTACATACCAAATTACACGGCTCTAACTTTTAAAATGACGGATATCCATACAAACTTTAATTCCCCACTTTACCCCGATTTTCCAAAAACGCTGAAACACGTCGTTTTTAATTTCCAACCAAAAAGCTAAATACTAATATAATTTTCATGGTTTTAACTACAAAAATAGCGGAATTCCCATACAACATTTTCACCCGCTATTTTACCCTCAGCGATCTAATTTCAAAAATACCAATTGTTTAACTTTGTGTTATAGATCAATAAATGATATAATGCCTGGACGATGCTAGGATATTTTGAAATTTATCTAAAGGTTTTAAGCTATTAAGTAATTAGTTTAGTTTTAAAGTTACAATTACTTGAATTTTTGAGGCAATTATAACTCTAATTAACCTAAACGTAATTATCTGCCCTTCATAGAAATATTGATGGATTTCGGTGAATGTAAAATTTAATCTACAGTCTTCGGAGGCAAAATTTCAAGTGTCTGAAAACATCATTTACCCTATAACTCCTAAAAACTTCTAAATGAATGAAGTACTTTGTACCTACCAAAAACATGTGCATTTGCTAAAGTGCGTGCTTCAATCATAATCATCAAAATGGTAGATTTCCGGTTCTGTTTAGAGCGAAAGAAGACGTAATTTTCCTACTAATTGGCCTTGCTTGTCTATATTCGGTCACCATAAAATAGATGGTCCTATTATTGGTATTTATTACTCAATTGTCTTTCACGGCTTAGTCACTGGGCTATGCGTCTTCTGCAAACAATGCGCTGTGCAGCAAGTTATGTAGAAAATGAGTAGCTTTGCGTGAAGGCATAAATCACTTTAATCGTTTCAACGCCTAAGTGAGTGAATGAACTCATCAAATTGCACGCGCAAACGACAAGGTATAAAACAATTTTTCAGGCATATTAACAGCATGTCTCGCTGCAGAAAATGCGAAAAAACGAAATTCTCTGTCCTGTAGCAGCTGCGACATTTAATGAATTCTTTTGGGGGCAAAGAAGCTAAAAACTCCGTAAGATTTATCACCTGGACACACCTCACAGCGTGTAAAGACACGGCTTAAAAATTTTATGCTGAAAGGTCTAGACTTCTCTGCCGTTACTTGACACATGCTTGCTATTTTTTTCCGCCAATTTAGCGCAAAACAAAATAATTACAACGAATGTGTGGAAGGCATGCACCAGCAAAACTGTCATCTACGAAAAATGGGTCAACGAAACCTAAAACTTTGATCTGCAGTGTTGCAGTCTTGACGCCACTCTTAAGTGGCTAACGCATGCGCACCAGACGCCTATTACAAGATTTATTGTCTTAGGTGTGCTAAAACCTCGGATTTGATTACACCAGGGCAGGGCGACAACAATGCAAGGGGCGTTGCAATCCAGCGTTATGCTGCAATGCTCAGGCGCACAATCTTCAATCTTCGAGTTTCACGGCCGCCCCCTCTGCTAGAAGAAAGTATTTCAGCCACTGCTGACTAATGCATGAATTGTAGATGCTAATTCATGCGACGGATAGCACAGTTTTCGTGGATACATGAATGATGATGGTGCACTCCCTGTTCGACAGAAGACTGGGATAAGAAAAGAAAACAGAAGAAGCCGAACTTCTTTCAGCTCTGAGACGTTGTTGGTGGTACTGTTGTTTGCAATTTATTTTTTTCACCAATCGATTTCGGTCAACGACTTTAGGATATTTTTTTTTTTTGGCTATAAACATCGGGCATTACTAACAGCGCCAGTCTTTTGGCCTCGACCAGAGCTGAAATGGTTCATTATTAACGTGCTTAAGTTTTCTCGAGTTTTTAAGCTTAGTTGCAAAAACTCTGTAAACAAAGCGAAAATTAATTGATAATGCTTGGTTTCGCCGTCATGGTAAGAGCTGAGAACGATACTAAATTATGTTGGCTTTGACCATGACTTTTTTTCGAAATATTTTCGAACTTTTACAATAGCGAAATTTGCAAACAAAATATATACCTCTCTACGGCCGTGGCATCGACAAAGAAAATTAGCCATAAAGTGTAAATTAAGTAAGATAGTTAAGGTCGTAAAATACGTATAATAACTATTTATAACGAAAATCATTATTCAACCTTTGTTTAAACTATTCAAGATTTAGACGAATTGGTAGAGTTGATATTAAAATTTCTCGTTCGCCAAACATTTTTTCATAAACTAAATCTTATTTATTTTTTCGTGTCAAATCTTGTTGAATTTTTCTCTGTTGTTGTTTGGTTTGAAATTCGCTATCAAGCAAATAAAAGTTAATTTATGTAAGTTTAACTCTCCAGGTAGTGTGTCTAAAACTAAATATGCCTAATAAATTAAGCTTTACTTACTACTCAGAGTAACTTTACATACTACAGTTTATTCTATTCAAACAATTAAAGTAAAATTGGATTTAAATGTAATAAATTTCAAGAGAGATACATAATATGAATTAAGCTATTCACTTTAACTGACTTATATTACTCCTTTTTGTTAACACTGTGCATTCAATTTTTGTAACTAATTTGTGACCTCGAACACAAACACCAAATTAATATTCTTAAGAAGAAAACTGGTTTTAAAAGTATATAGAGAAAATCTGTATAAAAATGTAACTATAGAAACTATATGTAGATGGCATTCTGAATAAAATAAGATGAATATTTAAAATGGAAATGTTACAACAAAAATTTTACTTTAAGAATTATTTTTAAAAATTCAAAATTGTTCTCTACAGGTTTGAGAAAACAATTGCTTTTTTAAAAAATTTAATAGTTAAAAAACAAAAAGTAAATTCTTCCAAATAATGACAATCTTATAATTTTTTATATGAATTCGTTCTTAATTTTACTGACTATTACATTAAATTTTAATTCGGTAATTTAAAGTAATTTCCTTTTGTAAAATCATCAGCCAATATTTACAGATTTAGATATTAACACATTTTGGGCTGCATATGAAACGTTTCTGTAAAAATATCAACTAAGCTTAAAAAAAATGTAGAAAATCAAGAAAATATTAAAAACGAATTTTAAGTGACTGGCGGTTAGGTGATAGATAACATGGAAAAGGGCGTACTTTTGTGGTAAATGATGCAATTTTATATGGGATTCAAGTACCAGTTAAAACAATATGCACATATATAATCCTGCTTAAATTTCTAAAATATCTCTTTATCTTTATGGAGATATTTTAATAAGTAAGGTACAATAATTCTCGATGTTTAAGGTGAAAGTTTTGTAAAAGGAAAGAATTGTTTGAAAATAATTGAGCTTAGTTTTTGAATGCAGTCCCATCAACCTAACCATTAATAAGCAAATTTCTCAAGCTCAAAATTGAGTATTGAATAACGCTTCCACCCTTCTTTTGTTGAATGGACTTTTAATTTTTTCCTAAGGTACTTGCCAGAGAAATTCACATCAAAACTCTCAATTTGGTGAAAGAATTTTTGGGATGTGATTGCAATAAAAGGTTCAATAAGTGTTTAATTAATAAAAGTACTTATCTACAATTATTTATAAACCTATGTCCATATGCATAGACGATTTAGATGTGAGAAATAATCAAATTATATTTAATGTCCGTTGAGATATGCGAATTATTTATGATTTTAAGATTTAGCAACGATATTTCATGCACGATAATTTCCGCTAAATAGATTAATTGCATACATGTCCTGTTAATGATTTTCATTTTATAACAACATTGTTAGCAACAACGGGGTTAAGCAGAGCATAAATGCATAGGTGGGAATCAGGTTATTATGGGCTTATGAAGAGCTTGCGTGCGAGAGGGCCACATTTGGATGCAGCGAAAAATGAGGAAAACAAATATGCAGATAAAAAAATAATTTTTCCCCAATTAATATTTTATTTAAATGCTAATACAAACGAGCTTTGGTCTGTTAATTTTTTTACAACTCAAGAGGGCGGAAAATAAGTAAAATTGCAATTGATTTACGACTGTTATGCACGCCATGAAGAGGCGGTACCTGGGAGTGATAGGGACGATGCGTGAACTAATTAAGAAATTAATCAGCTCTGTTTCATCGGCAATGGTTCATTGAATGCGAACGGAGCTGAGTAAGTCTCTTAATTTCTTAATTGTAAAAAATTACAATAAAATAAAAACATAACTCCCTACAAAATCTATCGCAATTGCATACCTCCGTACACCTCCACTAATCCGTGAAGTGTTGCGAAAATAATTAAAAAAAAAACTTTTCCTTTCCTGAGCTTGTAAAAGTCTCTTGTGAAAAATGCAAAACACATTTTTAGGAGAAAAAGTAAAGATTTTTAATTATCTAAGCGTCTCTCTGAAAAACGATTGTTTTGTTCCAATTGTGTTTTTATGTTAATGCAATCGTCCAAACGTGAGATTGTCCAAGAGGTTCATTCACCGAGTAATGACCGGCCTTCGGACTACTCCACTAACCCACTGCAGCCGTAGAAGGCGAAGTTGTGCCCGCGCAGCTAGCTGCTAACATCTCATGAATTCATTGAAATTTCCACGGAATGTGGTACCACCGCCGCGCGCCGTGTCGAAAGAATTTTTTGGCTGGCATCCATCGTCTCAAAGATGCAGATGCCCTCAAGATAGACGGTGTCGTGCACTTTGATTTTTTAGTCCCAAACGCCACTCACCTGCAATAATGTGGGCGTCTGATACCATCAGAGGTCCGGAGATTTTGCATTAAAATACAATTAACGCACTTTATTGCACCTGAGTTTGTCTGTTCCGTCCGAAAGTTGCCCAGGTTGCCCGGGGTCTAATATTTCATGAATGGACAGACGACCGCATTCCGACAAGTGCAGCTCGGCAGCTTCTTACTTATTTCTTCAGGTATCAGTCGCGCGATAGCACAAATTCCAAAGTTCGTTGCCGCGAGTGAAGAGGGGTATCACCCAGGTATTGCCTCCATACCATTAGAGAAAAAAATTCATAATGCCGAGGACGTGTGAATTTTCCATTATGTAGCACGCAAAGACACACTAAATGGCAACCTGGCAAAAAACAAATGTTTCATGACTCACAATCAGATTGTCGCGAATTCTTTTTCATATTTTGCCACGGAGGCGCAAGCATTTAAATCTCATATTAATTGGCGGTGCGCTAAAAAGGTAATCGTAATTGCTTAACGCCGGGTTTAGTGGAGGCGGTTATAACTGATGGCTTGCAGAAAAAGAATGCTGGGGAAATTGTGGTGCCAAGTTTGATATGGATTGCTCAAAAGCAACAGAAGGTCGATCCTCCTACAGTTTGCCTGACTTGTGATCATTGATCATTTTGCGAAATTTTTACTTATTTTTCCAGGGATCTTTTGAAATTGTGAATTGATTGATTTATTACACACAACACATCGCACAGCAGATGCGAGTTCAGCCTTTTTTTGGTGAAGAAGCGATCTAACTTCAAAGGCGTTCGAATGGCCCTGAACCCGAGATCTCACAGGGATCATGGACTTCTGAATTTTGAATGGATGAAGCTATTTTTACAGTTATTGCGAGACAGATGATGGTAATATGACGTGATCTTAATTGGTGTACCATTTTTAAAATATAGACCCGTTTCAGCCTACTTACGGGGGTAACGTATGATCCACTTTAAAATCTTTGCTTATGCTTACTCGAAAAAGACTCAGTCAAAAGAGAAATGGATAAATTAAAAACCACTTAGCATTTGAAGTTATACGACAAGATTGATAAAAATTAAGTTAAGAAACTAGATATAAATATTTTCTAAAATAGTACTCTATTAGTCTAAGTAAATAATTTTTGTTAGACAAATTGTAAGAAACATCAATTTTTTTATGGCTATCGATAATCTGGATTACAGGAAAAATTTATGTGTTTAGATATATATTTGTATATAGTTACATATATAAAGTAGCGTATATGGGCTTATCTAAACTCGTTTTCGGCGAGATTTCACGAGCGGACTTTTAAAGCTTATGCGATTTCTATCAAAATTGAGACTTGAGGGTTTTCGGGTTCGCTGATTTCAAACCGATTCTCATAATTTACGAATTTAAGATGGCGGACTGTCAAATTTTAAAGCTTATGCGATATTCACCAAAATTTGTTTTTGGTGATTTTCGGGGGCGGGTTTCATCTCTGTGAAAACTAGAAATTAATTTTTCGCAATCGGTTTTATTACGTATAATGAAGAATATTGCATTTGAAAACTGTTCCTTGCAAAATTTTACCAAAATATAGATTCAATTCAAACCAAATTTGAGCTATATCGTTTTCAATTAGTATCGAATTCTTTTTGCTCTCTTTTCATTATATTTTCATTAATATTAATTACTAATTAAAACGACAGGTACCTATTTTACCATTACTAGGACTCATCAACGCAAAAGTCCAAAAAAATGTTAGAGTGGCTATAAAGTTACCTCAGCGAGGCGTAGCTTAAATTTCAGGTATTGATAGTGATCAGTGATGATCGCTTCGCACCTTACATTAACCCGCCTTCTGATTTCACTTAATACCTGCCATTCATAACATTTTGCAGCCTTGAGGTTTTCTCTCCATTCAATTACACAGCGTTTTCAATAAGCTTCTCCAGCCACTACCCACTAAAAAAATCAATTAAAAAATTCTACAAGCAAAAGGCTTGGCCTGAAATTAATCAGACACATATGTATGTTAGTTTCTTAGCCCAGTTTTCTTTTCCTCGTAGCGAAAAGCGAGCATTGTTCCCACTGCACGTTAAGGAATGCTGTCAAGTCTCCAGCAGAGTGCCTGTCCTAATTTTTTTTCCTTCATTGAAATAATTAAGAGACACAACACCCAGCTATAGTATTCGTCCCAGCAAGAGCGTTTACTTTTCTCGACGAGTTCTACTTTTTCTTAAAATTAGAAAATAACGTAAAAATCGTGCGTGACGTTAAATACTCTTATAAGCAAACTAGATCACGACTCAGTGATCTTGAAATTTACTCGGGATTCCCTCAATCTCAGATCGTCTCTGTAGATTTAAATCTGAGTTGGGTTGAAAATCTCACACCTGTAATCAATTCTCGTCTAGAAGTCTAGACTCAGATTCGAACCAAAGCATATAGGAAATCTTTTAAAGAGGTCATAGGTCAAGACCTGTTGCTTGTGTAAAAATCGCGTGGATTCTTGCTTTTTTTGGTTTTGTACTTGTGCAAGTTATCCATTCTTCGGTTATTACGAAACCCTGTTAGATTTTATGTAGACATAGCTGGTGCTGGAGGCTTGTTAAAAAGCCTCCACTTGAAATGCAAACCAAACTGGTTTTTTAAATAGTTGCGCCGCGCCGAGCCGTCCATACCCTGGAGGCACATGGCCGCTATATTCAATGGGAATGTCGAATTCCATCCAGTGGAATGGACGCTAATGCGTAATTTATATACATTTATGTTGTAGACCAGTGTGCTCTAAAGTCGAAAAGGAATTCTAATGACTACAAAATTGATATATCTATCGTTGCTGAGCATATCGCAGAAATGTCGCTTATCCACTAGATATGCTGTGTAAGGTAAAAGTAAAAAAGTATGGAGTTGAATTTTCTCGTTAAAATACCCTGACCTTATTTACGTTAACTTTAATAGGTTTTGTAATGGATTCCCTAAACATAGTTTTTCCTACAACCTTAAGATCGAATTTTTTCCCCATTTTTGGAAATCGAAATCGAATTCTAAAAAACTGAAATACGTTTACTAATAATTGCCAAATGTTGAAATTGTTTGTTAATTATAACATCAATTCAGAAAAATTTGTTTTAGAAAACTTAAATATAAAATCGAATCGTCTTGATTGCCATGCCACATAAACTGATGACATGCAATAGCTGAATACAAAGCTGAATAAAATATAACAATTGAAGTGCTGTATATTCAGTACAAATAACATACTAATTTTATTAGATAAAAAGAAAAAGTTGGTCATATAATAATAGGAAGAGAAATAAAATTATTTCCTAAGTTTATTACAAAAAATTCTGAAAAAATTAATCTAAAATTTATTTCTTATTTTCGTACTTAATCCCAGCACACCCAATTTCTTTCCCACAGATAAGCGTGGAATAAACAAACATCGATATAAGATGCAAAATAGCTTCGATTCCCCTTAATTCATACGCAAATAAACTGAACCTAACGCAAATATTAGCAATTTCTTCACGTATAGAAATATACAATTAAAAAATGGATTAGATAAATAGATAATCCAGCAGCGTTAGGAATTTCATATTTAAAATCGCGAAACAAATTGCATAAGGTCGATAAACTTGAAAAAATCGCAGATGGCATCTGCCTAATCAATCGATTTATCACTCCCAAAGGCGGCTAGTATTTCTTTAAATAGCACTGCAGTAAAAAAAACAAATTGCCAATTGCCAATCGAATCGCTGCGAAAAATCGCATATAAATCTAGGCAAAATTATGCAAAGTTAAATATTAAAAAACTATAAAAATTGGCGAAAACCTTGGCGAGGGCAAAAAGCGGCACATATGGTCAAAACCCATCGAAAGGTGCCAAAAACATCTTCCACAAGCTAAAGGAGTCGTAAATTCAAATTTTGGCACTCTTTTGTGCATTGATTGAAAATTTGCTGAGGGGAACGTGCGCCTATTTGGAGAGGGTTTAACAAAAACTCGAAAACTCTAAATGCAGTATTCGAAAAAATTTTAAAATGGTTCTGCATTTTCAGATACCAAATAATAATTTAAAAACTTTTTATAATAGGGTATTTTCAATATAGTTCTACTCGCACTTGCCCGTCTTTTTTGAAAACCTATAAACTGGTAAAACGATATAGTTTGCGGCTTCAGATACATATACAGAAATGATTATCAAGTTTTCGATATTTCTTGGGGTTCAAGATTTGTTTTCAACCCTTTGTTACTTGAAAATGAAAACTAATGGAAACCTATGTCAAATGATTTTTTATTAGCTAATTCAAAGTTTACTGATGATGCTATTATTGGCTTAAAGTTTATAAAGTTTAACGACTTTTAATAGCTGATTGTCGTGTATAATTTCTATATTAATTTTATATGCAGATGAATTGAATTTAAACTTTAGCTTACTTCAGTTGAGATTTTTCATAAAACAAACGATAGTAGTTTTTAAAAAAATACCCAAGGCTCGATTCGAGTGAATCGATTCATGTAATTAATTCATCAAGATTCAATTCAAGAGGTCTCTGATAATTTTCCCGGGCTCGATCGGGTGGTGTTTCCTTGAACTTTCATTTCGTGCCGCCTCATGTGGGCCACCGCCCGTTGAATATTCACCACACGATCGAGCCCCATATCGGCGAATTCTTGGTGGCCGCCGCCGACGTCGACGATCGTCTTCAGTTTTGATCTCGTCTGACCCAAAAAGGGCGACACTTGACGGCACTTGCGGCAATCTTAAGACTTTCTCTTCCTGGCGATCGCCGGCGTCGGATCCACGTCATTCCTATATATGCTACCGGACTGATCCGATATTGATCGGGCATTGATATCTTCTACGAAGTGCGGTAGAAGAAAAATAATGAAGGAAATAAAAAAAATTAAAAAAATTGGCAATCGAACTGAACGGCAACGAACCGTGGCGGCCAGCCGCAAAAGTCTTACCAGAAGTCGAAACATTTTTGCGCTAGTGCTCATTACCGGCGCGCGGTAGTACTGTTAATGATGCACTATACTCATTTGCCTGTTTGCGTTCAATTGAGGTGTTTTCTCATTTTATTTTTTTCTTTTCGAAGACAGACGAAGAAATGGCGCATTCCTAAGAAATTCCGATATCACCGCGAGCAAGGCAGGACTGATCGCTGTGACACTAATTGGTCGCGCTAAGTGAGAGTTATCGAACTAATAGCACGCACCAGCAGGTGGAGCCACCGCCCAACTGGACGTTGGTGATCGCGGCTCCGATTCGTCGATAGGTATGCAAGTCGCGCGCCAACAACTAGCCCGGGGGCTATTTGCTGATGCTTCTCTGGTGCGGCAAGATGATCATTCTAGGGAAACTTTCCTCGATGGAATTTGTCTTTTATGTGCTTTTTCCCAGGAGTCGAGATTTAACGACGATCATGAGGATCATCTCATATCCGTCGTCGATCAGACGTTGTATAGTCTTTCAGTCTTGTCACGGATTGCTGGACGTGCGAAATCATTGCTTGTGGTACAGCCGCCAGCCACTGATCATGATGTCATTACAAGAGATCTTCGCCATCCGAAAGATGGCTGGATCGTGATTAATGGATTTTGACGGATTTGATTGCCCGATGATGCTTAGATGGGCTTTGGCTGCAGCGTTATGGGAAATAAAAAACACTTATTCAACCAGGCGGGTTCACTCCAAGGTTATCATCGTTGGTTTAAGACCGAGCGGTATGTCGAGATCCGTGATGGAGATCGCGCAAGTTTGCTAAATTCTGTGACAACCCAAGATGATAATCTTTCAGTAATGCTGGGAATTTATCACCGAATTAGGGCCTTTCTCTATGGGTTTATTTATCATTTTTAGAAGAATTATGGGAATGCTTTTAACAGTCAACATTTTGTTCTCTCAACTTCATGGAATAATTTTCGCAAATTTTCACCACTTTTCGAAGACATTTCCGAAAATTTAATGGGCTTTTTGTTTAACAAAATTACTGCAAATATTAGGCATAACCAATTTCTTTCCCAAAATAAGAAATCTTAGTCATCTTAATCAACAGTAAACTCTTCGATGATGTCATGCGAGAAATGGTATTTGGGTTATTCGGTTCTGGTCCGGAGTTGTAATATTTAAACCCGGATCTTTCACAAAATTTATTCGTATATCAGCTTTCAGCAGTTCTTGTGTTTGCCTTATAATTATGTAATCACTACCCAAAGAACTATTTTAATAATAATGTTGCAAATTCCAATATTAAAATAAAATAAAATAAGATAGCTATAATAAATACTTTTTAAGGGTTTAAAGGGACTTTTCATTAGTTAACCTTAGTTCTTATATTGAAAGTCATCTTGTTCTATTTCCTAATTCCTAAACTAAGGCTTTTGTTAAATTTGTTCTATTTATTTATTTATTTATACAATTCGTCAACAACTGACTACTACAAATGGTGTTATAACTAATTAGTGAACTTGAGACCTAATCTTGGAAATGTTAAAATCGAAATAGAAAAAATGGGTAAATCCCTTCAAGATGTGAGATATTAGGACAATTCTAGAAATATTACGTCTCTTTTCGAGTGAATCTAGGAAGATAAGTTTAAGCCTATTGGCGTAAGGGGGAAGGTTCGTACAGTCGATCCAAGGCAGACCACATGCAACATGCACCTAGTAAAATGGGGCCCAAACATGGGTAATATTCTTCAAAATGTGTCTAATAAAAATATAGTAAAAAAGGTTTGTAATACTATATGGATCGTAAAATATTTTGGACTATATCTTTATAAAGCATGCGGTGGAATTGGCTTTATTTATTTCTGGGAAGAGGTATACACAACTTTTTCATTTAAAAGTAGTTGACAAAATGGGTTCATGAAACCTCTGAATATGCTAGTGCCTTAATTTCGAAATAAGAAATTTTTAATTTAGTTCATTTTAATTTTTTTTTTCTTATCCATTCATATGTATGTATAGTTTTTAAAGAAATTCACTTCCACGAACTAATTTACGTACTTTTTAAATCACTTTAAAATGTTTTAATTTTTATTTTGTAGTTTCTGTGTTAATTATTATTTATTTAAGTACATAGATGCTATTGACGTAAAATATATGACATTAAATGAAGATGTAAAGATTTCCAGCCACATTTAATTGAGTTTAAATTTACAAGATGACATTGTTTCGTCTAAACCATTAAGACAATTGGTACGTGTTTGGTAAGCATTAATTCTAATAAGGCATAAAGTAAAATTATATAAAATACAACAGTAAAAATGTATACTTCGGAAATTTTGGTCTAAATTTTGATTGAAATTTTACACCTATTTAGAATCTAACAACATTCCAAAAACGTTTTTGAATTTGTTTTCGCTATTTCTGGATATGATGTTTTTTATATATCTACCTTAAATAACCAGACATTAAATAGTGGAATTAAAAATTATCTTAACCGGTGATTAAAAAATTGTGAAAAATTAACTTAAATCAAAAAATTAAAACCCACAAAAAAGTTTTATTTAATTAGGATTTCACTGTATTACATAGGCTGCTTGGTAATCCGTTCTAAAATATTGTTTTTAAGAATATCCATTCACTTTAATCACGACCTTTAAAAAAATCTACAAGATTTTAAACTAGACATAAAATTCTACAACCTTCAGAAAATGTGCCACCTGATCTTCTATTTGCGATAACTGCTTTGATATTTCACGTCTTCCCTGATCTCACCTGATCAGGGGCGCACCTTGAAAGATTCAAAAATCAATTAAATTTTCTCCTCGACGATTAGTTTACTCGTAAAAGTCACGGCCTGGCTAATTAAAGGAGTCCGTCTGGTTGTTTTGCCTTTCACAGGAAATTCCTATTCTGCTCCCTCCACCCTATCAATCAACTGCATCGCGTTTTAGAAAGGTTCATTCAAAGTCGTTAGTGCGACAGCGCGAAAAATATCGCTTGAATACAAAATATGCACTCACGGCAGCCTCTAAACACGTGCGATGAATTAGCAATTAGCAGAAAATAAAAACGATTCGATAAACTCTGGCGGAGGATGCATACACGTCCCCGCGAGGCCGCGTAAATGTCCAGAAAGATGTTCCAAAAGTGGCCACAGAACAGCTATGTATATAGTGCCAAGTTTAACTGTTAAATGCAAATCGAGTTCCGGCTTTAGCGTCGTTGAAGTCTTTCGTTTTTCGCATATCTTGAGCGAAAAATTGAAGATTCTCGACTCGAGCCGGCTCACGATCGCCCTCCTTGAGCATATACGAGGAATTCGTTCGCATTTCTCCACCCGTCTTAAGCATAATTAACTTGCAAAAAACTTTTTTATTTTTTCATTATTGATAATTAGACCAGATACCAACCTGATTATTATCCGGCATTCAAGTGCATTTGGTGTTCTACTGCAAAATTAGACCGCTGTCGAAGACGCAACTATTCGTCTTGATTTTTTTTTCCGCTTTAGATCACTGCCAGGCCCAAAATCAGTTGATTGGAGTTTTCTCTACGTCCTCCGTAGAGACAAGACGCAAAACACCTCTTGCGGTGCTAAAAAAGATATAGAGGCACTGAAAAATGTGAACTGGGAGTGCCGTCAACTGGAATCTACGCGGCACCGCACTTCTTTTATTTATTCTTTTTTACAAATATTTTCTGCACTTTATAATGACTTATTTTTTTTTATTTTATGCAACACAAATATGTCACGTCACACTCTGTTAGAATTTCTTGATCGTTTTCTTGCCACTCGTCTTGAGGAATTGAATAGGCGCACAGCACACTACCACACCTTAGCACATTTTTTTCAGGCGGCTGAAGAATTTACGAATACCACAAATGATCGTGATATTACTTAAAAAACAGAAGTAAAAAAAAATATATAATATATATTATGAATAAAATAAAACTTTAAATACAAAACAACTCAAGAGGAAACGTGACAGCATGTGTAGCTCTCTTCCACTTCGTCCAATGGTACGATCGGTACAAATTCTACCACTAACACCGTTTCAGGTGCGACACGTAACACGAAATTTTCTTATAACCTGACCAAGTTTTGGGGTGGTACCTTTTCACTTCCATGGAATAATATTTGGTACAATTAGTGGTAATTAGAATGTTTCATATTAAGCACGGATTTTGCATATTTAGCAGTTTTAAACACGATCATCTAGGCGATCAGTACGCACGCAATAACCTCAAAGATGGCTGACTCTCTTGCCGACGGACTATGAATTTATATCTTTGGAATTTAGCACTACTTTTATTTGTGCATATTAAATTCATGAACTGTTTGTGCACTCAATTAGCATTAGTCGATTTCTTCAAACAAAATTTTTCTAACAAAATTTTAAAGATCGCCGAGCTAAAGGGAGTAAACTTTTCGGTACGATCAGTGTTCTTTTAAAAAAATGATCAAAGCCACTCCGGAAGAATATTTCTTATAATTTCCTTAACACTTAACCTTTTTAAAGGTTTGGTGTAAAGTTTTATTAATTAAAACAAACAGCTTATCCACCGCACCAGATAAATTACTGAATATACCTTCTAAACCGTTTGAACGTCTAAAGCCAACTAATCAAGTTTACCTGCGATCATACCTGGCGGATCTCTCGGCGATCAACACACCGCTTTTGTGCTACCTGGTGGTGTCTGTGAATAACTTTGAATACAAGGCAACCGGTCTTCAACTGCTACAGGTGTACGACTCACCACAGTATTTCGAGTTTTGATCTTTCCAGGTGTGAGCGATCGTCGCTGTGCATTTCCTCTTCGCCTCATACCTTCATACCCAGGTGAGGTTTTAGCTAGCCTAGGTACATCTGATCTCTGTTTATATTTACTCCGGTGACTTATTACCTTCTTTTGGCAAAACAACTGTGCACACCAAAATTGGTTGGAACGGCACAGCTCCACACCCCCTACCCTCAGGAGAACGCAATTGCGGGCAAAAATTTTATGCAGAGATTCTTCAGCGGTGATTTGTCGGCATACCTGCGCTACCAAAAACCGAGTTCTCCTTAATCATAAGTTGATCTCTCTTTCTCTCAGGTGTACGCACTTTGTCAGGTGTTGTCATTCACCGTTGCTTCAACATGATCTTTTCCCTATTTCTATTTGCTTTCTTTTAATTGCTTCAGTTATTTTGCGTTTATTTTTATCGATGGCTTCGATCATCGTGCAGATGTCGCGCCTTTTTTCACCTTCCTCACATTTGATAGAGAGGCAAGAGAAGCAGGTATGAAAAAACGTTTAGCGATGATTTGCATGGTATTCACATTTTGTTAACTGATTTTCAGTGCATATCAGTTATGTCCATCTCAAAACCTATTATTATAGATGATCATCAGATTAAAGCGCTTGTTAAGCGGGACAAATGTGGGTCAATTACTATTCACTTAATTTTGACTGTGTTCGATTTTATTAGTGCTGATATTGTTAATTTATACGGTGCTGATTCTTCAATAAAAAACAAAAAGAAGAAATTCCAAATCAAAAATCAATTTTATTGTTCGGCAAATTTAATGAAAACACCGAACTTTATAACTCTTCAAAATATTTATTGTGTTGACTCAAATTTTTTATTGAAACGATTTGCATTTTATTTCAAGTTAAAAAATTTGTCTGGTTAATGGGATAAGTGATTGATGACAGATTTTTCTAGATGTATATTTTATGAAATATTAGCTCCATAATTTTAGTTACGACTTTCTTCTCGTTTTTACTAATAATAAAAAATATATTTATATGATATATGTATGTATATAACTCAGATACGGACTTTCTAAAATAGAATACTTAGTATTGCGATGTGACGAATTAAAATTTTCGATTTTTTTGTTTTACATATTTTGGAAATAAAATATATTGAAAGTATACTGGGAACATTTTAGACCGAAATTCAAAGTATTTACTAAGTTACAGAACATAGAGAAAATCTATGAAAAATGTGTTACTAAATCTTTAAACGCGTTTTTCTCGAAACCACTTCTACATATTTCGGTTGGTGGGAAACAAGAACAAAATTTGTGTCAATCGATCGGACATAATTTTAACACGTTATTCTACACACTAATAGTTATTGCATTACCTACAATGATTTGTTTTTATTAGTAATTTCGGTCGAATGAGAACGACCCCAAAAAGAGAAAGTATATAAAATTTACTAAAGAAATTTATTTCTATAATCTAAGACTATTTTGTTACGAAAAAACATCTTGAAATAAGCTTAATACTTTAGGTGTCACACCATAATAATATTAAAAAGTAATAGTAAATCGTACTTCTGACTTGTTCATGTTCAAATAAAAAATATGCAACTTTGAGGTTTTTGGTTTCTGCAATTTTGTTTCTCTGCAGTTTCTAATCCGCTCTAGAGTTACTAACAAACTCTAAACTAGAGGGGTTTATAAACTTCGAATAAGCGTTAATTTCATTTTTTATGTTTTTTTAGTTCTTTATTGAAAAAAAACTATTCAAAAAATAATCTATCTATTATCCGGCTTAAGCCTGACTTAGGTAGACTGACCTTTTAACTTAACTCGGGTTCAGCCATCTTCAGTCCGCCTTGAACCAGACTTAGGAATATTCAGATTTTTATCCGGATCGGATAAAAACAAAATTCTCCTTTTAGGACGTAGAAGGAGTTAAAATATAATAGCTATAAATAGGTTAAAATTAATTAAGCAACAGATCATTGCTTACAAAAGTTCTTTTTGGATAAAACTTTTCTAATAAAGTTCCACAAATTCTCACAAATTAATTTTACCTACCTCAATTAGTTTTTCTGCATTACATATGTATATAATATAACGTCAAATTAATTCAATTGGATTTATATTTTAACCATTTTGACCGCAAAATTCGTTTGATGTCAACTGAAGTAATTAATATGAATTTGTTAAAAAATTAGAAACTAGGATTTAAGAATAGGGCTCAATGCTAGAAATGAACATGCGTCAGTAGTCAGATGTCATCAAAACAAGATCAGGAGCGCTGTAAAATTATTTCCAAATTATGTGAAAAATCCCACAATAAAATTGGCGAAGCCAGCCAAAGATCTAGAAGGATATCTTTCAACAGTTATGGACAGTTTTTAAGTATGATATAAGAAGAGCTTACTTGTTAAAAGGCAAAAAGGGTTTGAGAGAAAGAAGGGTCCAGCTAATAAAGAAGTAGCCCGGAAAATCAAGAAGCAATGCGAAAGGAAAACTAACTCTTCAGTAGTGCGAAATATGGCTAAGATTAAAAAATTCTATAATTTGAGAGTCTGCAAAGTTCGAAAAGTAGTGGAACGTGCTGAGAAATAGAAAAAATAAGAGCATTTTATAGTATTATAATTAATAAATGTATGATAGGTTTATAGTATAAGCAATTCTATTTATTTAATAAATTTGAAATTTTTGTTTCGAAAAAGAAAATAAAGGATAGAACTTTTCTGAAACAGAAATTAAATTGAAGAAAAGAAGAAAGGTGTATTTTAAAAATTAATATTTAACGAACAATTTATTACATTTTCAATATCTTCAATTTGTGAAAAATTAGTGAATAAAATTCAACTGTGAATAGAAATGTAAAAATATATTAGTTACACATATACGAAACATACAAATTTCTCAAGACAAAAAATTCAAAAAGAGTTCCGTCACTCAAATTAATTTAGTCCACAGCTATCTTTAGCTGCTTCTCAACGTCCTTAATATACTTCTCCGGTAGGTTTGCTTCTCGCATTTGGTCCAGTTTGGCCTTGATGACGGCACGAATGTTCCTTTCGCGATTCTTTTCCTGCTCCTGCCAGGCCAAGAATTCATTTTTAGCTCGTCTTTGCATCTCTCGTCGCTCCATTTCTTTAGTATTCATTTGACGAATGATTTCTTCACGATATTTATCCTTCTCGCACAGACGAAGCTCCTCCAGTTTCTTTTCTTTCGCTTCTTCTTTCTTCAGTCTTTCTACAGTCCTTCGATAATCGGTTTCATCACGAGATATCTCTACCGCTTGGCGTTGTTTCTGCGGTTTTAAATAGTTAATATTAAAATGGATTTGTTTTACTGTAATTCAGTTAAATAAATTCTAAATAAGTACTTTTTAACGTTTAAGACTTGAAGCAGTTTAAAATCGAGTTTAAGTTAAGCCTTAACCAAATTAAACCAGACAAGAAATATGTTTGATCAGCTTCAGCTATATATGCAGATGTGATATTGGCTTAAGCTTACTTTAAGTCGGATTAAGTATATAAGAGAAACTCCTACCTCTACAGAGTTAAGATTATTTTTCCCAACCGCTTTTTTGCTAAACGATACTTGGGTAATCAAGTCTAAGTAGACCTAGATTTTCTAAGTGTTATTTTAAATTGTATCTAATTTATGCCGTTGAATTTCGAATTGCGGTGAATCCATTGAATTAATTACGAAATATGTATATGGACAATACTGACAGAATATGTCTGTATACATATTCCCAAATAATTAGCAATTTTTCTAGATATCGTACCTTCCAACTGAAGACTTTTCAGTGATGTAAAATTTCCTACTTCCTAAAGGTCTGTGCTGAAAATTTCAAAATAAATAAGCGACGAGAAAGGAATTTAACTTGTGTGCTTTTGGTACACGCTGTACGGAATTGGTTTATTTGAAAATCAAGACGCCCGCTCGGGCGCCAAGTGTTGATAGAAAAAAAAAAAGCGCCCAGCGAAGCCTTATTACTGAAATGTGAAGGCAGATTTTTCGCTATTTATTTTGTTTATTTTTTAAAACAATAAAGATATTGCTTATTTATTATACAGAAAATGCTCTTTAATCCGGCTGCGCGAGAACTTTGATGGGCAATTTTTTGTTCCAAAAAATTTTCATTTTCCTTTTAATTATAAAATATTTTGTGAATGAAAATTGTTCAGAATTTAAATGTTCAGACCGATTTTTATTCAGTCGCTTGTGACATCATCACGCTAGCAATTGCTCAATCACGTCTAAATCACGTCTAAACGCCGGGTCCGATTATTTTCATTTTTTGAGCTGTCGATAGTCTTGAAGCGAGTCGTTTATTTTTTTATCACTTTTTTTGTTTAATGTCTAATGTATCCTCCCTCTCCATCCCACTTATATTTGAAAATGTAATATTTTTGTGAACTTGATAACGTGCCGTTTTTTAATTTCAATTTAATTATTCTAACAACAAATATTAAATTATATGAATTTAACTTACCGTTTCTTCTAATTGCACTTTTCTAGCGATTGCGAGATCTTGGGCAAGCTTTTTCTTCTTTAGAGCCGCTTCTTTTTCTTGTTGTCTAAATTCGCGCTCCTTCTTTTCCTTTTCGCGGCGAAGCCATATTTCTTCACGCTCAGCCTTCGTCTCCAAATTCTTTGCCTGCTGATGAAGCAATTTCTCTTGCTTTCGCTGGAAGGTTTCCTTGGCCAGCTTCTTTTCCATGGCAATTTTTTTCTCGCGCTCTTCTCTAGCACGCATAAATTCGAGGACTTGCATATCAGATTGTTTTTCATTTTCAAATTCCATTTTTTTGAAAAATCTTGTCACTTCTATGACTTTCTCAAAATCTTCACGGAGTTTAGCTCGCTTCTGCCTTTCTCGCTCAGCTTTTTCTTGATCTTCCTTCTGAATGGCAGCAGCGGCTAAACTACGGATTTTGGCTTCTTCTTCAATTCGTGCAGCCTCTTTCCTTCTTATAAATTCTCTCTCTTCAAGTTGACGCTATAATTGATTTATTTTATATTATGCTAATCAATAAAGAACAGTAAAAATGCGTTTTTTGAATGCTCATACTTCTTCTTTAAAATAAACCAAATAAAGCAAAAAAGGTTTGTCCTTTACCTTGATTTCTTCTGCATATTTTTTCTTTTCTTCCTCATTTTTGATAATTTTTTCGTCATCAGCCTTAAACGATTTTTCGATCTCTTCGATCATCATTTTTTCTAGTTTTCTTTCCTCCTCTTTCCACTCACGAGCAAGTTCCTACAAAACGAAAAAGTTACACACGCTTGTATTTTGTCTTAAGTCCTTAAATCTAAAATTTAAAATTAATTTAATTTTAAATTCATCAATTATTTTTGAAAATTTTGAAATTTGAGAATTCATACTATATTTAGTTCATGATTTATGAATTTGCCAATTTTTTAATTTATATTGTATAAAAATTAAATTAAATTTGTATAAGTGAATTTGAATATTTTGTTCAAACTTTAAAGTAATAAATGAATAGCAGGTAGTCTAAAACAATAATCAAAATCTCTTTGATTTAAAGCAGATTCTATTCAACAACGCAAGCATTTACTGAGTTCAGAGTTATGTCAATGTTGCTTATAGGAAAATTTTTAGGGAGGTGCCTGCAATAAATACATAAATTTTTAATAATATTTACCCGTATTTATTTTCGCTTAGTCAAATTTACAATGTAAAAAAAAATGTAGCTTGTATTAAGCGCAAAATATAATTAATAAAAATTTAAAATAAGGCATTTTTACGAATTCCGCTCGATTGAGCTTAACTTTTAAAATTGCTGAATTGCAGAGTTTATTTATGTACATATGTATGTCTCCAAATTGAAAACCTTAACGAATAGCGTTCCTAAAGAATATTGCCTTATAAGCTCAGGTTCTAAAAGAGCTACTTTTAATTAATTTCTGGAGGAAAGAACGTACAGTAAGGATCTTTAGCGTGTTGATATTTCGGGTAAATACAAAGTAATAACGAGAAAAAAGTTCAGAAGACCTAATTCTATATGACAAAATATCTTTCACAAACAATGCACAATTTACTTTCCCTTCTACAAGTAAAATGTTTAACTTGACAGTCTAAGAAATAATCATGATAATTTGCAATAATTGATTCAATCAAATTGATTTAATTCTATTCATATGAATCTAATAAGGACACGAGAACCTAAAGCATAATCAAGCACAGAACGCGTAAATCCCATCAGAATCAGGATTTTTATTATTTTCTACATGTTTTTGGATCAGATAGCAAGTGATACAACAATTTAAGCTATGCATATCCAATAAATCAGGGTTATTAACATGAAAAAGAAATAGAACAAATAGTTGACTGCAGTAACAAACTCTTGAAAAGAGCTGAATTCACAATTCAGCAATTGGTTTTTGTCAACGTACCTATTGCTGAATTGTGCAGGATCAAGAAAATACATATATGTAAAATTAGAAGTAAACATAGAAAAATAAGAAAAAGGGAATAATACGAACATTTCTCTCTGCGACTTGTGCTTCCCGGATGACGTGACACTTAGCTTCCAGGATGATCCTGTTAGCCTTTTTGACCTCCTCCTCGCGCTCGTGCTTCGCCATGAACGCGCGGTCGAGCACTTTGCGCCTTTCTTCCTCGTCGAGCTCGACGATGTCCGTTTTTATTTTCGCTTCCTTGGCAGACCGCGCTTTAATCTTCGCGTCGTCGTACTCCTTGAAGAGTTTCTTCCGAGCCTCGCTCTCCTCGACGATCTTCCTGTTGAACTGCTCCAGTGCCTCCATTTCGGCGAACCGTTCCTCAAGGCTAACAACTTTGGAGGCGTCCTTGAGTCGATCGAGCTCATTTTTCGGGAGGATCGTTGGATACAGACGAAATTTCTTCTGAGGTATTGTAAAAGGGCATCGCAGCGTGCTTGCCGCTTTCTGGGTATTGTTGAAATCAACCTCAAAGCAATTCTTCCGCAATATTTTTTTATTTCCTATCTTTTTACACGCAACACCGAGCCTGCAAGATAAAAATGATATTTGTGTTTTTAAAGTCACTTACTTTGCTTTCGATGGTTTTACTCCTTGTCGTAGAAAGGCTTGTTGAAATCCTTTTTTCTTACACCTGTTTTTGCCCTATTGTTGTGCCCCGCTTTGTAATCTCCTCCTCCTCCAGATGCTGAATGGCAAGCCATTATTATTTACTGTCCTTTGAAATGAAAAACCCCGATATAATAAATTTTCTGCGAGAATTTGCGGAGGAATATTCAATCGATTCCAAAAAGTAATTTGAAATTGATCAAACTTTCGCGGGTTGCTAAGATCTTATCCAAGAAACAGGTTTAACAGTGTCTTGTACCGCTGTAATAAAACTCCCTTCAGCCGGCGTGAAGTGTCATTTTCGCATTGGACAGCCCTGCATCCAACCATCAAAGAACAAGCCAGCCATCTTGGTTAGCTCAGCGCTTTTTGTCTGCGGAATTTGTGCGAAAAGTGGTGAAGTATTGCGGGAAATCGTTGAGAAATTCGCCCGTAAACAAGTGGATTGTTTAGATACAAAGGTAAATTTGTAAATTTTATTGCTTAAATAACCGAAGAACAATGGTGGAGACGGCTCGTGCTCTCCTGGACGAGCTCATGGGTCGCAACCGCGACTTGGACCCATCCGTCAAAGTGAAAAAATTTAATTGGGACGACCCGGAGGTGAGTTTCTTTCAAAATATCGCAAAAAATACGTTCCTAATCACTTTGTTTTGAAATTACAACAGTTTTGCCAGTACTACCTCGTGAAATTCTGTCCGCACGATTTGTTTGTAAATACTCGGGCTGATCTGGGCCCCTGTCCAAAACTTCACGACGACGAGGCGAAGCGGATGTATGAGACGGCGCGGCCCGGGGCGCGGAAGAAACAATACGAAGACGATTTTCTGCGGTTTTGCAATAACATGATCAATGAAGTGGACCGGAAGATTCAAAAGGGGCGGCAGCGGCTGCTGCTCATGAACAAGGGAGAAGGTGGGCCAGTGTACATTTCGAAGTTTCAGGAACAGCTAAACAATCTGAACGCGAGGATTAAGAAGCTCCTGAATGAGGCTGAGGAAGCGGGACACAGAGGAGACGTCGATCAGGCACAGGTAAGACACCTTGGTTATGGGCTGTCTTTTATAAAAAAATTTACACCACTGAGAGAAAATATCACTACCTCTGCTTACAATTTGTCTGCAAGTTTATTCGATTAACCATTGTCGCATTTTATAAGACAGAAAATGATGCTAATTTTAACTAGCGCGTTTTACATTCAGTAATGATAATGAAATCTTAGGCAAAGGACTCCTCACGGGACTGAAGAGCTACACAGAGTTTGAGAATGTTCTGTATTTGAGATTCTTAATCTTGTCTTCAAATTTCACTTTCGCAGATTAGCCTCAGTATCTCACCATTGTGCCCTTTGAGACGCTCGCGTTTAACTCTTTGGGGTTAAGTGGGTTAAAAACAGTCCCTTTCTATGCACGGTGGGTTATATTTTAACCCACCTCGAAATATATTAATTACTCATACTCATACAGTTTAATATTGATTGAAAGTATCCTTTTTGTAATAAAAAAAATTCTGTTTTTTTATCTTTGCAATCGTGTGCTTCAAAAAGTTTAAAGTTAAATTTCTCTGTAATCTCCACTAAACAAGCCCAATTTCTCAATATGTTTACAAAGGCTTAGGGGGAATTATTAGATTATTAAAGCGTTTTGTTTAACGTTTAGTTAAGAAAACAGCAAACAAATGATTCGAAATGATTTCAGTATTTATAAAAAATTTAATTGTGACTGTTCGTCTACGCCAATGCTAACATGGAAAAATTTCTCACTGAATTCGAAACATAGTAGGACATTTTATGGTCACAGCACTATCGTATCATACATCATCGAATTTTATGTTAACCTGATCTCCTTAGTTGTATAAATTTTAAAATCGTTTCGCAAGTGGGCACAAGTTAATTTATAAATAACCTGTGCAAACTTGCAACCAGTGAAGTAAAATTACAAATTCTATTAATTCGATTCTTTTCAATTGAAATTTGTATTTAAAACATTTCGCCATCAGCCATATCAAGTTTCAGTTTTTTCAATGGAAATTTCTGTGAGAATCCCTTTTCAAGTGAAGACAAACAATTCTGTTAGTCGCTATGACTGCTGCCTATTTTAATTCTTGATAGCAGCCTGAGTATTTTGTGTCTGATAAAATGTGTTTCCGCGTAAGGAATGCTTATCACTTCTTGAAATCGCAAACTTCACCGATCTCACCCTGCGTCTATATTTACCGTATTAATAAATATTGCTTTAATTATAGGGTTTGATGACGCTATGCGAGCAACTCAAGGAAGAGAAAGAGGCACTTTTGAGTCAACACGATAGCGGTGCCGGCGCCACGGCTGCCACAACAGCGGCAATGGTTGCTGCAATAACTACAACAACAGCTGCATCAGCGGGACCAGTTGGAGTGAACACCAGCGGAGGTACCACAAACTCGACTAATAATTCTAATGCAACAGGTATACCAAGCTGGGCATCGGACCTAAATACCACACAAGAGAAACAAATGGAAGTTTGTGAGGTGTGTGGGGCCTTCTTAATCGTCGGTGATGTCCAACAGAGAATTGAAGATCACCTCACTGGTAAACAGCACCTGGGATACTCCAGGTTGAGAAAAGCTGTAGAAGAAATGCATGAGAAGAGGCAGAAGGAGCGCGAGGAAGAGGAGCGCCGAAGAGAAGAAGAACGCAAAGCGAAGCTTGAAAATGGTATGGATCGGCGACGAGATAGGGACAGGGATCGCGATCGAAGGCACAGGCAAGTCGGAATACTATCTGAAAATGTTGAACAACTCTCACAAAAATGTCTTGTAACCAAATTTTTAAGACACCTTTTTAATTTCAAATAGGAACGAATTTGACGATCATAAGAGAAGGGGATACTCTCGTGACTTTGATCGCCGGGATAGAGACAAAAATCGTGATAGGGACTACCGCAGTTCTGAGCCAGATAAACGAGACCGGGGAGAACGCGAAAAACGCAGTCATAGACGTAGGCTTTATTATAGCAATTTGTATAATGAAAATTTATTTAACTTATTCAATCATTTCTAGGAGATAGTGAAAGTCGTCGCAGAAGCCGTTCTCGCAGCCGTAGTAGGCGCTAAAGTTCACACCCCACCAAAAGTAAAAATAAAACGTCTTTCTTTAAAATCGCAGTATATAAACCGCAAAGCACCACAACAACCGTCACCACCAAAAAAAGAATTTTTCGTGAACATCAGCATCAAATTGAGGTACCCAATAGACCCAAATAGAAAAAAATAAGCAAAATAACACAAGGTGAGTCGTTGTTCTTTCCTAACAGCAAACTTCTACTCAAAACACATACCGAAACCGAAACTTTTGCGAAAAACTCTGTTGTCAAACTGTGTGTGAAAGCGTTCTAAATGAAAATGAACGTAAAGGCGAAATATGCGCGCCGTTGGTACAGGGATTTCTGAGGTATTCACTTTAATTAGGTAGATTTTTATAAAAGTTCTAATAAAGGTCAAATCATTTCAAAAAAAGATCAAAAAGTGCCGCCCCAGATTACTGTCCAATGTGTTTAGCAAATGGGCTACTTCAGTCTAAAATGAAAAAAAGGTACTTTTCCCATTTACTAGCTGATTTCAGAGTATGTTATGCGCTACCCACTGCGGCTCTACCAGGTTAGTGGATCTACAAAATCTCTAAAAAAAATTAGTAAAATTGGAAATTTGTTTGCTTTGATTCTGTTTTTATTATTATTTGTTTCGTGTTATTTTGTGTTTAAATCTTCCACTTTACCGTAATCGGGCTAATTATGCTGAAGTTTTCACTTTTGTAGGGAGTTCGTAAAACAAGTTTCCAATTTTATCAAAGCAAAATTACAGGTAAACAATTTTGAAGCAATTAACAGAATTTGTAGCTATTGGAGCGCCAACAAAAACACTTAAAGCCTTCCGCACCAACCCCTTTAGTTAACGTTTATCAAGTATCAGCGCCTTAGGTTCACCCAAATTACAGAGACCATCCTTAAAAACGAATTGGTTTGACGAAGAGGTATACATTCAACTTTTCTTTGCTTTTATTTCTAACTATTCTTTAAGAGATTTTAATGTGGTTAAGGCCAAAGTTAATGCGTGTGTATCCTTAGTGGCTTTTATGGCCATTGGGTGCTTAACAGGGACTTACGACAAGCCAGTTGTTGCATCGTCAGAATTCGTTTTAGAGACTCACACACTTAAGGTACTTTTATATGTTTTTTATTTATTTTTAAAACGGCATTTATCTGTCTTAATATTTGGTCCTATTCTAGAAATTTCGTTAAAATAATTAATTTGCCCACTTCTAGTTGAATTACGTGTAATGATTTTGGAAAGAAATTTATCATGTAATTCAGCCACAAGTTGACAAATCTGTTATTATAATGCTTCTTTAAGAACAGGGAAAATTTTAAAGTTTTCGGCGTCTGTTTGCAGTCACGGAATGAAATATAATATTAAAAATAATTTAAATGAATTCCCTACACATTTTTCATTATTCTGCATGTTTGCTATTTCTGGTGAAGCATAAATTTGTTTAAAGGTGAAGCTTTTGAGATTGCCTTGAAAAAAAAGGAACATAATATTCTGTTCTTTAAATTTTGCTATGTTTGTCCTAACAGGTTTAATTAAATTTCCTTCCCTTTACACCTCTCATTATATCCTTTATAAAAAATGGGGAAAAGGAGAAGGCAACGTTAAATATGAGGTAGAAGGGTGTCGGATAAATCTACATATGTTATTAATGTTAGCAATTTTAAAAACTCTGGTTTCCTTGGAAATAAATTATTAATGTATTTTCGATAGCATTTTTGAATCGTGTTCTACAGAATGAAAAGCTTCAAATTTTGTCTTCGACGTTTTCCTCTTTATTTTAAATAAACTGCCAAAAAATTCCAGACTTAAAAGTTCAGTCAGAATTACATAAAAAATGAAAGATTTCAAGCGTTGGACAAAATTTCTTTGGTTTTTAGCTCAAAACCATTTTCCAAGATTCAGACAATGTCAAAAATTAAGTTCAACTTTCAAAAAGATTTGACCTTGTTAACTCCCGTAATAGATTTTATGCTCTTTAAAAAGGAAAGTATGACTTCGTCTGGCCCATTCAACACCGCTTGTGAATTTCTGTATTTTTCTGTTTTTAATGTAGTCTCCAACAGAAAATTAAATGGGAGAAGGTGAAGCGAATTGTCTCATTTGTAATAATGAGTCCTTATCTATAAATACATAAAATTAATAAGAGTTGTGGATTTCGAAAAAGAAACGTTTTTTGGCCGAAATAATCTTTCACATAGCTTTATGCGTATACAAAATTGTTATTAAAAAAACGTTTCGTTTTCGAGTTCGATAAATTTCTTTAAGCTTATAAAAAGTGGTCCGAATTTCATCAGCTTGGGCCTGTATTAATGGGGTTTCGACGGTCACCGACCGTCAAAACATTTTCGAATTTGGTTTTAATTTTTTGAAATTTTACGATCTTTCACTTCAAGGAAAATGTTTCATTACCATTTTCATACTCAATATCGTTATCAGTGGTAAAAAAACATGTTATTATAGTATTCTATAGAAAATTAAAGCTTTTTTTTTTAATTGTATGTATAGTATATATACAATAAAAACAAAGTGAAAATTGTAATTGTATAATATATTTACAAGAATCGTGTGATTAGCACGGGGTAAATATTTTAATATCAAATCACAGTACAGTACATTTTATGTTCTTTATGTGCTCTTGTAATTTGGCTTTTAACCGCGTTCTGGGATTTTTTCTAAGCAACATTAGAAGGGTATAAGTTTTATTAAGAAAATTAAAATTGTCGACATGTTCACAACATTCTCCGTTTCCGCGTGTTAGTTTTTGTCAATTAGCATAATTAATTGGTGATGAAAGAACACTTATTAATAACGTGATCAATTGGAGCTTAAAAAACATACACGTCTTCGATGATTAACTAAAAATCCGCTGAAATGAAAACGCAATAACGGCAGCAAAGCCAACAAAAGTAAAACGCTGAAAAGCACTGAGGTAATTGTTTAATTTCACATTTTCAACATACCGTCTAATCATTTTTGATAGAGGCAGAAAACGAATGGTATTGTGTTAACAAAAGGGTACAAAGTATGCCAAGGGATGGTGTAGAGTGAATCAGGACGGTTGGTTGATCTTTTATCTTTTAAAAACTGATTAAAACGTCCGTTAGTTACTGGACCTTTCGCGATGTTGTCATCAAAATTTGGCGAATTACACGGACCTCCAGGTACATCATAAATAATAATACCCATCCAATTAATGCACAGGGTGTTTATTTTCTTTCTGGACAGTACTCAGCCGCGTATTTATATGTATTCTTGATAAAACACATTCCTAGCCGTTTTGCTATGATTTTTGACTAATTTTCCAGAGTCATCGCAATAAGGCGGAGGAAGGAGTATCATGAAAATAAGGCGCCGCGCAATGCAGGTGATTGGAATTTTAACTTGGAATCGTACTAGAATCTTCCTACAGGACTCATCTTCCGAAGCTCTGTAGCGATGGAACAAGTCGAGTAAACCATCTTAAGGAAATCGCCGCTAAATGCTATGAAGGTGACAAATTGCTTTTTACCGCCTGTTATGATTCTGGTGTTCTTGAAAATTTTTAAAAACATTTTAACGTTCCCATTAGTAACAACTGAGAAAATTAACTATATAATAAAAGTAGCGAATAACCTAAAGTAACTATTAAGTATTTCGAATGTAAAAAGTTTTTGGACTGTTTAAGTATGGGACGAATTCACTTTGTGTTCTTTTTATACTATAACTCATTGATACGATGAATGTACACAAATTTGGGCAGGGTCTCATTTGATGCCATTAATATTTAAGCAACCAAAATGAGTTTGAGTTGTGTAGAACTTCCATTCTCTTTTGTTTACTTTCTTCCTTTTTTGCGGCATTTTTATTCCAATTTTTTTTTTTTTTAACTTATAGGCAAGTGAATAAATGAAGTTTACTATTAAACAATCTTTTAATTATCACCACAATTTTTCCTATGTCCTATGTTTTTAACAGGTTTTGAAATAGTTATACATATGGTAGGTTCCGGATTTCCACTTGAGCCAATTAAGAGACAATTGACCATTTTGAATAAAAGAAGAATTAAAAATTGTCTCATAAAAACAATGTAAAATAGAAACCTAAAGCTAATGCAAAACTTGGAATCGAAAATGA
The DNA here is from genome assembly GCA_963920795.1 of Eutolmus rufibarbis. NCBI lineage: Eukaryota > Metazoa > Arthropoda > Insecta > Diptera > Asilidae > Eutolmus > Eutolmus rufibarbis. The sequence goes on along the minus strand of OY987206.1, from coordinate 38,439,549 downwards.
TAGTGGTAACCCACCCGTACGTGTAATATTTTCAATTAATTCGATTGATTTTTCTAATTTTATTTGAAATACATTTCTGGTCCACTTTTTCAATGCAGCAACGTTTTCGATATTGCGGCTAGAAAACAATATTAAAAAGTTTGTCGGTTTTAGAAAGGTCCGGTGCTGTTGAAAAATTTTGTAGATATAAAATAGTTTCCAGTCCTGTAAAAAGAAATGGGCTTGCACGGCAGGAAAGGAAAATTAAAGACGAGCAATTATTTTTTGTCAAAGTTAAGCCAATTTTTTAAATTCCTTTATTTTCATTTTAATAATATTTTGTTGTTAGAAAAAAATCAGTTGTTTAAAAACATGGAATTATTAAAAATGTTCATTTGATCAACTAAACAAATGTAGCTAGCAACAAATTCGAGTGAAAAACAAACAATTTCTCAAATGAAATGCTTTTTACAATAATAATCTCGTCAGCGCTCATCTTAAGATATTTTTTTTTTGTTTTTTGTGTTTTTTTTCAAGGTTTTAATAAATATTTCTCTCACTTTATTAATATTTCACATTGCAATGACTTTAAAAAAATTATTTGCTTTGTTTTTCATCGCGTGTTTTGTTTTTTTACTATACATTTCATCTCCATAATTCTCAGTCAAGTAATATAATAAAAACGCAAATATTTTTTATCATAGCATAACAAATTAATAAAATTAAAATTTTATCTCCTCCTTATTCTTCCTTTGTTAATTAAATACAATTTTATAAGCTAAAAGTGTGAAAAATTATTTTTTTGTCTTTTTTTTTTGTTCTTTTTTGTATTTTTTTTTTCATTTACCTAGTCATAATTATTTGAATTATTAAAAATGTTCTCTTACGAAAACTAAACCAACAGATAAATATATTCTTTATTTTTGTATTGTGCATTTGGTTTTCCTTTCCTTCTCCTTAGCTATGTATTATGGAACTAAAATAATTAGATTATCATTTGGGACCCCAATTTGCTGGTGAAAAATCTCTTTGCTCTTTTTGATTAAAAATATTTTGGTGTTCGACAAGCTGGAGCCCAAATGTATTTTTTTTTTTTCAACAAGATCTTTGGAGGTGTGACGAAATTTTGTCAAATAATTCAGAACTTAAGGTGTTAGATTTTATCTCGTCTATTGTGTGGTCCGGCCACGGTGTACATATTTTGTAAAAATAATTCGACTACCTTGAAATGTTTCATTGTACTTAAGAAGAAGTACAAACTCCCTCGTAGCTGGGGAAGATGCTACTTTGGGAGTCTGTCTTACTTTCGCTAGTGAAAAGATTAAATTTTTCTAAAAATTATAATGATAAACATTCTAAGCTGCTACCTGAAGATCATCTTTCTCATTTTTATTTTTTTATTTTTCTAATTCTCATTTTTCACTATACAAACTACGATTTTGGCTTAACATTTTCACACTTCTCCTCTCGTGAGGGGAGCAGTTTCCTTATTTGTCACTGGTCGTATTTTTGGGAGGACATCGTTTTTTGCAGAAGATGAATTAGGCGGTATAATTGATTTCTATTAAACTATTGGTTACATGTTACAAAACTTGATTTATGACCTTGAATATTACACAAATATTACAAGTAATGATCAAACATTTGTCTAGATGGGAGAAAATCAATTTTAAGATTGGGTATTCTATCATCAAATACTGTTAACATGTATTAAGAAGCTACGCAGTTAATATGAAACTTGGTTTTGGTTTACGATTCCTAAACATTTTGCAATTTGTTTTCTATTTGGTACTAATGTTTCTAAATTATGAACCGGAAAATAAAACTAGTAGAATGGCTTAGAATGAACTTTAATCATATTTTTCTTTTTACTAAATTGTCATTTTAACTAAATTTTTACAAAATGTGTCTAACTCCTAAACTTGTGTAACCATATGTCTATAATATATAGATATTATATATGCATAAATTTTGTTTCTATATGCATAAATCGAAATCGTTTTGCATTTATATAAATATAAATAAAAAAAATAATCCAATGCTTGTAATTATGTTTCAGCTATATGAATGATTAAAGGGACTGGACTAAAAGAAAGAAAAACATAGTGTTGCATTATTAATTAATATTTCATATAAATACGGCATAAAACATATGTATAGTAGTTTGTAGTTATATGTGGTTTCATTATTATTAATAGTTTTATTTAAACATTTTTTTTTTCTGGAGAGAATCTTTTGGGATGCTTTTTGTATTATATTATTGGGACCATATTTGCAAAATATTCAATTCAATTTTTAAAATATGCTTTCAATTAGCATTTCGAAGTTGTAAGTCATTAATATAAGGTTTTTCCTTTTTTTTAACTGTTTCTAGTTTTACATGTTTTCATACTCATTTCGAAATTTTACAAATAAAAAGTATTATAACTCTATACTCTACAGCATATTTTCTAAAAACGAAGCTATGGCCAATTTGCGCAAGCCGTCACATAAAAGTTAACTCGAGTGTGGGGGCTCAAAAACTGAATTTCGCAGCCATCTATAGAAATTAAATTTCGAACACAACCGTAGGTTTTACTGGGCATTTAAATCAGGATATTAAATTCAATCCTCTTATTATTGATTGGTGTTATAACTCTCAAAAGTTCTATTCTCAATTCAACTTCGAATTCAGTTTTCGTAGTTCGCCTACTCAATATACTTAGTTTAAAAGTAGCACGACACAAAATCGCTATTCAGCTATACGCTAGATAGCAGTTTTTTGGGGGCAATGTGTTAACTGGGCATTTTATAATTAATTTGAGGTATATTTGAGGTAGTAAGCCAATCAATCACTTCGTAAAAGAGGTGAAATAAAGGCTCATAACAATGAAGTAAGAACGTATGCTAGTTCTTTTCGAATCATAATCAAAACGAGGTTCAATCGATATAAAAATATCATTGTATGGTTAAAGCTTTGGACCGTTCTAAAAATTTTAATTTATATTTAAAATATGCCTCACCTTTAAAATACAAAATACGAACGACCTGTCCTCCCATAGCCTTTCTATTAATTCACTATCATTTCAACAGAAATTGTCAATTAAAAACTATCTACCACAAACATCTATAAATACTTGATATCAACTACAGTACTTTACATAATTACTGATCACAATATATTTCATTCCCACAGGTGTTCCTCTCATGTCGATAAATGATAAATGTTGATGAACAGAAAATTTAAAAAGAAGCATAGGGCTCATAGATTTCGTTACACCTCAAAAATCTGTTATTAAAAACTGAGATAAAATTATACGAAAAGGAAAGTAACAGTTGAGAAATCTAAAAGTATTTTGTTAAATCCTAACTGATAAAAAATAACTATTTATAAAAATTTACTAATTTTAGTATTTGTTTACTTTATTTTCGCTTCCTAAGATCACAAAAAATATGTTTTCTTTTTTTTTCCTCATTGTAAAAACTAAAAATATTTCCTTTCTTCATATACATTAAGTATTTTACAATGTTTTCACTTTTGTTTCTTGACTTTAATGTTAAAGATAAAAATGCTGAAAATTTATTAGTAGAAAGTTTGTTTTGGAGCTGTAAAAAACATAAGTTAATAGCAACAAATTTTCAGCATTCGACTATTTTTTGTTTGTTGCTTTTTTGTTTTCTGAAATTTTATTGACGTGCGTGAATAAATTGTTCGACCTTCCGATCATTAGCGATTGGAATTGTATTTCATTTTTTATGTTGCTAGAGTTTGTTTTTGGATTTTTTGACATTTTTCTTTTTATTAAAGGTAAATGTATATAATACAATGTATATAGCTAAAATGTATGTGTTAACAAAGAAGCATTTTTTTTTTGTTTTTTTTTCTCTATTAATTACATTTTTTTTTTGTTTTGTCGGCTCAAATTTCACGTTTATTTGAATAAATTTATTCTCTTTAACTAGGAAAAAAATATTTTTCTTGAATAACATTCGTCTGTTCTCCTCGGACTTATTGTTGATAGTATTAAAAAGCTTTCTATGTTTCATCTTAGATATTTTGTTTTTTATGTTGCTTTCTTCCAGGTATAAAGTAATTCTATTCTGTAGGTGTTTCATTTTGTATTTATTTAATCTCTATTATCCGTTTTTTTTTGTGTGTTTGTTCTTCACAGTTGCGTTTTGTTTTCTTAAATAAGAAATTTTTAAAAAATTTCTTACCTAAATATTTATCTCATTTTGTTAATTTCATCTCTATCTTTATGTATAATATTAACATATGTACTCTTTGTTTGTTTTACAATTATTTATAATAATATTATAAAAAGGCTCGCCCCACCCCTCGCAATTAATGAATGCACGCAGAACATAACAAATATGTCTCTTATAAATTGATTTGTTAGATTTTTTTCATTTTTTTTCATTTTTTGGTTTCTTAATAAAAAAATTTCGTGAAATAAGGGAGGTTCTACATTACATGTTTTAATAGTTGGGATTAAAGTAAAATATTTGTTGTTGTTTTTATTTTGTTAACTTGCCGAAAATGCTCATAATTCGTTTTTGTGTTTTTGTTATTTAGCTTAATTTGCATTGTTATAACGAAACTTGTAGCTTTGATTTTGAATAAGAAGCTGGAATATGTTGCAAAATAAGTTATTTTGTTGTTCGTTCATTGCTTGTTTTTGTTTTTTTTAGTCTCTTCTGGTAGTTTTTGATGTTTCCTTTGTGAGAGTGTGACTACACATTTTATATTTTCGTGTTTAGTTCTTCTGCTTAACTTCTGATCATATTTTAAGATTTTTTTTTCTTTAATCAAATAAAGTTTTATTCGGCGAATCAGCGTAAGTGTGACGCTTGTCGTCTTATAATCTTTTATACATTGACTGAGAAAAGTCCAAGGCAAGTGTCAACGCACCGATGTACCTGCTTTTAATAAAAATTTCATCAAGACGATTTTTTAACAATCATAAAGTGCCGCCAAGTAAACGATTCGAAGCTCGCCTGCGCATGACAAATGGACAGATAGAGAAACAACCATGTCCAAAAAGAATTTGTTGGTTTTTAGAATATCTATAATTTTTCCAATGAACTTTTATATTTTTTATAACACATTATGCCAGTTTTAAGATATGTCTGCGAGAAATATATGGCAAAATTAAACAAACTAAAAATTTGGTTATGATTACCAATAAGTACTAATTAGTCCTCATGTAAAGCTACGTAACAAAGGGGGGAGGATTAAGGCCAAATATGTACATAGCTTTATATAGAGACGAATAAGTAAATACAAATTTTAAAATGATTTTCGCAGATCTAAATCTCAATTTAAAGAAAGGGGTTATGAATTACTACTTTAAGACAATGAATAGATAAAGCAATTCTAAAGAATATACAAACTCGAAAAATCTTCACCTTTCCTAATTTGCGTATTACATTTTTCTAACATTCTGTTCTTTACCTTTACAATTTGTTTATTTTTAACTTCTACATACAATTTAAAATTTCTTAATTTTATGAACGGCAGTACAGCAGAAACATGTTACAGGAAATTTAGAAATAGAAGAACAAAACCATTTGCAATCGTTTTGATAGCTTTAAAATATTATATAATATTTGGATGATTGTGCTCTTTAGGATGTGCAAGTTTTATCTGCTGGACGGAAATTCAAATTGTTAAATAGAAAAGTTGAAGTAGCATAGCATAGCAATAACATAATTTATATTAATATGTTGGTACCGTCTATAAATATTGCACGGTTGATATGATTTTGAAGCTGCGGTGTAGTTATCTTATGCATTTACTCATATTCTATTCTATTGTAAAATTCTTTCTTTATATCTAAGCATCTTTTTAGAGTGAAAACTAGGACTGAATTCGCTACTCATATATTTGGGATAGTTAGAAAGTAATTTAAGATTTTGAGGTATAAACAAATTAGCAGCATACGATGTCTAAAAGTACATATTAGTTTTAAACTGGCATGATGTAGGTATGATTAGTTTTAGAAACTGTCCCATTTTTTATGTTTTCTCAATTGTTTGGTGATGCCAAATATTACAAGAAAAATTGCTGACAAGCACGCACTTGTGTTTTAAATTCAATCTCTTTGAAAGTGACAAATTTTCTTTGAGCCGATTTAATTTGCTAGTAAATTTGACTAGAAATCTATTTCATTAGTTCACTACTAAAACGTGGAACCAATACCATAAATTATGGTTTACAAAAGAATTTACAAATTGTTGTAGGGAAATGCAAATCTACTCAACATTAAACAGGGCTAACATATAGATATGTTAAAGTTATATTAAAAATTTTTGTTATTTTCTAAAGCGGGGATATCCTTTTCATGGGATCATATCGAATTAATCTACCCAGGAAACATTCGCAGATATAAAACGATTATTTTAAAAATGTGTGTCACATCTCACATCTCTCACATAATTTTTACGATGCACAATTTTGAATTTGTCAAATCTGTGTATTGAGTAAATTGCAATTGAAACGAAGTGCACCGCAAAAAAAAGTGTAAAACGTTCAGAACGCAAGTCGATAGCAAACAAAGGCAACTCTACGCTAGTATTTCATCCTTAAATAGAAAAATTTTTTGTTTAGACTGTTTTAGAAAACATAACAACAATATTGCTTGAAGCACAAATATTTACATATAAAAGTGATTTATAATTCAAAACACATACCCTTCTTTGTTTATTAAAGCTTGTAAGTTATTATTAACGTGTCACATCATATTCAATTGTTTCATACAATTTTTTGATTTTATTTTTATTGTTTTCTTCTTCTTCTTATCATCTTTATTAAAACCTTCGCTTTGCTTACAATGTTGTTCGTTTGCATTCAGCTGTTGCTCTTAATTTAATATTTGTTTTTTTTTTTAGTCTCAAGCAAAACATCATGAGTGAGAACGCGCGCGCGTGAGTGCCCTTACTTGCAAATCTATTTAATTTGTTCATCAAATTTTTTATTATCTCAGTATTTATAATTATTTACGTTTTATTTTTTAAAATGTCCCCTATCGTCTTGGTCGATTGTTTTCACTTTTTTTTTTTTTTCATTTCTATCTCGCTCGTTTATAACTGGCTCTTCCGGTAAAACACTCGAAAATTAACCCTAGAGTGTTTCTAGTAAAAAGTTCATTTTGTTTTCATTGTTTTGCTGCTTATTAATTTTTTTAATTTTTCATTATTAATTATTTTACACTTTTCATAATTTTTGGATCACAACACTCTTGATTGAAGGTATGCAGTCCGTTCTCCTCGGCTCTGACTACTAGTTTGTTACTATTTTTGTTTAATGCTATTATTATTTAAGCGCCTTACGAAAAAAATTATAAGTAATTTTGATTCACAAGCCTATTTATTTATATATTCGTGTGCTCCACACTAAGTTTCACATAGCGCCCCAACTCCAAGATAGATCTTGCTTGCAAGGTAGTCCAGCGTCCTCGACAACTCGCAGCTGATAAGTCTCATAAATTCATGAAAATTTTATTTTTAGTGTATTTTGTTTTCATTAAATTATTATTCTTTTATTTAATATGGCAGTCGGCTTTCCATTTGTTTTTTGGTTTTTTTTATACACTTAGTATTTTCTATTATTTTTTCGTCATATTTATTATTTTTGTCTTAATTGGTCGAACCGAAATGGGGTGAAAATGGATTTAACTGAGAGAGTCCAACAAATATATTTTAATTAATTTTTCCGTACAGTGTTCCCCTTGATGGGTTCAATGTCGTGGGATTGTGCATTGCATTTTCTGGTGGACAACTATGCCCGTAGATGGCTCGGGGATATGGAAAGAAAACCGTAGAAACCAAGGGTCTGAAAATAATCGTCGTAACCACATAATGGGTATTTTTTATTCAGAAATCCCTTTATTAATTGTTGGTATACGTTGTTATTTCTTTTATAACCTAATAATTACTATTCTGTCGTGCTTCTTGGAGAGGGGGGCGAGGCCTGGCTCAGACATCCGCTGTTCGTAATGTGATACTCGATGATCTTGAATGTATTACAACCCTATGACCGTTTTTTATGACGAAACCGTCACTTTCGACGAGAACGGCCGTTTGACGAACCTGTGGATCACTACCGCTACCTTGACTACCTGGACTAAGTGGTCCACCGGAACCATCGTTATTATGCTGCTGTTCCTTTGGTGAACTGCAGTCTGGACTTCCGGGACCTCCGCTACCTTTAAGCTCCTTTATTTCATTAGCTCCCTCGCCCCCGCCATCGAAGTCAGTATCATCACCGGTACCGTCGTGGCCATCATCTTTATGCTGTTTATGCTTCCTCCACGCGTTTTGTATTAGCCGAGCACAATATTCTTCGCGTTGCCTCCACAAAGTAGAGGATACAGGCTCGTAGCCTTCTGTGTCCGGCCTTAACGCCACATCCCCAGCTATCTCAGGCTCCTCAATAGGATTACCTTTTCGGGCAAAGAAGTCCTTTGTTAGTGCATCCAAAATGTCGACGCAATACATAAGATCACCGCGACAGATGGGTATATCCATAGATATAATTTTATATTTGTTCGGCTTATGAATTTGTAATGGCGGCTCCAGTACGTCCAGAAATTCAGATAGCTGATCGTAGCGTATATATTGCGTGCCTTCTGGATCGAACTGTTGCCAAATTTCGTAGTACATATCGTAATCGTCGTCTGTTAGACCCTCTTGGACGTCTTCTGTTGCCTGACTGTAATTCTCGAGGATGACGGCGATGTACATGTTAATAACTATCAAAAAGCTTATAACTAGATATGACAGCAGATACGTAATCCCTACTGTCGCCGATCCACAGTTTCCTGGATTTCCTTTATCGTTGTCCGCTTCGTCACATTCTTCTTCATTTATTATGGCGTCTAATACGCCGTCCCAACCCGCTGAGGTAGACATCTGTAAGATTATAAAAAATTAGCGTTTTAGTAAACTGCATTTTTATTGCGACACATATCTGAGAGTTATAGGATCAAACATTAGCACAAACATAATTTTTTCACTTATAGGAGGTATTTTAAGATAGTTGATTAATATTTCAATTGGTTACAAAAATCATCGCCAACCAATTATTGGATTAATCGAATAAAATCTTAGGCGATTGAATTTTTAGTTACCCAAGCTTTGCGTTGCTTCTCGCTTCTACAAAAAGCGATGAGACAGATCGATTAATCCAGTAATTGTTTTGCCAACTGAAATGTAATCGTCTTATTTTCAATCGTTTATAGTGACTTCATTTTTAACTGAATTCAAATATCGATTAAATTTTCGTTTAATTTAGGTTTTAATCGATTCGTATCGACCTCCTTTATTTTGAATTTATACATACATATTTTATTCTTGAAGTTTGATCATATAAAAAAATAAAATTAATATGAACATACCTGAAATAGTAATATCATACTCTGTCCGAACGTCTTAAAATTATATACATCATCTAATCCGCTCCTTTCTTTAACGTGCATGAAGAATGACATGCCGAATATTGCGAAGATAAACATCACAAGGAAAAGCAGCAGACATATATTGAATAAGGCTGGCAGGGACATGGCCAAGGCAAAAAGTAATGTACGAATACCTTTTGCACCCTTGACCAAACGCAGGACTCGACCTACTTTAGCTACACGCACTACACGAAGTAATGTTGGCGATACAAAATATTTTTCGATGATATCGCTAAGAACAAGACCTGGAAAATGTTGATAAAAGTTAATTTATGTAATAGGAATTCGATTTAGTCCTAAAACTTACCTAAGATGGATAGAATGACTACTACAACATCGAACAAATTCCACGGCTCGACAAAATAATGGTAACGTAGCGCGAATATTTTTAACAGACATTCAGTACTGAAAATCACCACGAATATCATATTCAAATAATCTAAAATATCATTTATCGATTGTGGTTGCTTGTAACAATCGAGGGTCATCGTAAGCATGTTAAAACCGATGAACAACATGATGATCATATCGAACTTTTTATCGGTGACTATTTCGAACACTATTGCTTGAGGACGCCACTAAAAATGGGATAGTGTTATTATTTGCTATTATTGTTTGGGGTGTAACTTACCCTAGGCCTAGGTATGGCCTTAAGGGGCTTTTTCGAGCCCATCTTCTTCATGGCGTTGTAGTATTTCTTCTGATCCTCAGTCATGAACATTTCAAGTGACCCACCAGCTTTCTTCTTCTGTTCGTTGAAATTATCGATGATCACACCAATGAATAGGTTAAGCGTGAAGAACGACCCAAAGATAATGAAGAAAACGAAATACAAGTACATGTAGATGTTGGTTTCCCGAATCGGTTGCTTGTCCACCTGTGGAAAAGTTGAAATAAATTTTTCAATAGTCTATAATAAAACCCCAAAAATAATCATACCTCTCTCGAATCGATGGCATCATTCATTATTTGTATCCATCCCTTAAATGTTGCCACTTGGAACAGACACAGATACGCATTACCGACATGATCGAAATTCATTGCTGAATTTTCCCATGTGTAGTTCTCATTAGAACAGGCATTACGATTCGGAATTATTTCATGACTAATGTAACTTTTATTAGAGTCAACGCACTGAAATATATAAGAGAATATATCCAATTTTCTTTTTATAGGGAAATTTAGATTTGGGAAATAGAATACTCACCTTAAAATATTTACCAGCAAAAAGCTGAACACCCATAATGGCGAATATAAGCCAAAATATTAGACACACCAATAGCACATTGAAGATGGACGGTATAGCTTGAACCAGCGCGTTAACAACGACCTATCGTTGATCAATGTCAAGTGGGCACGTTTTTTTGATGAAAGTTGTAAAGGTAAGAAATAATTATATATTAGAATATGTCGATAATTGATTGTTAACTATTATAAAAATGTGGACGTTTTGAAGCGATATTTTTGAATACTTTTATCGGTTATGACATATGATCAATATAAAAATTATATGTCTATAGAACAAAACCCATGACTAGTATAACAGTTTGTATAACAATTAGGTTAACTATCTATTTCATTTGCAAGTAACGTTATTGTAAAAAAAAAATATGATAACCAAATACGTAAATAACAAATTTATAACCACTATAACAGTTGTTCCAAAATATTTGGTGGGCTTTGTCTATTTAAGAAATTGTTCGTCTGAATGTTATATAACAATATAAATGTACTATACACATCCTGGATAAATTTTAATAAACCGGAGCTTGATCATTCAAAAATCTCGCTTATTTTAATTAAAAAAAAAAAAAAATAATTAAAAGTTTAGTCTAAATTTTTTGCATCAATAGAAAAATCACAAAAATATCCGTTCTTGGCTTAACGCATGCAAGGCAAAAACCACTAAAAAGACATGTATTAACATTTAAACCATCTACAAGCATGCAGGTCATGCGGTGAACAACTATTTTTAGCGCAGGAAGCATATCATGGTTTTGGCTCAAATTCCACTGAAGCATTTGTGATACTGGGAAAACAAATCTGTTTTTTTGTATCTTGGTTAGTGAGAAAATGAAAATAGCAATCTGAGTAGGTGTGGGTTATAGTTAGAGAGAAATCATTGTTTAAAAAGAGTTAAATAAAAAGTGACAAAACTGAAACATAACTTGATGTTGCTAAAATCAAAAAAATATTCGTTTTGGCTTTTTCTTTTATCTTCAATTCATTTGTAGTTTTAATCAAAAACCAGGTAAATTTGTTCTGTTGATTTATTGTTGGGGTTTTTGTTTTTGAAGAACTGAGAGTAAGTACTGTGGGTGTTTATAAATCGTTAAAGCGGATATATTTTTTAGTGTTTGCTTTTTGAGGGCTGTAGAAGCTTTCATGGGTATAGCTTTATTTAATAATTTTTTTTTGTGTCTGTTAAGCCTGGGCAAATTGTCTAATGTGATTATGGTGATGTAGAGGCAATGATGCAGTGGTGACTGAATGTTAGAACATTTCGGATTTTCTTAAAAAAATTGTACAATCCTTATTTTATTGTGGTGCTATGATCTATTGTATTAAGTTTTGTATTTTTTTCTTCTAATTAAAATACTCTATGTTTTTTTTTTATTCCAATATTTGTCTAATTCCAAGATCCATCTACCTGGGTTAATATTAATCCCAGATTTATGAATAATTTTGGATCAACACTTTAAAATACCATAGCAGCAAATTCAAATCCAATTTTCTCTAGTAATTTCTGACTAAATTTTTAAAGTTGAGAAGTTTCAACTGTTATATTGGATTTTTTTGAGAATATAATTTTTGATAGTTTCACGATCTGCATAATTAGTTTATTTTTTTATTTATTATGAAACTCTGAAACATAAATAACGGAATCAGAAAACTTTGTCAGTTTTATTATAGTTCTAGTGCTCTTGATTAATTGTGCCCTGCTATAATTCATGGGCATAAAACTATTAAAATATTTGACTACGGTTGTCATTTTTATTTATTAAAACTCACTGGTATCTATCTTTATAACAGCTAGATTCAATTACAATGTTTTTGTTTCGCATTATTAATTTCTGATACATGCAGAATTTAAGTTTCCGTAGTCTGTAAATATGTATAATAAATACATATACAGATAACGTTTCAAAAGATTCCATACAAAACTTAATACAATTTAGGCTATCTATGATGCTTAAATTAAATATTAAATAATTTTTTTTTTCAATTTCGCTCTCGTATTCAGCAGCTGTGTGTAAAAAATTGTAGGCGATCATAAAAAAATACAAATATCTTCAAAATGGTAACCATTTTGAAAACATGTCTAAGGTAACAATTTCATTCCTCAACGATTCAATAAAAATAAATTTTTGCATATCACCTTTGGAACAATAATAATAAAAAAATAGAACTAATCAAATTTAAATCCAATCAAATCAAAAACTCTAAATGTTCATTCAGTTTCTAAGTTTCTAAAATTGTAAAAAAACTCAAAATTTGCATATTTTGTCTCAAATGTCTAAGAAAAATTCAATGTTAAAGTCCAGAAAACATACGGAAGAAAACTTTGTTATAATTTAAAAAAAAATACAGTCTTATTTTTGGGTTGATTTTGGATTGTGTACGTACCCTCATGCCCTGCATTCGGGACATGGCACGTAGAGGTCTCAGTGCTCTTAATGTACGCATGGTTTTGAAGGCTTGAATACCACCGGCCCCCAACAGTGAAGCAACAAAGTTGATTAGCGACACCTAAGTTCATCAGATAGAATTCATTTCGTTTTCATTTTTATAGCACCGAGTTGTTTTTTTTTATTTATGTAGTTTCACAAATGAAAAATATTTGACGGCTAAAATTTTAGTAATGATACTGTGATATTACAATTTAATTTAATAATGATGAAATTATGAATGATATATTTTGTTTTTTGAAATTTTAAGTTTTGGAGGGTCCATCTGGGCTCATCTTCCGTTCCTGTTTTGAATTCCTTGGTTACCGCTGCTAAATTATCGTAAACGGATAAAAATGATAATTTACAAAATGAACTAAGACAAAACACATTTAAAACTCATTCGAAATAACTCAATGTACAAAACGAAATTTTGTGTTGTTTTATATTTAATTGACATTCTTTCGGCGCATAACTAACTTCCTTCTTACAGTAGGCGCACAAGCACCTAATTTAGTCTTAATTTTTGAATGAATAAACTGAAAATCAGCGTTATTTTCATTTAATTATAATTTTATCTGCTATTTATGTGCATTAAGTGCCAAGTTTATAAGACTTTCCTTTAAATTTATTAAGTTTTTATTTGTATTTTCGGTTAGGGCAAACTGTTTGTATTTAATAATTTTTTAAATTTTTTCTTTTAATACGAAAATCAAAATAGAAATAATAATAAAATTAAATTATGTATTATTATTTACGAAGTACGCAAGCTATAATAATTTCCACTCTGATTGGACTAAAGTTATAATTATTGGTCAATTAAGTAAATGAAGATTGTTTCTTACCAAAACATTTTATGGAAAAATTGAACTTACAAAAACATATTTCACGGTGTCTGGAATATTTAAAATTGGTATATAGATTTTCCAACTTGCATTCAATTTAAAAAAAAAAAGAAAGGTTTCGAATATGGAAATTTGTGTTAACCTTTTATAATTATGCCAAAGTCACAAGGAACAAAATTAGGTTTATAGTACCTATCTACTACCTCAAATTGAAAATAGAGCTATAAAAATATTTTTGTGGTCCAATGGAGGTATAACGAATTTAAGTCGTACAAAGTAGTAAATTTTATGACTACAATCTCAATGTTTGTCATTCGTCAGATCAGTTGTGTTTGAATATATTAAAAAATGAAGGAAACGTAATTTAATGAGGCCTGAAATTATGGCCAGAGTGTATAAACTACACTCATATTAATCCCACGAAAGATTTAATAGTTTAGTGGTATCTTGCTTTCTATGTAATCCAAAACCTAGTGTTAAACAAATTATAAAGATCAATTGAATTGAAATGAAATATACAAATAATAGTGAAAAAATACATCAATTTTTCTAATATACTTGCTTTTTCCATGAGATTTTTCATATTATTGAAATAAAATTAAAATTTAAAATTTTAACTTTGCAAGGAAAACACAAAAATTTAAGAAACATAAATTAGTAACCGAATCTTTAAAATTTTAGTTGAAAATTAAAATAAACTTTTTTATATGTACAAACACTACACTTAAATATTTTTAGAAGGTTTCAACAAAAAGAAGATATAAATGTAAGAGGATCTTTTAGATTTGAAAGAATTAACATAGTTTCTTGCTTTTCATAGCTGGACAACACACTTCACAAGAAAGCGACACATATGTGTTTATATTTATAATAATGTCAATATCAGGATTGTTGTGGGATTGGATTTGACATATGTATTTACTTTATGAGAACATTTTACTTCAGTTTCAATTTAAAACATCTTTTCCAGGTTCTCACAACAAATATCTGATACATTTTTTTTTTTACATTAACGAACCATTTGTACTGAAACATTTATCTTTTACAGAAGCAAGCTTTAGCTCAGTTTTATTTTAGAAAGAGGACTAATTAACTTATAATCAAAGTTAAACTCTTAATTTTTGATATTGGTTTTAATCTGTGCTGTTAATTAATCCTCTAAATCACATATGGACAGTAGAAATATTAAATTATATTGAAAAAACAAAGGAAAGTTTAAGGATGAATTAACTAAATAAAATTTTATAAACTTTTCGTTTTAAAAAATTTAAAATTAATTTTCATTTAATACTTTAGCAAAATATGTATTCATCGCGTTTTGGGAAAAGGAGAATTTTATAAAAATAGCGAAATATCGTCTATTCGGCTCTAGTTGCAGGTTTTCACAAATAACTTTATTTTTACTTATTCTAACTTCAGTCTTAAGATTTTATTATTTCAAATTTTTATTTTACATATTTTGCTAATATATTTATTTCACAAAACAAAAATAAACAAAACCAAATAGCGTCTTGATGTTTCGGTAGACACATAATGCAAAATATAGTAGATGAATGCAGAAAGGAAAATAAGTAAGACAAAACAGAAATAAAAACATAAATAAAGTGTTAGTTTACGTATACACGAAGACGGTAGCAATTTAAGGACAAAATTTATTGTTTTAGACAGTTTTGGACGATTTGAAGAAAATACGAAAAATAACTGGACAGAAGAGTCTTACACGAGAATGTTTACATATTTATGAGAATTATGCACAGATTTTTTTTTTCACTTTTAATACGTTGCTCACTTGTTAGTAATATTTATATAATTTGTTCATATTTTTTTAAACCGAGAATTACATCAGCATTTGCTGATATTTGCATATTACTTACTCTCATACCCTCCCATCTAGAGACAGCCCGAAGGGGTCTCAAAGCACGCAAAGTTCTCATTGAACGGAAGGCTGGAACGTCGTCAGAGCCGGACCATATAGCGCCCAAATTAATTAGAGATAGCTATGTGATGTGTATGAGAGTATTTACTAATGTCGTTTTCTTTATAATTAAAAATTCAATTAAACAAATCAAAAATAATTCAAATACTCGTTCTTAAAAAACGAAATAAAATTTGAAAACCAATTATCATAAAAACTAAAAAGGAATTTTGAAATAAAATTTAATTAAATGAAAATTATGAATAATTTCTTAGCCACTGCTGTCGAAGAATTTGCTTTTTTTTATGTTTAGTATTCTTTTCTGGTGCCTCAATTATATCTTTGGTTGTTTTTTTCTTTGTATATATATATATATGAATTTGAAATGATTTTTGATTTGATTTGAAGTGCACACTCACCATTACAATGATGAAGTCAAGCCAACACCACGCATTCGTAAAATAAACTTTAAAGCCCAGGGCCAACCATTTGATTAACATTTCTATGAAAAATATCACTGTGAATATTCTGTCCATATAGTAGAGAATATCTTGCAGTATTGGTCGTTGGGGAAGATGAACGTCTTCTAAAGCCTAAAATTGGAAAAAGAGATAAAGATATACCGATGGTTTTCGCTTCTAGAAATATTGTTTTTTTTTTATGAAAGGCTGAATGTTGTAAACGGTATTTAACTTCGATAATATTACATCGACAAGAATGATTGCAATGAGACTTATTATATGTGTCGATTTTCACTTGGAAATATTGATCTTTATTGTCGAGTCCATTCAAAATAAGTGTTGATATTTTTCATAATGTCGATGTTATCATGAACAGTTTTCGACATTATCAAAAGTGTTTGTATCAACAAAACCAAGTATCGATATTATCGATATCGAAAAAAATATCGACATCGAAGGCAAAAGTATCGATATAGAAAACAAAAGTGTCGATTTCACAATTATTGAGAATTATATATAGTATAAAATTTACTGAAACAA
The DNA here is from genome assembly GCA_963920795.1 of Eutolmus rufibarbis. Lineage (NCBI taxonomy): Eukaryota > Metazoa > Arthropoda > Insecta > Diptera > Asilidae > Eutolmus > Eutolmus rufibarbis. Next base: position 38,422,704 of record OY987206.1, on the reverse strand, counting down.
CATTCAGACTGATTATGCTTTAGTTAAAAATTATTTAGTACTTACCAAAGCTAAACTACTAAGTAAAATCATAGTAATAACGGCTGTTTCAAAATATTTATTTTCAATTAATTGAAAAGTTTTCAGTCGCAAGTTGCCCCATCCCTGCCAGAATGGTGAATCTTCATCGCCGGCCAAGAATGGGAATTTCTTGTAGTAGGTTTCTGGGCAGCAATCGGCTGGATATTCATCCAGAATTACATCTTCAGCTTGAACAATGATGCCTTCATCCAGGGGACGTTCGCCAGCTTCGCCCTCTTCGCCCTCCTCCTCGTCGATGCCCATGTCCTCTTTGCTGGCATCGCGCTTTTCTTCGCCCTCTATCGTCTCAGCGCTACCTTTATGACTTTCATCCTTGAATGGTCGATTCTTATGGCTACCATATGAATTAATGCTGGCAGTGTCATCGTCCTGCAAGGACAAACCTCTATGGTTTAGCTCGTGTTCCAGTCTATTGTCTTGGTGGTTAATGGAATTGCCAATCAACTAAGATGGGTAGAAAAAGATACGTGAAAGCGGGGGCTGGGATGGAAAATAGGTAGGCTTACCGTCGCATTATTCATTAACGTTTTCCCCTTTTTCGCCTTGTTCTTGAGATCCCCAGGGATGGTAAACTCCATGCCGTCTCCGATTGCTACCTCGAGCTGGTTCTGTTCCTTCGGGTTCTTCTTAATCAGTCCGTCCGCCAGGATGTCATCTGGTCCTAACTCGAGCTCATTATCACCATGTTCTGCAGAAATACAACGACAAACCCCCTTGCCTATCGTATCCGTTTCGTTTTTTTTTTTTTTTCATAATTATATTGTTTTCAAAAAATATAATTTTCCAAAAATTCCAATTTTTACAGATCGGCCATTAAACAAACATTGAACACACATTTCCCGAGTTATATTTTCAAACATTGACAATAATTTGATGTTAAAATGAATTCGGATGAAAAGTTAAAGTATGATGATAACGAAACGGAGGGGATGATAGCCGTATGAAAGGGGGCAATTTTATGTCAAGAGCCGAATTGCGGATTACGTGCCAATTACAAATACAGACACAATACGAAGAATAAATGCACACAAAAACCAACACAATTCGACACATTTAACACAAATGCAACACTTATCAAACAATTTGTGATTATTTTAAAAACTCTTTTTGTTTGAATAATGTTTTCAGAAAAGGGTCACCAAGGGTGAGCCAGAAATGACCCTTTTCAGTTTATTTTGTTTATTTAATATATTATATATTTTTTTGGAAAATGTTTTTTTATGAATATTCGAAAAGAAAAGTGATGGAGGTGGGCATTCGCGTGTCTTTTCTTGGATGCTTGCTTTAAAATGCTTTTGTCTCTTCTTTTTGTTTTTTTTCGGGAAACAAAATTTGGAATTTAGAAAAGTATACTTGTTCTGCTCTTCTTTGAATTTTTGTCGTTGGAAAAGTTTTGCAGACCAAAGCAAAAAACAGAGTTTCGGTGTTATTTCATTTTTCTGCAGTCTTTTGCTTTGGTAAACACTTAGATCTAAGAAAAGGTTTCCATATAAGGAACAACTTGAAGATTGTCTTGCAAATTTTTAACATTTTTAACTTTTCCCAAAATATAAGTAAATTTAGAATTTTATTATAAATTAGTAACAAGTTCTTTCCTTGTATGGAGCCCCCTTTAAAAAAAATAAATCTAGAAAAGTATAAAGAAAAACTAAAAAACAGCTAAAACGAAACACATCAAACATAAAACAAACATAAATATACTCTTATTACTATAATTACTAAAAGTTCTAGTAATCACACTAAAAAACATAAAATGAACACTTTATAAGAAGGATCAAATCCACTGTTTTACTTTCATATTATATTTCTCCTTCATCTATTAATTACTATTAACCGGGTAACGAACGCCTTACTGTATTTACATATTCTTCTATGCAAATCATACAAACAGTCAAATCAACACAAATCTGCACAGAGCGAAAATAAAAAAAATATTGGTTATATCAATTATATTGCCTAAATATTTTAACCATGATTGTATCTTTATAAATAATATTTTTTATTTGTTTTAGAAACGGTACGTCAGAAACCTTTATATACATTTTTTATGTCATTTACATATCGAATAATCATGTTGAAATTTTTAAGTTCGATATTTATAGACGTAACATGCAAATATCGCCACCTATTTGTTTTATTTCCGTCTGTACATTAAAAATTATATAGTAGAAGAAGCCAACAATTTTACTGTATTTTCCAATGAAAAAATCATACTAAGAAAATCATACTGTTTCTCGCTTTCAAACTGTTCGAAATTAAATTTCTAATTTTTAAAAATATATTTGTGTGTAAATTAATTCCTACATTTGCATTAGTTGATAACATCATTTTCTAATTGAAAAACTCTAATAGACCATTTTTATCTTCACATAGCTTATTCTGTAATTTTTGAGCAAAAAGTTGGTATACGTTGAAATTGTTTTTACAAGTCCAATAGCAAACTTGTTATTAATATATGGAAGAAATAAATAAATTTTCTAAGAAAAAGCTAAAGTATATGAAATATAAAAATGTAACTTTTAAGAAAACAAATTTGTTTACCCGACTATTACAATTTATATAAATATTGTGAAAATATGTTATGCTCTTGTTAGGATTATTGATTTAAAAAATAGTTTCAGAAATCTGGTGTTCATATTCCAAACGAAATTAACAGATTTCTATGGATATTAAACATAACTACATTACTCTACATTATGCTTAAAAATCGTTTGGAGTTTAAAATTCAGGTGTTCTTGAAGTATTGGTCCTGTTCGCACTGTTTAAGGAATTGATCTAATTTTCGAACACCTCGTATACATATGCAATTTTTGATATACACCAATTATTATTTTGCGAAAAAAACAAAATTTTAAATTTGGGGCAAACTACCATTATGCGAATGGAATTGATGATTTAAATACGAAAAAGAGAGTGACGTAAATAAAGCGGGGACATTTAAAGTAACATTTTCAAGTCTAACAGAGAGTTAATATATTAATGGAATGTAAAATGTAGGTACATAGAAAGTACAAAAATACGTACAAAGAATAGTTTACATATATTTTTAAACTTCGTGTAATAATCTTCGATTACTAAAAAACTACTATTATTCCGATTTAAGTCTAAATTGTCCTACTTCATTATCTTTATTCCAGCCTTTCATTTTGTTTTTTTCATATTGGTGTGTTCGTGAGCCGGTTAATTGTTTGGAATTTATAATTTAACATTTAAACGTAGGCAGTTAGCAATTTCATGTAATATAGGATGTGATTTAATAAAAACAAATATGAAGCATAAAGAAAAATGATTTAGGAACAAATATTTGAATATCTATTTGTATCTAGTATATTTTTACTATATTTTATTAAGTACATATAAGTAATTTCCTTTGATAGTATTTTTTCAAATAAGAATTTACAATTAGTATGATTTATACCCAAAATTATCTCTTTAATTTTTTTCGAAAGAAAATTCAGTGTTATAAATTTGAAAATTTAGAGAATATGTAAAACAATATGGAGGTACACATAAACTATAAAACAATTTTATGACATACACAGTTAGAAAGGAAAAAGAAAATATAATAAATTAAAAACGTAATATATGAAAAATGACAGAGCGAAGCATATAAGTCCGTTGAGGCCCAACTCAGTCACTTGAGGTTTGTTTTTTTTACGATTAGCATGGACTATTCAAATTTTCTCTCAATGTTGATAAGGTTCTATACCGACTTTTAAAACTTTAACGACAGTAACACGATCAAATAACTAATTTATTTTACGCACCTACCATACCTTAATTTCGAACATTCTGAAAGTATTGTGTGGAAAATAATTGAAAAGATAAACAAACAAAATTACGAAAACATTGTTTATCTGGTAGTAAAATGGTTTTGTAAAAAAAACATTACGTTAAATGTAAAACGTTCAGTCATACAGGAATATCCAAGTAACCAAGGAACAACTAAAGAGAATATATTTGCTCTAGCTGAAGGATTTCCAAGAAAAATTACATATACATATAAAGTTTATGCAAAGTTATACGTATCATACGAGTATATAAATATGAACAATTAAACAAGTGGATAAAAACCTTCGCTCCATATCCAACTGATGTGATTGGTCCTCTCACCTGGTGGTTGATCGGAGATTTGATTTGTCAACTTATTGCGTATCGTCTTAAGGGCATCGGCCGTGGTCTTTTTCACCCAATTTATAAAGCGTGATATTCTATTAAAGGCTTCAGCTATTTTATTTGTATCGTTGTCGGCTGTTGGCGCTGATAAACTAGACGAACCGAAATTTGACAAAAGCAAGGCCAAGAAAAGGTTAAGAACCTATAAAACATATTCATTAATTTTTCTGTTCATCATATTTGAATCTCAAATCGAGACCAGTAGCTCGTTTCTATATCTCAAGTTGCAGAAACGAGGTGCAGATCAATGAATTACTAATTTTTTGATTCATTACTTTGTCTTCGGTTGAAAGATTTGATACTTACGACTAAGTTGCCAATAACTACTGTTGCTAGGAAGAAGGGAATGCATGATAAATCGCCAACGAGCATGCAATCCCACATAGATTCTATCCATTCTCCGCATAACACTCGAAAAACGATCATGAAAGAGTGCATAAAGTCTGTAAAGTTCCATCTTGGCAAATCGCCATCTGGGAAGCGATCCTTGTGATCTAAATTGTGAGAAATATTTGTTAGAAAATATTTTTTCATTATAACAGCTATTTTTATTATGATTACAGTAGTCAACGAATTTAAACCTTTTTAGCCTGGATTACGAGTGGTATTTATTTGTTGTTTGTGTCCAAAATGTAGGAAAAGGTTTTGCTTGATTTAATTTTAATTCCTCGTTCTGGACACAAACATAATTATACCAGTTGTTTTCACAATCCAGACTTAAAGGTGGTGTTGACTTTTTTAAATTATTTTTATATGTATGGCGTATAATTTTTTAAGCTTAGCATGCGAAGGTAGAAATGTGCGAACTATTTTGTGTACTGGCTAAATGCAATCAACTTCTCATAATTTTGAATTTATTATAAAACATATTTTCAAAACCACCAACCGAATTTTTTTAGATACTTAAGAGTAAAATAATATTAATACTATTTCGTCGTAAAAGTTGGCAGCGTCATTTGTTTTTATAATATTTTGAATGCGGGAATTTTATTAGTAAATATTTTAAAATGCCAAATAGTTTGACATGAGTCTTTTCTTTACATTTAATAGTATTTTCAATGTTTGTATGAAATTGATTACATTCGAAAGGCTGTGAAAATTACTTGTGCTAGTATAAGATGAAAGTAGCTATAGTAATGAATTAATACTTCAAGCTATTGAAGAGAAAGTAGTAAAATGCTACAAAGGAAGAAAATGAGTTAAAAGTTACCTCTGTAATACTACACACAGAAAACAGTCTACCTTTGTCTCTATATTGCGAAATGAAAACATTAAACGAATAAAACGTCTCTAGCTAATTTTGAGTGTATTTTTCTCAAATAATAATTTTGAAACTAAAATCAATTTTTATGAATGATACATAAGACACGTTTATATACGTAAATAAAATAACAGAAATAGAGTGAAGCCGATTTTTAAAAATGTGTTAAACTCGGATAGTTAGGAACGACACCAATTTAAAACTAACAATTATTTACATCAACAATTTTATAAGATAAATGAAAAGTGAAAATGGCGCCCACTCACCGTGATAGTTCTTTCCAAAGAGTTGCATTCCCATGACAGCAAATATGAAGATGATAATGCACAAGACAAAGGTCAGGTTACCCAATGCACCCATCGTGCGTCCCATAATTGAAATCAGTAAATTTAACGTTGGCCAAGACTTAGCTAGCTTAAACACTCGAAGCTGTTTTTATCGCAAACATTTGTTTTTGTTTTGGTTTTATTTGTAATGTTTATCCAATTTTCCAATTTGAGAAAAAGTCGCGGCAAAGCGTTAAATTGAATAAAAATGGAAAGAACAAGAAAAATATATAAAAGTGAGTTAAAAATGTTTTTATTATTTTGTGCGCTGCATAAGGGGAGAAAATTTTTAATAAGATGGTTAGTTGTAGCATTATGATATTAGTTTTATTTCTTTAAATATTTTTTGGGGGCGAGGTTTTGGATAGTTGTTCCACTAATTTTTGGATAAGTTGATCTCATTAAAGCAAACACATTGTGCATCTCAAATTGGGGGAGTTGTATGAATTGCTTGGGGGCAGCTTAAATTCGATTGCAGGCCTTAATCGAACTTTCCTTTCAAAAGCTTAATTTTTATATTGGTCAAACGATTAGCCACAAGAGATATTATAAATGAAAAAAATGAATAAGTTAGATAGAAAAATGAAACATTCCCAGCAGTCAGATGGCTCTGCTAGTTCATTAGGTACCTGTGTAGTTTTTGCCGAACAGCTGCATCCCCATGACGGCAAATATGAAGATAATAATGCACAAGACAAAAGTCAGGTTGCCTAAGGCACCGACAGTGCGGCCCATAATCGAAATCAATAAATTTAACGTTGGCCAGGATTTAGCTAGTTTGAATACACGCAACTGAAATGTTTCGATATATCAGAAAGAGTTTTTTAATTTTTTTATTTTTGTTCGAATTTTTAAAATTGATAAATTCCGGTATGCCACATGTTGTGGTTTAAACTGAAAGTACTGGAAGAAATGTTTTTAATTTTATGAGAGAAAAGTTCTTACCAAACGAAATGAACGTAACACTGACAATCCTTGTACACCTTCTAAGCCCAATTCGAGCAGAGATAGAGCGACTATGATGAAATCGAATATGTTCCAGCCTTCCTGGAAGTAATACTTCGGACTCATCGCTATGAGCTTAAGGGTGGCTTCAATGGCGAACGTTGCCGTGAAAAACTATTAAAAAAAAGGGTTTCGTATTAAAATATTTCTTTAAAAAATACAATGGGATGATTTGATTCCGCCAACTAACAACTATAAAATGCGATATGCATAGTGTAACGTTTTTTTCTTATTAGAATAATTCAATACCAAATATAATACAAAAGAGTTAAGATATCGGAATTTACTGGAGCACCTATATTATATATTTATATATATGTGTACACAAAATTATTATTTTATAATATATATTATCTAATCAAAGTTTTTCAACTGACGGTTTTCTGTAGTAAAAATAGTTTGATTAGTTAGATTTAGAATTTTATGTATGCTAGTCGTCGGGACCAGTACCCATATAAAAATGCCCATTGTCCTTTTGTTACTAAAAAATTACTTACATAGTTACCACTCTTAAGCGCCTTTTCCATATCCTTGTTCATGTCGTGATGATCAAGTGCCATAAACAGAGTATTTACGACGATACAGAGTGTGATGAAGAGTTCCACGAACGGATCGAACACGAGAAGTGATACCCACTTTTGAAATGTAAGCCAGGGCCAACAACAGTCCCAAACGCAGAACACGTCGATGCCCTTTAATAAGATTTCTAAAGCTTTGTCTTTAAATGTAGGACCATCTTCATCATCGTCACAGTCTGTTGGGAAATAGTAGACAGAGACTGAACAACAATGTTTCATTAGTCAAAGTATGCTACCGACTCCATCCATTTTTTTTTGTCTTTTAGTTTTATTTTTATTCAAAATAAATTTTGTTTTACTCTTTCATGTTTGTGTTTAAATTTTAACTTTGTCGTCTAACCGATTATCGACGGGAAAAAGAGGCTCATAACCTATCTGTACCAAATTTTTATGTTTGCTGTGTTTGTTTAGAGTGTTTGAAATAAGAATTTACTTAAGTTTACCTGGTTTGTTTACAATTTCTTACATTTTTTTTCATTGTATTATAACACTTTATTTAATATTTTATATTTTCTTGTAAACATACTAGGTTCTGATTAACTACGTGTTTAAAGTTAAAGAGATTTCTTGTTATTTGTGTCAAATATTAGAAGTTTTAATCAGCGTGTGCCTAAAGTTTACAAAATTACAAAGTTGTTTATTAAAGAAAAGCCCTATTGTGTATCTCCTCTGGTCTAACTACTTAGCGCTACAAGCTTTTTGAAAGAATTTACGAACGACTTGATTCATCTAATTAGAAGCCTAAACTATTCAAGGACTCATAAGCATATTAAATCCATAAGTAACCCGATTTAAACTTAATGCAGTACAAAATAACACAACTGTGTTTCGAGTCTTTTATTTAGGTGTGTTTGAGATTAATATTCTAAAATTTCGAGCTTGCAAATTATATGTTTTCCCAACTGTAAACTTGTTTACATTTTATAAATAATTGCAAGTAGTTTCGGAATGGTTACTTATAGATTTGCAATGCTTGAATTAAATAGGCGAAGAAAGTATAATTTTATTGAACCAATTTGTTTTTATTTAAAAAATGATTGAGTATTCTGAATTACTAGTTTTTAAGGTTAATTTTTTTAATGTGCCTTAATTAAAGTGGTGGAAAATGAGCGATACAGGAATGCGATCAAGATGATCTGAAATTCGACGGATAATCTGCGTTACAATTCTTATCTTGGTGCGAATTGTACTATTCAAAACAGAATTATTATATCCAGAATATTGGTCTATTTAACTGCTATAATTAAAGAAATTGCATTCTTTACTTCGAAAAGGAAAACAGTCATTTGTCGTTTGTGAGAGATATTTCCCGGAATAATGTTGAAAATCGACGTTAGAACGATTTTTCTTTCTTTACTCTCTTTTCTTATCTGAGTTATTTTGGAAAAGTTTTAAAACATTTTGAGACCAACCGGAATGTGGTATGCTATGAAAAAATTGTTCGGAGGTAGTATGTACTGCATATCATAAATAAAAATGTTAACTTAATCAGAGATGGTGAGGATTTCTATTAATGTTGTATTTAAATAAAGAAAAAAAAATTTTATTATAATAGCACCATTCTGGTCCCAAAAAATTTGATATTGGCATATCGTACTTCCAAAATTCATATCTTTACGGCGAACATTTCAAACATAACCCCATGTAACAGACAGACTAGAAATATTGCTATAAAGCCTCTGAAATATAAGTATTAGAAAAAGTATTCTCTTCAATTATTGAGTGTCAGTAGTAATTCCACGAATGAAGCAGCATACATTTTAGGTTTTGTATATATATAGGTGATATCCCGCGATCAATGGTACAAAAAACCTGCAGCTACAAAACATTATCATTTTGGTTATTATATTCCTACAATTGTTAAATTGATATTTAATTTTACCCTTAACATACATAGTTGGAGTTAGCCAATAACATTTTCTCTAAAATAGCTCTAGTTATCAGTGGCTCCAGTAAGTTTTTGAATTTAATATTTTGTTTATAGATTTAACAAGGCCCAATATACACTACCGCTCATAATTATTCGAACGATTCATATCAAGTTCTAAGTCCTACAAGTGAAGAAGACCTCTGGACAAAACTTCTTCAATGTTGGAACGAGATGTATTGAATATGGATATATTGAAGAAAATGTGCAATCACTTTAATTATGTATTATTTAGCTAATTATGTATTCTTTTTTCAATTAAATACATCTTAAGGAATACAAATGTGTGTCACAACTCGATTACACTGTTTTATATAAAAAAATATCAATTCATAATTGCAAACATATGAATCGTTCGAATAATTGTGAGTGGTAGTGTAGTTGCCATAATGTTTCGCATCGCCGATAGCACTTTTTTCATAGTACAACTTTGAATTTTGAAGTTTTTTTCTGGCAAATTAAATTTTTGGCAGACACATTTAAATTTATTTATTTTAAAATCCTAAACATAAACCGGGTAATTCATGTCGTGTCGAAAATGATGTACCAAATATGTACTTTGAGCAATAGGGGCACAGCGGTAATAAAAGTATCAAATTTTTCAAAAATCATAAAAATTAAAATAATTTCTAAATCATTGAAATTTTCTTTTTATTCCTAGTGATTATCTGTATCAATTAGATCACAGATCATGAAACGCCCTGTATGAACGCGAAATATTCAAGAATTAGGGTTTTTCATAATGGCTTATTCCAAAAATACTAAAAAAATTTAAGATGACTATTTCAATAGGACATTTGTAATAAAAATGATCAAAGTTCAAAGAAAATCAGTTCATAGGGGTTCAAGATCTTGGGAACTTTGCCCCCAAAAACAATTTTATGGGTCAACCCATATTATTTCCTTTCCAAGTTCGTTTAAGAGATGAATGTATTTTGAGCCATGAATAATATTTCATAAACTTGAAATGATGAATTACATTAAAATAAGGCACTATATGATTTGTATTTGATTATACGTAATTTAATGTTTTAGTATACACGGAAAAAATAAATCGTATAATTTACATTTTTTCCAGTATCCATGGAATATGTCGGACAAAAAGCTGAAGTTTTTCTTGGACTAATCCCTTTCAAGAAAAAGTCTAGTTTTTCTCGACTGAAAAAAGCTCTAAACTATACGATATATTTTTTCATGTATTTTTGTAAATTAGTCAAAATCTAGTTAGCAGCTGAAAAGTGTATTCAAAGAGCGTAAAATTAGCGCTCCTACAGTGTTTCACATAAATAAGTTTATAATATTAGTCTTAAAATTACTTAATGCTTAAATTATTTAATTGTATTTATTTAAATTCTACATCTAATGTGCTGGTGCATGACCTAAGTAGCCCTACTTTTGGGAGCAAACAGACTGCTACTTATATGTAGTATTCTAGTGTTCGAATTGTTGTGTAGCTAATGTAATTATATATTATTTATCTAATTATAATTTGATTTAAATATGTACTAAGGAATTAAAACATGTTTAGCTGAACAATTCCATAAACAATTCAATCACAAGCAATAAAACGCTACTGCAATTGCACTAGTGCTATTATTAAAAATAATTAAAAAACTAGCAATGAACTATTCAACTCAGTGGATTTTCAATTAATTATTAAAAAAATGCAAGCAATTCAAAATGTTTTCAATCTTCTAATGAGAACTACTCATGCAACTACTTCAAACCATCGTCATCTATATGCGCTTTTGTTCTAAGGAAGAGGAAATTTGAAAGCTACTGAAAAACGTCTCTGTAATAATCCTCTATCTTTCATTCAAAACGACTAAATGAAACTAACCAAATCCGAAACGGAACTGATAAAACCAAAAACAAAAACAGCAAAACATAATTGATCGTTTCGTCATCAAAAAAATTCAGAGGTTTTTAAAACAAAGAATTCGAAAAATGATTCATTCAAAACAAACCTCTCTTTCCCCACAATGTAATAAAAATAAAAAAATAAATTATAAAAAGAAACCAATAGTTACTTTAATATTAATTTGCATTTTCTGAAAACAAATCAATGTTTCTTTTGTCTTTTCGGTCAATACTTTCTCCAGAGGATCCATTCCACAAGCCATTAGAATTTGGTTAAAAAAAAGGGATGAGTCAGGCAATTATTAAAACTATATCTGTAAAATGTATATTTTGAAAATAAATTAAAATTATGTTCAATGTGAGAGTACATAACACTTAATCGTATTCAAGAGTGTTCTTTAATATGTTTGCATACTAAAGGAAAGATGAACCGAAAAGATAGAGAGATAGTTAAAAAAAAAGTTGCAAAAAACAAAAATTATCATTTTAAGTGGAGGAAGAAAAGGACACAGAAGATAATTTTTCTTTACATAAAACATAATACAAAAAAAGCAGAGAAGACGTATTATTATTTTTTCTTAGATGTGCCCGGAATTTGTTTACAGGGAAATCATACTGCACAAATAATATGTACAAGCTAACATAAATGCAATTTTCTAATTATTATTTACAACGTTTAAATACCTCAGCAAACTAAATCGATAATAGTACTGAATAAACAGTAGAAGAAGAGTTTATTACAGAAACAGAACAAAAATGTAAGCCATTAAGGTTCTTTTCAATTTGGGCATTTGTGATTCTTAAGCAGATCATGTTCCATCAGCTTTTATAATACAATTACCAATTCTTTTCCAGAATTAATAAATTGCAAGAGTGCAAAGGTATTTTGGTCCTTTACGCCATTAAAGTAACTATTTTTGGGAGAGTAAACTGCTTAGAACTTGCTTCTAAAATTCGAGGGCTGTGTGATAATTCGGTGATTTTATACCGCTTTTTTATAACAAAATTTGATCTATGTTTTTACAATCTCCTTTTATCTCGATATGCGAAATTTCATGTTAATAGATATGCCAAACTGAAAATTATGGACTAAGTTCGAAAGCGAATAAGTTTTTGTTTCTTTGCTACAATGGAAACAATTCTTCTCTCATAACATAATCAATTGAAATTATTTTTAGTCTGCTATTATTTTAAAAACGTGATGTTTATTTACACCAAAATTTGTAAGCCGATTATCAAAGTAAGAATAGCTGCCAGTTGCAGATAAAAAATGGCCTCAGTTTATATGCTTTGAAGCAAAATTATATAAATAATAAATAAAAGATTTCAGAAAATATTCGTGAAGTCCTGGATCCACAGCGGAAAATTCAAACCGAATTAATCGTTTGGCGCCTTTTAGTCGCATTGCCGTCAAACAGATTTCAGCCACTGGTATATTGCTAAAAATTAGAATTCAGTTTTTGCTGAATATCTGAAAATTTGTGGCATTTGCGAGAATTTCTTAAAAACGAAACAATATAATTCAAATTGAATTTGCCAATATGAACCGAATAATTTGATCTGGGTTTAGATTTTTGGAGAAATTTTGCATTTTGGAAGCGGTTGATATAACTCTTCAAATCATCAGCTTGATGAAAAGTTCTGAAGCCACACACATTTTACGAGCATAGGAACCACACAGTGTAAGCGAGAAAAATTTCATTTTCACACAAAAATAAAGCATAGTTTAGGTATTATATTTCTTTTTTCAAGCCCTTGGAACAAGTATAAGAAGCAAGAGAAACAGCTGCACAGTATTTAAAGAAAACAAAAAACAGAAAAACCAAAACGTGTTGCAGCGATGTATCAATACAAAAAGTCTCTGTGAATCGATCACCAAGTAAATTTAGGTGGTACAGATCAAATTCACAACACCCTGTTTTTGGTGGCAAACTTTTTGTTCTGATATAGAAACGTGTTACGTGTGTATCTGAACTGAAAACTGCTTGTTTCATACTCTTTTTGATGATAATAACTCAAATAAGTTATTATGTATGTATATTGTATGTTACAAGAGTCGCTGATCAGAAGACACAAGCATCTTCCTTTGAGATTATGTGTATTATATGTGTGTTTCTCTAGGATGCGCTTATATATATATATATATATTTCATTGACAAACACTTAACGATATTTATGAGTTTTAAAAAAGAAAACTTTTAAAACAAAGAAACAGAACAGAAGAAATAGTGTTTGTTGGAAAAATAAGATTTAGAAAAAACAGATTCACACCACTGAGATAAAGTAAACGGAAAATATTTCAATTACCTCCTCGATCGCTTGCGCGACTTTGCCGACCAGCGGCTTGTTCAATTATATCATTTAGGACCATCACATCTGAAATTTTGAAGAAACAATTTGAAGAAAAAACGGTTTAGAAAAAATAACATGCAAAATATGCAAGCAATGGCCGTGAATCTCTACCTTTCATGTCAACCACAGTTTGCGTTTGGACGGGCTCGATAAATGGATTGTCGTTATGTTTAACTTTGCCAGCTTCATCTGTACAGTCTGTTGAAACGTCCTGAAAGTATATTATAAATTTAAGTTACACTATTTGTTCGTCACATAACTAATAGGCTTATTCAATCAATTAAGGGTCGGCTTTGCAGTCTGAGTTTAACCACCAAGTTTAAATTCCCGAATAAAAGTTTAACTGGCCAAAATGTAGTCCAAAAAAGGCACAGCATGTCCATTCTATACCAAAATTAAGCACGGTGCGCCTGAGCAAAAAATCCTAACGCACCCAAAACAGCCCAAATGAGGCACGGTGCGTATTGCATCCACAACAAACAAACAAGTTTTTTGCGACCGGTGCTGTTAAACTGGTTAAAAAACGCTCGGCGCATAGCAATTTTCATTAGTTAGCGTATGTGCCTGCAAAAGGGCGTATTTTCCAAATTTCATGCCTTCTTTGGGCGAAGATGTGCCTACAAAGGAGCGTATTTTTAAATTTTCGTGCCTGCTTTGGATTAGTGCCTACAAAAGGGCTTATTTTTAAATTTTCGATTTGGAGGCGTATATGCCTGATTTTTAATTTGTGTCCGAGATCTACATATATAAGAATTTAAATTTCTTTATATTATACTTTAACAACTGATAATTTAAATTCTGGTTTATATATGTATTTCGATTTCTCAGTTGACGTACAGAAGAAATTAGATTTTGAATTAAATCGCTAAAATAATAGGTATATAAGAAAGACTAATAAATGTGCAACATGCTTGAAATAATTCAGCTATAAGACTGTTGTACCTGAGTTACATATAAGACCATAATAAGGCTATTCCTAAATTCGCTGATTATATGTAATAATAAAAAAATAGTTCGACTTACGTATTCTCTATTGTGTCCCTTATGATTAGTGTCTGCATAGCTCGTTCCGTTTGATGGTACCATTGATTGATTGCGTGATGATCGATTCCTCAGTTTACTTTCTTTTGTCATTCCACCAAGAAGATCACCGTGCGATGTATACGATATTCTCGATTGGTGCGAGGTATAGGAGGAGTGTCGTGATCCTTTACATTGGGTCGACATCGCACAATGGAAAATTGAAAATAATAAAAATGTTAGGAAATCCTGCTTTAAAATAATCGAACAGACTACCTAGGTTTCCGTAATAAACGGGCACTATGATAGCACCATTCTCTTCTGACATTGGTGTTACTGCATTTGAATCGTCTGCATATGGAAGGTGTTCTTGTGCATCTAGATATGTCGATAATACCAGAGGTTTACGATCACTTCCAGGTATACCGAAACGACCACGTCCGTTACGTATCGTGAACTATAAATAAAATATTAAAGGGAAATCGATTAAATTTTTGTGGGCTGGAGGGGGTGGGTTTGCTGTTTACTTGATGTGAACCTCGGGAACCCCTCCGGATGTTAAATGGTGATCCCGGTAACGATAATGAGGCCTAAATAGAGGAAACGGACAAACATTTCATTTAAGATTTTTCAAATGATTGTGAAGTCGATGGCGATTTGTTACGATCGCTTTGAGTTTTTGGTTGTACATAAATAAGTATGTCCTATTAATTTTTATTTTATTTATCAAGAAATATTCTCAAATACAATGATAATTCCTTCATTAATGTATTGAAGGTATTATGTTATTTCGATGACAATTTGAAGAAGACTATCAAAAATGACTCAAAAAGACATCGAAACCAAACCCCTCCAGGCTAATTGGCATTTTAATTATAGAGGATTAAAATAAATGTTTCAAATCTACTTTAAAGTGAAAATAATAAAAAAGATATTTAAGATCGTAACAAATCTCCATAATTTATAAATGTCTTAATCTACATACGTCTTAAGACAGTTAAAATAAATGCTTTTAAGTTTTGTTTTTTTTTCTTTAATCTCACTTTATATCAATTCTCGATTTCACCAAAATAATTTATTTCAGATGGTGCACATTTACAAATTTCATGGAAAACAATCACTTCCTTCATTCATATTTTAACCGCTTATTTATTGTACAAAAATTCTATTTTCTATAAAAAAGTGTCAACTTCACTAGTCTTAATTATATTCTTTTACAATCTAATCAATTTAAGTACTAAACAACAGTGTGTTCCAAAGCTTTGTTAATCACGTAAAATGAAAATTAAAGAAACTGCTATTGTTTACTACTTAAATTTTATTAAAAACATTTTTTTTTATATATATTTTGTATTTTCATTAATTTCTCTAATCAAACTAGTCAAGTATCATAGTAAGTTCAAAGGGACCTACCTTGTGGAACATGTTGAAACATAGACACATTTTGTTAAATTTTTCTATTCTTTTTAAAAAAATATTACTTTTAAAAAATTTAGCAGAATTATAATTCATTGTGCAGTTTGCTTTCTATGAAAAATTTAACGAAATTGCTCTATGCATGAGAGTTTTGGCTTCTACGAGCATTTTAATATTATCTTTTAAACAAAATCGAAAAGTTTCAATTGGAAAAGATTAATGAAAATAAGAACTACTAAGAGCCAAAAACAATGGAAAATTTTTTTGGTGTAGTTTTTTCGTGTAAAGTCATTTTTTATATTTGAAATGGTGTGTTGTTTTTTGGCCAAATTGTGTTCAAATTTGATTTGCGGTAAGCTACGGAAACGATGTGTTTATAGGTTCATAGAACATAAAGTTAGAAAAGAAAAATTATTTTCAAAATCAAGGAATTTAAAAACAAACAAAATTTCCAGAAACAACTGTTTGGAACTCAATTTTGTTCCTATCGTTTCATTTGGTATAAATACATACATAACTGAAAACTATTTTTGACTTAAGTAATGTTTAAGGTCGTACACTGCCTGGATCTATGTGTTGTGAATTTTTGATATCAGAATCAATAATTTGACAAGTATTACTAGTGTTGCTTATATATGTAGCTTGGTACTTTATTTATTTATCATATAATTTGGCTGTTTTTAATTCGTATAAAATTAAGGACTTTTAAGATATCAAAAATGGATGCCCGAAAGCAAAGTCTCAAAAACCAAAATGCGAGACCAGATAATTCTAAAGTACGAATGCAAATTTTCAAATAGATATGCACAGATTTGTATTTCCAATTATTTCAATAGTTTATGAACTACGACAGAATAAGCATACATCATATTAAAAAACATGACATGAAATTAGATACTACGAATGAGTATGATCCAAAAAATACATTATCCTGTAACTTATCCGCAAAACTTATTACCTCTATACTTATTACGAAATTCATTTGAATTTTGAATTTTAGTAATAATTTAGTACAATTCAATTGGTGTTCATGTGTGTTGAACTAATGTGCAAAAGCTTGTGTTTCGATATATCTTTTCTTTACATCGTGAGTGACAATTAAATTTAATACAATTTATTTTGTTGTTGGGGGAAATAAGCGCTTAAAATATTGTTTATGCATTTTAACTGCTTCATACGATGACAGAAAAATTTATGCGTTTCTTTTAGGAATGATTTATTTATAAAATTTGTAAAATGTTCAAATGTTTACGAAATAATAGCAAGAAAAAACAGTAAAAACAAAAATAAAATAAATGAAAATTAAAATGTTAGAAGCAAAATTGAAGAATGACATTGATGCAAATATTTGAAAAGTAACAAGAAAGCATTAATTGTACGAAAAAAGCGTTGAATTTTAAATAAAGCTTGTGTAGCAGAAAAGGTTCAATTAGTAATGTGTGTAAAAAAGTGGTGTTTTATATTGTTAGAAGAGTATTTAAGATATGTTTCCAACAGAAAATATATTGAAAAATAAATAATATAGAGCAAAGAAGTTTACTTTTTTATTAAGTTATATTCGCTGCAAGATCTCTAAATATTAAAGACTTAAGTCGCTACGCGTGAGGATCACTAAAGAATAATAATAATTCGAATAAGATTTGGCAAATCAAAAAGAAAAGTTACTCTTTGAAGTTAATCTGATCAATATAAAATTTTAACAATCACAGTTTTATCCAAGTCAATCAACAAAAACATTTCTTCCCTAAAGAATTTCTATATTTAAAGACGAGGGATGAAAAACATAATAGCATACTTCTTTGCAATATACCATATTTGAGGCAGTGTTTCGTGAAGATAAATTGTTTATTATTTTATTTTCGATTTATTTATTTATTTTTTATTTTTTGGTTTATACATACATATAAGGGTATAATTTTACTCGTATTTGTATGTTTTTTATATTGTTAATAAGAAAAGTGGAAATAAAATAAAATGAAAATATAACTTTGTATAAGCAAGTAAGTTATTTTAAATAAAAGAGGAGCTCTACAAGGTCTAGCACTAGATTGCCTGCAAATTATTGCGTCCATAAGCAACGTCCGACATTGAAGAGATCAGTAAACAACGCAAAGGACAGTTAGCATGCAAAAATTATAAAATTACGAACAAACTGAATGATAAGTGCTATAAAGAAAATTAAATAAAATAGTTTTATCTTTTAATTTTCTTCAAAAACCGAAAATCAAATAAGGTGTTAAATAATGCAAAGAAAAATACATGAAAAATAATAAAACAATACGAGCAATATCAAGACAGTTCCAAAAAGGAAAGAAGACATAGCCGGGCCATACTTACCGTGCTCACTTTACGGACCTTGGCGGCATAAGCTGTGGGTGCTGGTCTTTGCATTTCGCTCACCGACTCCAATCCTTCGCTACGAATGGACATTTTCTCCTTGTTGTTGTCATCGTTCCCTTTATCCTGTCCAACAAACAATTCGTAGCTATGGCAGGAGTAGTCCGAGGGACTTTTCGCAAATTCGGGATGTGCAGCAGCTTCTGCAGCGGCAGCAGCAGCGTTCGCACGCTCCTCCAATTTGGCAGCTTTCGCAGCAGCGGCCTCTTCAGCTTCCTAAAAATAGAAGATGCACGTACCTTCGATTAATAAAAATATAATAGTAGATTGGAGGAAGGCAAGAAACGATATGTTACCCGTATCGCTATCTCCTCCGCCTGCTCTTCTTCTTCGGCTTTCTTTTGCAATTCGTCGTATGACATGGCGACAATGGCCAATATCAAGTTGACTAGATAGAACGATCCCAAGAAGATAATCACGATGAAGAAGAGCATGTGCCAAGGACCAGCGGCTCGAAGGACTAGCTGATAGAGATTCTCCCAGTAATCCTGGGTCATCAGACGAAACGCTGACAGGAATGCCCAACCGAACGAATCGAAGCTCGTGTAGCCATAGTTAGGGTTTTTGCCGAAGCCCTGCAGGCAAATGTAGTCTTCTCTGCATTGACTGCAAAAGAAGGCAGTAACATCAGTCCTCGGTAACCCTATTTTGATTTGTCGAATTCAGTACATTTAGACCAACTAATGGAATAAAAATCATGTTTTTTAAGCAATTGTTTAGGCGTTGTTAAATATGTTGTTTCGAATTTCACATGATTTAATTTTCCATCGTTGGATCTAATCAACGGATCGGTCGTCAACTTTTGGGACTACATATACATATACCTCCTGATTAAAATTCAGTTATATATACATATAACGAACTCAAAGTATGTTTTCGGTTTTCAAAAAAAGTATTGTATATATATATATGTAGATCACTACTTTTTTTGAGAATCGAAAAGGAATTCTTTGAATTCGTTATATATAATTCATCACTTAGAATTTATTAAAATGGGGTCCCAAGTTTTTCATCCAAAGTTCCTTAGTATACCAATTTTTGTTAGATTTTAATCAAATTCAGTATTAAGCCATTTTGGATTCATGCTGCATTTTTATAATTTCGTTTTAAATTTGAAGTCAATGATCCTGAAAATCCCCACATACCTATTTTTAAAAGATTTTAATAAATTTAATTATTAAAAAGCCTCTATTTAGAATATGTAAGAATTTGTTGTGTTCAGTACAGGTGGTCACTATAAATCACGACGGCAGTTATATAAGTCATTATAGTCATTTAAAGCGAAACTACCTTAAATAGCTGAATTGCATATAGGAATCACATTATAGAACCTACATGATATTCAGCTATTTAAAGCGGCTTTTTAAGATTTATCTCTTGTTCCTGAACGACTTACCCCGCTCCTGACGAATTCCCACACAGTGGTATTTGGCCATCTTCAAGCACGAACCAATTCGTGTCGTTATTGCAGAAGGCATCCCAGTTTTCGTCTGTTAAATTACCCCATGAACCGTCCATGGGAAATTTTTTAATGCACTTTTGTGTTAGGACACCCATATAAATTTGCAGCCCCATTAGAGCGAACACGGATAGCGAGAACATTGTTAAAATTATCACATCGCGCAGATTTTTAACGGATTCGATGACAGCGCCGACGATCGTCTTCAAACCTATTGAGCGGAAAAGACAGTTGTAAGAATTCGTAAAATTTTATTGTTTCATTAAAAATTGGTATATAACTTACCGGGTACGATGGCTACCGTCTTTAGAGCTCGCAGCACTCTGAACGTTCTCAAAGCAGCGAGATTACCTAAGTCAATACCCATCGTAACATAGCTGAGGAGATAGAATTAAAAAATATTTGAGCATCGTTACAATCATGGTTAAGGAAGAACATTTTATTTATCAATATTTGCCTATTATATTTAACCCTAATCCAAACCCAGATCGAAAGATTTGTCATTTAGAGTCTAATTTTTACCACACTTTTGTGCTTGAAAACAATAGAAAAGTATAATTTTATTTAAAAAACAAAATAACAATATATAAATAAAAACACTCACCAATCTTTGTTGTTTAAGGATATTTCGTTTATTTTAATTTTCTTTTACTTTGCAGGTATTTTCTGATTTCTTTACGAACATTTTATCTACAAATAATTAAGATAATGTAAAAAACTATTACTGGAGGGTAGTCAGGGATTGAGTAAGTCACTATTTTGCTATTTCCCAAATTATTTTTAAAATGTGAGATTCTTGGTTAATCTACAAAATGTAGATAATATCTTTTGATTTCTTTTGAATCTGAATTCTTTCTTGCGAATTTATGCATTTAACCAAACATATAGTATGTATTGTAGTTTCAAAAATTTGCTATACATTTTTTAAAATTCGACTGGCCAAAATAATATAGAATCACTAAATATTTAGAGAAGTTAACAACAAATCTTTATCTCAATTTGGAAAAAGATCTAATTTATGATTTACATATTACATATGTATGTATGTACCTACTTACTAACTTTTACCTTGGAAATCGTAAAACCCAAATTAAATTATCTTGGATAAAGAGCATTTAATATTGCTAATCTTTTTATCACTGGACTTTAAAGTTGTGGGATAAATTGATATGAATTCAGAGCAGAGCTGTAGTAATTGTGTACAGTCATTCATTATAATTTTATTATGTTAATATTTATTGGTTATAAATTTTCATGCAGTCTATATAAATTAAAATATATATGGGCCGTTTAAGCTTTGAAATTTTCTGGAAGATAAACTGTGTTATTTATAAAGACACTTAAATTAACATTTTCGTTTGTCTATTGTAATTAATTTTCTTATTTGAAGTATTATAGATTAAACATCTTTCATAATTTTGCTGTTGGTGCAGAACAATTGGCTAAGAATGAGCGGAGCCCAGTATGGGTGGTTCCAACTCGTGGGTTGCATTGTTATCCGAGTCTAATAAATCAAAGTCCACCCTCACAGAACACCCACGGGCAGGTGCATTTCAGTCAAAGACGATTAGATTAATTCACAATTAGTTCCGATTTTCTCGTTTATTAATGAAATCGGTTTTAGTCGTCCACGAAAATCAATTAACGAATATTTTCCTCGAATACTTACTCAAACGTGAAATTCATTTAATTGGCTGGGCAGCGGATGATAATTTTTCTTAATTTCCTTCCTAATCTCACGAAATTGAAACCATCCAAAGCGATTCAGCTGAAACAGCCCTAAATGTAATCAATCAATGAACCAAAACAGTGTCAATCAATTAATCTTGCCCTAAAAACGTCCCTTTTAGCCTAGCTTCGACCGAGATAAAGGATCAAGGACAAAAGTTATTCCTTCGGAGATGTTCTTTCTAGCTGTCAGACACCTTGGTCTTTCATCTCTCACCCTAGAGAGTGCAAGGATAATTCTTTGGGAAAAAATAAAAAATTAGAAGAAGCGCTTGCAATTGATTTCACCTTGATACCCTTTTCTTTTCACCTTCACCTTAAGGAGCCCAGAGGCTATAATTTTTCGGTGTGTTCACTCCAAAAAGGGGACACAATGAAGAAAAGGGGCGGATTGTTTGCAGCATTTTACTCCTTGTTTGGCTTATGGCTTAACGAGTCAAGAAATACCTGGAAATTAGCTATTTTTGTGACAGGCAATTTAGGTATAATTGACTCGGTTTATAGCTCTGCATGGCTGTTAACATTAAATTAAGTACCCTTTCCTTGTGGCGGGGAATTTAATTAAGGAGACAATATCCAGAAATTACTACCTTCAAAAATGTTCGTAAAAAAACATAATCCTGTTTTTGTTAATTTTTGTATGTTTACAACACTTTAAAACAGAAATGAAAATAGTTTTTTGTTTGTGTTAAATAAAATTTAAATAAATGCTCTAAAAAAAAATCCTTTTTACACATCGAAGCACGTCTATGAAGAATTTTCCAGTGCTTTTCTAAACTATTGCTTTTTTAAACGTAATATTTTTTCTAATATTTCTAAAAAAAGTTAAAGGATTTTTTATGGTTTGAACAAATACTTTATCGTCATCTACAGTTCCGCACTGATAAACAGTACTGAACTAAAAACATCAAATTCTATATTACTTTCATTTATATCTAAATTTTTCGTTAATAGAAAAATTTGATTATAAAACCCAAATGTATACTACAAAATGAAAAAAGGTATTTTTCTTTAATTATAAATACAAAAGAATAATCACGTAAAATATGTAAAATCAAAACGGAGAACTATTCTATTTGTATGTAAACATTATTCTAAGAATATTTAGTTGAAAATAAATTTGTTTTTTTTTTTTTGGTTTGTTGGTTATATAAACTCACGCTAAAGCTATTACTACGAAGTCCAGCCAATTCCATGCATCTCTAAGATACGTAAACGGGCATAAAATGAAACCTCGTGCCATCACTTTAACAGCTGATTCAAATGTGTAGATTCCGGTGAATATCACCCTAAAAACGAACGAATTAGAAACAATACATTTTCCACTGTACTCATGGCAATTAATGTTTTTTGATTTATTGATTTTTTACTATTTTGAAAATAAAAATGAAAAATCTTTAATTTTGATTCAGAATTTTGATTAAGAAAATGCTGAGAGTAATGAAGCGAAATAAGTTGAATTAATAAGACTTATGAGACGTTCGATTTTGCAGATTTTATGTTATCACGCTATTTTACAATTTTTGTCTCTATTTTTTTCTTTTTTAAAGTACGATGGAACGGATTGTCCAACAACACGAATGATTCGCACGATTTTTATTTGCTTTTCATATGATTTATGTGAAAAAGATTTAGGTCTAATGATAGTGTAAGACGGCACTGGGTTAGATTTATTTATTAAAAATAACAAATTACAAAATTATTTAGTTATAAATATTTCGATTTAAAAAATTAGCTCAGTGTATTTTCTCAATTCATTTGGGTTTGTGTTAATTTACAAAGTAAGGTATTTCTTGAGGTTTTTAATTTCGAAATTACAGAATGCCACAGGGTGTCAATTATTCGCGATACTTTCCCTGACATGAAGGTGTCGGTTTACTTTGTAAGAAAACTATGAAATGCAAGCAACAATTTTAACGCTGCACATCGTAAACCTTATTAGATGTATGCATGGCATGTTCCCTTCCCCCTCAAATCAGCAAAATCCTAATAAACTTCTTTCATCGTACAACATATTTTATGATTACTAAGCCGTTTTTAATCCATAAGCTAATATTGAGAAATTATCTTGCCCTGAAATATGCAAGGTGAAGTGTTTATCATGAATTCTGTGGGAAATGTTTTTGGAGGGTATATAGCGCTATGTGGATCAGAATTATTTTTGATTCAAGTTTTGAATATTGGTTTATCATGGGTGAAACTATTAATTAAAAATTTATATCTTTTAACTAACAAGTT
The DNA here is from genome assembly GCA_963920795.1 of Eutolmus rufibarbis. Taxonomy (NCBI): domain Eukaryota; kingdom Metazoa; phylum Arthropoda; class Insecta; order Diptera; family Asilidae; genus Eutolmus; species Eutolmus rufibarbis. Next base: position 38,398,880 of record OY987206.1, on the reverse strand, counting down.
CCTAGACAATCAGCGATTCTGAAATCCTTTGATTTTTGAATTTTCATTACTACTTTTATTATTATTTCGTAGATTTCAACCAGTGCCGCCAAAAAAAAAAATTAACAGTATACAGGGTGTTTAGTTAACTTCTGTAAATACTTACGTAGGTGATTGCTCAACTCAAGATAAGCAAAAAATACTCTGGGAATGCAGCGTTCAATAGATTTTATTTTGGAGATACATACATATATGATGATGAAAGATTGTTTACTTGAACTAAATGTAAAGGATAATGAATAAATTAAAAAAAAAAAAATCATCACCCTGTATCTCCAAAACTAAGCAAAATGGATCTCTGCTTCCTAAGTTATTATTTGTTAATCTTTAGATAAGGAGTCCACTCTGTGAGTATTGACAGGAATCAATTAAATACCCTATATAAAAGAATTCTCAATCTACATATAATTGATGTATATATTTAATTAAATAAAACTACTTATATATTATGTACATCTATACAACATGGTATCTGACTAAATATTATATCTGGGTGGCATAAATATGTATGTTATTAATTTCTTTAAGAGTCTAAAAGAAGTAAATTTACCGAAACTATTTTACCAACTAATATAATAATGGAATTACGGACAAAACATTTATTTTTTGGTAAATCTAGTTTAAGAAAATTAATCACTTACAATAATTCAAAGATTTAATGAAGGCTATAAATTGAAAATTGCAATATTTAAAAATGTTTAAAAAAGTAGCATACAAAAGTCCAGAATTTTTTTAAATTAATTAAATTGAGGCTACTCTTCAATAGTTTCCAACTGAACTAATTTAGTTTTTCGCATCTAAGAACTTTAAATATAAAATAAAAAATTTAAAATAGACACACGAGTTAATTGCAAAATTCTAGCCAGACTCAAAGAAATGAGGGAAGATTGATTTTTAACTCAAAGTGAAAATTTTAAAATATAATAAAAGGTTGTAAAAATCAACACCACCAACTGGCCATCTCTTTAGAATTCTATATTTTAAAATCATTGCAAGGCGATAAATTTTCTTAAATTTAAAAGTAAACAATTAAGATATAAAACTTTAAAAAAGGATGGATATTAATGTTTTCTAATTAAAGGCTTTTGAACTCCAATATACACAAATATATTTAGTTATTAATACATATTAAAAATGTACCTTTGAATAAGTCAACTAAAGGAAGCCTAGATATACACAATATTTTATAACTTCTAGTAAGAGTATAAAGTATTTATACTTGTGAAACTAAAAACATTTGATGTATTTTCAAATAAACCAATTTATTGTTGAAGTACATAGGTACCTACGTGCTTTGCATGTATGATATCAAATTTTCAAGATGATATTCTTTAATATAACAAAAATTCAAAAACTCTAAAGTACCTAGGTATATTATTAAAAGTATATTTTGTTTTAACAAAGTGCTCTAAAACTGTTTTAAACAAAGTGCTCTAAAATAGTTCGGCTTCTTCAACATTTAGTAGATATTATTGGGTGCCTTTTATTTTTGAGTATTATTCTCGGAAATTGATGCATTTTGAACGCATTATTTAACGTTTTAGAACACTTCTCCTGATTATTTAATATTATCATCTATACTGTTGTAATCTAAATATACGTATATAGTCTGGAACACAGAAATGTATCGTGAAAAAATGTTTTATGTAAAGTGTTTTAATAAAATAGTAATGTTAAAAAATTTAGTACTATGTATGTATAAAGAAACAAGATGAGGAAATATATGTTTTATAAATAGTTATATAAACAGATAAGTAATAAAAGAAATATTTAAGAGGATTTAAAAATAGTTAAAACATATATTTTTTTTTTATGTAGAATAACACAATTTACTTACTCAGTAGATTCGACTGTCGGTGTGGTCGGCATTATCATCAATATACAATTAACGAGAATTGTTGTAATTATAAAAAGTGAAAACAGTGGATGTACCAAAATATAAATAGCTACACGACGTATTGGATTGAACGGGTCGAGTAACCACATTGCTTTTGATGCAGAAAAACGAAAAATATCTTTGCCTTTGCTTACCACTACGAATGTCTGAAAGAAGAAATAATAAAAGTAGTTATTTTTTTAACCTATTATATACATTTAAAATTAAAAAATTATACTTAAACATTCCAACTAAAGTTTCAGTTCAGTAGTAAATTTTTTTTTTTATTCAATATAAGCGTTTGTAATTTGGTAGAATATGTTAGGTCTTTGTGACGCTCATATATTTCGACAGTTAAAGGATTTCTAGGCTTCTAAAGCTAAAATATTGATACTATGTTTAGATTAGGCTACAGGTATTGAGTCAATAACATTTGTTTTGTTTATGTTTTGTGTTAAATTTTATTAACAAAATTTGAGAATATAGTAGAATCTCAATAAGTACTCTCTGTTAATCGACTGTTCGTTGATAAATTCTAGTACGAAACCCTGATTACGTGTGCCCGACTCGCTCTTGACCGGTTTTTTTACCTAGGGGTTGAGAGTAAATAAAGAAAGTAGTTTTTCTGAAAATAATTGATAACAATGAAATAACATTTGTTTTCACATTATACATATGTATTTGCTAATGCTTTCAATACTAACAATTTACATTTAGATAATTTGGTTTTCGCGCCAACTTTATAAATTTACTACAGGATCTTATAAGTTAAAATTATTTCATACATTTTAGGGTTTTTTGAATTTGTGTATGTAGGCAGTTTCCTCTACGTGCATGCAGTTGTATAAGAAATTATTTGAGAGTCCTTCAGTTTGTTTCTGAAGCTGTTCTGAATAAGGTAAAGGATTTTCTAATAATAAGACGAACTCTTTGGGGCCAGGACCAAAGTTGCTTAATGACTACCAAGGGAAAAAATGTTTTTCCTCTTCGGGTGCAATTCTTCAGCACTTTCCGATGGATTTTTACATGAAAACAAAACACTGAGGCAGGATTCCTCAACAACAGCAGTCCTTTAAAGTCTAGGGGCAGGAGGCTCCTCTGCGAAGTGGCAATCTTGAACGTCTGCTCCTTCGCCAGTGTCACATTTCGTCGCACAATGGCATCTTGCCCGGCCGCGCGCTTCCAGAGGGAAAGTTCAGATTTTCGAGGCGCCACAAAAACAACAACAACAACCCCCAGGACGGAGCCCCAGCAGAGCGGAGCGCCTGTGAAAAAATCTTAAGGATATTTTCCTTGCCTGTATTATCACGAGGTCAGGAGGGAGGTCAAAAGCTGCTTGCATGACTTCACCCTTGCGCCTTACTTGCCATCGGTGTGCGGTAGCGCCGGGCTCCGGTGGTAATTTCAGCCAGCACCCAGCGCCCCAAGGAGGCGCCCCCTTTCCGCACGGGCCAAGGAGGCGGCCCGTGGGGCAGCGCATTGTGCAGATTCCTTTGCAGCCCAAGGAAAGCTCCCAGACCACGGGCAAAACTCGTATCGATCGAATTGCAGTGCTTTTGCGTACGCCTGGGTGTAGTAAGGAAAATGCACGGAGGCGGGACGGCGGGCACTAAATTCTTTGGGAGTGGGTTCAGAGGTCGGATTTTATTTTTAAAGTTATTTTCAGCACGGTCCTTTGGTGTTTTGCCCAGTTTCTCGCAATAATTGCATGCAAGGCAGCAGTTCGGTTGCCGCTTTCTCTGCCGCTGGCAGGTACCCCAGTTCCCTTGATCGATTATGCGAAAAAAGGTTAGTTTTGTTCTGGAACTGGTAGCTCCTTTCAGCTTATAGCTCTAACGCTACCTTGAATGCAGTCGTCACTTGCGTCGGAATTTCTTCCGAAAAACTTGTTTCAGCACACGTACAAAGGACCGTCGAGACATTTAGTGAGGCCCGACATAGGTAAGCTCTTTGAAGCCCCTTAAAATCAGTGTCACCTCCACAAAAGTACCTACATAAAATATAATATCTTCGGCCAGCGAACACTATAGTCAAAATTGTCCTAAAATAGTCCGATGTTTCTCTCTATGACACTAGTACAGCAGACAAATATTAAATTTTTTATCGCTGGTACCACTAATTATATATTCATATGTATAATTCTCGGAAAATTCAAGATGGCGGTTGCACCGTTAAGCGCCATGTTGTCAGACATAAATAACAGTTTCATAACGAACTACATATTATAGGGGATACGAAATTAAGGGACCTTAAGAGAATGAAATGAACGATAATTGACAACTTTAAACAAACAAGTTATTCACGTAATAATTCTACCATTTTAGGTTATATATAAAACACAACAAAAATCTGCAGAGTTAGGAATTAATGATTTTTGGATTTCTTCTTGTGCTTGTGCTATAGCTTCCCCCGTGCCAAATTTCAAGATTCTAGGTCTACGGAGTTAGAAACTTGAATTACAGGAGTATAAAGTTGTAGACTTTAGTATTTGGTATTAAATTTAACTTGTTAACTTTAAAAGTTCTTTTTTTTTATCAATTATTGCTCAATAATTAAGTTATGTTCTACACTAGATTTAGTCATCATTTATTTTTAGCATGGGTTTTTCATGAGAAAATAATTACAACAATCTGACTTCACGGTTTTTTTGAGCTTTTTTCCAAAAATTTGTGAACTGATCTAAAATTATGGTATTTATTGTAATAACCATGGATCGCTGAGTCCCCTAAGTTCGTTATAAATCTTCTTTTTATCAAGTCCAAATTTCGAATCAAAAATTGTATACTTTAAAACAATTTTATTTATTTTTATTGAGTTCAAAACTTTGAATTGTTGATTTTTTTAATTTTTTGATTATGTTCTACGTCTGCAGGGTTATTTTTGTGTTGTTTACATTAAAACTTTTGCTCTATAACCTTTTCGAAGTTTAGAAATAAAAAATACTTGTGTTTGTACCTAAAAATCGTAATAATGAGAAATTGTTTCGTGTTTATATTTCAATATTTATTTAGCTTTTGTTGGTTACTAAGTAGCTTGGATCTGTAACTCTCCCTTTTCGTCTCGACGGGTGTGCACGTGGAAGGATCGTAAAACTCCTCCAATTTTGTCTTAGGCGTCAAAGTCTGCAAAAAGCATTCAATTTATCAACAGAGAAGGCGCGAATGGCACCTGAAGGATTCTTTTTTTCCCGATTTTTCGTGCTAGGGGCGACGTACGCACACCTTCCGAAATTCAATCATCGCGTGTATTTGAGGATTAGTTACAGAAAGACACCCGACGAAACAAAAATCGAAGGCCAAACTTTGCGTATTCGCACGCCGTCGCTCGGCACGTGCAGTTTCACCTTCATCCAGCAAAGATTACCTCTTCGGGGTCCTCGTGCTGAGGATAATGACCGGGACCAAATTGCCACGGGAATAAAGGGAGCAAACACCAAAAATGTTACGTGCCTCCCCGAGGAGGAGGTTCACCTTGCTCGTTTTTTCGACTGCTAATTTCTCAGAAGCGGCCAGCTAGATTGGGGCCACGATTCCGATTTACAGACTTTCGGCTAATTTCATGTGAATAATTTAGCAAGTTTTCTTCTTTCTGGGCAGCACGATTGTAATGCCCGATGCGAATGAACTTGCTCCTTGGTATGCTACTCAAAACAGAATTTTCGCCAGAAGGAAGTGACCTAATAATAAGTGCGGCGACGTAGAACGGATGCTCCTACAATCTGAGGAAGAATCGTTAATTGGCACTTACTATAGAATTTGTTATGGGTGAACAACCGGGTTAAGCGTAGGAGTAATAAATTTAGCCCTTATCATTGACTTTCGGTGTAAGTCTAAAAGAATGGAAGAAAAATAACTTTTTCTGATAAAATTTAGTAGTTGCCAAAGATTAATGCAAGGTCTCTAACTTTACCAACTATTATAAATAATTTTTGAATGTATCTTATAAAAATTATATGCAAACCAAAATCATTTGGGATTAAATTCATGACCTGAAACTATAATCATATTCTTTGATTTTGTCTGCAAGAACATTTTGAGAACTGACAAAATCAATCAAAAAAATATACAATACATATACATGTATGTATGTTTATGTATGTGCTATGTACTAGGACAATAAGGTTTTAGAGTTTAGACATATCAAAGTCTTTCTTAAATGAAGATATGTAATTATAAATAATATGGAAATTGTTTTTCGTTTCGTTGTACTTCTTAGTTAGTCAGAACGCTTATAATTGAGAGGTAATAGAGTAAATCATCTATGTGTCAGATTTCGACTTCCTCTACAAAATAAAAAAATAAAAAAATTGGGACAAATTCAAACTTGAAATTAGGATTCAAGGTTTTATTTGAGAGACATTATACATCTCTTGTAACAATTTAACCATTTCTTTTATTCCTTCTCAGAAACCTTGCGTTCTGTAAGAGGACTAGCAAAGAAACTTCATTAATTGTAAATTATGAAGTATACCATTTAGGGGTATTTTTAGGCTTCAATCGCTTTCAATAATAAGAGCCAGGAAGGGATTTTCTTTTCGTATATAATTTTATAAATATTGCTTTTAAGCACTTTTATGACCATACTATAGCGTCTTGACTTTTATTAAGAATCGTCAGGTTTATTAATTTAAATTAAAAAAACAGAATGTTAATAGAATGTCAACAGTAATTTAAGACTTAATCTTCTCCTTGATTTCTCTTCTGCCTTAAGTAAACACAACGTTTTCATACCCCCAAAAATATTTTGCCTCGCACTCCAAAAAACTATCTACGCATCACCCATATAATCGGTCTGTTTTTCGGTGTAATTGAAAATTCTCCAAATTAATTTTCTTGCTCGCTTATATTGGAGGCTACACACGTCCTTAGAGAAAGGAAAATTACAAATTACGACACAGTCGGGAAAATTCAAGACGAAGGCGTTATTTTTGCTATACGCACCAAATTAAATGGTGTCTGTCTCAGGCATTAGAACAAATGCGATGATCCTGGAATAAAAAGGAGGCGGAACATGAATTTATGCCACCTAGATAAAAGCCACATAAGAAGTATTGTTGACGAAGATACAACACAAAATATGTTGACAACCGAAATCCGTGAAAAGAAAAAAAAAAAAAAGTGAAGATTTCGCTGGTCTCTGGGGAAGGAACACTTTCGAGAGAATTTGTAGATATCCTGATGAAAATAACAGGAATAAACCAAGACCGTGGCCTACATTTCTGGTCCAGGATGTGTGTTTCTGGAATGAATGTATCCTTATTAGTTGTGCTGACATGATTAATTTCACCATGTCTTGGCATGGTTTTCGGGGAAAAGAAAGACCTTCCCCGGTGGAGCGATTTTTCCATCTTTAGGTAATCGAATTAAGTCCTACTGAAGCGCTGAACTGTGGGTGCTGAGATTTATTGGGAAAAAAAAAATATATATATGAAAAGGTGGGTACTCACCAGTTGATTCGAATAAAATGAATCAATATCCTCGAGAGGAGTGGAGGCCAACTCCGGCGGGAAGTTGCCTTGCAATCGAATAGGTAGGGGAACACCCTGTTCAAGAGTAGGATCCGGTTGTGGCCCTTCATCCTCGTCCTCGTCGTCATATCGAATCTGGAGCAGGTTCGCACAAAATTTTGATGACACGTTCGCAGAAATTTGATGAAATAAGAATAAGAGAAAATTTGAAATTAATTCAAAATGCTGAGTAGAGTCCCGAAGCGGTTGCGTTTTATATTGCTTAGTTTCCTTTAAAAAAAATTTATTTATATATATTATTTTTTTTTTTTTGAAGACTACTGTGAATGCGACGGCTTGATAAAAAAGAAAACGATTTTTTGAAATGTGTGGTCGAATTTCTACTATCGTTGTGGCTACCTATTTTATCTATCAGCTCGCTAGATGAATAAAACTATGTCAATTAAGCTGGCGACTATCGCATTTCTACGTGTGTCTGTTCGTTTTGATATTTGCTTGAAAACAAAACAAAAGGACTAAACTGTCGTGTACTATAAAATATGCTATTAAATCTGTGGCCGTGATGCAGCGTCTGAATAGTGCCAATCAAGAGAGTGTGCCTGTGTACCTCGGTGGTGATTAAAAACCATCTTCATCCGCAAGCGAAAAGTACTTGCGTCGTTCTAGAATCTAGATTTATGTAGGTGTAGCAAACAGGTGCCGTGTTTGGTGGGGGCGGTGGAGGGAAATTATTTACCTATCTCTATGACCGTAAAACGGAAAAATTCCGCTAAAGATCCTTCATTAAAAACTGTCAGAGCTTTATGAGGGCGTTGTAATTCCGGAAAATAAGCTCTCACGGAAGGAAGCGTATTCCCCATCTGCCGTAAGTGCTTCAAATGGGTTTAATTTCGCGCAATTCTCGCCCGCATTTGATTTAAGCAATTTCGAAGTTTTTTCTATTTCCTTTTTCTGCATTCCCGGGTTTTGCACTTCATATGAGATGAGGAGCAGCATGTGGGCGACGATGATAGTCCTAGGTGGGAATCAGTCTCGCGAAAAAAACGCGATGAGACATGAGTCCTACAGGAGGACTAAAGTGTTTTAAATGATTTTAAATGAGTACTCTCAATTAAGTTTGATGTCCTTTTTACGCCAGTTCGAGTTGATGGCCCGGTAATTACATGCAAATTCATAATTGCTTATACAATTTAATATTTTCTCTAGTATAATGTAAAGAGAAGTTGATTTTGTCAAATCAAATCATTGTAATTTGTAATTTATAACCCTGCATATTTATGTCTTACATGTTACTATATAAACAAATTGCAAACTATGCAAAACAAAATTTTAAGAAGATGATTTTAAATTTATTACCTTGGCACTTCTCCACCTCGGAATTACACGACTTAGCGCAAGTAGAACTTATAACCGCAAAAATTAACAGATGTATAAACAATTTCTTTAAAAATAAAAAATCTTTTCTGATAATCCTTTAGTTTTAAAACTACGTCAGGATGATATAGTGCAATAATAGTAGTACTAAGTAACTTTAAGTATTAATTGGGTTTTCTTTTCATACTAATTTTTCCATATTAGAAACCGAAAATTATTTCTACTACTGACTACAAAAACCATCATAGATGAATGTAAGGTAGTCAGATTCCAGTTCTAACCATAAATCCCTTATTGTATGTAATTTTTATATACACATCATGTTTTGAAATATATATAGGTATATATATATGTATATATTTTATTAAATTCTACATATATACATACATGCTTATTTACTATATGTGCAATTACTTTTAATTATGCAAAATATCCATATTTATAGTTAATGTTTCAGTATATTTGGATTTGAAACGACATATTCATCTGGATACCAAAGAATATAATAGATCTTATGGTTAATTAAGAATTAGGAAACAGTGTTCTCCTGAGGATAAAAAAATATTTATAAGATGTATTAATTAATATTTATTATTATAATCTGTATGGACAGTGAACATCTGCTTCAAAAGTGACAAGTTTAATTTTTGAGAAAACGCTAACCTTCCTGGTCATATAAGAAACATATTTTTGAAAAAAGTTCAAATTTGTAAATTAATCACTCGAACACTTTGGAATACTATTAAAAATGATGAAGCGTCTTCTTTCGTACAAATCGAAAACTTTAAGTCTATGATATCCCTGGAAAAACTTTAAAAACATTTAAATGCACATATGACCTTATATTCATAACCCTATTTTTTAAGAGAATACAAAATTGGGCCTTGAGCGGGGCTGCGTAAAGATAAAAGTTGAAATTTTACATATATCCGAACGTCTGCTGAAGCCGACTTAATCTTTTATTATGATATGTTGTACAATTTTACAACTCCTTCATCATTTCTACTGGGATTGCTCAAAACATAATCGGTATATTGATTAAATTTTGGAAATTCTAGAGTAATGCCAAGGACTCCATGAAGAGTTTTAATTACCTATTGCGCGATTATTACTCGAAGGAAACCGCCCAATAATCAAAATTCAATCGATAAACGCCGCCTACTGTCCTCTTGTATAGAAATAATCTAAAATTTATGTCCACTACTTATTTCAAGGACACAGATCCATTTCCTTCGGTCAATACTTGACCGGCCTTATTGATACCTTTAAAATAAAAATAAAAATAATAATAATGAAACTCTCCAGCTGGTCATTTAAAGGGTTTTGTAAACATAACTTTAAAAACGACCTTCATCTGCGAACATTCTTCAAATACGCGAAAACATTTAAAAATCACTCAACGGGAGGAAATCTTGAATTGGTTCAAGTCCACAGACAGAACGACCCTTTTTGCAGTCAGTTTGAGGGTAAAATCAAAAAAAAAAAAAAATATGCAATTAACCCCAAAAAAACAGGTTTACTTTAGAATGTAGCTGTCCACCGTCAGTGAAAGGACCAGGAAAATTAATAAAATTTCCCAACGGACGTGATTAAAGTAGGTAACCTGCCCAAAAACTGGACTATAACCTGGTTAAGCCGTCTGTTTGCCCAATTCGAAAGGGGACAGGAAGAAATTTGCATAGGACTTTCCCTACCTTTCGTTTCGTCCGACCATCGCATCATACCCGCAAATTGTGCAGAAATCAGGTTTCCGTGCTGACAAAAGGTAACAGCACTAGGAAGTGAAGGTCCATCAAAACGGGCACAGCAACTAATAAAAAAATCCGAAATAGGGTGGCACAGTGGGTCACCCTGTAATCGGCCTCTGTTCAGTTTGGAGCGTTCGCTTGTAACGAGCAGGGAAATTAGTTCACCTGATGGTAGAACACGTTTTATTGATTTCAGTGGGGCGTGCACGTCCCCTGACCTATGCGGGACAAAGGGCCTAGGCACTGGCTAGCCTCATGCATATCTAATGGATGCCTGACTTTAGAACAACAGGCCAGACACGAACTGTGTCTATTTGCGCCTGTACTGCATTAGAACATTAAACGACAAAATTTATTGATATGCAGCAGGAAAATCTGAGCCCACAAGCCTTTTGTGGGTTCCCTATCACTTCCATTTTAGTCTCTTTCACCATAACGTTCGACGTAGAGAATTGATTGAATAGACCGAACCCATTGTAATTTTTTTTTGCGAAAAAACGTATGGTATTTTGATGATTTCCCTTCTAATCTTCCCAACCCATTAATTCTGATTAAACCCACTTTAGTCCACACTGTATGGCACTAGGAAACATTTTTCAACATGTCATTAAATTTCTATAGAGCGCCCAATAAAAACGAACGACTCAGTTCTTCCCTGTCAGCAATTTATTTTCGAAAAAAGGAGAAAAAAATTAAATGGGGAGAAAACAGTCCTTCTCCCAGCGGACCTGTTGGCACATAAAAAATTAACGTGACATTCGCCACCTTACATAAACAGGACGACATATGCTGGGCTTGGGCTAGTCTATTCTATTCGATAGTTAGTCTGTCTTTTTCGTGACTGTCGACTTTTTTCCCGCTTATGATTAAGTCTTGTAAGCTCAACGTATACGTGACTCACGCGTTTCAGTTTTTATTAAGATATTGGATGAGGGGACAAGTGGACATTAGGCAATTTGATCGATTTTCTCATTATTTCCCTTCACAACATTATCACCTGAAAATTGGAAGAAGCCAGGGCAATTTATCTGTATCAAGTTACCATTGATAGATGAGGATTTAAGAACGAAAACAAAAAAATGTCGATTTGAGGAAACTTCAACACTACTTCCTGGAATTTTCCAACTAGGAATTTTATTGTACTATTATATCAAATATAAGATTTTGAATATAAAACTCAATTTTTTTTCAGTATCATAGTGTTTCAAACTGTCTACATTATATCTTTCCAATTATTGTCTTCAAAATGTAATTAATCATGAAGCCCAAAATAAATTCTAAAATATATACATGACCTTTCCATCGAAATTGGGTAAAACAAATTAATCATGTAAAGTAGAATTTCGTAGAGTGCTTCATAGTACCAACAGTCGTTTGTGTAAATCCAATAATTCCAAATTAATTAGCGTATTCATGATAATCAGGGAGCAAATCGCTGTGCAACCAACCTATAATGAATAAAGTGTCGAATTTAATTGAATAATGTCACCAAAGGATTATTTGGAGAGAAAAAAATCGACTTTTAGTTAATTTTCAAACGTAATTTGTTTTTGAGAATTTCATTCTATAAATAGAAAAACCTTTTTTTTTTCTTTTGTAAATTAATTTAAGCAGAGACATTTTAAAAATATAAATGTTTACTGCCGCACAAGACGGAATAAAGCGGTCTTTCATTCCTACAACGTGGCACCTTATGGTACCATCGGTAATTAATAATATGACGCACGTTGTAAAAAAATATATTTTAAATATTTGAAGTTGCACTCATAAAGCTCTGACGATTCATTTTTGTTATTCTATTGTACTTAATTTATTTTTATCAATTTAGCTTTTTTAAATTTCATCGTAAGAATATTATTCGAAATGGTAAATAATTCACATAGTGGAAAACAATATTTACAACCTTGCGGCACAAAAACATACCAAATCCATTGAAGACATCTGAAAATTTCTTTTAAATTGAATGTTTATAATGAGTTATACCTTGTATAGATTTGATATTGTGTCTTAAAGTGTTTAAATTTTTGTATTTTTAACGAATTTGAGATGGTATTTTTTTAATTCATCAGATTGTAATCAATTGTTCTTTCTCCTATGTCCTGAATTTTTCTTGTGTTATTCACTCTCTAAAGATATTTTTATTTTGTTTATACTCGTATAAAGATTAATTAAACTTGTATTATTTTAACTTAAACAATTATAAAAATTTCCCACAGTATTTACCTTATCAAAATATTGTATAAGCATGTAATAGCTAAAGTGTTTACAAAATTTTTGTGTTTGTGTAAACAAAAATTGTTTTTGTTTTTTTAGTTAAATCTGGATAAGTGTTTGTTTTTTTATTTTAAAGTAGTTTAAAAGTTCAGAGAGATAAAAATATGCTACATAATTAGAGAGGATTTATAAGTTAATTGCTAAGAAAAGGGGGAAAGCGCAACAAACAGCCATGCAAAAAACTAAGTTTTTATTCTAAAACTAAGCGCAGTACGTAATGCTAATTTTTACAACAGAAGCAATAGAACACTATTTTTATTTTCTAAAAACACATTTCATTGCACACATCGTTGACTAAGTTTTACGTGAAGTAATTGTAATTGTGAATTTTTTTTTAGGTATTTAACTAAGACTAGAACGTGATTTTTCAATGGCGTTATGGAAAAATATTCTCAATCACTCTGTTTAAACTAATTCTGTGTATGATATCGAATTATGTTACTATTGGCCATTTTTAAATAGGAGTAGACTATTAATTATTTTAGTAGTTTAAGTGATTAATGTCATTTTGGACATCCGAATTTTTTGAAGAATTGTCTCTAATCATAATTTACAATGAGAATCAATTGGCCGATTATGATCTGACGATTTGAAAGCATTAGATTTTGATTTTTAGGGAGTTTTGGAAGTATTTGTAAAATATACCTCTAATCAAGATCTAGTGCTAAGCTTTTACTAAAAGCAAATCGAATAAATCGTCATAATAAAGAGGATATTGACCACAAAAAGCAATCAATTGCAAAAAGTAACAAAAATTGGTAGAGAATTCTGAAATGGCAGAACGTACAAATATTTGTTGAACTTTGTGTCAACATTCGATATCACTTTGGCCACTCCTAAAAATTGTTCGGAGCAACCATTGAAGATAGTAAAAGTAAATTATGCAGACTTAGCACGCCAGCGTAACTCTTTGGAAATATTAAGCTAACGAGCAATTTTCCCTTTTATTTAAAAATTGGAACAATTGCAAACACATAAAAGAGGTGAATAGTTGCGTAAATTAGCTGTAATCAATTTACATTTCAGCCCTTCCTAAAGGAAACTCCTCTTATCATTATTTAGAGATATAAAAGCAAGGACGTTAATCCTGAATTTATTCGTTTAGGGTAGTTCTAGTACGCGGTGTCATACTGTCCTTACTTTCTGGTAATAAATTAAAAAGTGAGCCACCAGAAAAGGGCTAATTGGATGAGTAGAGTAGAGGTGATTAAAACCGCGACACACCTGTTAGTATTCGTCCCCAGAAAAAATTAATTAAAAAGGAACAGGCACATACATACACTTAGGCAAATAAGTCTACATACAACTCCCAGAAATATGAGCATATTGTAAATACCGATAAAAAAATGTGGTTATTTCTCATTGGCTGAAAGTTTGTAGCAGTGAACTCAATTCCATTCGGATTGCCGAACCTAAAATGCATAGGACTCTTGGGAGCATGTTGTACCTGCCTGGCGAGCCAAAAAATTTCACTTTCTTATTAATTAAAATAAAACTTCCCTGCTCTATTTGGGATTGTCGGGGGATTAACCTTCCTTTTGTAGTTCTTGCACTAGAGAGTGATTAAGAATATTTTTCACTGCGCACAAATAAGCGTTATGCTTGTGGTTGTACCCGACATTGGTGGTGTGGTTGTTTCAAGTTTTCTATTCTATTTCACTATATGACCTATATGCAAGTAAAAGCAATGACGAAGCTGTTGATTATGGATTGTGTCGCAAAATTTAAAAAGCGCGACGTCTAATTTTTGCATATATATAAAACTTCTAACTAAAATATAAATTTTCAAATTAACATAGAAAAAACATAGAATGAAAAATTAAATTAAGGAAATAATAATTTTGAAAGTAGCCAAACTCAATTTTGTTGCAAACTAAAAAAATTAATTTTAATCAAATATTGATAAATAAAAATAATAATGTGAAATAAAAATGCACGCGATTTTTGCAGTAATGCAACGAATGGATGATTTTTAAAAATCTTCTGAAACTCATTGCATGAAATAAACGCTCATCTATATATCCAGTTGACATTATGATGAAAATTATTTTGAAAATAATTAAATATATATGTATATTATATGAAAATCGAATGTTCCACATGTGGAATCCGAATGATTTAGTGGAAAAACCATAAAGTTCGGATATGGTTATAAAATTAATGAAACCCATAATAAGATAAATTAAAATTTAAATAAAAAAATCAAATGAAATCTTACTTCTTTTTGCTTTTTCTTGCGACCATATTGCGGCTGAAATGTCAAAATAGGTCCGTTATAGATTTTTTGTCAAACATATTTTTCACAGTTATTAAAAGATTATTTTGTTGTTTGTTGATTTTTGATATTTTATGATGAATAATAACACGATACAGGGTGAGTAGTCACTTAAGCGAGGGGTGACAAATGGTGATGTGGATGGTGTTTTTTAGATTGTATTTTGTTATTTTTAGCATTTTCTACAGTTTTTATTATTTAAGTCGTTTTTAAATATAGCTTCGTTTTATAAATTTAAAACATCTCTTTTAGTATATTTTACTAGTTATTTTAAAAAATTTAGGTATTGAGCAAAAATTAATTAATTAGCCTTATATAGAAATTATTTGATAAGATTCATCCAAGGAATAATATCTCAACTGTTAATAACCTACAAGAATTTATCTCGACTATTGAAAAAATTATAAAACGTAAAATGATAATTACATCATTTTCAGAAAAATTTTAATGTCCTTTACACATAATGTATGCCTATATTTTGCTAGATTTTTGATAAATTTCGAAAAGTTTTCAAGCTTACAACAGATTTTTACGTTTCAATTCAAATTTAGAAAAAACACAAAATTCAAGACTAATATTATGGAAAGAATTAGATATAGTAGAAGAAATACGGGAAACAACTTCCACGTGCGTGAAAAAGTACACGTGCCGAAGTATCCTGGGGACACTCACAGTATCAGGTGTTGTTGTATAATGTATATCTTACATACATATATTAAGCAACACCAGATGTCATCATGTTTTTTCTTCTCTGCGTTTTAAATTGACATCCTACTTGATATGCTTTCGTAGAGCATACATTTGGAAATCCATCAAATCTTAAATGCTACCATACAGAGCTTGCTGGGGGCTACATGGCAACTTGGAAACAAAAATAAAAAGCATTCAATTGAAATAATGAATTCTAAGGTAAGAAAACAAAATACGCAGCTGTTACAATTCGATTTTGTCGAAATGATAAGGCTTGTAAGTCTTCAACGGAAAACCTAAACTATGGGATTTAATTGTAACTCAACCATATTTTAGATGTTGTTAGACAATTTTTTCCATTATATCATCGTGCTTATGATGTACATATGTATTTTATTATTCTATTCTATTATACAATTCAAGTTTGTGTTCTAAGTTCAACTAACTATGTATGTATAAGAAATAAAATAAGACTTAATCTGTTTTCTTTTATTACGTTTTTTTATCAAATTAATTAATTGTACTCAAAACTAATTTTATTTCAAATTTCAATCTTCTTCGTAATATTTGAAGATTTATTTATTGTTTTTAATTATACTCTTCTAACGAAAAAGAGATGTTTAAGATTTATAAAATTTCTTTGCAATTATAGTACTGCGTTATTTGTATTCTGTTAGAACTTAGTAAAACAAGGTTTAAAAAAAGGGATTACAAAAATTTCAATAATTATTAAAAAAATATCAATATTTTATTCATATTTTCCTTAATGCAAAGTTTTGTTCGTAAACATTTTTATATTGTGGAATTGAATTATATAGGTTATCCAAATTCTACGTAGGAAACGCTATACCAATCGATTCCTTGTGGTGTCCTGAGCAAAATATCCTCGTAAGGACGTCGAGCGGGGGCTCATTCAAAAGAGGATAAAAGTACCAACGATAACTCACTTATTAGGATGCTTTTCTAAATGTAGCAGTTACGGGGGTTCAAATTCAAAATTTATCGAAATTTCGTTTTTTGGATTAGGAATTTTTTAACGAAAATTTCGATCAATTTTGAATTTGAACCCTCATAAATCCTACATTTGAAAACGGATCTTATCATGTTAGAAATCATAGGAAAGGTACTTTTATCCTCTTTTGAACGACTTCTTTATAAGGATCTTTTGTTCAAGACACCTCAAGGAATCGATTGGTATAGCGTTTCCTACGTAGAATTCGAATACCCTGTATAATTATTTATTGGTATGGTATGGTAATCAAATTACAAGATGATTAGATTTACCCACACAATTTTACATAAAAAAATTTAACTTTTAAAGAACCTACATTGAGTTTATTATTGCCATTGTTTTGCATTAAAGATAATAAGAAAGTTTCTGAAATAAAATCATTAAATTAAAAACAATTCTATTTACATAATACATTTATAAAACAAAATAAAACTGAATAATTGTAAAAAATAAACAGTAAAACATATATGTAATAATGTACATTAATTGAAATTATTATATTCATTCCCTGGCGCAAAATATATCAAGTAGATTTGTACTGTTTATATTTTACACAAAACGTAATAAAAACCGTAAACCAAAAAAATAAAATAAAATAATACATTAAAATAAGGAAAATAATAGGTTACAAAATGTACAATAGATAGGTTACTTTACACAACACACACATTTAAACAGGTATATACGTGGTACATATACATATATGTGGATACGGCATATCAATAGACATCTAACAACATATACACATATATATTTCACGATAAAACGTTGATTGGATGTATACTCCATAAAAAGCATTAAACTAAACAGAAACAGTCCTTTGGTTATTGAAAAAGGTAGGCAATCAAGGTGAAAATAAATAAATAAATTAAAAATATTATGTATTTTCAAACAGGAAAAGAGCAACAAATGCTTTTCAGTTTGTTTAAAAAGATCAAGCCAAAAAAACTGCAAAAATTAATTCATTTGCAACAAGTTAATTATCCTCTCTTCCGGCATTAAATGAAGTGAGGAGGGTATAAAAATGTACATTTACATAAAAAATTTTAATTTCATACAAATTCAAGAGTTCTTTTTTTGGCAAAATCCCAGGTGAGTTAGTCTTTCGTTTTGCTAAATTTGCAGACAAACTTGGGATAAACAAATAGTTCTGATACTGGGGAGAGTTATGGGTGTTTACACAAATCACAAACTTCCAAGTGAGGGAGAAAACCCTTTCTGTAGACGTTAGGAATTGAGATATATTGCATGTGGGCTAGGAAAAACTTTTCGAAAAAAAAAAAAACAGAGGGAAAATCTAAATTTCTAAAAACATTCAGAAATGTTAAAGTAATTGTTATTTTATTGACTTTATAATGTAATGCAAAGTGAAAGTAAAATTAAATAAAAAGAGGAAAATTCTTGCTATATAAAATTTCATATTCACTTTAACGTTAACCCTTTAAAGGTTAAATTGATGCCATCTGCAATGCATCATCGATAATGTGTCATTTATTACCAAAATGCAAAATTCCATTACATTGCGCTTATGATGCATTATTCGAAATTAATATGGAAAAGGGAAATAGGTGTTTCGACAGGATGAGTGGGTGTAAATATTTGAATCCTCATATGTTGTATAATTCGAAAAATGCGATAAACCTATAAAAGTGAAACCCGAACAAAATAACTAAATTTGTAGCCATTCGAACACTCATTCTGTTTGGGATGATTGGCATTTATCGCTGTTGGGATAACCCACTGAACAAATATGTCCCTTTTTGGAAAGGGTCCGCACACATATTGAATGGTCTAATGAGGTGGTACTTGTTACGCAAAATTGGTTAATTGACGAGTTATAGCCATGCCATGAGAATCAATAATGTTTTCATCATTTTCATGGGGATCAAGGGTGTGTATGAATTGGACGAGACTTGAATTATCCAACGTCATGATGCAGTGGTGGGTGGACAAGTTGGTCTTAAATTGGGTAGACTTTTATTCTATTTAAACATCCATTCGACCATAATTGAACAGTTGGGGGGCCACAATGATAGGTTTACTCAACTTCGACTACAATTGGCCTCAAATGATTTATTTTTGGGAGGTCATTAAAGAACAAAAGTTCAAAGCGCTTTAGAAAGTAAAAGGTTAAAGTTCAAAGTTGTTCAGAAAGCAGTTGAATAGTGTTGACGGAGCGAATTTTTGCACTATTAAGCTACAATATATTGACTGCTTAAAGTTTAAATCTTTATACTTTTGCAACTGTTGCATATATTAGTCTACACTTTTCAGGGTCAAATCAAAGTACAAAGCTCTATCTACATAGGTATTTAATATCTGTTAAAAATCAGTATTTATTCAGAATTTCTGGAGAATATTTTGCATTGAATTATTATGTTTTTGTTCTCTTCATATGCAATGGAATATTTATAAAACTCTCCAAAACCAGAGATTTAATTTAAGATTTAATTTCGTTTTAGTCTTATTGAACTCTTTAACTTAAAAAGATTTCTTTTACCATTTTACTTTTTGTCATATTTTTGTGTTTCGCTGAATAATTAAATTGTTCGGAATAAATGACACATTATCAATAATTGAAGATTTCATTCATATCCCCTATGTTTTAAAGAAAATTGAAAACGATAAGAATAAAGTAAAACTAAAGAAAAACCACAGGAGTACCTACTATGTGATCCTAATACGAATTTCTTACGAATAAGTACAAGGACAATAGACCACTACAATTGTTAGTCAAATTAGCTGTCAAAACAAGAAATTTTGTTTTAAATATATGTGTGTGCATAAAGCAATTTTGTACTAATTCATACACATTGCTGTAAGTATTATTATTATTAGTTTTTTTTTTTTATTATATCAAAAAGTTTGTTACGGATATTTTAATTAAATTTATCTTAAATATTCCAATGAACAAAAAGTTTATAACGTAAAATTCACACTACGAACACATTTGTGGTTAAAATTTGAACACAATAAACGAACAAAGTCTCTTTAACAGAAAATGAAAACATACTATAAAAATTTTTCTTAAGAGAAAACAAAAATATTACATGTAACAAAACCTTTTAAAATTTGACGAAAAACTGTCCATTTAATATTTGTTCTTTTATTTCTTTAGGGTTTTTTTCTGAAAATTATTAGAATAAAAAAGAGATAGAGATAGTGAGACAGAATTAGTTATATTTTGAATAGAAATATGTAATTGTTTTTGCTTTTTTTTTTTTTGGTAGTTTTTCTATTGCAAAAAATCACTTTTGAAGTTGAACAGAAAAACAAAGGGTTTGCGATCTTACCACCTCTCCCTCGGCTCTCTTTCTTTCCAGCTCTTTTTGTTTGGCATGTTCTTCAGCAATTCGGGCTTCTATAGCCACCAATGATTCGCGGGTAAAGGGACGGAACAAACTGCGTTCTTCCTCAGATATCGAGTCGGAGTCTTCTGTCATTGTCTATACGGCCAACGATGAGAGCCTCAGATTTCCAAGGCCTGAAAATAAAAAATATAGGTATGATATTATTAGTCTCGGTATTTTTCTAATTACAATTTTAATTCCTTACATAAACAAATTATTATATATCTTCCTTTTTAATTGGAGATTAGTAAAGTTTACAATTTTTCAACAGAAATTACATTTCCTGTTTTTTAAAATTTCTTATTAAGGTACTTGATGAAATCCATAAAATAAATTTCGAAAGTTTAAATCTACTTTCACATATTCACCAGCCTCCTCTCGCCTCCGTACCAAAATGGAAAAAAGCAAAATCGTTATTAGGTCTGACTCTAAAATATATAGAAACAAAAACTAAGTTCAAACTTTTCCCTACTTTGAAAAAAATAAAATGTTTACATTGTCTATGCGTTAATATTAATTATAATAACTTTCTTTATACTGGTTAACTATTTGATTTTTATTGAGTATTTATCTCAGTGGAACATCACCGAGAGTTTAGGATCCAAAATAAGGCTAATGACATAAAACAGATCTGTGTCATGTTCATGTATCAATTTAAAAGATCTTGTTTATGCTCGTACTATTTAAAAAATTCATTTAGACTTTTACACTCTTTCAAGTCAATGATGGGATGTGTATTTTCTGATAATTATTGTAACATACATAAGTATAAACAGATAGATAGATGGGACTATCTTTTTATATTCACTATATCACTATAATACTCAGAAATTCACATATCATCATCGACTTGAAATTTAGCATTATGGTATAAAACTTTTTAGCCGAGTAGAGACTTGAGTGGATTGTTTTTTTATATCATGAAATCGAAAGTTTACTCCAGTTATCGATGCAAGAATACAACACAGCATCATATTATAACTACGATTTATTAACGAATTGATAGGCATAGCGCCAAAAAAAAGTCGCCAGTAGTAAACAAATGTGAAATTTTTGTCACGCAAAAGTAACTGATATGTTCAAAGATAAAAACATAAATTCACTCCACATCCTCATATGACCATTATATTTTATTTTAATCATATTTCATTCTTATCTGTTTTATTGTATATAATTAGAAATTTTGAACATACTAAGAAAAGTTTAACCAATTCAATAGATTGATTTCCTACCTTAAATTCTACAATAAAACGAAATTGCTTCCAAAGTAACAAACTAAAAAAGTTTTCCTTCTAATGTTTTAGCACAATGCTTCACCGCACTCATAACTCACTTTTAAATTTATTTCTGAATGAACTTGAACTAAATACTTAAAAACGTTCACTCAAACACTTAACCTTATTTAGTTCCGCTAACGTTTAACCATCTAACATAAGTTTACAAATTTTTAATTGCAATGAACCCCTGCATACTTTCAATTTCAATAAATAAATTTTACAATACGATTCAAAAACAACCAACCGAAGCTTCACAGCACGTTTGATATTCCCGGTATTTTCACAAAATCTGTCGCAATGTTCGGTCAAACGTAATCAATATGAATGACCTGTGAAATCATAAATATAAAAAAAATTAATGATAATCGCTAACATACATTCATGTTGGATTCGGACTAATTATATCAAAAATTAAAATATTCTGGGAAAAATTATTGTTTATTTACAAATAATAGATTAATTATCGCTTCTATCACTTACTTTCGGATACGATTTTTACTATGAAGTCCAATTGCGCGTCGTGTCTCTCTGCTTTCGCATATTTCCAATTGTTATAATCGTTATTTGCAGATTTGAAGTAAATCCTTTTTGATCGATAGTAAAGAGTTCACTTTCAAGGTCAGTTGATTACAGTGGAAATGAACGATAGTTCACAACAAATAAAATGATGATATTTTTGATTCGATTCACATAGAACAAAAACTATCAATAAAATCATCTACTTTGCTTTGTTTTGAGATTTTGTTAGTTAGTGCGCTGTTTGTAAATTGAGCTTATGGATATAGCTTTGTAGTCATGTATGTAATTATGAATGTTTAAAGTAGAGATGCTTATTTGATATTATATATTGACGGCCTGATAGCCTGATCTTCGACCTATCTAAATATTTGCCGTCCATCTCCAATTTAAAAAGAAAGATTGACCCAGCGCTAGTATCTCATGCACTAAATGATTCTTAGATTTACGCCTTCTTTGTCTACTTCTGCAAAGCTCTTAATTTATTAATTATTATAAATTTTGAATAACATCATAACATTAGGCAGATCAACAACAGTTTTTCATGGAATGGAAAATTTTTTGTAGATTAAGAATCCGAAATTGAAAATATTCCGTCACATCATGTTTTCGAGTAAAATAGAAAAACACTGAAGCAAATGCGTATTTTGACCAATACAGAAAATTTGTTCGAAAATTTTGGAGAGTCAATAAAACTCAAAATAAAATTCAAATGAAAGCTTTATACTAAAAAGCTAAAACTAAAAGGGTTTTAATTAGCCAGATTTCGCAGGCTTGCTCAATAAAAAATAGTTTAGCTGTAATAACTTAGTACGATAACCTTTTTAATAAAAAATAAAACAGGAGGCTCTCAAGTCAACTCGTGTATACATATTATACTATTTTTTGTTTTCAGTTTTAAAATTTTTAATACAGACAGTCCAAATTAAAATTTTTGGCTAAACACCGGTTTTCTTGAATTATTTTTTTCTAGACTGAAACCCGAAAGCGATTTTTCCGACAAAACGTTAAAATTGTAATGTAAATATTTTGACTACATAGACATATAATTAAACATATTTTTTGAAACATCTTTTTCTTTGATATGGGACACTAAAACATCAAAATTTGATAAATAATTTTAAAAAAATGCTCAAGAACGACTAATTTAAACATCAAATTTATCTGGAATTTTGCTTATTTATGCAAAACAATGTAAAACATGTAAAATGAAATTTTTGTCTGATCCCCAGGTTTCGTGTAAGATAAAAAATTAATTAATATTTTTATGTTAATCAGTCTTAATCATACTATTATGATTGTCTTCGAAAAGTAACGTTTTCATTGCTTGAGCAAGTTATAATAGAATACATAGCCATTTAAATACCGCCAAAGATTCATAATTTTAAATTTTTCAATTCTCACATCTAAATCAAAGTGGGCCACTTAATTCTGTAATTCTTTTGATAACTTTCATAATGGATTTACAGAGGCGTCCAGAGCCTTCCCACTTCAATTAAAAAAAAAGGAGAAGGAACTTCTCTGAACAATTTCCAACTTTTTTCCGGGAAATTCCAGACCTTCCGAAAAGTACAAAAAAGTAAACCTAGAAGCAGTTCTCCCACGCTTCGAATTAACCCAGTGGCAACAAAAGCAAACTTGAGAAACAAAAGCGCAACTTTATGATGACGAGAACGTTGCAATTATCTCATTTTGTGATTTACCCGGTTCCCGGGCCACCGCGTCATGCCCGCACCGCCCTCGAAAAATGTTGGTCCAGTCCACAGCATCCTCAGAGCATTTTTGCAATCCGCTTGCAGCGAAATTCAGCCATGAAAGGCACACAATGACCAGAGATGGCTGAGATAAATACGCCCGAATCGGGGGGAAAAATTCATTTTTAACCCTGAGCCGAGGGCTCCAGGCGACCGGTCCTTTTTCATTTTCATCATTTCGCCATCGGAGCGGCTCTACAGCTCTATGTTTTTGCCTCCTCCACGGAAGGGCCAAAGATAAATATTGCGAGGCTGGCCGAATTGTCTGCAGCAGCGCCTGCCTTTTGCCCTGGACAAGGGTTGAGGGCACATCCCGGCCAATTATAAAGCAGCCCTACATCCAAATAGAGCCCTTGAGCAGAAGAAGGCAATCCTTGCGACTACTGTAAGACATTTTTTTTAATACTTCATTAGGAGGACGAGCAGCTGGAAGGAAGCCTAAGGCCTAAAATATAATTGTTGTCACCTGGATTTGGAGCAGGTTTTGTATTCTTAAGCATAATTATTCCCTGGAATGGAACAGTGAATTGCGGGTGTTTCAATTTCGTGGACATATCCAAGGTTATTTTTAAAATATCTTAAGACAAAAAAAAATAGCTTTTGGCAGCGTTCATAAAGTCCTTCTGTTGTCTCTCTTAAAATATAATAAAATATATTATGTTTGTTGTTACTGTATTTTTGGTCGATAATAATTTTGAAAATAACTTTATATAAGTACTATCTATCAAAAAAACAAAAACATTAAGTACCTACATAAGTAGGTAAAAGCAAAACAGTTCTTTAAATTTTTATATGTATTGAATCTCAAACATTTGGTTTGATTAAAGACTGTAATTCGTAGTAAAGGTTTCCATAATTTAATGAATCTATAGGTTTCGAAATAGAATCTTTATGATATTTTGATACATACTTCAATTCATTGCTCTCTTAGTAAACAATATTGCCGAATCAACCCATCTATTATGAACTAAGGTGGGATATAGGCTCAATTTATTTCTGCAAATAGCAAATTTCACCACTTTGTGTATAACGTATTAATATGGTTATATCCCATATGTAGGTACGCATATATTCCCAAAAAACAACGGCCTGACTACAAGCAGTTTTCGAAATTACGACTTTTGAATTTGTGCTATAATACTCTACTGGCTGAGCTACCATCGAAATCTATTCAATTTCTGGAATATTAGATAGAACTAGATGAAGAATTCGCTCAGAACATCATGTACCATAAACTCATGATTGTATTTAGATAAATTGGACGAATTAACAACAAAATTTTACAAAACTACAGTCAAGTCGCATAATTATTTTTGGATTACGTGTAAGAAATAATTCAACATTCAAAAAATCGTGGGATATGAAGAAATATTTAATATAATAATTTAATTTAATATTCTTATAGAAATTGGCTAACTAACAATAAGAAATTACGAACAGTAAAAATTTTAAACATTGAAGATTATTTTCGGCTAATTTGGAAAACTGAATTATTTCGCTGTTTATATTGAATATCAGAAGCCGCAAATTATTTATTTTTCCGTCTGAATTATATCAAAATTCAACCTATAGTAGGGTGGACGTTAATTTGCCAACTTTCAAATTTGTTTAATACTCCCTCCTAATAATTTTCAAGATAGACGAAATAATGGCCACCTATGCAAAATTTTGAGAAGAAGAAAAGCAACAAATTTCTTAAATTTTTAATCAACTTTAAAACTACGTATATGAGTAGACTGTATGTAAAGTGACCATTAATTATATTATGTTTGAGTTTATCGATTCCTATCTCAAAAGTTATTTATGCATAACTTTTAAACACATTATTTTTTTCTATCTTGAACAATCTTAGGAGGGATATTAAAGAAATTCGAAAGTTGGAAAATTAACAGCCACCTAACCTAATTCCTATGTGCATCATTGCCCAATTAAGTAAACCCAAAATGTAATTAAATTCTCATTTGTTTCAAATAATTTGAACTGTAACTGATTTTTATTTCATTAGAATTAAACTAATTATTCTTCAAAGCAAACAATTATTTTACATAAATAAACTGAATTTATTTAAATAATACTTTCCAATCAATTCAATTTTTAATACCTATGCATATGTTTACTTCTCAGAACTAAATTTTTTCTGATTTTTTGCTTATTAAATATTACTAAAGCAAAAATGCAATGAGAACTAAATTTTAGTTCTGATAAGCATATTAGAAGTTCAAAAAGTTTTTGATTTTAGTTTTGAATTATGTTAAACCTTATTGAGAAATGATTATAATAATTTGTTCTTTATAAATGTGATTTAAAATACCTTTTCATTGAATATCTTACGTACATACTCATGGACAATGAAAAATTTAATTTTAATTCCACCGCGACCTCTTTTTGCTTTCCCAGTCTATATTATGTTTTATTTCTGGGAATTTTTCATCAAATACCCTAGTAGTAAAGGGAACGACAAATAGGGCAGCCAGACGACATGACAAGAACAATGGGTCTTTGTTATAAAAACGGAACCCTAAAAATAAAAAATAAATTTTAATTTTAATTTTAATAAAGGAATCCAGCTTATATGAATAAGTCTGGGGTTCACAGCTTGAAATTAAAATTTAGTAGGGTTAGGGCTGACTCTTGCATACTATGCCTTGTCGAAGGATGAAATCGATAGGAGTACTTTTTGTAAGGCTTTTCGTAATAAAAACAATGGGCATTGATGAAATATTGCGTGTCGCAAGGACAAATTCAAGGGCGCCGGAAGGTGTCGCTATTTTGGAGAGGTCAACCTCAAAGAGGAAAACATGGTTTTTATTTTCTTTTCTCATCTCTGAATGAATTTTTATTCGAATTTCCCAAGTTTCTTACTTCTGGGTGAATTGAGCAGGTTTTTAGTATTGATTTTGTTAGACCGTCTCGTACTAAATTTTTGTGTGCGCGACCTCCTAAATAATATTTATAGTAGCGTGTCCCTTAAACTTCAAACGGTATAAAGTTATGAGCCCGACATTCCACGAATATACCGAAATCGCGGCTTATAACCAAAATGTAAACTTTGATCGCAGAGATTTATGGCGATTTTGTTGCTTTCTAAGTAAATACACGGCTTCTGGAGAAAGTTTCTTACAGAGATAAACCTCGGAACATAAACAGAAGTCTCCCATGATTTCTGTGAATAAAATTGTCCCCGGTAAAAAAGGGGAGGGGAAAGGATTTCATCCTTGTCCTTCTAGCCATTTTAACTTTTCTGCGGTGCTCAGTCATGCTTATGGTTTTTTTCTACAGACGACGACACCAGACCTCAGTTTAGTCGAGGACAACATAAAATACGAGGAAAAAAGAAATGAAGCTAGTTCCTTCTGTTTGCGTATAATCGAAGAAAATCGAAACGCGAACGTCATCCTCCGACCATACCATGTTGTGGCTTTACCCCAAGTCCTGGTCGTCTGCCGTCTCAGGCTGAAGGGAGCGCCAGAAGGAAGCTCGCCAGGCGAGCAGAAGCCATCCAGCCGGAGGATCATGTGTTCCTTATCGATTTTTTCTTTTTTTTCAACTTATGCTTGACTCGCTAGAAAGACGCCAGTCCCACTTCGTAAGGAGCATACGCGACTTCTAGTCTTTGGGGAGCTAGTCCAAGTCCTAGGCTCGTTTCTGTGGCCCCAAATAGCCCCATCCCCGCCATCGTCGTCCCGGCTCCAGGATAGGAGCAATCGCCTATAGAGGCGCACTGGGAGCGCATGAACCAGGATCGCTCCGCCAAGGTGATAACTTTCGTTGGTCGGTCGGCATCAACATGTAAGTTGGCGTGACATAATGCATGGAGGCTCCGATGTAGGTCCCCGGGGCCCCCGGCACGCCACTGAATAAAAGAGGGAAAATATAGGGCCGCAATGAGGCACATGTATTTATTTAGGCCTCGGGTATTCCATCAATAGCCGCCCCTCCTCCGCCGCCCTCACTGGGAGCTATTATTATGATTAGTGACATGCACGCCCAGATGAAACGAGGGCTCCCCCACCCCCACCAACAATTGCCTGACTGACTGACACAATGTGCCGGGTTCCAGTACTGGAAAATTGCCTTCGAACAGAAGGCGCACTTCGACCGCATTAAATTTAATCAGAATATTGGACAAAGGGTGGTCGATGAAATGCGTCACAGACACAGGACCCTGTGGCTGACAGTACGGCGTGCAGTAGATTAATCTACTTAATTGGCTGCAACCAACTGCCTCTAGAAATAAGCTCAACAGTGGACTTAAATAGAAACTACTACCCTACCGTTGCATAGGAAATTTTTCGTAACTTCAAACTTCATTCGATTTATTAATGCAAGTCCGCGCCAGATTGGCGTACAGAAAACTTTGATTGATTTTAATAAGTTTGACATTATCGATGATTGCGAGGACGGTAAATTGATGGCCAAACCTCCTTTTTTTTTTAATGTGACAACAATGTTGCTAGAGCAAAGTTTCATTTTCGATTAAATTAAATTTGGGGCGGTGATTGTAGCTAGGTTCCAATTTTAGTTTTGATCACCCAATTTATTTTCGTACGACCTTTTTCATATATAAAAGGAAGATAGAGACAAAGTTTTATGGGATAGATATTAAGAAATTTAGTAGGTACCTTCGATGTCGTTTTGAAGTTTTAATATGTATAATTAATCTCTAAACAAATTAAAAGGACCAGGGTCAATAAAACCGTTTTACGCCCTATAATGGTTTTTTTTTTTATTTAATTCAGTTTTTCCAAAATTTAATTTAATATTTTTTTACTTTATAATTAGAATAATTTTAATTTATATATTTATTTATTTATATTTATGTATGTATGTATTATATTAAACTAATAAGTGTTGTTAATAGACGAGAAAAAATAGTAGTGGTTGTAGAATAATAACGATATTGAATTGGCCCTTTCTTCGCCGAACAATCGCCATAATTTTGTTTTCGTTTTTATATATTACTTTCAACATTATGTGCAGGTTTAATAGCACCAACAAATTTTTGCTAGTCTTGTTCTAGAAATATTTTATTAACTTCTGAAAAAGCCAAATCGCCTAAACACATTTTTAGACTTTTATTATTGTTCTTTCCTAAAAAATAATGTACTATATTAATTGTTTAATAATGCATTTTTCAAAACAAATTATTATTTACGTTAGTCTATACATACCCAAATTTAGATATTTTCCTTTTCGGTTTTCAGAAACAGATGAGATGGATTATTAAAATGTTTCAACTCAACTTAAAGCTAGGTGTACGATTTTGGAAATTAAAATTATATTCGTCATTATTTAAGGTATATACCATATTACCGCTGTCATTTTTGAAGAAGTGCGAAACTTGAATTTACAAAAGGATTTCATTTCTGCGTTTTGAAAATTTAAGATTTTCTTTTTTTAATTGTTCAGCATAATAATAGTATAGTTAAGGAGGAGGTATTTGTTGGTCAATAGGATTTATTTGTATTATATGTTTTATATTTGTATAAGTCCTAGTGAAATAAGACTAAAACGATAAATCCAAACATTCTAAGTGTAATTGGTATAGAATTTTCAGGCGCCAGTTAAGAAAGTTTAAATCTGATTGTGGTTTATCTCCACAAGTTGTCCACTGTATGAATACATAATTTAGTTAATTTTGCAGACGCCGTTGTCCACCCATAAGTGGGTTTTTCCACTTCATCCAGAAATAGGTTTTCATCCTTTTGATTATCTTCAATGATGATTCATTCTCCGATGATGTTAAAAAAAAAAAAAAAATCAAATAAATCCTGAGAAAATTTATATAAGTTTTCACGACTTGGCTGCACCATTTTGTTTGTGCGTCCGCCGGATCCTGGCGCCTTTTTATATGCACACGCGCGTGTATATTCGATTTTGCTACAGAGGCGTAGAGGCTACCACATATTTATTAGGGCAAACGAATTAAAAAGAAGATCCTGTAAATAGATGAATGATACTCACATGAGGCACATGGATGTCGCCTTCTACGCTATAGTTACAGCTATATCCGAGGCGCCATTTTCGTGAGGCGCCCGCCGGCTATCACGATTTCTGAAATAACAAAAAAACACGGAACAAGTGAATAAATGTAAAAATTGTGTAAAGTATAATTTAGTTGGATTGTGCAAATCAGCACACGCCATAGACGCGCATGCAACTCTACTGGAAAGGTAAAAGTAGGAAAAAAAAAGAAGAAGAAAAATAACAAAATGGAGGCAGTAAAGCGGCTTCAAACTAACTGCTTTAACCGGCCGCTCGCGCTCGATACCTTGACTTAATTCCTCCAGGGCAATTAAGAAAAATGTTTAATTTAATTTTGCGGTGAAACTCTCAACGAGAAGGGGGGCCACTTTACGTCTTGGTCGGTGTGGCACAACATCGGCGACATCAAGTGCCTTTGAAGCGCTCTAATTGGTGCTTGGACACGGCGCTGTGACACAGTGCATGACGTCGAGGGGACATTGTTTAAGGACTCGGGAAAGATTATGAAGACCTGAAAGGAATTGCTTTTAAGGGGCTTACGCTCACAAGTAGCAATTTAATGCAGTCGGGAAGTAGATTTATTTTAAATTGTGTTGAATTAAAACTGCCTCTTATTCTATTTAGTGCTGTTGCAGTATTTTATGTTAAAAGCGCGTATTACGCATTTGTGCATTTCTATGTCAAAGCTGCTTTCGCTATTATAATTAAAATTAAAGTACTATAAAAATATAATTTAAATAAAAGTTGCATTGTAAATTATGTAAAACATAAAAGCTTAAAGAAACAAATACACTTTTTGAGTTAGGAAAAACAAGTCCAGTTATACATTATAATTAAGGGGAGCTTACACTTTCTCGGTCGAAAATTTTAATGATTTTGATGGGACTGATAATTATAATAATAAAAAAACTTTTTTGAGTCCAAAATTTTTCTGACGTGTACCTACTTTAAATCTTCAAATACAAGAAAAAATTTTAGGTTTGATGTTATATCTTTTAAATTATTTGTATAGGGTTTTTCTGCGGCCTCATGGAAGCCATTTTGAAAATGTTGATTTGCTGATTGTAGCAATTAGAATTATATACTTTTTAGCAATTATAAGAAAGAATATCATTTGTTTTTAACAATTATTTTAAGAATAAAACGAATTTAATGCAAATGTAATTTTCTGCTAGTAAGAAAGTCTAATAAGTATAAATATTTTAAGAAAACCTATTTAGCTATTTGTTATCCCCAAATTTTAAATATACTTCTAGTTTGATTTAAACTATCCAATAAAGGGCCTATACGGCTTTGGTGATTTGGATTAGTATTCTGTAGTTGGAATACTGACACTATGTACTATCTACCACACGTAAGATTAACCAAATTGGTTTTCCCAACGCCGTATAGGGCTCTCGAAGGAGAAAAAAATAAATATTGCTGCCTGATTCTCTTCATTAACATATTACCTTTTAAAAATTCAATATTTTCATGTATAATAAACTAGTGACTTCGTCCGCGCTTTATTATTTTGCCTAGTGTGAATTAGGAAATGTTGAAATAAGTGTTTCATTTGTTTGCATTCTGGAGCCATTTATGCTAAGTTTCAAGAAAACCGACCAAACAAATATTTGTGGGTACCTATAAAAACGTTTACACCCCTTTACGGGCTGACTTTAGAAAAATCCATTCTTAGCAAGCACTTAGAAGGCAAGTTTGTAGGTTTTATAGGACGTTCTTGAAATCTCGTGATATTTGGCTTTTATAAATTTGCCGATAATATTATTATAGTAAATAAATTTTTTTTTCTGACATGCATATCGATTTTTTGGAAACTTGGTAGTCACTAGTTTTTCATTGTGATCTACCGAAATAACTAAAGAATAACGTTTTTATTAATTTCTGTAAAATTTACAAAAGTGGAGATTGTTGACTTTTCTTCTATACCTCTGGTATGTTTCTACCCTCACAAAGTATTTACTTTGGGCCTTTATCGATTCGTGCTAGATATTCTAATGAATTGTGCGATAATGTTGAATTTTATTTGGGTAGAACTAATTTAAAAACTTGAAATTAGGTTTATTGTAATTTACTTTTTCCTTCTTTTTTTTCGATAAGTCTTTAAGAATATATTTTCTATATTTAGATGTTGGTATAAGGGAAAGTAGGTAATAAAGGTATTTCATATTTTTTACATTTTAGAAATTGAGTACTTATGCAAACAGCGTAGTCACCGGATACTCCAAAACGAGTAATAGTCAAGCTAAAGGAACACTTCTCACCGTTCCACAAACCACCTTTGTCCTTAGCATCCAAACAAAGCACCCAAAGTAATCACTTTAAAAAAACGACACCCACAAAGGTTGCCTAATTCAAATCCTTAGACCGCAAGGTGCGCGGCACTTCACCAATTAAAAAGTTTTTCCCTTTTCACCCGAGGTGGAGAATTTAAAATTGTCCCGTCCTCGGTGTTGTGGCGATTATCAGAAGCACGCTATGCATAGGCACACAAAACCCGTGTTATTTTCTTATTCTTTCCTTTGACACTCATTAAAATCTTGAGATCACTTCAGGTCCATTGACCTTGGCCATTTCTTTGTAGCGAGCGTCCTCCACCCCGGGCACTCTCGAATCCGCAAACAGCTGACAATTAATTTCCAATACGAGATAGACCCGTCCCATCCCGTGCCCCCTCACCGACAGAACTAAGTTCATGGAAGAAGACGAGAAAGCTCTTCACAACCTTCCACACTACGGCAACCTTGAAGCTTATTCCTTGGGTGTCCACTCCATAGAAAAAACCACCACCAAAAACTTCGACCGAAACCTGCACATTCCGCCAGCGCCAATCCAACACCACTCACCAGAGCCAGAATCCTTCAAAGGTTCATCATCAGCAGCATGTAGAAAGCGCTGTAGAAGGCGCTGTAGAAGTCTTGGCCACCGAGGACCGAACCCGGTCGATTTTCCTCGGCGAATAGATTCTATGGCGACATGTATGCGTACTTTCGTACTTTTAGCCTTTATTCTCGCATTTGCCAGCCATCCCTGGCACACTAGGGGACTCCGTAGGGCGCATGCCCTCGACGACGTCACTCTACAGAGATTTGAACATTGCGGAAAGCGCGTCGTCCTGGAAACCCAAACGAATTGACCGAACGTTTCCTTCTATCCTCCACAGGCATGCCAGGCATACCAGCGAGGCATACTCCAGGATAAAATGTCGCACATGTGGTTGTACACCGCCCTTTGCGGCTGTCTGCCCCTTTCTTGGGCTATTTTTACCCTTCGACGTGAGTTTTCTTATTTTTAAGGCTATGCAGATGTACTTAAAGTTGGTTTGAATTTAACTGCTAATATGGACTCGCGCTATCGTTCTGCCTACGTAGGCTTTTATGATTGGTCGATTTTCGGGAACAGTCGAACAAAACCGCCGAATTTTGTATGCATTCGAAAAGAAAAAAAACCATAGTATTATATACCATTAGAGACGGTATAAAAACATATTGCCGTGTTGAGGACAAAAGGAGCTGGGGTCACGTAAGGAAGCATTGTTGAAAAAGACAATTTGCTTTAATGAAGATAACTCGCCGGTCCTTCTGGATCCATCTGGGTATACTGCCGAAATGGCAACCCTGAGGCACATAATGACAAAAAAAAAATTATATTCACATTCGGTTATGAATATTCATTTGTAGCACGTGTATGCTTGTGTGGGATTGGCTAATCGCATTTATTTCGTAGTTTTATATGTTCCGACATTAATGAGACCCACGGGCACGGGACAGTAGAAGGGCCCAATCCACTTGGGAAATGTTCCAGTTGAACAGACGCTAAGTAGCTCGTATTAAGCATTGCGTCTCATGTCCTCAATTGGCTCTATCTTGGCCAAACTATTAGAGACGTAATTTATTTAGTTTCGTACAATCTCATATTTAATTTCAATTCAACGAAGTTACAATGACAAAATCTTTAAAACGAATGGTTTTGTTATTTGACATAATAATACTTATAAGTATTGCAAGAGAATTTTTCAAAATACATATGTAACTACATTTAATGCGAATAATTAAATATTTCTAAAATCTTTTATTCGTTTGGTCATTTATTTGTACAGAATTGACACCGAAAAACAGACCAGTATCAAAAATGCACTAGTACATTTTCTGGGACTGTGAGGAAATTTTTTAATAGATTTTAAAGAACGAAATACAGAATATTACTCTGATTTGAAGGCAGTTACGCCAACAAAATATGGAGAAAAGGCAATTAAAAATCAGTTGAGGCGAGGGATACCGCTTGCTTCATGATAATGCTCAGGTTAACACTGCTGCAATTTCCAAGGCTACAGTTCAAGAATGTGGCCGAAGATTGATCGGTCCATCTGATTATTTCTTATTTTCAAAATTGAAGCCAAACTTACTAAATAAAAAATGTAACACCTATGAAGAAATTAAACATACTGTTTACGATAATTTTGACAACAAAAATTCAGCATATTTTTACAGCGGTATAGAAGCTTTAATTAAACATATTTCGAAATTTCCGCCTATGTAAGGCTAAGAACACATGTACTGCAATCATTTCTCCCATTTTTCAATTTCTCTTAATCAGAGAAGATATATTTTATTATGCCTCTGATTAAGTAACATCTCGATACAGTAGACCTATTTTTACCTTGAATACCTCTTAATAGCAGAATAAACCTCGTGAAAGATTAAGAATAATAGGTCTATAAATCTGATATTTTTCTCTTTAACAGTCATACTGAACATCCATAAAGCTATATTTTTATAAGAGCTTTTTTTGATTCCATTTATTTTACTCTACAAATTTTTGCAATTTTAATATAATAATTGCAACACAAAAATAAAATTCATTTTAAAGTATCGTTACTTTTAGCTACTTATAATATCTACCAAGAAATATGTATTTTTAAAATGTTCAAAAATTTATGTATTTATTAAGAAATATATTCCTGAAGTTTTCAATACCTCGATGGAGAATATCTTGTAACTAAACTAAAGAGTTCAAATTAAAAAATCCCAAAACTTTTTTATTGTTTTTGAAATATACGTATCCAAAAGTTCTTTAGTTGATGGGGTACCTAAATGAAGTTTTTATTTATATCTTCAGTTTTTACTACATTTTTTTCTAATTCAATCTGTTTTTCACTTTGGGTTAGAATTGTGACCCAAAGACGGACAGACACTTCCTATAACCCTCTATCCTCTATTATTCCACAAATTTCATCCTATTATATTTTCCTAAATATATACACTCATATAGCAGGAAAACTTCCTCTAAGTTTTAGAAATCTGATGTCTTATACATATTTAAAAGGTTTCTCTTAGATATAGTAGGTAATTTAACATCTTACAAAATGTCCTTTGCGCAGTTAGAGAATAATTTATGTCAATCTTCTTCGGAATATCCGAAAATATGTATATTCAGTCAAGTTCTTACCAAGCAGAAGGAAAGTAAGCAACGGAGTCTAAGAAGTCCCTGAGCAGGACTAAACTAATTCGAGACACGTAGCAATGAATTTTGTAGCATTGGTCCTTCCAGAAGATTCGATTATCCACGTCGAGGTGCAAATGACCTTCACAAGAAAGTGCTCTTCGTTTCCAGGAAGCGATACATAAGCTTTTGTCGTCACCTAGTGAATTTGTAGAAATGTTTCGAAAAATATTCAAAAGATCTCTCCCAAATCCTTTTACAATTTTTAAAAATACTTGCAGACAAGCTGTAAGTGCTGCTTTGTGATTCAAACGCCTTGACCCATTTTCTCGAGAAACCCTTCTTTTATATATTTAACATGCATTGACTGCTCACAGGAGAAGATCTGGACCTTTTTTTTACAGAATTCCTAAATCATTTAATTCGTGAAAGGACGCCGGAAGCAAAGTGAAAAGGTATTTTTCCGCAAAACACTCGCATGTCTTTAAGTGGAAGAAATGGAATAAAAAAGGGCGGTAAAAGCGGAAGTGGTAGCAATTTTCAAATAAATAAACAAAAGCAAATCTTGAAGGTTTGGAGGTGTTTTGACTGATTAGGTAGCCTTTCGTGGATTTCGCTGATTTAATGGCTTCTTAGTTACGAAAAGATTTCCCTCGATTTTCAGTCCTTTAGCTCTAATCGCGTGTTACCTGGCTCGTAAGGGAATCGTCCAACCGCCTCCGTTTGGTGTTTGTTTAAAACCGCAGAATATTCATGGGGCTGCGAGTGCGGCAATTTTATTTTTAAGGCAATAACCACCCCTTAAAGTGGGGGATGGGGTTTCGCCGAATTCTAGAAAATTTTTGCTTTCTTGCGCATTCAGCGAGATAAGCGCAAGGTCAAATTTTTCGTAGATATTGCTGCGTTCCAAGACACAATTTCCGCTCAAGATTTATGGGCAGAATTACCTCGACAGGTGAGTCGCGGGCATGGGTGCATGATGCGGTTTTCTATTAAGCAACGACAACGGAGCCCCTAAGCCCCATTGTGCCCCCGGGTAAGAAGCTTTCGGGGGTAATCCGGTGAAAATGCTTACACTCGGGCGCACCCCTGTCTGATTAGCCCCCCTTGCTGCGGCGGAATAGTGAAGCAGCAATAAATAAAGCGAGCACTGGAAATAAGAAAATTTCACGCCTCATAAGGCGCTGAGCCTCTTCGGGCCCCCTGTCGACGCCGCGCCGTTGGCATGACTTCAAGACCGCGATAACAAGGCGTTCCTTGGGCTGAATGCGGCACCGAGGCGACAATCGACGTCGGGCTGTTAACTGCCAAGGGAATCGCATCGCGCCCCAGGATAATTTGTCTATTCTTGCGCACCCTCGGGAACCCCCGAGCGAACAGAATCGCCAAAAAATTGAATAGGTCCTGTGACAGGGTGCAATTCATTTCGGCACGGTTCGGTGCGCCAGAACAATTCTTGGGAAAATCGATCGACATGCCGTCTTCGGATGTGCACAAATGGCGATAAATTTAATGCAGGAAATTGGTCCATTTACCCGGAGAACTATTTCGGACCGAACGATTTGTTTTAATCATTCTATTTCGGCTTCAGGGTACTGTTTTTGTATCCGGACATTTTGGAACGCCTAAGTATTTAACGATTTTCGGGTGACCTTTATGCCTAATGACAAATATTCATAGAAACTGATTTTAGAGATAATTCCTTGAAATAGGACTGATTTTGAGACCTACTTGTGTCATTATCAGACTAATAAATATACATTGGATGCCTTTTTGCATTCGACACGACAAGCTAAGATATATTTCTAGATCAGTATCTTGTGAAGAAATAGAACAAATATTTTAGATTTACTGTCTTCAAAATCATCGAACTGAATCCGTCACGAAAAACGAAAGGTAATTGGTCAAGCTCCTGTTTTAATTTCGGCTTGGACTTTGCCGGAAAAGAAAATATAAGTTGTATCAATGTAGTTTTAATTTTGAAATTAAAACATATATTTTTAGATGTAAACATACAAATTCAAGTGAGCTTAAATGTCCTATGGCATTTGTAGCGAAAAATTCATATCTAGCATTATTTAATAAAAGCTATGAGGGGAAATAGTATCAGATTATTACATTTTTCCCCCTTGTGGAAATAGTGACAAATTTTAATGTACTATACGAAGTTGTTGAGGGTGCAAACTCAATCGGAGTCTCCAAAAAAGTGTGCAATACAACTACTCACTTTTCGTTACAAAATATTATTAACTCTCAGACTACAATTCCAAAATACGTTGATAGAAATGATCGGGATCCACTAGTAGATATACCTCATCGCGTTTCTCGTCTTACAATTTAATTTAATTCTATTTCCCGTCCTTAATTCCTGTTTCACCTCACTGAATACATATGTTTCATGTTGGAAATATTTCTAAAACTTTAAATAAATAAAATAATTTTTACGATGAAAACGAGCATTACTCATATGTAGCAAGTTTTACGTACATCTCCGATGCTTTCTTAATTCTACCAATCGATCGCGGACTACTTCTTTCTCTTCTATTTCAAATAACAACATTAAAATTGAAAAATCCATTTACGTTTTTTAACTTAAAAGATCTATATTCGTTTCATACGAAAATAATTTTCGTATTCATACGAAAATTAGAAGAGAAACCTTATTATTTCCACACCGGAAAAATTTCCGTTGAACGCATTTACTTATAAAGAACTAAATAAAAACAAAAATATTTTCGATTTAATGCTCTGAAAAGAACATTGATTCCAGAAATCTGTCTGTTTTTCCACTCAAAACTACAAAATAGTCCGATTGGATTTTTGTATTGAAGTATTTTAACCACTTTGAATGAAGGAATTTATTTGAAGTCAATGATAACTGAAATGAATTTATGAAGACTTTAGAAATTCTTATCCAAAATGGGCTTTTGTAAGCTCCTTTGGATTCGATTCGAACGAATTCAAGAATAGAGTCCCAGAACTATGTATATTCAGTAAATGAAGTAAATTTATAAATTTATACATTATATTATTTTTTTATAATATATTGGAGTTTTATAGACACAAGCAAGACTTTGATGATGTGCCCAATTTTTACTTAACAACATAAATATTTAAATTCAGAAAATAGTGCCGCTTTGAAGAATAAGTCTGGTAGAAAGTTTTAATAAATTTTAAAATCTTGCAGTTTGTGATTACTGGACATGATAAAGAGGGTTCATTTTACTACGAAATCTTAAAAAGGAAGTACATATTTCGGGTCTATTTAGATGGGTTTATATTTCTTGCAATTTAACTAAAATGCAACAATATTATGAGCTGTAAGTGTAATTTAGCTTTCACAAATATTCTTTCGGTACATTGACTTCTATAGATACTAAGCTATCGTTTTAGCTCCTCAATGACTTCTCCACGAGTCAAAAGATACTATGCTAGATATGCACTAGCTTTAGATACGCTAGCACGCATATCAAAAATTTACTCATAGTTAGCACGAAATGATAACATTTGGCAAATTGGTCAACAAGTATCTGGTCACACATGGCCCAGTCGAAACAAGCGTAGTTAGTAATGAATGACTCGGCGCGGATACCTGGAAAAAAAGTTCTATGCGGTCATGCTAATCCCTAGCCGAGCTAGAAAGGAAATTAACATAATTCCCGCAGCAAGGATCACGTAAAAAGCGAGTGACTAGACAACAGATCCAATCATAATTAGTTTCATCAGGGCGGAGTCCTTACCAATTCCACTTAACGCACCCAGGAGGATCCGCTTCTGGACTGGGTCATGGTCATCCCCACGCTCATTAAATACAAGGGCGATAAAAGTGACAAACTTAATAAGCAAGCGCCATTAAAACAGGTGCAATAGATAACACCACGGATAAGGCCTTTGGGATTGAAACACTATGGGGCGTTATTAGCGCACGGGCGGAGGCGGCGCGGCGGCGTCGATGTGCTTCCGCATGGAAACAGGTCCCATAAAAGGGCCTGACTCACTTGTCCTAGTCCTCGCCCGAACTGCGGAGATTTCTTC
Source organism: Eutolmus rufibarbis (assembly GCA_963920795.1). Taxonomy (NCBI): domain Eukaryota; kingdom Metazoa; phylum Arthropoda; class Insecta; order Diptera; family Asilidae; genus Eutolmus; species Eutolmus rufibarbis. Next base: position 38,359,766 of record OY987206.1, on the reverse strand, counting down.
GAGTGTTTTCCTTCCCAGGAGAAAGGCGCCCCTACACTCAAGGAGACATCACAGCATCCAGCTGGAGCTTTCCTCCCCAGGAGCTTTCGTCCGGCCTTGGGCCCCAAAATGAAAATTTCCCAGATTAAAGTGCGTCCAAATTGCGCCTTGAGCGCGACCTGCCCCGCGTGGGCGGAAAATGCGCATCATCCGCGCCTTATGTCGTAATCAGCTTATTTATTATTGGAACAGGTTGCATGCACCTTGCCCTTGCGGGGGATGAGTGGAACTCATGGTGGAGAGCCCTCCCCCGCGATGGGTCATTAACTAGTGACATAAGGTTGTCATGTGCATCGCGCAGTACCTGCATGGGTCAGGCACTTACCTGGAAAACCAATTAATTGGTGTGGTGGAGCTCCTTCGCTCGATTGCATGCATTTTGTCCTTTCCTGCACTCGAATGACACAGAAATCAATCAGAAGCAGTTCATGTGAAGGTCAGGTGTATTTTTACAAAAAAAAAAAACTAAAAAAGGATAGAAAAGGTGCCTACCCCAGGCGTGCTGGGAGTCGAGGTTACGCTGAAAGGCTCAAGAGTGCACTGTCAGCAGGATGGGTGAGATGCACCATGGTGCAGTAAATTTAAACCTCACAGGAACACTTTTCATGCCACGCCATCCACGTGGTGGGTGATGGGCAAGCAGGCAAATTAGAAAGTGTTCCGAGAACATTGTGGACGAAAATTGAATTTGCTATGTATAGAGACGCCGCCGCCGGTTTTATTTTCAGGCATTTTCCAGCTAACCTTGGATATCAACAACAACAAAATTATCTACAGTGTGGGAGCAAGGTTTATCGCTTTAGTTGTAACTAAACGAATTGGTAAATTGGGCCAAACCAATTTAAGGAAATTTTTAACGACAACATTTATTAGTAGTTTAATTAATAGCAGACAAACTTTGAGAGGTTAAAGCTTTTAAGAGTAAACTTTATTGTTGAGACACACCGATTTTTGCTATTTTTCTCATGGTAACGGACCCTCAATTTTTGAATTAAATTTTGTCTCAAAAAATTCGTTACGATTAAACACTTCTCTACACTGGAACAAAGACATCTTTTTCTGAGATTTTCTCTGATACTATAGAGCTACGTCCAGTAAATTCGTAGCCAGTATAGTAGTCTGTCCTAAGTTTTAAATAATAATTATAGATAATTATAATAGTTCTTCATTGTGTTTTTCGTTGAAAATTGTTTTCCAAATATTAAATAAATATAAATATTTTGCTAGATTACATAAAAATATTATAGTTGATTGAACCCAGATTACGGTATTAATTTTAAAATTCTCTGTTATATAGACATTTTACATTTAATATTCCAAAAGTATAAAATAATAATAATACTTAACTAATGTAACAAAAACTAGCATAATATATAGTTTTAGAATATTCAGTCTATCAAAATTGTCCATAAAACGTAACAAACTTTTTCATTGTAATCCACAATTTCCTGAGCGAACGATGGTTCAAGGTAAATGCAGGAACAGTCTCTTCGACTCCAAAACAAGACTGCTGGTGTGCCCCAGGGCTCGGTACTAGGGACAATTCTCTATAATACATATACTACACCGCTGATTTTCCTGACATACCAAATTGTTCAATTTTTAGTTACTTCACATGAAGTTGTGGCAGATTTTAACGCAAACTTACACGTCGGTCTTGACACGCTTTCTGAGTACTTCTAGTACTTCTAATTTTGAACACTGCTCTCTAACAGAAAACCCCCTAATCCGACAATAGTAATTAAGTAGGAAATAGGAGATAATAAATTAGATCCACATTCCTTCGATATACTAAATGAAGTACTACAACGAACACTATATTAAGAATCTAAAAATCTAAACAATCTCTAAACAATCTTTTTCATATTTCCTCTAGTATAGTAAAATATTGAACCGCATTGAACTCTGTATTAGATTCCAAGATATTTGTGAATTGTATGTATATTTTCGGCTTCTGTGTATCTATTTTAATATGTAGGTATAGGTAATATTATACCATCAGGCAATTATCAATCTCCTAACGTTGTTAGAATTCAACTGACCTGGAACTGAACTGTGGAGACATAAGTATATGAAATCATATTTTTTTAATAACTTTCAGAAACAACATTTGAAATAGGGTACTACAGTAGTTTAAGCTGTAAAAACAAAATGTGTGCAATATTCTATAACGTTGGAATTCGAATAATTTTAATTGATGTTACTAGTTTTAAGAGTTGTGTTAACCCGAAATATTTTAAATTTATTAGATCCAACTGCCTTACTTAAAGTACAACAAACTCTGTGCTATGCCACAGCAATAAATTCGTTTGGAGTTAATGGATTAAAGAAGTGGTGCTACACAAAATCCATTTTCAGAATATTCACCAACTGAAGGTTTTTCATCTACCAAGATAAAATCAGTTTTCCTGAAGAGCATCAGCATGGCAACAACCAGTGTCGCCATACAAAATGGATTGTACAAAATATCTGAGTACTTTGAAAGCCCCACCTTTCTGGCATTATCACATTTTGAGGAAGCCCTCAAATAGTCAATTTTCCCCAGTACCCTTTAATCCCAGAGAAGGCAGAGCTCCTTCTATTCGACTTGTATCTTCCTTAGTATATTTATTTCGCCAATAAATATCTTCCTGCGCTCGATAGCGTTTCGCCCCTTGCAACAAAGACAGACCAGTTTCTCGGTGCTTTGTCGGCGTTTCGTTTTATTAAAAACAATAAGAGCCAAGTCGTAACCTGATGGTACCTTTAGATATAAAAGAATCGATTTCAATAAAATTTTATTGTTCAGAGGCAGACGAGAGCAACGTACCAAGAACGGCTTCCATCGTCCGCCCCGCGCTCGGCTAAAACAGAACAAGCCCTGCAAAAGTAGTGCAGGTGAATCAGCCTCAGCCCTGGGTGCCATGCCCTTTCCCAAACAGTTTAAGCCTCGTTAAATGGTACTTTCGTTGCAGCAGAATAAACACATTCGCGACTGGAGCCTCCGCCCGGCTGCCCAGGTAAGCCCCGGAAAGGCGGAAAGTAAAAGTCGTGCGGAGCCCCATTTTCTGCGGGCTGGTCCACTGTTTATCGATATTTCCTGCGCCCCGGCCTCGCCCGGCCACAATTCGCTGGCCATCAGCGAATTTCAGCCCTCATGCGGGCCGGGCGGCCGCTCTGACCTGATTAGTTCGTAAATTAGCCGGGGGCCCTGGCACTCACAAAGGGGTGGTGGCCGCTATTAAAGCTCCTTTTAAAGGGCTCACGCCGCTGGCGCTCGAAAGCTCCTCCGGGGGGTGGGCCCTTGCAGAGGTGTAAAAGCGGGACAATTGGCCCGTTGCCCGCGGAGTGGGGGGCCGGCGATTACCTGGCGCAAAGTGCACGGCTCCGCACCGCTTGACAACACACAAAATTGCGGGACTATGCCCTCCTCCGCCGCTAAAAGCTCTCCCCAACATCGATTTTCCACGAAATTCCGAAATCATCTGCGGTCCTTGGAGCTTCAAGCGATTGCACTTGAGAGCTTTTGTTCGAACGCCATCAGGCGCACCGCACTGACGGTGTGTGTGTGAGTCCTTTCTTTTTGGAGGACACACATGCGGGTGAAACACTCGAGGGGAATTCTGAACTAACACCAATTTTTATAAAAATAATTAAAGATGGAACAGATTGAATTTGAAGTATTTTATTAAAATAATTTCTGAAAAATCCCGCCAAATAAACGTACTTATCCGACTTACCCGACGACGGCAAGTACGCATTTCTCATGTAAAATGACAAATAGCAGAAATTGAAAGTTTTCTTTTAATTTCTTTATTTTCTCCGTAGATTCCGTATTCGTAAATGAAAATACTCAATCAGCATCGATTTTCGAGACAAATAGGGTTAACAATTAGAAAAGACTATATTTTCACCATATATGAAAAATCATTACAAAATAACGGGTCGAACCAGGAGTTTATAATGTTGCTAAAATCTTTAGCTGTTATAATATAAAAATGCAAAAACCTTGAAAACGTTTCAAAAAACCTGTGACAAGCGCATACTCATGAAAACTTTGTTCGTCAATAATACGTTTAAAAAGGCTATATATATGTATGTATATAGATAAGTTGCATTTAATATTCTTAGAATAGGTCTCAGACTTTAATTTAAACCAAACTACAAGTTTCCATGATGAAACCTTTTTTTAACGATTTTTCAAAAATGGTCAAAATACGGTCTTCTGTATATTTTTTTCGAAAACGAGAGCTGATTGACCATTTTCATTCATTAAAAAAATATCCCATAGAACAAATCTGCAACTTATTTGGAAAAAAATAACATTTTTTTGACCAGTGTAATATCTTCCCAGTTCAAATCTCATTTTTAATTAATATCAATTTATTTAACTTTTATTCATAAAAAATAACGCGTTTTTTCCAAATTTCCGCATTTTTTACGAATTTACAGCTTGAAATTTTTTCTGTGATCGACAATAATCTCAAAATGCTGAAAAAGTTATTTAGTTAATTTCTAATTTTTAAATTGTGGTTAGCTATGTTTTTGTGATTCCTTCATTTATTAATATGTCCTACTGGACCAGTAATTTTGGGTATAACCTTTCGTTTCCAGATTTATCTTCCTAAATAACAGTTGCTAACTAATTTCTTTCTCCACGTTTTCATACAAAAATAGAAAAGATGGCAGATTTTTAATAATTTTCTTCCACAAATAAAACCTTTCTGGATAGTTTGAAATCTATATAATTCCCGAGTAAAAATAATCTAGAAATTTGAACACATCTGCACTACGTCTGGTACTCCTAAATTTTTAAAAGTTTACACGCATCCACATCGGGGCTGCATAGCGGAAAAATACGTCTGCCACGGTGGGATGCACGCGTTCACAACAGTTCCAGAATTAAGGTTTTTAAGCCTGCCATACAGGTATATATGCGTCCATAGCAGTTCCAGGATTTGGGTTGTTTACTGCCTACGGAGATACGTACGCATCCCCAATAGGTCTACTACGTACGCAATGATTAAAATTATGTTTAATAAAATACTTAATTAATTAACTAAATCGGGAACACTTCTTTTTATGATTTGCCCACGATAATTAACGGGTATTGATTCAAGGGCTTCCTTATACTCTGCAAATCGAAAATTGAATTAATTTCTTATAACACTCGAAAAAAAAATTTTTAAAAGATAGGTACAAACTGTTTCACTCATGCATTACACTCACATTGACAATAACGAAAAAAATTTAGGGCACAGTATTTTAAAAGTCTTTTCCTAAATGAATTTTATTTCCACCTTTGGACCTCTCGATATCACACAAAAATTAAACACGCACTAACTTCGATGAAGATTCAAATGAAACTAAGTAAAATAGTTCAAAATTTGGGTGGAAGCAAAAGGGAGATCTTTGCCATCGGCGCCAGACAGATTTTGGAAAAAACCCGCCATAAAATTTTCTTCGGCAACAGGCAAAATAATAAACGATCCTTTCATACCAGCACGCGTACATTCTACCCGGTGAGAACTGCAATTTTTACAAGTAATGTTTGTGTGTTGTCCCACAGTACCTAACATAACATTCTAAAATTATCACCCTGTAGTTCATCGTACATGCATTGTGTACTGTTGTGGATTTTGAATCAACCATAAACTCATTCATTTTTCGCCACAAGTCCGCACTAGGTACAGCACGCACCGGTTTAAAACAGCTTCTTTCCCTTCCAAGGGATTAAAAATCATGCGAACCTAGTATAGACGTCTGCGGATACCGATTACAATAATGTCGAACGTATAAACCCGCTATGGACTACGTGTAGATTTGGATAATTTTTACTCGGGTAGTATAGACGTCATGCGGAATAATTTCGAACGTACAAACCCGCTGTGGACTACGTGTAGATCTGGATAATTTTTACTCGGGATTACAAAATTTAATGTTCAAAGCCTATAAGGAAAACTACCCTTACACATTAATTCAATTTATCCTCTAATTTTTATTTTTTAGAAAGATTATTACAATTTCGCAAAGATTAACATTCTGTCATTGTTCAACAATACTTAAGGAAAAATTTAATGGAAGTACTCTAAAATTATATGCTGGCGATATTTTCACGAAAATTATAACTTTTCGGAAAATTTAATCCTGTGGGAATTTTAATGTAATCTTTTTTTACTTTATTTAGCTTTAGGCTTCAATTGCTGAACGTTTTTGAATGTTCCGAAAATTGGTGTAAATGTTTTTTTAATAACATTCATGTCTAGCGAACATAATCTATCTTTTTCATTCCAATTATTTCATTGGAAGAATCAGTAGACTCATTAATTCTTTATTTGTTTGCATTTATATGCTTGTATTTTACTAATCCCGCAGCTTCATACAAATGCTTTAGCCCTTTGAAAGCAAACAAGCGGCTTTCATAATCTAGGTACACGCCGCGACTTTATTCTAATGAAAATTAAGAAGACTTAAGATAAAATCTTATAACGTTTTGCTTAATATTATATTTTATTTTTGGATATCGAAAACAAAATCATTTTGTGCTGAGACAACTTTTTATATAGAGATGACAATTTAAAAATGTGCCCCGACTAGAAAAACGTCTCATTTTAAAATTCCATAGTATGGCCCTTGTCCAAATCTGTTTAAAATTAAATTAAATATATGACGTAAAATTTAAACTCGCAAGCGGGCAACAGAATCAAAAAATGTTCATTATTCCAAGAAATGTCTGAAGGAAGGACGAATGTTTTTTACAGAACTGAACAGACAAGAAATGTGTAAAATTAAAAAACAAAAATGGCTCCTTCAGCCTTTCTTCGGATGCTTCCGGCATGGGTTTTATTTATTTATTTTTCTCCACTCACTCCATGAAATCTTAGGCCACCCTTGAATGCTTCAATTGTGTCAAGAGTTGCCCCTTTTTAACTTTAAATGAATTCAAGAGGAATACAAGGATCAAGGAAGAGGCTGCCTTGTGCCTCTGTCAGCATAACAACGAAAAGAATTCGCCTCGGCATCTGCTCCAGCTCCAGCTCCTTGCTCTGTCCTCCCTCACTCGGGATTCTCGGGAAGATCGAAGTGCGTGGGCTCCTGAAATGTCCTCAGTGTTTTCAGGTCGCCAGGAGTTTCTGCCCTTCAAAAAGCGACAACAATTCGACTCTGGGAAACCGATGTTATTTCCTCCCTCTCAGATATTTCCCAATTTTTCTATTTATTGGAAAGCCATTTATTTTCGATATGAATGGCTGACACAACAGCCTTCAATGATAATTTGCGTCCACGAGCGACTATTTTTGAGCGGTCCTCATATTTATAGCCCAAAGACGACTCAATACTGTTACGAAATAATACGCCTTCGATGAAAACCAACACCTTTTATTCGATAAAACGCCTCGCGCAAATAAAATCGACGAACACCTTTACGAAATAATACGCCTTCGATGAAAACCAACACCTTTTATTCGATAATACGCCTCGCGCAAATAAAATCGACGAACACCTTGTTACGAAATAATACGCCTTCGATGAAAACCAACACCTTTTATTCGATAAAACGCCTCGCGCAAATAAAATCGACGAACACCTTTACGAAATAATACGCCTTCGATGAAAACCAACACCTTTTATTCGATAATACGCCTCGCGCAAATAAAATCGACGAACACCTACTTTTTTCCAAGGAAATCGTCTCACTCTCTCTCTTGTTTTTTTTCGCTGTCACACCTGGGCGGCCCGGCTCCTATTTTTCATAAATTTTTAGAGCTAAGTTACTGGGCTCCTTCGCCGTTCACAAATTCGAGAGCTCAGTAACTTAGCCGTCTGCTACACTACTCCCCCTTCCGGAAGTAGAGCTGTCCTCAGCTCTCCGGGGCCAGCCTTGCGCATGAAAATTCCGCTAATACACCATGCAGGTCTTCGTGGGGCTCTCAAGAACGTTCGTTATTGTCTCTTGTCTTGTCTCTCCGAGAAACTTCTTTCCTACTCCTACTGCGCTCGGACCAATGAACTTCACCTCCCCTTTTATGCTCTATATGGAGCTAGACGATCGCGGTGTACCACCAGGCTCTTTTTCGTCTTTTCGTCCTTGATTCGATAGACAACGTCGGTCAGCGTCTCCTCAACTATGTAGGGTCCAACCCAGTCTAACTGTAGCTTTGGACACCGTCCTTTCCTCCGTTTTGGGTGGTAGAGCAACACCTTGTCGCCGTTTTTGAAAGGTGAACCTCTAGCAGATAGGTCGTACCGGTCCTTCATCCTGCGGCTCTTTTCCGCCAATCTTTTCCGTGCGAATCCGTATACTTCTTTCAATCGCGCTGCCATCTTCTCTTCGTACTCCGATGCCTCGAGGTGCCCAGGTTGAGGTTCCCCGGTGTAGAGCTGCACAGGCAGCCGCAGCTCGCGTCCGAGGGTCATCCTAGCGGGCGTCAGACCGGTGGAATCGTGCACAGCGGCTCGATAGGCCAGTAGGAGGAATGGTAGATGCTCGTCCCAGTCCCTCTGGTGATCCGCCACATACTTCGCGAGAAAGTCGAGCAAAGTGCGGTTAAACCTCTCTACCATTCCGTCCGACTGCGGGTGCAGGGCTGTAGTGCGGGTTTTGTCTATGCGGAATTTCCGCATAACCGACTGGAAGACAGCCGATTCAAAGTTCCTTCCCTGGTCGGAATGTAACTGCAGGGGCAGTCCGAACCTGCTGAAAACCTGCTCGATCAGGGCATCAGCTACTCGTTCTGCCGTTTGGTCTTCCAGTGGTATAGCTTCCGGCCATTTGGTGAAGTAATCCCCGACTACGAGGACGTATTTGTTGCCCTTGGTAGTTACTGGCAACGGCCCGAGGATGTCGATGGCGATCCGTTCGAAAGGAGCTCCCACATTGTAGAGCTGCAGACGGGCCCGTGCCCTTGGGATTGGTCCTTTTCGACGTTGGCAGATCGCGCATCTCAGGACGTAGCTCTCGACATCTCGTGTACAATTGGCCCAGTAATACCGTTCCTTCACCTTCTGCACCGTCTTCTCCACGCCGAAATGCCCGCCGGCAGGTCCATCATGGGAGAGCTCCATGATTTTCTGCCGCATTTCGTCCGGCACAAGAATTTGCAGATGTTCCCCTTTTCCATCGCAAAATTTTCGGAATACAAGGTCGTTCTCTAGGCTCAAAGTGGAAAACATTGCCCAGTACGCTTTTAGGAGAGGTTCTGAGCTGCTGATTTCGCCTTTCGACGGTCTGTCTCCTTCTTCTAGCCATTTCCGGACTTCCCGTAATATCGGGTCCACTTCCTGTGCGGCGGCCATATCCCCTTGGACAGTGGTTGTACCCACGATGACGTGTTGCCGGTCCTCCGCTCGCTCACACGTCTTGCATCCGATGGCTGCACAAGGGCGTCGGGATAGAGCGTCCGCGTTTCCATGGCTAGTACCTGCTCGGTGCAGGGTTGTAAAGTCGAATTCCTGCAGGCGCTCTATCCATCGAGCGATTTGGCCCTCCGGCTGCTTGAAATTCATCAGCCAGCGCAGCGACGCGTGATCCGTCCGCAGGATGAAGTGTCTTCCAAGGAGATATGGACTGAAATGGCTAATTCCCTTCACGGCAGCTAGGAGTTCTCTCTTTGTGGCACAGTAGTTCCTCTCAGCGCGGCTGAGGGTTTTGCTGTAGAACTCCAAGACCTGCTCCTGTCCGTTCTGGACTTGAGACAAGACAGCTCCCCAAGCAAATTCGCTAGCGTCGGTATCCACAATGAATTCTCCCGTCGGTAAGGGCTGACTAAGAATCGGCGCCGTCGTCAACATCTCTTTGAGCCTGGAAAAGGCTTTATCGCATTCTTGGGACCATTCGAATTTCACGTTCTTCTCCGTGAGGGCAGTGAGGGGTTTCGCAACTGCCGAGAAGTTCAAGATAAAACGCCGGTAGTAGGCGCAAAGTCCCAAGAATGATTGCACCTCTTTTTTATTAATCGGGGCAGGCCAGTCCCTAACTGCCGCTACTTTTCCCGGATCGACGTGTATCCCTTCTTCAGAGACGATGTGGCCTAGGAATTTCACTCTACGCTGACAGAGTTGGCACTTGGTCGGTGATAGCTTTAGACCGGCCTGTCCTAGGCGGGTCAACACGATGTCGAGGCGCTCCAACAGCTCCCTAAAGGTCTCCCCGTGGATGATGATGTCATCAAGGTACACTAGGCAGGTAGTGTATGGAAGGCCCTCCAGGACCAGCTCCATTAGCCGTTGGAAGGTTGCCGGGGCGTTCGTCAAACCGAAGGGCATCACGGTGAACTCCCACAACCCGTTTCCCATGGTGAAGGCTGTCTTCTCCCGGTCGGCTGGGTCTAGCTCTACCTGCCAGTAACCTGATTGTAGATCCAGTGTCGCGAACCATGATGACCTGCCTAAAGCATCCAAAGTTAGATCGATACGCGGCAAGGGGTATGAATCCTTCTTCGTCACCGCATTTAATCTCCGGTAGTCAACACAGAATCTGAGGCTTCCGTCTTTCTTCTTCACCAGCACAATAGGCGAACTCCAGGGGCTTTTTGAGGGTGTTACTACCCCTAGCTTCTCCATGTCCCGTAAGATCTCCCCTGCCTCGCTGCGCCGTGCGAAAGGGATTCTGCGCGCGGGTTGTTTGATAGGCTCCGTATTGTTCGTGTTGATGCGGTGCCTTAAGACGTCTGTTCTGCCTAGATCCTGCTTCCCCTTGGCGAAGACCGAAGAATGTTTCCGAAGCAAGCGGGAAAGTCGGGCGCTCTGTTCGTTGTTCAAATCGCTGTTTGAGGCGACGAACAGCTCCTCTAACCCGCTGGTCGGTCGCGGGGCTTCCATCGTGGATTCGGCCTTCAACTTTTCCATTACGCGTACTTCCTCCACTCGCGCAAGATTTGTGTGAGGGGGAATATTCAGTGTCTTCTCTGAGACGTTGCTGATTCGCGCCCAGACGATACCAGCCGAACACTCTGTCAACGTGGGGGCTAAGAACAGATCGTCGTTGTCGGTGTCTATTCTCGATAGCATTACTGGGGTCCCCGGTAATACAGAGGCGTTAAGGCGAACGAGGGCGTCTTCGTTTGGGGGAATCACGACTTCTCTACATGTCGTCGCAAAATTGTCTGCTGCCGCCGCGTCTCGGAGTCGTATGCGATTGTCTCCAATATGTAGAGAGCCGTTGCTGAAATCGAGCCTACACTTGTATTTTAGGAAAAAGTCCATCCCCAGGATGCACTCGTCCTGAATCGCCGCAATATTAAACAAGTGGTCTGCCGCAAAGGTCTCGATTTTCAGCGGGATTTCCGCCTTTCCCATTATTTTTGTTTCTTCGCCGGTAACGCTCTGTATTACCGCATTTGTCCGTTCCATTTGAATTTTCCGATCGCTGGCCTCGATCAGTCGTGGATGTAGAACTGACTGGCTAGCTCCTGTGTCCAATAAGATTTTACAGGGAACCCCGATTACCTCTCCCTCTACCTTCAGGTTCCCAAACTGTTGTGCCGTGCTAATATGGATGATGGGGCATTTGCTGGAAGCTAACTCTAGCCCCGGTAGGTTAGCTGAGCTCCATTTAAATCAAACACGTCAGCCGTGTTGTACGAACTACTGGTAGAGGGGTTTGCTACCGCGGTATTTTGGGGCAACGGACGTAACGGGTTCGAAGCCACGGTTGACGAGTATGTGGGCATGGACCCTGTTTGAGGAGGTATCGCCAGGGAGACGTTTTTTGCGGCCGGTGTCCTGTTCGTCCAGAGAACGTCAAACACCACGTCGTCCCCTTCCTGGAAGGTCACTGGTGCATTCGCTGGAATGTTCGCTATCTCATTTCGATGCAGAAAAACATTCTCCCCGTTGTCATCGCGCGTGATGAACCCGAAGTTCCGCCCGTCCAGGAAAACTCTTATTTTCCCAGTCACTGATTTCTCAGTAACGACGTGGGCCGGTGGTACTCTTCTCGGGTTTCTGGCTCTTGGCATGTTACGGGGTGGTCGCGTGGTCGATGTATCGCTCCGGGTGGGTATCTGCTGTACATCTGCAATTGCTGCACGCATTGTCGTCGCCGCACTCTGTCCGAAAGTGCCCGGTTGTACATCCGCGGCTGCTGCCCGCACATGCCTCCTGCAGATCCTCGTGGCCTCCCTGCTCGCCTCGATCCGCTCTGCCAGAGCCAGAGCGTCATCGACAGTCACCGGCAAGGTGTCCCGCACTCGCTGCTGGATCTCCAGGTCCGCAATTCCATCGACGAACTGCGCCAACGCCACTGCCTCGCGGGTAGAGCTCAGGGCGTCCTCAAATGCCAGCGACGCGTATTCTTGAACCCTGGTGACATATTCCTTAAGCGACTCCCGTGGTGCCTGGACACATCCTCGCAACTTTATGTGGGCTACGGTCTTCTCCATTCGGTTACTAAATCGGGTCTCAAACGCGGCATCGAGTTTTACCCAATCCTGTCTGGTTGCTAGGTCCAGTGTGTCGTAAAAAGTAAGGGCTGTTCCTCTTAGAAATGGCACAAGGTACAAAGCCTTCAACTCGTTCGACCACCTGCTGATCGTGGCCACACTATCATAATGGCGGCGATATAATCGCCACGGTTGTTTGCCGCTAAACTCTTGTGGAGAAACCTTTATTTTCGTTGGCGCCAGAAAGGGCGCCTGGCTGGGTGGAATATAATTTGGCCCGTCGAAAGTAAAGGTGTCTTGAAGATGAACGGCTGGCTCTCTAAGAGGGGTGGAGTGTGGCAATTCCCGTCTTTGACTTCGAGGCATCGCTATTGGAGGATTTTGAGGAAGCTGTTCGTGTACCACCCTTCTGTGCGGCGCCATAACTAGCCGAGGAGCACACGGCTGCCTTGGCTGTCTTGGCTCGACGACGGGCACGTAAGTGGTTCCAATCGCGTCGAAGCCGATCAAGTCGTCGTCGGTCCTTGAGGTACACTCGTTGTGTTCCGGCGTCGTCTCAGCCGCCAGCTGGTCAAGGCGTGTCCTCAACCTCTCCTCCTGGGACATTTCGCAGCGAGCCACTCTCTCCGTTAGATCCTTTACCGCCCCCAGCAAGTCCTGAATCATCTTGTGATGGTGTTCTGCAAACTTATTAAAGTCTACCACCATTTGCTGCAGCGACTCGCCGTCTCCTCCGGTGGCCATTCTGTATCAGGCAGAATGCAAATTTTTAAACAAAAAATGTCGATCTTCTTTATCAGGAGTACTCTTCAGTACTCGTTCGTACCCCACACCTGACACCAAATGTTACGAAATAATACGCCTTCGATGAAAACCAACACCTTTTATTCGATAAAACGCCTCGCGCAAATAAAATCGACGAACACCTTTACGAAATAATACGCCTTCGATGAAAACCAACACCTTTTATTCGATAATACGCCTCGCGCAAATAAAATCGACGAACACCTTGTTACGAAATAATACGCCTTCGATGAAAACCAACACCTTTTATTCGATAAAACGCCTCGCGCAAATAAAATCGACGAACACCTTTACGAAATAATACGCCTTCGATGAAAACCAACACCTTTTATTCGATAATACGCCTCGCGCAAATAAAATCGACGAACACCTACTTTTTTCCAAGGAAATCGTCTCACTCTCTCTCTTGTTTTTTTTCGCTGTCACACCTGGGCGGCCCGGCTCCTATTTTTCATAAATTTTTAGAGCTAAGTTACTGGGCTCCTTCGCCGTTCACAAATTCGAGAGCTCAGTAACTTAGCCGTCTGCTACAATACCTTCGCTTTTTTCCCTATTCGTGTCATTGTCGACAGCTATTTAAGGTTTTGATGTCGCCCGTGCCTTACAGCATCCACCTCTTTTTCCTGCCCTCGAGGTTAGTTTTTTAATAGATTCATTGGAGGACATTTCTAAAAATGTTTGAAGGTGATTGCTTCCAATTGTTAGGGAATATTTTTAACGTCTAAAAATGCATAAGTTTTTCTTTACGTACCTAAATGTCATATGTGAACCTTGCATAGTCAGTCACTTTGATGATCTTGAACTTTGTAATGAATAATCTAGTACAAAATGTGTAACTTATATTTGTATATATTAAGCATCCCTCATAAAATCAACACCACCCAAAAACTCCACCAAATCATTTGATTTTTGAAACCCTGAAGTTTATCAATAACTATTCTATTTAGAATTTCTAACTATAGTTACGGATAGACCCTAAAATACATCTTAAAGTATGTAAATGTATTGTATAGTAATTTACATTGAAGCCATCCGTTAAAAAAATACATATTATCGTATACATAGTATTTAAACTTTATATCACAAATCATGCACTAAACACTCAACATACCTATTAAAAACGATTCATTGAATGAACTTTAATCGTGTTTTTTTTTTTTGAACATATACATAATTCTAACTTGTCTGTTACTTTCTTACAACATAAAAAAGCTATGAAACTTTCTGATAAAACTTTGTATCTGATAACTAAAACAGGAAACTGGTTAAACAACGACAACATCTGCCAACATCTATTCAACGTGCTTGAGTTGTTTTGGCATTGTTGAAGCAATAAAAGGGCGCGTTAAATTTTGTTGCCTACCCAAAACTTTGTGTCACGTACTTTTAGACATGTCTCCCAAGTTTCAACCCCGAGATACTCTAAATGATTAGATAGTTTATTTTATTATTTTTTCGATTGGATACTGCAAAAAATATGTAAGTTATGCAAATAGGCTGTTTTTAGATATATGTATGTACCTAATCATGTAAGTACATTTTTTACAATTTCGCACCGTACATCCCATTTCGGAAATACTTTGACAAATTTTATTATAGATTATTTAGGAATGAATTTAATTAAACTGCACCTATTTCTTATTAGGATAGTTTCATATATTAAGTAACTAACCTAACGAACGTTCTTTATTTTTAAATGATACTTGTGCGGTCGACTCTTTCCATTATTAAAATTTTGAAATATTTATTGCCCGAAGGTTTGTAAAGTCGATGATTTTAATTGTAGTGGTAGAATCCTACCACTTTAGGCTCAGCTTATGTGTGAGCATTTAAGTTTTAAATTTTCATGGTTAATTTAAATTGAATTTGGATTCAAATCCCAATTTTGTCACCAAAAATAATTCGTATTTCAATCACAGTGAGTTAAGAATTATAATTATCGTTAACCGTAATGATTAAATATCAATTTCATGATCAATGTGAAATAACAAAGATGGATCCCATTTAAACCACCTAAAGGTAAAAAAAGAATTTTATATTCTTAATAATTATTATCTATATTTTGAGGAGAATATGAAGGTGTTACTTTATGGTCCTGTAATGGCGAGATAATGTAATTAGGTATTAATATATATTTATTATTTTCAGTATGAAATTCCAATTTAAAGCTTTTAATACATTTTATATCTTTGAAATGACGTAGAGGAAGGGGTGGTAACATGGAACCCGCTGATAATTTGGAACCCCTTAATATCTCAGAAATAAACAGCGACATATGTCAAAAATCTATGTAATTACGTTGACCTGATACCATAGAACGTATTCACCGTCATTAGCGGCAATTTTGCACGAGTTTGATCCTGTCATACAAAGTTGAAATTTTATGTCACCCGCAAATGTTTTTCTCTTTCATTCGCTGATATTGCCAGAAGTGTTTGTTTTAGTCTAAAACTAATACAGTTGGTGTTAAAGTATACGTAATACGCATAAGTTCCGATTGTCACAGGTAAGTTTTAAGGTTTATTTTAACTAGGTTTAGTTTTGTTGATTATTTGCTAACATAGTAAAGTTTTCAATTTGGAACCCCATAGATGTGGGTAATATGGAACCGGGAACAAACAGCAACTTGAGGAGTCAATCAACTCTATAGCGCAGAGAGGAAGACGCCGGGAAACAACTCGTAGACGTAGTGGTAAGCAGAGAATATCAAACTCTTCTAGAACTCCTCCGAACAGCCAGGAATCTACCTCTTCGGATTCTGAATCATCTGTTTCTTCAGGTGACACTGTAGCGTCAGACAATGCTACCGCAAAAGCCCAGTCCACAAACCAAGATAACGCTTGTTGCATTTTTTGCTCTGAAAATTACTTGAACGATCAACGGGGTGAAACCTGGATTCTGTGCCAATCATGTAGGTTGTGGGCACATATTGAATGCTCAGGATGCGAATCAGAATATTATATTTGTGATTTTTGTAAGTAAATTTGTTCCATGCTTGTAATTTGGAACCCGGGTTCCATAATACCAGCACCAAAGCTCCAAACACATTTTTTTCGTTTTTTGAATAAAGCAAATTATTTCCTATAATGGGTGGTTTTATTTTATTAATTCGTTCCTAATATAAAAGTTAATAAGTTTTTAAGTATATAAAGCCACTCTACGAGATGATTAGTCAAATAGTTTTGTTAAAATACTTAAAAAACAAAGTAGGGTTCCAAATTACCACCCCTTCCTCTACAGATATGGACAGCTAATTAGAAATACTCTAATGAATTTGAAAAATATCTTGTTTCTCCTTACAATTTACACCATACCTTAAAAAACATTTTAATAATAATTTTTTTATAACAAATTAGTATTTATACCTCTTTAAAATTATTCGAAATACTTTTTGAGTACGAAATACGAGTTCATAACCATCAAAACTAAGTTGGAAACAATATACATATCTCCTCATAGCAAAATTATATTTATTTCAAAACTTTTACAGAGAATTTACTAAAATTTTGTGGAAAATCCTTTTTGGTAAATTATTGCTACACATCTTCTTCTCATTGCTAAAATTAGATGCCTTCATCTCTCCACAAGAATTTTTTCCAAGCCGTCTTAATTGCATTATATAATCATCATTATTTTTAATATTTTGATGAGAAATTGTATTTTTTACATCTACCCAAACATGCTCTATCGGATTCAGGTCCGGACTGCATGAAGGCCACTCAAGAACATCTATAAAATTGCTCGAAGCAATTATTTTGTAAGCACGGCTGTGTGCTTTGGGTCATTATCCTGTTGGTATTTCCAAAATACAAGTAAATTCCCTTCAGCCCATGGCATCATTACGTGTTTGTTTCAATTGGTCCACATATTTCTTTTTCGTGAAGATGCCCTCAGTTTTGAAAATTGGATTGAAGCCATTCCATGAAAAACAACCTCACACACAAATTGACAACTACATTACAATTTAATTTGAACAAAGAATAAAAGGAAGTCAGGCGAAGAGTGTTACTATACTTAGTGTTTCGAATGATATTTCCATGACTGTAAGTACTAACTTCACTATAACTTTTGTAATTTTAAGACATACATATTCTAATGATCATTATTATTATTACAATATATTTTCAAAGTAATAATATAAAGCTATAGAAAATTTATATTTGTCATATTAAAATTGTATATTTTACTCCCACCTAAATGCCATTAGCTGAAAAATGTGATTATTATCATTGCTCGTAGATATGATATTTTTAACTTCGTATAATGTCACATAAGATAAAGGCTTTGAACATATGTACATACTCCGACATCGTGTAATTTTGTCTTTCTATGTACAAAACCAGCAAATTGTGGTAAGCCATTTTTTTATATCTTTGATTTATGCCTTGCTTTGAGAGGACTTTATTTATGTTTTTTTTTTTTTGACTTTATGGAAAGTTATGACGTCAATCCTCCACAGGCATCGAGTATATTTTGTTTTTTTCAATGATGGCCATTCTTTTATTACACTATTTTTTGTCGGGCAAGATATATTTTGATAAGTTTAAAAGGTCGTTCCGTTTTTGTTTCGTATTAGAAAAAAACGGCCAGCAGTTGGTTGCCGAGCAGGGAACTATTTGCATAATTATACATTCTGGAGAAGCTTTACATAATCGTGCTGGTTCCAGCTGCGTCAATTGTGAACAAAAGCAACCTTACTAGCAGTATTACAAATTTTCCAGGCATTCATTCATCCAGAATGCAAAAAGAAAACCCATAAAAACCCACGTAAGTTTGTAACGTATCCGGGGAATTCAAAAGTGGTCCTCGTCGAAAATAGAGTAGAAGAATAAAGTCAAAGCTCCTGGAAATCTGGGATCTGGTGCGTCATCCAAAGGGCAAACAATTGATATATACATTAAATTCCACCGCACACACATCCATCCCTCCCCCTGTTCCCGAGATGCAAATCTTCCAGCTCCAGCAGGATATGAATGACTCAGTTATTGGCGCCGTTTCTGAGAAAATCGATGAAATCTAATATTTTGCCGAGAAAATCTGTATACGACACGAAAAGTCTTTTTTCTCGAGAAGCATTTTGCAAATTCGTGGGAAGAAGCACAATGTTCGGAGCGAAGGGAGCTTAGCTCTGAATGGAAGTGGGTGGGCGTCTCAAGAACGAACGAACGTCTTATGAGATGCTGGAGCTGGAGTTGTTTGCAGACAAGACCAAATTGATTGCGTTGGAATGTCTCAACGGCGAGTTCGAGACCACGGTTTTATTACTATGTGCTTTTCAAACTACTTTTTTCCCACAGAGATCCATTAGTGACCCGCCCACAGAATTTTGTTGCGTAGTTGTCTTCGGCGAATCATGTACGTCTTGAAAATTCCCATCCTTTCCATTACTTTTTTAACTTTCCAGTAATATCCCAACCTATTGGTCGTTAAAAACCACTATCGACAAAATAAACGATGTTTTTCCGGTTAGACACTGACACCGAAATGGACAAATACATTCTGATGACTCACTTGACAAAATTAGTCAAGCACACTGCAACCTCCTCACGTTATTTTACCCTTGAAGAAAAAATTACTTCAAGCATAAAAACATCTACATAAATCCCCGTATACAGGGTGTCTCGAAAACGATTCGTATAATTTTATTTATCATCATCATTATCATTTAAGCGTATCTTCTTTTCAAGTACCAAAGACAACAAAAATATACATTAATGTATAACATAGGCTAGTTTCTAAAAATTTACATATTTACATACATTACATACAAAGCATTATGTATATTCGTCACATTAAGATTAATTTTTTAAAGAGTTATAACTTTGGAATATTTAAGTCCAAACTGGCAAACATTTATTTAAAACAAAAAATTACCACCTGCATTTATTATTTGATTAAATATTAAGTCAAAAGCCTCCTACAGCTTATTTGAAATTATAGTACTTTTTGAAAAGCGTAAAATTTCAATCTATAATATATTATCATGGAAAAATTGAAAATAAGTAAGACAAAATTCAGCCAAAATTTGTCCAATTTTATAAATTTAAAATATTTCCAAGAAATTTTCTACCATTTTCTTGAATCGAATTATTAATAATGAAAAGTGTTAATGAAATTTTTTGTTTGTTATGGTTTTAGCTATTTTAACTCTTTTTATATTTTGTACATTATGCTATGTATTTGAATTTAATGGGAACAAAATTTTTTGTTTGTTTGTTGTTATGTTAATCAGCTTCAAAAGTTCCAGTTGAAAAAGAAAGCGCTATTAATTAATTAATTAAACTAAAAATCCAGCTTCTAAGTCTGGCAATTTAATGAATATTTGCTTAAAATATTCAAGGAGCATTCTTTATTGAGTACAATTAAGTACAAGATATTCCTTAAAACCAATCAATTTTGCTGCCTCTTATTATTAAACTCTGTTGAAATATTTTAAATTTATTTCTAACGACAAAATAGAACTTGAAAAGCATTTTTATATTCTTATCAATTTTTATTATGTAAAAATAAAATAAAATGAAAAATATTTATCTTTGTAACTTTATTAATTAAAATTTTTTTATTGCTTTCCTTTTAGGTTATGGTTTCAAATTGTGCTCTAAGAAGCTTTAATTTTTGTATTAAAGAATCATGAGATGATGATTTCTTGAGAAATAAGCAAGCTTAAAAAAATTAACCATAGACAAAACAAAGCTATAATTTACTTTACTCTTGCAGAGAAGTCAATTGAACGAATTTGTCTGCTTATATTTAATGCATTATCTTAACAAAACAAGTGCAAACTCTTATGAACTTCATGAAAAATTACGAATGTATCGTGGAAATGCCTAATTGAATATAATATATTAAAGACAAAAGGTAAATTAAACACTTAAACAAGTTATGGTATAAGACTAAAATGAAGAATAGCATATACAACGAGCATAAGTAAAATAAGAATGTAAATATTATAGATTTTGTTCTCTGCACCATAGCGACCTAAAAATCTTCAAATATTTTAGAGTTTATAAAAAGGTCGCGAAAATATTTACCAACAGGTATTTCCAATTTTATTGAATTCTGGGACCAAAACAGATTTTATTTTTAGTGGCGAATTCTTTCAAAACGCCCTGTTTGGGTATTAAATTTTAGTGATAAATATAGATTGACTTTCTGTGTTTCTATAGAATTTTAAGAAAAAAACCTACTTCAGTCTCTTTGAAGGTGTTTTAGATTATACAAAAGGGGAGTAATTGTCGTTTTCTGTGTTGCTTTTCTGCGAATTATTTTTGAATCATATACAGGATAGCTCTGAATTGAAGAACGTGTATTATTTCTTTTTATATATAAACATGTATTAAAAAAAAAAATTATAAAAAAAGCCTTTCATATTTTGGCCTCACAAAAATATAGACCGCTTTAAGGATTCTGACGTAGTTCTAAAGTCATCTTAAAAAAACAGACATGACTGTGTATGGACTCCAATTTCAAATATTCACCTATAAATATCAATTGTTTACTTTATTCAGTTATAAGAAAAAGCGCAAAAAGCAAGATGAAACCGTCTGCTCGATATTTTTTCCCCATAATCTACAATAATTCGAAACTTATAGAAGTATAAATTTATTCTAAAAAACTAACCCTCTTTTACTCGTTTTTGGAGTTGTTTAAATACAAAATTCGGGATTAACTTTCAGGACACTCTCCAATTCCCAAGATATAGTCACTTTCTTCTTCGTTATTCAGACCAATGCCGTTTTGCAAATTGTACAGCCAAATTCCAGATGAAAAGAAAAACATCAACAATTCTCAAGGATTCAATTTTTAAAGGAAGGAACCCAGGGAGAACGTCAGTGTTTTGTTAAAATTGGTTTTCTCGTCGGTATATCGCCGGAACGGAGAAAGCCCCACCTTCTTTAACCAAATTATACGCAGTGAAAACTTCAATAAAACGAAGTGCTCGATACCTCCGCTGGCATGAAAAGCCCAGAAGACTTTCGGGATCGATTTTCACGTTTTTCTCTGTTCTGTGCTTACAGGGCAAAAAGGAGCAGGTCAGCCAGCGATAGCGCACCAACACCATCAACAATTTTCCGATTTTCCCAGTATTGTGCAGAGGAACGACTGGGCAAAGGTCCTGTCTGACGAAATGGTAAAGCTCCGTTCACACATCCACTCGACTGCGAAAAGGAGTCCAAGAAAAAACAAAAAGAGGCCATAGCGCCTTCAAGCTATGACCGGCAGTTTCTGGCGAGTCTGGGTATGGATTGTCCTCCCTTCCCCCGTCGCCCCGCCCCTAACCCCCTTAGCCCTTATACCATCAAAATTTTTCGGTTTGACTTCCCTGAGAAATGAGTTCTAATTACGGCTGTGACGTCATCGTTATTCAATTTTTTTCCCCCGGATTCCCGGCACTACGGCTTTCCACGCAATTGATTTTGAGAAATGAGTTTGCTCCTTTGGCATATTCCTTGAAAAATGATAGCTCTGCGAATTCGGATCACCAGTTCGGCTAATTTATACGTCTGGATTTTGTCGCATATCGCATAGTCGACATTTGACGACCGTCGGTCTAATAATAATTAATGCAGTCATATATTGAAAATAGCCCTCTTTACGACCAACATCTGACCTTTCTTATGAACTTATATATTGGACCGAATTCTTTAATTAGACCCGTGAGAGGATTTAATGTGAACTATATTTTCCAATATATAGGCTATAAGTACCTGCTGATATAAGTACATAATTAACCACTCCAAAATAAAACCCTATTAGTTTATGGCCTTCACAGCCTTTATTAGATTCTTATCTATATCTTATTGCTGACGTAAACTTTGTGTAGCTTAATTTTACCTTTGCATATATTGGGGATTTCTTTCCCTACGACAACATTGTTAAACTTTTATTGGATGTTAACCTTTTGGGTCACAGCTTCATCGAAATTATTTTGGACAACAAAGGCATAAATAGGATAACAATACACGTTTTCGAAATTTTATCATAAACCTAAAGATAAACTCATACCAAATCCTGTAATTTTCTTTTGAACTAAAAACGGATATGATACTTAACGAGTGTTTTTAAAATTGAAATTTAAAATGGAGAATCTAAACCAAATCAAATTTGCTGTGGAACATAATTTTAAATCTAAGCCTATTGTAGGGCTATATCAGGAAACTGATACAATTAAAGTTAGGTTCTCATAATTTTACTTCAATCCTCAGCTTTCAAATTCTGCATTTTCTCAAAATTTAGAATACGACTATGCACCTTAGAAACAGAAATATGTACCTATATTTGTTCCAAAATTCGCGTAAATAGACAGACAGACAGGTTGTTTTTAGTAATTTTGGACCAATATAACCGAAAGTATCTGCATCTTTGAAGAGGTTATTTGTAGGTATACAGCCGAAGACTTAAAAATATGAACATTTTTTAGTGATTTTTCTGTTCTATCTGTACAAAATTTCATAAAGATCAAAACATTGTTTCAAAAGTTATGGCGCGCGCTACTGAAACTTTAAACGCAATTATCTCGAAACTATGTTTTTTGCAAAAGTATATCATTCCCGAGATTACGATAACTCAAAAACTATTAATGCGATCAATTTCAAGTTTTGTGCGATTGTTTTTTATGATAAAAAGAAGGGTCTGACGAAAGTTTTTTAATTTTGCTAAAATATTGCAAAAAAATAATTAAAATTTGAATTCCTCAAAAAATTAACTTTTCCCTAAAAATATTATAAGCTTTTTACAAAATTGAAATTTTACTAAATTCTTTGTTCAGATCCTTCCTAAGGTGATCATACTTACTTATTTTCGAAAAGCAACGTTGAATTTTTGACAATTATTTATTATACGCTCGAAAAGAAATCATGAAAATCACACCGATTTTACTAAAAAGTCGGGCTACATAAAACCCATTAAAAGAAATGTTCTGAATTTTCATTTAAAAAAATTAAATGCAAATATTACTACGATGTCCAAAATAACTTTTATATTTATATGTTTACATATATTCACTGTTACTATTAAATGCCAAATCGTTCGAAATTACTATACTTCACAACCATTAAATACATATGTATAAATTAAATAAATTATTTTCTTCGCACTGATTGTAAGAAATATTGAAAAGCCTCAACCGATTTAAAAATCCTCCAGTCCTTTAAAAGGGGGTTTTTTTAGAATCACTTTAAAACCGATTTTTCTTAGATATGTAGGTATACAGATTAAAAAGGAAAACCAAGTGGGTACAAAGATGAAGCACTTCAACCTCCTCAAGAGAAGAAAACCTTTTCAAGTGACTCATTTCTATCCTATTGATAGGTAATTTTGCTTTTAAAAGACTTTATGGAGACTCAAAGAAGCATTAACTAAAAGAGATACTGGGTCCAGCTAAGTAGCAGACTGGTGTACCTATTTTAGAAGCAATACATATTATAGTGTAATATGTATTTTTTTTACTTTTTCTTGTAAAGGTAATTTGAATTTTTTCATGAATTAAGAGCCACCTCAAGTCCAAATCCGGTTTTTGAGAAAACAATTTTTTATTAAAGAATTTTTATTAAACCATAAAAAATTTTCAGAAGCTTTTACCCAATTTCACTGATTCGTACTATCCGATTTCGATAAAAAGAAACTATTATATTTGTTTACCAAAAATGCATTAACACATAATACTGTGTAAGTAAAATCTTAATATGTACCTAAAGTATGGTTTTAACCTCCTAAAGCCTGATAAAGCGAATATAAATCGAACCTCTTCATAGTTCAACAAATTTAGTATATCCCTTGGGAGCCCGAAAAGGTAAAAGGAAAAGATTTACCCACAAAACAAAACATACTTTGTATATGCGATAAACTGGAGGTGGAACGGTTCAAATAATTTATTTGGTAATTCTGAGAACCTTCCGAAGAGGCAGGTGGTATAGGAAAATATCCCATAAAGAATGCTATGCAAAATTTATTAACCTCGAGTAAATTTCGAAACCTTCTAATGATTTTATAAAGCACTCAACACATATGTATATGTATGTAGATTTTCCTTCGATAAATCTGCGCTAACATGAAAAAAAGAATTGTTATCGAATAATTTACAAAATGTGCATGCTAAAAACTGAAGGTTAAAGTGCTTTTAGCTATACCCTGTGACAAAAATAGAATAATATTCAGCCCCTTCTGTCTCGCAGGAAGCAAGTGCTGTACACAAAACCTTTCACATTTCGAAGTAGTAATTGCTAGCTTTGGTTATGAAGAAAAATAGAAAATGCCGCATTGTTACCTAGGTTTTTCATAATTTCAAATATCTCATTCGGGTTTACAGCGTGCAGCAGAAATTATTGCATCAAAAAACAAAAAGAACAATATATAAATAAAAAGGGAAAAAATGAATTTGACGAAAAGTTTTCATCCTTTTATCCCTTTTTTTTGGGAGGAAAAATCGATATTGATTGAAGCTTAAGCAGCTTTAAAACCGCATTTTCCCCGAAGAATTCCGTGGAAACCCTTCAAAAGAAAAATATCAATTTTGCCGAGGCATAATACTTTCGCAATAATCCGAAAGTGATGTTGCATAACACGGAAGATCCGCTGGCTCATTAAACATGAATCAAACTTCCACCGCTCGTTGGTGGCCTACATATAGGTAGCATAATTCCTGCAGAACGGCCCCCGTATGGAAATCAGAGTGACAAATAGGGGGCTTAAGTCGCGCAGCCTACAACTACAAGTTTTTACTGCATGACCTATAAAAGCCAGGCATTTACCAATCATATTAAAACAAGAGCAAATAAAAGAGCTTCGAAGTAAATTGCATATCGAGGCGAAAAGTTTTAGGTTTTTTTTTTTTAAAAAAAAATTAAACTCATGAAAGAGGAGAACATAGGCCTGGAAAAAGCATTATAGAAGAGAGGGGGGAGAGGCGAAAAGGGAACACGCAAGGGACCAGAGCTTTTCGCAATGAACAACAGCAGTCGCAGGACTGGAGAGAGCCAAGAACCAGCAGCATACCACCTATACCAATTTTTCTATCTAGGTATAAGCGGACTTGGAGCAGCAACAGAACAAGAAGATTAAGAAATTGGCTTAAAGCAGTTGTATAATCGCAAGCTTTCTTTTCGTATAAAACTTTCCACAAGAGTTCCGAACGCATACAGGCACAGGCGCAGGCGGCGCACCGCACACACACGCAACCAATCGATTTGTAATATTTAAACAAAACGAGGAGACATACACCGGCGCAAGGACGTTTCGACAGCAGCACAACCAGCATAAAGTTGAATCATCCACCAGGAGAGGGGGTAAAAGTTTTGTTTAAGCTCCAGGAAGGGGGTTGGCGAAATTCAACACCATAGTCCAAAAGGAAGCTTGGAATACATATTCCATAAAACTTGTAAGACATGCATGTATGCGTGGGGTGAAGTAACAGGAGGACGAAACGTCACTGCAGGGATAAGGTGTCCCATATGGGGCCATGGGCCACCTTCACCCCTCATCACATTACCGTTAGTATAGCGGGATAGGTTCTTTTGCAGTGTTGAGTGTCTGAGCTCTACATGTATTGTAGAAATCCTCTTGTTTTAAGGCATTGAAAGCTCAAAATATCGAAAAAGCGCCATAAATTGAATTCATGTAGCAAAAACATAGAATGTGATTGTAGTTTTAAGCTAAAGCCAGATAGAGTAGAAATAAAGCATGAATATAGTTAGCAAAAGTCAGATAAAAAGAGATAGAAGACACGAAAAACAACAAAACAAATAAAATAAATAATCCAAAAAACATAGAAAAATACCAAAATGTATTAAACAATAAATGTTGACCTTACCGTTGAATCGAATAAAATCGAAGTTTTTCGGGTGGGTCAATGAAATAAAAATCTTCGCCACACGATGATGCGCTGACTTAAATCTCCTTCACCTATAATTTCTATGTTTTCGATGGCGTTTTACGATACGCTCGAAATATTTTTGCTATTAACTTTTACTTCACAAAAAAAAAATACTTTTTTTATTTAGTTAACACTGAAAACACACGATATTTATTTACTTCACGATTTTTTTTTATATATAATATATATTTTCAAGGTTATTGCGATATTTATTTATATACTTTTTTTTATGAAGCCACAACCCTCGAACTGTCGAAGTAATGTAGCTGCTCCCCTAGTTATTCGATATTCGATGTTATTGCGCTACGAAAGAAATCAACACTTTAATCCTTTGATCACTTTTGCTTTTTATATATATGATATTTATATAAATTAAAGAAACGGAAGCGAAAACATTGATTTTTGTTAAGTTAGACGTCAAGGAAAACCAACCGAAACTATTCTATGTTTTTTCTATGTTTCACCTTTACTTGACTGAGAATGACTTCAGACACTCAAACGGCACACAGTTAGTTGATTTTTTCGTTATTCAACCCCTTTTTTCTCTAATTATTTATTTAGATATATTATTTAACTTTTTAAAAGCGTTTTTCAATATTCTAATGCTTGTTAAAAAAATTATTTTTATGCTGTTTGTTTTTTGCTATGTTTAAGAGTGCTGCTGACTTTTTAAATATCTTAATAAGCGATTTTGTTAAGTAATGCGTGAATATTTTTTGTTACTTTAGCGTGTTGTATGTGCTTAAACTTTTGCTGGTTTTCTTTATCTCCTCAATATTATATCAAAACATATCTTTTTAGCATAGAAAAAAGCACCTTGATTGCACTTAAAAAAATTTATGTATAATATACTTTTTTATTTATATTACTCCTGGCTTTAATTTTAATATATTTTGCCTTGCTTTGTACAGGTTTTATAATATATACACTGTGTTTTTTTTTAATATTTATATTTTACTTAACAAAATATTATTAAATTTGTCGATTGGGTTCCGTCGCATGCCCTAGAAATAACGCCTCCAGTCAAATTTCCTGCTTGAGCGGCTGACTCACAAAACATGCATTTAAAATTTACAATTAAAAACATTCTAAAGGAAGCAAACAATCTCAACAAATTCAAAAGTTTCTATGATGTACAAAAATCTTGTCTCATTTTAAATGCGTGTTTTAAGCGATGGATTTTATTTATGAAAACAAAAAATCGTTCACGTTATATGGTATTAAAGCACTTTGTTTTCTTTATATATATTTAAAAAAAAGAACATTTTTTCTCTGCAGCAAGCCAATACATATTTTATGAAACGAAGCAGTGAACTGAAGAAGTGTTGACAACATCCATTTTTCACGTTATATCACCCCGTCCATCTCATTGGTTGCAAGCAAAATATATTGCGTAAAATCCATGAAAATGTTAAAAAATTGTTCAGTTATTGTAAAAAATTCCACCACAAACAAGGTATTTGTTATCCTCTTTTTTCTTTTTCAGTTTTATCTTCAAGAGAAGAAAAAAATCGAAAGTTCCTTCCAGACGAAAACGATTTTTAATTCCGTTTTCTTTTTGATTTTCCCTCAAATAAATGTCCTTTACTTTTGTAAAGTTTTTAACTGAACGAGTTTTCACTGCCTTTTTAATGTGTTTAATGACAAAATTTTACAATATATAACTAATTATAAAGAAAAAAAATTAGAATTCTTTATGTACCCGGATCCGTTCTTGTTCGTGGTTCGCTTAAACTGCAGTCCGCATCGCGCGACACCAATGACAAAGTCCAATCCCTTTTCGATGAACAAATTTCCCAAAAGCCCACCCAATGGAAGCGGAGCTTTAGCTCCCCAATGCTCCAATGTAGAAGTAGGTGGATTTCCTCAAAATTCCATAGGAGAAGTCGTTTCCGAGAAATGTCCTCATATCAATGTCGCAATTTGGGGCCAACTGTCATTTTTTAGTTTACATGCACCATGACTGTAAGAATTGCAGTTGGTCATAATTTTTAATTAGATTATTTTGAGTAAAGTTTACTTGCATACATAATTTGGTTAAATGTATTTAAAAAAAGAAATAATTAGCAAAACGAAGTAACCAACAAGCATAAAGTGGCTTACACAATTGATCTAATCCTCATAACGTACAGATCAAGTAGAAAACAAACTATGCCAAGAATCGTATAGGTCTAGATAGTAAAAATACTGAAATATTTTTCATGATATTTAAAAATGAAAAAAAAAATGCATTTTATGAGTACTTTTCCCATATTGGGCATATTAATAGAATTTTTTATTTAAGATTGGAGATTTAAAACGTATGAAGAATTGCAAGAAATGGGTACAGTCTAAAAACCTAATTGCAATCTATAAACGAATCACGAAATTAATAAAAGACATTTTGTCTTTTGCAGTTTATTTATGTGAGTTTTAGCATAGGACGTCATAACTTTAAAACTACTTTGAATATGAGCTTATAAAATAATTAATGTGTTTACGCCACTTGAACCCAAATTTCGACTTATCAAAGGAGAGAGCGTTTTTATTAGACTATTAGCTTTTTTGAAGTTTCTGAATCTTGTTTTTTTTTAAAGACTTTTCTCAACCTAGTCGGATTCATACTTAAATTTTAAATAACGATTAAAGGCTACTACGAAAACTATGTTTATATAGATTGAAAAACGTTTGGCAACCATTGTCAAAGCAGCGATCCGTCCGTTGCACCCAAATTATTCTACAGACGTTCGATTTAAATTTAGTAACTTTATTAATTTGACTTGAAAAAGAAGAAGCAATTCGACCTTTCAAATAATTATTTATTATTTACCAAAGAATTACATTTTGTGAAAGATAACTCCTATGATACAATACTTTAAGAAGTTATCGCAGCAATTAATGAGAGGAACTCATATGAAATTTTGTTCTTTTTGGCCGACGGTTACGGGTATTTTAAAGAACTGTATATAGTATATTTATTAACGAAATACAGTTAATATTTTATACTAAAGAACTATTTATAGTGATAGTAATTTTTGTGCAGCTCAGTTTTATTAAAAATTAAATGATTTTATTAAATATGTGTATGTATAGTAGATTTTTTTTAAAGAAAACATCCCAGTTGTTTTAAGCAGCTATGAATATGAAGGAAAATACGCAATATATTAAAATTGAGATTCTTAAAGTGGAGATGATCCAAAAATCAGTGTTTTTCGTTAATTAAAACCGTTCCTCAGAAGATAAACGCAGAGTGAACATCTTTCGCTAAGTCTAAAATTCAAATAATTGGTTATTTTATATCGAACATTCAATTTTAAGACCGCCATGTAAAATACGTTCACGATTTAATTCATTTTAGGGGAACGTGGTATTGAATGTGTCAGCCAGCCCCTCAGAGCACGCAAAATTCCCTTTTTACGATCAATGGCAGCATAACATCAACTTTTGGGAAGGACTCGGCGATTCATCGCTGCAATTCCAGGAAGGCCGAAAATTTATCATTGGACTCGTCCGTCCAAGAAGACGACAGGACTTGCAAGGTAACAAACAAACCCTTCCACAGAGCTTTCTGGAAAAGAGGTTCACCTGGCGTCCCGACGGCATGTGGAGAGCGTCGTCCGTGCCAAAAAGGAGTTCGGGGAGCATGCGAAAAAGCTCCTCGGCGCGGCGTAGTGTCCCTGCTCCACATTTCCTCCCCTGGCCCACCCCAACAAGGACCATCTAAAGTCACTGGAACCATCCGCACGGGGCCCGAAGCTCCGGCCTCAATGAAAGCTCCGTAGATTGCCGCTTCGTGAATCAGCAGGGCAAGCTTTCTTGATTAAATATATTTGAAATAATGCAAAAAAATAAAACTTAAATAGATGAGTGCCTCGAGCGGTCGGAAACTCCCTTTGCAGAAGTCCGGCGCTCCTACGGAGGGGGCCGCGACCACTCTGTCTGAGTGCACCTGCACTGCATGCGAATTCCAATTCCAGAGCCCTTATTTCGGGAACGCCGATGATTTACTGCCGCGAAACGGAGACTGAAGGGCTCCGAATGCTGCGCTCCGTTAAAATCATGAATTTTGCAGGAACGAACTTTAGTTGGAAGATGAAGGGAAGCATTGTCCCTGGAGTATTAATTGAATTTTTAACCCACCCCACGGAGCCTCGGTCGCACTCCCGCAGGACCAGCCGGAGTGGCGACGAAGGGACTTCGGAAAAGTTCTTTGATCCCTTTGATTCTATCTGCATTCAACGTAGGCTTCATTGGAATCAGGTCACGGCTGCCTTTGCGTTATTGAAATACTTTGAGGATGGTGGGCTCCTTCGCTGGTGCTAACCCAGGACGAAATGGATTTAATGCATTTAAGGCTGCACTCAGAACATCTATCAAAAGACCGATTAACAGCAGGAATAAGGGAGACTTTTTCAAGGTTAGTTTCTGCTAAAAACAAAAAACCCGGGATTTGTTGTTACAGAAATCCTCCGGCATAAACATATGCATGTTAGGTAAATATATAAAGATCAATAAAATTCAAATTACGCAAGGCTATGCGAAAAACGAAAACGTACTTTACTTCCCGGGTGAAAAAATAAAACTCAATTTAGACTGAAATCAGGCGGAAAACAGACTGAAATTCAATTAGTTCCTTTTCATTCCATTTGTGCTGAAGCAAAGGGCAAACTGTAATTGCACTGAAAAAATACGCATCTGCATAAAATTATATATGAATGCATAAGTAAGTATACATGTATACTTTATATACATACATAGTGTAGAATAGCTTCTAAGTATACTATAACAAAAAAAAAAAAATTGTAATTGTAAGTCCAAAAGGTGAAAATTTTCAATCTGATTTCAATCTCTTTTCACTTTCTTGACAGAACTCTTCAATAGTATGTAACTGATATTTCAGTTTTGATTCAGTCCGCTTTCTGTTAGAACTGTGCTAATATGAAATTCTCATTCTGAGTCTCTTTTCCGGCTGAACAAATATTTTTACCTCATTTCGTTTGAATTCAGTCTTAACTTTATCGATGTAATATGTATGAATTTTTTCAGCCTATTTTCAGTCAATTTTCAATGCAAATAATTTCCGTCTTATGTTAGATTGGTTTCTGTATAAAATTCAATTTTCAGTATTTTTCCAGTTTCTTTTTTTCTCACGAGTTATACAGAATTTCGGTTTTCGAGCTAGCTTTTAAATTAATATTAATTAATTTACGACTAATAGTGCGTTCAGAAATATTGTTGAGAGTCGGGTTTATTTCTTATTTTGTTGAAAAACATACTCATTACGCACCAAGCTAATGACTATTCATTTGATGCGTTTTAAACAATGACGGGTTACAAATCCTTAAAAAAGGAAGCTCAAACTCATTACTAAACAGTCGCTTTAGAAAGAAAATTTTGAAAAATTAAAAATTTTGTAAATGTAATTAGGCCAAAAATTGGCATTTTCCTTCTTTCCTTCCTTCCATTGTTATTTTTAACGACATAATAAAAATTGCCTAAAACTAAGGTCGAAGTATTTGTTATTTTAATTAAAAAAAAAGGGTAAAATATTTTTAAATTTAAAACAATGTTGTTTTGCATGTATTTGAAGCTGCTTCAAATAATAGCTTTTCTCAATTAATTTTGATTCTTTATGAATGGTTTATTTCAATATGTTTTAAGCTTAAACGAAGACAAAACTCTATAAATTAATTTATACTTCAGAAACATCGTTAGCGACATTTTTCATCCAAAAATGTAATCCGCATAAAATAATCGTTGAAAAGTCTCTAAAGTGCACACTGCCTCCTTCTTTGTGATCTCATTGCCAGAAGACGCCTCTTGAAATTTCCATTTAACACAAGGAAAAACTCCAGACCCCAAAAAGTAAGGGTTCCCGAGAAAAGAAAGGGCTGAGGGAACCGAACGTAATATCATAGAAATTTCCCAACCTATCCCGCAGTCATCCTGATTGAGTACTTACTTATTTTACATTTCTCCCCGGCCCCACGCCCACCCACTCCCCGGGACCGCATCTATTTCTGAGTAATGAATACGAAAATGGAATTTATTCCGGAGAAAGGGCTCCATACGTGACCGAAATATCAGATAACGTGCCGCCAGAGGATGTCTTAAGTTGCAAATGAGGCAAACATCCTCGAGAAGGGCGCGGCGAAGGGTTGTGCACCTCCAGCAGCAAGGAGTCGTCGGCATTTCAAGCCGTTGTCTATCGAGTAATTAGCGTCGCATTAAATTGGATGGATGTTGAGTGGAAGACAATTTCGGTTGGAGGTCAACTTCTGCTCAACTTAATTTTACGGGGTTTGTTGATTTATTAGAAAGCAGGTTGAAAAGCTTGAACAGAAACCTTTTAATCGGTTCACCCTTTAGGACGATGTAGGAAAAGATGTTAAAAGCGGAAAAACGATTACATAAAATAATTTACTTATATTCGAATTAACTTTGAGACACCATAATTAACAAAATAATAAAGTTTATACCGACCTAGGAATATAAGTATTATATATGTATTTTTTAATAATTTTACATCATTATTCTATTTTTACTTTCAAAAGAACGTATAAGTTAAACGTAGATTAAAAATATCAGGCACGAGATTATGGCAAATTCTGATCTGTGAAAAACAATAATGTGAAGAATAATAGTTTGCCGCGTGATATGTTTTCTAAAAATGCACAAATTTTAATTTCCGTTTTTCTTTAAAACTCATCTTATTAGGTATACCCCTGGTTCTATTGATTGTAGTGACAATCAGACGAATATTTCTCAAATTCTAAATATTGTATAATTTTTATAAAAGTAAGGGGGTAATGGGAGTTTTTAAAGTCACCTATTTCAAATACCAAATTCTAAACTTCATGCGATGTCATGTGTAAGTTCTCCATACGGTTTTTTTTCCAAAATTCCACATAAAATTCAAATGTCACTTTTTTCATTGCGATTTTGAGGGAAATTTTATTATTTTTGTACGAAAAGATCATATTTTTCACTGAATCTTGTGCATTATATTTAATTTTAAGTAAAAATTTCCTAACTAGCCGAAACTACAGAGCTGAGGATTAAGAAGACGGGTATCTGAAAATTTAAATGTGTTTTTTACAATACATAATTTATAAATTGGTTGTTATATATTCCTTAGCTGCTCATTTTCTATGGAATTATCAAAAGCTAAACCATTTTGGATTCTGACCAAACTTTGCAAGTATCATCTGGTCCGCAACCATCGAAACATTCTATAAAATGCGATTTTTAAATCCGATTTTCATTAAACTCCAAAATCGTTTTATTTATTAAAAGCTATTTGGATGTTTGTAGTCTCATTTGAAAGTTAAACTATATAAAGTAGTTTTGTTTTCAGTTTATTTTGATTTTCAAATACTTCCTTGATAAGCTCTTTTTGTGTGAAAAAATTAGCCTAAAATATAAAAGTTTTAAAAACCGCATAGTTTGAACTTCAAATAGGGTCAGGTAAGAGATAACAGATTGAAAATTTCTTCAAAAATTTTTTTCGAAATATTCATAAAAATAGTTCATCTTTCTCGCCTCATATATAAAATCTAGTAATCTTCAGCTTTAATCAGCTATTTTTAAAATAACAAAAAGACGGTAACGAATTTAAATTACCTATTACTAAATTTAAATATTTGCTGCATTTTATGTAAAGAAAATTTTAATTCAGCTAATATTTGGTTTGTGTTTTTAAAGCGTAGTTCATTTTCGTGTGATTTTTATTTTCTGGGACGAGACAATTTTTATAAATATCTTGCCATTATTTTTTCTCGTCTTGCCTACTACTCAGAAATTATAGAATTCTCAATATTTTTATTATAAATAAAATATGTGGAGTAAAAGTTATAAATTTTGATTTCGTTTTCAAATTCAAACAAGTGCGCGATTACGAAATGAAAGTAGCTACAGTAGCCATTAGCCGATGGTTTGAGTTCGAACTATCCAGCTCATTGCCCAGGACTCAAACCGTCCATCATAACAAAAGGAATGTCACAAGTGAACACGGAAAATGGCTGACAGGAGTCTGCTTGTTCGATTTCTCCCGAGTTCCTTTGGCAATTAATTCGCGTAAAACCCCCGGTGAGATCGCGAATTTCGCCCGGAAGTAGGGCGCACGCAGCCAGTGCACCTATTGGAACTGAGAGAACGAGTTTTCGTGTGCTATTATGCTCGGATTGGACGTTCGTCCGAGTCACGCGAGCAACAACAATTTGACGCACAGATCGAATGCAAATCAGTCAACGCGCCAGCAGCTGCCACTGACACCACAAACGCTTCCGTCTGCGGCATCGCCAGCGTTTTTGGCGGACAGCGAGGGCAAGGAGTGCGGCTCCGTGAGTGTGACTAAGTCCAGTTGCAGCGACTTCTTCACCGCTGAGTTCGAAATAAACGCTCTCGGGACACCGATCAGGAACCTCTTGAGCAAGGTGAGCCTCGTCGTCATCATCCAGCGCAGCGCAGTTGTCACGCACGGGGGCTAGGGAGATTCCGTAAGTTTCCCTATCCTTGCGCGGCCCCCGGCACTGACCTTTCGATTTTATTTAATAAAGCAATTTCGAAGATTTTGCAAGTTTGTGCCAATCGGGGCTATTTATAAAGCCAATTCACACCGTCTTTTGGCGTAAGCCTGAAGCCCATAAATCGCCAGCTCCGCAACGGCCAAGAAATTGAACCGAATATTCTCAGATCTCTGAATTCGCCCGTCTGGCTGGCTGCGAAACGCCGCTGAAAGATTGGTATCAATTTGTAATTAATATATTTCTTGCGGTGAGAAAGGCCAGCTTCTTTACTGCAGAGATGCAAGGAGGAGGTGACCTCCTTAGCCCGAGCACCTGGGGATGAATTTTAACCAAAACAGCTGCCAAACGAATTCCGCTGGGTCCGGGCAGTCATCAGTCTTTCTATTTAGAGGTGCTAAGTGCCCGTGGACAAACTCACTGAAAGCTGCTAAAAAATTTGCCTTTCGAGCAAAACACAGTTCTGTGATAGTGCCTCACTGGGTCAGTCAGTCGCTTCCACGAGCATCTGTTTACCGTGCGCCGCAAGTGATAGGCTGGTGGAGCAGAAATACAACCAAAAGGTCATTCTTTCCGCAAAAAACACTTGTTTTCATCCTGCTTGTAATTTATTGGCGATGTCGCTTACCTCAAATGACGACAGTCTATTTTTGGTACTCTTGATTTATTATTCATTGCGGGAAGCTTCAGGAAGTACGTGTAACTAGCGTTGAACTTGATTAATAATAGCAAAGGGGTAATAACCTCCCGTCAAGGCCCCCCTTTACAAACAGATCCGTTAATACACTTTATTTTTTTGTCGGTATGGTTTCAAAATTAATATATTAAAGAAAATTGTTTAGGAGACAGGTAAGGTGCATTAACATTTTTGTGAACTTGTTATTCACTAAGAAGACAATTTCAGTTAGCATGATGAGTAAACGAGTCATTAACAAGTGCTGTGCATTTATAAATCACTGCCACAGTGCTCATTTTAGCAAAATAAATTGGTTAAGTTGGTCCAGAATGTTCAATATCAGAGTTGAAATTTTAATTTTTTTTTAGAATTCAAAATATAAAAGTTTAAATTATTTCTGTTTATAATTTAAATACAAATGCGTAATTAAACTTACCTGCAATCAATAATTTTAACGTAATTTGATTTCGATTGGCCTTATCTATAAGGGTACTAAGGTTGCTTTTCTTACAGAAAGTTTGCCCGCTGCTCATAATATGAAGCTGTTATGATGCTGTGAAAATTAATTTAAACTCTTTCAGCGCAAACTTTCGTATAGAACTTCCTAGCGCACTTAGGATCAAAATGACAAGATGCTTATTTCAAACTATTATAACTTGTAAACTTTAATAAAAATTCTTAATAAGTAAAGTTCATTTGGCTCGACTCGACTAACGAAGACACTAATAAAATGTGCCATTACCAGTCGAGTAGAGTGAAGTCGATTTTTAGTAAGACCCGAAAAAAAACATAAAAATGAGTATATCTCTCTTTATTGAAGCCACTTCAGTTATAGTACCTATAAATGTGGTGAATTTTTTCACAGAAACTTAATTCTGTGCATTTCTAGAAATTTTCTACGGTTGGATTGGGTTTTAACTCATTCACGTGTGGTTGGTAATAGCTGAATATAATCTCGACAGAGAATGGATTATAAAGATGCGGCGCAAATTTTCAATTACTGTTCTATGTGTATGGATTTTTTCCAAATTTCAACAATTTATTTAATTAAATAAATGTGTGAAGAAGCTATCAGTTTATATAACTAATAGTTATTTTTTATTTTAATTTTAATATGTTTAGAGTGAAGTACAGGATGAGATTTCCCAAGAATCTGGGACATCTGTATCGATCCGTGGCAGGTATATATCCTTAGAAGCAGAAACTCCAGCGACAACTCATCCTCGTCCCTTATATCTTTACATTCAGGGCAAAACGGAAGAATCTGTTTTACGTAAGGGCTAAATTCGCACCACGAACATTTTTTTATATTATTTATTTACGTCATTAAGTTAAACAAATTTTTTAGTTACTATTGCTAAAATAAACGATATTATTTCAAAACCTTCGAATCACTTGGAAACAGACAACGAAGAAACTAGAAAAATTGATCGCATGACAAAATTCAACAATCGTCCGCCCCCTGCAATGGCACCACAGCAAAATGCCAACAATCAACAAAAGTCGACATTCGCTGAAAAATTAATGATCGGCCTTGAACACGCTCCGCCAACATTCAATTTGAGGGAGCAAGTGATCGGTGCAGGGGGAGCTAACTTAAATTATATTAGAAATGAAACCGGAGCTGTGGCAACATTGCGGGGACGAGGATCTCTTTTTATTGATCCGTCCTTGGGAACTGAATCCCCAGAACCTCTGCACTTGTACATCGAACACTATCGCTACGAAGGCTTGCAGGCGGCCAAGCAGCTCGCTAAGAATCTGATTGAGACTTTGCAGCAGGAGCTTGTGCATTTTCAGCAACTTAATCAAAATACGCAGAATGTAACTTTTTCGGGTGCAGGAACAATTATCCCGCAGGGGCAGCACGTGCCTCAGATAAATGTTCCACCTCCAATGCTTGCGGTACCGCCTCCGCAGATTATTCAGCAGAATCCGATTGATCCCCAAAATAATCAGACTACTGTAATGCAGCAGAATTTTATTCAGCAGAACCCTCCACCGACCATGAATGCTCCCCCTCAAACCGTGCAATCATCGCAGCAGACAGTGATTCATCAACAAATAATCCCGCAAACAGTCCCAATTCAGCTGCAGCAAGGTAATATGGTTATTCAGCAGCAGGTTCAGCCACCTCCAACTATTGGGAATGTTAATATACCTCCTCCAGGTATTCCAATTCCAATTAAGGCTGGACAAATAGTTCAATTCCAACAGCCTCCACCTCCTCCGGGAGCTTCGCATCTTACTCAGCCGCCGCCAAATGTTCAAATTCAGCATCCTCAGCAAGCTACTCAAATTGTGCTGAATCCAACCCAAAATTACCAGTACCAGTATATTCAGCAACCGGTACAAACCGGAGAGGCGCAAATGCAACGTAAGTTGAATTGGTTTTTTATTTGAGTATAAATTTTATTCAAATAAGTGTTTTCAGCCAATCAAGTAACCATTCAGCATATTTACCAGCCTCAGCAACAAATTCAGGGAATCATGCAAGCTGCACCTTCACAGTCTCAAGCACAAACGATTGATCAGTTCCAGCAGCAAATGCGCTCGCAACAATTTCAATCGGCACCTTCTCAGCAGTATATAACGGTTCAAGG
Organism: Eutolmus rufibarbis; assembly: GCA_963920795.1. NCBI lineage: Eukaryota > Metazoa > Arthropoda > Insecta > Diptera > Asilidae > Eutolmus > Eutolmus rufibarbis. The sequence continues at coordinate 38,321,907 of OY987206.1, read as the reverse complement.
CAGCACTGCTTACATGGTACCCCCACCAACGATAATTCATCAGCAGCAGCCTTCCCAGCCTCAGCAAACTCAATCAGTTTCCGCTCAAATAACTACCTCGAATCCAAATATTATAATTCAGCCTCCACCACAGCTGCAATCTATGCAAATGCAAATGCAGCCAACAATTGCAGTTCAAAATCTTCCTCCACCACCACCTGTTCAACAACCGCCTCCTACAATGCAGGAACAAGTGAGCCAGACTAATGGAACCGATGACAGCAATAGATCATCACCGATTAAGGAAGATAGTAAAATTGGATCTGATAGTGATGAAAATTCTCGAAAAACCCCAGAAGAAAAGTCTGAAAATGACTGCCATGCCATTGATGGAAGTGGTGATAATAGCACTCAATCACCGATTACGTCTACTGCTCTTACTCTTCCTCCGCCACCACCACCACCCACCCAAAATCAATCACAAAGCATTACCATAAGACCTCCTCCCCCGCAGCACCTAACCTCAATTACGCTTCCCGCTACCCAAGTACCCCCACCCATTATGGCTGTTCCGCCACCAACGACATACGTACAACATCTTGTCGGAAACACCCTGATCACAACTCACCCCCAGGCGCAGACACACACGAATCAAATTTACAATCAAGTGCCAGTCTCGATTCACCAAATCCAGCCAACTGCGCAACAAATTCACGTTTCAACACCGAGTGGCCAACATTTTGTAGTAAACGCGACTCCACAATGGCAAAGTGGACCCCCTCCTACAGCTCAACTGACCCAGCAGCATCAAATGCAACAAATCTCATCGAACGGCACCATACAAAATGTGCAAATAACGCATCAACAGATTGCTTCAACTGGAGCCGATTTCCGTACGATTCCGCCACCGGGCGCAGCCCCTCCCCCACAAGGAACGACCCAACAACAGTCTATCATGGCTCTTAATCCTCAAGTTCAAGTGCAATTCCAGCCGCAAATGCTTCAGCAATTTCCACCCCCACATACAATAGAATCGGCGCAAATTAATATCGGACAGGTATCTCAACCTCCACCTCAATTTAATGTGGTCCAATCGCAACCGCCTAACTTGCACCTACCTCCTGGAGCGTATCAGCAGTCCCAGAACACAATTATGACTACGTTCCCTCAACAAATAAAACAGGTATGTAGAAATATCTTAAAATTCCGAAGGCAAATAACTGAAAACTAAAATTATAAAGATCGTCTTTATACATAATTTAACATATTAAAAAGCTTGCTTGCTTCTGTTCAAATTTATGGGACCTTACAATTTCTTGATCGAAAATTTTAATGATTTTTATGGAACAAGAATTTAATAAAAAAAAAACAAATTTTTTGCGTTAATTTTTCTAACATTATTCCAAATTAAAGAAAACATTTTTAAAATAGTATAGACTACGATTATTTTGTTTGAGCAGAAATTCACAAAATGGTGGACCTCCAAAGTTGGTGGTCTCAAAAATAGCATTAAAATTTCAGATCGAGCAGTTAAATTGTTTTTAAGTAATCATGCATGTCAATTACAAAAAAGTTGTTTTGAGAAAAACGTCAAATGAATTTTCACATATAAAATCTACTTACGATCAATAAGTTATAGTTATAATAATTTCAAGAGTATTTAGAATTTTCCTCTGAAGTTTTAAGAGAATATTATTGAGATACAATAGGCTACTTCCTAAAAAGTCGAATTTTCCGACCAATAAAAGTGCCAGATCCTCTTAAATTTAAGTTGTTTTTAAGTTATCATGCATGTCAATCACATAAACATTGCTTTGAGAAAAACGTCAAATGTATTTTCACATATAAAATCTACTTAACATCAATAAGTTATAGTTATAATAATTTCAAGATTATTTAGAATTTTCCTCTGAAGTTTTAAGAGAATATTATTGAGATACAATAGGATACTTCCTAAAAAGTCGAATTTTCCGACCAATAAAAGTGTCAGATCCTCTTAAATTTAAGTTTCAAGATATTGTTTGATAAATTTATTATTGGTGTTTTGTCTTCGGGACGTCGACCCTGCATCCATCTCAGTTCTTAGGGTCTAGTATATAAATATATAAAGATGTTTTCCTTGCAGTTCACCGATCAGCCTCCACGATTTGGAAATAAGCGTAAACTGGACGAAGAGGATAGTGGCCCCCCAAATCATCAACCGAGAATGGGAATGGGGTAAGATTGGTTTTCCGTTTTAATTAATGCTTAAAAAAGTAAGGGCAGTAAGAGTTCTTAGGGAATAAAGTAAGGATTTAGGTTTAAGATAATCTTAAGGGGGTTGGGCTTTGGGTCTTTGGTATTCTAGAAGTAAGTGAGGCATTTAAGTAGCTTTAAGTGTATGATCGTACTTGTGAAGTTGTAGATGTTCGCTAAAGTGCATTGTGGACGAGTACATGGAATTCAAGTACTGTTTCGTTCCAAAATTTTGTTCAAGATTGCGTTTTCAAAATAATTCTGGCACTTGCCATTATATCTTTCCACAGCTCAAAGAAATAAAACAAGTTGTAAAGCGATTTCCAATTTTTAAAGTCTTAAAATATTTTACATATCTTCAAAGGAAAAGTTCTGAGGTGTATCATATAAACTGCAGGAGTTGTAAATAGGAGTTTTAAAATGTTAGGTATTCGGTTTTATGTTCTCTAGATATAAAATATATTACAAATTTTATAATATTGAAAGTCGACGAAAACCTTATTCTAGTTATCCTAGTGAGATCTGCAAACCCAACGGTAAGTACTAATATAATTTATTTATCTTAGCTAAGCTAAAGAAGTATATGTTTGTAATTGTTGTAAGGGGATTTAGGATTTAATTTCGTTTTGACTAAGATAATATTTTAAAATGATGGAAAGTTTTAAGTAAAACGTGTGCGGGAGATTTTTATGTAATTTGTTCTTTTATAGCAATTTTATTCTTGATTACAATAAAATTCAAGCTCATTCTAAACGTAAGATATTTAAAAGCAGTTTAGAACTGTTCAGATTTTAGGACAAATTAATAAAATTTTAGGAACAATTCAACGTGCACCAAACGTGGCTTTAGTGAGATTTCAACAAAATCGAAAGATCCTCTAACTCTGCTCTAATATTTGGGCCTTCAACATTTTTGATTGATTGATAGAACTTTTTGTCAAATTGAGTACGTTTGGTTGTACTAAGAAATAAGTAAAAATACTGCGTAATTAGCCACTAAATCATTCCTCAATTGACTGGCATATTAAAATTAAGCCGTGGGTTTTAAAAAAATTTCCTTTAAAATGCTACTAGAAATTGGCTTGTTTTATGACTTCATCTCTATTCGTGCTGAGATTTAATTCCAACCGTAATTTATTCGCAATAATTCTGTTGCCTAATAAAATTTGGAAATCGTTTTGACAATTAGGCATCTCGGTAGTTAAGAATGTAAAAAGTAGCAATAAGTTGGTAAATTTTTTGAAAATTGTCATACTTTACAAAATTTGTCAATGGATTTTTTTCGTTTCAGTTTCTATATTTTTCCTGATAAGATAAAAACTAGCTCGTAAGGAAAGCATTATTAAGCAATAACCCTAACGCCGTATAAATTTCCAAACTCAAAATTACAGTGCCGCTAACCATTCCTATATAAATTAAAACCTGAAATTCAAAAATCGTTCTTATTTGCATAATTTTTGAATCTCAACCTTTTATACCCATCCGAATGCATTAAACCTTTCCATGGATTTCAATTTCCCCTTCCGCTTTCCCTCTCCTTCATAGTAGTTTAGTTGACAAATTGAAAAGAAAGAATTTCAGTTAATGTTTTTGATTTAGTTTAGGTGTAATTTTTCGTGTTATATTCCAAGATATATTTTCTGCATAAAAAAATATTTATTAATTAATTTAATTTCAAACTGAAAAATATTATATGAAATTCCTTTAAAAAAAAGTCCAAGAGATCAACAGAACCCGAATCAGAACATGATGCCGTCGACATCGCAGGGCCAACAGCAAATGCAACCACCGACATCATCGCATTCTTCTGCAGCGTGTATCGGAGCCCCTGCTATGACTAGTTCTGTCGGTGGTTCGGCTAATTCTTCACTTAACAAAGGCACAGGTATTGTATAACTTAGTGAAGTAAAAAAGATTTTCAGAATTTCGTTAGGCATTTCAGCTTCCGTTCCAACAAAAGGGGTAATTTCGACTGGGAATTTTTTTTTTTTTTTTGTATGATTGAGTAAATTGTGGCGTAATTCTGGTAGTTTTAAACGTTTGTTTTTGCTTATAGTATAGCATGTTTGATACAAATTTTGAATTTTATTGCTGAGTTTTGCAGATATTTAGGAACTCAAGAATATCCGGCCTTTTTTTATATTTTCATTAATTTTATATGAATTTAAAATTATGTTTGATAGGTTTGATTACAGGTCTTCTTAGTTCAACAGTGCGCGTCGAGTTTTTCTTAAATAAGTTGAAATTTGAAATATATGAATTTTTGATTAAAATATCTAGTTCTAAATAACATTTAAAAAAAGAGATATAAGTAAATAGCTTAAATATTTAATATTTTGCGCTAAAGATGTTTATTGTATTATTTTTAAATTTGACCAAACCATTCTTTTACTTAATCATGATAGTTAAAAAGATTCAGTAACATGTATCATCTGTTTTTATGCGTACCAGTGTCATTGACATATGTATTTATTTGCAAATGCAGTCATGAAATTTATTTGGTGAACTAATAAATGTTCTTTGGCAAAAAATGAACGGTAATAGGTCTAATTTTTAGAATACATGTGCTGATCAGAGTGTTCTAATCTCTTTGACGTCAGAAAGGCAGTTACATTAACTTTTATGATGCAGAAAACTAATTCTACCTTCGGATAAATACAATGTAGTATATTTTGTAAACAAAAATAGGAGAGGGTTTTGAGTTTATTGAAATTTTTAGTATGAAGTCGATCTTTTCTCTTTTAGCAAAACTTTTTGATTTACTCTAATATAATTTGCTTTTATATGGCTTAATTTCTTTACTGGAAGATAGTATTTTAGATCTTAGGCGATTTTGTAATTAAAATATAAAAGGAAGGTAATAAACATTTACACTCCACAAATTATATAATTCATTTAAATTTATAAATTTAAGTTAAAAAGCATTTAAAGATTAGAAATTAAATAGAGATAGATATATCGAAATTTTTAGCTCTTTGCCGGTAAACAAAAGAATAAATATTTCTATAAGGCAGGTTGTCTGATGAAAGTAAATAGTTTAATTGGAATATATGAGATTGAAAATAAATGTTTGGGCGTTAAAATTGTCTGTCAACAGATTACGATCATATACTGAGTCTTTTTTGAGCTTATTAATTAGTACAAAAACAAAAAAAGTAAAAGCAGAAACTAGTCATAGTTAGTAAGGACATTCTCTGATTTAATATGCATATTAAACTTTTGTATTCACTCTTTTAGGTTATTGGAACAATTGGTTATACAACATTTTCAATAAGCAGGATATTGTGGTTTAAAGATACTACATAATTGTAATTTGAAAATTGAAAGATTCTACAAAACTATTTTAGTAAATTCGTTTCTATCTAACATTTATGTGATAAGGTTTATTAATTACATTATCCTATTTTTTATGTTCATGGTTCCCATATTTCCAAGTATTTAGTACTCCATATCATAAATTTATCAAATCATAGATTTATAAAAAATATTTATATAAAATGATTATAATTAAAATTTAACCAAAACTTCCATTTCTGCCAGATAAAATTCATTCCAAGGTTACAAAACGAATATCGATGATAGTGGTAATTTTTATAATATATATATAAGTCTTAAACTTTTGTTTCTTTTATTAAATAGTATATGAATTAAATATTTATTTAAATTGAAGGTAATTTTTATACATTTCTTTTTTTAATTCAGCGGAATTTTAGAACTTTTCTTAATGGTTGAATTTGTTGGTTTGATTTATTTTAATTAAACATTAGAGCTGTTTATCATTTAGTTTTTGTATATTTGTAATTTGCATATGTTTTATTGTTGCTTTTTCTGTTTTGAATAAAATTAAAATTTTCAGCTTGAAGAACACAGAGGCTGGAATTAAAAATTTATTAATGTTTTATAATATCTTAAAATAATTTGCAAGATACATCTCATTTAAGATTTAGTCATAAGTTTTCGTTTCGAACCATTTTCATAAGATTTGCTCTTTTTCTCTCATTCTACAATTAGATGAGAGTAATGGACCGAAAAATCAGCATGATCGGTCAGGAGTGCTTCAGCAACACCAGCAACACTTAATGCACAATCAGCCTCCGCCGCCGCCGCCTCCGATCTCGAACTCCCAGTTCCACCACCACCAGGATAGTCGATCAATGTACAAGAGAGACGGGAGCGATTCCCACGTGGATGGCCATCCCCAACGTCCGCCGCATTTCGATGGACCGCCCGGAGGAATTGTAGCTGGTCCACCCCCACACGGTCCAGGTCCACGAGCTCCGAGATTCCACCATGGAAACGGGATGATGGGTCCTGGTCCAGGATTTGCAAATAGACCTTCCCATCACATGCAGGACGGTGGTGGGGGCAATTTCCCAATGCATCGTATGAATTTTGGTCCACCGCCGCCTCCGCCGCCTTATCGCGGCGATTATCCACCAAATATGGGCGGCGGCTACGGGCTCCCACCTCCCCGTTTTAGGGGTCAGTGGTAAGTGGACTATTCCCTGAGCGATTTTGTACATAAAGTGAAGTGATCTTAGTCGTTTTAAGCAACTTTGAAAAACAAATAACAAACATTATTAACTTTAAAAAAGAAAATTTGCTTCATTGTAAACTAGGCGGAATTGAGCGATCGGCACACCGCGCTTATTGTAGCTTTTAGCATTAGAAATAGGAAAAAACAAAATAGAGACAGATATTTTCTGAAGTTATTAGGATTAGCCCTAAGTTCTTTTTTATGGATCTTTTCTCACGTTTAATCTCTTCTCTGAGAACATAGAATTCAAGCAACATTCGCGCTGTGAACTGTGTAAATAGGAAAAAAAATACAATTTCTTTACGCTAATTAACGAGTTGAATAGAAAAAACTAGGCGTTGTAGGTTATCTTTATCTCTGTCATAGAATTGTTGTACATAGGATTTCGCAACCTATATTTATTTATTGACTTTGAGTGATATAAAATGAACTGATAATGGAAGTAACCGGATTTTATTTAACCCACTTTATACTCATCGTTGAATTAATACTTTGCCAGATTTTATTCAGCCATGTATTCAGCAATTGTATGTCATCCATTTGTGGGTGGAAAAAACGAAACATTTTGGAGACATACATACATAAATTAAAGGAGGACAGGGGATTATATAAATAAGCAATAATTTTTTTATAAATAACACCGGTCTACAAAAAAAAATTTTTTTGCTTGAGTCTCGGTTTATTTCATCATTTTTATATTTGTCATATATCAAAATAATTAAAAAACACAACCACAACCTCCTTAAAGTTTGCTTTTGTAGTGTTGGTAGTAATAATACAGATTTTGAAGACCGTATTTTGATCATTTTTGAATCATCATTAAAATATAAAGGATCATCATAGAACTTTGTAAGTTGGCTTAAATGAAATCCTAAATTCTAATCTAAGAAAATCAAATCCCATTTATCTCAATAGCCCTTTTTAAACATATTATCGAATAAGTTTTTCATGAGTGTGCACTTGTCATGTTCGTTACTCGGCATTTATTATATGAAGTAATTGGTTAATGGAAAAAAGTCAAATTTATGGATCATTTCGAAATGTTTTAAGGCTTTCTGTATTTTTATATAATAGCTTAAGATTTCAACTATTATTTAAACAACATTTAAGTTTCAGGCTCAATCCGTCATTTTGTAATGATTTTTCATAAATGGTCAAAATATGATCTTTTGTACTTTTTAACCCTATTTTTCTCGAAAATGAAAGCTGTTTGAACATTTTCATTTACGAATTCGTAATCTACGGAAAAATTCCTATAGAAATCATTTGCAAATACTTTGAGAAAAAATTGGTGTTGACCTGTCTAATTTTTGTTTGTTTGAATGTTTCGAAAGTATATATTTTAAAAGTGTAAAATGTTGACTACGAAACTCAAAGCATTGGCGTTTTTATATAGAGTGAGTAATAAGGCTATCATACATCTATGCCTTAAAAAAAAGAGGGTAGGAATTCCACTCACTTCTTCGTTTAAAAAGAAATGCAGAATATTGTCCTATTTTCGTTGTTTCTATTAAAGATTTTAAAATTCTACAGCATATCAATTATTTTTCTCTGAGCCTTTTAGCTTGTAAAGTATGTAGAAGAATAACATATGAAGGTTACTAAATTTTTCTACAAAGCTTTAACACTTTTTCCTTGGAAGTTATTTTTTCATAAATGCAGTTGCATTCATTTAGCAGTTCAGTTTGTATGCAGTCGAAATCTCAATTTAGCGATCGATTTTCTGAAACTGAATTGAGCAGTTGGCTGCCGAAACTGAATTTTGGCATGTCATTTTTTCCAGGATTAGTTAAATGTTTATAATTATCATGTTCCTTCACATTTCAAAATTTCAGGACTTTTAAATTTTCACTGAAGTCGAAACGAAACGATTTTAAATAGCTGAATTACATGTAAATCATATTCACGACATTCAGCCATTTAAGGTCCCCAGAATTTTAACACTATAAGTTTTTAATTTATAATAACTAAATTCTTAAAATGCCTAACTCAAATGCGAAATAAAACTAATTGTGCAATGAATATAGAGATGAGTCGTATTCCAATCTCTTTATAAAAGGTACACGATTTTTGGTTTCGAAAGTTTTATATTTGTTTATCACTTTATTTTGTGTGAACAAATGTTTCAATTTTTATTCCATTGTTCTCAATATTGCGCCACCACCTACTCAGTTATCAATTGCGATCCAAGTAACAAAGAAGTCAATCAGCTGAAAATGAAATCCATCATGTGGCTGGTCGTAGCTCTTGCAATCTTTGAGGCAATTGCTGCCTATGTACTTAAAAAAGCGGTTCCAAGTATTTTTCATCTTATGATACAAAATTAAAATTTACTAGTGTATGCTCTTATTTTAATGACCTCACAGTTAAACATGAAGACACTGGAAACTGCGTGTATAATGGAGACGTTATTTCGGAGGGACAGCATTTTCTTGCTGGGTGCCTGGAAGTTATTTGCTTCAAAGATGGCACTTTAAAAGTTGGGAGGTAGGTGTTAGAAATTGCATAATAAAATAAATACATGCGGGATTTAGCCTTCGGACTTTATCGCTCTTTTTCCAGATGTCTTCCACTGCATGTCGAAAGCTTTTGTGAAGCAGGCAAATTTTTATACCGCAGCTTGTCGTTTCCATGCAACAGAAGCGTAAAAATTCGTTTATTTAATTATAATTGGGAGTGTTTAAAGAATAATTCAAAATACTGGATTAGGGATGTTGGAATTACAGTACAATTTGTGAATAAAATAAAAGAAATATTCGAAACAATGTTGTATCAGTTGGCATCAGAAATTTACATATTTACTTTAAAATCTAAAAACCAAGATTAATACTTTACAAATGCCTCTTTTTTGCAATTGTATTGGCAAAATGCCGAACAGCTTTATAAAAAAGTCACATTTCTTACTAACATTGTTTCATTCAAAGTGCTAACAGTTGATGACAAAAACTTAAACCACAAACATTGGGAATTTTTTTAAAAAAAATTAAACAATTGAAATTGCCCATATTCAGTATATATTTTTTTTTTTGCCTAGCCTGATACAAAAAATCTACCACTTCTTGCTGCCGCTAAAAGCGAAAATTTACTACATTCTACACTAATTTTTATTAACAAGCGTATTTAGTGCAATTTATACAATGCAGAGTTAAGAACAAATTTAATTATGTTTTTCTCCTTAGCATCAATTTTGTAGTCGAAAACAATTAAGAAAAGATATTTATTATATTGAAATGAGCAGAAAAATGAAATCAGCAAAAATAACAAAGATAATCAGTGCCATCCGCAACGATTTATTTCAATAATTGCAGCCAATAAAAATTATAATCTTTTCAAATTTAACTATTTACAAGCTGTTTCGGAGCTCCATCTTCAGCTTGGTAAAAATGCCCGTGTCTCCCATGTCGGCGTTGTATCCCTTTCGGTATTTCATACCAGGTGCCTGAAATGAAAGGAGATAAAATTGAAATGTGCTAAAAGTTTGTAAAGATGTATTTATTTATTTTCTTTCAGTTTGAAAATTTTCTAACCAAACTAATAGCCACTAGAAATTTTGTATTCATGTTTTGAAATAAGTCTTGTCTCACATGAAGGCATATTTACACAGTTTTACAGTTTTAATATAATTTAGTGAAGGGCAAAATTTGGATTTGCTCATAAAAAAATTGCTCCTTGCGCTAAAAGTGAACTGGACTTAGGTTTGAGCCAAACTTAAGATAGATTTGAGACAGACAACCCAAGTTTGATTTGAACTTAAACTACACTTAGGCTTAATTTGAATTCGATTTTTTAAAGATAAGTTTAACTCAAATTTGATTCAAGCACAACTTTTCAAAAGGCGATTTAAAATAGGCTTTCACGTCAAAAAGAAAATTAAAATCGGACTATTTTTAGAGTGGTAATTTTATATGCAATGCAACTATTTAAAGTTTTACAAGCAATTCAACTATAAGAGTAAGGTTAGTCTGGATTATTAAACACATCCAGATTTATTTTATGTCTAATGTATAAATAAAAATTTTACAACTTACATTGAACCATACGTCCTTCCAAATCTTGGTACTCTCAGCGTCTCGAACTAGTTCAGGCACATCATATCGCGGAACATTGAAATAGTTCATCATATCGGCCTTATCAATGCTAAACTGTATACGTTTCTCGCACCAGTCCCACTCGAGGGGTAACCGCCAATCCTTCATCTTTTTATTATGCCTGTCGATCTCAAACTGATCAAAGTCGATCCGCTCAATGTCCTCAACAACGACCTCAGTGTCTCCGCCGGCCGACCAATCGTAGATTAGCAATTCAGCGTGGACGCTGATGTCTTTCAAGTAGTGCTGCTTGTAGAACGTTTCCATATCGGTCAGATATTCCTCGGTGAACACCTTCGAATTGACCTCGTAGTCCAGGTTGCGCTGCTTAATTCGGTCCTGTAAAGGGAGTGCGATTAGGAAGAATTTCACTGACTTGCCCGTTCTATCCTTACCTTGACCACATTCGGTGGCACGTCCAAGTAGATGACTAAGTGGGGCTTCAGGATTTCATGGATGGTGTTCTGCCTGATATCATGGTAGACACTCCTAGCACCCTTTGAGACGTAACCGTGCTTGAACATCGTCTCCAAGAAAACTAAATCGGAGTAGGGGCTCCGCTCCAAGACCACTCCTTGTCCGGTATTCAGAATGTGGGCCAGGGCGTCGATGTACTGGGAGTACCTCATCATGTACATCTGAATCTGGTACCTGGCCACCAGAGTATGGTTTGGATTCCGACAAAAATTCTGCTCATCGAACGACCGGACCGACTCCGGCAGCTGAGCGTCCAGTTGCCGCATATCGTAGCCGTACGGATTGATGTACAGCATGTCCATATTCGCTGCGGGCATGTAAAACATCTCCAGCTCCTCGGCGAGCTCCTCAGCGAATTTTGTTTTCCCCGAAGCGATGGGGCCATCGACGACGATTAGTTTCGAGTTTTCGTCGAGCCGTTTTGTGGTTTTATCATACATCGCCCGCCACACGTTGTAAGACTTCTCTGTGTATGGCCAGGGCTTCGGTTTTTCCACCTTAGCGCCGGCTCTCATCGTTTTTCCAGAGATGTTACATTTTTGTGTTGCGAGTGGAACGGCGTTTTGGGTGCTCAGCAAGGGCGCCTGACGCCCCAGAATTCGGATAAATCCAAAGCGAACTATTCCCGACATTCTGAAAGGAGAAAAATATCAGAATTTTTCGGCTAGTGGACCCCGCGGACGGTGAGTGTTACATCACACATAACCTGCGGAGGGCACAAACAATTAATTCCTGTTCATTAATTACAAAGTGTTAAACGAATTTCAGTTAAACTCGAAATTATAGAAAAGGAAATCCTTCGGCAAGAATCCCTTACCTGAATATTTAAGCCAATTTGCGGCCGATTATTTCTCCTTTTGACGTTTGCACCCACAACAGATGACAGCTGTTTTGACAGTCAGCAACTGTTATACCCTTTTATAACTTTAATATTTTATGCCACGCCATCTGGTGCAATGGAAAAGCACAATTTGGAGGGAACATTTTAAAGATGAATTTCATCTCGGGCTTCAAGAAAAATTGTATTTTTGTTAAAAAACTAAAAATAAATTAAAACTACATTCCACCAATTTGAAAACTTAATTTCAAGCTTAATTTAATTTAATTTGAAATGATTTCTAAAGTCACGTACTACACAAGGAAAATGAAAATTGTATCAGGCCCGTCTGACAAATCATCGTTGCATTTTTAAAGCGGTGATATTTTATTTTGGATTCCTTTAAATAGACTTATATTCTCGATTGTACGGTTTTGCAATATTTTAAACTTATTTTATTTTAACAAATAAGAAAAACAACAGTGTAGACAATTTAATTTGCATTTTTATTGGCTACCATACATTTAAAAGTAAACCTTTTATCACATTTAAATAGCGTCACAAAATTCATTACATGTTTTTCAATTGTTAATATAAATTATAAGTTCGGCTCTAATCAATTCAACACTGATTTTGTTTCTTTCATTTTGCAACTTAAGGTTCATAACCGAGAAAATTCTTTTATAGAATGCAGACGAAATGGGGATACTTAAGTTAAAACGGACTGCATTTAAGATATTTTTGTTATCTTCAATTTTATATGCATTTCACTGAAGTATGTTCTAGATTTTATAACTTTTCTTGACTAATAATTTATTCAAAGTTATTAGGTATAAATTAAATTTGATTTTTTAATGCGAAGAGCATAACTCATTTCAACGATGATTTGGGCGAAATTAATTGTGTATACATACATATTTTAATTTGTTAGCTATGAAATAATTTTTGCCTGTTTGAAGTGAAATTGGAGGACAAATTGTGTTAATGGAGGACTGTCCTCCCAAATGGGGTTGGGAACCCTACTTGTACCAGAACCACAAGTTCTAAATTACTTTGAGTTAGTGTACAATTTTATATACCAAATACACCATGAACTATTTGTTCAGGAACACCTAATCTATAGTACGGATTACGTCATCAAGTAAAAATCGATATATATATAATATCAGAATTTAATTTTAAAAGGTGCCAGTTAACATTTAATAATTTACATGAACACGTAAATAGCTAGTATAAATGCTGTGTATAATCACTTTTCGTATTACATTGCTATTTCTAAATTTTTATAAAAATATTTTTCTTTTCTCTCTTCTGCAACAAAAAACCTCGAACAGGTTCAAAAGAACAATTAGACATTGGCTTTAACTCAATGTAAATTTGTGTATATGCCGCTCTATGATTTTATATATGATATTTTAAAAATACGTAGTACATAGTAGTTTCATAGATATGAATAGAGAAATACTATATCCATGTTAAATATATGAAACTAGTAAAATTAATCCGGACGGATGCGGTGGACAATAAAAAAATAAAACATTTGTCGCAAACCAGCGAGTGATAAATCTTCCCGTGCGAAGTATGTGCTGGTTGAGGTACATTAAGATTAAACCCCATAAAATGTACCTACTAAACAAAAAATTACGACAATTTCATAGTAGCCAATGTCCTTAAAGCAAGAGACCTACTTAGAGACTGCCCGAAGCTGAAACTTAACTCAAAGATAAAAACGAAATGGGTAATAAAATGATACAATAATTTCAAAAGAATAAAATTTTTTTATAAGAATCTAAACTAAAGGAAATGTTTGTGATACATTACCGCAGGTCGTCATGTCCGAAGATTCTGACACTGAGGAATGAATTATAACAATTATTAATAAAAATATTAAGAATAATCATGCTATGCGTAACACTCCCGTAGTAGCAAAAATTTTCCAAAAAACAAATCTCTCGAATTACACGACACCCATAAAACGTCATTTCCCAAAAATTTTAAATTTTCATATTCATTGTTCTGGCTTAGATATGTATATTTATTGTAGGTACCTATGTACATAAGTTTTTCAAGAAAAAATAAACTTTATCGTCATTTTAATATTAAAGTACATATACATACATGATTAGGTAATAAAAGCTTAGAAATTTCAAGTATTCCATAATCAGCATACCTAATTTATAAATTCATGTATTGCACTGTATATGAAAAATAAAATACTCCTGAATGCGGAGCAATCTTTTATTGAATTATTTTGGTTATCAATGCCTCAATTAGGAGCTTTTTTGGCTCCGACCTTCAAGGAGGTATTTCCAGACCAACGAGTGGTGGTTTGAGTGGTCGAATACAAAAATTATTAATTTTGAAAAAAGTTTTCACCGAGATGGCAAAATATTGATTTTAAATTCAATCCGATTCCCTTTTTATCAGCAAATGGCCAATGAAGCCGGGGGCTCCTTTTCAATTTCCTTTGAGTGCCACCCCAAAGATTTTCTATGCTTGAAGAGATTTTCTGTCTCTGGCCGCTATCTGGTGCTTATTTTCGTTTTCATTTAAACTCCCTCTGGACGTGGTGGTTCTGCAGGACGGCGTTGTCGGGGTCTCAAAGGCAGCCCCAGCGCCAAGAAGGAGCCCGTCAAGAAAACATTTCAATTTCCGTCCATTTACCGAAACACCCTCGCTTTGAGCGGGCGGGGGCGTTCCTTCGTCGTGCGGCCGCCTTTCGGATTTTTGCCCTGATCTAATACCACCGGAGTGCACAGATATTCACCTTAAATCAGGACTTCCTGCCGGGGGCGCGAACCGGCCCAAACAAACCTTTTTTTTGCGCCCGGATTCGCCTTCGGCCGCGGCCCGCCCGGCCCAAGGTGGCCGCCCAGCCCGTGCCCCATAAAGCGGAAGGAAGCCCATAAATCATTTGACAAAGCAAAATCGAAAACTAATTTCGGGAGCTGTTCAATTGATAAGAAATATTGGTTCTTGGGCCAAGGGACAACTGGATCACTTTGGCCGGGAAAAGTTATTGCCTCGACGGTGTACAGGAGCACGAGGATGCCGACGGAGCGCCTCCTCGGTCCTGAGGAGCCCCACACACCCGGCGAGCACTTATCTGGAGGAGGCGAGCAAACAGGCAATGGCCGATGATATCAGCCAACAGGAGGAAATTAATGTCTCAAAGTGTTCCGAACTTCCCCGGCCGGGATAGCACAATTTGCTTCATCAATCTCAGCCCCAGATAATGGCCCAGCGCCCCGGCGAGGCGGGCCCGCCGAAGGTGCACCCGAATGGGCCCCATAATTAAGACGTACTCCGCCCCCCGGGGAGTGAAGTGGACGTTTGTTATATGCGTTGCTCCCGATTGCGTCTTAATGTCCGAGCTGATCGCACTGTTTTCTTAAGGGCCATCTGAGGGCTCTACAGCGAGATGGACCTGGACTTTCTTCATTTCCTCTATTCATGTAGCCATGGGTGCCACTATTTATTTTTTTATGGTATGGAGCTTAAGACTTTATTGATAGTATGGAACGAACCCAAACCACAAAAACCACAAGCAAACCATCCCCACGCAACTTAAAATGTTTGCCCCGAAAAAATTTTCCCAAATCATGCAGTCGTATAGTTTGCTCCGAAAGAATCTACCCAAACCAGCGCAAGGAGAGCTATTTCTATTGGTTTTGAATAATAAATTAATAAATAAATAATAATTATTACTTTGAATGGGGACAGGGAGTAGGAATTCTATGGGAGTTTTAAAAAAATTTTATATGAAAGAAGAAGGTTTGATTACTGAACATTTTTGTGTGTGTCAACTGTTATTAAATTTATTTTTTATTTACTTATCCTAAACGTAATTCGTGTAAGTAAATACTGATCAAAAGAGTACTATTTCCAAAATATCTGAACAATTTTTGATTGTTTATTATTTTGTTTGAGAACCTATTATTAAAATTCTTAATTTAAAACAAAAAATTTAAAAAAGTAGGTATTTAAACTGTTATTTTTAACTGATTTTAATTTTAAGTAAAGGTAAACAAGCTCAGAAGCTTATGTACCTAATTAAAAGCCAGTTTAACTTTTTATATAATATTTTGTAATCAAAAGTAACAAGTTGTGAAGCGCGTTATTTATTTCTAGCAAAAGCTTCATTGGCTTTTTATTTTTTCAAGTTGAAGTTATAAAGTTACAACGATTATTCCCTTAAAATTACAATTGCTCATTCTGTTTGTGACGTAGGTTTGTAGCAATTAACAGTCACTAGCAGTTTATTGATGATGAAAGTAAGAACATTTCGAAAAGTGTTGCCACATATTTAATTTCACAAAATTTAGAGTTTAGAGACCGTCATTGTGAGATTCAGGCACCGAATTTGATATCAATGTCCTTAAAACCCCCATATAGCCGTTTTCTATAAAAATCGTAGATAATTTATTATGTTCATTTCTTTTTACTCCTCTACTTCATGTTAACGTTTATCCCAGACTTTTCACATTTATCACTGAACCTTTCGGCGAACCTCACTTTCCAATAAAAAAGGATAATTCAAATTGGTTCATATATTTTAAAGTTATGCAAGAACAGCAAAAAATCAAAAATATCATACACGTCGAATTGATGACTCTCCTTAATTTTTACAATCTCCCTACTTTTTCTTAGAAGATCCTTTGCAAAATTTTGGATGAGTTAAAGATCCAGTTTGACTGTGAGTTTTTATCTTTAAAATATTTTATAACCTGTGGGAGAGCAGAGTCCTCATCCAGAAAATGGGAAATTTGATAAAACTTATTCTTTATATATATGTCGTAGGCCATTAGGAAAATCAGGCCGTTAGCTAAAAGCACTATGCACTTTTCGCGCGCAGACAAGCACACATTTGTGGAGTATCTACTTAATAAAACTCTAACACTGGCTGACAGACAACGCACAGCCTAAACCGGTGGATCTAGAAGCATGAAATTTTGTACTGGAGTTCCTTATATAAGGACCCCCTAACCACTAAGGGGGTTAAATGGGGGATGAAAAGTTGTATGGAAGTTCGTCATTTTTTATGAGAAATCTCATCGGGCATACGGCTGGTATATGTATATATAAATTTTTGTTATTTTAAAAATATGATAGACTCCACAAATGCGTGCTTGTCGACGCGCGAAAAGTGCATTATGCGCTTAGACTTTTAGCTAATGGCCTGCTTTTCCTAATGGGTTACGATATACATAATATAAATTTATAAGTAGGTTACTGTCGAATATAAATTGATTGGATTTAATTAAAATTCAAAGTATTTGTGATTAATTATCATGCCAAATTAAGTGTGAAAATACCACTTAAATATCTATTTATAATTAGGTAAAAAAATGGATATAGTAAGGCAGCTATACCTCTAATCAAATTGAAAATGTTTTTTAAGAAAATAAATTAAAATCCTGGTAAATAAGTATTTATGAGCGATTAAAATTCTGTACTTCATTACATAATTAATTAGAAAATATTGGAATATAAAGGAATGGAATAAGCTTAACTCTTAATCTCGGATATGATTTGAGTTGCAAATATTTAGTCTGACGAGCACAATTCCTGGGATTCTGCTCTCAAGTTATGGGTCTGCCACATATAACTAAACATATATGTAGTTCTACCGAAATAGAGTTGTTGCCCAGTCCACCAGACGATATCCTAATCCCAGAATACCTGACCACCCCGATGGCCAACTATCGCCGTAATTTCTGGCGTTGGCCCTAATGCAGCCGATTATCATTTCTGCCGTAACGATGAAATTTCCCCGAGGCGACACACGTGAAATTACTTAGCGTCATAGCGTCATAGTTGGTACCGGGCCCCTAATAAATTCACTGGCTGTTGATGGATGTGACAGAATTAGTGTCCCTTTAATATCCTCAAGTAAATCCAGCCGGAGCGGACCTTTTGCCGGAACGGCCGGGATCACCAAATTAAAAGCTCCAGAAGGGAAAGGGACGGGACACGAGATGGGCTCTGGATAATTGGAGCTGTTGTGGTTGTTAATCTTCAGCGTTTGGTGCAATTTTCGAGGAAGGCGGCTTATTCGGGTTTTGGGTGCTCCTCTGTGATAGGGCCTCGTTAGCCGTCGCTTTCAGCCCGCCCGTGTCAGATGAAATGCTTTATTATATTGATCATGATTCCTCCTTTAGGTCCTTACGTTCGAAAATGGCCTCGTTTATTCTGGCGCAGTAGAGGAACATGCTTTGAATGGTTATAAAGAGGCAAAATTTCCGGATTTTAAGTAGAAAACATATACATATATGAATATAAAATTTATTCTTATGAGGTATAAGTAACTTTAGTATCGCACTATCGTTAGTATAGGAAACCAGGGCTATTAAACGAAAATATTTCACATTTGAATTAGTAAAATGAAATAGTATATAATAGTATACTGCAAATATTTTGAAAAATGTCTGTAGGTAAATAATTTTAGAGGGAACACCATTTTGAAATTATTAAAAGGATTTCCCAAAATTGGTTGTATCTAAGAAAATAAAAATTAAATTTATTTTCTACAAGGCTTTTGCTATCAAAAAATTTAGGGATTTTACTTAACTTCGAAAATTATGAGACGTTCAATAAAAGGTTTTTTTTTCGACGTCAGTAAATTGATATAAAAAATATCATAAAACTACAGTAATTTTGTTTAAGATAACCTCTACGCATTTCGATAGATAATTGAAAAACGAATCTTTTCTGAAAATCGGCTGAAAATTGAATTTTTTACACTACGCCAGTCTGAAAATATCATTTTTGAGATATGTAAATGCGGTTAAACGGCGCCAATTTGTTTTAAAAAAACTATAATGTTGAATATATGTATATTTAGTAAATGCCCCTTTATTAAATTACATTGCTTTCCGATATTTTCTTACCTAAAAACTACCTCCTTCGTTTATAATTTCAAAGGATTGCTATGCAATAGTTAACTATCCGAGTGAAAAGTATCGATATCAAAATACTCCTATTAGTCAAAGTATCAAGTAAAAAACTTTTAACATCGAAGGTAGGTACTCGATGTCGAAAATATCGATAATTTTTTTTCGTATCCCTAGTCCTACATTTATTAACAATTTATAAAAAAAAAAATTGAAATTGAATAGCTACAAATCAATAAGTAATCACCTCTACATAACCTTTGAGCTGATGAAAGAAAAAAACATTTTTTGCCCGAAAGTTATATAAACATGATCTAAATATAAGTTAGCATAAATGTGAATATTAATTTTATGTTTTCTTGGAATCAAATTCAAATTCGTATGATGTTTTCTAAGAAATGTTCTATTAAATTTAAATTCACCAAAATGAAAATGGCAGAAATGCAATTACGCGAAATTGAATAACAATTTAATTTTCTAGACATTGATTGAATATTCCAAATATGTATTTTGATAACTCAAGCGCAAACAGGCAACAGCGAGTAGGTTAAATAAAAAACTGGAAAAACTAGAGAGCTGTATAATAATTGAAAGCAAATATTTCGACTGAATTTAATTGGATTTTGGGAAATTTGTTTGATTTCATATTTAAATACCGAAAAGATTCCTCTTTTGAAGCGTATTCATGAGTTCAAGGATTGTTTGCCTGAAATTGCCGTCTTTATTTTCGCGCCACCATCAATCAAACCTTGTTACTTCAGTTCAGAATAATGTAACAAACCAATTTATCAAGACATGATACCTCTGTTCTCAGTCAATGGACTTTAGATATAATTAGAAGATTATAATTTGTTTATAATTATTTATTATAACATCCGAAACGTTTATTGTGGGTTCAGTTTTGGTTCGGGATATTTATTTATTTCGAATATCTGATAGTTTTGGTTACTAATCTTATATGACATCTCAAGTATAAGTGACATCTCAAGTGTAAATTTTAAAAATCGGATTTCAGTACAACATTTTTTTAAAAAATTACAGCTTTTTTAAAGACAATTAAAATAGTGTAAGATTTAGATCCTTGAAGTAACTACATAAAATAATTTCATGTTAAAATCTACATTTTTCCAAGTCCTTCGCAGGTATTGAAAGAATCTCAATAGATTCGAAAAATTCCCAAAACTTCTTGTAATATTGTCTGTCTGTGGAGCTAAAAATGTTTTACATAACTATTAAAAAAATAAACGATTTATTCCGTTTTAAAGAAAGTTGAACATTAAATTAAATTAGAATAGAAATAGCTCTAAATGAAGAAAATTGAGGCTTTATTATCAGCTACAGGGTTTCTAAATAACATATAATTTTTAAATATACAATACATACGCAATATAATATGTATAACCATTTATGTAAAAGATGGAAACTGTGTATTTCTTTTGTATAAAATGCATTCATTTGTAACAAAATAAACATTTTTTGGAGCAGGAACTGATTTTTGAGAAAAACTGATCTCCGCCAAATTTTGGAAGGATTAGTATAATTAATTTTTAAACCAATAAAAGTTTATTTCTTTGCGAAAATGTCAGTATATGGCGAAAAAAACAGTTAAACAGCCCTTCTCCAATGACGCAAAATTTGAGAAGAAAAACATTAAGAATTCGCCCTACTGACTTACATTTAAAATTTAATAATTCTTCCAAAAAACCCACATTCATGCATTACTTGTCGGTGATTACTGCTGTACGAGAACAGTTCAATGGCACGGTGGAAGAATTCGCGAGGTAAAACAGTTACACCTGAAGAAGATTACCTGAAGAAATTGGAGACTGCGAAGAGGCTCAAGAAGAAAAAAATGAAAACCAACAAAAGCGCCAGGCGGTGGTATCAGTGGAAGACTCTCGTACCAGAGTCTGTCGACCGATTGACCCAAAAACCACTTCTTGGGCTCAGTTCACCTGAAGACAGACTGGCGAAGCTCTTAAGACGCTCTTGGGACTCCGCGACAAGACAGTCTGCACCTCCTCAGTCTTATAACTGCCACTGCACCTAGAGCACTGCGGCAGTTACTAACTTACAACGCGAATCCGCGCCGGTCAATTAATTAATAACGCACATCCGCTGAATTTCGCCAAGTTTCGCTGGAGTCGATTAGAAAATCGTTTTCAATTGAAAATCAAATCAAGCTCGAGGTGAAAAGCCGGTGACTAATCCCCCGCCCGTAGAGAGTGACTCTTGACTCTTGGGTGACCCAAATAAGCAGGACGTGTGCCGCATGCTTTGTCCAATTTTGGATTTTGTTTACTTTCATTAAATCATCTTTTTCCTTACTCGCCAAATTGTTTGGATTTTATGTCAAAGTAGTCTTGAGGTGCCCTTACCCGTTTGCTTTGCCCCAGAGATCTTGTGGGTTCTTGGCAAACAGCTATAAAGTTCTTCTTTACTTCAAGTTAACGCGATCTGTTTAAAGAAATTCATTTGTGAGTTTCTTTCCTTTTAAATAAGTTTCCAGTATTTCCTCAGATTCAACGTAAGAATTTTTTAATATTTCTTCGAGCGCGTAATTTGATTAATATCTTAATTAAATTGAAGCTTTCAAACGAAACGACTTTGGTTGTTCTGCTATCTTACGTTTAGCTAAATGTTTTTTGTTTTAATATTAAATATGAACAAAAGTGGGAGTGTCATTTGATCCTTGAACTGCAAATGAATTAATTTTAAAGTTTGATTAAATTGAGGTCTCATCTAAAATTTTAAATAATAGTAATAGTAAAGAAACCTATAAATTTGTAATCCAGGTATTAAAAAACATCATATTACCATAGTGTACTATATTGTAGATCGTGTATTTTAAAGTCTTAATTAAATAAAAGAAGGTGTAGTAAATGATTTTTTATAATGTGGATTTGGATGTTGTTCAAATTGATATAATATTTTACAAGACAATGTACCTTTGCTTGTTTGTTTGGTTTGTTGTTATTTAAGTATAAAACAAAACAATATAAAATTGTAAAAACAATTTATGATACTTGTGTATCAGTCTTAAAATAAATATATAGTCCTTATAGTGCCTGTAAAATGTACATGATAAAGAAATTGGAGGACCTTTTAACAATAGTATTACATAAAAACCGCTTTAGTAGTATCAATTTGAATTTGATTGATATATAAATTGATTTTTCAAATAGTGCTTTATATTTTTAGCATATTACATTACAAGAATAGATTTAATTAGGGTATGATATAGAAGTGATTGTTGCTTACAACTAAATTAATACCGGCCGTGTTACTCTTCAATTTTCATTGATATATGTATTATTAGATAACATGGCAAAAGAAAAATCTTGCTACGTATGTTAAAAAACTTTAAAATATTAGAAACAATTGTATACATTAGTAAGATGTGTATAAGTAAGTATAAATATAAATTGCTATTTTCCATCATTGTTTTTTTTAATTGCAATCGAGCAAATTAGTGTGCTTACTGATAAATAAGTTAAAATGCAAATTCAATAGGTAAAACCAATTATCATGAAAATTCGTCACAATTTTCTGATCTTATTTTCTTCAAGTTATTGTAATTCGAGAATATTCTTACATATTTATATTTCCGAAATATTTATGCCAAAAATTGGACATTTTGAAATTTGTAAGTTATTGTGTTTTAAAGCAATTATTTTTTTGTAATAGTAATTAGAACCAAATATGCTTTATTTCTGAAAATTGAAGAATCACATTAGTGTTTATAATACCAAATTGAAATCTACGTATGTTCCTACAAACAATAATGTCCCATTAATTTAAATATTAAATTATTTAAATTATGAAAGGAGTATTCATAAACAATTCAGGTGATTTAATTCAAATGAATAATTAAATGGATTATCCCCGTTTCATCGAGCGAGTCTATGAGATATGTATAAATAGAGATTTATGGCGTAGTTTAGGATAGAGCTTAAGCGTTCAATTTTTCAATTTTAATTACTATTCGGAGGAAATCCGCTATACTTCCAACCCAGAAAGGAACAAGTGAATTTTTCTACATGAACTATTTCACTTCTCATGAAGTGGATGATACATCTATTTTTTTCTCTCTAGATGTCACATCTTCCGCTGTTCATCGCAGCGTGCGAGCTTCCCTACTTAACCCCATTAAGCTCCCCAGGTAACGAGGCAAAAACTAATATTCATTTCGCTTCCATCTCCCGCAGGGTTCCGATGAAAGGATAATGCGACATGGCAAACAAAATTTATTTTCTGGCCATAATTCCTGCGATGTTGGCAGTGGCGTGCGAGGCGGTCTCACGGGGGAAATACATCCCAAAATGGAAGAGGCAGGTAAAATGCGACTCTTCAGGTGACTCTGCGCCGCTGTTGTGCACCGTGCACTGATAAATGTTTTCTGTCTTCCAGGCCTGCGAGTTTCCACTGTCGCAAAATGAGCAGTCGCATTACATTTGCGACGAAAGTGGCGACGTGAAGTGTCTGCCCGGGTGGCAGGGTGACCTGTGCGATGTGCCCATTTGCCGGAAGGGATGCGACCCTATGAATGGTATGACTAAATTTATTATCTTAAAAAAACAAAAATAGTAGATAAAGATCTGAGTGAAAATCCCTATTTCTATTCAAAATTACTCTAGTTGAACATTTGTGGAATAGAATCAATTTAGGTTAGTTCTAGTTTCTAGTATTATTACATTATTTCTGCATCCAAAGGTCTATTGCTTAATTAATTGAAATCAACTAATTCTAGCTATTTTAACTGCTTACTTTATTCTATTTTTAACCTTTTTGAGCCATATTTATGATAACAGATTCAGAATCAGATTTAAATTCATGGAAATCGCCTAAAGTTTAAATTTTTAAGCGAACATTTTGAAATCCGTCATCTTGTCTATATTTTAGGTATATGTACATTGAGATTTTCAGTATACCCTCAAGCATGTGTATATAAAATTTGACCACAATCGGAGCAGTGGTGTAGATTTACAAATCGGTTTAAATTTGATTAAACTTGGTTAAGTAGATATTGAGATATTTTGTACACCAGTTTGAAAAACGTAGTTACGAGAAAAACGCAAAACAAAACAGGGTCAAATGTGAGTATTCGCTGCCGCGCTCATTTCTATTGGCTGTAACTGAGGTACCTAATAATTGAAATTTTGACATGTGGAACTGCCTTGTTTCTAGGTTGTTGTCCACATTTGTTCAACACCTTGTCAATGAATTCAGTGTCCTCCTCTACACTTTTGCTATGAAATAGGAAATAATGCAAATATTGCAACAGCGTGGGGTACCGCGGTTGCGAGCGGGTGAATCCCATTTCCGCCCTCATCGCGTGGCACGCGAGACACGATGCGTTTTAGAAACGCGTTTTCAAATATCCGAGATGACGTAAATGCCTAATTTGTTATAAATTATATATTATTAGTTAATAGTATACATATAATGTGTAGATGCAGATGCACCTCCATCTCCATGAAAGTAATCCTGCCGGCGCCCATGGCCGGATTCGTTCAAAAGAGTTTAAATCCGGACAGATAAGTAATTGGGATGAGTGGTAATAGTGTTGTAATAATAAAAATATAATTTTAATAGTGTGTAATTTATTACTATTAGTTAGTTGGTGCGAGTACCAAGTTTAGTTCGAAAAATGCATTAGTAGTACTTATAAATTGGTGTCTTAAAATCGATTTAAACAAGTTGAAAAGTTGTAGGATTATCTTCGTTCCTTTTGCAGGTTATTGCCAGCGTCCAGGAGAATGTCGCTGCAAGTTGGGCTTCTACGGGGAGCGGTGTGACAAATGCATCCCTCTGCCGGGGTGTCAACACGGCCACTGCAACGTGTCTTTTGAATGCGTCTGCAGCAAGGGCTGGGATGGCCTCTTCTGCTCTGAGCGTAAGTGCCAAAAGTTGAAAAGGTGCTAAGTCGGCGTGATTTTGAAGATTGAAAAAAAATAAAGTTAAATTCAAAAAAAAAAAAATAACTATCGTCTGTAGCGCTTTGCCGGTCCGACTGCCACCAGGCGAGGGGCTACTGTGAGTTCCCGGGGGAGTGCAGATGTCGGCTGGGCTGGTCGGGGCCAACATGCCACGAATGCCAGGTCCTGCCGGGATGTCAGCACGGGACGTGCACCAAACCGCTGGAATGCAAATGTTTGCCCGGTTACACGGGAATCCTCTGTCAAACGCGTAAGTACCGCACATTCCCCTCCCCGCAGCCCTAACGAACTCATGACTAAACCAATTCCAGCGGTGTGCTCCGCTAACTGCAACAGACAGCACGGCTACTGCCGCAGGCCGGGCGAGTGCCGGTAATTGAGCGAAAAGTTCTGTTTGCGACCCGATTTTACATGAAGCGAACCCTTTGATCCTTTCAGGTGCAAGGTCGGGTGGACGGGGGAGAATTGCGCCCAGTGCCACCCTTACCCGGGGTGTGTCAACGGAGGTTGCCGCAAACCGTGGGAGTGCACCTGCAAAACCGGCTGGGGTGGCTTTCTATGCGACGAAGGTATCCTCGATCCCACCCCTAATTTTATCTAGTTGCTTACTTTAGTTAACCCCAATTACTAGAATTAAACTATTGCGAGAACAACCCGAACACGTGCGAGAACGACGGTAGGTGCATTTCCAGGGCAAAGGAGGACGGTCTTTTCAAGTGCCTGTGCCCATCGGGATTTCGAGGAAAACGATGTGAAACTTCACTTTATCCCCTGATGGCATCCAGCATCACAACAACCCAATCGACGACATCGACTACGACTATGACGATGGGAATTCCCGGCAAACCTACGGGATCCCCGGCTCCTCAGGTTGGGTCCCAGGTGCATGCGGAGAGTTCCACTTCAACAACTTCACCAAGTGTTAATGCTCCAGGTGCGGTCGAGCCCAATGAAACGAAACTACCCCTGGGAGATGAGGTGGAAAACGAGGCTTGATGCATGGCTGGATGACGAGCATTTTATTTGCTATACCCTTCAAAGTGTGGTAGGCTCATTAACTGAATCGTTAGAATAGTTATTTATTTATTTATTTATTTTTATATAAATTAAAGCTCTTATAGAATACACTATAAATATTTTCAGAAAGAGAAAACAGTATTTTTGGTGTTCTTCCTTTTTTAGCTTTATTTCTTGCATATAATCACGTATAATAATATAAAATGTAGAGAACATCGCTTCTCAACTGGGTTCATCTTGCTTAGTGTTAGAGGTAGTTTGTAATGAATGGTTATTCTTTTTTTATATTTTGTTTACTACCCAGCAACCAGGGCTGTAAAATTAAAAGTATCGAGGACTTGTGTTTGTACTTACAAATTTATTTAGTATAAGACTCATATAAAAATTTGAAGTCCCGCGCAAGTACCAAAGATTAATACAATGTTGAGCTAGACTTAAAATTTGTATATGGAACTTATAAGTACCAAACCAGTACCGGTACGTACAATTTTTAAGTACAAGTAGGTACAATTCCTCGATGGATGTATTTGTATTTAAAATTTTCCAAGTCCAGGTACTGGTATTTAAACTGATACTCAAGTCATAATGTACTAAACAGGTCAGCTACTAACTAATTAGCCGACTATCCTTCATATTAACTTGATTTAAAGTGTTTCTAGCAACGCACCTTTCAGGTGTTTAATTTAGTAGGTACGCAACCACTAACTTACGCAAGTATACGATTATTAAGAGGCTATAATTTAAAGGGTTAGTAATACATTACAGTTTCGGTCAGTATAAGAATACAAATTGTATAATGCATATATCTTTAAAAAATGCGTGAAACTCAAATTGGATTGTAAAATTAATAAATAGGCAATAACGTATCAGCAGTTACTAGAAATGTAAACAATGTAAGGTTAAGTAGCTCAATAAGTCTTGTAAACGAATAATCTTCAGTAAATAGGTATTTAGTATGAGTGCCCTCTAGAATATTTTCCGTGTAGACCACCACGCGTTCGTGGGATTAACTAACTCATGAAATTCTTTTATATATATTTATCAGTTACACTTTATTACCACAATTAATTTAATTAGCGTAAAAAAAGTTTATGAATTATTAACTGCCCAATATTACCGCCCGGAGATTTAAAAAATTGATTAATAAATAATAAGTTCCCTTATTAAAATTCGTCATTTTATATAGAATTTAAAAGGAATTGACCTGAAGAAACATTTTTGTTTCTTGATTTGTATTGCGCAAAAAAAAAAAGATCCTATAGAAATTGCTTACCTAAGATATACTTTTATTATTACACTGAATTGAAATTTATGAAAAGTTACCCATATCAAACATTTTTTATTTCGCGAAAATAAAATTAATATGTTTGGATTTATACCCACTTTGCATCAAAAACTTAATACAAAATTTGCTATCTAATCTGAACCAGATAGGGAAATGAAAAAACCACAACTAAAGATATATTCATATTTTGCTACAGGGTGTTCATTGTTCATAGCAAAAAGATACTACGAATTTGCTACTTGAATAAAAATACATCAAAGAGTGATGCATATTAATTAATTATAAGTTTTTGTATTACTATTATAATAATCTTAAAATTCTTAAAATACCCTTTTCCTTTCTGACACCTCCAGCTTACTTCAGGTTCATCAGGTTTCCAACTGATTTAGAATATCAGAAATTGGTGTTATTTCCTCACGTATAATTTGAAAAACTAAAAATCGGAAAAGAATATTTAGTCCCAATTAAATGTAATAAAATAACGCATAGGCAGTCTTTTACATACATATATAACTTATACAAATAACCGAAATTATCTGAAATTTTTGCTTTTGAATTATGCACCCTTGGGGAGAAGTGCTGCATTAAAATCGGCAGCCGTTCCCAAAAATTACGATCAATATGAGTGCTCCCAAAAATGCTATAAATTATAGCAAACTTCTGCAGTGTAAAGGGAACGGAGGTGGGGGAAAAATCCGGAAATGCAGCGGCATGTTGACACCATTTACGATTATTACAATTTCGATAATTTACGACGGCAGCTATATCAAAAGGATGTTCGTAAAATATTTACGGCTTGGTGCATCTCAGTGCGCTCCAATGCCAGATTAATGCTGGATTCGCACGTCGCCCACCGGTGGCGTCCCGGTCCCGAAAATCGACTTATATTCATACGCCTGAATCTGACCCAGGGGGGTGGCTTTTTGGATTTTCTGCATTAATGCAATTCTTCCAGGGAAATCCTTCCATTTATTCATGAGCAGCTATTTCCCCGAGCGATGGCTTTATCCAAGTTTATTTCCTTGTAATTTTTCGGAAAGGCTATCTGGGCGCCCGCATCATTTTCCAACCCTAATCCCAGCTGAGTCCTGCAGGCTAGTCGGGATGAGATTTAAAAATTTTTGCGCATTCGAGTGCTATGAATTATCCAACTTTTTTTTATCCGTGAGCTCATAATAAGATGTCTACGTGTTGATGTCTCCCCTGTCGGGATGAAATCCTCTAGGATCCTTCTAATGATTATATGACGACAGTGGTGGCGGGGGGCAATCGCGGGGAACTCCACTGGGGAGTTTGTCCGTTGCGATGCAGTAAAAGTTTGTCATGCTTGATGCGCGCTGATTTTGCAAACTCATCCGCTCGAATGGTTGCAGGGTATTTTTCACCCGTGTGCCGTGTCATCATCCCGCAGTGATGATGGTTTTTTCCTCTTGTCTCCAGGAACCCGACTGCGTCGCCCGACGGGACGGGTGGGGAGCGGAGTGTTATGTGCGGCATTCTAAAAATGCTGGCTAAATGTCTCGCTCGCATCATCTCCAGGCATTCTGCTAACGACAGGCGAAATTAACTCGAGTTTATCCCTTAATAATTTATCGCACGCCCTGTTTTATTCATGACTGGGAAAATGACACTGCGACTGGGACCCGGAGGACGGGATAACGCCTGGAGATGGGCGATTGAGCTGGGGACGTAATCTATTCTATTGATTGAAGCTGCTACTCCACTAGAGACTAGAATCTAGATACTCCTGGATTCTGGATGAAATTAGTTTGCCAGGAAGGTGCTCTTTACGATTAAAATATGCATGTGGGTCACTCTGTCCGGAGGGCTGATCTGATGTGCATGCAAGCCCTGCCCCAGGATGACCAGCATATTTGCTCCATTGATTGAAAAAATAATAATTGCTTCCATCGTTTGTGTTTAATCGACTCTCCTTCAAATAGTGTTCACCTTTCCCGTGATCCTTACACACGACCAATGTAAATGGGGTTCTGATTCCTGAATATGAATGAGGCCAGCATCCAAATTATAGGGGCAAAATTCAGAAAGGCCTATACAATGCATTAGTTTGCGAGACAAGTAAATAAATAAATGATTAAGAGGTAATGCTATACTTTAGAATTTTCCAAAAATGAGTTTTTTTTAGTTTGATTTAAACAATACCTTGGATGCTAGAAATAAGGTACAATAGAAAAGATTTATAATACATATATACTTAAATTTTAATCAAATAATACGAAATTAAACTTTAAAAGCGTTATCTCGAAACTATGTGTATTTTTTAAATTAGCCGGACAAATAAATTTAACATACAATAATTGACTTAACATTTTTACTGAATCTTTAAAATTATATTATATGTCCTATAGTAGTTTTACATATACATAGATTTAGCGATACAAGGAACAACTTTTTTTTTTTTGTAATAAACTATTTTATCGTAATTGTTTTCGTCGAAAACAGAATTTTGACTTTATTGTTGAAGCAATATAATTTACTTTATTTTTGAAAATTATAATATACATACAGCGCTGTGCAAAAAAATAGGTGTGAACTTAAAAAACGTTAATTTTTGTATCACGATTATGTTTTTATATTTAAAGTCAACGAATTACTTTTTCTATTTATTTTATTGTAAATACATATTTACATAATATAAATAGAAAAATGATTTTGTTGGCTTTAAATATAAAAACATAATCGTGATACAAAAATTAACGTTTTTTAAGTTCACACCTATTTCTTTGCACAGCGCTGTATGTACATTTTAGATAGTAACAAAATGTCTTTTATATTCGTAGCTCTACTATCTAATATTTTATTTAGCTGTACCAGAGCCCTTTTTCGCGGCTGAAAGTTTTACAGGCGTAATGTATGTTTTAAAATATAGGTGGCAGCTTTTGGCAATCACCTTTTAATTTAAATCGTATAAAAAAATCGACCGAGTATTCGTGTTTTCATACAAATAAATTTTAAGAAAAATTTATTGTTATATGTATGTATATTTGGTTGCCTTTGAACTAGGCATGGTGAAGCATCGCTCACTTTAATCATTTTAATAACCGTCAAATATTAAGCGTGAAAAAAGGTAGTTACCCGATAAATTTCTAGCTTTAATTTAGAAATTAAATTTCACAGTTAAATTACCATACAAAATTTAGCCGCTGAAGGGTGACTCATAGTCAATTTCAATAGTCTAAATAAGTAAATAAGTAAAAATTAAATTGGTCATATTAGGGAAATGTAGCCGGAAACACTTAATCGGTGAAATTCGTGAAAGAATTAAAGGAAATATAATATTTGGCCGTCAACTAATGATAACTCCAAAATTAAAGTTTTTCAGTATAGGCGTTTAAAAGTTCAGTTGTTACGCAGCGAGAACAGTTTCATAATTAGTTTTATAGGTGGAAATGACTCTAATTTTATTACGAGTGTGCTAAAAAGAAGTGATGCAAAATCATGTTAATAAAAAACCATCCTCAATTTTGGAGTTATCATTATTTGAGCAATGGCCACAAATATATTTTTGCAAAATAACAAAACATGGGCTACCATGTCCTTTCGCAAATGTTTTATGTCTGCTTAGCCGCTTAGGGATCAGTCTTTATTTTTGGGTTGCGTATCATATGGTCCAAGAAAATAAGACTTAAATATCTCCAAAGTTGGAAAAAATTAGATACAGAAGATACTGATTAGCTGAAAATTGAGGGGTAGCTTGGTATTAGTGTTATAAATGTTGTATGAAAGTTTCCCATCGATCCGAGTCCCGCGCGATTAATTACACGGGGTCAAAGGTCTCACAATACAAGTTTTCACAAATATTTCGAGAACGGTGGACTTTTCAATAATTAAGACTGAATAAGAATTTGTAGCTGATTTAGTTTTCTACTTAAAAGTTCTATTGGTATTTTTTTCGTAAAAGTGAGTGAGCTAAAGCGATCTGAAGGATCAAAGTATTAGATGCGTTTTTTTTTAACTACGTGGTATATCCACAGTAGGCCTAAACCACCAAAAATTAGGGTTGACAGACTGTAACGACAACAATGTTTTACAAGAATCTTTATGAAATATTCAGATTCATCAATTTATATTATAGAAATCATGTCGACCGTGAAATGGGAAGCTTTTTATATGGTGTTAATTTTCATACATATAACTTATTGTAAAAATAGTAATAAGAAAGTTTTTGTTTGAAGTTGGAAGCCTCATATAATAGATAATATAGAACTTGTTTTTATTTTATTTTCAACAATATATGTGTAACCAAAAAAAATCCCATATAAGATGAAAATTCGCGCCAACTGGACGTAAGTTCGGTAGCTGTATCAATTTCCCCAAAAGATTCTGATTAATACTCATATGATAATTCGATGCCGATTGTTATAATTAATCGTGCAGATCTCTATTTCGTATACCTTACTTATATTTTTATTTTTATTCAGGGGTTTTGAATTACTATATACAGGATCTGTAAAAGTTGCATATATAGTTACTTTTGTATTATTGGATTCGATTTTCATAAATTCTTGAGGGGCGTAATAAATAGAAGTTGAACTAGTTACGAAACTACATGGTTAGGATTAACCTATTTATTTGTGATGGAGCATACTAACAAAAGTTACAAAAGTACTGCTGTATGTACTTCAATTCGCTAATACGCCCTTTGTCGGTCATATCCCTTACACATTCGGTTCACAGACTGAAGGTAATAAATTCTGAACCATATTACCTGAGCCCCACAAAGCAAATGTTTTATTTTCGGGCCACTTTTGTGGTGTTTTAGGGGAAAAATAGTGAACCGTCGCAAATACCCTAAAACCCTACCCGCCCGACATCTGTTATCCTGGCAATAAAGTGCCTTCTAAAAGGTTATTCGATCTCCCGAAACTGCCCAGTGTGGCGCATTAAGTCCGCCATAAAATCCAAATTCGACAGCAATAATGAAATCTCACAGCTTTCCGGCAGGATCATTCGCAGATTATGGAATTCAATAAAACGCCATCAGCCATAATGAACAATTCTGAAACAATATCCGGCACCTCCCGGAGCGGGTTGAGGTGCGCGGCTCGAACATGTCCAAAATCGAAAAACTAGGGCAGGGTGAATCGCGCGAATGTCGGCCAATAAACAATAGCCGGGTTACGAGACCCTGGCTGGATTATACCCCGGGAGTTAATCCGGCGAAGGCGATTTATTTAGCGGAAAAGGGCCTTCTTGCTGCTCTTTTTTTGAGCCCACTCGATGCCTATAGCTGGGAATAAATCAGCCATAAAAACTGACATTCCGGCCGGACCCTTTCATTTTTTATGGCGGAGCCCACCGGGTCGCGGCCACTTGTTTGTCTTGTTGCCGGGGATATTTAGCAATTCGCCAGTTGGTCCTGATCGTCTTTGGAATGCAAATCAAATAGTTTGCGAGGTTAAAAATGGCCGTCATTTGGGGTATGCTGGACCGAGCATAAATTATGGGTGGACTTGTGGGTGTTAGTCGGCTACATTTATTTCAATTTGGGCCATTTTATCCGAATGAGATGGCCCTTTCCTTAGGCAGAGGTTGATGTAGGTTTATGGCCGTCCGACGAATTCACTCACTTTCAATTTCCCTGCGGTGCCCGCCTGGGAATAAAAATCATGCAATTTTAATAAACAGGTGATCCTCACACATCGGCCGGGCAATAACTCTTAACGACGATTCCTGGCATCCCGGCTCCAAGCTGGGAAATTACCCGGCCCATGACTGGAACGACGTGGGCCTTATGTAATTAATTACACCTCAGTCGACATTGATACGGATTACGATACGGCCTTAAATGCTTTTCATCAATCTGCGAGTCAATTACGTAAGATAATTACCAGAGGCTTTCAGAAGTTTCGAATTGTTGGCGCGCCCGTAGCGCTTCGTTACAGGAGCCCACCACCCCCGACCTAGATTTTGGGGAGGAGATTAATGCATTTGGACAAATGGACCACCCGACCGGCGAGATTTATTCACTTATGGCGTAATATTTGGTCAATGACGTGGACAGGCGAATCATAAAATCGATTGATTACGCTCTTTAAAGCCTCTCTTAATAGCGTTTTGAGGATATCTGAAATATTATAGGTGGGTATTCACGATTTGATATAAGTTAACACCGCAATTATTGCAACATCGAATTTATGAAATTTCCCAATACGTTTCCGCGCCGGTCACCTAAATCGCTGACACCATGTCTGGCCAAGCTCGATCACCCCATCGACGGCAGGTGACACATGATCGCTGACACAGGTCAACGTGATTAGCTTAAGGTAATAAATAGAGCACTCATTGTAATTAGCTCCTAAGTTTAGTGCTGGCAATAAAATCGAAGACATCAAATCACGAGCTTTGTTTTTTTTTAAAGCCCGAAGTTAATTAAAAATTAACTTATATTTCCTATTTTATAGTTGTACTGATGTAAAATGCTGAAATTTTCATAAGTATATCTATTATTTTACACTTAGTACAAAAATACAATCAGCCCCTAGCAATTTTTTAAAGGTGAAATATTTCTGTATTAAATTTATAGTGCCTGATTTGAAATAAAACATTCTACCAATAATTAAAATAGTTTTCTTCGGGCTTAGATATACATTTCGGTAATATTGTCAATTAATTCACCAATATTGGCAAATGGCGCAATTCTAATTTCGAAACTGGCCGCTAGGCACTAGCTATAGTAACAAGAGTTGTTAAAAGATTGCTCAAAGATTGTTTAGCGGCTCTTTCAAGTCTAGAAAAATACTGGTTAAAAATAAAAAAAAAATTGAGACATCAAAGTTTTGGTACAACAATAATTTTAAATTATTTACCTTGATACTATGAAAGAACATTGGTTAATTGGATTTTATTTTTAAATAGATAAAGTATAGGTTTGTAAACTATAATTTTTTTAATTTACTGCCTTTTGCAGATAATTTTATAATTATATTTTTCACAATTCACTTACAAAGCTCATGTCGATTCACAGAACATCGATTACTAAATGGAAAAATAGTATCTTAATATGTAAAAAAAATTTTACTGGAAATATGCTAAATAGTAACAAAATTTTACTGGAAATATGCTAAATAATAGCAAACCCGCATGTAAGACGGAAAAGAGACTCAAACTGAACTTGAATTTACTTCTAGATGTAAAATTTGTTTTTCGCTATTGAAAAACGTCTAACCCCAGATCCAGGTGAAAAAATTAAACTGAAATCAGACTAAAAAAGTTACAAATTTTTCTTTGTTAAAGGGCAGTCGGTAAATGATCGGAAATTAGACTGAATCAGTGAATAAGAGTCGGAAATGTATAGATATAATAGAAATCAGACCGAAAAATAAAAGGAAATCAGGCCGGAAATCAGACAGAAATTATGAGCACAAAATAAAAAAAATTTCGATTCATTTCCATCTGATTTTTATCACTTTTCCGTCTGATAATAGAAAGTCGGCTACTTTCCAAAATGTTGTTTTAGATAAAAACATAGTTTTACAGCATCCTTAGAATAAAAGGGCACTTGAATTGCACAAAAGTCGCGATAAGCACAATTAAATTTGTATGCATCATTAGTATATCGAATACTACGAAACAAATTAACAATGTTATTCGGAAGTTGACGATATCTATACAAAAGTTAAGAATTGGCTGGAAGTACGGAATTACTATTTTCATTTGATATTTTGTATCAATTTTTCGATATCATATTTAGGACATTTTATGTAGGTATGTATATGAAATATCGAAAAGCATCCCCACTAAATACTGGTACTTTTCATCCGATGCTTTTTCGTAGCGATATCTTTAATCCGCACTTCAATTCATGAGTAAAATAAATTAAAATCAAGAATATCGAATAATAAACGAATATTTATTTTTTTTAAGAAAAGTTATACTCATATTTTAATTTAATGGTCTTCAAGTTCAAATACAACATTAACTTTAAAATCTTTTAGCATATTCACATATTTCACGGTTTTTAATGCAGGCAGGATCAGGTCAGGATAGGATTAAATTTTAAAACGTGGTACCTATTTTTATAGAGCTTGAAAGTTCTTAATTCATTATATGCAATTCAGTATTTACCTAAACTATACTCAAAATTTTCTAAAGTTTAAAATATAATTAAATTTGAATTGAAAATACGTTTAAAAGATATAGCTTAGCTAAGTGAATTATTGTGTTGGCTAGTAACTGGTGTAATACAAAACAAATATAAGAATAAGGTTTATAAATACACATGTCGGGCTATTCTCATATCTAATTAATATAATTTTTACAGAGAACAAGTAACCATTTGAGTGTGATTGAAATTTTGACCTGTGACAAGG
This sequence comes from Eutolmus rufibarbis, assembly GCA_963920795.1. Lineage (NCBI taxonomy): Eukaryota > Metazoa > Arthropoda > Insecta > Diptera > Asilidae > Eutolmus > Eutolmus rufibarbis. The sequence goes on along the minus strand of OY987206.1, from coordinate 38,286,308 downwards.
TGCAATAAATCAGTCGTATGTTAATATTTGAATCCAGAAGACTATAAAACGCCCACCGATTCTGCCGCAGTACCAGAAAACACGTTCCTGGCGAATGATTAAAAATGCAATGAGCAAACCCACCGGATAAATGTTCTGCGTGGCAAATTCGAGCCTTCGCTTCGTCAGGAGCAGTCAATGCCTGCGGCTGAAAGACTCCGGAACATTCGTCTGTGCACCTCGACCCAGACATACCTTCCCCCAGGGCTCCGTCTAAACATTGACATTTCATTTACAATCATATCCTTTTGAGGGGCAAACAGCTTAATTGGAATCACGAATGCTCCTCTGTCTTAAGATCACGTCTGTACCGCAGCATCCGGACGTGTGCACTTCAGCAATTTGCATCTTGTTGCCACCGATGCTTGCTCTTCACAGGCAATTCAATTCGCTTTTCATTAAGCTCGAGAGCATCATGGGCAGAAAACGTTTCCATTAAATGTTCAAAAGTGGATGCAGTTTCCTCGCAGATTCCTTTGGGGTGATTAGATCCAAGCGGACTCCCGCTTTATCTCAATCGACCCGACCAAGTGATTCTTATTTGATGATATAAAAAGGGTAAAGTGATGCCTTTTGGTGAGCAACTTGATTTGAATCAACAGTTAAAAATCCGAGCATCGTCTGAAGAAGACGTTTACCCTACGGGCGATTTATCATAAGAAAAATGCGTGAAACGAGACCATTTGCACAAAATTAGGGGCATCAACAAAATCGCCTTAGGATGCTTCTTGTTTTTGGTCCAGTCGGGCTCCGTAGGCAAAGTTTTTTCCTCTTTATCACCTGCTGTAGACAAATTGCAGTCGCAAGACACGCGCGTCTTACGTTGCGAAACTTTTTAATTTTTCTTCGTCAAAACGTGAAAATCTCAATAGAAAATTGAAAACCTATTTACGAGGAATCTTAATATCTCGCCCGGCACATCCGGCTGATGGATACGCTGGGGAGCTGAAGCTATAATGACAGTTGGCTACAATTTTCCCTTCAGTCTAGCCGGGAAGGTGACGGGTATTTTTTAGGGATTCCAGGGAGGTGGAGGAGCTTGGATAAAGTTTTCCCATCAAAATTGATTTTACCTTGTAAAAGTTTGCCGGAGGCACTCTCTAGCGACATCAGGATGAGATTGCTCTTATTTTTTTTTTTTTTTAAGGACGAAATGACAGGACCTGACATAGTAGACGAGGCAGAAAAAAAAAATTCGCTCAAAATAGAGCCTGAATTGCGTCTGCAATGAATCCAAGATGTGTTTCCGATATTTTTTCATTTAAAATGTTCACCAAATAAACTTAAAAGTCACTCAAATTACTTTATGGCGCTCTCAGCAATTTTTATTCAAGTAAATTCAAGAAATATCTCATTTATTTGACATAGAAAACATAAAACGGTAAACGACAACGTTTTCTTAGAAACGATGTTCTTCTGAGGTCTGAAAAATATTTGGTCGTTTCTAATAAAATTGAACATAAAAACGTTAAATGAGTAATAGAAGATTATCGAAACTAAGAGAACATACCATTCTTAGTTATTACTATTATAGAAATAATAAAATCAAATATATTTTATATAAAATGTTACTTGTATTCTGAATTCCAATTTTATCACGACGGGAGTTCTTACTAGCCATATAAAGTCGGTCTCCTTTTCTAAAAAATTTGATTAATTTTGATAGTACGCTATCGAAGTGAATCAGTAAAATAATAATAATACAAAGAAATAATAATTATTTTGAGTTATATAATACATATTGCCTTGTAGGTCACTAGATTCTATTACTATCAAAAACCCAAAAAAAACTTCATACCTCCATGTAATGAACTTACATGTACTTATGTCATTTATTCATCGAGTGCAAGTTAATTTATAGAAGTTATAGTTAATATTATTATTAAAATTATCCGCAATGGAATGCATTTTGAGCTAAATGTTATATAGTTATTTAATTTATTTTACATTTTTAATATTATCATTATTAGGGGAATTCGACTGTATTTTAATTTTAATTTTACTTTCGACAAATACAATATCTGGACAACATCCGATATATGTATGTAGTCAAGATGAAACGTACGTTGTTTTCAGTTATTAACAGAAGGGATAATTCAAATTTTGGGCTAGGCTAGTTGTTGATATATCATTTCTGATAAATTTCGTTGAATATTTTCATGATTTTCATGATTTTTAATTCTTTTCTTATTATCGATGTTTATTCGAACTAATAAATGTTATTTTTGCAGGTTAATTTTCAAAAAAGGAAAACAAAATCATATGGCTCGCACTACAGATTCAGCCTACAGATTTTAACTACGGCCCTGGGTATATGTAGTCTCTAGCTACAATAACTTAGCATTATACAAGAATATGACTTAAGATTTTCTGAAACATAATGGGCTTAATAATTTTAAGGACGTTTTCCCGTAAATCTCTATACCTATACTCAAACTAAAATTACAAACGTGCTAGAAATGTTATCATTAATTAATAAATTAACGAAGTGGGTGTTTGGGCCCAACAAACTGAAAACTATGTTATTTCCCGCATAAAGAATTCAAGCGTAATTTCCCGCATCTGAGAAAGTACCTTGATACATACACCTGCTCGTCTTTGGGTACTAAACTAACGAGGTTTTGTGTTGATTACGTCTTAAAGATGAGGTGGCAGCGGGAAGCACGTCGAGATTATGCTGTGGCGGCAAACATAATCCGCAGCATGTGTGCTCACTATGCGAACTAATCCCCGAACATCCTTGCTTGTGACTTGTTTGCTGAAGTCGGCCGGAATCAAAGTGTAAAATCCCTTTCAACACCTCCCGAAATATTGCAAAGGACCCGGCGGGATTGGGGCCAGTCCCTGGTAAGGGCAGAGGTCGGGGCGATAGGCTGGCATGCTCAATTTCACTGCGGGGAGCACGAGGGCTTTCGAAAGGGATGGGGCCCTGGGCAACACTTCATAAGCAGACTGCCGTCTTGTTTATGTAAATGCCCACCCTGTTCGAAGGAGCGTGTTCTGGGAGGTGGCTCCACTTTTAACCCGTCTGGCGAGAAACTTTAGGGAGCTATCAAATTCTTTTAAAAATTTTTCATCTGGAAGATGTCCTTGTGCCCGCTGATCGGGTCGCCAGTCCCGAATAAAGTGCATTATCTTGGGGGCCCAGCCGTCTGTCGATAAATCAATGCTCCAGAGCTCGGCGGCCCTATTTGCTTTGTTTCCCGATTTGGGGACCAACCAACAGACTGTCGAACTGGTGAAGGGGATTCGTCTGGAAAGTTTCGTCCTGATTGATTGTCTTTGCGTGAAGTTGATCCAGAGTTGTCCCGTCCCGAACATGGGCAGCGATACGATTTCGAGTGTGCTCGAAAAATTTCCTGGAATTTAAGGGTGTATGCTCAGTTCCAAATCTTCTAGAGCATCTGTTTTTTTGCTACCCTTATCCTCTTATAGTCCGGGCCTACAGGATGCTTTTGTTGTTGTCCCCATTAGCTCCACTTTCAGGGAGAGCATTCCCAGAACCTGAGGTGCTTCGAAGGTCGGTCCTGCTTTGTTAATGGGAGGCGCCTTCCCCATTCCTGGAGCGCCAGGCACACTATGCATTGTAGAAATTGTAGTAGTAAAAACAGCTCACCGAAGCGCGCCATCCTGCCGTGTCCCGGGAACGAAAAGGGCTGGAATGGGATTTTCGACCTTGCGGGCGTGCTAAATTCAAATGAGGTGGCTATAAAATGAAATTGCGTGCGAAGACAATAAACAACGTTTTGAATCCAGTGACCTGTAAGCGTCGACCTGGAGGATTTTTGCCACTCTGGCAGCGTTTTACGCTTCTTTTCTGGAAGCATCCCCACTCAGCCCCCTCCCAACCCAACCACCCACTAAACAGCGGAGCACCTTCAGTATGCTCGTTCGCTTACACCTTTGGGTCGCCCCATTGAACAGAAAATGGCAAATTGTGTAGGAGGATCTGGTTGAAATTTATGTGCACTTTTCGAGCACTACAAATGGGGCTGGGTGGCCTCGAGATTTATGTTATTGCTTCATCAGAAAGAATCAAGAATCTAGATGTTCATTGGATTTAGATTACGTCCTTCTTAGTGAGAAGATGACGAATCAGAACATTCCTGGGCCTGTTGACTGCAGCAGATCTAGCTTGATTTGCATAGTGAGCAGTTTTAATGTTTTACTTCTCTTTATTGGACATTTTGTAAGAACTTTTCGAACCAAGAAGATAAATGTTTTTATCCAATATTTTGCGACTTTTCTAATGGAAAGGAATAGTTTGTCTGATGGTTAGTGATACTCAAATTCAAAGCAAGATCAAAACCTGAACAGCTCTTGGTCTTGCTCTTGCAGCTATGTAGAATCGGTTTTAACACTATTGGCACCCTGGGCAAAATTATTGTTGTGCCCCCGAAATTTTTGGGACAAAATAACAAAGTGGTTTAAAAGTAAGGAATCATCTCTTTTTGTTTTTTTTTTTATTAGCGGGACTTTCTAGCTCTAAATTAATTTCTAAATAAAACTTTAGCTAAATTTGATTTTCTTGATTGCGAAAATGTGAAATAGTGGACTCCCGTATAACGCGGTTAATAGAATTTACCCCGTGTAGCACGGATGATATAAATAGCATGTTTTGAATGAATATTGTTACTTTCTAAACTATTTTCTATTATACATTTGATCTCTTAATAGATCAAATAGTAAAGCTTTATTAAATTCAATTATATGCAAAATTTGTTCTTACTTGCGGTAGGTGGCAATTTATCATAAGAAATCGGATGACAAATATATGTTGCATATATTATACATATGCTATTTACATATTTAGAAGAAAAAGAAAAATTATTGAAGTATGTGTACGAAGTAATATCATAATAAACCTCAAATTTAATAAACTAAAACTATTCCAAAAAAAATTAAGTAAATACATACATACAAAAACATTTTGATAATCAATTGTTGAAATAGTTAACAAGCACTCATTTTTGGAAATATGAAAAATTCAATAATGAAATTGAAAGAAATCAAACAAAGTTAAAGATGCAAGAATACAGACAAAAGCACAACATATCGATGTTTTATTAAAAATTGCTAAAGCTTTCGATTCCAAATTTCGATATTATTTTTGTATGTATTTACATTATAGGTATGTATAAAAGGTATATTTTATGTATACTTTTTTTTTCTCGCGTCTGCATCATATATCCAATTTTATACGTACGAGTATACCGATTAAGATTTTGAAATTATTACTTATAATTAAAGTTAAATTAAATCTACTTCTCTTCATCATGAAAAGTGGTGATATTTTTAAAATTTTTATCTGGTCAATAAAATTGACACTAAATTGAAAAAAAAAAAATTAATGTAATAGTTTTTTTAAATTTATGTATAATATTTTAAAATGAGAAAATTATAATAGTTTTAAAAACTAATACAGTGATTCTAAATATAATGAAATGACAACTTTGATTCGTAAACTATTTCATCGACACCATTCCTTTTACATGGATGGATTACGGATAGACATATATGGATTGACTTTTCAGTTAATCTGTGTATTTGAATTGTATATAAATTTCCGAGTAATTTATGAGTTTATTGTTATTTACAAAGCTAGCGCAGTTCGTGCCCAAAAAATCCTTCACTTTAAACTGAAAAAAAAAACAGAATCTTAAGTAAACCTTGCTCAAAAACCTCAATAAACCATTACTATGTGGAAGTCAATTAACGTCTTCATTGTCCGGCCGCAGAACCCGCACGATATTTAATCATTCTTAGCAGCACCCGACCGGAGCAGTCCGGGAGATTTATGGTGACACTCTAGCACACCTTAGCACTTCTCTGAATCTACTTCGGGAGCTGCAGACAATGTTTTGCCATGTTGCATTTGCATGACAATCGATAAGACCAAGATCTATGACTGTTCCTGGGTGACTCCCGGACTTTATGGCCACATAACTTATCTTCGGCGATATGGGCCGAGTGTGTGTCAAGTGCGAATTGGAACTGCTTTAGGGAGAGTAACGGGTTCGGACTTTTCGTGGAACATTTGTTGCACGGCGGCGGCGTGAATTTATGATTTCTGGACATTGATCATTTTCCTCAAGTATTAGGAACTTGCTGATTCAGTTTGAAGAATTGTGAATTTGAAAGTCCTAGATTACAATTTCGATGAATTATAATTTCTTATATTGTGGTGACTATGACGAAACTGATGTTCTTAGAAAATGTAGAAAATTGTACATACACTCTTTATAGTAATATATATAAATATGTACAAATTGTATCGCAAACTGGTGCAGTTTTTATTTAATCTTTGTTTTGTCACTTTGAGATATAATGAGCTAGTATTCATATAGGCTACTCTTACATGTATGAGTGCGTAAAATTAATTAGGCATTTCTTCAAGATTTGAATCCGTAAAATCAGTTGACCTATAGTAGTACTACTACCACATCTATTACTTTATGTTTTACGTACCTAATTTAGAGAAAAATTAATTTATTATTTTGAAATTATTTTCAAGACACAGAACAACACATACATTAAAGTAAGAACACCATCGTTTTCAACAAAACCCATAAATTACCAGTTTATTAGAGTAATATTTTTCAAGATATAGATTTAGCGAAAAGGGGTACCTTCGACTTGACCACTGCAAATTTGTTTACTATTATGGTTATTACAAAACGCTTGCTTTGATATTTTTCATTTTTTGACTGAAGGTACTACATTGTATATTTTTAACATATAGGCTATTTTTCAAGGGCATAAATAATTAGGTTTCAAAATTTTGGATTTAAGGTGGCAGCTTACGACTTTAAATTTGCAACATTTTTGGAAATTCAATGAATTTAAGTGAAAATTGATACTAAGGGTATTTTTAAGTAACTAAATTTGAATCTACAATAAAAAGTTGTAAATTCAACTTGGCGGATTCAATATGGCAACCACAATTTTATTAATTTTAATGAAAAGATTTCAATAAAAATTATTATTGAGGATATTTTGCGGGCCGGAATCTACTATCAAAATTTAATTATAATGGCAAATACAAAACAAGGCCGCGTGTAACTCAGTATACGTGAAGGAAGTGAAACTTCTTTGGCGATCCTTATTTTTCTTCATAATAAATTCTATGAATGAAATTCCCTTTTAAATTCTCCCTCAGAATTCGAAATTTTTCCAATCAAAAATTGTTGTATGTATTAATTATTATATTTGCAAACAAAAAAGCAGAAAATATAGTTCGCAGTATCTCGACAAATTACAGAGTGTTATAAAATTTTTTTATGTTGAAAATTTCTCTTGAACAATTTTTCTGGAATGGGCAATGAAATAAAATAAAAAAATTGTATTCAATGAGAATTTTGAAAGCTTAAAAACATTTATTTATTAAGTTGGTACTGAATCATCGTTTTTCTAGTCCTAATAGTAGGTATATGTCCATTAATGGTCCTTTAACATTAATTTTTCTAGAAATAGTAAGTCGGAAGAAAGAAATCTCAGTATGGTGTATTAGTTACGAGTATGTTTAATTAATCGTTAAGATTGGTTAAGCAAGTTAATTCGTTCAGACCTAAATACATGTAAATCTATATCTATTTATCTACAATAAATGATAGAAATTATTCTTATCCACAACTCTTTTAATAAGTAGTTGTAAGGTGCGTAAGGTGTAAGTTTGAAATTATGCAAATATATGTATATAACATCTTTATTTATGATTATATTGTCAACTTCAGTGATAATTTCAAATATAAGAAAACGGTCAGACTATTTCTTAACCTAAGAAAAACATATTAAATGTGTTTGTTTAATTTAATTGACTCTGTAAGAGGTAACATAAGAAATTCTTAATAATTTAATTTTATTTTCGTGCAGCTTTAGACATTATTTTGGAAAATTCTTCAGGAGTAAGTTGCGATAACTCCTTTACCTTTGTATCTAATGCTTTTATGTTGTCTTTGCATTCCTCCATATCAAGCACTTGGGTTTCTACAAGAAATTAAATTCCTCAGTTAAGTTAACATTTCTTCTATTTTCATTACGACGCACCATGTTTACAAATGCCAGCACATTCAATACTCCGAAGATTAAGTAGAATCTCCTTCTTATTATCAAGTCTAACGCACTGTAGATTAATCTCATCAGATCTTTTACACACTTCTTGTGGGCAGTGTACCAAATCGAAAGGAGGAAGCTCCTCACTGAAAACAATAACTGCAAAAACTGAAAAAATGTATATACATATTTTGTGAATTTAATTCAACCAGTTGGATACGAAAAACCACTAAAATAAAGAAATTCACCAGCAAAGAAAATTAAAACAATCTTCATTTTGATTTATTCAATTGTAACTATTCCAGTTCGAAATAATGAAATCTTATATTGCTTGCGCCTTCAGAAGCACTCATTTATACTTTTAAGCCAGTAATGCACGTATGCAATTATCGATGCATATAAATAATTTGCTGTTTTTTTAAAACTATAATTAGCGCTCTGGAAAAAGGCAATTTATCGCTATTATTATTTTAAAAAATATATGAAAATAATAAAGGAAATTTTGTGTTAACAACTAGTTTAATTATAGTCGTTTTACTTATAATAAATATTACTAAAAAATCAGAAGATATAGAAATAAGCGTCGTAGGGTATACCTTTTTATATAAAAAATTAAATTTAGTTGTGATTCAGCTTCAATTATGTTAAAAAAATAATTTGGAATACAATAGTTTCTCATAATAACAAAGTTCAGCAATAATAACAATAATATTATTTAACATATTTTAACAAATCGAATTCAATGATCGTTCCATTTTAGTAACACGTTTGATGACTGTGTTCTGAAGATCAGATTTCACATGTGATTCTATTCCAGCTAACCTTTTCATTTAGCTCGTCTTTCGTTTTGGCTCTATATGTAATATATATCTACTTTTCAAGTTTACATTCTGAATCTCTGAATGTTATTTAGTTGTGCCGAGTAGATAAAGCAGTGTTTTCAAAATTGATCGTTTTATAGGACACCACAGTTTTTTATATATTAAAAATCCTATACGATACTAACAGAAAATAAAGGTTTTGAGTATACAATAAGTCTGATACTAACCATTTTAGTAGCAAATTTATTGTATTATAGCATTCCAAACTTTTAAATACTATATACACATTTTTTTAAATATGTACGTTTAATGAAGGTATAGTATTCACCAACAATTTGAATATTGCTAAGTTACATCAACGCTTGAGTTTAGCTAATTGATTCGAAATTAGTTTGGTATTAATAAAATTAAGTATTATTCTATCTAGTAGGTTTAAATTAAAAGCGCTATAGCATGTATGCTGATCCATTTCAACTCGCCATTTGTTGGATAGTACTAGCCTTCTTTTATCGAAGGGGAAAAGATTAGTTTTTTTTAACATTATCGATTTTATATAAACTAGTATTGCATTGTAACCTCTCGAAATAGCTGTCTATGTTAAACGTGCTTCAATTGGCCAATGTACAATATTCTAATTGTGTGTAAACGTTTTATTTTAAACAATTCAGAATTAATTCTTATACACCTTCTGGAAAAAATTAAGAGGACACTTATATTAAAGATGATATGAAAACAAATCGACATTAAATCTAAATAAAATGATATGATCAAATTCTATCAATATAAAATTGTAAAGCATAGATCCTTGAATGACTTATTGGCTTAAAAAGGAGTAATTTAAATATACATATAAATATAAATAAAATTGTACTGATACTCCTCTTAAAAATGTTTTAAACGTTTCTGTAAATTTATTTCAGACTTTAAATGTCGAAGGCACAAATATTTTCTATAATATATGTAGGTATATATAATACTTTCATTACATGTTCACATTTCTTTAAGCAATTTTTGATGAACTTCATTAGAAGAAAGATTTTGCCATTTATCCAAATTGTCGTTTAGTTTTATTACGAAGTCATGGCAATCATAAAGATGAAGCACTTTAATATCTAGAAGAAAAAAAATAATTTTTGAGTTAGTAAATATGTTACACTTTGTCTTATTCTGAATTCCACACACCATGTCCACACTTTTTGGTACATTCAACTACGCTAGGATTAAGAAGAATAGTCAGGCGTCCTCCTAAACTAACACACTGTGGATCCCAAATATCACTTGCAGGACAGAGTTGTTCTGTGCACTCTTTAGTTTTCTGAGGGAATGCTACCACATCAAAAAGGACAAAAACTGAAACTAAGAAAAACGCATTTAAGTCTAGTTAAATAAAAAATTAAGTTAGAATCACCAGCAAAGCAAATTAAAGTCGGACTCATTCTGTTGATTACAATTCAAACTAACTAAAATTCACATATTACACCCGCCTCTAACGACACTCATTTATACTTTTAAATGTGGCATATGCATGCAACTGGCGATGTAGAAAACATTCGTAAATCGAATGCTGAATAGGCCAATTTCTTATTTGTTTTTACAATTAGTTACGAAAAAATAGAATTTCCTACCTTAAAATGTGGTTTGTGTCAATTTAAATATAACAAATTATGGGAAAATAGTTCTTTATATTTATGACGTAATTTTGTGCGTGGGCTAAATTAGGAATTATATTAAACTTAACATAGCCGCTTCAATTCTGTAAAATCCTTTACATTCGGTCTAAAACAAAAATATGGTGGGCTTTCTAAAATCCATACATATACTATCAAACGAGAATATTCAATCTGACCCTTACGAACATTCATAAGAAGTAAACTCAGCAAAATCGGAATTATTTGGGTCTATCTAAAATATCTAAAATTCTAAAAAGCAGTCAGAGAAACTTTGAAATTTTATATCTAAACAAAATTAGACGTGGTGTTATTTTAGATTCGAAGTCCTAATTAGAAAAATTCTGAATTAATAAGCCTATTAATGTTCGTAGCAAATTTATTTTATATTTTTAAAGGCAACGTTACAAATTGTTAACCATTTCGCTCTAGAAAATATGGTCGCTGCGACGGTGTTATAATTGACTCAAATTAATGTACACTGTGAAAATTGCTTTGTGACTGGCATATAGAGAAAAAGAGCTAATATTTTAAAAATATCCATCAGATCAATCGATCATACTTTATGATCCACTTAGCAGAATATTTTACTAGTTGAATAAAGCGAAGACATTAACTTTTGGTTTTCGAATGTTATGTAAAATTAGTTGTACCCACGAGTGCAATAAAATGCGTGCCGATGCTTCTGTCGATGAATGCATAGTTCTGACAATAATATATGTATAATATTTTTGTATTCAGTATGTATTATGTATAATATTTATGTGTTCAGGGTAATAAGATTTTGAGCTCTAAATAAGTTTATAGTGAATACTAAAACAGCATAGTTTTATAATAAAAAGTTTATACACAGGAGAGGCTTCATAAATTACTATATTTTGTCTATGTTGTCCTTTTCATTACTGCAGTAGAAAACATACGCATGTAATAACCAAGAAAAAACAATCATATGTTATGCACCTCAAGGTAAAGGTGGACAACAAGGTCCAAACACCATGGCAAATATGGAGCATGTTTACCAATTAGTTCATCTGATAGTATTAGCTGCTATTAATATTTAGATTTCTTTACGGAAACTAAGTAGGCATAGTTTAAATTTGGAGTGAAGTTACCACAACTTCATTGAATTGAATAGAATGAAGATATGAATAATAACAGTGTATCAAAAATTTTTAAGTTTGTATTTTATTTCTGGGTTAGTTAAAAATAATTTCAATTTTAAGACCTGACACTCAAAGCGGAGATAAACCAAAAGTTATTTCCACTTTTTGAGGAGAAAAACTTCTTAAAATTGCTTATAATGTTGGGCTGGAATCATTAATAATAATAATATTTAATACATTTTCTTTTATATCATAGTTAGATAATGATGTTTTACAACCGCTGGAATAGCTGCAGCACTAGTAAAAATAGCTGCTGTGTTGATGATTCTTGCCAGCCAGGTTGATGACAACACGAGCGGGACTGAAGATGTGGCGCGCGCACAAGAAAAGAAAACGAGCTGAGGTGATTTTGTTCAGTTCGCAATTCGTTCAGGCATAAATCGAATAAATGTGCGAAGCTGATTGAAGTAAAGAGAGGTTAATTCTTACCGGAAAAATACTATTCAGACAAAGATAGTTTTTACGAATAAACTACCATTTTACAAAGAAAAAAAAAAAAACCTGATTTGTAAGCATAACCCAATTTTGATTAATCAGCAAATGTTGTAATAAGTTCCAATAAAACTAGAAGAAAAAGGTACATTTTTAATTTTCACTTTAATTCGATTGAAGTATTTTGTGTTACCATATTCAAAACGAAATAGTGCGTTTTTACTGGGAAAATTATCGTATCCGACTGCCATTGTATTTTAATCTTTGGAATGAGTTTACTTAAAAATGTTAAACATGTAATAAATAAAAGCGGAACATTTTATTTTCCCTTATCTAATTATTATAGTAGAATTCGTTTCACGTGGAATTTGTTCCGGTTATATCGATATAAAAACTATAAATAATGCCGTCAGTCGCTGAAGTCGATATAGTAGTTTTAATAAACCATTGACGCAACTAACGAAATTTTGCAGTTTTACTAGTATGAAATCGACTTTGCTTTGCTTTTTTGGTATTTCATTTGAGAACTTTTTAGTAAGGCATTAAAAGTAAATCACATTCATCTTTTAGTTTTAGGTATTTCAGTACTTGGAGTTATTGCTGCCCCAGACCCAAAAAAGTGTCCTCCTTGCCAAATAGAAAAAAAACTCGATCCAGTGTGTGTTGAATATGGTGGAGAATATGATGTCCTAGTCAATCCTAGCGCTTTTAAATGTGCAAAACAATGCGGTTTAAGTGAGTGTCTTTAAAATATTATATATTGCTTTATATTTAACTGCAGTGGAGTTCCATTTTTTAAAGAAATTATGCAGGTTGACATCGAAAAATGCAAAGACTTAATGGCAAAAATAGGTTTGGATAAAATGAATGATAAGGAAAAAGAAGAATTTTTGGAGGAAGTTTTTGCACGTCAACCCAACAAGAAGGAATAAATTCAATAAAAATGAACATAAAGAATGTGCATAATTAGAATTTTGCCAATGTTTTAATTTATGGTTTAATTCTTCTATTTCGAAAATTATATTACGTCGTTTTATTTCTGCGAATGTAAGTATTATATATAGGATATTGTAAAATATCGCTTCTAATCAATTCTTTACCTAGATTTGACTCTACTTTGAAGTAACTTGACTATTGGACCTATGTTTTAAATCAAAATTAAATGTATAATATTATGTGAGGAAAAACATTTGGGCCCGATAATACTACAAATAGTACCTACAGCATAAATTTTGTAAAAATTATCAAATTATTTTTGTGTAAATATAATTTTGTCAATTTATGGAAGTTTTGAAACAAAAGTGAATAGTTTTTGAGAAATAAATAATATTTATCAAATTAGCACGTGTTTAATTAGAAAAATGCGTTTCTCTGCATCCATTTTATGTCTGCAAAAAAGAAATAAAATCGATTCTGAAGTTTTTCCCCTACAAATTTCGGATTGGCGCTTTAAAAGTATGTTTCCGACGTAAAATAGGCATAGGCACTGTTGATTTAGATATAAAGCAAAAGCACTATTTGCTCTATTCGATAAACAATTTATCCTGACGCCTTTAAAGATCGATTTCACTTCTGTCTAAGATGTCATTGTGTAAAATAAAACTTAAGAAAATTGTTTGGGACAAAGTTTAATAACGTGCCAAGATATTTTTATTGTAGATAACAAATGTTAAACATGTCGGTCGACAAAAGAAAAACTAATTCCAACTGGCAAAAATTGTTTGCATATTCATCAATTCTAAATTGAGGGAAGCAACGTTCTCGCAAAATTTTATCAAAATCCGTGAGAAAGCTCAAACACAATTTAAACCCCACTATTTAAAATGGTACCTTTGGCTCTTCACAAACATCTGCTCTTGCAATTCCAGATGAAAGAAAATTCCACGGAATATTATCGTCCCGCCATTTGCGTATTTTACGATTCCTTAACTTTCCTCAAAATATGAGCAGTAATATCAAAAGCGCTTCATTCGACTGCAACTCCCCTACACGAGCAAAATTAAAAGTTCTTCATAAAACAGGCCCGGAATCCTCTTGGACGATGAAAGCCTGAGAGCTGATTAAATCAGGAAGCGCTCAGACTTTAAATTTAACTTAACAACTTAACTAAGCGGCACTTTCCTTTAGCTCTGTACTCAGGGCCCGCGAATTTCTGTAAGGAGATGGCTCGAGTAATTGAAAGCATCCAGCAACAACGCCAATAAGAAAAATCCAACAACACACTGAAAGCAATCCACAACGGGGGGGTACATGGAGAAAATTGAATTTTCTTAGTACGAGTACTTCCGCTGTCATATTTTACCAGAACGAGCTCCTTCAGGCAAAATGCCTTTGAAGGAGTCCACTGCTTCCGCCTACGTCTGGTCGTTTCTTCCTTCCTAATACAGCGCTCAGTACCAAACTTATTTAATTTTGGAGCTCATAATGCCCCTGAAATAATCCTGGATGATTATGAGAATGAAATATTGCCAAATACCTTTAGGAAATACGTTAAAGCCTAAGATAACTAAAATTCTGAAAAATAAACTAGGTATAATGATTTGCTCAGATTTAAAATATTATTGGTTTCGGTTACTTTTAATGCCTGTCTCAACTGTATGAATTTAACCTTAAGTTACATATGCTAAACCAATGAAAAGTATACAAAGGCATCCACAGTTTGAGACTAATTTTAATAATGACTAAAAATAAAGAAACTTTATTACTGAGCACATAGTATCATAAAACTCAAATGAGTAGAAAATAATTAACTTATAAATTTCGAATTTTGCTCCGATAAAAGAAAAAGCCATTGGTGGCAAAAGGTATATGAATAGGAAGGATAAAAATATTCCGAGTTTTTCGAAAGGCTGCGTCTTGGAGGTATGACGGCCACAAAATAAATGCAGGGCAGTAGGTCGGACGCAACCTCGGCCGCACAACGGCGGTACTGTGATATATCTAATAAATATTGAGCTGCACCACGGCGGTACTGTAAAAAAGCAATAAATATGGAGAATTGACTCTGTGCTCCTCCGGATATTAAGTTTGCATTACACCATTCAGTCAACAAGTTATCCAGCTTTTGCGGGATGTAATCAAACAAACAAAACGAGAAATGTAAAGATATTTTCAATTTACTGAAGTTAATGTAACCTTTTAATGAGATTTATAAATATAACAACTATGTTGCATTCCATCATTTAATCTCTCTTTTGTTTCTGTCTACTACATCGTAGATGTAAATTATATTACCTGTGTACGCTAAACAAACGTTTCCGAAATGTTGTTCGTTTTATGAATTTTTCAATTACAGAGCAATAAAACAATAACATACATAACAGTCAAGATTTTTCAAGGAACAGTTTTTCTGCCTCTATTTTACGTTGACATGCTTTACCTTGTTGAAACGGTAATAAGATGGGATATACGGTAAAAAGAACAAAATAGGTGTATTAACTATGCCTATACATGAATTTCGGAGAAAATTTGGGGAAAAGTTGAATTTTAGGAAAACAAATTTTGTTTTTCCAGTTTCGGAAATGGAAGATCAACATTGTTGATATTTTTGGAAAGGACATTAAGATAGTTGATTTTTGGCATGTGTTGGATGAAAGATAGATGCATTAAGTAGAACAAAAAATAAAAATAAAATAATGATGTGCAAACAATGGAAAATTGAAAATTACGAATCACCCTGTAATTCCCAAATGGTTGACATGGATCTCTTCCTGTAGTACAATCTTTTGTATGTCTAGGTCAGATCTGTCATCCTACTCATTTTTGGCATACGCACTAAGAAACACCCTGTATATGTTTTGTCCATACTTAAGATCCAAAAGCATCAATATCTCAAAAATTATTGATTTTGATAAAAAATGAAAGATAAGGATTGAAAACATGTACTTTATTTTAAAAATTAAAATGAAAAATAAATAATAAATTGTTGGTGCGCTAATCATCGCTAATCAGCAACAAGTCTATCATGCATCCCCCCGCCCGTTTGCAGCGCTGCAAAAGTTTCTTCAACAGCAAGCTGCACTTTCTAGTTGATGACCTCTTAAGACCCATCAATGGGAATTGTTGCACCCTCTGCATCTTCTCCTCTCTGTTGAGCCCCCCTGCCCTAAGTTGGGCATCCGTTGCCCATGAGAGAAGAAAATGTGGGAAAGCAATTTGCTTTCTTTCCGCCCCCGCTCCCAATCACAACAGTAGCCGCGGGCGGCATCTACGTTACTAGACTTGACAAGGTTAGGAACTTTGGGGTCATACTTAGCTCGAGCCTCTCTTTTGAGGACCATATTTACACCATTATTAATAAGGCTAAAGCGACTCTGGGTCTTGCTAAGAGGTGGTCCAAGGAGTTAAACGATCCTTATATCTCACGACTGCTATACTGTACCTTTGTTCGTCCTGTATTAGAATATGCTAGTCCTTTTTTTATTGTCTACAGGATGCTCTCAACTCTCCTGAGCTGTTGGCTTGTCTAAAGATTTATATTGCTGTACGTAATTTTAAAAGATGGGGCTTGTTTTACTTAAAGCGTACTAATTATGGCTTAAATGAGCCTGTAACATTGGTGTTATGCTCCTCCAATTTATACTAGGGCCTCATTAAAGCACAATTGTTGCAACTGAGCTTAATTGGTCAATTGTCCTAAAAGTTCGCGCATGTAGTCTACATTTTAAAAAGGTATTGCACCTACCATTTTTTCTACTTAGAAAAAGATATATTGCTTTAAGTAAAAAACGAACTCATTTTTTAATTTTGAAATTTTTTACAAAATAAAGATTATGAAGCTTTATGCTTTTTTATTCACAAAAATCTCTGCTTTAATAATGAAACTGTTAAACATTGATTTAATAAATAACATATTCATTTTGTGAGAGGTAAACTAAAGAATTGTTAATCTTCGTAAGTAAATTCCTTACCACGAATTGTACACTTCCATTTCTGCTTGCAACAATCCGGGTAATTTGCGGTTCTGTTTACATAACCAATAGATTTACATCCGTCTGTACTGTCGTTTACACAACTTAGAACAGAGAATTAACAGAAAAGTCTTAGTATATTTATTTTATTATACTCACGATACACCATCAAATGAACCATCATCGTGGCATTCAACTTCAAGACATCCTTCAATAGTATATAGTCCTTTTGTAAGGGTAATTTTATCAGAAAGTATACATTTTCCATAATTTTCGGGGTCTTCTGCAAAAATAGAAAATATATAAAAACACTTAATTACATACTGATTACTATGCATATATTATTATAATTGTTACCTGGTGCATCACCATAAAATGTGGCGGCGAAATTTCCCTTAAATATCGCAAGACTAACGATCAATGATAATAAAAACCTCATTTTTTCAACTGTTTTACTTTAGGAGTATAATTGTGGCCTACTTCTGAGAGCCTTTATATAGGCGAAAATTAAAACGAAATTTTAAGAACAATGAAAACAAATTGAAAGCAAATGTATTTGCAAAATGTCTACACACGTTTTGCAAACAGAAGCAGAGGGCGTTTGAATGTTAACCGCAAAATATGGAGTGTTTCAAGATCTGATGTATCGTGCAGATAAAATTGAACTTGCTTGTTATTAAACGTTTTTCAATCGAATTAAGTTCATGAAGTTGCTACGCCAATATTTCTGGAAAATTATTAAGAATTTTTATTATGGGTAGGTCCACGAAAGTTGCGTAACTTTGAAGGAAATTTTGTGCTAAATACGAGTATAATTAAGTATGAGATTTCTTCTTTTATTATGGTGGATAGTCGTAAGTATTATACTGTTCGATAAGAAGACAGTCATTTTATTTAGTACCTTTGAAGATATTTGGATTTTTCTGAATATTGCTTCCAAGGAAACGACAGAGAATAACCGAGCCGGGAAAGAAATGAATATGTAACATCTATGACGAATTTGGGGAAAAAACAAAATATCTTTTCAAAATTTGGAAATAGCCAACTATTTTTGGTTTCATTAAATAGATAACAAAAATATCAAATAAGGATAAAGACATATAAAATAGGAAATTCATAATTTATTGAGAAAGGACTGGCGAACAAAACGATCTAATTACACTTTTGGTCAAAACAACTTTTTGTTTTTTTAAATCCGACTGTTCATACGGACCCGTGAATCTAATTTTGTAGGTACTCGTTTTCAATTAAAACGTCCTGAAAGTGTGTTACAATCGAGTCAGAAGTTTCTGGTGGTAAACATAATTGCATTCTTTAATTTAAATATCTTCCCTTTTATTAGAAATAGGTATCTGGATTTAACATAGTTCAAATAGAGACACAAACACTATATAGGAAAATAATAATCCACGTTTAAAGTCAATTGCTAGTACATCATTCAGTTTTTTGCTCCTCCTGTAAAATTTAATATTGTGTAATTAGATCGTTTTGTTCGACGGCCCCTCAAATTACTTCCAATTTCCTATTAACATACCCCCAAAAGAATGCAATGTTGTGACTTATGACAAGTTGGGTTTCATTCGAGTGAGAAAGCTTCTTTGAAGTTTAATTTAATAGGGGTTTTGAAATATTCCATTTAAGATTAAGTTTTAATGAGTTTTTTTTGTTGCTTACTCGCTCATAAGCTTATATTCGATTTGAAAATGTACATATGTATTTGATTTTGTAGGTGAATAGTAAACTAAACCTAATATGACGCATTTACTTTTTGCTTTAAAATTAATTTTATTACGCAAGAAATTAAGGAAATGGTTTTATTTTATTAATAAAACTTAAATGTTTTGGGACATGCAAAATATTGGGTTAATTATTGTGTACTAAATCCGTCCTTTACTTTTAATTAGATTTTCAATCGTATTTAAGGTCTTATGAATAAATTTTTAATATTATCTATATATATTTAATAATGCTTATGAGAATGAAATATTGCCAAATACCTTTAGGAAATAAAATATTATTGATTTCGATAATTTTTAATGCCTGTCTCCACTGTACGAATTTAACTTTGAGTTACGTATGCTAAACCAATGAAAAGTATACAAAGTCATCTATAGTTTGAGGCTAATTTTAATAATGACTAAAAATAAAGAAACTTTATTATTGAGCACATCGTATTATAAAACTCAAATTAGTAGAAAATAATTAACTTGTAAATTTCGAATTTTGTTCCGATAAAACTAAAAGCCATTGGTGGCAAAAGGTACCTACACGAACAGAAAGGATAAAAATATTCAAATTTTTTCGAAAGGCTGCGTCTTGGAGGTATGACGGCCACAAAATAAATGCAGGGCAGTAGGTCGGACGCAACCTCGGCCGCACAACGGCGGTACTGTGATATATCTAATAAATATTGAGCTGCACCACGGCCGGCGGTACTGTAAAAAAGTAGTAAATATGGAGACATGACTTTGTGCCCCTCCGGATATAATGTTTGCAATACGGCAAAAAGAAAAAAATAGGTGTATTAACTACATAAATTTCGGAGAAAATTTGGGGAAAAGTTGAATTTTAAGAAAACAAATTTTGTTTTTCCAGTTTCGGAAGTGAAAGGTCAACATTGTTGATATTTTTGGAAAGGACATTAGGATAGTTGATTTTTGACGTGTGTTGGATGAAAGATAGCTGCGTTGAGTAGAACAAAAGATAAAAATAAAATAATGATGTGCATACCATTGTAAATTGAAATTTACGAATCACCCTGTAACTCCCAAACGGTTGAAATGGACACCCTCCTGCACTTCAATTTTTTTTTTTGTCTAGGTCAGATTTTTCATCCTACTCATTTTGGCATACGCACTAAGAAACACCCTAAATACTAAAATCCTAAAGCATCAATATCTCAAAAATTATTGATTTTGATAAAGAATGAAAGATAAGGATTGAAAACATGTACTTTATTTTAAAAATTAAAAAGAAAAATAAATAATATATAATAATAAATTGTTGGTGAGCCAATCATCGGTAATCAGCAACAAGTCTATCATGCATCCCCCGTCCGTTTGCAGCGCTGCAAAAGTTTCTTCAACAGCAAGCTGCACTTTCTAGTTGATGACCTCTTAAGACCCATCAATGGGAATTGTTGCACCCTCTGCATCTTCTCCTCTCTGTTGAGCCCCCCTGCCCTAAGTTGGGCATCCGTTGCCCATGAGAGAAGAAAATGTGGGAAAGCAATTTGCTTTCATTCCGCCCCCGCTCCCAATCACAACAGTAGCCGCGGGCGGCATCTACGTGAAAGTTTGCGACTGATTTTGTTCAAACAACTTCGATTGTGCCCGGTGCAGGCGAACCCCCCAGAAGATGTCCTGCATCGCTGCCGTTCGTCAAAATGAACTTTCTTCCCGGTCTTGGGAGAATCATCACCATCCCGATCCCACCTATCCTTCCGGTAACAGATGTGATCCGGGGGATGAAGTGCTGCCAAGAAGCGCCCATGTATCCGTCCGCCGTTGGCCAGGCCAGCCCCAGCCAACCCTGAAGGAGGAAAACGATTTCAGAAACTTTCCCTGGGAAAATCCGAGGGGGCCGCTTTCAGGGAAGTTGATTAATAATGTGAACATCAATTCGAAATTGGACCTTCCTCCGTCTGTTGGGCAGTAGCCATCTCCTGGTCGACTGGGAATCGAATCCGTCCCGTGACAACTTGTCTAAGAATTTTATATGTTATATATTTTTTTTTGCCTCATCGTCCCTTTTTCTTTCTCGTTGAGCTTCAACGGTGGATTTCAGACCAGAAATAACGAAATATGCTTCTAAGCAGAACTTATTGTAGCTCTCTTGGCGAAACATTTTTAGTGATTCGCCTAAATTATGCAAAATGTTATAATATCTACTCATACTGCTATAGGGGGAAAAATATTTGAAGTAAGGAAAGGAACATTAAATATTTAAGGTCCCATGGACATTGCTTTTGCAGATATTGCTTAACCACTTCAATTTACAAAACATTTTTCTTTTAATACTGGATAGTGCTTTCGTCTAGTCTAGATATTCCCGGGTAAAAATATGTAGGCCCAAAACGAGCCCGAAACGCGCATGGAATTGATGTAGACTTTACTATCTGCCTTTCTTTAGGCGAATATAACTAGAGAAAGATTACTATGGAGAATTAATATATAATCAAATTATATTTTGTAAAATAATTTATTTATTAATTTTCAATTTTTATTCAAGGGCGGCACTACGTATTTTTTTATGGTATGGAGCTTAACACTTTTTTGATGGTATGGAAAGAACCCAAAACAAATAAACCGCAAGAAAATCATCCCCGTGCAACTTAAAATGTAATAGTTCTGTGAAATAATAGGTATACAATATTAAAATTAAAATGAATACATATGAGTTTTAATTTTAAATTATAAATATACATGTATGTTTAAAATTATGAAACTAATGAAGTTTAAATTATGAAATTATGAATATAGTACATTATACAAAAAGCATTAGTTTAGACATTTTAATTTTTAAATATTGAAAACTAGAATACTTGAATATTTACTTTTAAAATATTGAAAACGTTGAAATCATGGTCAAACTCTGCACATAGCAGCAGAAAAATACTGGTAAATTTAACAGTGCTGGGTTAATACATATTTCTACCATTTTTTCAAGGCCAAAACCATGCAGCTGCATGGTTTGGGCCCTTTTTAAATTCTTTTATTTAACTTACACTACGTGTCGTCAACTTACACTACGTGTCGTCAAATCTTGCAATGTATAATCAAATATTGTTTGATCAGTCAATATGACGAAGTGATAAAAATGCGTCATTCTTTTATTTAACTGTTTAAGATAAGTAGGAATTTTATTTTGTTGTCATAGTGTTTACATATTTTATTAATTTTATTTGGTTAATATTTTTTATTTTTTACTTTTTAGTTAGTTTAAATAAAAGAATTTTTTTAAAAAATTTTTTTTATATTTTTTTTATTTAAGGTATGTTTAGTACAATAAAAATTAGGTTGGAGCAGAAAGAAAAAAGCCGAATTTTCGGGTAAGTACTATCAGAATTGATAGAAATTAGTTAACTAATAGTTCAGAGTTTTTTCATTTATTGCTGAGTTTGGATAATACCTCCATCTTTTAAACATTTGATTGCTATTTTATACAAAAATCCTGGGTTATGCGGGGATAGCCTGTGATAAAGTTATGGAATTCTATGCCATAAATAATTTTAGGTATATGTAGTTTTTCATATCTTCCATACCGGTAGTGCCGCTCCTGATTCTACCATATATTGTTATCTGGTTCTGTTATTTTGAGCCTGTTGCGGGCGAATTTTCTAATAATTCGGCCAGTCGCAAGCGTTTTATAAAAATTTGGGCCTGTTGCACGCGCGTTTCGGGTCTGTTGCGGGCGTATTTTAAGGAAATGCGGGTTTGTTGCAGGCATGATGCAGGCGTGATATAGGCGTGATTATTCGACAACCGTGCTTGTTGCGGGTTTGAAAAATGGAAAATGTTTGGGGGTACAGCGGGCGAGTTGCGGACGTGCAAAAAGTATTTAGATATTTTTGCTCGGGTTAAACTTAGTTTAGTTAGTTAGATTTTCAAGTCAGCTAAAGATTCATATGAAAATTTGATAAAGCAAAGGTCATTTTCTCTACTGTTTTATTCTAAAAAATCTCTGTTTTATAATGAAACCATTAAACATTTGAAAATATACTCATTCAATTTGTCGGAGGTAAACTAAAGAAGCGTTACATCTCATGAAAAAATTCCTTACCACCAATATTGCATTTCATTTTTCTCTTGCAACAATCCGGGTAATTTGCGGTTCTGTTTACATAACCAATAGGTTTACATCCTTCTGCAGCACCACGCGTACAACTATTTAAAAAAAAAAAAGAATTAACATAGAGACTTTAGTATATTTTATTAGACTGACCTTTTACCGCGAAATGAACCATCATCGTTGCAAGTAATTTCATAACATCCTTTAAGATAATGTATTCCTTTTGTAAGGATAATTTTATCAGATAGTTTACATTTTCCATAATATTCAGGGTCTTCTGCAAAAATTAAAAGTATATAAGTACACTTAATTATTATATATTGTATATATTATTATAATTTTTACCTGATGCCTTTCCACTAATAATGGCGGCAAAATTTCCCTTAAATATCACAAGACTAACGATCAATGATAATAGCAACCTCATCTTTTCAACTGTTTTACTTTGTTATTGTGGCCTACCATATCTGAGAACTTTTATATAGGCGAAAATTAAAACCAAATTTTAAGAACAATGGGACCAAATTCAAATAAATAAGCAAAATGTCTACACACGATTTGCAAACAGAAGTGGAGGACGTTGGAATGTTTGTATATACAAAATGTTTTCAGCAGAATTAAGTTCATAATGCTGCAAATTTAATAATTTTCGAAAATAATTAAGAATTTAAATTATACGTGATCGTGATCATTACGTGCTTAGTTATGTATGTAAAGAACAGAAACTACTTTAGTCGGATTTTGCAAACAGTCTTCGATTTTCTATGACAATCATTTTTAAAATTTTGTATTCATAGTTCATTACATTAGAAGCTTTTAAACCACCTTTAAGAAATTTACATATACCTGTTTACTTATATTGCAAGGATAAAAATATACGATTATCACTACATCTTATAAAACAAAGTTCCCCGGCGCGTCTGTTTGTCTGTACGCGATTTTTTCGGTAACTACTGAAGGGATTTTGTTCCGGTTTTCACAAGGTTTTAGATATAGCCTTTTTCTTCTAGCTCTGCGAATCCGACTTTAGCATGTTTTTTTATTATAAGTGTAGATTCCGTCCATTTCATTTACATTATTTCCCTTTATTGTCATATGGGAAGAAATATTTAATTTTATTGAATTAATATTGTATTTTAGGATATTTTTATATGAAAAAAAAAGAGAAAAGATTATCGAGATTATGACGTATTGGTACTTCTAAACCTTAGTCTATTCAAAATACTTTTGATCTGATATAGTATCCATATTTAAAGGATTTTTGATGCCCGTGATTGATTTAAAACTACCACTGGAATTTTTATCGCCGAAAATATGTAAGTAAATAAATGCGCAAAAGTTCCCTTAATTGCAATTTTTGAAAAGCTGGGTTATGTTTGCATAAAAATTTTTAATGAACCCTAATTATTCGGAAAAGAGTTCGCGGTGTTCTATCTAAGGAATGGTCTTAAGAACATTGGAACACCGCTATATCGCTCCTCGTCTAACGGGCAAACCGAAAGGAAACTTTTAAGTGAGCCTTGTTCAAGTAATACATGAAAAATTGCCTTTCTGGAATAAGAAAGGATTTACTAAATAAGACTATCAACACCAAATTTTGCATATACTCTAGAAAGACTATAGACGAAATTTAGATTGTACGATTTTCAGAAATATATCATCTTTGAATTTTTTTAAAAAATACAGACATATTAATTCATCAACCATAAATTTTACTTACTCCAAAATAATATAATAATAATATAATAATTCTAAAATTGAAAATGCTCGAAATTCTTAATTTCGTTTATAGTGATATTACTGATATTAGACAATTTTCTTCTATATTATTGGAATGCGCAACAGTCTGCTTCTAGATTACCTGCGAAACATTAGGTATTTAAAATCACACCACGAACAAAGTTATCGATGGTATGTCATGAATTTCTCGACAAACAAATGCTTTTTTAGGAAGAATAAAATCAAAGTGGTAAATATATAATCCTTCGAAGTTGGTGAACGAGTGTTAGTAAAGCCTGTAAGAGAGGAGATCGTTAATGGGTTCCTGGCCGAATTTTTACCCAAAAAAGTACGCATTTACATATACTTTGTCAGCGTCAATGCAGCGGCCGCGGAAGTGGTGGGCAGGTAGGGCCAAATGCACCCCAAAACGGCTTAGCCCCCCCCCCTTCCTTTTTTTGCCACATAGTAATGTAAGATTTTTTATGCCGTCATTCTACAAAGGGCTTTTCTCTTTTAAGTAAAAAAAATAAAAAAAATTTTTAACACGAATTATGTACGTTTGAAGTGAAGAATTTCAATTTCTGAAAGGGATAGTAATGTTGTGTGTCGAATTTTGAATGTTTGATGCGATCGCTTCCCCTACAACTGAACAGTTGTTTGGCTTAATTTACATATAGAAAACATCTTAAATTAAATAAAAACTAATAATTATACGGTGCAAGAGAGGATGGTTACGTTTGTCGTAGAACGAGCCCCCCCCGTCAAAAAGTACTTCCGCGGTCCCTGCGTCAATGTATTTACCAGATTGTGCTATCGAGATCATTTTAAGCCGACCGACACGGAGACGAAAGAATACTTGCTTCAACCAAATAAGGGGCTTCTACCGATTCTCGAAACAACTCTTTTTTATTTAACGATCGCTTAAAACCACTTTGGTCCTAATGCTGTTCCTCCACAGAAATTTTAAAATCTCCCGTCATAAGATTCTCAATTCAAAACTGCCTAAAAGACGGCAATACATACATGCAATCTTTAAAAGAACTCTTTTTTGGAAAGAAAGAAATTAAATGTCCATATTTCTCCCATACTCTAAAAAGCATTGTCTTATTAGCAAAAATTGACTGCTACTATATATGTACTTCACTGTACTAATTCCGAAGTGTTGCTTAACCACTTCGAATTACAAAAACTTTTTATTTAACACTGGATAGTGTTTCCGCTTAGTCTAGATATTGTTAGACTTAGTTTAGTTAGAGTTTCAGATCAGCTAACAATTCATATAAAAAACCACAAGCCCGAATGTGTTAATTTTACAACTTTGATCTTCTTGAGTTTTATCTAATGTTATAATATGACGGTTATGCAAAGTCAATTTTAAAGATACTGATATTATACAATTGATCATTCACCGAAAACCCACAGACATTTGAATTTTTCTCTTGTTATTTCGGTAAATTACAATGAAATATAGTAAGAATACCAATAAAATACATTATGAAAATATTCGATTTTAATGTCTTTGTTACAACTTAAAGTAGTAAATATATAAATATGGTAGGGAAAGAGATGTAGTTCAAACTATTTTTTTTTTACAAAAGTGAGATTTTCAACAATTAAAATGAAATGAAATAAGTACTTTAATTTGTGAAAATATTCAGGTTTTCTACCATTACACCCCCACACAAATAAGTATTCATAGCTTAAATTAACTATTGTATGTATAATATATGATATGTAAAGATACAAAATAAATAGACAGTATTTTTTGGAATATTTCTTTTAACTTCAAGATTTTATAGAGAATTAATATTAATGGCAGTCATAAGGGAAAAAAATTACGTGAAATCTCATTTAAGAATGTTAAGAAAAACATATATAAAAAAAATTGTACTCTGGAAAAATGTGTTTTAATCGATGTTTTATCACTTGAATAAATATGCTGGAGTTACAAAAAAGTTTAATCATTCAAGCGCTGAAGTTAAAGTATATTTCGATAGAAGTCTAAGCGCTGTTCGTTGAAAATCAGTATTTTTGAAATATGTTTTAAATTAATGTAATCTACACTATTTTATTGTACAGATTGACATTACTCTTGTTTTCTTAGGATTTCGAAAATTCTTTCGCAAAAATATTACCTTGAAGAACGATATCTATAATTCGATAGTTAAATGAATACATGTACGTCACTCAGTGCATACAGGCTGCTTACATACAGATGTTCGAAAAATCAACGTTCAAACGAAAACATTTCATAACTGTTTCAATAAGCCAAATTTAACCTTAGTAAAAATGTTCTGATTTTTGAGATGGTGCTATTATGAAATTTAGGAAAGTCGTTAACTTTGAGCAATTTTTCGGTGTCATGGCCACAGTCTTTGATATTTCTCATTCAGTTTTTTTTTAACACGCTTTTATTAGTTACACCTGTAACTAACTATCTAACTACATAGGTACATATGTATGTAAAAAAAACTTTGGAAGTTAAATTTGACCCACTTCCCGATTTCCGATTGAGCTGAAATTTTGCATACACGTTTAGTTTGGATGACAATGCATTATTAGCTAAGTGACGTCATTCTAAATCCAATATGGCGGAGTAGTTATATTTTATCCACTCCCATGATATGGGTATCAATTAAGAAGGTTTGCCGAGAAGAACACGAGAAATAAAATGACGCCACACTAAATTCAATATGGCGGACGCCCCAAGATGGCGGACAAAATTTTCTTATCTATAATGGAACGGAACGGAGAGGTAAAATTGGTGAAGAGGAGTCTGATGATGGAGCCAGGAAGCAGAAAGTGCTAGAGTTAATTTAATAATAAATGAATAGGAATAAAATGAATACAAACAAATCAAAAAAACTTAAACCATTGGAAACAGCAAAGAAAACGACGATTAGAAAAGGAAAACCAAAAGCGCAAAGAAAAAAAGCGAAATTGAGTGAGGTAGGCAGAAAAAGAAAAAAGTATAAAATAAAATATTACAGTTTAAAAAAACACTAAAAAAACACGCTTTTACCACGCACTAAAAATTAAAAACTAAAAAGTTAAATTAAATAAATTTTTATTTGTTACGATACATGCATGTTACCCGTTACCCTTTCCAATATTTTAACTTCATTGTAGAGTAAACACAAACATATATTTTTTTATTCAATACGTGACGGATGATAGATAAGCTAGGTAGTTATTAGTAAACTTATCACTTCGTTTATGTCCAATGACTAATTCAAAACGTGTGACGCGTTTTGTCTAAATTAATTAAGAATACAGATAACCAAATAGCGCTCCATCTCTTGGAATTTTGCAATTATTTCATTCCAGCGATTGAATCTGCGAAGCAGGTGGATTGTATATTTACTTTAGCAAGGCTGTCGACAGAATCAATCACAGCATTCTTATTTATAAGTTTTCCGCACTAGGTTTTCCAAAATATTTTGTGAACTGGATCTCTTCTTATCTATCTGAGCGTACTCAATGTGCCTTTTTTTCGAGGAATCTTTTCAAAATCGATCCGCAATACTTCTGGCATATCGC
Source organism: Eutolmus rufibarbis (assembly GCA_963920795.1). NCBI lineage: Eukaryota > Metazoa > Arthropoda > Insecta > Diptera > Asilidae > Eutolmus > Eutolmus rufibarbis. The sequence continues at coordinate 38,258,172 of OY987206.1, read as the reverse complement.
AAGGTAGCCATTTGGGGCCATTGTTGTTTATTATCTACATGAACAATTCATATTTTATTCCTGCCCACTCGAGAATGATCTTCTAAGCTGATAATATAAACATTTTTCGTATTGTATCTGAATATTATGACTGTAAACTTTTAAACTCTGACGTGAACGCCTTTAAAAAATGGTGTTCTATTAATTGTCTTGCATTGAATGTTATTAAGTGTTCTTGTATGTCCTTCTCTAGGAAAAGGTCTCCAATGATTTTCAATTTTGATGTAGGCGGGCATTCTCTCACTGGACTTGACAAGGTTAGGGACTTTGGGATCATACTTAACTCGTGCCTCTCTTTTGAGGACCATATTTACGCCATTATTAATAAGGCTAATGCGACTCTGGGTCTTGTTAAGACGTGGTCCAAGGAGTTCAACGATCCTTATATCTCACGACTGCTATACTGTACCTTTGTTCGTCCTGTATTAGAATATGCTAGTCCTTTTTTTATTGCCTACAGGATGCTGTCAACTCTCCTGAGCTGTTGGCTTGTCTAAACATTTCTATTCCTGTATGTAGTTTTAGAAGTTGGAGCTTGTTTTACTTAAAGCGTACTAATTATGGTTTAAATGAGCTTGTAATATCGATGTTATGCTCCGTCAATTTATACTAGGGCCGGCTTCATTAAAGCTCAATTATTGTAACTGAGCTTAACTGGTCAATTGTCCTAAAAGTTCGCGCATGTATGTATTCTAGATTTTAAAAATGTATTGCACCTACCACGTTTTTTAAATATTGCTATTTAAGTAAAAACCGAACTCATTTTTTGATTTTGAAATTTTGACAAAATAAAGATTATGAACCTTTATACGTTTTTGTTCACAAAAATCTCTGCTTTAATAATGAAACTGTTAAACATTGATTTAATAAATAACATATTCATTTTTTGAGAGGTAATTAAAGAATTGTTAAATCTCGTGAGTAAATTCCCTACCACGAAGCGTACACTTCCATTTTTGCTTGCAACAATCCGGGTAATTTGCGGTTCTGTTTACATAACCAATAGGTTTACATCCTTCTACAGCGCTAGAGGGACAACTTAGAGCAGAATATTAACAGAAAAATCTTAGTATATTTATTTTATTATACTCACGATGCTCCATCAAATGAACCATCATCGTTGCAATTAACTTCCAGACATCCTTCAATAGTATATAGTCCTTTTGTAAGGGTAATTTTATCAGAAAGTATACATTTTCCATAATTTTCGGGGTCTTCTGCAAAAATAGAAAATATATTAAAACACTTAATTACTTATTACTATGCATGTATTATAATAATTGTTACCTGGTGCTTCACCATAAAATGTGGCGGCAAAATTTCCCTTAAATACCGCAAGACTCACGATCAATAATAGTAGAAACCTCATTTCTTCAACTATTTTACTTTATGAATATAATTGTGGCCTACTTCAGCCTTTATATATGTGAAAATTAAAACAAAATTTTGAGGACAATGGAATCAAATTGAAAGTAAATGAAAATGTCTACACACGCTTTGCAAACAGAAGGCGTTCGAATGTTACCCGCAAAAAATGAAATCTGATGTACCGTGCAGATAAAATTGACTTAGTTTGTTATGAAACGTTTTTCAGTGCAATTAAGTTCATAATGTTGCTACGCCAATATTTCTGGAAAATTATTAAGAATTGTTATTATGGCTAGGTTCACGAAAATTGCGTAGCTTTGAAGGAAATTTTGTGCTAAATACGAGTATAATTCAGTGTAAGATTTATTCTTTTATTATAAATTTGGTGGATACTCCTAAGTATTATACTGCTCCATAAGAAGACAGTAATTTTATTTAGTACTTTTGAAGATATTTGGATTTTTCTGAATATTACTTCCAAGGAAACGACAGAGAATGACCGAGCCGGGAAATAAATGAATATATAACATCTATGACGAATTTAAGGAAAAAACGAAATATCTTTTCAAAATTTGGGAATATCCAACTATTTTTGGTCTCATTAAATAGATAACAAAAATATTAAATAAGGATAAAGACATATAAAATAGGAAATTCATAATTTATTGAGAAAGGACTGGCGAACAGAACGATCTAATTACACTTTTGGTCAAAACAATTTTTTGTTTTTTTAAATCCGGCTGTTAATGCGGACCCGTGAATCTAATTTTATAAGTACTCGTTTTCAATTAAAACGTCCTGAAAGTGTGTTACAATCGAGTCAGAAGTTCGTGGTGGTAAACATAATTGCATTTTTTAATTTAATATCTTCCATTTTATTGGAGATAGGAATCTGGATTTAACATATGTCAAATAGAGTCACAAACACTATATAGGAAAATAATAATCCACTTTAAAAGTCAATTGCTAGTACATCATTCAGTATTTTGCTCTTCTTGTAAAATTTAATTTTATGTAATTAGATCGTTTTGTTCGACGGCTCCTCACATTACTTCCCATAGAGGACTGACATTTTGATTAAAAAATCTATGAATCTAAAGGAAGTCCTTCGACTATAACTATTTTTAATCCAAGACCTCTGTTATTGAATCAGGATTTTGACCTCCCTCTGTTATATTTTACGCTTATTTTAAGCTTTTACGGATTCAGGTTTTAGTTTTTAAACATTTATTTTATGGGTCCTATTCTTCGTGGAAAGTGATATGTTTTTATATCCTGGTACACTTTTGGTCTATTGTATGTAGTTAGCTGCAAGATAGAAACAATCAAAAACTATATATTTGACTTTGAATTGGAAAATATGTATAATACATACATTATATGCTTGGTTATGGGCATAAAGAATGAAAACTACTTTTACAGGTTTTTCTCTCTTCGATTTTGTATATTTCTGCTGTTCTATGATAATCAGTTAAAAAAGTTTGTATGAAAAATTTTCACTACATTACAAGCTTTTAAACCCCCTGAATTAAATTTACATACTTAATTACTTATAATACATTACGAGGATAATACTACACAAATATTGATATATAAATTATATTAAAAAAAAGTTCATGAAATTTTCTATTAACATGCCCCCAAAAGAATGCAATGTTGTGATTATGATTAGTTGGGTTTCATTAGAGTTAAAAAGCTTCTTTGAAGTTTAATAGGAGTTTTGAAATATTCCATTTAAGATTAAGTTTTAATGAGTGTTTTTGTTTTTGCTGCTCACTCGCTAATAAGCTTATGTTCAATTTGAGAATGTACATATGTATTTGATTTTGCAAGTGAATAGTGAACCAAACCTAATATGACGCATTTACTTTTTGCTTTAAGATTAATTTTATTACGCAAGAAATTAAGAAAATGGTTTTATTTTATTAATAAAATTTAAGTGTTTTGGGACTGCAAAATATTTAGTTAATTATAATAAATCCTTTTGTTTACTTTTAATTAGATTTTCAATCATATTTAAGGTCTTGTGAATAAATTTTTTATATTATGTTTATATATTTAATTTGAAGCCCAACAACTATATTTTCGTATTTTTCCATATTTGTAATAAAAATATATACGTATTTGAATACACAGTTATTGGACATCTTGTTTTCTGCGGGAATTATACATTTAAAAAAGAAATTGATTTTTCGAGCAACTTGATTAGCAACACTGATCTTTGATGTTGCATAATGTTTGTTCTCGAAAAGTGTCGATAGTAGTAGAAGCTCGAGTCAATAGACCAAATCATATAAAAGTGAACATATGGCAATCCATAGTTATCAGTCAAAATGGTAAACTTTAACAGTTCAGTAATTATTCTTGTGCTTTTGAGCATCCTACAGGCTTGCTACGCAATGCCTTATTTCGATTGGTAGGTGGTACATTTACAAGAAGCTAAAATATTTTTATGTATTTATATAAACCTACATAAACTATAATATGTTTTTTTAATTAAAGGTTGTATGATGAAACCACTCCTAAGACAGAACCACAAACAACCACAACGATAAATCCATGTATCCCAGATGCAAATTAATGATTATATTTTAAAAATGTCACCTAAAGCACACAATTTACTAATGATATTTTAATAAATAAATTAACTAAACCTCAGTAGTTTCAATCACCAGTCCTGGAGTCGTTCACGAAACCATGGTAAAAGGGCAATTTAGTCGTGATAGAAGAAATTAAACCTTATTGTAGAGTTCAAACTATTATTTCGAAAGAAATTATATTGTAATAATATTTTTTAAATATATGTATATTGTTCTAAAAAGGTTTTACGTTAAAAACCAGATTAATGAAAAAAAGATCAAAAACAGTGCAAATGTATAAATCTCGTCGATAAGGAGAGAGAACATTCAAATTAGATTAGTATGAACATTTAAAATCATATTAAAAAACAATTTGCACGGAGCATTTTTCATAGTTTTCGAGATATAAGGGTTTGTTAAATATGCGGCCTCTGCTCCGCTCAGTCAAAACTTTAAGCGCGTACCACACGATTCGATCTATACATTTATTTCAAATTTTGCAAATATGTCAAATAAGGTAGTAGTTATAAACTCCGCATCGGTTTTTTTGGATAAAATTATTTGTTTACGAAATATAAATTAATAATTACAAAGTGTATACCATGAAAAATGGTAATATGTTTTTATTTTTGACATCGCAAGACCATAGCAAACATTTTAACGTAAAGATGACAATATACAAATTTTGATACACCATTTAACCCTTTATCCCCTGCGCCTTTGAATGAAAAGCTTAAGAATTTTCATAGTTTTTAGTATGCTTTTATTTATAATTTATATTAATATGTATTTTAAATAATATTGTATTATATTATAAAATAAATTAAATTTATCAACTAGCAAAACAAATTTTGGAATATGGAAAAATATTTTTTGAAAGAACCGCATTTGGCTTAGTGAGTTAAACCAAAGTTTTTTAAAAGGAAAGTAAAGTTTTTTATTCTGATTCTAAATATGAGCAAACAATCGTTATAATCATGCCAAATCGCACGTATATTTCTTAAGAAAAACAGCTCCTACATATTGTCAAACAGACATCGAAGTAACACCATTGGAATAGTAAAGTTAATCATTACGCTAATGCTATTGATTTTAAATTTTTTAAAGTCATTACAAGTTTATGTTACCAGTGAACAGAGTATTTAAATTTGTTTCCAGCTTTTAAATTTTTATTTCCGACCTAATTGGTAGATACTTCTTCGGTTCCAAGGGCAATTAAAATCCGATTATGTTTTCTTTAAAGCAAATGAAGTTCGTTTAATTGTGATTTTGTTTGAGATTAGCTTTCTACAGTAAGTTCGATGAAATTGTTCTATTTACCTACTTAGTGAATAGACTTAGTCAATGAACGCAGTCAAGTAAGTGCGTAGCTACTTCCCGCGAAACATATTAAAATTTTGTAATTCAAGTGTTTTATTTCCCTTTTTTGCCAATTGTTTAAATATGATGGTATTATGTTGATTGTCAATTCTTTTCATCTGAATAAGTAAATGAAAAACTTGTTCGACGACATCTGCATAATAAATGTTGAAAGTTTTAGAGTTGGTAACAACTATTCTTTCTTACTTCAATTATCATTGGTCTAAATTGATAGAAAAAAATATTTATCATATTCATATTAATATAATTAATAAATTACAATATAACGACATATTCAGCTAGTAGCAATTAGAAGCTACTAACTAAATTAAAACTTTTTGAATTAAACAAAACATAAAAAAAAAACTTAATTTAAAATATTTCTGTACGAAAATTCAGAACTATAGAACAATCATTTCAAACCCGCTGCTGATCAAATAAAGTGCTGACTATTTGTAAAATTGTATTTAAATAATTTTAAGTACAAAGTTAATAAAATATGATAACAGCAAATTTTTGATTACTTTCTTCTGTTTCACGAAATAATAAAATGAAAGCTTAAATTTAAGAATTATATTATCCAATTTCAAAGAATAGAGAACACAATTCATTTGCAAATAATAATAGATGAATAATTTCTACTGAAGTCAATACTTATTTTATAAATAGAGATGTATGAATTCCAATTTATTGCAATGATTTTCTTTACCAACACATATATATAATAAAATAGTATTGAGGAGTCGCGTGCGTTACACGTTATTTATTTTTACAAATTAAGCAATATGAAAAACGTTTAACATGTACATAGAACCAAACAAATATTTTTCTGTCCGTCTTTTTGACTGATTGAAATCGCATTATTTAAAAACTCTCCTGAAATTTGATCCTTCGATAATCTTAATACTAATTCAATAAAAAATTCGTCAGTCAAAGTTCTTATTTTTGCAGTCAAATTTTGAATTCGCGAAGAAAAATTTGTGTTAATTGCAATACGTTTTCATTTGTTAATTAAACAAGCACATGTATGGGAAGACTATGAAAAGTAATCTAGGGCAATTAAGGAACAATTTTGGATAAAAAGTATTCACTTCATGATAGAATGAAACGTGATAAATGCAAAATGAAATCGATTAAAATGTAAATTAATTTCAAAAGGTGTATCATTTTATTTGAATTCATCAATACAGCTTATATTCGATAGTCCTTTTAAGTGAGTTGTTGATCATGTTTAAAGCTCTTATTTTGATATAACGTATGTCCCATTTGGACCATCGTTACAAATATACGTCCATTGGCAACAGTCCGGATATTCCAAAGTGTCATCAACGATTTCACCTCGTTCGCAACCTTCTACAGTAGTTTTGGGGCATCTAGAAATAAAATGAAACGTTAGCACTTTTCAACGCAGTAGTGTAGCTTCTACAGAATCTTACCCGTAGAAGTTGTATGCGCCATCTTTGAAGCAAAAAGCAACTCTGCATCCGCTCAACCGATTGTTTCCTAGTTCAAGCACTTTACCATCAATAATGCATTTTCCGGAGCCATCCTCTGGAGCAGGAACACGGTAGACGTTGCTATAAGCAAAAGTTGCTTCAACAATTGCAGCAACTGCGACTAAGAGCAAGAAGAATTTCATTTTGAATAGTTTCGATACTTGTAAAGTTCTACCTGATGAAATAAGAACGATCTGCGTTTTATATTTTCTTCTAATGGGACTCGTTTTCCTATAGATTTTGCTTGTGGTTGTATGAAAATATTCAAGACACATATAAAAATGACATTCTCCTTACTAACGAATGAAGAAAGACAATAATTTTCTATTATGACATGTGTTTTCACACATTTTTGCCAATTACGCAAACAAACTCCAGGAAAACTTCTGCCAGTACTTTTTCCATTGTTTCGATGCTGAGCAACTGCCTTTTGTGAACATTCAACTTACTTTTGGAAAAATAAAATAAACGTTTTCAAAATTCAATATCGCATTATGACGCACTGGTTTTATATACATTTATCAATAAATTATATTTTAAATAATTTTTCAAAACTTATTCTAAGCCTATAAATTTGTGCAATAATTCTCGCTTAAACCTGTCAGAAGTAAAAGATGAAGATAAAAAATGCCACACATCTGGTTTGATTGAAGTGTTCAGATATAAATTTGCTATTTGAACGTATCTAAATTTGGTGTTAGTCAATAAAATGGAGCATTTCTGATTATGCCAACGTTCTTTCACGATACACGATATAAATAGCTCATATGGGTATTCACGTTTTGTTTTAATTTCAAAATATTAAATAACGACACTTTTAGTTATATATAATTTTGTTTGATTCTAAATAAAATACCTAATTTCTATTTCCATCAGTCTATACAATTGCAAAATAAGGATTTTCGTGTTTCTTGTCGTGTAACTCTTAAACCTTTTAAGTGCAAGTTTATTTCTAAACTATAAGCATACTTTCAGGAAAATCGACTCATACCTATATTATAGACAAAAACCTTTTAAAAATAAATATTTTTTTATGCTTTTTTTCTAGTAGTAGTTATTATCGTAAAGTTAAGCGCTTAAGAAAAGACAAATTCGCGGAAAAGTTTTATGTTGAACGTTTCAAATGTTTCCTAGAAAAAAATATTTTAAATAAATACTTGTATTAATATAAAATAAAACTAATCTCCATTGTATTTTTGGTAATTTTTTGTTTCAAAGCATTATAGGAGTTGTTTTGTTCATTAGTCATTGCCAAGACGAAAATAGCTTATCACAAACCGTTTTCGACACAAATAAGAATGAATGAATTTTCGAGACATAATGTAGGTCTAAGAAATGTTATTATAAATATTTTTAATTTCACTTAACTATTTTAATAAAATATCAGTTAATTATAACTTTTATCAAGATTTCGTCAAAAGATAGGCTTTTCATGAAAAGTTATGAGTTTAATCTTTCATTTGAGTTATATTTCGAGCCGCTAAGATTTCCTACTTTCATACTGGTTTGTTACATTTTAGAATTATTTTTTTTATAACCGATATGTGAAGGAAAACTGTCGTTTTCTAATTAATAATCTACGGAGTTCTTCACAAACAAATTTTTTCAGTCGCGCTACCAAAATATCGTAGTTTTTCAAAAGAGACTATGGAGGATGAAATACGTGGATTTTATTTTACTTTAAAAAATAATATATTAATTCCGGTAGATGAAGTTAGCTAATTCTACGCTAGATGTCCTCTTCTATTAGCTATCACAATAGAAATAAACTAGTTAGTATTACGAAATCTAACAAAAATATAGAATATTTTCTTTTTCTCTGTAGAATTTCAGATATTATGAAAGGAAAATTAACTCAGTGAATTTGTTCCTCGCTCGAGTCATTAAAAAATGATATGAAACGATAAAAAGGTTATAAAATATCATCAAAAAAGATTTTATTGTAATATAATATAACGCATTATTTATAATGTATGGCTAAAAAGAAAGATCCGTAACAATAATTTTAATCTATATTTAATACCTTATTTTTTGCTAGTATTATATTTTATGCAAATAGTTGGAAATAAAATGCATGTATTTATGATAACCAAAATAGTTTTGTAAGAGCCGATTAAAGATTTATTTTGCAGGTTATAAAATATCCTTCGTACCTTGATAGATCCCTACAAAAAATTCAATTACTGTCGCAAGTAAAAATAGTGCAAAAACACAAATTTAAATTACTCCATCAATTTCTTTGGTCTGCTGCACCTGGAGATTCGCAGAGTTAACAACTTCATCCAGAAGCCAGTCGTCTGCGCTAAATAAAAGCTGTCTGCAGGTGGGGTTCCGATTCAGTCTGATCCCATTATTTGCGTTCAATGCAAAACCCACTCGCCCCCGCAAATCGTTCGCCGGCATATCTGCGCTCTGGCGGATGTTACGGCGGCGTCCACTAACAAACTCCCAATTCTTTTTTTGTAATTCCCAAAAAGTAATGAATACCAATTGAATAGGCGGCTGACAGGGAAAGCGTCGCCCTACAATCGAACCATCGTCCCTTGCAAATTGGTGATACGCTCTGCAAATAGGATTAAGGGCGGCCCAACTACCAGAGGAGATGTCAGCAAAAGTCTGCTCGCATGAATCGGGTCCTCTGGTTGCTGCGGAGCCCGGGCGCAATTTTTAGCTTCACTGGAGCACTTCAATAATTCAATATTTGTCACTTACCTTGCCAACACACCGATGAAATTGGAGTTTCGACAGACCTGCCCTTCCCGGGGCTACAACGAAGATGAGCTGGAGCCTGTGGCGTGACATTCTTTGCAGCCTCCTGGCCGGCATTTCGGGCATCTTCTTCGATTGACCGCCACCAAATATTTAGACAAGATTCGGGTTCGCAGATGGGACAGGGCAGAGGCTAATATTGCCTAGAAAATTTCTTCTCCAAACAACGAGGCAAATTAATTTCGATAAAATGAATGACTTGCGCTAAATCACCGGCCTGTGGTAGGCAAAGGGCTTCTCATGTTCACAGAGTTCATCGCCTTGCAGGGATTTGAAGTTAAGCTTCTAGAACCTGATTTAAAGGCGTCCGGGCCCTAGGCAGGAGAAGGAGTGGAGACCCTTTAAATTGAAGAATATCTTTTGACAATTTTATTTTTATAATTAAAATACTAATTGTGCCACCTTGCACTAATAATCTGATCTAACCCAACTATGAATTCGGCCTAGATTTTGTCCTAAACTATTTTTGTGCCATATTTCACCTTGATCATGCTTAGAAATGAGCTCTCTAGAGCAGACACAAATTTCGTTCAAGGTCGTTCTTTTCAAAAAGAAACAACAAAGAAAATTACTTTCTTTCTAGCGATTTTTAAAAATTTCGATTTTGAGCACAAATATAAAAGTTCGAAATTTAGGAATTCTGTAAAAAATTCATACCTATTCCTTCTTGAAAACTAAAACTTTTAAGTCCTATAAAGTTAAGATTATCACCTACTTAAACAACGCCTTCTTTTCCCTTGTTTTTAAATTGAAGTACATATCTCAGTGAAAAATCACATTTTAAGATTTAATGCGATTAACTTTGAATTGAAGTTAATTTCATTTTAATGAAAAGTTTTTATTTAAACTGAAACAGTTTCGATTTAAAGATGAAAACATTGCTAGTGTTCAATATATTGAAACAACTTTAAGTGTGAAGTAGAAAACACTTAGTATTTATAATGAATAATTTTCATTTACTTAAATTGAAGAGAAAACGTTCTAATTTTAAAACCGAAACCATTTAATTTTGAAGTGCAATCATATGCAAATCGAAACGTTTTACGTGTCGATTATATTTTCGTAGTGAATCTATAATATTATTTTAAAATTTTCGATTTTGGGTGATTTTGGTTTAATTTGGATATTTGTACTCCTTTCCGCATAATTATTATTCATTTATGGAATAAATTCCGTAGTTAGCTAGCTAGAAACATAATTTTCTTAAGAATACGTACGAAATTTTGTTAATACTGAGTATGCACAAATATGCAGTTGCACACCCTTTATTTCATCTAATTTGAGACGTTCATCCCTTAATACCCAGGAAACTGTAGGAGTGTAAACAGGGTAGTAATATAGAAGATATTTCACATCCACGTCACGTAGAGGACGTCGATTCCAATAGAACTTTTCCGTGGGAAGCTAGCTCTAGCTGGTTTTGAGGCGGTTTTGTAGATGCCCCGAAAACGGGACGTGACTCTAAGTTTGAAGGTAATTAAGAAATGTCAGGGGACAATTTAAATCTGTTGAAAAGTTTGCGGAAAAAATCTTTCTTCCCGCTTTTGTCCCGGGGATATGGGAACTTACTATTTCTCTTATGGCTTAATAGTATTAAAACTTTCAAAAAATCCACCTAATTGGGCCCGATTCCTATCGCAGAGTCGATAATGAAGTTTTATGGGTACCCAACCCAAACTTATTTAAAATGAGTATCACGTCCCGGGGATATGTCTGGAGTGGGAGGACTCGGCACGTCGAGAGATATAACTTCTCGATGCGGAGGATTACAGTCGCGGTGATCTACAATTGCTTGAAGAACTAATCTTCCTTTAAGCAAGTTATGTAAGTGACAATTCTAGAGCACTTATGTATATCAGAACCCCTAGTACGTTGTGGCCCTAAATCTAAATCCATTCAAAAATTCACAACAGACCTCTTCCGTGGTGTTTCTGCAAATTTCAAAATTCACAGCAAATTGTTGGAAAATGGGAAGTCGTAATACTCCCTTTGCACATGATTGTCCCTATTTTTGTTTCTCCCTTAAAACCACATTTACCAGGGAATATCGTCTAACGATTCTTGCTGGCTTTCTTGCCACCTCCGTCCTGTCGGTTCGCTGGAAACAATTTCCTCCACGAAACCATTGTGGTCTTCGTCACTGTCTGTGGTGATTTGGTTTTTAAAATAAATAACAAAAAATGTATTGTGCAGCACAATAGGGAATAACAATTCAGAAGGAAATAGTTTCGTTATCTTCAAGCCCTTTAAGATGATTTATCATATCCTTTTATATTTTTAAATTTTTAATAAAGCGGAAAAGATAAGTCAGACTTTTCTCGCGTAGTTTTCATGAGTTTTTCTGGAAAAAAAATGACATTTTTGTAATGATTTTATGATTTTAAGATAGGGTAGTTACTATATTTTTAGATACAAAATTTCAAAAATTTGAATTGACATACTATAGCGACTTTAATTTAGAAGAATAGGTTCTTTTGAATTTTTCATCATACAGACGATGAAGTTTCCTAATCACGTAATTGAAAAAAAAAATCGTTTCCTTTAATTTAATACAAAATTCTTGTTAAAGTCATAACTTCTGCTCTTGTAAGAAAATGCAATAGCCTGCAATAGCTCTGTGTTGAACAGTCTTTACACTTCTAATTAATGCGAAAGTGTAAATAAAAAATGTTGAACTTCTTGTTTTTAACTACAGAAGGTCCTTCTTGAAATTCTGTAACAAACTATTAGCAAAATATGGAAAGATGCAGGAAATTTGAGCTACAGAAGTAAATAATCCCAATAATTAGTTTTTTATTAAATTTCTATCGGATATATGAATTAAAAATAACGCTATGGTATTGATTATTTACTGTCTTTAATGCTTTATTTGCTACTTGTAATTAAATTCCTACTTATATTATAAATGCGAAAGTGTGTCTGTCTGTCTGTTCGTTACTCTTTACTGAAATTTGGCATAGAGTTAAAGTAAAGGGCGGAAAACAACATAGGTAAGATACGATAGGTTTAAAAATCACATTGGCGTATGTTCTTAAAAACTGAGAAAAATCTCAGTGTAGTTTTATAAATAAGATAGGATAAATCTAGGTTTTTCTATTGTTTGTCAAAATAAGCCAGACCAATCCGACCAATCGACAATTTTATAGCTCTATATGTGTATATTAATAATTTTCTGCAAATTTCCCATATATTTTCTGCGCATAATAAAAGACATATGGACGCTGTATTAAATTATTAACCAAAGTGGTAAAACTTCTGCGTCCTTGGGTGGAGCTCAATATGAGACTTGGTTAGGAAGGTGGCGCATAGTGGCAGAAGAAGGGAATTAGCTGCAGAGCAGAACCGAAAGGGCCCCCGAGGTGTACGTTGAACTACTTCAATCGTCTGGGCTAGTCTCGTCCTGGCAGAAGAGGAAATATGGGAAGCCCCAGTTTCCTGACGAGCATATGCGATATTCCCCGGGGAAACTTCTGACATGGCAGTAACTTTTTCAGTCTAGAGGGGAAACGAACGAGCCCTGCTGCCGAAATGTTTCACGGAGTGATGGTTAGAAGTTCACAAGTAGCATACTATCCAGATGTCGGACTTATTCCTGTGGGAAGCAATAAATCTTTGGATTGGTTATTGAGGTCTAGAATTTCAAACAGCTAAACCATTGTGAGGAAATGGTCGAACAAAAACCTACTACAATTGAGAAAGACAGTGCCAAAGCACTTGAAACAATCTCCAAACAGCGGCACTGCTACTTTAATAGTTTCCAATTACACGATATTTGCTCGCAAAATGAATAGAGTTTCGTAGGGTCTTGTACTTAATTCCTGCATTTCGACCTAAATAGCATCTGTTTTCCCTGCAAAGCTTGCAGCGTGTTCATGTCAAGATAGCAGCTTCGAGTGTAATTACTCGAGACAATGGCGGTTTCCTCAGCAATATGCGATTCACAAGATTCCACATCACTTCAGAAGTCCCAGACCTGCCTTCCTCCTTTTGGAGCAGGACGAGGAAGACGAGCGAACGAGTTCCCTCTAACAAAGTTAATAACGCCCTGAATAGTCGGACTGAAATTGCCTCAATTTGGCGGTTATTGTGAGCACACATGAATCACAGGTGCTCCGCCGCCGTATGGGCCCCGGCTAGACGGCAGACAGGTAATGGGGCTCTGTCGAAACCAATTCCGGGCATTCCATTTGAATTATTGATAATAGCAAACAAATGCGCAAACTGCGATGCGATAGTTTCAGCTTCCCCAAAGCCCTCGGGACGTCCTGCGGTTGCATCGATTTTGGAATGTGTAAGTTCAGCAGCTAATCTGCATACGAATTTCAAAGTCAAACTCCAGCCTTCCACGAAATTGCAAAGATAAATAGCTCCTAGTACTTCGCTTTCACAAAAGAGTGAAAACTACTTCATACTAAAAAGAAGGAAGTCTGGCACGAAAACGCCTATTATAAACCTGATGAGTGAAATGTTCTCCTGTCTTAAGGAAGTACGATAAAATGTTTTGCATTTTATCTCAAAACTGCAGTTGTATCTGCTCGAAAAGTTTCCTTTTGGTAAATAGCTAGGAAACGTACCATGGAATGAAGTGAAAATTTCTTCTTATTATTCGTTCGCTGAAGCTCTTATAACGATGTTAGACGCTATCGCGTTCCTCACGACGACCCAGGTGAGAAATTTTCATTAAAACACGCAAAAAGTTCTTTCATTAATAGTCGTCTTTTTCGTCTTTTGCGACAGTACTGGCAGGAATATGAAAGTTCTTCTTGCTTTAAGACATCCCATAAAATAAAAGGGAAACATGTTAACGAACTTAAATATCTAAGAAATTACCGCCATCCCTTCCTCATCACGCGTAAGGGAGATTTACTGGACTGAAAAGATTTTTGGAAGAGTAATTGAAGATTATCAGCAAATGAGCGATAGCTCTCCGGGGCGTAATGAAATTAATGAAATGTTTCCGGGAAAAGATAAATTATTTCAAGTTACCCAGGTGCGATGTACATACAATTAAGGTGAGAATTGCATTCCAGATGTGCTTTTTGCTTGCTAACTAAACTTTCATTTGCTTTTGTATTTAGTAGAGTTTTGGATTCAGAGAATTGTGCATTATTTGATTTTTTCGCCAAAAATGCCTTTTTACATCCAATAAGCTTAAAAATCCGATTTTGTCAAAAACCTACCTACTTCCGTTTACTAATCGATACAAATTGAAAATTCAAAAATAACTAGATATATAAAGGGTGTCCAAATTTGAGGTTAGGAAGTAAATTAGCTGTCATTTGATGAAATGTCATATATCTAACTGTCATTCTTTAACATTTCTAAAGTAGAAACGTGGAAAATTTTAGCGATGGAACGCTATACGACTGAACACTTGGCCGATATTTTGTTTCATCAATAATTCTCAAGTCTGTACTTTACATTTATTTTAATAAACTTGAACTTTTCATCTAAAAACAATTTTTTGGTTTTTACAAATTACTTCCTAATCCTAAATTTGGACACCTTTATTTGTGAAATTAAATTCACTGATTTTATAGAGATTTTTTGAGTGAACGTTCGATTTCATGTCACATTTAAAAAAAAAAAAAATAGAGATATAAAATAGATAAAATTATACCTTTCGCAAAAATAACTTGTAACATAACTAAAATGAAATCTCCCTACATATGGGCGTACTGAAAGTTTATAGCAAAACTATAGGGTTAATCCTAGGTCTTATTGTTTTTGAGGCAATCGATGAAAATAAATAAATAAATTTTTATACCTCCCCCTCGATGCTCGAGTCCGACTCGCACTTGGCCGGTTTTTTTTTTCTTTAAAATTTTACAGGTTGGGACATTTTCGTTTATTATTCAGTAACCAACAGACAAACTTCTTAATTCGGTCACTAAGTTATGGTTCACCTGTGTTTTCTAATAGCTTATACCTGTACTTTAAAGTGTTTTGTTTTTTACAATAGAAAGAAATTATTATTTTATGAGGTATCTTTGAACATCTTAAAAAAATATATAATCCTTGATTTTGATTGAGTCAAATTGTTTGAATCTAGTGATATTATTATCATGTGGTGGATTTGTTATAAAATACACTTTAATTTTGACAAATTCTTATACTAAAAGTACATGACAATTAAACAAATTGTTCTCTTTAAAATTTTCGTTTTTTTGATTCTGTCCTCTTCAGAATTTTTCTACGAATAGAGGTTGTATTTTTATTATAATTTTGAAAATTAAATGAGTGGTTCTAATGATGACCAGACTGAAAGACAGTTTTTTTGCAGGCAATCATTTATTCAAAATTGAATACCTCTATAAAAACAGATTTTATTTAGAGAAATTTAAAATGAAATATAATTTCGGTTCATTGTGCGTTTTAAATAAATAAAACGGTTTGGCCACACTCAGTTGTTTCGCCAATTTCAGCCATTTCTAAATGAGATTTTTGCAAAGTCAATAAACAGCCGGATGAAATGGGAAAACAAACCCAAATAGATCCTCCTTATTCATATTAAAATGCCCATTCCGCCGGGAATTCGAGCGGGTATTATTCCTGGCGGTATCGATTCAGATTTAATACCGCATCCCTGGCCCCGTCCGGAACCATCCTGAACCCCGGTGCTCATTTACAGTGTATTAATCAGGATAAATGCTTGTTTGTCTCTGTGGTGGAACCTTCCCGGGCATCATTTAGCGCTCCAGAGGATACAGCTTAGCTCCCGTAAATTTGAAATGAGCACCGCTGAGCGGATTAAACCGAACCAAATCTGTTGCCGTTCCAAGTTTTGTGCATCCTTTGATCCTCTTTTTCGGCGGAAACTTTTGCCGGATTGAATGAAGTGCGGCTTTATTGAGGATTGCGATCAAAAATGCCAGGGAAAATTTATGCTTAATTTAAACATTGCAAATGCTGGAGGTTGTAAAAGGAATGCAAGAAGGAGCTTATAATCCTAAGCTGTGTCTGAGTATTATATTATTATACATATATCTACAATTATACGTCAATGCGGCATAAGATAAAAAATAGTTTATCTTTTCAGTCTGCGCTTTTTGTTTGAATCACGCAAAGCTTTTCCTTTATTCTTCGTATCTTGTACAGCTCCTTGCTTTTCAAACATCTAACAAAAGATAGATGAGACTGATTCTTTTCTGTAGATTTCATTAAATCCACATCGACCTTCTCCTTCCACCCTTAGCCACAGTGCATTCGAAAAGGGTCCAAGAACTGAAAATTAGTTCTAATTGGCGAAAGGACTTACTCTTAGTGGTCCTTCCTCAAAAGTGGACATTTAATTGGATTTAGGAATGAAATTAAGCATTTCGTATCTGCTCCACGTTCCAAACTCGCCGTCTTACCCCTTTTCGGGAAGAAACTTAATTAAAAACTTTTCCCGGAGTTGCAATTCACGGCGAAAATGTACCTAATACGATTTAAGTGAGAATATATCTGCAATAAAAATTTGCCCAGAGCAGTCGTTTCCTTCTTAGCTCGCGGGGTACAAGACTTGCAGCTTTTCAAGAGTTCTTCCTTTTTAGAGTTTACCCGTTAAAAGCGCAAAACTTTTCGCTCCAAAGATGCTATTCCATCGCCACCATACTTTATTTTTTATTTTTTCACCGAGTCAACCTAAAGGAAGTTGTAAAAATGCTGAAAAGTTGGAGCCATTAAATTTCAGGCCACTTATGGTGTTTGAAAATCGTTCGTCAGTGGGAATGGTTTCAACCTCCACGTTTTTCACGAAATTTGAATTTTATGAAAAAAGAAAAAGAAATAAATAATACCCAATAAATTTATCTTGGTCAATTGAGTTAAATTTTCCAACAGTGAAGAAAAATTGAATTTAATATCAATTTTCTACACTTTTAAACATCCAGCAGCACAGCTGTTCAACAAAGCGCCCCAACTCAATAAAGTTATTTTTGATTAGGTACTACCTGCTGGCTGCTGCTAATTGAATAAATTTCAAAGTCGCTTTATTTCATTTATTAATTTTAATTAAAGATTTGTTTTTTCATGAGTTCTACGAATCCTTTTTTTTTTACATAAAGCTAAATTAATAAGAAAATACCTTTGAGGCTTTATGGAAATATAACGAAATTTTAAAGAATTTAGATGAAAATTAAGATTTTAAGAATCGCTGATCTTTAATCTAATCTAAATTAAATAAACTCAAGTTTTTCATGTTTTTATTTAAAAAAAAGGTAAAATTGTAAGTAAATTTTTTAGAAAGTGTAATTGCAGAAGGCTTTTATTCAGAACCTGGCTTTTTTGAAGAGTGTTCCTTTTAAAACAAATAGTTTTTGTATGTGAATTAACGACACCTTGGATCAGAAGAATTGAGAGCAATTTTCTGATACTCGTGATATAAGGCGATTTTAACGACGCTCGCTCAACCCGATGGCTTATATTTTAAAAAATTGAGCAAAAGCTGAGTCTCTATTTTTTATATAGAACGGTGAGATTCAAATTGAGATCGAGTTTGGCTTTTCTATAATATATAAAAGTCGAGCCTAAGATTTTGCTTAACTTTTTTTAATACGAGCTAATTTTTATTTCGAGACACTATGACCTTTGATCTTTATTAAAAAATAAGCATCACGACAGAGGTCTAAAGAACTAAATGGCAGTCTTTTACCTGCTCAAATTTGAAATAAATTAAGAAACTACAGATCCTCATCCCATTGTCCAATTTTTTGTATTTTAATGCATTAATGCATAAATAAAGTTTGATCAAATACCCCTCTCCTTCTCCGAGGAAAGTTTTTTTCGTATTTCAATTACCACATTGAAATCTACTTTTTCTTCTGTCTGCCGCCGAAAGATTTTTTTTATGTTTTAAATACCTTTTAAGTTAGATAATCTTTGGTTTTTGTTCCTTTTACTATACAATTTATTTGCTACAATTTGTTCTAAAGCTCATTAACAGCTTACTTTTATAAAAAGATCTGCAAGTGTCTCACACTAAAATGTCTCTGTAATTTTCACTTGTTTTAAATTCCTCACACTTCGAAATTCTTCCAGAAGATTACACCCACAATTGAAGTTAATCCCAGAAAAATCACTAAAATATAATTTATAAGTCGGCTGGTGCCCAAAAACAGGGTGGCCCGGTCAAAAATCACCCTCTGGAGCAGCGAGAAAGCGAAAAGGATAATTAAAAATAAATAGCCAAGGGACTAAAGGAGATTCCCGGAGCGACCCCTGAGACCCGTCCAGCCCCAGCGAGGCCCACCGCAGTCGAGTCCATTTGTCTTCCGGTGCTAATTTCATTGAGTAAACAGCAAAATTGATGGTGGCACTGGAAAATCTGACAATTTTTCAAGTTTGCGCATTTTTCTTAAATTTTCGCGAAGGCACACAGGGTGACAGGGTGTTTTGGGGAAAAGCGAATGGTGAAAATTTGTTCATCGGTTAATTTTGGCCCGCCGGAGGTGCTTTGCCGGATTATCCCTAATTATTTTTAGGGTGAGAACTACTCTAGCGAAAGTCCGGTAATCCCGTCCACTCTCCGGCTGGCAGGGGCTACAAAAGGGTTCGGACTAAATTAATTATAGAGCCGGAATGGGAGCGCTTTGTGTCAACGAAGTTCATTGGCGGCTGGGATGGGTGCGGACCCGTTTTCAGGCGCACTGTCTCCATGTCCTCAATAATTAATTTTCCCACAGGAAATGTTTACTTTGGGTGTACTATCAAAATAGCTAAAATTTGTGGGCAGATGGGCTTATTGGAGTTTCGAAAAATTGTTTTGTTACGCACAAATCCAGATCGAATTTTGCTTCGAAGTAGAAATCTGGAATTGGTATAGAGAGAGGCATATATCAATAAATTTTCAGGTTCCACAATCCACGTAGAGGAAGAGGGTGCTCATCCCACACATCATCAAACAAAACCTTTCATATAAAATATGTAGAGACCCACGTCGCTAGCCGCTGATCCCTGATGGGGCTCAGCACAAAAATCCATTAAAGTGATGAACGGGGCCCAGTCAAATGGAATCTGTGTGATGAAGCATTTGAAAAATGGAGGCATCCCGGTTTTTCCAGCTCATACGACCGGCTGGCATAGATTACGCCAGTGATTAAGTGGCTCTCTGTTCCCAAATTGATTTTGCTCGAAAAAAAGGAATTGCTTGTTCTCTACGGAGCCGCGATTCATTCTCCCAGGATATCCGCCGAGGACGACGTTCCCGGGTCTTGACATTGTTCCCTCAAAGCGGATATTGACGAATCGCAAAAGTGGTTCGCTAGCGCACTAACGTGAGTTAGACTCTGCAGCCCCAGCTCAAGCAATTATTTTTCACGAATGAAATTTTCTATTGTGGACGTTGCATTGGAATTCTATAGTGGATGGGCGCAGTTTCCAATATCAGGAGAAAATCGATGTTCAAAGTTTAAACAATGAAAATACAGAAAAAAATATATTTTAAATAGCATTCGAATATGATTGTTTTATAATTGTATAGATTTATTGTTGAAAGTTTTTTCAATTCCAGGTAACTACCTACAATGAAAGAAATTTACATACATACTCGTATATGTAGTTATCGCACTATCTTACGGATGCCAAAACTATAAAACTATATTCTCTCATCTATCCGTATTAGGGATGCTAGAACTATAACTATAGAGCTTTTTACTATAATATATATGCATATTGCAAAAATTATTAATATCGTAAACATTTTCTCAGTGTATCTTCATCCTAAGTTAAACCTCAATTTAACTCTTCTTACATAGAGTTTTCGTTGATTTATTTTACACAAAGTGAAGATATTTAGTACAATTTTTTATATTTAGATGATAGATATAATTAATATTAATACCATGCTTCCATATCCCCAAAATTTTGGGATTTAGAATAAGTGATTTAAAAGTGTTTCCATCTAGTAGCGCGAACTCATTTGATGTTTTAAGTGTCATATTTTAATTATCGCTAAAACTAAATTTCGCGATTCTTAAAACTTTAAATGCGATTATCGCAAAACCACGTTTTTCCAGCTCGTCCTCAAGATTCAGTAAAAATCTACTGGTCTAATCGCTTCCAAATGTTATATTAGTATCTACAATATTCAGCACACATTCCTTTATCAACTTTACCACTGGAATTATTCAACCTATCATAGATTTTTTTTTATCTTTGTAGTATTTTCATAATTTTAAACATATATCTATTTATAATTTAAAATCAATACTGTTGCATTCAATTCAATTTTCATATTGTATTATATTATTTCACAGGACTCTTATATTTTAGTGTAAGAGTCCCACGTTACGTGGGAATAGCTTGCTTGCGGTTTATGGAACTGGCTTAGAGCTTATTTTGTGTTCATTGGGTTATTTAGATTTAATGGTATGGAGTTACATACCATCAAAAAAAGCTTTAAGCTCCATGCCATAAAAAAATATATAGTGCCTCCCATGCATTATATGTATGTACATATGTACATCATATAAGTTTTCTTTTAAATTCGGGTTTTGAAATATTAAGGATTTTTTTTTTCTTTCATATTCTTAGATGCATAATGCAATTAAAAATGTATGCCAGGTTTGGACTTTGCAGGAAATTTCATATATTAACTAATACCATAGACACACAGAGGTTGCAATTACGTATTTTGCTAATCTCAGCCTCAAAATCCGGAAAAAACGACGAATTTGGGACGAAATCTACTCGGCGAAATTACATAAGAAATACGTACATAAATACGTAAATAGAACAGAGACATCCACTAACAAATAGTTAAGCAAACAAATGTTCATTTTTGTGTCAGCTGATGCTATTTACATTGCAAAAGACCTTCTTATTCATGCGAGAATCATCTATAAATTTTTTTTCCGAATTCAGTATTTCTACTTCTCAGAAAGTGCTAGTACGATTCTACAAATCACAAAATAATTAACGTAAGCAGAACATGAATTCATCTCTAAAAATTTAGCAAACTCTAAAATGATATTAGTTTCACTAAATTATTTTGTAGAACGTTTGATAATAAAATCATACCCACATCCATTCTGATACTTTACACAAATAACTTAAACTCGTGAAATTAGCTAAACTGTCAAAATCACTGTGTATCTTCTTTGTAATTTCTAAGTTAATAAGTTTAATAATTTGAAAATTGCGAATTGAGTTCAACATACATTAATCTTTCTTTTTGGAACTTAAGAAGTTCTATCAGACGATTTCTTTCAAATTTACAATGGTGCAAAATATTCTCGTTTTTTGTTTAAAGAAAAGTCGTGAGAAACACAGTGCATGTGGATGTTCTAACTGGCGAGTCATAATAAAATTGTCAGTTTCAATTACTAGACGGTCAGTTGTTTGACCTTTCGAGTCACGCCGACTGCAAGGGATGAAAAAGTGCGACAATTCTGTATTTGTGTACGCCTTTCAGCTTGCAACTTTCGCTATAAATCTACCGAAAAAAAGACAGAGGAAAACTCCCGACTATCATGCAATGTCGCAATTGATCGCGGGGGAGGAGCACCGTCCATCCTGGGGAATTTAATCGACGATCATCTATCCTCATAAAGGGAGCACTTCGGATGCTGCACCCGAGCCAGCAGTCCTGAATCCGTCCAGCACCATAAAATTTATTATTTGCCCGGGACTCGTTTTCATTTTTTGGAACAGATGTCCGGATGTAGTACATCATAGCCACTGCGTGTCCAGCGCTCCATTATTCATCCGTCATGTCCATTTTTGCATTGATTAATTACTTTTCCAGTTCACCATGGAAATTAGTGTTAATTTAACAAATTTACAAAAATTTGCCACTGGAGGAACTCATTGCGGCATAAATCAATTTGGGATGACGGGTAACAGGGCCCATGCCCTTCGTGGCAACTCCAACTGGGAACCAATGTTCTGGACCGACATCTGGTTGCCTCGAATTAAGTCAACCCTAGAGGAAATGGAGTGGACTGCGGGTTAAAGACGGGTGTTATAACACGAAACAAAATTCCACATACTCAAATCCCCTTCCGCCGGACTATTCCTATCGATTTCATTTTTAGTGCATTTTCACCGGAAAAACTCTTCCGATCACAAAACCCTTTTGGGAAATTTTGTTTTACATCTGTCTGCACGAAGGCACTAAACCTGTGCCGCAAATAGCCCCCATTAGGGCCAGATCTTGTCGGTGGGAAAGTACCTACCAAGGGAGACGATTTGTTTTTGGAATTATTGCAGTTTCTTTCTCTGATTTACTGCAACAAAAACAAATCGAGGTAAATCACAGGAGACCTGACTTTTCCTTATTTCTTTAGGTTTTCATGTCCCCCCCCCCCCCAAACCACTCGTTTCGGAAACTGAAATAAAAATGTGAACCCGAAGATTTGTAGGGACTATGTGGCATCTGCGAATTATACTCACTGAGTGATTTTGGTCGAGTGATAAAGGTATGAGTAATGATAACAGCCAGCGAACAGAGTAAATCGGACATTTTTCAAACGAACAAAACTCCCAGTCGAGGGACTTCAACAAAGGCAAGAAGTTAAGGTGGAGAAGATACGGCTGAAAAAAGGATGGTGGATGAACTCGAGCTCCTAAAGAGGATTTATGTGAAAGTATGATGGGAATTTGCTCCTCGTTTTTATTTTTCCGTATTTTTTTTGGAAAATGTTCAGAGATGCTTTTCCAGAGATAAAAATGGGACAGAAGTGGAAAGAATTGCTGCATTTTTTAAAGGAATGAGGATGAAGTGCAACTTTAGGTTCATTCGAATTTATGTATTTAAGCAGGAGTCCTTCCACTCACAACTAATAAAAATAGAATATTGTAAAACAATTTTTAAAAGCAAGATGAATATTGTAAGTTTAAACTGTCATATGTACAAATATGATACAAATATATTAAAGTTTCAAACTTCATCATCATCAGCTATCAGTTTCCGAAGCAAAAAACTATTTTATGTAGTTTCTGTTCTGTTAACTCATGCAATTAAAAACAATTTTTTTTATCCAATGGATTTATAGTTATAAATATCGATATTTTAACTAATATCTCATAGTAAATTCACGTGCTATTTATTAATAGTATGATTTTTTTAAAGTAATATTAAGAAATAATTCTACACTTAGCTTGGTATATTTAATAAAATATATTTAATATTTTTTACAGGGTAGAATTAACTCTATTTCTACTTTCTTTTTCACGCACTGCGGGAACTAAGCTCATAGAGCATGCTTTCCTATGTGTTTTATTTTTATTTTCAAACAACGTTTTCATGTGGGAATCGAACCCACAACATCAGAATGGCATCTGAAATATTTACGTGATGTTTATTCATAAAATATTTCAGATGCCATTCTGATGTCACGTATTGCATGGCATTATTTCATTGAACTTTTAAAAATATTTAAAAAATAAAAATTATTTGTTATTTTTGCTGATGACTAGGGGTTTTAGTGACTACATTTATCATTGTCATATTTTAATTGTTTTCACTTATTTATATTTTCCTTTTTTGTATCTATTTGTATCCATTTCAATTGAATAATCACTAAAGTCCATTTTAACGCCTATTGAGATAGAGATTTTTATTGAGATTCTATCGAAATATCAAGGTCTCAAAATTGCCTACTTGTAGGGAAAATCCAATAGATTGTCATATAGATTTTGCGAAATCTCACAAAATCTCAAGATTTTAGGAGATAATCATGATTATTAGTTTAATGTTTTAAATTAAATACAGTTTGAATGGAAAAATAAATCGTTTCGAGCTTACAAATTTTAGAAGTAATATAAATAATTACTTCGTTATTATATCTACATATAATAAAACTGAACAAAATATAATTTTGTAAGCTCAAAATTAGCTTAGAACATAACGCTAAATTAGTTTCCATATTTCTTAGTTTATTGCAAAATTGCCTTAAAGAATGCAAATTATTATTGCGTAACACTCAATTTATAGGCCAGCCATCAGTAATAAAATATGCATATGAATGCCGCCATTTCATTTTTAAAACTTTTTTATCACTTTACCTAATGTATTTTCCATCTTGTTCTTTCTGCAGTGAATTATACAATTTATATTGTTTTCTTACATAAGACTAAAAGCGGAACTAATGAGATATGGTCTTAAAATGAGGTAAAAAGTGTAATTCCCCTCGCCATGTAATAATTTCAATAATTAAATTAACACAAACGTTCTTCACCTTCAACTCATTGTGGACTTTGATGGGGAATTCATATTAAATTTATCATCGCTTGAACGTGATGTACAAATTAAACGATAATCTCCGATTTACGATGGCACTTTTTCCGGGCAAAAGCTCTCTATTGATTTTTTTATTTTTGCTTCTATAGTGGACAAATATTTTTTCTCTCAAAGATAAGACGGCACTTGAAAAAAATTTTGTTTTCAACTCGTAAGAACGCGTTAAATTAGCCACTGGCTGATCTAAATTCAAAATATGCCCAGAGGGAACCCCGGAGCTTAGGTGTTTATGTTTTGTTCAGTCGAAATTTGCATCTAATTCAGCATATAAAGGTAAACTGAAAATATCATGAGTTAATTCGCATTGGGTCGACCGAATAAGTAGTTCGTTAGCAAAAAATGAAGCAATTTTCAGTACTTTTCGCCTTGGTGGTTTTCTGTGCTTGTTATTTTGGAACTGAAGCAAGTGAGTATTATTTGGATATCATAGATATTTTAAATTTATGTAAAATTTTATTTGTTAAGGTTCTCTACCTGTCTGTAGTTATGGACCAAATAAAGTTGCTGTAGTTCAGAATCAATTTTTCATTGAACGTAGCGAAGATGACTGGTGTCTAAGACGAGTGGACTGCACTCAAGATCTAAAAATCAAAATTTTAGAGTGAGTCTGAAAAAGAAGTTTCAAATCAAATATTTAACTAAACTTCTTGTTTGTTTTTAGATGTAAGGACATTCCCTGTCCACAAGATAAAAAATTGAATCAGAGAGAATTCCCTGACTGTTGCTGCGGAGGTCGCCGCAATTTTTCTTAGACTGACTAATTGAAATAAATTATTTGTTTCAAACTGAGAAAATACATCAATTCAAAATTTAATCAGTAAACAATAAATCTTTCTTTTTTGAAATCATGAATTACATTTATAAAAATTAGTTTTTGTTTTTACGGATATATTAATTCTGCAATACGAAAAATACTATTAGTATGCGTTTTTCATTTATAAAGTAACCTCACTTTAGATTCAGCATTTCTAAAGAAATTTAAGTTCCGATGGTAAACTACATATTTATTCGGCTAATGATTTCTGTTTAAATTAGAAAGCTGTTAAAAGCTTTTAGAAATTGTTCCACTGAAACTGAAAATGAAACTATGTTGTAAAACTGTGTACCTATTTATATGTAAATTTTGGGCTTAATGACACTGTTTTTGAATTAAATTAAATCAATTTCAAATTAATTAAATCTTAAAACTAATATAGTTTCGAATTGAATGAATCTTTTCTCGAATGTGTTTCGTCTGTAGTTCAAAGCAAAACTTTTTGATATGAAGACATATGACCATTTAATAAAGTCTGGTTATGGAACCGTCATGATTTAAATGAAATTGTGACCATAATTCTGACGAGGTTGTGAGTATAGGCGAAAGGGGTTGAATAAATCTTTGACTATTTCTTCACTAATTTAAAAACACTAGTTGTTTTTTTTCTTAGAGAGTAATAAAAATAAATTTATATACTAATTCATTTTAATTTTCTTTCAAAGGTAGATAATACTTTTCACTATAAAACCAAAGTAAATAAGTATTTTTCCTCAAAATTGATCGCATTAAATTTTTGAAGTATATCAGTTTTCTATGAATAGCTAGACAGAGAGAATTGCACTAAACTAAAAGGGATCCCTTAATTTAATAAATGATTAAATTGGATTAATTTTTAGCGACTTGAAATTGGAAAGTTGAATGGTTGTGTTTATATATTTCATTTTATTCTAATTTTAGCTGAAAAAAACTTCTGAAAACTAATATTCGTTAAGTATTTGAAACTCATTCTACTACAATACAATCCTAATTTAGGGTACCCAAAAAGTCTCCCTAAAACAAGAGGAAACAAGCTAAACACGTAAAAGGGATACCTGCAGTAAAGCCAGAAACTTTCTGTTTTACATAAACAGCATGCGGTGCATATCTGTGAGTTTCTGTACTGAACACAAAGTTTAATTTCCTGTCAAAGCTGATGAACTTCATCCTTTGTGACCTGTACAATATTCATTACAAGACTTGTTCATCCCTAAATTTCAGCGAAACGAGGACATGAAAATGTACAGGGGAGAAAACTGGGACTATACAAACAAGGCCGTACTACACAAATTCCTGTCCCCGTTTGTTTTCTTTGTTGACATTTTCCTATCAGCAGAAAACCACCGAAAAGTCCTTCGTTAAAAAGGATATCTTTCTTGTCTTGCCGGGCTCAGAGGGGTTGCAAATTGCAGTGGTCCTCTTGGAAGCTGCACAGAGCGTCCTTCTAATGGAAACAAGCTAAAGCAGCTCGTCCAGCTCCTTGATGCCGGGAATCACGGTCCAGTGCTATTTATTTTTCGGAGCATCTCAAAAAAATAAAAAACTTTCTATCCGCTTGGAAGGCGGACTTAGTCCATGCGGGGCGGCGCAGGAAGAGCATTGGGCGACAGTATGCAAATGAGCTAAGAAGAGGAAAATTAGTGCAACTTGATAATGACGATGAATATGAAACCCGCCTCGGATTGCGGCTCTTCGTTCTGCAAGGAGGGAAAAGAAAAAAATGTCCCATAATACACTCAACTCTGACAGTGGCGAACTGAGTGCCACCCTGTGAATATTCATAATTTCGGGGATGGCTTTCGCTGGGCAGGCGACGTGAAAATTGAATTCATGAATCGTCCCAATTAATTTAAATACGGAGTAATTTGCTCGAACTCCCTAGCGACAAAATGATGCCACCGGTGGTTTTCGGGTGGGTCATGGCAGTGCACGACCTGATCATGCTCTAGAGAGCAAATTAAGTGGACTTTTTGGACTTAATTAATTCAAAACGATTGCCTCCGTCTTCCTTCCGTGTTAAGGAACTGCAGGGGATTGAAGGTAGTTTTAGACTCACTTTGTTTCAACAGTGGAATTGCTAAAACAGGCTAGCACTCAGTATACGTAGTAAAATCAGAAATGAAAATTGCAGTTCTGAATACTTTCTTATAAATTTTTGTAATTATTAACATAGATTAAACACATGAAAGATTTAATTTAAAAGTTAAAAATAAATTCCCGGAGGCAAAAAAGCAAACCTTTAATTAAAAGTTTTCGATTACATTAATTGTTTTACTAATATGTATCCCGATTTAAAATATTCAGTTCAAAAATACGTCGAGGACCACTGAAAGAAAATTGAGTTTGCTGACGATAAAATTGCTTTTATTATAAATCGAATCTACGCATTAATACTTTTGTAAATTTAACAAACTGAATAAACTCGTCTCTGAATTATTTAAATGTTTATTCATCACTTTCGTTGCAGGGTGTTTTACCAGCGTAAAATAATAAAGTTATCAACACACGAAAGGCGGTATTTTAAATCCAGAGCAAGGAATGTTAAAAAAATCAAATAATTAAATGGATGATATTTAATTACTTTTATGGTATTTCGCCCTTAACCTCTTTCAGGAACAAATTTTTGAAAGTTGAAAAAACTGGTTTCAAGTTATATTTTTAAAAGAAAAAATCATGAAATCTGATCAAACTTTACACACTTGTAATTAATTTATCAAATATTTCCGATATTTTTGCCCATAAACTAAAATTAAACTAAAATGAAGGCAATTTTTAAAATATTTTTAAAGCTGTGAAATTTAAGTATACTGCCATACTACAAAGTTTTTGGTTTTATTATTGAAATATTTTAGATTTTATTTATGTTTTCTAATTAAAAATTGTAACTAAAATTGCGTTTCCACAATAAATAAGAGCAATCGATCTGAATGGCTTCTCTTTTTTTTAAATATTTGTTACAATAGAACTTTTTTTGCATACAGTGTTAAAGCTTAGTGTTTTTAAGTGCAACTTCTTAATTGCTATGAGCCTGGTTCATTTTTCCATATTCACCTAACGAGGTTGCTAGACTGAAACTCGTTAGATTTTATGTAGATTGCAGAAGCTCTACAAATTATAAAACAAATCCCGATCCACCACCAATTGGGAAGCTTTTTCTTTTTATAGCTTTGAAGTCATGTTAAGCTTCAAATTAAATTTTAAAAGCTGGTCTAGTGTGGCAGAAATTTGGGAAAATATCTGATAATGAAATTTTATGACAGACTCATCTAAAAGGCAAACATTTATACATTTCCATTAAAATCCCATTTTATTTCAATTTTGCCATGTTCACCTGAAACTCATGGGTTGAAAAAATAGGGGAGCTTAATCCAGGTAAACTATACGGCGTGGGAAGCTGTTTTCCACGAGTATCTGAGTATCTTTTTTATGGAACTCCTGTCAGAGGCGAGTGAAATGTGGACTGTAACTTGGTGCCTCAAAATTCGATAGGCATTAAAGTGAGAAACGCCTCAATAATTCAAAACCGAAATTACTGTACGACTCCGTGCGGCTGGTTAAATTTATGTGACCGAACGTGTGAGAGATTTTACTACAGTGCGTGTATATTTAAGGGGCACAGGGGGCACCTTTCCACTTGGCAAATTGCGCCCTTAATGCTGGGGCCCATTTTCGAGCTCGAGAGTGATTTAGAGGTGGCACGAAGCAATTTTATTGCGGTAACAAAGTGAAATTGAGCTGCAATCGATTTGGGGCCACACCAGGCGTCAGGGCAAAAGATTCGGGAAGTTGGTTAAATTTATTATCTCTCCCTGACATAAGCCAACGTGGCGATAACCCGGCTTCAAATGAAGCAGTTCGGTAAAATGTTCGCCCTTCCCGGGGTGTAGCAGAGGAACCATACAAGGCCTCATTTGATTGCCGCCGATAAATCATTCAAAATCTTAAGGAGCCTAAGGAAGCTGTGCCCGGTTCAAGACGGATGAACGCTGGAAATGATACCGAGTCGAATTTTATTGACTGTGAAAAATTTTATTGAGCGTACTTTGCGAGCAATACATTAATTATAAGTTTTTACCGCAGGAGCCGTGATGACGGTGGGCTACGATTCGAGGGTTTAAATCGGCTTATCTGGCAAAGAGGCTGCAGACGAAGCAGTTTCGGGGAGCTTATCGAAAGCTGAGGAAAAAAAAATTGGAAACAATTTCGAATTTTGACCCTTTTGTCCCGACCCAGACCTACATTTTGTTATCTTGACAGAGTTTTTCTGTTACACTTTCCCACAAACGAAATTTATCACCACTGCTCCAAAGCATTTGTAATCTTCGTGCTTTAGGTCAAGGAAATATTATAAATTAGTGAGGCAGGGAATGGAACGTAATTACTTCTAAATGCGACGCTTAGTCTTAACTATTCCGCCAAAGATGAAGCACTCTATTCCCTCGGTTATCTTAGGATTTCTCTTTATTACATTCGTCGCTGAAGCAAGTAATATTCGTTCAGTTAAAGTAATTTAAAGTTGTTTGCGAAGCTTTTACTTTTCCTTTCCAGCTACTATCCCACATTGCTTCTTCCCGGCAACAAATCATGTATTTTTCCCTGGGGACACATATATCCATTATAAAAGGAACGGACTGTGCGAAAGCCATATCACTTGTCAACAGGACTACAACTTAGACATAAAGGAGTGAGTGCTTCCTCACAAGAGGATTGCTATTTCATTTTCAAATCTTTCTATAAATTTCAATTCAAACAGATGCTCTGACTACTCTTGTCCTTTGAAAAATGGCGGTACACTTGGCTTGTTCCCGGATTGCTGCTGTGATCCAGTTAATAACTAAATTTCATAGTTGTGCCATAAATTGCGAATGAAATAAAAAGTTTTCTCTTGCCAGTCTAAGAAGTTTTAAAATGTTTATAGTTTTGTTTAAAAAAAAATACCTATACATATTAAAGTCGTCGAGAATTTAAATGAGCTTTAAAACGTCACCCCTTTATTCATCAACAAGTCCTTAATTTGGAGCTGGAGTGACAAATATAGCCTACGGGATCTCCCTGTTCTATTATCTATTCTAAATATGACTGATGAGCTTAATTTAGGGGAAAATTAAATGATTTTATGACACTGTTGAAAATTAATTAATTCCACTGAGAAATACTTTTAATTCATTCCATACAGAGTAAAAGTTGAAGTAAATAAATGTGTAGCAAATATGAATTTATATTTTATAAGAATTAAGAGTCTTGAATCCAGCTGGACAAAAAATGAACTAGTCAATATTCAAAGTAAAATAGAATAAAATACTACCAAGTTTTAAATCTACGGCTTATTATCAGTATGAAAACTAATAATAGAATCTACAGTGCGTGAAATTATGTTAGATAAAGACTTTGTTGTTAGTTTCTTATTTTTAAACGTTCTGTTATTTGAAATTCCATTAAATATCTTAAGAAAACTTTATACCAATCCAAATTTACTTTTTTTTTTTTTTTGAAGGTAAAAACAAAAAATATTAGCGCAGAAAAGAAGTAAGATTTACATGTGAACTACGAAGTGCCTTTAAATTAATATCGTAGTTATTTTTGTACAAAAGCCTTAACAAAGTAATATAAATGCAAAGCATATTAAATAAATATATGCTTATGTATATTTTCCCTGGAATTATAAGCAAATTTAAATATTATAGTATAGTTTTAGGAGTACCTATAATCTCTTGCTGCCTTTAAATTTGTTTCGCTCACTGTACGATAAGATCAGCAGATTTTGTCTCTTTAATTATTAAAGGACGAGGAATTCCCGAAAATCATAAAGGTTCTAGCTCGGTCGGATTAAGTTACATATAAATTTTATCAGTCAGTAAAACTATTTAAGTATATATGTGTATATTATGTATTATAATACAGCATGTATAATGAATGTAACTGAAGATGGGCAACATTAAAATAGCGTTGTATGTTTGAGACTCCCTAAAAAGGGGCACATTTATCCGTCACGTTGTATCTCCTTTTAACAAGAAATTCATCATCGGAATGTGGAAAATCTGCCAAAAATGAAAAACGACCTGCCTGCCACCAGGAGTATCAACAGACATAAAATCTTTAAAATTTTCTCGGATTCATGAACATTTTATGGGAAATGTTCTCTCTGCGGATGGGCTGCGAAAGCCTCCCTTTTTACGTCAAATGCCATGACCCGCAGCAGGAGACTGACATCTTGCTCAGGCAACCCGGCGGCGCCCTCATAATTAATAAACGAAAATACGAGCAGCGATAATCACATTTTGTCCCGCCCATTTGTTTGCCGTCAAAGCCGTTATCATCGCAAGATTAAGCCTTACACGGGGGTAATAAGTTTTGCACTTGAAATAATCAGATTTTGGGCCCTCTGTTTATCATTAGGCAAACATGCCGCCCCCGCACTCGACACGGATACCACCCCCACGAGTACCTGAAGGGCTCGAATATGTCACACCTGAGGAGGTCCGCCCCCCAGATTGCCTCCACACGTCACGTAGGTTGTGTACCAAAACAAAACCAGCATCCCCGACATATTTTCCGCTGAGAGTCTTCACAATAATTCGCCAAATAGCATACAGGTGAAAATCGGGATGGTGTAGGAGACGCGGGCACCTTGACGCGGAAAATTGCCTCAGGACAGGAACTTTATCACGTGTGACGGTGTAAAATGCTCTAAAGTTTCTAGGCGACCCTAAATTCCGCGCGCCCCTGCAGAGCTCCTCGTTTAAGTCCTACATTACTACATATGTTCCGCCGGGTGTAGCACAGGTGGGGTTTAGGGCTCCAGTGCCGTCGCCGCATCTACCCGGGACCTTCCTTCCGCCCTGCCGGTGCTCTTGCCAACCAGCGCGAAGATTAATCACTCCGCCGGGAGATGTCTTCCCCGAGGAGTTCCCTGGCCATAAAAGGGCTGAAAGGCATGTGCATTTATGTTAATAGGTGCTCTGATCAGCCACCCGCAATTGCTTCCGCCCGCCTCCCCCAAAATCTTCGTTTTCCCGGACGGCAGTGTTACAGTCGGCAAAAACATAGCCCCAAACAAAAATACACATATAAAAAAAGTCATAAATCTTGCTTAAACCCTGCGCTTCTCCCCATGGAGTGTCTGGATCTGGGTCTGGATCTTCAAATGGATGTTGTTGCAGACGTTGGGACTTCTGCAGACTCTCTGCATCCAAGCCAATTGCACATTTTCAAAACCGTCGGACAAGCTTTCAACCTCCGACTGCAGCTGGAAAATTGTTGCTAATTGCTTCGAAGTCAACCCAGCCGCTGAATGAACTTGTCGCTCGGAGGGTATTAACCTCAAAAGCTGGATTTGCGGTTTAAATCAGGGAAATAACTGGTATTTTTCAATTTTTAAACTAAAAAAGCTGAGGGAAGTTGTCACAGTAGAATAAAATAAAGTACACCAAATTGTTGCATATATGATGCCCTTTTTCGTTTCTGTGAAGATCTTCAAAAGTTAGTTTTTTTTTTAAAAAAACGGCGTATCTAAACTGTTATTTTTAACCTATTTTAATTTGAAGCGAAGAAAAGCAAGCTCAGAAGCTTAATATTTTTTTCTGGCTTTTTATATTTTCGAGCCAGAAATAACAAAATTTGAACCTTTTTATTTTTTTCTCCTAAAAATAAAACGCTACATTGGCCAAGCTGGCTTTCAATTTTCACCAGAAAAATAAAACTACTACGCTAAGCTGGCTTTTTATTTTCGCCAGAAAAACAATCAAGCCGTTGAGCTTTTTTCTCTTAGCTGAAAATTATTATCTGTCGAGTAACAGGTAAAGAGAGCTTTTTTTTCAAAAAAATTCATAACTGGTTCGGTCCCTGGTTTAAACCTACTTGAGTTTTATTTCGAAGAGTTTTGGACAAACATTGCTAAAAGTTTTCTTATTAATAAAACTAAATATTACTCTTGAAATGATATTTTGACTCTATACATACTAAAATGTTTATTCATGTAAGAATTAAAAATTCTTCTTTAAAAAAAGAGTTTGACAGGATCTTGCTCAAAGGGAAGCGAGTGCAAAAGGGTTCTAACTTCGTTGTAAATTTTTTCCATAACTTGATTAGTTTTACACTAATGTGTTAAAACAAGAACACTCGAAACTGCGAGGGAACCAAGTTATCTCCATAAAACTGTTTACAAAAAGCAAATTTAAAACGAGGAAACCTGCACGATAAACACTTTTTTTTCGAGTTTTTGTCTGTTCCTTTTATCAAGGTAAATATTCCCAGCGTCCTCAATTTCAACCCGCACTAAAAGTCGCGTTTATTGCAAAAAACATGGGAAAAAACAGTCGCAAGCAGAACATGACTAATTTTGCTTCTTTTTATTCCTGCCTTGCTTGTAATGAATAACGAAAAATTTTCTATACAACTTTTTCGCCAGAAATGAATTCCATTCAAAAGAGGAGTGAGGCAGTCAAATTAAATATGTAATTTGCATTTCGCGAGCAGCACCTAGGCAACTAGGCAAACTGCACTTCATCCTCAATAAATTATTCATATGAAAGTGGTCTTACACTTCAGCGCCCGCCGATGCGGGTAAAGCAGAACAAGAGGGGTCCACCGAATATGAGTTCAGAAAGTGCTTCTGTTCGGTTTGCAGTGGCTGGTCCAGGTTAAGTATCAAAAGCTAATCCCGAAGGATAGACCGCAGTCTGGAAGGGGTTGAGGTCAAACCAGAGGACACCTCTAAAAATCATGGATAGTCTGTTATGCTGGCCTAATCCCCATATGTAAACATGCTTGAAAATACGTGACCAGAATCCGTAGAACTGAATCCCGGTCCTGATTCACTTCCTCGTCCTACAAGTCCTGTGCACTTTCCCTACAGGGAATCCACTTGATTCCCTTTTTTAGCCTTTCTTCCCGATTTCCCCTTTTTTCATCAGGTTTTTGTACGACTTCAACCGAAATCCCGCCCCCGACGACGACTAGGGCTGCAAAGGTCGTCAAGGAGCAAGGGGCCAAAACACAAAGGGCTCAATGGAGTTGTTGCCCCAGAATTTATGTGCATAGCCGCTCCAGCTGAAATTTGCAAAACCCTTTCGGGGAGGACCTGGGATCCAGGAAAAGACCAGAAAAGTTTGTCTGCTAACGAAATTCAATTTGTCTAGGAGTCGGAGAGGAGCTCCACTGGTCGTCTGTCTGAGAATCAAACGATCGCAGTGATTTTGCGGTAGCGGTAGCTATTTTATAGCACTTTGACCCGTTCTCCCGTCATACCTACGGGCGCCCTACGAAAAGGGTGGGCTCATCAACGCCGTAGGACTTCTATGACAGGGAGGCAAACAACATTTTGGTATTGTCTGAAGGACTAAGTGCTCCTGTGACTTCGGCAATTCAATTCCATTTGCACTGGATGAGTTTAATTGCATTGGAGCTGGGGCCCCTACGCTGCCACATGTTTTGGTGGCAAGTTCCCTAACTGTTTTACGGAGGTGGTGTCTTAATCCAATGTTTGAGAAATGAGCGGAAAATTAATTCGTTTTAACATCTACAAAGGCACCCGTAGCACCCAGGTTTAGTTGCACCCTGTATTATGCTGATCCGACAGTAAAGGCGTCTTTTAATAGCATTAGTTCTGATGGAGAAATGCTCGATTGTACGTCGACGCTTATTCATTGCAGTTCCGAAGTTTCCTAACTAAGGATCAGATATATTATAATTTAAAAATACTCATGCATCTTCAAATCTGTATTTAAACAAAATCTGTTCTATGAGACACAACGTAAAATTAAAAATATATATTGTATGAAGAGACTTTAGTCTAAATTATTTGTTTAATCGATTCTTTTTAGGTGTCAAAACCATTATTAAC
Source organism: Eutolmus rufibarbis (assembly GCA_963920795.1). Classification (NCBI taxonomy): domain Eukaryota; kingdom Metazoa; phylum Arthropoda; class Insecta; order Diptera; family Asilidae; genus Eutolmus; species Eutolmus rufibarbis. The sequence goes on along the minus strand of OY987206.1, from coordinate 38,222,705 downwards.
AACATTCAAGTATTGCTCTACTATAGTATATGCGTTTTTGAAATAACCATGTTTCAAATTACCTTCCATCCTAAGTAAAATCGCAATTTCACTGATTTTTTAGTTAAACCAAAAATTAGAAGTTTTAAATTTTTAATTGTATAAATTATTGTTGTTTGTTTGCTGTACTAATGAAATTCAGTTCAGAAAATTAGACAGCAAAAGTTCCTAATATAAAAACACGCCGAATAAGTTCAAAAATTCTTTGTTAGAGACAGATGACACCTTTAAAAATTATAACCAAACAAGAAATAGTATTGTTTCATTATGTTTCAATTTAATGAATGTTTTTGAATTAATGAAACAAAGCGAATATAATTTTTAGAGAATATCGCTGAGATTAAAAGGTGATTTTATTTTATCAATTAAAAATTTAAAACTCAGTTTTATTTATAATATTAACTTAATTGCCAGAAATATACTTAAAATTATTCAAAAATAATTTCCACTTCTTCTCCATTAGCATCACCTTCTTTTAGAGGTACTGGCAAACACGCATTACAGTATTCAATGAAGACAAAAAGTACAAAAATACCCCACAGTAATTTCATGGTGAGCTGCAGTATACATATATGATAATTTAACGATATCGAAATTCTTATTTATACTGAGTGAATTAGCATGTGAGCTCACATTTTATACCACATCTGTGGTTGCGATGTATGTTTACTTTATAAAAGTTGGAAAACTGTGATCTCTTTTATTGCAATAGCTACCTTCATTAAGAAATTGGCTTAGCAACATGCAAAAGAAACAGAATTGCATATTCACACGGAGCCAGTCAAAATAAAGACGTTTTCCGACTTGAAAACGTGTTCCATATAGATGATCAGTAATTTTTTTTCACTTACTCGAAATCAGTGTTCCAAAAACCCTAAGGCCAATATTCTTGGTAATCCAGTGAAGTCTGAAGCCCTATAAATATCTCATTTAAGTTAAGTTGGGAAGTATTTCCATTTAGGTAAAAATATCGAATCAAGCATTATCCATGCATCCAATCACACTTTCAGAATTGTATTAGTAGAATAAATATAACATATGTATTTTAAAATAATTCTACAATATTTGTTTACTCAAATGCAAAAATTAATTAACGACAGATATAGAAAACTGCGTTGCCCAAACAATTCTAGTAATTTAAATGTTTGCTGTAAAATTATAATACATAGGTATTAAATATTATTCAAAATACTTTAACTTATTTCATTTGTCCATCTAATTTCATTTTAATGTGTATTAAGTTAACTGAACCTGCCTATTATTTTACTTTTATAAAACAATATTCTGGATTTATAAGTTGTAATTCCTTGTAATTAAGATATGCTACTTTACGGTTGCAAAGCTTAAAGCTAAATCATTGCATCACTACTACTGGTATTAATTCTGCAAACTTTAAAATATCTGATTTTAATTTAGTTGAACTCAATTCATAAAATACTTATTAAGTTTATTTTCGTTTACTTTTACTAAGAATGGGTTTGTTTAGATTTATCACTGTGTGGAGAAGTAAAACTGAAGGAATAATCGGTACTGCGTGAACGAAAAAATAAAACTCGAAATATACTCATTACTTTTGATTAAAAAAATTCGTAAAGTTAAAAATATAATAATAAAATCATAAGCGGAAATTTACTAATCTTCAAGATGTGCTGTACTGTTTAGTATATTGGAAAAATACCATCTGATATATAGCTTTAGCTATCTGGAAGTATATTTTTGCGTTATTATAGAAAATCAAACAATATAACATACATAAATTTAGGCAGAACTTAATTTTTGTAGTAGAAATATTGATAGAAATCTATGGGGTTTCACTTTTCAACAAATTATTAATGCAAAAGAAATCTTGTAAAGAATACTCGATCAAGCTTTGGTAAAATATTTTGTATGGGTTATTTACAACAAACTTAGGTTTGCTTAGATTAGGCAAATCATCTTAAATAATTTTGTTATTGTAGATTAGTGTAGTGTAGTTAGAGTTTAAAATAATTCGATAGGTAGAATGTAAATTTTAGTCCTACTCATAAAATTGAATTGGGTTTTTGATTACAAGAAAATATTTTTTCCCCAAATTTGATTCCTTTTAATTAATTAAGCACTTAAAAATTCTAATCTTATTGAGTATTGAGTATGTTGTAAAAATCGGAATTCTGAATAATTCAATTAAATTAAATTAAATTAAAAACACATTAATTACCTTGTTAATTTACCTTAACATTTGGTAAAAATCTTACCCATAATAAAGCTTGATATGACATTTAGCAAAAGTATTTTTGCTAGAAAAATTTTGAAAGTTATTTTGGTTTTACAAGTCTAACATACATAACTTTCGGTAATAATTTTGTCTTTACTCAGAACTTATACAATATGACGTACAAAATATGTAATATAAATAAAACACTTTTTGTATGTATACGATTGTCCCAGGTATTTTGGATTGTTTACTGAAGTTGTTTGGTTGTTTGAACTAAAAACTTGGTAGATTAAAAAATGTAATATGGCAATTTAAACGTGGTTTTTTAACAATTTTACATAAGTTTTTCTCTAAGTGTATTTCTTAGGATACAGTATCCAGCTATTTCGGACAAAAATAATGTAAATACATACCTCAAAATATGTAGGTCTGAATGCATTAGATTCTACCCTCGATTCTTAAACGAAATTGCTGCTTAGGCGATTTACTTATCATGGGAAAGAAATTGCAAGTCCTATTTGAGAAAAATACGTTAACCGCCCGAGCCGCCTAATTTGCCTTGCGTCAATTTCGTAAACCGTCGTTCTCATTTATTATACAACATCGTCAGCCGTTGTATCTCATAAAAGCCAATGAAGTGCTTTTTCGTGCAATTCCCTGAGCTATTTTTGAAAACACAAACTGTTTTTCTGTTTACATCTCCCCAAGTCCCCGGTTTGAGGGTGTTCGGAAAAACACAGCCTCTCCCCGGTGTCACCGCTGACGTCCCTTCCGCCAGCCCCGACTTTCATTGACGAAATCCCAAGAAGGTTCGTTCCAACTCCAGCTCCACTCCAACTCTACTCCATCTCCGATCCACTCCCAACTTCACTCCACCAAATTAATCCGATGCTGTCTCGAAACGGCACTCGGCTTTGTTTCGGACGGAAATCGCATTACCATTTTAATGTCGCATATAAAAACTGAATTTTCACTGTCACTTGGCATCAGGCCGCTCTGGGGCCGCGGGGTATACCTGGACTAATTCCATAATTTGGCATCATCGCGGGCCCTTCCTCCTCTTTTGCGCCTGTTTAGGGTTTTAGTTGCCCGAGAGGATTCAAAGGGGGCCCTTGAAACCCGGGAAACACGCCGGAACGATGAGGTGAAAAAAGGTTTAGCACCTTTCCCTTCACCAAAATTTCAATTTCAATTTAAAAAGCTTTTGATGAAAATTTTTGGAACTGTAAATGAAAATTCGCCTCGACTTTATAAATTATTCAGGGCTCATAAGATATGCCGTCAACACTGAAATTTATTGGGAGGTTTTGTTGGCGCCGGACGACCGTTCCGGGATAAAATTAAAATGTCTGGAGCGCGGGGAACAGCTAAAGCCGAAGGCCGAGGCCTCGCAGCCCTCATTTTCTGGGTATTGCTAGAAAAGTCAACGGGGTGCTGGTAATCGGCCGTTAAAAAACGACAGGACATAAAAGGGTTCTTTAATTGAGGGCTTCCGCTCCTAATTAAACAATTTCGCCGTTTGCAATATGCTCGAAGGGCCATTGTCCGAGATTTTCCGGACGATAGGCGGGGGATGGGCTCAGGTTAATTAGAGGGCTCTTGGACAGTTGTGGTCCTAGGCAATGTTTACCAAACCTAAACCTAAACACCTTAACCACGCACAATCCGCAAAACTTCTGCATCGACTGAACAAAGTAGCGATTGCGGCGGTCTATGTGCTTTAGCAACAACTTTGGGGACCCGACTAATTGCGGCCGCATTGATGGAGCTCCCTGTAAATGAATAAGTTGCAACCTTTCGAGGAAAGTTTGCTCAGTGCGCCAACAGGAAAAACTCCACACGTACTCCACCTGAACGAAGGAAGGTATTTCATCCGACGGCGCCGGGGAGCGGACGAAACTTTTCCCAGAACTTAAATCTATGCGATACAAAATTCATGAATGCATTTCTGCATGCAGTTTCCTGTCCGAGCGCACTTCCCTTGTACCTTTTGTGCTCGACGGGCTGCTGGAAAAGCGGTTGGCAAACATTTCGAGATCGGCGGAATGGGGCCCACGAGCCCCCGCCGGCCGCCTCGTCGAGGTGCCCCACTAAGTCACTTCCAAAGCTTCCATAGATCGGACTGACGGCTGAAATTTGCATGAAGCCATTCAGAAGGAGATGAAATTCAATCGAAAAAGTTTGAGGCCTGTTCAACATCAACATTGGTCCGTTGGAGTGACGTTGGGGGGTAAAATGTTAATAAATTTCAGTAAAAACGTCTTGGGGAGCTTTTACCATTCGAATTCTCTTGGCTGCTAGACGATGTGGGGGAAGTTTCCGAATTTGTTTGCACTTTCAGACCGCTTCAGCATAATGAGCCTTCAGGCCATGATACGAGGAACACGAATTTTGGGTAATTTTTAGCACATTAATCTGCAACCATTGAAGCTGAAAACGTTTTTCTTTTCAATACCTTGCCAAAGGTAAAAGTTTTGCTACAGTCAAAATTCATGCAGAATTTATGACAAGCATGTTATTCCCTGAAATATTTTAAAATTGGGTTTCATTTCTTTTGGTTGGAAAAGTCAACTTTTATAACACTGTAAAGAGGATCAGATTATCACAAACACTATTCAAAATCTGTATTAAGAATTTCTAAAAATAGGGTTCTCTTAAAAATTATTTTATACTACAAATCAAGCAACAAAATCAATGTAAGATTTTTATGCAGGAACAAAATATCCATTATTTTTTATCAATGCTTCAGGTTTTGCACCACAAAAAAATAAAACGAAATACATACAATAATTTACACGTCTTACTTCTAGTCTAGTCTAGTTTTAAATAGTTCAAACTAAACCATTTTTCGATACTAAAAGCTGCGAAACTTCCTCTCAGCAAAAACGGAATGATTTAATTCAGTTAAAAATAAATGCGGCTTCATTTAAAAAAAAAAAAAAAAATTTATATAACACTTCATGTAAAAGTTGTAGAGGAAAAATGGGAAAACCAATTCATAACCTTGGGTGGCCTTGAAAGGTTTATCATTTTAACTTACATGTTAGTCATAAATTTTTTAATAATATCTTTTTCATCTCGGAAAATAATGAGATTTTTAAAAGTATTTTGACACCGTCCAAGATTTTTAAAAGTATCTTGATACTGTCCCGACACTTTTTGTACGACTAAAACACTATTTAGATATTATATTTGTAGTGGGCTAGTGGTAGAGTTTAAAATTTTTAATTAGATTCCAAACCTTTTCAAAATACATTGAATAAATAAAAGAAAGACTTTATTATGTAAATGAAAGACGAACGTGAACATAAGATTTGCGAATTGTGGGATAAATTTCTTTTCGCATATTTCGCATATTTCTTATAATTATACAAAATATCATCGCTATAATTCATTTCGTACAATTACCTTAATTTACAGTGTTTTATACCACAATGTTTAATATTTTCGAAACATTTTTTTTTGTATTAAAAGCATTTATATTTCATAAGTATATATGTATATGAGTCTATCCATAAACATAAATCTTTACGATTCTGTTGAAATTAAATCAGTCAATAAAAAAATTTATAACAGAAGCTATATTATCAGCAATCTCAAACAAAATGTTTAGCGCTTTCAACCTGTTTTGATGATATGTATTTTGAAGGTGATAACAATATCACAATTAATTATTCTGACATTTTCGACCTGCTCGTAAAACTCTAAAGAATTTATATAAACATCTTAGTTTCTGATATAAAAGCGGCGGTTTCTACCATAACAGATTTATTATTCTTCCAAGTAACATTTATTACTCGTTCAAGCGCGGTCATCATGAAATATCTTCTTGCGTCAGCTGTTCTCGCAGTTCTTCTGTGTTCTAGTGTGATAGAAGCTAGTAAGCCTTAGTTTTGCTTAACTTTATTTTTCAACTCTTTTTCTAGAACCTCTAGAATAAGTGCTGTTTCAGTGAAAAGGCAAATATTTTAATATATACTTAACTTGTGATAAAATTTCAACGGTTTAAGTGCCAGTTCTTTTAAAATTATAGTCATACACATATCTCTTTACAAACATTCACACATTTTTAAATATGTAGAATTGTTATTTAAAAAATTTAAAAATATTATGCCGTTTCTAATGAAAAGCAAAGCTTCGAATATTATTTTAATAATCTTGACCTACAAATTAAAGCTTTCAAGAATTTACATAAAAACCTGACTAGCTAAAATAATTGTTGTTATAATTTTTCACTTCAGCTCATTCATAACGTGATTATAATACAATAAAGCATCTTCTCTTATTACTACTAGCTCTTACAGTTTGCATATATTCTAATATAATTGAAGCCAGTCATTTTCGGTTTTGAGTTTCATTTTATTTAATTTCTTTTATATTTTAAAATTCTATAACAATAAAATTTTCACAAATCTGCTTTAAACTTTATTTAGCATCGGAACCGGTCTGTTCCTACGAGGAATTAAAAAAGCCCATACCTCGTTGGCATGAGTTTATTCATTTTAAGGAACCTAAAGGGTGTTATCGTAAAGTCTCATGTGATAAGGAATATAAAACTGTTATCGAGGAGTAAGTTACATTTTGATTTATACTGTGCCAGATCTAAAGAAAACAAATTAAATTTTATTTCAGATGCAGTCCAAATCTTTGCCCAGCAGATAAAGCTCTTGACGAAAAAATCTTCCCTGACTGCTGCTGTGTTTAAATTTGCGTTTTCAGTATAACGACAATAATTTGTAATTTTGAACAAACAAACCGTGGCATTATGTAAGTTGATAAAGTTGATAAAGAAAATAAATGAAATATACAAATTCAAGGTTTGTTTAAAAAAACTCATCATTTTATAGGTTTATATTAGTGATGAGCAAATTCAGTCTTGATTTTCGTCTTGCAGAAAATGCAAAACTAAGACGAAGACCAAGACCATACCTGCGATAATAAGACCAAGACCAAGACTAAGAATCGACTTGCAAGACCAAGACCAAAAGCAAGACCATGCGAGACTTGAACAAGTTCAAAAGGCCCCTTTAAACTCTTTAAGCTTTTCAGAACAAAATGATACACATTGAAAAATTAAAATATTAACATTTCCTTTCCACTTTTAGTAAACACGTCTTACATTTGAATGAAGTCATTTGGTAAGACAAAAATAATGAATAATTAAAACAATATCGGCCATCCCATCCCATGAGAATTTTCTACATTCAACATAAATTTCTGATTTTTAGAAGCGTTTTTAATTATACAAAACGAATTCAAAAAAGCCACTATTTTATTATTACAAAAATTAAATTTTCCATATTGGTTTATTATTTTTTGTTCTACTTGCAAAAGACATTTCAGAAACATTACATGATTACTATATACATAGTTTTTTAGGGTTCCGTACCAGAGGAACCCTTATAGAATTGGTACACAGGGGTAAATTAAGCTCCAGAAACTTTTTTATTGTTATCTATACTTTGCGGATCCAAATCAAAAATATTATTTTATTTAGTTATTTCTTGTATAAATATTTTTATCAAAATAGCATACAGAACTCCGGATCTGAAGCTGCCAGGAGCTTGTCTTCAACTCTAGGATTTTTTTTTCAGTTTAAATTGTTTGATTGACAGTTTCCATGAAGTGAATTCCACATCGATTAATAGTCAAAAAATAAGAAAATAAGGAGATTACTTCAATAACTAGTTCAATAAAACACTTTATCATTTTAGTCTATATTGTTTTTTTTTTCTCGTTTGTTTGCTGACTACTTAAAAGGTGTAAGAAGTTGCAAGTCATTTAATCGTTTTACTTACAAGATACTTCCCAAATACGAGTAAATAAATTATACAAAATATTCGGGTATAAAAATACAAGATTGCAAAAGTCTTGCAAACAAGACCAAGACCAAGACTAAGTCCATTGTTGCAAGACCAAGACCAAGACCGATTGTGCAGGAATCAAGACTAATACCAAGGCTGCCAAAGGCTTGGTCTTGTTCTTGGTTTGCTCATCTAGTTTATATAGGTTTTTATGTGAATGTTTGATGAATAAATATATTTCAAATGCTATATTTGTCTTTACCAGCTAAATAATGATAGCATACTATATATTTGCCCACTCAGCAAAAATGTTATTCAATTTATTAAATAAAAAAATTGCATAATATGCTAATCATGCTCTCCATCATCTGAACTAAAATCATATATGCCATGAAATTAATTACTCCCATAAGGGATTTCTTGACAAAATTCCTAACATTTGCACATAATCGTCTAAAAACGATAATTACAAAAATAATGGTATTAATATCAATCATTCCCTTAATTAAGGTCTTAAATAATTTTTCATTGTGAGAGAAAGAGAAGATTATCATGACCTGCTGGCCATTCTATGAAGTACCAAAAAACGTTTCCCTTAACTCTAAGCACCTAGGGCCGGGTTTTCCTTAAATATTGAAGTATGGTGAGTTGCGACTTTCTTGGACCTTGGCGGGAAAACATTTTGAGCGAGAATATTCATGAGTCATGAGCCGTGAATTGCTCGACGTGACGTTAAATACTCCAACCGTTCCCGTCAATTAGGCTCATGACATAGCGCAATAAGCGGATACAAAATGTTCCCCATAAATTGGATGGAGGCGAATTATGTTTAAAGCCGTCAAGCCAGCAAGGTAATAAACTTGTATTTGCTGTAGCTTACCACCGTCGTCGTCAGCACACCCCCGCCGCACCCGCTCTACGGAGGATCTTTTCCACTTGAAATAACGAAAAGCTCTTGGGCTTAGTGAAGTACCCTCGAGTTTGTTCTATGCCGCCTCCCATAGAAGAATGGCGGGAAACTCCCTCCTCAAGAGGAGCAGGGAAATGTGTTTTTAACGCCAAAATTACTCCCAACGGCTCGCACCCTAAGAAAATCTTTTCCTTGTTACTCTACAAGAGACGAACAAAAAATAAGAGAGAAAACTTAAAAGCCTTCAGCAGTGTTCCCGAAGGACTAGGCTTTTCTACATGCTCCACCGGGACAATGAATTTTCGGATATTTCTTTAGCACTACCGACACCGAAACATTTCCCTACAGGTAGAGTTTAGCAACTTGAAAAATCTTAAGGCTGATATTCTACTGGAAATCGTTAAAAAATATCAACAAACAAATGAGCATTCATAAATTATACTACAATACATAAGAAAAAAGTAAAATTTTACCTCTTGGTTTGATATTGATAAATAATAGTTTAGAGTTTTACTAATTTCATAACAAATTACATAACATGACACCGAATTTTCATATTTAGTAATAATGTAGAAACATTCGTTCCTCCAAAATTCAGATCACTATAAATACTCCTAAATTTAAAATTATTCAAAATAGGGTTTTTGCCAAACCCACTGGCGACTGTCGTCATATCTATAAAATATTTATGGTCCCTACATCTTTTGAACATTCACGTATTTTTTATTATAACAATCTTTCAGATCGAACTATAACCACATTTGAAACAAGTATGCTTAAATTATAATTTATACTAAGGAAGCTGGCCTCGTTTTTTTATATTCAATACGAAATTTTTCTATACTTATCTACTTGTCCATCCATCATATTGTTTTTTCACTCTTTTTCCAAGATTTTGCAACGAACATTTATGGAAATGATCTTTTAATTTCGCAAACACAGTCGCACTGAAAGAAATTGTTTCGTATACCCCTTAAAATATTACAGGTAATTATATCTTTGACACAACATTTTTAATTTTCTTAATTTTTTCCCTCTCCTTTTGCTAATTTTTGAAAAAGTGTATTACAATTTTGAACGTATTCAACGTTGCATAGTAACTTTATACTTTTTTCCAATTATGTATATAGAGGAGTGTTATTACACTAGAGAAAAATGGCACTGTAAAATCATATCAAATTAATGTAAATGAAAAGATTCGATTTTTTACATTGTAAAATATTAATTTAAAAAATTCACATTTTAAATTATCATTAGGTACGACATTTCCAATTGAAAACTATAAACTAATTTTACAAGTCTCATTATATATTTAACATGGATATATTATAATATTTCTCTATTCAGATCTATGAAACTACAATTTTCTATGTATTTTTAAAATATTAGAAATAAAGTCATAAAGCGGAATACAAATATTTACATAGAGTTAAAACGAATCATTTTTTTGTTCTTCTTATAAAAATTTATAAAAAGCAGTATAATACGAAAATTGATTATTGATTAAGTACAAGGTGGCGCAAAAGTCATCACCCTATCGGAAGATGCTATAATTTTTTCAATTGCTATAATTTTGTCAATTCTGCTTTGACATTTGAAGTTGAAGTAAACAAAATACAAAATACATGTCAACAAGACATGGATCGCTATACTCGTCAAAAACGCGGAATAATTGTTAAGAATTTTTTCCATCATAAAAAAAATTACAACCAAAGAACATCGGCCGACAATTTTTGCGCCACCCTGATATACAGCATTTATAATAGCACCTTATGTTGAAATCAATAAAATTTAAATTTTACAAACACAATCAAAATTGTTATTTAGAACAAACTTTGTATGTCTCAACGTTAACAAAAATTCATTTTTAAACCGAGAGAAAAATATAAATCTTAAAATGATACTGGTATTTACCGATTTATAAAATTAAATATTCCACAAAATTATATCAATTATAATATTGTATAAGCGATGTAGTAAACTTTTTTACAGCTTCATAAATATGTAATTAGTTTGTGTTGAAAGTTTGGTAGTAATTTTAATAGTTTAATAAGCGAATCGACCTAATCGTATTACACGAAAATATTGACATGCCAGCAGTATTCTAGCATAAAAGCAAATTATGCCATTGAACAAACACTAAAAATTGAGCGAGTCATGCTTTATTCGTAAAAATAAATTGCGAACGGTGGTGGAGTTTTTAATTTTTGTCATAATCGGATTTTGTTAATAAAGCGTACGCTGATGGCCTCAAAATGAATTTTAATTAAAGGGCTTACGGCGGTGTGCAGATGCCCGCCTACCGTTTACAAATTATGATTTAGTGACGCAATAAATTCAAATTGAAACATAATTTGATTTTGGACTACTAAAGCTATTATTATTATCCATTTTCACCTTCCTCGTAGCACAATTTATTTTGTGGCTTTCATAGCGTAAGTAATTACTCGCGACGTTGACATTATGAAAAGCATTTTTTTAGAACGATTATAAAAATTGAAAAGCATAATTGATGAGGTGACCACCAACAAAAAACAGTTCTTAAAAATATAAAATATAAAACAATTTACGTAGAAGAATTCGCGTTACAAACTTATTTTTGTTGTTATAGCTCTTTATCATAACAAACCATTTTACATCAATTTACTCACATTTTCTTTAAAATCCACAAAATAAGTAGGAAATACTTACTGAATAAATAAAGGGTCGGAAAATTGTTTTTTTCTTTCCATAAGCCAAGTAGGGTATGAAAAGTTTTTCTTTATGAATTCTAAAGCTAATTTGAGCTTAACCCTACTTTGACCCCAATTTGGAATTTCTTCATTCAAATTGGCAATTCAGTGTCTGCGTTTGCCTTGAAAATGTGTCTAAAATATTTATGAATATTAGAAGGCCATTGCGAATCGAATCGAAACCCAAGTCATATGTAGGTATGTACGTATTTTTAAAGTAGAAATCGAAGGCACTTAGTTTCGATTCGACTGAGAGGCAATTATCGTAATAGCGTCTTTAGTTAAATAAAATTTAAAATACTTTCTACTTGGTGATATGTGTAGTTTATTTAGCTAATCTTATTCCGTGATAAAAAAAAAAATTATTAAATGCTTTTGTTGGGTTCGATATAACACGCTTAACAAATTGTGGAAATTTCAATAGAACGCAGTTTATTAATTTTAATAAAGTTTACGAATTTATATTAGAAAAATTACTTTTACTGATGAATTTTTAACATATATTTTTTTTTAAATATAGTAAATCAGTTTAGATTTAAGTATCTAATATTTAGAATATACAAAAATACCGTAATTACCTATTATACTTGAATAATTCAAAAAAAATTAAGTTGTCACGTAATAATGCTATTATTTTGACTTATATAAAATCGAAAAAATTCCACAGAATTAGAAATTAATGTTCCTTTTTTTTCGTGCCAAATTTTAAGTTTCTTATATGTATGTCAAAAAAGTACCCTATAGGTTTTGATGTGTCAGTCAGTGAGTTAGTCTGTCGGTATGAAAAACATTTTGAAAGTTTGCATACCTTTTTATTGCATTAAATTAAAAACTTATATCTCTATAAAGCTATAGGCTTTAGTATTTAGTATTAATTTCAACTCGATACCTCTAGCCGTTCCTGAGATAAGCGATCTTGACGGACAGACAACAAGAAAGTGATCCTATAAGTCTCTTATTTAAATAAAAATTGTTTAATAATAAATAGGTATATAAGTTTTATTATAATTAAAAGGTATAATAAAATTGCATTTTTCGTGCTTCAAAACGGTATTAATATAGTTTATATTAGTTAAAATCAATTAATTCAATCAATTTTATTCTGAAAAGTCTGAACTTGAATTTAAAAATATATATATATGCATACGAGTATATTTAGAAAACTTTTTAAAACTTAAATTTAATTATCATTTCTAAAATGAAATGCACATATAAACTCGATATAAGCCGAGAATTACCCCCTTTAGCGATAAACCTTTGAATTTTAATCTGAATTCAATCTCGCACTAATTGCCCTGTGCGTAAGTGAAACTAGGGCAACCGAAATATTTCATTAGTGGCCAAAAGTTAGCCCGGTCACGTTTGTGGCATTACATGCCCACAGGTCAATTTAGATACGTTTCGGGGATATCTCTAGATTTTGGCAGCCCACGCATGTCCCCCCGTCGCGTATCGGATGACCTCTTTCGCTGGAGCTGCACGAAAAATCGATCGAACCACCACACGTGTCCGGGAGTCCTCCTGCACGTAGAAATCGGTGGCAGCAAACATTTGTTTATCATTGCCCACCTTTAGCTACAAATTGTCGGCTGCAGCATCCCACTTTACCCATTAGCCGTATCTTCGCATCTTCCGGGAGTGGGTCACGACAGAAGAAGAGCCCCCTCGAAGACTTCTAACTCTTCTGAGATAAGCACAGAAGGCTTAAATTCGGCCGATGAATTAATTATGCGCCCGATGAAATTTAGGACACCGCTGAGGCGTGCAGGATAAAAGAAGCAGCGGTCAGTGCGCCTCTTCGTCCCCAGGCCCTTCCTAATCCCAATTACTCTGGGTGACGCCCACGCAGCCCTTGGTAATTGCCTTTGACAGATTTATGGATTTCTTTGCTCCGCCTGACCTCTGGGGATAATTAATGTGAGCGAGGCACGAGAAAGTAAAAGATGCTCCCAAGGGGAGCAAAAGACGTCTTCCCGGGAAAGTGTTAATACGGTCGGGTTTGGTGAGGTTGAGGGCGGCAATTTGCTCCTTTGAGCAGAAAATGATAAAAGTCCAGATGCCTCAAACACGACAAATGGATGTCGGACTAATTTTTGAGGAATTTCGATCTATGTGGCGTTGCGTGGGATTCTGCACTCTACTAACTTTGCGGCATGCAATAGTAATTAAGCAGAAACAGAAGCGATCTAACGTATCTCGTTCATGGTCCTTTCGCAGCATTCCCAACATTACCCAACCATAAATCCTCCGGCGTAGGGCATCCTCATGAAATCATAAAACGGGTTCCTCCCAGGATATGGCCACTTTCTCCGCAGTCTGCACGTGAGATAATTACGTTTTTAATGTGCTTTATCCTGGCAAAGGAAACAGAGGCAATGAAACCGTCGAGATACGCATAAAACCCAGCAACCGGTGATAAACCATGCTGATGGTCATAAAACCGAAAATTTTAATTAAGCGGGAAAACTTTATCCACAAATTCTTTATATTTAGTACCAAAAACCACCCAAATTCGATTAGTCAAACTTTGGATGAATTACGCATAGATTGTAGATAGTCATAACATCGAATTAAAATTAACTATCGCATATCGTTTATGTTACTAAGTAAATAAGCGAGTCGAAATTTTAGACCCCTCTTACTCCTACTTCTGTTCATATGTTTTGCACGTTTACGGTATTTTTTAAATAAATAAATTTATTACAAGGTCGGTGTGATAACTTTTAAGTAAAAATGTGGTGAATAGCTTAATACCAGAAGATTTCAAGTAAAAATTGGGTAAATTTTCAAAGTCTTGCTTTTGAGTGTAAACTTTCAATATCATGAATTCAGAGGAAAATATTACAAATTTATTTCATGTATTGAGAAATCTAGTTCTATTCCGTATAATTTTATTTAAAATTTCTTTCACTTAACCACTTCTATACAATGAATCTTATACTTCTATTTGTTGAGTGTGATTTGAATTTAAAGTTTAATAATGAAAGATATTGAAATCTTATTTTAAATAATTTGTTCTTTACTTTCAACCGGAGACTCTACACTATCGCAGAAGTTAGAAGTTTCATAGTAAAGTAAGAGAAACTTTTATACAATTTCCTCCTACTTACAGCCTAAAATTATAAGATGAGGAATTTGTTACACTTTTAGGCGCATTTAAATTTATTCCTAACTTTATTACCTTTACCACCTATACAAAAATTCAGGTGTTTAAAGTAGGACTAAAATTTCGACTTGGAAAATTACTGAAAAAAAAAATTGAAATGTTCATTTGATTTGAACCATAAATACTGAAAGAAAAAAACTTGTTTTTAACGTATATTGTAGAATAATGAGTTCTTTGTTTACTTAATGTTATTTATTTGTGAGAATTTAAATTTT
This sequence comes from Eutolmus rufibarbis, assembly GCA_963920795.1. Lineage (NCBI taxonomy): Eukaryota > Metazoa > Arthropoda > Insecta > Diptera > Asilidae > Eutolmus > Eutolmus rufibarbis. The sequence goes on along the minus strand of OY987206.1, from coordinate 38,207,645 downwards.
AAGGTATTTGTGTATATAATTGTTTCCCAAACACATTATCTAAATTAATTTTCGAAATTCAAACAAATATAAGAGGGTGGGACAGGTTTTAAAAATTGAACTATTTTTAAGCTAATCTGCCTCGTATTACGGATTAAAAACACAATCTATAAATCCTGTCTTATTACTGTTGAAACAAATGAGTTCAGGTTGACAAAAGAATGAATTTATTCTATTCAGTCTACATAAATGCTAAAATGTAAACTTATATATAATTATTTGTTATTTTATAATTTTGTAAAGTTTCTTTTAAATAAAAACCTTTTTAGCGAAGACAATTTGCCTTTCCACTGCCCACCTTACCTCATAGACTCCAGAACAAATTAATATGAATTTTATTATAATTACTGACAATTAAACAAATTTAATTTTAAATTATTGTTTGGACTAATGGACCCAGCATCAAGTGCGTTTTGATAATTTACAAAATTAAATGTTACTTCTTTGTAAATAAGTGAAAATGTTTTGGGATCTCAAATTGGATAGCTGAAGTCCTTAAAATTTACAATTCACATTGTAAATATTATGTACAATGAAATTAGAAAAGTTCGCAGAGACTAAATATGTTCCTGAAAAGTTCTTAGGCAGAATTGATATGTTACTTTTAAAATATAGTGTACATTTTATGTAAAGCTGTCATGCAGTTACAGAGAACATGCGGCACATCCTGCATATGCGAGGGATACTCTTGGCTGAATATTTACGATTGAGATGGAATAGGACTCAGGATGATAGCTGCTTTCTCATAACTTATTGCGGGGAACTCGCTTTCAGCTCAGCATCCTACACCTGTGCACACATAAAACACACGATTTAATGAAATAATCCTCGTCCGACAGCCTAGAGGCTGCTGCCGCACCGTGCAGCATTACGTTTGATAAAGTCCCATGGTTTACGCTATATTTTACGTCAAGGTAACCTGCTGTTGATAGCAGTATTTTCCATTTTTCCTCGATTTTTCACGAGAAAGTCATGTTCCACTATGTAAGATGGTGTAAAATATTATGACAATGTCATAATTCTAAAAATATAAGTATTGTGATAGCTGACAAAAGTTGTTTAGCCGAAATTAATTTTAACTTAGATGAAAGATTATAGCTTAATAATTTACCTTAGTAGTTAAAATAATTCGCAGCATATTCTATAACAATCAATACTCAATAGGAACTTTTATAAAGATATTTTCATTTTCCAAAAATATAATATAATTTGCAATTTGTTCATAATAATTGTTTCCCAAATTTCTAAATAAATGCGTATAACTCATTTTCCGTCTAATTTAAAGAATGAGCCAATCGTAAATACAAATATTAACTTATGGCCTAGAAGATTTTTAAAATAATCACGGAAAATTTAACAAAATTAAAATACATATAAAGAATTTGATAATTTTTAATCAAATTTTAACATTGCATTTGTTTTGAAAGGTTAAGCAGTCCCCATATAATGGGGCTACAATATACATATGATATGTACCTACACATATAACACAATGTTTAAATAAAAGGTGTTCAAAGTATCTCCAAGAATAATTATTATAGACTGTCAAATCATTACGCAATTATAAAAAAAAAAAAAAATTGGCTTGAACAACTTCTATATAATATATTTATAGGTTATAATAATTCCTGACGCTGGAATTGGAACTTTTACGTGACTTCGTTACTTTTAATAATATTTTCATAAATCTTCCAATCTTCCAAAAAGTCTTTTTGCTTTTATCTTATTTTTTTACGAATAAAATTGAATTGAATTCACTTATCGTTACAAATAAAAGAAGCAATTATCGTAATCGGTGAGTAAAACAACTTGATTTAGTAATTTGCGAGTCAAACAACAGTTGGAAAGGTAACCAAACAAACATACAAAAAGACGTTTCTTATATAATTTATTATATATTTTGATTGATTTCGATGAACGAAATATAAAGAAAATAGACCATTATATCAGTGAAGAGCTTATCTATAAAACCAATATTTTATTTAAAATGACTTTAATGAAAATGTGTTTGTAACCATTTAAAATTTGTTTCAACTTCTATTATTTCGTTAAATTTCTTTTGTTGGTATTGACATTTTAATAATAAGCTGTACAAAGACGCAGAATTCTTACCTTTCATAATGACACAGCTGTAAAAGAAAAATGAGGACAATAAGAGATAAAATGTGGTTACTTTAAAACCGACAAGAAGTCACTTTCAATTCTTTATAAATTCACCTTATTAGACAAGCTTTCAAAACTATGTTTTTATTTTAACTCGATCAGTACTTGCGGCAATTAATTTCTTAATTTTCAACTTAATTCCTATCAAAATGTCAACGATCGGTTTTAAATTATTTCTTTTTGTACTACTAATAGGAATGCTGGTTCAACATTCTGATACACTGTATGATAAAATGAATTCTAATCTTTCTTTAATATATATTATATAATAACATTTTCAATATTTCAGAGCCTACATTCGTGCACATTTTGAAACTTATGATCAAATCAATCAAGTGAAAAGAGAATTGAGAAAGAAAAATATTGCAAATACTTTTAGTTCAGAAATAACTGGGTGGATTAATATTTTAGTAAACAACGAAGATGGTGAAGCAGTTGAACGAATCATTCAAAATTTGAGATTATCTTATAATATACACTATGATTATGACTATTAATTGTAGAAATATGTAGAGTCAATAACCTAAATGTAATCATTTGCACTTTCAAAGAAGGTTTAGCATTATAAATTGTTGAAACTAAATAAATGTTTAAAAAGATATTCAAATTTTAAAGTTTTTTAATATAAACTGTAATATTATTCCGAAATTACTAAAACTATCTTCTTGAGAGGATGGTAAAAATTCTTGGCTCAAATAAAGTATTAAAAAACAATTTAAAAATCTTTCAGAGTCTTTTACAATGCTTATTATTTTTCAAAATATTAATCAAATTAGAGTAAAATTCGTGGACCAAAGGCTCCATACAATTCGACTAGTAAATGTAATTTTAAAAACACGATTTTAAATTAAAACATAAATAGTTTTTGAAGAATAAGCTTTGACACCTCTTTTGGCCTATTGATAGAAAATAATGTAAAAATTTACCGGCCATTAAATTTTAAACTACAAAACGAAGCAGCATATATTTTTAATCCATAAAGAACGAAAAACTCTTGTTTCATCCTCAACTAAGAAAAAATATTTCAGCTTTACAGAACGTAGAAATATTTCCCAAAATAGTTGAGACCATTGTATTTTAACTTGTCACTCGTTCTGTGAAATTAAAATTCAAACATACTAATACATTTAAAATTTACTTTAAGTCACTTAAAGGCAAGCGCCAACAAGTAAAACTTTGTACTTATTTATGTATGTGTGCAACAAAACACAGCTGTTCAAATCTTCTACGAAGGAGTGTAATTTTTTTGCAAAATTCCAATTTGATAATTTTAATATTTTTAAGATTTGAAAAAATTGCATAGAAATTGGAACTTTGAATATTCTCTCATGTCTAGAGAATTCTTTCTATTAAATAAAAATCAGTAATTTAAAAACAAAAAGAGGCATTTTGCCCCTCTGATTAATTAAATAAAACGATACATTAGAGTAAACAAGTCTAATGACTATGCCTTTCATACCTTTCATGTCGACCTTTAAAAATAACCTTTTATTCACTGATTATAAATTTTTGATTGAAATTTAAATATTCCAAATGGCACCGCTAATATAGTGGACGAATGTTCTAATTTATTAGATTTTAATTTAATTTAATTTGATATTGGGGCGTTTTCGGATTTAAAGATTATGGATACATGTTCGAAATTTTGAAGTTCAAAATGATGGCCCATTTATGGAATCGCGAATTCCGAATTAATGGGAACAAATTACAAATTAAAATATATAAGGACAAGTAAATAATGTATTTAAAAAAAAAAAACCTTAGTGATTTAGTATACTTAATAAGTGAACTTGTATAGATTTGGCAAAACCGTGTGCCGCTTTGTTTGTTTTGTCATGAAATCAAGAAATATATTGCCAAAAATATTAAATTAACATCTTTGTTAAGCTAAATTTGTTATTGTATTATAAGAATATGCATATTACTCCCCAACTTTGCATACTTTTATGAGTTTAAAGAAATAAAACATTGTTTTTATACAATTTTACCACCCGAGCGGCTGGCTAAAAAAATTGCAATTTTGGCCCTCGCTGCAACTCCGACATGAGGAATTGCTTTGCACTTTTTAAAATTGGTTTTTGAGAATAAATCCGCCGAGGAGGATGAGTCCCAAAAGTGATCGGCGTTTCTATCCGGGACATCAGCCACCTGGGAGATTTAATTTAGTTTCAACTGGTGTCTGCCTTATGAGGCCCTAATATTCAAAAACAGTGGCATGTCTAAGATGGGTGAAATTAAAAAATACCCAGTAAGGGCCTCATGTCAAATTAATGTAAATTATCAATCTGTTCCTCGTATTGTATTCAAGGTCATAAATTTGGTTTGTATTTATGAGTTTTAAAGCAAAACCAGGCTGCTTGGGAGGAAAGAGGATATTTATTACACATTGATTTTGTGTATCGATACTCCCAAGTCAAGAATATCATTTTGGAGTCAAGACTTATCACTACAAAATAGCGTCCGAGTTACTTCAGAGTCGTTTATGAACAAACCTCTACAACAGATTGAGAGCTAATCATTTTCATAAAATTTTTTTGACCATCTGAAAATATGTCGGACAATAATATGCGCTTTTTAAAAAACCGCGATCCCACACGTTTATTTATATTAATAAATATTAATTTAAATTTTATAGTAAGTTAACTTAAAAATAATAAATATTCTATCAAGTTGGGTACGAATGGGCCAATGCGTTACATTTGGGCCAAACGTCGATTCCACATGAGGCTCTAATGTTAAGAATTTTTCTGTAATATTTAAAATTTATTAAATTTGCACATGTGAAATAGGTATTACCCTAAGGTAGCAATTTTTATGATTTTAAGATTAAATTTAGTTTTTCTGAAGTATTTAATTAACACATGAAAAATAAATCAATATTCTATCAGTTTCACATAACTTTTATAATTTTAATTAGCTGCTAGCACTGGCAACATTAATTAGTTGAATTTTGGTTTCAATTTTATATACAACATTTGCACAGCTGAGAAAATTAAAAATCGGGGTACATAACACTTCATTCCAGCACAACTGTTTAACAAATCCTCTTGTAAATATTTAAATTCGCCGAATCGACCAATAAGCAATAAGACTTCCTCGTCTGTATTTATTTTGTAGAGTAGCGAGAACAATTTGAAACTCGTTAAATATCCAGTTTTTATTGCAAGTTGTCTCAGTTATCCAACAACTATGATTTTATCGCTACACTAATTGTTTTTGACTTATCAACTTATTACCTTATTGTATAAAATGTCAATAGTTGTGTTCAAATTATTTTCTGTTTTGCTTCTGGTTGGAATTCTGGTACATCATTCCGAAGCTTACTTCAATAAGTAATTATTTGTATTCATGATTAGTATTATGCAATAACACAAACTTACATTTCAGTGTCACCGCGGAAGTAAAATTTGAAAATTATAACCAAATTAGTAAAATGAAATATGAGTTGAGTTTGAAAACGAGACAGCTTCGGTATATTTTCAAACCACAGTCACCAGGATGGAATACAATTGTAGTTCCTAGAACTTTTTCAATGTCATTAGTAAAGCTGTTAGTAAAAATGAAAGTTCCTTATAAGGTAGACTTTTTCTACGATTGGGGCGAATACTAAACATTTATAAATGAACTTTATAATTTGTTTTAAATTATATAAATAAATAAAGAAAAATAAAAGTTTGTAATAAAATCTACTTGACGACTTTAATTGCTTCTATAGATTTTATACTGGCTAACAATTATTATCAACAACTTACTAAACCTTTCGTTTCTTTCTTGTATAGTTAGGGTTTCTGTTCTTACTTTGCATTTGGAAACCGAATACAAAATAACTTGCTTTACAAGTTGATAGTTTTAATGGTACATTTATGATGAATTAAAATCCCTTTACAGTTTGTAATATAATTTAGAATTTATTACAATATTTCAATCCTTAAAAACTTTATAAAACACGGATTAAGGCAACTTCCCCTATACTTATGTAGGTAGAAGCATGTGTTCACATGCATTCATAAATGCTCGAAAATTATAGAGAATAAAAAAACAATATTGACATCTGCTCCGAAAATTTTACCGAAAAAATGCGATTGGTTTTTCAACGATAACTTCCTTAATTTTCAAGCTATCTAATCGCTCCAAAAATAAATTTGCAGCAAATTTCAAGAGCTATAAGTTATGTAAAGTTGAACTTCCTTGAACCCCTTGTTTGTAAGATTTTTGAGTTTAAAGGGCTCAGGGAACAATACCGAAATATTTATCAACAAAAATAATTACTTACTTGTACCATTTTATCCCAATTAACGTTGCTGATAGCAATTTAACATATTATATGTTTTTTTTTTTTCAATCACTTATGCGTTGGGATTGCGTTAAACATTTTGAGCTTACATTTTTATTATTTGACGTTTGGCAACAGCTGTAAACTACAACCCTACATTTATAGTCCAGTCAAATTAGCCCTAAAAAGAGGGGTAAGGTTACAATAATTCGCATAGAGCTAAAAATTGGTAGGAATGTTAGGAATACTATTATGAATTAACTGTGAAAAGTCCCCATTGATCCTCCGTGTGCAAAAAAATTTTATTCGTGGTGAAAGTTTGCAAAAATGGTTTTTTGCATTTTTCAACTAAACGGTGAGTTTAACAGCAAAAATAGTTCAGACAAAAATTGTAGATCATCCAATTCTCGACAAAAAATGTCTCTACACTTTTTTCGTAAGAATTGTCATTTCCGTGATATAGCGATTCAATGAATTGAAAAAATTATTTTCTTCGTAATATGCACGTTAATGTACTTTTATATACATTATTGAACCGTTAGATAACGGTAAGAACCGTTAGATAACGGTAAGAACCGTTAGATAACGGTAAGTAAAAATATGAGTCCGTGTGACTTATACATTTGGTGTACGGCGGGTACGCCACGGGAGTACTTTGAGTACCGCGTCCCGGGCTGCGAGCGGACGCGAGCGGAAGCTAGGGTTCCTAAATGGCCACGCGTGGGGAGAACCGAAAGGAATGAAAAGACTCTTTAACAGTTGGAATAACACTTTATTGCACTTTCACTTGGCTACACTACAAGAGTACTTAGCCAGGGGGTATTGAACTTTGGTGAGGGGCGCGCAAGAGCGAATCTTAAATGTGACTTGGTTGGCGAGGCGCGCGAGCGAGAGTGGCTGGACCTTGGTCCTTGAGGTCTCTCCGGGCCCGTTTCCTCTTCTTCTTCCTTTGACAGGCGAAGACCTCGCGCGCTACGAGTGCCTGTTTGCGCCGAGAGCGCTGCGGGCGCAAAAGGGCTGGTGGAGGCGCCACAGCTACTCCCTCCCCAATGACCTTCGCAGGCTGCGAAGGGAATGAGAAGGTGACTCTCTTTTTGTTAGGCGTTGAAGAGGGCGGCTCCGGGATGTCTGGAGGCGGATCTGACTCCTTGGACGTCTGAGGGGACCGCGGTGGCGAAACAACCATATGTTTCAGATCCGCCGCGGCGATGTAGGCGGGCTTCAGCTGGTCCGTGGAGAGCGTCTTGATGGTGCCGTTGACGTCTACAACGAAAGTGCGGTCGTCAACCCTCTTAACGACCCGATGGGGGCCAGAGTATGGCTGTTCGAGTGGCTTTTTGACCGAGTCGATGCGGCGGAAAACGTAGTCGCACGTAGCCAAATCCTTGAAGATGAATGGCCGACAGTTGGTGTGTCTGGAAGCTGGAACTGGACGGATGGCGTTGAAAAGGCGTCGAAGCTCCGTGACGAAATTCGCGGGGTCACATGTCGGTACTGGCTGAGGATTGATGAACTCCCCTGGGATGCGGAGGGACGTGCCAAAAACCATCTCCGCTGGTGAAGCCTGTAGGTCCTCCTTGAAGGTTGTTCGTAAGCCCAGGAGAACGGTGGGGAGCACCTTGGGCCAGGGAACTTCAGGCGCGCTATCAAAAGCTGCAAAAAGCGTGCATCTCATGGAAGCCTTGAGAGTGCGGTGCATTCGCTCTACCATGCCATTTGATTTGGGATGGTATGAAGTGGTGTGGATTTGGTGAGCGCCCAGAAGGCGAGACAGCTCGTGGTGAAGGTCGGCCTCGAATTGAGCACCCTGATCCGTGGTGATCTCGAGCGGCGTTCCAAAGCAGGAGATCCAGTTATCGACGAGAGCTCTAGCGACTGTTGCTGCTGTCATGTCGCGCACTGGAAGAGCTTGTGGCCAACGTGTGTAGCGGTCAATGATGGTGAGACAATGGTCAGAACCTCCGCGAAGCGGCACCTTGATGAGGTCCACATGAATGTGGTCGAAACGATTGTCCGGGGTCTTGAAGCTGCCGAGCTCTGCCTTGTTGTGGCGGTGGATTTTGGACTTCTGGCAGGGGATGCACTGCTTGGCCCAAAGAAAGACGTCCTTGCGCAGGCCAGGCCAAAAACATTTGAGAGCCACTCGCTTCGCCGTGGCTCGGCCGCTGGGGTGCGAGAGGCTGTGAACCGCGTCAAAGGCCTGTCGACGCAGTGAAACCGGCAAGTAGGGCTTAAGAGTGCCGTTGTACTCAGCACACACCAAGGAACACCCGTCGAGCTCCAAATGGTGAAGTTTTAACCGGGGGATAGCTAAAAGGTGTGGCAGCTGCTTGTCCTTGACTTGTTCTGCGCTGATGCTGCTAGAGTTTAAAGCAGCAGAGATGGAGATGACTTCCACGCGTGAAAGCGCGTCGGCGACGACGTTGGTTTCACCGGGCGTGAACTCGAGGCGAGTGTCGAATTGCGCGATGAAGTCCAGCTGACGACTCTGCCGGGGCGATGCCTTCTCAGACCGCTGCTTCAGAGCATAGGTCAGAGGCCGATGATCCGTATATGTCGTGAATTGCCTGCCCTCGAGAATGCGCTGAAAATGCTTGATTGCCGCGAAGATGGCGAGAAGCTCCCGGTCGTAGGTGGCATACCGTTGTTCGGTCTCAGAGAGCTTCCTGGAAAAGAACCCCAGTGGGACGTAGGTGCCATCGGGGAGTTGCTGGTCCAGGGCCGCCCCAATAGCTGTATTTGAAGCATCAGTGCGCAAAGCGAGTGGCTGGGTCAGCGAAAGGAAGGCTGAAGTTGTCGCAGAGGCGATTGCCTGTTTGCAACCCTCGAAAGCCTCGTCTGCTTCGTCCGTCCAGACGATGTTGGCCTTTTTCTTGGTCACGCCCTTGAGCAAATCGGTCAGTGGAACTTGCAGGAGGGCGGCCTGCGGTATACAGCGGCGGTAGAAATTTAGCATACCGATGAAACGCCTGAGCTGTGTGGAGTCCTCGGGCCTCGGGAACTTGATAATGGCCTGTGTTTTGGGCTCGGGTGGACGAAAGCCGCTCTCAGAAACGTGGTAGCCAGAGAAAATAACTTCCGCTTGAGCGATCTGGCATTTGCTCCAATTGATTTGTAGACGAGCTTTATTCAAGGTTGACAGAAGCTCGGTGAGGTGGATCTGGTGCTCCTGATGGCTATCTGAACTGATGAGAAGGTCGTCCTGATACTTGCGTACGAAAGGCAACCTTCTGAGCACGTGGTTGATGGTTCGCTGCATGGTCTGCGTTGCATTTTTGAGCCCGAGTGGCATGCCCAAAAATTCGAAAAGTCCGAAAGGCGTTGTGACCGCGGTCTTCTCGATGTCCTCCTGTGCCATCGGGATTTGGTAGAAGGCCTTGCGCAGATCGATGACTGTAAATACTTTGCCCCGGGCGTCCTGAAGAAGGTCCTCAATGACAGGAAGCGGATATCGGTCCGGTCGGGTGATCGAATTGAGCTGGCGATAGTCCCCCGTGGCGCGCCAACCCCCACTCTCCTTCGGCACCATGTGAAGCGGGCTGGCCCATTGGCTAGATGATGGGCGAATTATACCGCGCTCCAGCAGCTCGTCGAACTCCTTTCTGGCTGCGATGAGGCGCTCTCCCGAGAGCCGGCGGGGCCGAGCGAAACCCGGTGGGCCGTTGGTGACGATATGATGGTGTACTGGCAGATCGGGCACATAGGCCATTTCGCCAGCGCGCGCGGAGCCCTGAGCAAAGTTGTCGATGAGTTTCCTGTACACGTCTCCGAGGGGGCCGTCTGGAATGACCCTTGCCGAGACAATACAAACGGAGTGGACCTCTGGAGCTGGGCCGACCGTGCAAGGTGTGGAGAGGCTGGTGAGACCGTCTAGCAGACGGCGACCTCGAAGATCAATGAGCAGACCGTGGTGTTTCAGCGCATCTGCTCCGAGAATCGCCGCCTGAACGCCCGCGATGACGAACGTCCAGCGGAGAGGGCGGCGCAGGCCGAGGTTAAGTGTCAGCTGCTGCGTGCCAAAGGTAGCAATGGGCGTTCCATTAGCCGCCTCGAGCACTAAACTCTGCTTATGGAGTGGTCTGGCAACGCTGCGCTTGGGGATGATGGACAGCTCTGATCCCGAGTCGACGAGAAATCGAATTGAAGAGTTGCGGTCTGTTACAAAGAGGCGGCTCTCTGAAGAGGTGCCGGCGACGGCCGCCGAGTATGTCGCCGGCCTCTTTAGTTTTCCTGAGGTGCTGCTGCCTGAGCAGGGAAAGAGCAGGGCCTTTTACAATTTCGGGCGAAAGCGCCGTGCCTGGCGTGATACCAGCAGTACCCCGTCTTCTCGTCTGGTCCTGGTGTAGAAGAGCGACCGCGGGGCTGCTCCCTGCGCGAAACTGACCGACCCCTCTGACTTGGGCTGCGCGAGTGCAGCTGAAGCTCGCGGGCGATGTTGGTCAGCTGATAGATGGCCTGTCGCATCGCAGCAAGCTCCTGCGTGAGCTGGACGGGTGGCGGCTGCGATTGCGGCAGCGCGCAAATCGCTGGCGGCGTGGAACTGCGAGGGCGCACAGCCATTACTGAGGGCCCCATGTCGTGAGCCTCGTCTGCGACGGCGGCGAGCTCTTCGAGCGTTTGGCCCTTTATGAGCAAAAGCATGCGGCGCGTCTGCTGTGGCAAGAGGTCCAACCATCTTACCCGGAGGACGTCGTCCCCGACGCGCGTGCCGGCCAGCGTTCGCATATGGCGCAGGAGCTGGGATGGGCGCTTGTCGCCCAGCTCCACCCCTGTCAGAAGTTTATGGAGCTGGGCATCCGGTGAATCTGTGAGGCGCGCGATTATCGCGCTCTTGAGAGCAGTATATTTCTCCACTGTGGGCGGCGTGCGGATTATATCCGAAATGTCCGCAATTGTTTCGAAATCGAGCGCGGCAACCACCATGTGGTATCTGGTCGCCTCCGACGTCACCTTATGTATGTGGAATTGAGACTCCACCTGAAAAAACCAGAGCTCTGGGCTCGTGCGCCAAAAGGGGGGTAACTTGCATGCTCCCACGACGCTGACCTGTTGCCTTTGTTGCTCTTGCTGTCGCTGTTGCTCTTGCTGCCGCTGCTGGTCCTGCTGCCGTTGCTGGTCCTGCTGCCGAATTAGGAGCGCCTCACGCTCAGCAGCCAGGCGCTGTTGCTCCGCATCGTCCTCCATTCCTAAATCACGGACCGCCGAGCGTAGCTCCCGAACAGGCGAACCGAACACAAGCAAGAAACGCGCGCACAACGCTTTGGCGCGTGAGAACGCTCGTTCACAGTTAACACAAAAGGGAGGCGCGCCTAATGTAGGCCACCCGAAACACAGACGAGCAGCGCGCACTCACAGTCAACACTAAAGAGGGGGCGCGTCTAATGTAGGCCACCCAAAACACGGACGAGCAGTGCGCCTACACAGTCAACACAAAAAAGGACGCGCGCCTGACATTTGACCCAGCGACGCGGAGTCGGCGTACCCAAGCGACGCGGAGTTGGCGTGCCCAAGCGACGCGGCGTTGGCGTGCCCAAGCGACGCGGCGTTGGCGTGCCCAAGCGACGCGGCGTTGGCGTGCCCAAGCGACGCGGCGTTGGCGTGCCCAAGCGACGCGGCGTTGGCGTGCCCAAGCGACGCGGCGTTGGCGTGCCCAAGCGACGCGGCGTTGGCGTGCCCAAGCGACGCGGCGTTGGCGTGCCCCAGCGACGCGGCGTTGGCGTGCCCAAGCAACGCGGCGTTGGCGTGCCCGAGCGACGCGGCGTTGGCGTGCCCAAGCGACGCGGGGGTGCGCCCTCTCTCACCTTGTTTGTCACACCGCTTTTCACACTCTTTTTCACAGTTTTTCTCACTGTTTTTCACCCGCGCGATTGGCTATTGGGAGGCTTTTGCTCCACTCCTCTGAGGCACGAAAAATGACGATGCCGCGCACGCACTTCCACGAGGCACTCACCACGTACTTCCACGAAAATGTTTTTTCTGCGCACTCTCACGACAAACGAACCGACGCCGCGTACGCACCGCACATGAGTTTATTTACGGGGTCACCACTTTGGTGTACGGCGGGTACGCCACGGGAGTACTTTGAGTACCGCGTCCCGGGCTGCGAGCGGACGCGAGCGGAAGCTAGGGTTCCTAAATGGCCACGCGTGGGGAGAACCGAAAGGAATGAAAAGACTCTTTAACAGTTGGAATAACACTTTATTGCACTTTCACTTGGCTACACTACAAGAGTACTTAGCCAGGGGGTATTGAACTTTGGTGAGGGGCGCGCAAGAGCGAATCTTAAATGTGACTTGGTTGGCGAGGCGCGCGAGCGAGAGTGGCTGGACCTTGGTCCTTGAGGTCTCTCCGGGCCCGTTTCCTCTTCTTCTTCCTTTGACAGGCGAAGACCTCGCGCGCTACGAGTGCCTGTTTGCGCCGAGAGCGCTGCGGGCGCAAAAGGGCTGGTGGAGGCGCCACATACATACAAATTATAAAATTCTTAGAAAATAAATTAACGTCGAAAACTCGGTCCCTAATTTTATTTTATTAACAAAATTATGTTAGTTTGAAGGATTCCTTCGTAGTGAAAAGTCGTGGCTATCGGTTGTATTTTGTAACAAAGTTTGTGCAATTTATAGTTTTTTAATAAAATGTCGCAATTCTGCTTTATTTGTAATCAACCTTTGACTGAAAGTGGTGTTGTTACTGTTAAAGTAATAAAAATAAATAAAGTAATCTCTCTTTTAACTATGAGTAGCACTGTCAAAGTTCACGATAAGAAAATTCCTATTGACCCTGTATTACTATTTCAACGCATGAGTATTACTACTGCTTTGGAAGATGAAATTGAAAAATATTTCGAATATGAATTGGCTCCCTACCCGTTGTCAATGTTCGATGATATTGGAATGCGTAAAACACAAAAGTCAGCCATCTACGATTGTTTTCAAACAGTAATCATAGATATTGACAATATAAATTCTACGTTCATCATCGACGGAGGATATCTATTACACCGAGTTGTGTGGGATCACGAAGAAACATTTCATAATATTTTAGACAAATATGTTCAGTACGTACGTAGACATTTTGGCCATAGAGTGACTGTAGTATTTGATGGCTATACCGATTGTAATAAAAATATTAAAGCAGCAGAACAACGACGTCGAGCTATAACAACATCTTCATCTTCTGATGTTATTTTTGATGAATTTATGACAGTTCCCACAAGCAAACAGAAATTTCTTGCAAATACCCACAACAAGTCGCGGTTCATTTCAATGTTAAAAGAAAAATTTACCACTGAAAATATTCTTGTAAAACAAGCTGAAAATGATGCTGATTATCTAATCATTGAAACGGCAATAGAACAATTTAACTCAACAAATACAACTATTGTTTTTGGTGAAGATGTTGATTTACTGGTATTACTTACTGCTCGAACTCAAACCGAAAAAATTATTTATTTTTTGAAACCTGGAAAGACTCAAAAAAAATCGGAAGTATATTCATTCATCCAAAAGTTTATGTGCTTTTCCAAAATGCCAAAATCACATACTTTTTCTACACGCAATAAGTGGCTGCGATACAACCTCAGCATTTTTCAAGAAGGGTAAAACAACGGTTTTGAAATTGTTCGAGAAACAACATTTAATTAATTGTGCTGACGTTTTTAAAGATAGTAACTCTACTCTAGAAGCTATAATCACTAACGGAATTCGCTTTCTTCTTTCTATGTACGGAGCTCCTAAAAAAGTTACCTGCTTGGATAAACTCCGATACTTATCTTTTGCAAAAAAACTTATAATAAAAAACAAGTGCAATTAGCTTGTCTTCCCCCAACCTCTGCTTCTGCTCAACAACATCTATTCCGGGTATATTATCAAGTTCAAGTGTGGCTTGGTAATAAATTGGATCCAGAAGACTGGGGTTGGAAGTTAGTTGGCAATACATTGGAACCAATTCATACTTTACTCGCACCTGCACCAGAAAAACTCCTTAATACAATCTTTTGCCATTGCAAAAAAGGGCTGTAAAAAGGTTGGACTGTTTTGCTCATTAGCATGTACCAATTGTCAAGGCCAATCGTGCTCCAATGTTGAATCAATATTAGGTGAGGATTGTTATGATATAAGTGATGAGACATATGATGCATCACTTTTAGAACAGGAAGAAGAAGAAGAAGACGAAAGTGAAGAAAACGAAGACAGTACACTTGAAGCTCCATTGGATAATTATGAATCCGACGAATAATTTTCCCTAATTATTTTTTAATTAATAAATTACATAATTTACACCGCTTTCATAATTTCCAATAGTAACATTTTTTATTTCATGAAATACTTTTTTAATTCAATAGGATCACAATAGATCGTGGAATAGTCCTACAGGGGAAACCACGTTAAAAAAAAAAAGCGCCAAGCACACTACTTCATAGGTGGTGTGGAGACGTGTGCATATTGCGAAGAAAATAATTTTTTCAATTCTTTGAATCGTTATATCACGGAAATGGCTATTCTTACGAAAAAAAGTGTAGAGACATTTTTTGTCGAGAATTGGATGATCTACAATTTTTGTCTGAACTATTTTTGCTGGTAAACTCACAGTTTAGTTGAAAAATGCAAAAAACCATTGTTGCAAAGTTTCACCACGAATAAAATTTTTTGCACACGGAGAATCAATGGGGACTTTTCACAGTTAATTCATAATAGTATTCCTAACATTCCTACCAATTTTTAGCTCTATGCGAATTATTGTAACCTTCAATGTCTTATTTGACTGGACTATTAAAAATTCAATAACTATACCAAATTCCGATACAGCTGATTAGATGAGAAACACTTGTCATAATTTAACGCATTTCCGCTGGCACTATAAAATTTAAACCACATGTGGTTCACGCCACTTTCAATGTGTCAAATGCAACGAGTAGACTAACCAACAAACTATAAGCTTTATTGATTTTGAAATTGAAGACGGAGTTCAAGAGTAAAGTTTAAAATCTGTAAACAATTAAAATCTGTAAAATATGCGAATGTATAGTCAAACTTGTAACTATTAAAGTTTAATTGTGCGCAGCACGGTGGCCGCACGGTTTTTAGATGGCAGTAGAACGGCCGTACGAGGGCCGCACTGATATTGAAAAATTTTCATCTTCTGCACTGAGTACGAATAGCTCTTGGAAAACTTTAAAGGCCATACGAGAGTCACACTCGACTAGAAATGACAAAGGCCGCAGCACGGCTGCAAAACGTCTTCTTTTATTAATTCTTGAATCGGACTTCCGTATATGTAATGTTTAGGTATAGTGCCACTAAATTTTTTATGTTAAGTATTAAAAAAACAAAAAGGTTAATAAAAATACCGAAAAAACTTGATTGCTTGTAAATGAGAAACTGAAAAGATATAAAAAAGTATTTATAACGCTCAGACACAAAAAACTAAAAATTTTACTATTAAGTACTACTATTATTATCCTTTAAAAAGTACCTAGTACGTTTAAAAATGTACGTCGACTTTCTAAAGCACACTGTCGGAGGCTACCAATTTACAATTGAGAACAAACATTTAAGGGTGCGTCCGTCGTGCGGCGTACGTCAACGAGTTTGAATAAGTTATTAAAAATAATAATAGAAAATTTAGTTTTCTAAAGAAAAACTCTGTTAAATACTTTTGTACAACACGTGGTTAGACAAAAATATTTTTTCCGACTATGACTGGACTAAATCTGAACTAGCGGAATCGATTGCTAAAACATAGTATTTAAAAATTGAAGCAATGTCCAATGAGTATAATTTGGAAAGAATTGAAATAAAATAAAAGTTTAAGTACATAAATTAAAGCCACCAACTTCTCTATGTAGGAAGTAATCATTAAATATGGGTGGTTACAAAATGTAGCAAAGAAATAAATTGAAGAACCAATTTTTTTTGTGCGAGTGATTGTTTAACGTGTGAATAATATTTAGCATAAATTTCAGTTAGTGACTGCCTGAATTTATTAACCACTTATTAATTTTGCATAATAAACATAGACACAAACAGATGTACTCAACCAGCACGAGCATTTAACGCGCATAGATATCACCGGTTAAATAGATAAATTGATTCATATTTTGAAAGAAACATTTAAGCGAACTCTACACAATATTTGTTAAGAAAATAAATTCCTATAGGACTTAGATGTTAGATGAATTGACATTCGATTACAAAAATTTATAATAGTATAATTTTAAGGCCGATTTCAATAATCAGGAAATATTATTTTTCAGTCTACATAAGTATGTATGTATGTATTTGTCAAAATTTTCATTTCAATGTTAACAGATCAATTAAAGAAACTATTTTAAATCACAACCTCTAAAATCAATGATTTTTACCAATAATTGATGTCCAGTATTTTATAAAATACCATCAAATGCAATATTGTCTTTTTTAATTGGTATTATAATATCAAAACTTCCAAGCCAATTTCTTGTAATTTGCATATCGATATCTTGTGCACTATAAATTATACCATCTGAAACGAAATGTATGTACATAAATAAAAACATAATGTAGGCTTTCAATTAATTCTTACGATTGTTGTGCACTACAAAGAGTAATTGTAGTCCCTATTTGGAGCATAATAGTTGTTGCATTAAATGCAACGTTTGACATTTTCAGGGATAACTTCGAAATAATCAAAGACCAATTTACTTGTAGTTGGCTTAACTAAAAATCATTCCTTATTTAAAGTTTTTCAAGTCAAGGTTTCTTCGGTGAACTAGATAAATTTTTCGGGAACACGCGTAATGATAATTTAAAAGTGAATTTACCAACAAAGAAAATAGTTTAAACAAACAAAAATACCGAAAAGCAGTCATTATTCGATTTAATGTAATTTTTATTTTTAAAATATCCATTTAGTAAAATACAGAATAATTAGGTATAGTTTGATTTTTGAATTTACGTTTTTGTAAATTTTCATTTAAAACACAATAAAGATTAATTTTGTTAACTTCAAAGAAAAAGTATTTACTTTTCTAACGAAAAACGAAATACTTGTAAGAAGCAATTTCGAGAAAATACTACCCCTACAAATCAATTTACTTTTTAATAAGATGAGAGCAATCACATCACAAGTGTCGCTCACTGATTTAATTAAAACTAATTAAATACTACTTGACCTTTTAGGTTCATCGCAATTTATAATCAATATAACTTTCCTGTCAGAGCAGACTTTCAACATTGATAGACTCTCCTCCTACTCACTTTGCTCCAATTGAATGTTATGAAAAAACTTTTTGTCATTTGTTGTGATTGAAAGGAGAAGTTCTAGCTCTTTTGTGACTCACTGTGCTGTCGCAATGGAGCAAGTGGCTCATGAGGACTCGAATTTGTTGCGTTGTTTGAGATTCCCCAATTAAAATACTTTCGAACACCAAATATAAGGATTGCTCACCTAACATGATAGCATCATATGTAGAGTCGTACACTCATATCCGTTTTTAATACAAATTTTTGGGAGTTAATTATTCCAATATTTTTAATTTGGATATGTGCAATGATTTTATAGAAATGGAGTTAAAAATTTTACTAGTTTTACATAAATTATATGTGGGATTTTTGATTATGATAATGAAAGTTTTTTTAACAATTTATATTCGCAACTTAAACATAATATTAAAAGGTAATAAAAACATAATATTAAAAGGTAATAAAATGCTTTACTTTATTTTGGAATTTTTGTTAGCCTACAAAATGAGATGAAATATGGCATCATTAAAACTCACCACAAGTATTATACTATTTTAAAGATTAATTTAAATTTATGAGTTCTAAGTTCAGTTAATTAAAAAGGTCGATTTCAAATTATATTAGATAAATGACATTTTAACTTCCTTCAAAAATATATTTAAAAATGTTGCTAATTTTTTACAATCTTTACATTTTGCGAGATAAGGAAAGAATTAAAAGATCGTTTAGAACCTTAAGTTATAAAAGGATAACATTTGCCTGATCCCTAAAAATTGCAAATCAATTAGAAAACAAAACTCTAATTTTCAACGAAAAAATCGACTTTAATTTGTTTATATAATACAAATCATTTCATATTGATCGTAAAAATTGTATGTACTTCAGTAGATATTCTATCTAAGAAAAGAAACAAAATTTCAAATTTTAAGTCAATCGGATAAAAACTAGTTCAGCTTACTTTTCGCCGATTTTGAATTCATGAGCTCGAGATTAATACATTCAAAGTTTGAAAATGTACCTATAGCAAAAACATGAAAGTTTTAAAATAGAGGCTTCCTGATTTACCTATATATATTATACATATATTTTAGTAGTATTTAAACAATCCTTTTCATCACTAAATGTTGTTTGATATCATTTTTAAGATGTTTTTACGTCATTTAAGACAATAAAGGAAAAATGGTGAAAACAAATTCAAACAATTTGTTTTATTTTGCTACAGACTCATTAAATTCAAATAATTGGATGAACTGATTTGAAAAATAAAATTGGATAAATTAACAGGAAAGTTTTTACATTCACCCTGGCCAGGTCCCTGGCCTTTAAAGATAACTTCTCTTTTCTTAATAATATTTAGTCTAAATTGCCATTATTTCAGATCCTAATGATTATTTGAAAGAAATTTTGATCTAATAATAAAGCAGAATAGCAATTCTGAAAAAATTGTGGAGAAGAAAATGTTTTTCCGTAGTTTTGTTAAATTTTTCCGCTGTTGCTCACTACTTTTAATATGTATATAATTTTAAAACCTTATGAATAAATTATATTAACACTTTGTTTCAGTAAATGTTTCTTCTCCTGACTTCTTTGTGAAATTGAAAATTCTTAGAGTACATTGAATTTAATTAAATGCAACTTCCTCTTGCATCGACGCAAAACTTTCGCCTTGAAAGTAATTTTCAGATTTTATTCCTTCAGACTGCGGTAGATAAATTGAAATATGAAAAACTACACCGGCACCTAATTAAAGTTTTGCTATTATTCCATTCCAAAAGAACTCATTACAGACGGGTGGGTGGGAAAAAATCGAGAAATTATAGCATAACTTCATCCATCTCACATCAGTCACATCTGGGTGCCAACTACCAGGCCCTAATGGAAATTAAATTTCGCGGCAATGATTAAGTTGGATTTTCCAGTGCAATCTTGCACAAGCATCTTTGTGTCAGCGTAGTTTCTTCGGTTTGTTACCTTTTAGGCAATTGCCGGTGTGCTGCTTCAGCTATCCCCTAGCACCCACAGGACGTGCTTTAAGATGCGAGTTGGGATGTTGCCTGTTACCATTCCTCATTATGCAAATTGGCAGATGTCTTCGGCGCTGCATAAAGTTCCTTTTAATTTTAAGGAACGAAGGTACCCCTACCGTGATTTTATCACACCTGCAAAATTTTAGGCTAATTGCGAAGCCTTTAGAGAGTGCTTTAAATTCGCTATCTTCAAAATGAAGAAATTTACAAAGGACGCTTCATTTCATTCAAGGAGAATATCTGCTTTAAAATTTTTTGTCTATCTTCAATACTAGGCCATGCCAGAATTGATTAATATATGTCGTGTCAAATTTCATAAATTTTTATTCTTTATCATTATATATGTTATCAACATGGGCTACAAAATACCGATCTCGGGTTACTTTCATTAACTCAAAACGTATTCGTACAGTTTACCATTAGTTAATTTGAAATTATAACCAACGCAATGATGCAACCAATGTGAATTTTGCACCAACTGTATTTAAATTTCTCGGAGTATATTAATCTCATTTTAGAATTTTAAGGTACTTTTCTACTCTAGAGTTTTCAAAAAATCGAAATTTTTTTTTTCATTTTTCGATTCCTTACATCTTCAAAAATGACCTCTCAAATTGTTGTAGAGAAATACGGATTAGAAAAAAAGTTATGATACTATATACATATAGCCGCGTGAGAGAACTCGGCCTTTACCAAAACTTTAAACGCGTTTTTCTCAAAATTGCATTTTTCAAGTTGGCCGCAAGTTAATCTCCAGATCTACTGAACCGATTTCAATAAACCTTAGTGCGTTTTATTTATTAAAGTGTCGTGTATGCCAATTCACCACATTTTTGCATAAAAATATAAAAGAAAAAAATGGCGGAAGATATATGTAAGGTAAAAAAATGTCATTTTTTCAAACATTCGCAATTTTTTTTGTTATTGGAATTTTTGACTAACGGTGGTGAATTGTCACGTAAGGAACCTTAATTTTTAAAACCCCATTCGAAATTTATGTTTCAGACATGCCAGTTCGTAGATTAACTTGCGGCCATGGAACCATCTTTTTTTTCACACTTGACTTTGGCGCCCTCTATTTAATAATAATAATAATATGCCCAAAATAAAAATTTTTTGTAAACTTGTTGTGGTCGGGGCCGAAACATTATGCGGCAAAAATATTTTGTCTACGGCTATGGGCGAGCGCCTGGCGGGCCCTCCTAATTCCAGAAAAAAATTGACGGCGCTCGGGCGCAAATTGCCGCTGCTTAACGGCTCGGCTTGCTGGTCGCGCCGCCCATCGAGCGCTCGGAGGCCACAAATTGGGATTTTTAACTTAAAATATTTCCAATTTGTGGCCACCGAATGTTCTGGAGGCGCCCGCGGCCCGCTGGTCGAGTCCCCGGCAGCGGCATCAGCGAAGAAAGTGCCGGTGCGGCTCTCCCACACATCTGCTGCCTGCCCGTCGGCAGCCGGCGCGGCAGATGTGTGAGTGGGTTGCACCGGGACTTGCATGTGGCGTGATCGGCGCGAAGCGGCGGAAAATTTTTTGGGGCGAACGCGGCCTCGAGAGTTGGCTTAGCACCTCGGAAGGAAGAGAACATATTAAATCGGCGCGGACAAAGAAACAGGCAAGGAAAAATAAAGAAATCGCGGGTGCGGCAGAAATTTTGGATTTAAAGAAAAGTTAAAAGAAAGAAACGAGCCGGGAATTTAATTTATATTTAAATAGAAAGAAGCGAGCCGGGAAATAAAGTTATGTTTGAATAGGAAAAGAACGAGCCGCGAAACAGTTTGTGTGTCGATAGACGAGAAAAAAAAAAAAACAAAAAAAAACCGAGCCGTGAACTAAAATTTTGTCTTAAAAGGGAAAAAGAACGAAAAAAAAAGAAAAGAACGAACAGGGGAACTTAATTTTTGTGCTGATAGAGAAAAAAAAAAAAAGCGAGCCGTGAAATAGTTTTTGGTTTTTTTTAAAAAAAAGAAAAGAGGAAAGAAGCAAGGAGAAGAAACCGGAGTGCCGAAATGTATTAAATAAAGTTGGTATAAAATTACATGAAACAAAAAAAAAAAAAAAAAAAAAAAAATGAATTAGATTCGGTTAAATGTAATTTAATAAAATTAAAAAGTGAAGTAAACAAAATTGACCCAAAGTTAAATTAAATTATAATTAAATTAAAAACAGTTTAAATAAAATTTAATAAGAATTAAAAGTGAATTAACTCTAGTTAAATATAAGTACGTGAACGCAAAAATAAATTAAGGACGGTTAAATGTAATTTAACAAAATTAAAAAGTGAAGTAAATAAAATTGACCCAAAATTAACTTAAATTATAATTAAATTAAAAACAGTTTAAATAAAATTTAACAAGAATTAAAAGTGAACTGAACAAAATTAGATACAATTACAAAAAAAAAAAAAAAGAAGAAAAAAAAAGAAAAAGTGAGTTAAATAAGTTAGACTAAAACTACGTGAAATAAGAAATACATTAAAGACAATTAAATATGATTTATTAAAAATTAACAGTGAATTAAATAAAATTGAATCAAGCTTTAGATAAACTTCCAACAGAATTAAGACCAGTTTGAATGAGAATTTAAAAAGAACTTAACGGAATTAAATAAAATTAAATCATAACTAAATTAAGACAATTTGGAAAACAATTAAAAGTGAATAATCAAAACAAAAAAAAAAAAAAAAAAAAAAAAAAAAAAAAAAAAAAAAAAAAAAATTTTTTATTACAATTCATCAACTACGTGGGAAACCCACCGGGACACACCGGCACCACAACGGGGCCAGCAGAAGAGGCCGGGTGTCGGGCGGCGGCATCTCAGCAGTAGCGGCCACCACAACAGCCACAACGACAGCAGCAGCAACTAAGGCGCCCAACGGTTTTTTTTTGCATTTCATATTATTTGTAAGAAACTTTGTTTTGAAAGCAAAATAATATAAGTTCAGGTATGTTATTTTAATTTAATTTTTTTTCTTCTGGTACCTCTCTTCCTCCACTCCTTGTCCGCCATGGGAGGTTAGTGAGTTGATTTAATTTTTCTATCCTGATGGGACCTCCCCAAAAATTATTGGGCCAAGGGGAGGTCATTTGGGTGGTTGGGGTTAGGCCATAAGGGGGGTTGTTTTTACACCTAGAACCCCCCGCCGGCGAGTCATTCACGGGCAGTGGCAGGGGTTCTGTCCGCCATGCCCTCTTTCCCCCGTACCTGGTTTTTCCGTCGCGCGAGATTTTTTCGTTATAGGGACGTTCGTTCTGGTGGCGAAGTGTGGCCTATCGGCAAACCCCCCCACACTACCGCAACGCTAGCCTGCCAGCTCGCGCAAGCCACAAACCACCAGACGAGGTGCTTTAGCCGGGCCCTCGAGAGCGTACCCTCATAACAAACTATAAGGGTCCATTTACATTTTGTAAAAGTCATGACAATACTTAATAAAGCGGCTGAGATATAAAAGTTTGAAAATGGCCTTTTTTTGACGCTCTAGAGTAGAATAGCACCTTAAATGCTCTAAGTATATTATTAAAGTAGATTTTCTGTAATATCTATTACCCAAAAAAATCTCATATCAATAGTTTTTTTTTAGATAAATTTGTATGTATAGTATTAAACAATTGAAAATTTTATAATTTTTAATGTTGTAAAATTCTAAAAATGGTTTACCTTCTCTAAAGGAAGAAGTCCTGACTGTCTATCAGCACCAAGCACAAACGGCTGAACTTAAAGACATGAAATTTAGTAAGTAGGTTCATTTTGTTATGTAAGCATCGACTGAAGAAGAATTTGTTGAAAAGTAATAAAAGGAGATGGGAGGACAAGTTTCAAATTTGTATGTTCGGATTGAAATTTAGCATAAATATGGTACTCTGAAAAATAAATAATGAAACAGGTATTTCAGCATTTCCCCATTCTATATATATATATAATATATGTTTATACCAAATTCTGCTTGTTGTGTATGCCAAAACTTAAATATGTATGTTATTAAATTTAATTCTTTCAAGCGGAATTATTGGCTTCTTTGAAAATCAGTAAAACATAACATTTGGTCAAAGTTTAAAAATTAGATCCTTGTATGGAAATCCAATTCGAATATGTTATAACATACAAAAACAATATTTTCCCAATACTTGCATATGCATTATCATTATTATACATACATAAACCACATTTATAAAAATAAGTTTTCAGACATTTGCTTTTAAAGACAATACATATTCGTACAACTAGGTATAAAATATAAATTTGGATAGGATGCTTCAATTATATTAGGCACTATTAACCGATACCCACAACCAAAATAAACGCCAATATGACGATGTAATATATTTTATGATTACTAATTTTTGTAGCAGCTGCTTGAAAAAGCGCCATAACGTCCTTCCTCGTATCTAGAAATGTTAAATGACTTGCCACATGAGTGAATACAGTTGGGTAATCGAAGAGACTGCAGTCACTATAGATCGATACAACGCCAACCAGCTTTTTGAAACATACCAAAACGCCACCAGGATCTAAATCTTTGCAACTATCCTTGGTATGTCTGACCTCTAGATATAAAAATTTTGTTAATATTATTAATGTTCTAACTAAATTAAAATTACAATTATCCCTTACGTGCGCAAATTTTATCTTCTTGCAACGATATTTCAAATTTTTCAAATTTTGCACTGCATACCGATTTTCTAGTAATTTGTATTCGACCAGAATACTGCAACTTTGAGTTGGGGCTGGGCGAATTACTCTGCGAAATGGAAAATAATGCATTAAAATATTCATGCTATAGTATTCAATTATTCGTCAAACCGAATTAAGAAATCCCCAACCAAAAGTATGGCAAACCGTATCCCTATCTAAAAGAGTATCGGTTACTGCAATGGGCCGTATATCACCACTTGTGGTATCAAAAGGTAGAACGACCTTCATATAGGCGATGTCATTAGAGTGATCCGTAGGGTCGTAGTGGGGATGTTGGATAATCTTATCGCATTCTCTAATGACACCATGCTCCTCAGGAGGGGTCTCTACAAGATACCGGGTTCCGGCGACTATTGTAAAAGATTTCGGCTCTAACATGGCATTACCCCTAAGATATTAAAAGAAAAATTTGTAATATAGTAAATATTAAACTTCACATTAAGCTACTTATTACAGTGTGTCATATAAGCAACTCGCAGATGTTACCACCGTTGTCGTATCAATTAGAGCGCCTGTACAGTGGTGATGGCCAAAACCAAAATTGCGTTCATATTCAGTACGTCGGATGGACACCTTGAACAATTTGTGTAATAGTATATTGTTAAATAAATAAATGATTAACTAGTACTTACCACAAACGGAGCTTCCTTCGGTTCCGAAAATTCAAGGTTTCCGGAAGAAAATTTTGAGATCGAAATAAATAAAACGACCAATATACTAAGCAACATGATTTTTGGTCAAAAGAGTATGATCCACAATTTTAAGTTTTAATGTCACTTGAAGTTTATATGAATTTATCTAGGTTCTGTAGGGCATCCGATGAAAGACTTTCGTATCATGATGTCCAACTTTAATCTTGAAAGGTATAATTCAAAATTTTGACAAGTGGTTCCTCTTTCAAGGTTTTATGTATTTATAAAAGACCACTGGTAGACTAAAACCAATGTAAATGGACCACGCGAATATTTGATTTATATTTCCCAGGTTGCTCCGAATACGAAAAACTTGACTGTTAAAGTGTTTTCTAATACTTGGAGCACTAAGGCTACTTAATTAAAATTAAAGCTTTTTTTTTAAATTAATAGAACTAATACAGTTCTAAGGGCCAAAGTTAACCAATATTAATTTATTTTTAACTTGAAAAGGCTTCTACGTAAATTGGGAAGCTTAAATTTGACTCAAACTTTGTCTTAATATAGCTAAATTTTGGCTTAAGCCAATTCAAGACTAGTCAAACAAGTTCTCAAAAAAGTTCTACTGAGCATAAGGAGAGTCATTGTTTAAAACTTAATAAGTAAATTAAAAATATATTTTTTAAAATTTAATATTCCTCAAATACCAACTTTAACCAGCTTGCCTAGAATTCTAAAATAAGTTTCAATCTTGTTGCAAGCTTCAAAGCACTTTTATAAGTAGTAATTTAGTAAATAATTTTTTTCATGATCAAAGCTTTCGAATCACCTTTTGAAAATTTGAAATCTCAATATAGCGACTAAAACTATTTTAAGGACATTTATTATAAGTTCGTGAGAGTGTTGCTGTTGGTGACTGCTTTTGAATATATTCTCATTTAGCTTAGACTTCTTTTAATAAATTTTTATTAGATTGCTTTTAACAAAATTGTTTGGTATTATTTTTGACTATACGTAGGTATGAGTCTTCGAAGGCATTGCCTACTAAAATTTATTGTCCAATTAAAAAAAAATATTTTTGAAAGTAATTTGACATAAACATTGATATACGTGAAGTATGTTCTTTCAAATTCTTATTTGCTTTTTAATAAATTTGCAAAACTCATACGCTGAAGAATATGCCATTCGGGAGGTTCAAGCGGTTGAAGCCGAAAAATTTGTTTGTTCTATTTTTATTAACTTTTATTGTTCTTTAATCATTTTCAAAATATTTCCAGGCATCCATTAGATTTGGAGACGAAAAGAAGCATTTATGCTTGGGAGTTGTTCTTGGCAGACGAACAATAATGACGTCATCTTCATGCTTAAACTCCTATATGTATGTATTCTATTTCAACAGATCAACCTTTAAGGGTTCAATCCTTTCAGTCCGGTGTACTCGATGCTTAACGAAGGGTTCCGTGAATCGAGGTGTTCGGTGCAAATTGGAGTGAAGAACGAAGACGAAAAAGCCAATGAGACAGCAACGAGAATTTGTAAACGATTTGTGATGAACAACCGCATGTGGTGGTCGTGGGGCTCTAAATTTGAGTACGAACACCCTGTTAAAGTTCTAGTTGATTTTCCTATGGAAAATGACCCCAACAAAGTAATTGAAAGAGCACCTCCGTTTGTTACTGGATTTAAAATATGCAAGGTGTATGGATGGGCTCCAAAAGTATGTTAATTTTTAATGTTACTTAAATGTTCAAAAATTCAAAATATTAATTCATACCTGCATTTTTTTTTAAGTAAATTAGTATATAATTATTATTAAGTATTAGCTATAATTTGCTTTAATCACTGTATAATACAGAAATACTTTTGAAACAAACGTTTCCTTAATGAAAATTAACTCACATTATTATAAATGTGTGTACATATTAATGTTTTCTTTTTGATATATTTTTACTGGATGATCAAAAGAAAACATTTTAACTGGTTTACAAAGTTTTTGTGACAATACATATGATAAGATCCGTAAAATTCGAGTCCGGAAACGAATGTGATCTTACATCTACGATTTTTGAAACAAAATTTTCTTTAGATCACATTTTTTATGATAGCAGGAACTCAAAATTAGAAACCATTTCAAGTTTATAATGATTTATATTATACAGGGTGTTTTGCTAATGTCAGAACAGTGTTATGAAAATCAATTCTACATGGTCTCCCTGTACAGAAAACGTGTGTTTTATGGAAATATTTCAATGCCTTATTTGAGCTGCATTATTACTTCTTGCAATGTTTTAATTTTTGTTTTTTTATGCAATGTGTCTAGATGACTTTACCATAAAAATTTATTCAAGACATGTGTTTCTATTAATATTTTTGTTTTTCAAAACTTCAGGATATGAAAGCCGGTGAGAATTCGACAAAAGCCTTAATGTCAACAGTAGCGATGCTTCTCAATGATTCTGTTTGCACACATTATTCTAAAGAACGTTTGAAGATAAATCGTTTGAAAAATCAGTTTTGTGTAGGTGAGTATCATTATGCTTAGGTATTTTTTTTTTTTTTTTAATGTTAATAAAGACAACTACCTTATCGCACTTTAGAAGAAGGCCGCATAAGTGACGAAGGAAGAATTCTAGTGTGCGATAAAAAATTACTTGGAATATTCGCGAGAAGATTTCCATCGCTGTATGGGAAGGAAATCGGCAACGTGAGTTTGTACACATACGCTTCGGCAGGGGAATCCCCCGAGCCGTATTTTGTAGGATCCCAATTTTGGACTTATTTAAATTTCTTATTCGTCTGCTCGATTATTAGGTATATGTAAAATAAATCTTATATGTCAATTAAAAATTACTCTTATCGGAAAAGCACATTCACTCGGCTCCATTTAATCTCTTTCCTCAAACACAAACTCATATAATTTATTCTGTGGTTGTTTCGAAAATAATTTATGAAGGAAAAAGCCAATAAGCAAACAAACATTCTTAAAGTTACACTCTAAACTGAAAAAGATTAATTCATTTTGAAAGCTTTCAAAGTATATTAATGAAACGTTTTTCGGTTTTTATTTTTTAATACATACACTATGTATGTACGCCCCAATTTTTCAATCGTCGGGTCGGGTAAAATTCCCCAAATGTTATTGTGCCAATAGATATATGATTTAATATAAATTTTTATTTCTCTGGAATGAAGTTTTTGATAAACAAAGAAAAAATATATTTACTAAGAAAAGATGAGTGAAAATAAATAAACGACGATATTCTATAAGATATAAATTTTTATTATTTAATATAAATATATCTCCTGATGCTAACCAAACCAAGAATAATATAAGTTCAAAATACATATCCCAACCGCTTGTTTTCTCTGGTAAAATTAAAATTAATAATTTTCTTAAAAACCGATGCTCCGATTCTTAAATTACATCTTCGTTATTAAAGATATATTCCTTGTAAACAACCTCTGTTAAAACATTTAAATTGTAATATGGTATAATTACCTTCCTAAAGTTGGAGGAATATTATTTCATTACAACTCATAAAACTGATTTTACTTAGTTTTTTGAGATCACATTTTCGTATAGGGCAAGTAACAATAACTGCTGTGTTTACAATTTTAAATAGATATTCGTATATATGTACATATTTACAGATTAAAAATAGATTTATTTTCCAGCTTTTAGTACTTCATCAATTGTAAGTATGTATGTTATGCATGTTAATTAAAATAAGTAAATTAGATACAAAGAATACAATTGTAGGGCCAAAATTAACCAATATTAATTTTATTTTGATTTAAAAAAGTCTTACGAAGCAGGATACCAGTTTGTTTTGCTTGATAAAAGGTTAAGCTAAATTTTGGCTTAAGCCTAGCTCATGACTAGACTTAACATTTTTTGTTCAATAGATTTTTTTAAAAGTAGGTAATTTAACAAATATCTTAACTTTCGAAAATGTTTCGATACGATATTATATAAATTTTATTATAATATATGTATACCTATCGGTTTCATTAGTGGCGATAATAGAAAGAAAGGTTTTTCTTATTGATTCAAAAATTAATTAAAAAAGAAGAGCTCTAGGCGAAATCGATAACGAATTTTACTTTTTTTTGTTGAAGTAGCTCAAACAGAGCCTCTTTAGTCTCGCTTTTGACGGAACAAATTGGATTTCGCGTAGCGCTAAAAGGTGCTACACGAGTGTCATTAAGCTGAATGACTCGTTTCCAGAACGTTGGGTTCCAATTAATGTTTCAATCAAACTCCCTTTTCTACGACCTGGGCCAAGTTTCAGCCTTGTTTACATTCAGCAAATGCTCTCTTTATAAACCTTAATGGATTAAGGATGCTCCCTCTGCCGCCCCCGCTAGTCTAAAGCGGTGAAAACAAAAACCAATTCAAGTGCCTTCCACGTGGCTGGACTAACAATCTACTGAAAAATTCCGCCAACACTCTCAAAAAGTGCCAAACTTGAATTGTTCACCTGACACGGACCTACGTCGCCGTGCCGCGATTTTTATTGCGGCTCACCTGTTTCACCGCCTCCACCCGCTATTCAATTCAAAGGGGCCCTTTATTTTTCACCGGGAAAGTTAGCGCATTAACTCGGGTCGCGGGGACCCGTATCAATTTTCCCGGAAATCCCTCTTATTCCACGGTGATAAATTATTGTTTCGGGTTCCATGCAGTGTACAGTGGCTCAGCAGGACTCTGCTGATTGATGACCTGGACAAATGGTGAGTTATTGAACTGAGTAATGCTACGGCAGCCCTTAATGAGCTTTAAACCTCTTCTGGAATATTAATTAAAATTATAGAGCCATTTAGCAGCTGATTGGGAAATTTCGACAGTTTCGGGCATAACGAGCCTTGTAATTGCCGAGATTCATTTGATACAGGTATAAATAGCAAATATTCCCGGAATGGCTCTACATTTTCGGGACTTTCCAATTTCTGTTTTGGGAAATATTTCGACACTTCTATACCTTCATGAATTGTTTGAAATTTGTAATCCTTAGCAAACAGCACCTAAAATGTAAATAATAAATTAGAACATTACGAACATTTTCAATTTCAAGATGTAAACACCGAGTGAATGCTTAAGACAGATTTCAAATTTAGGTTTCCAAATTAAATTTGAATTATTTAAAGAAGGAATATTTTCTCAAAAGTTGTTGGATTAAATATAACAAAACGTGACATTTTCGTTTTTATACAAATTAGCAAACGGAAATACTCCATCAGGTCTCGTTTTCGAGAAAAATGGATTTGAAAAGTGTAAATATGGTTTAAAATGAACTGATTATAATGGGAGTGAATAAAAAGGTAAAGCACTTTCAGTTTTTGTTCTTTTATGTTTTTAATAATTTTATAATTTTGAACATAGTACATAGAAGACTTAATCGATTACATATTATCCGGCTTCAGTCTAGTTGAGCTAGAATTCGTATCTAATGTTGCAGATCCATTACAAGGTACCAAACTTACAGCATTACTGGAATTATAGATTTTTATTAAATCATTCGGGAAAACAAAACAATTTTAAACGGAAAAGTGTCGTTCAAATTAAAACATTTTCACTAGGATAGATTAAAACCGAAAATTTTCAAATTAAGGATCCAGCATTTTCAAAATATAATGGTTTTAATTTAAATTTGATTTAACTTCGAAATGAATTTAGTTTTTAAAGCAGTTTTAGTTTAAAAATAATTAGTTCGTTTGCTCCGTTCAAACTATGGCTATCAGTATCGACATTTTGTTTCGGCCGAATAATCGACTTTTCATAGACTCCTTAAAAAAAAGCTTAAAAGCAGTACTTTTACTTTTACGCAATAATAATAAATATGTTTCTTGTCCTTAAAAAACTTAATTATCAAGAACATACATGAATCATATCCTATATATCGAGAACCTTACGTGATAGTAAAAAATGAAAAACAATACCTGATTCAGCACCCCCAAATTAGATACTTTTCATGTCGACAATTTTTAAAAAGATAAATTTTTTAGACGTGTGTAATTAATGTTGATGAAATGAGATAGGTTTTTTGTAAAGCTGTTGAACAACGTGTAAAATCCATAGAGAACTTTTAATTCAACCTTTACCATATTACTCACATCACAATACATGTTTGAAAAGGATTCATTTTGCGGTACCAAGAGGTGAAGTAGAAACTCTCTTAAAATGGAGTACAATAGTATGCAGATCTTATATTGGTTAACAGGAATATTGCGGCAAAATACATATATAGACTTTATTATAACTATCTAAAATGCGTACCCTAAAATGTAGTCACGAACTCCTGTGATCACTTAAGAAAATTACCCCCAATAGACTGGACGACGTGTCCAGAGCACCAATTCTAAAGTTCTTGTTTATCAGCTTCTGCAATCGTCCTACGTCCCCAAACATACATATGTATGTATGTATGTATTTCGAGAAAAGACAATATGATATAAAATAAGAAAAATAATCCTACAAGTGTTCCCGATAGAGCATTATTCCATGTATGTGCTTAAATTCAAACTATCCTTCGTCAGAACCGGCTGCCTGGTAGAATGCATGGTGCTCTACGGTTCGTTGAATTCGACTTGTTATGAATGGCAAGATACGTGACACCATCAAAATCCTTAAAATGAAATAATATTCCGGCGTCCTTCCATCAGTGAAACCTGACTGTAGGTACCTATTACAAAAATTTGCGCAAACATTTTGAAACAAGTCTCATAAAAGACCACCCTAGACGGTGGTCGGTGCGAGCATAACAACTCTTTTTCGAGTCCCGACTTTTCCTAGAGGAGGCGAATGAAAAGAAGAATAGCCCTTTTGCCTTGCTGGCGACTAAAAATAGCTGGACAATTATTATTTATGGGAAAATGGGCTCAATGCTTATGCAAAACTACGCACGGAGTCGCAATATCGTCGATGGCCTATAAAGACGCCAGTAAAGGCCGCAGCCACGGAACGGAGACAAATAGACCACCAGACATCCATCCGAACGAACATTTTTTTGGGTCCAGAAATAGCGCGGCTCCCAGCTCTCCATTACTCCCGACACTCCAGGGCATCGAACACGGCAGGTCTTGTCTCCAGCGCCAGAACTACACGAAGTTATCCCTGTTTCGCATCTTTTTTCCCGGTCCACCTAGCCGCTGGGAATCTACAAACACGGCCTATGTCGGCGGACCCGTGACACCGAACCCATGGAGGAAATGCCTCGGTGTCAGCGGAATGACAAATGTGACCACATGTGGACTACGTGAAGCTCGGATCGGAGCAGTTTGCTTAATATGTCTAGCCGGCATGTTGGTTGCGTTTTTATTATCTACAGAAATTTGCGGCCTCACGACTTAATCGGGACCAATGACACGTGAGTCAACTACCTCATGTGCGCGGAATGTCGGAGCTAATTAATTAGGCGCTCCTAAGAAAAATATAGGAAAAAAAATACGGAAAAATATGCAAACTGCAACGATGCATTAGGTGGGGAATTTCCTTTGAGTCACTTTTGGAGCAATACTAAAAATGGATAATTCGGAAATATCATTGGCACTTTCTATTTTTATTTAATTAATAACAGTTGAAAATACTCAATATTGCACTGGTACTGACTTAAGATCTCCTCACAGATTTTGATGGGTCAAAAGTGACGGTCGCTTATATTTTCTAAGATATTTAACTTTAAAATCGTGTAAAGTAATATCGAAATCGTAGTTGAAATCGATATCGAAATCTCAAAGTTCAATATTACGACAGTTGATTCGAAATCACTGGACTTTGTACAATTTTCATTAAAATTTCTTGAACTTGAAAAATATCGGTCGCCATTTCGTATTTGAATTCCCAAGTTTTAATGATTTAATGGTAGTTCCGAAATCAGTGGCCCAAAAATACTGTTAGTCTTGGTAGATACTCAATGAAATCCGTTGAATTTTGGTCGCCATATGGGTTCACAATTTTGAATTTCCAAATTTTGTTCGAAAATTCGAAATTACCATCCTTCAGAACCCCCAAATGTAAATTTTCATTTTTAAAGCTTAAACTATTCGGGCACCGTCTTGGCGCCGCCATTTAAAAATCCTGTAAAGTAGCATACATATAACATATGTATGTATGTATGTATGTATATATGGCAAATGTGAAAAGATTAAAACTAATTATTCAGGGTTTTGGAAATTGATTTCGCGTAGGTATATATGTACAATACATACATATGTATATGTTATATATATGCCTCGTAAAACTTGAATTCTATTGAATATTCCTTCTGAAAACAAGGTTAACGAGATAACAGTCAGAAAATGATAAACAGATCTTTAAGACCTACAGTTTTTCAAGACTATTCAAGTTCAAAGATACCGAACTTTTTAAACGCTCACCATACACAATACACAATTTGTAGATAATATATAAAAATATATGTATTTATTATTTTTTTATATTATATTATACTTGCTTCACCTCTAAATTTCCAGCAGCTCTTTAGCAATGCATACACCACCACAAATTCTTAGTAGACTTGATAAATCTACGAAATAGAAATATGACACTGGAACACGACTCTCGCGGTACTAACTTATCGACTTCAAGTCGATTCGACGATTAGACTCTATGTAAATTAGCCGCCCCAGCGTATCATCCGTTTTTTGTGGATGGCTACCTAAGTTTATAATATATCCGTCATATGTAATTGAAAGTATAAATTACCTAATCGAAGGCAATTTTTTTAGGCTCGATCACTTCCTCTTTTTGAAATAAAAATCATTCAATCAAACCCTTATCAATTAAATTTATTCAGTTTCAAAATATCAGAAATATACTCATTAAAAACAACATAATCAGGAATATAGGTTTTACATTTTCGCCTGCATCTTCTGGCTTATTCACAATAAAATCCATAATCCCGCTTAAGTTTATAAAGGGACGAACATTTTTATTGTCCAACTGATCAAAAATTGCCCCAACTAATTCTCCATCACAAATTATAAAAGATGAATGGTGAACTTCTCCTTTACTTTTATCGAATGTTTTCAAATCTTCTAAAATTAGAATTCGAATTAATTGAGGCTCTCTTCAGGTAGGTAACTTGACAAATTTATTAATGGAGTATTGAAGTAAAGCGGATACCCAAACAAATTTTGTTGTATAAAATGTAACCGCGTCTGAAGCAACTACTTCTTTCATGTCGAAATTTTAATCTTATCTCTGCCACTAGACTTATTATTATCCAAAAATTATTTCGTCGCTGCACCTACTAAGGTCGCTTAAAATAAAAGTATGAAAGTTAAGACAAATTCGAAAAACTAAAACTTGTTTGGCTATTCGTTTCACATGAAAGGTGTTATTATTATTATTTGATTTTCATCTTTTAAACCTATTCTTCATTCTATTAATGAATTATGGTTTAAAAGTAAATAATAAAATAAGCAGTTCAGAAAA
The DNA here is from genome assembly GCA_963920795.1 of Eutolmus rufibarbis. Classification (NCBI taxonomy): domain Eukaryota; kingdom Metazoa; phylum Arthropoda; class Insecta; order Diptera; family Asilidae; genus Eutolmus; species Eutolmus rufibarbis. Next base: position 38,173,166 of record OY987206.1, on the reverse strand, counting down.
GAACACTGAACATTAACATATGTACTTATTTCATTTACGTACTAGCGCATCCATGGAGAGTTGCATTTACATGTTTTTTACTACAATGCTTAACGTCGTCTATCTTACATTTGTACTGCCTTTCGGTCAATGTATACCTTGCATTTCCACTATTCTAAAAATTGAAAACATTAAAATGACATACGTCTTTAGCTACAAGTTCTTCATATTTACCGTAGAATTAACCCACTCATGTATGACACACTCGCTGTTCGGAGGATAAACCTTTGTGGCTACAGGAATGGGTCGAATTCGTTTCCCCGGAGTAAATGGTGAACTAATGAGAAGAAATGCAACATTATCCACGGATGGCGTGGATTTATCAGGTTCATCTCCTGTGAAGACGGTCCGATTAAAAAATATTTTACCATATCTGACTGTAGCGGCTGTCACATATGGCCCATATATTACTGGGCTAGACAAAATCATGTACCCCCTGTTTTTGGGTTCACCTGAATGTCTATTGAAAAAAATAATTTAGGAATCTTTGTTCTTAACTTCAGATTTTCTTGTAAATTACTCAGCTATATAATTCAAGCAACTCATTGATGATATCACTACATCTGACCGAACTAACATCCCCGGACAAAAATTGTTATCGAAGGACGGGCTTTCACATACTGCATTATACCAAATTTGTGCCTATACAGTGCGGTATACAAAATCAATATTTTTAATACTATGAAGTATTTATTTTCACTTAAAAAGTTATCAACATAATAATAAAATTTGCAAACCGAATGGTTGTTGTTCAATTCACTTGAGGCGATAGAACAAATTGAATATAGTAAAATAAACGAAAGAACTAAGAAATCCATTAAAAATTTATTTATTTATTTTTTCCAAATGTCAATATTTTCAAAGCCTATTTGTGTTCCTTAAATATTTTAGGTATTTGTTGTAAAAATTCGAATTTTTTCTATTTCTATATTCTACAGTAAGCGAAATTTCTATAAACGCACGGGTAAATTTATTTACACAAAGTTTCAAAATACTTTTAACCTAACTCGAACCATAATGGAATTTTGACAGTAGGTCAAGGAATTTTAACAACGTGTCATTTGTCAAAGAATTAATTAAATTTACGAGGATATCGAAATCCATGTATTCTCCACCTTCCATTTCGTAAATTTATATCTACAATCCTCCAGACGAACTGTCACTTTTACCTCAAGCAAAATCGACCCGAAATTTTTTTTTTTTTTGTGTGGCTGTGTTATTGATGATAATAAATATATATACAACTGGTATAAGGGTAACACTGTGCCACCATCTATTTATGATGCTCTTTTACAATCTGATCAGTCTCATGACTTAAGGCCCGAACAGATAGTTCCGCCTCCTTCCGTTCGTTCGCCACCGACCGTTTTTTCTTCTTCTTTCGTTTTCGTCCGCTTTTTTGTCCTGTCCACATAGCACAGTTTCGTTTATTTCGTCTTTTGAATTTTTGACACTTGTCATAATTTTGTAACAATGGAAGTATTCAATGAAGAAACGCGAATTCGACTGATTCGATTTTTTATTAAAAAGGTGAAGTTAATGTGGCCCTGACATAATTTTCGCAGTTTGTCAAAGTTTTCCGCCTCCGTCCGTTTTCGTTCGTCTCCGTCCGCCTTTATGTGGACACTTGCATGGGCAGTTTATGGAACCAAAAAACTGAAAAAACGGACGGAGGCGAACGAACGGACGGAGGCGGAACTATCTGTTCGGGCCTTTAGAGTCAGGTAAATAATTTTTGGTTTTTATCTGTACATATAATGTTTGTATGTTAAAATTTTTTTTTCTTTATTTTATTTTATTATAATAATAAAACATTTTATATCTTTTCCAGAAAAAAATGAAACGATAGATAATTATCATTATGATTCTGAAGATGAATAACGATAATAATATAATTATGTATGAAGACTCATGGAAACTATTTCAATAACTTTGAATAATAATTTGTTAAGATAAATAAAAAATTTTACTTTACATAAAATTCTGTTTATCTTTAATTTCAGTGATCCTTCATCATATCTTCACAGTAAAATATATTATGTCCTCTCTTTCTAGCATTAGAACTCGTATAAGTCTGTCGCGCTCGTACTCCCATATAGCGTCATGACTATTATATACTATTCTGGCAGATATCTACAACAACTAGAATATTCTGTATGTTTACATATGTTTAACATTTAAAGGAATGTTCCATAAAAATTTGAGCCTTGTGCGGGCAGGTTATGAATTATTATCCCGATGACAACTTTGCTATCGTCTGGTACATAGCTGCAACCCTCAGAATAGGTTGGCAATTTTTTTTTACGCTTAAACATATGTAAATTACGACATATTAAAATTGTAGCCTTGTGGCAGCAGGTTAAAAAAAGATTTTTTTTAGCATTTTCAAATATTTAAGGGATGATGACGCAACCGCGAGATGCCTGCCAGAACGGTACTTTCTTTATTAACAGATAATAAAACATCTTTATAAATTTTCTAGATTTGTGGGAAACTGGTTAGTCAGATGGTTCACTAGCTCTCCTACTAATAGCTGAATAGACATCATGTGCGTCAACGTGTTAAAACAAAAGACAACTTAACAATATTTTAAATTTACACTTTTTGAAATATTACCTTATAAATAAATATGTCCGAATTCTTATTTGTCAAAATCATTTTCTTTAACTCAGTATTACAGGCTTTAAAAATGTCGTAACTTCTTTAAAATTCTCCCAAATTATAGGTAACCAACAGGAAAAGTAAAACACTTAAGGAAAATGGCGATTGTATTAATGCAAAGACCCAAAATTTATAACCGAAGTTGTGCAACTGTTTTTAAAAAAAATGTATATTTTTTCAAAACAACGTTTTTGCGATCTATAAAATGTGCCACTGAACTCTTTTTTATCAGTTCGACGACAAAAATAGAAAGGTGATTCCTTTGCTTTGACAAACCAAAGTTGTAACTACTAATTAGAAATTGAAGTTCCGGGAAGGCGATAATTAGAGCAATAGTTATATTACATTTCCAGGTAAAGGATGGATTGGAATCAGGTCGGTAAGGTGGTGCTTTGGGCAGTGCACCTCTTGTACATGGGTTTAATTAGGGTTCAGGCAGTACAGATGCGATGCGAAATGTCGGCACTCTTGACTATATGTATAACTACTCATTAAAGCCGGTGAAAGTGTGCCCGCTTCCGAGTTGGTTGGAACATAGCAATAATGTGCATTTACAGTCGTTCCCCGACCTCCCACTTGATCCCCAGGGATACTTTCGACAAACAATGGAGGCGGCATGATAGCAGGGAGCAACTTTTGTATAGCCACCCACAACTTTTGTTAAGAAATGGTCCGGAGTTGGGCAGACCCTGGCGGTAAAAGTGAACAAAACTTTAAGGAAAAACGCTGCCAACTTCCTGGAAAGCAAGTGCCCTAAGTAGATAGGAAGGTAGGAAGTGTCTGGCCAAGGACGCTGCTGCTGTTGGCTACACTCGCTTGAGAATTGCACTAGCCCCCGGGCGCCCTGAGAAAGCACACTTATAAATGGCTACATACTGCGAACTATCGCTTCATAAAAGATGAAGATTGCGCTAAATTCAATTAAGGTCGGACCCTGATTAAGCTGAATGCACTTTGCTCCACAGCAAGCAGTGTACTTTTGCAGGGCCAAACCCTCCTGCTCTGCACCCAATCCACTAAAGCACACTGCACAGGGCAAACTTCCTTTTATGAATTTTAATTAGGGCCCCGACCTTGTGAAGTGCACTGTTAAGAGCGCAATTTGCCCGGTGCTCCAAGTACAAGCCCTACAAAAGGTGGATACTTCTATACAACTGCCAAGAAAAAATCTGGTTTAGCTTAATGGTGCAAAACGATATTTCCGCCTTTTTTTTGGCTTAAAATGCAAAAGGATTGTCCTAAGGAAAAGTTTTACGCGCCATTAAAGTTTTTATTGCTTAAACAAGATTTAAAAAAATTAAAAATTCTCATTTTTCACTGAATGGTCTTGAGAAAATCTTGTAGAGGAAATGCAGAGTGACCAGCGACCATAGTAACTTTGGATTCAGGATCGGTCTGTTGGAATTGGCAAACTTATATGCATAAATTATATTGTCATTATCCTTTTTGATTGCCAGATCGTCGGCCACTATTCCAACAATTTTATCATTGCATATTAACAATCTTCCTGGATCTTTGATGCCACCTTCTGCTGTAATAAAAGATTTTTATAACCAGAGTTTTGTTTAAATCTAAATTCGACTACGAGGAAGATAAAATATTTTATAGTGGATATGTGTGCACTCTTAAATTTTGTGATCAATCCTAAACTTTTCTTTTAAAAAAAATGCTGGGGGAGTGTCCCTGAATATTTTACCAAGTTGGCACCTCAAACTTTCAAACGATAAATGCTGTTAATTTGAACTTTCGATTTTAATATTACTAACAATCCGCTAAACATTTTCGTTTAAATGTTTTTAAATATGACCGCCGTCAGACGACACTCCCTGTCTCAGCACTTTACATAAAACAAAAGAATTGTTTTTAGGTTTGTTTGCATTGTGGACCTCCTTTTTTCGATCTATTGTAATTTATATAAATGTCATTGATTCATTCGAACTGCAGGGGTGAGCGGAACCCCATTAGAAAGTTTTTGTTTCGTACAGAAAATTAGTTAAGTTTATTCCAATTAAAATATTCTAAGTAGTACTTGATCTCTTTTATTAAGGTGTTATTCTACTTTATCTGTAGTAAAAATCTTTAATTTTTAAATCATATTGTTGTCAAAAACTATTTGTTAGATTTTATTTATTTTAAAATATCATGTACAATACATATTAGTAAATAAAAATTTTACAACAAAAATAATTCGTAATAAGAATTAAATGGAACACTAAAATTCGTATATCGTATGGACCCAAAAAGTAATAAAAAAATTGTTTTGTTGAAACAATAATACCTTTGTAATTATTAATTAATCCCTACCGATATTATAAATCCTAAAGTGTGTCGGTTTATCTGTCTGTTTGTTACTCTTTAACGCTGAAACTACTGAACCGATTTGACTAAAATTTGGCACAAGGCTACAGTAGAACGCAGAGAATAATATAAGATACTTTTTATCTCAGAAAAAATGCCTAGTTCCCGAGGGACGATCTATAGATATAAAAGAACAACTTCTGCCTAATTTCATCAACACAGAGTCCAAACCGCTGATGTAATTAGACATGAAAATTGGACACAGTCGCCCATGTTCTGTATTCCGAACGAAATTAAATCTAAAAGAACTTGTAAAACTCCTTTTGAAAAGAAGTTCCTTAATAAAATTCCTAACATTTTCATAAAATCCTTTCAGTAACCTTTGACTTCAATTAATTTTTTCGTACAAAGTGTTAAAATAACTCGATAAGAAAAATCCAATCGAAATATCCAATCAAAAGCTTTTTGTGAAATAAATCATTTAAATGAAAGTAAACTGAAATAAATTTGTTACAATTTTAAGAATTTTATTAAAGAAATTCAATTCAAAAGGAGCTTTCTAAGCTCTTTTCGATTTCATTTCACTCGGAATACTGAACATGGGTGAGTAGATTTCTCTTGTGATGTAAGCACCTACTAAGAAAGGATTTTACGAAATTCTTCTCCCAAGGGGGTAAAATAGAAGATGCACAATATGAAAATTCTTCATTTTTGGAGTTAAATCCCTGAAAATTGGTATTTAGCCATTAAGTTAGAAATTAAGAATGGCGTATTTCAGAATTTTTCGAAATTTATCCCTTGCGGGGATAAAATAGGAAATGAAAATTTGTATGGTAATTCTGTTATTTTTTAAGTTAAAACCATGACAATTAGTGTAGCTTTTTGATTGGAAATTATTCGCGACATGTTTCAATGTTTTTGAAAAATCATAAAATCATCAAATACTACCTATTGCAGCCTACCTGATGAAAAGACTTCTGAAAATGAATAATACTAAAACTCATTTTAGAGATCGTAGATTTCAAAAACAAAATTTGTTTGTACATACATACATAGATACACACGGTGTTTTCTAGGTCATATGAGTCAGTTTTTGCTATAACTATTGACTTACTCTACATAATACATATTTGTAAAATTTTAGGCAAATCGATCGATCAAAATTGGCATCACTCACACCAAAGACTATAAACCACAATGGAAAATTATATTTTGACTGGGCGGAGCGCAATTCGAATACCTAGACGTCAAAAATCCTATATTTCGAAAAGTATGAAAAATTTTACAATGGAAATATTTTTAAATATTCAAACTAAACCAAAACAAAAATCGATTCTTTCAGAATTTACAAAGTAAAACCTTTGAAGACAATAGTATGGATGTATGTACCTATTTATGAATTTGTTGTTTTAAGAAATATTTTTTGGGCATCAAACAACGAAAAAACATAAGAAATTAAACAGCTGCTGATAGTGGATTTGATTTTTGCATTTAGATGCACAAGTATATTCCTCGTAGCCAGAAAGAGAAGAAATTCTTTAATACTTACAAACACAGAACTGATCTTCAGGTAAATCCACATCCATATTCACTCTGTACAACTTCTTACACTGGTCCATGGCCAAAATTTTGGCTTTTAATGTTTTATAACTTTTAGCATCGCCCTCATCTGATTTCGCTGGTTGACGACGTTGCTTAACGGATGATTTGGGCAGTCTTTTGATATTTGTTTTAACTGGAGTTACAGTGGTAAATACTTTGTTTGATGATGATGTATTATGGAAAATTTCTTGACTTTGTTCTATATTTATCCCACTTTTATTATTAACAGATTGCGACTCTTTCGCATTAATACTGTGATTCGAAATATGGCGTTTAAATTTAGCTGAAGGGTCCGGTGGAGGTTCTGGATTTTCTGATGGACCTTTCGGTTTACTTTCTGACGCTGAAGGTTCAGCTCCTTTGCCTGAAGAAAACCCATGCACTTGACAATCAGCGTTTCCTCCAAAGGGTGGTTCCCCCACAGATGCTTCCTTCATATCGGCAAATGGCAAATCAAATGATATTTCACTTATACCTTTTTTTGTATAATCCAAATTATCATCACCCCAAAGTGATTTATCGGCTCTTAAACAAAATCTCCAAATGCCCAAATCTTTACCAACGGTTGCCTTACTTCCGGCAAGTACCTTGCAAGGTTTTTCACTAATTTTACTAGCAAACCTTTAAAATATAGTGAAACCTGAATACTAAAAACTTTAGATAAAAATTATCAAAATACCTATAGTAGTCAAGGCAAATTTTAGACGTTACCAAAGATTTAATTGAGACCAGAGCTCCCAAACATTGAAAATTATCTTCGAACTCTAGCACGACCTGATATAAACGAAAATTATTCAAAACAATTTGAAATTAATTTTGAAAAAATATGCACCAAAAAATTTTTTTCGCCCCACTTAGCTTCCATCACTTCTCCCTTTTCGCTCTTTGATGATGCCTCCTCTGCTGTTACATTACATTTTATGATATTTATAATCATAAAAGAGCAAACGTACACGAAAATATTAAGCATATCTAGAGGTTTTTATTTCGGGAAATCAACGCACTTTCTACATAGATGGTAATTTTGTTGTAAAAATTACTCATCAAAATTTGAAAGGAAAAGGTACAATCAATGACATTAATTTAAACAGATTGCTTGACTCGTACTTTAAGGTGAAACAACAAAATAATTGAAACTCCGCCAAATCCTGGTTCATGTTCTAAGCTTTTTAGTTTAGTGAACTTTATTTTTTGTTGGCAACATCACCGAGTACTAGATTAAAGGATTATAGCGAAGTAGGTAGACAAAACTAAAAGTCAAGCAACGAAAGTAAAATAAAAGTTATAACGAAGTGTACTTTTCAACACATGGACATTTTAATTTGGGCAATTAATTGTGATGGGAATGGCATCATATGATATTGACTTCCTTAATATGATGTTCATGTAAACGCCTTTTGTATATAACCTTGTTTGCGAAGAATTTTTGAAAAACAATTTTTTTAATTACTGAAAGTGAGATATTCGCAAAAAAATTACTTGTCCTACCTTTGACCCTGAATAATTCGCTTAGCGAACAAGATCTTGAAATTGTCTTATCGCACTACGTTTTGGTACATTAGCTGGGTTTTTTTCATCCGAATCACGCTCTGGATCAATAAAGAATGAAAAATACGATCCGGATCAGCATTTGTTTAGTTTGAGAAATTGGCAAACCTGTCTTCGTGAAGTGGCAAAACAAAAGTCAGTGGCAGAATAAAATTGGTGTTTATGTTTATTTTGCCGCATTTATTAGTTATAGAATGCCAAAATAGCTTTTGTTTGTTTGTTTTATTTTACATCTGTATTTAAAAAAGGTACAGCCTACCTACTTCTTCGGTCATTGCACCACTTCACTTTGAATTTGAAACTAATAATTAGCCAATTGTCAAATTTTTTTTATGCTGCCAACCCATAAAAGGCGGTAAGCTGGCACAAGCGCCTCTCGTAGAATATTTTGTAAGTAACACGTTTGAGAATTTGATCCAGATCCAGATAAAAATGTGGATCACGTGTTGTTGTAACTCCATGTTAGGAAACTGATCTTCATATTGATCCGAATAACAAAAAAACCCAGCAGTATTTATATAGAAATAAAATTTATAAATGCCTCAATATATAGGAGACTACAAACAACATATACATATATACTTACTTTTATAGTATATATACATGGAGTTCTAAATTTATACTCCTTCCTTTAAGCATTCCTTAATTAACTAAGAACATATAGACTAAAATTGCTTCAGCTCTATAACAACCTCACAGGGAAGGCACTCCAATTTTAGCAACATAAGTTGCCAAGACCTCACAACGTGACCTAAGACCCCCAATTTATGATCCAAGAAGGCTGTTGTCTAAACACGCCACTTAATCTACTAAGAACGGTCGACGATTGCCATGCAGCTGCAGTTGGCAGCAGTCAACATATTCAATTCCGAGGCATGAACGCATAAACATATAACGAAACGAAATTGATCATTACAAGCGTCCGCAGAGCGCCTTGCCGTCCGTCCAATCCTCAGTCCGATGGGGCCCAGCCCAGGGCTCCCCGGTGGACAGATAAGTTAATAGGTCATAGGGAGCGACGAATGGAATCGCATGTACTCTTCCCGACCACTAAATTAATTATTTCATTTGTAAGACATACCTAGACATGGAGTGCGGCCGCCCGAAGGAGGACCCAGTCTCAGGGATGCGAGCTCAGGCCGTCCAGAGATGTCCAGGCCAGCGGAGCCCCCTGCCGTAGGTGGAGGCGCCCGCCACTGGCCGGGGACATGTCGAGTGGCTGTTCTCTGGTCATTTTTAGGCAAAGTGTAATGTAGTTTGCGGCTAATGGGAACGCCAGGGGCCTAGGTCGATGCTCTGGGAACCCACGACATTTGGTAATTAATCTGGTTGTCCAGTTAATAACAGAAATTTATTGTCCGCTTGGGAATCCCAGACAATGACTATGGCGTACAAGTGGAAATTTACATTGGGACAAAGTGAAATTTATCACCCGAGAGGATGGGCTTACGTTTGAGCTCAGCTGCTGGCTAATCATGCAGACCCTGGCCAGTCATGACAGCCCTAGAAATGTTTGGCTAAAGTGTAAGGGTTCAGCCAGTTTACTTATGCAAAGTATCTACTGCAAATGAGTAGAGCTATCAATCTTAATTCTTGAAATCCCCTGTATAGAAAATATTAAGTACCTAGGACTTGCTCTAGATAAAACGCTACACTTTAGGAAACATTTCTCCGCAGTAGTTCACAAATTTTATTTAGTACTAATAAAAAACAGTCCACTTTAAGCCGGGGGAACAAAGTGATATTATTTAAAATACTTAATAAAATTATACTAGATTTGCCATAGCATTTCTCCACCTCTAGGTTATACCAACATGTAAATATATCAGGATTTAGTTTTAGTTAGAATAAGTATGCTATAATTTATGAATCTTGGGTTTTTTCCCATATTTCCCAAAATAATTAAAACCCACACATCGTCCCATTCCAATATTATTGCAGTTGTAAAGGATCAAAGGGTCTAATCTCTGAATAATTTTATATAATTTTGTTACAAACATTCCCCAATAAATTAAATGAATAAAGGAATAAATAAATTACTCGTAATTTAAAACAAGAGTACAATATTAAATTTCGTAAACTGCCAACACTACAATTGATTTGAAGACTTATAATCAAAATTATTAATTTCATTAAAATTATCATTACTACAATGGTAATTGTAATTGAAATGATAGTTTAGAGTCAATATTACTTCATTATGCACAGTTTCTATTGCAATGAATAATGGTAAAGAAAACTTCAATATTAATTTAAACCTCGAATTAAGCGAAAACGGCGGAGTAACAATTTTATAATTAAAATTTCAGGAATCTTTCAGAGTTCTTTGCTTAAAAATATACCTTTAGTGTAAGAATTCGACCGAGAAAAAATATTCGCAAGTTTTGACCTTAAATAAAACTGTTTAAAACCCATCCTTAAATTTATGCCCAATAAGAATTATTCATATTTAAATCTACAGAAAAATAATTCCCTTAGCTATATTTTAAATGTAATCAAATTTCTAGGGCTTATTTCTAGGCAAGGGTTTAAGATCGTACTCAGTAATAACTCCTTATTACTACATTTTTTAAATAATGAATATGCTTCTATAAGATCAAATAAGTATTTTTTCTTTTTCTTTAACAGAACTTAAAACATTTCAGGACGTGAAAGTATTTCAATCCTAAACCCTACAAATTTCGACTGCGGTATTTACAAAATTTCTAGCATTTCTCTAGAATAGAGTAGTTTTACTTTACATTTTCACATACATATAGGGACATATCAGTTTTTAAGAGGCTATTCAACATGGACTGTAATGAGTATGATCAAAAAAATATAAATTACAAAATAACGATTAAATAATTTTTATTTTTCGATCAGTTGATAATGATTACGAAGTAATTTTTATTTTTCGATCGATCGATAACAATTAAGTATCATGCAATTTTTTATTTTTTGATTGGTTCATAACGATCAAGTAATAATTAATTATTATAAATAATAATAAGAAACTATTTTTAACCGACATAAAAAAGTATAGGCTATCATTCCGAATCGTGCCAATTTTTTTTTTTTTTTTATATTTTCACTCCTTAAAGGAATGCATATAATGAAATGAGTTTTATTTCAAACACTCAAAAAATAAAAGTTATTCGATAATCTTTATCGAGAGATCGAGATATAAAATTAATTCTTAATCATTATTAAGCGATCGAAAAATAAAAATTTCTTCGTAATCATTTATCGACCGATCGAAAAGTAAAAATTACCAGAAAAAATTAAACCTTTCTTGCAAAATCTTTTTGAATGTAAGACTACAAATAAAATAATGGAATTTAGGTTAATATAAATTATAAAGTGATGATTTTTTTGTTTTAAATTTCAGAAATAATCATTATTTTCGGTCCTTCAATCTTTTCTTAAAGAGAAATTTTCTGAGAGTAGATAGGTATTTAAGCAGAAGCAGATTATTTAAGAAAATCGAATTACAAAAAAAAGGGGCACAAAACTCGTGCCGTTGTCGCCCCATGACGCAGGAAAACAAGTTTCCAACCTGAAAAGCAAGCATTCGAGTGGCTCGCCTCGTACCTGCCGCTGGACGAAGGGCCACTTCACGCCTGTCAAGGGCTACTCCTAGGGCAGTAGCACGCCTGCGGTTTTGTTTGTCTCTTTGAAATTTGAATCTTTATAGTCACAGGTAGGCGCATTCCCAGACCACCCGAGGAAATCGTTCTGGTGTCACACAGTCATCAATTTCTCGTTCATCTTCCGATGCCGTGACACTGCTTTAGGGGGCACCAAGCAAATTTTACTGGACCAAAATGAGCCTGTTCCTTTTGTGTCCTTTGTCACGTCGAGCGACAGATATCCGCCCTTTGAAGGTGGCAAGTGTTGCAGAGATATGCGCTAGACTTAGACACCGAGCCGTTGGCAATCTGCCGATTTGTGAGCTGCCCTTTGTGCAGCCACCGAACAATGGGAGCCAATTTCCATGAAGGTCAGGACATAAATTACACACCCGCCCGAGATTAGACTAAGTTAGAGGTGCAGAGGAAGCGCCGGGTTCGATCCCGGACTGTGGTGGCCACCAAAAATTTATTGCACCCGAAGCGCACCGGAGCGATGATAGCGCCTCCAACATAAATCACCTCAGCATCCAGCTTCCAGACTGGAGGAGTTATCTTCCAGAAAATGATGGAAATTAAACGAAATTGGGGTTAATTTCTTGCGACAGAGTGCCTAAGTTGGATCAGGTTGCTCTGAGGAGGCCGCTTGCTTGAAGTTGAAAATGAGCTCAAGCAATTTGTACGACTCAATCCCTCTTTATTTCCGGGAGCAGTAGCTAAAATTAGTTCCCCACGTGGGCTTAGCACGGCGCGTAACTTTTGGCCGGTACAAAGGCCGCCACTGCGGGAGGCATAGCTAAAATCGCGTAAGGAGCAAATTAAGGTCATTTAAGGAACTCCTTGCGGAAAGGAGTGCTATTCTCTGTGCGCCAAAGCTCCCGGGGGCACTTCTGAACATAAAGGTTTTAGCTGCTTTTGTAATTAACTTAGAGACTTTGCAAGCATCCACCTGCCGGCACAGTATTTTGAGCCAAATTGGAACAGATGACTTATAAAAAGGCCTCTTGCCTTCTAGTCATTAAAAAACAGAAGTGGCTTTTTCTGCATCGCTGATTTGGTAATATCGACGGACTATCGATATTATTCGAAAGCTAGTTAATTCAGGTCCTAATTTTTAATTTTCATTTATTTCTAGCTGGAAAACTGTTTCTTTGTCATTTGCTAAAAAATAAATTATGTGTGTTTTTTAGCTAACCTTACCGAAAGGCAAAAAAAAAAAACCTTTTCTCCTGTTCAAGCTAAAAATATTATTAACGAGAGCAAAAATAAAACTAAAGAAATAATGTAATCAACCCGAGCAACAAATAAAAGTCATTATTTCAAGAATCATATAACGATAATAGAATCTGTACACTATAAATTTTTATTCACTGGATTACAGTGAATTTCGACTAAAAATCTAGTGAAAAACGAATTACTAAAATTCTATGAGCTATCTCACGATGACATTCACCTGAAAAGGCCTATTCGTTTTCGAAAATTGCTATTTGAAGAATAAATCTATTTAAAGAACCAATCCAATTTACATATGCATCCAAATACTTTAACAAATTTGGTTCAATTAGTATGACAGGCCTTCAAATGAATAATTGTTATCGGTAGACTGTAAAAAAACCAACAAGCAATTTTTAAAAAAAGTCATCCTTTTCCAAGTTACAATCAACCATGACCCTTTGACCTTTGGGAGCTTATTTTCTCCATATAATAAAATTGATCGAAGATGAAATCGATTCGATGAGTAGATTGGTCGAGGTTTGAATACCTCCCTAGTCGAAGTTTTAGTTCCATTTAGAACCTATACATCCTAAAACCTTTTGTTGTTTTGTTTAGTCTGCCGCTTGAAATTAAATTTCCCTTTTGAAACTTTAGACCCTCGAAGCAGTTGGGAGGGATTCAAATAAAGTTTACTGAAGTTTTAATATTTATTTGAACTTTTATATTCTCGAAATAGTTCGCAGGCATATAAATGTTGTTACAAATTTTCCTTCGCTTACAATTCACACTTTGTATTGCAACTAAGCAGATATAGGCATTGGCTAAATATGGAGCTGGGTATCCAAAGTTAGAATACCCGGGATTAAATTGAAACTAATATTTTGCTCCGAAATTGGGACATACAGGACCTAAATAGAGTTTATAAACATCAATTAGCTTCCGAACCCTTCTAAAGCACTGGTATCTACCGTCTTGGGTATCAAAATGGTGTTCAATGTATCTAAAATCGTTATAGCGCTGATTCTTATTTATTTCTTATGTTTTCGACTCGGTATAGTTTTGAAAAGTTTTAGTAGCAATTGAATTCAATTTGAAGAAACGCTTTACCCCGATCGCCTAGCTCTTCCTAAGTTACTTTGAATAAACAATTCACCTCCCTGTTGGATTGCTTGGCCCGGCACCAATAAAGGGGAAAAATAAATTGAGGAAGCCTAAATATGCCGATGGGCGTTTGCTGAGCGGACCCACCACTGCCAACTAATTCCTTGTTATTCCAGGGGAGCTCCCTATGTTTTTTCTTTCCCATCTTTGGTCGAACGGGGCCTCGGGAGGAACAAAGTGGTCACGAATTGCTTTCGGATCCCCAAGAACCCTTTCATCTGTCAAAGCTTCGATAGGAATGAAAACCCATTGAAGGGTAAACCAAAGACAAAAGAGCCCCAGGATATGCGCCATTGAAGACAAAGGGGTTGCAGAGCTTTTGTTATCAGGACCGTCGCACTCGGGCCCGTTTAATAAACCTGGCGTTTCGTACGTCCACCAGAGGGCGGTCCTGCTGCACACTATCGGGGTCCGGTTTTGGTTTAACAAAAGATAAATTATGGTCCGCCAGCGGGATGAAACCAACCAAACCAAACCATTTTAGGGGCAATCCCTAGAATCCGCCCCCGGGGACCAAAACATTTTAATTAGTTTGTTTTTGCTTGTTAGGAGAGTTGTCGCATGGACACTGTTTCCCTGTCAGAAGCATGTGTGCCCGGTGCCCCATTATACCAAAATCCATCACACATATGCGATCTCAATGGAGCTCCCGGTGAGATGGAGCCCTCGCCCTGTTAAGGAATTCCCTCCTCAGCGGTGGCCATTGTCAGCTTGATGACTTCTCTGTCACACGTGGGCCTTTGTACAAATAAAGTCTTAATGGTTTCTGGGACAAGTCCCTCGGGCACCCACCGTTCGTTTCCCATAATCGAAGTTGATTCTCACCTGATCAGTGTTTACTTTTCGGTGGCAATCAATTACACAATCCTCCCGGAAGCCATCACATACCCTCCGTCTCCCGTAATTTGGCCCCGGGAGATTCCCTCACTATCAGAGCCGGCCAGCTCCTCGTCCCTGACGAATCCAGACTACCAACCAAAGTCTAGATACTCTAGATTTTGATTCTGAATTGCACAAAATACGTGGAGTGCATTTATTTGGGCTCCGGGGCTCTGTCTCATTCCCGACGACCACTGGTCAGAAATGACGCATTGCCGGTGGTTCCCATGCCAAAATCGAAGGACTGACAACCGGCGATGGACATGGAATTGAACGTGATTTGCGGAAATCAGCGCTTCATCTCCCCTGCCGGTCGTCCTCATGTTAATGTCATTTTCCGGCTTGTTGATGGGGCCCCGGGACGCATTTAAAATTCTCCAGGTGTCGCCCGATTTATGAGCGGTCGCCGGGCGTATTTCTTGCGTGCAACACGCGTACATAAATCGGAGCCGGCTGAACCGCGATGGCAACTTCCTCTGAAACTTCTTATGGAGACGCACATAATTGCGTTTTATGCGACGACGAATCGTCCACATCTCACGAATTCATTGAATTTTAAATTATTTGCGAATTTCAGTCAAGCTGCTATACGCAATGTCGGAAATTCCGCAACTTAAGTGAACGGGAAGTCGTTTCGAATTTTTTATTTCTACACCAACAAATTCCGGAAATAAATTTGAACAAGTTACAAATTTTTAGCTGCTAAAAACTAATCGAAATAATTTAGTCTATACTTTGTCCGAAACACAATCATAATTTGTTAGTTTTTTACTCAATACGCTCGACACTTTTCTAATATGAATACTTCAAAATCAATACTTTTTTTCAATAGATATTTATTACTACATATTACCTACTTTCCAACAGAAAAAAAAAATGAAAAAACAAAAATGATTTTTTTGAAAATTTCAAAGTAAAACTCCTCCTTAAGAAGAGTACAAAAATAATTTATTGACTCGTATTTACACATTGAAGTCAGTGCTTTGAACCGTAGCCTTTATTTGTTTCCTAAAATAGAAAAAGTGTAGGACTTCATATTATTTAAGAATTATAAATTTATTATTTTCAATATTTCTTCCTTTTCTTGTTCGTTGAGACCTTCCTTTAGGAAAAATTTTAAGAATCTGTGTCAGCGGGAAGTACTCTAGAGGTTTTCATTATTATCAGTGTCAAAGTATCAAAAGTATTACATTGAAATAATAGAATAACAACAAAGTGGTCCTATAAGGGTCTTTCATTTCGAGTTATAGAACCCTAGAAAATTAAGAAGTAAGAAATGTATAAAAATATTTTAAAAATATCAATTATAAAATGAAATAGCGATTTTCAATTAAGAAACAAATGAGCTCAAATGGTTAATAGTAATTTATATTTTTAGGGTTCCGTATATACTTTAAAGGGAAAAAGCAGAACTCTTATAAAATCATTCACGCGTCCATCTGTCCGTCTGCAACAGCTGAGTTTCTCAAAAATCATGCAACATAAAAACTTACAATATTTTGATATACATAGTAATACACCCTATAGTTGGCTACTCGAATATTTTATTTTTAATTTTATTATATGATGTGGGGAATCGTTTAAAAGGTCTTGTTTTGAGGAATACAAAAATATCTTTTTTATAATTTTGGAATGCATAGTATATTTAAAAAGATATTTTGAAAAATATGTAAAAATATACCTTCCTCTTCCTCCATCCCCTTACCTTTGAAACTACTGGACTTACAATTTTCAAAAAATCAGAGGTAATAACGCCTTACTTAAAGATTATATAATACATAGGAGAATTATAACAAACCTTAGCCTTAGCTATAGATTTATAGAACTTAATTTGACAAACTATATTTTTAAGTTATCACAAACAAATTTGCGTTAGATTTAAGAAAGTGCCTACTAACAAATATAACCAAGTTCAAGGTAAGAGGTAGAAATAAGATTTCAGATATCAGCAATGAGAATATTGCAGAAAAATGTTGGTTAAACTCGTATATCTCGTCTGTTTTTTTTATATCTAATGTTTGTATGCTATATCCTTTCTGAAAATGAAATAAAAAAAATATGGTCGAACTCGCACTTAACCGCTTTTTTCATTAATAGAATTTGACAATAGTAAATCAATACCTATCTACTTTTAGACGCATCGCACGTGCCCTAGAAATCCACTGTTCTTTAACAGTGTAAAATTTTGCCGGCACAGAACTAGGCCCCAAAGCGCGAGGGGCACTAAAGATTCCGAGAAAGGAAACGAAACAAAAACATTTCCCCAGCAGCGGGAGGGCTCCGGTGCTCCGGTGACATGGTGGAATTGGCCGGCGTGGAGCCCCAAAGGTGTGCTCCTCTGCTGTGTTTTGTGGTAGGTTTCTTGCGCAGAGAGAAGCATCCCCGACAGTCGGGTCTGGGGGAGTTGCGTCATGACCGGGGCCCCATCCGAAGCACTTGGACTCGGGCTTCGGCAGCTCTGGGGCGCTCCGCCACACTGCCGTCGCGGGTCGCCTCTAAATCTTTCAGAATCCACCGGCCAGCGGCGCAGCGCAGCACCAGAGCCCAGAACTCCGGCGGTACCTAGGACGCGGCGGCACCCGACGAGACACCAGCGGAGGCCGACTCCGGTGCTTCAGGGACAGCAGAGGGCCCCGTCGTCGTCGCCTCAAGTTAAAACCGTCTGCCAGTCGATTCCCAGAGTCATTCGTCGTACGGCTGCCGTGCGCTTCGGTTCGGGAACGTTGTTTTGGGGACTCCCGGGGAATCCCACTGTTTTTTTTTATTGAATGAAATTTCCCAGTGAAAGGGAATTGAACCTTCGCCGCCCACAGGTGCATCTGAATTTAGCGTGAATTTCGCCTGCTGTTTTCTTTCGGATCGCAGCCAAATAGTGCTTCGGGAGGTTCCGATCAATGGTCAGCGCCCACGGGATCAAGTTCTCGTAATCTCTGCAGGATCCCCGAAAAGGGTCAGGGTTAGAAAATCACGCGCTCGCAACCGTTCGAACTGTGGACGCAGCTCCAGATTATTTTTTCTTAATTTCCTTTAATTTCCCGATTTTTGTTGTTCGGTCCGGCTGCCGCTCTCCTGGCCATCTCCTGGTTTGCGGATCCTCCCGCTGGTTACCTGGTGAAGTGTGAATCAGTGCCAAAATTCCATCCGGAAAACGGAAATTGAAGCGCGGAGTAGAAGCGGCGAGAGAAGTAGAAGTAGAAATAGAAGAAGTTGAAGAAGTAGAAGAAAAGCCCCGCTGAAAATGAGTGCTCGTTTCAAGAAGTATCTGTGCCCTGTGGTGTCCTTGCTGCTGACTTTTTGGATTATAGCGCCCCCCGCCGACGCCGGATCCTGCCGGGAGGCCCAGCTCTGCTGCAACGGCAGGGACTCCTCGTGCGTCGTCCAGAAGACGCCGATCAACGCAATCATCGAGGACCTCAGCGACAAGCCCTGCTACTGCGATCACGCGTGCCTCAAGCTGGGCGACTGCTGCGAGGATTTTAAGGATCACTGCGGAGGTAAGTCCCAATTCGCATCAAATTTTGGCCGCTAAGACGTTCTAAGACGACTCTAGACCTTATAAAAGTAACTGGCAGGTTCTCAAACTTCCCCAAACAGCAATCCTTTTAACAGCTCTGACGAGCATCTGAGCTCGGGTCACTAAGATTTTCATCTAAAAAATAGGAAAACATTGGTATAAAAAATATCCAATTTTACGACATCACATCCAAGGAATGTTTGAAAATAATTACATCAAATCCCCTCAAACTTTGGAAACGAACAAACTTACCTCCCGTTGAAGAAATCATAAATCATAAATCAAATTCGAAATTCGTTTAATTTATTTAATAAACAAAAAACATCTTAAATTCAATTAAATTCATAAGTATATAGTAATCATCTTGGCTTAATCTTAGTGCGATAAATGTGATATGTGTGCTATGCCTTTACAAACCTCTGAAAAATCAGGCTGTTGCTTCAAGAGTTTTAATCTTAAATCTTCTTCAATTTGTAATCGGTAGCGATGTTTTAGTTTCTAAGAAACTCTACAGTTTTGAACAAAACTAAAGATAACTTTACTTAGGATTTTAGATTAGGAGTGGAATTAGTAAATGAACGTTGAATAACCAATTGGGAAACACTATCGATACTCCAAATCATCCAAAACTTACCTATTTAATATTGTGAAAACTAATGAAATTTGGTAGAAAGCAAATACAAATTTGCGAAAACTACATTTTCAGGATATTTAAAGTCTTGTTTTCTAAGGTTGTGATTCTAGCATAGAAACTCTGGATAAAAATAGTGATCAAAATATAACATAAAAACTCGTGAAAATAAGAACATCCGAAAATGTGAACGCCTAAAACTTGACTACTCCAAACACAGATTTGCAGTCTATTATCTCATGTTCAGTGTATGTTACTCTTTTTAGGTGCATTACATTTTACGATCTTAGATAGCGTTTTATAAAAATTGGCATAAATTGAGTTTGAGCCCTTTGTCGGATTTTTAATGAAACTTTGTAGTAATGTCCATTTAGGGCCAAAAGTGACGAATAATTTTTTGGTGAAAATTATGAAGAAACATTAAATTAAAAATGTTTCCACCGAATTTCTGTAAAAATAAATCTAAAAGAATGCTGAAAATAATAAAAATTGTACTCTACTTCGATTTATCATTTCATAAAGCAAATGTGTGGTCGTCACTGTCAATAAATCGAAAAAGATAATTACTTTTAATTCGTTAATTTCAAAAATTTTTGAGGAATTTTTTATGATGAAAATGTGGAAATCTCCAATTCAAGGTATTAATATAATTTGCAAAGAAATTTGGGAATATACAAAAAATCTTGGCGACAAAAAGTCAATTTTCGAAATTTCAAAGTTAAATATTTCCGGAAGTACAAGTGACCGAAAAAGTTTTTTGTTTTTTGCATATTCGTCGATTTTGACTCCAAATGGACACCACTACAAAATTTTCTTATAATCCGTGAGGAGACCTCAAACTTAATCTGCTCCTCAAAATCTGCAATATGTGGCATTAGAAACAAAAAGAAAAAATTTTTAGAAACAGATACCAATAATATCCTCAAAACTGGTAAAATAAAAACTCTATGGATGGGCTAACTTTCGAAATTACTTCAATGACTATAGTCCTAAAAATGCCATTTGAAAATACGAACAACGAGGAGAATAAGAACAAACTTGGTTTTTATGTTCACATTTTCGCGAGTCTACTGCATATAGGCTCATTCCGGAATGCATAAAGAATCAGGGCAGGGCAAAAAATTAATTCTGTATCTTATCAATAATAATATGTAATAAAAAAATGAGTAAGTTTTATTCGATAGAATATCAAAAGAAAGCTATTGATATACGGAGAAAAATAATTGTATAATAAATAATATCCTATGATTTATGAAAATGCTACAAACCATAGAATATTCTCCAATTATTTTTCACATAACTAGTCGAAAATACAAAATTTTAATAAAAATAAGTATATAGTATACCTAATATATTTCTAAATGCAATATGGCGAACGCTTTCAAGATGGCGAATTAATTTTTCCTTCGCAGTCCCCGTGATATAGGTATCAAATGAAAGACTTTCACGAGTAGATTACGATAAGTTATATGACGTCATTCTAAACTCAAAATGGCGGAAGCCCCAAGATGCCGGATTACCTTTTTTTCACAACCCCATAATCTGGATATCTTATGAAAGGTTTTAACAAGTAGAATACATTTTTCCTTTTTAGTACCTTTTATATTTTAAAATTTTACGTATGTAAAAGCTTTTTTGCAAAATAAAATAAAATAAAGTAAAATGCAAAATATGTATAAGATTCTATTTAGCGTCTAAAAATGGCACAAACTTCTTTTTTTTCCATGTTAAGGAGCAAAAGAGGACGTGGATCTCGTCTTCTTTGAAGGATGTAAATTCTATTCATTTATTATTATTGCTATACATATGTATACGATATATATATATATATATGTATATATATATATATATATATATATATATATATATATATGTATATAATGCATTTACACTCGTTTGCAATTATAAGTATATCACTATTTTAATCAGTACTATAATTACAACTACAAATTAATGAAAATTCACTATTACACAATGGTATTGACTCATTCATTTGTAAAGAGTGTATATACATATATGTACTGTACATATGTATATTAATGTTAGAAATGTTACTTTATCATTTAATTATTTAAAAGAAAAAAAATTGAAGTTCTTTATACAGTATTAAATATATACATATTAAATAAGATAATTATTATTTTAGTAGTAGCTGTAGTATTGAATAGTATTAAGTTATGTTCAAGTAGGAGTAATTTCCATGAAAATAGGTTCAAGGTTTCTACACGAGCAGTGACTTTAACCATCGATTTAAGAATTTAAACGAGCGGCTCTGTCCCACAAAATAGGAATTCTCTCGTTATTAATTAAATCAAGAACTTTTTGTTTCAGCTCTTAGGATGAAGAAGTCTATTTATACGAGTTGAGCTGAATACGATACATTTGTATTAACAAGTTCGAAATATTTCCGCCGATTAAGTGTAAGAACAAGTATAGTGTGTAATACAATTTCAATGTTTGTAAAGAATTTTAATTAGTCCCTTAATAACTTAAAAGTTTTTCGAGAAAATTTTATGACCTAAGCAAATTGCCGACAATAATTGATAAATCGTATTATCTGAAATAATCTCCATGGTCTTAGACGCAGGTCGTGAGTTGCTGCAATTCAATAAGGCAAAAACAGATAGAACAGTTTTTAAGCGCATTCGGAAACTGCATCAAAGAATTCAACTGAGATGAAGTTGAAGTCACTGAGGTGCACTTAATTGATTCCTTCAACTCGGCACAAAAGCCCAAGAGAAGTTTCTTACTGGCGAAGTAAAGTGCTCCTAATGGCTCTGCAAGAATGTTGCAACTTTTTCCAATGGTAACGAGGCGCATTCATTGCATCGTGTTTGTTGTGATTCGAGAAGAAAACTCTTCCAACTTATAGATGCAGGAAACTTACGGCACTTAGCTCCACTTAGAGGTATTGCTTCAAACATCGTTACCCACGCCTTCCATGCAAATTCTTAAATAAACTTTTCAGAAATCTTGAAACTCAGTACTCGCATATTTCTCGTTATTTTCCACTCCAAATGCAACCAATGCAATGATTTTAGTATAGAAGATGAATAAAATGGAGTCGAATTGATGTTTCGCACTTATTTCAATTTTACAAATTGTTAAAGTCTATTAAGCTTTTATATGAAACTCAAAACTAGACATCTTAGAAATCACGAATCATTTACACACCAAAATAACATTTTTATGCATTCATCCATGATTAAAGAAAAGCCAGCCAAGTGCGAGTTAAACTTTAACTTCGTAGAAAGAGTAAGTACGTAACGAACATTAAAATTAAATAAAAAATAATGAGGTATTACATATCTAAATAAAGGAATTAAAATTGCGACACACTTAATGTATGAATTTGATATAAAAAATAACATTAATTTAAATATTAAGAAAATTTAAAAATCACAAACAATACTTTAAAGATAAAATGCGAAATAAATAGTAACTAAAACTCCCCTAGAATTGTCTTATTTTATAAATAATGCAACTATTAAAGTTAGTATTTATCTCTATATTCAAATATCAACAAACATAAATTTATGTATTATTTAAGAAGTACGCTTAGTTTATTTTAAGAGTATATTTACCTATTCCAATTATTAATTATCCATATTTTGCCCTCAAAAGGACATTGCTCTTTTGTTATAAGCTATTAAAGATTTGAACCTGTCGTTATGGAAAACGAAACCTTTATCTCCTCACTCACAATCGATATTTTCACCATTTTTCTTGAATACTTTCATCAAACGACAAATATTTAGTTTCCTTTCGACAAGTATGTATTTATTTTTTTCGGGTTGAGCAACAAATTCCTTACTCTTTGATCTCTGTACTTAAAGGTCTTCTGCAAACATTATTGAGTATTCTGCAGCCCATTCGTATGAAACTAAAATACACATATATTTCCCTTTTTCGCATATAATATGTATAGGTATCATTTCGTCGAAACGGAGAAAACAAAAATTGAATTGAAATTGAAAAATTTCAAATCCCTCTTTTTGACTTTCAATAAAGAAATATAAAAGGACCTGAAGATATGCTCCTTGGCAACATTTCAGGTGTTCCGCGAAACAATTTCAAGTTATCCTAGCATTTCCGGATAAGTTAAATATTGTGGCATGTAACCGAAGCTATTTCTTATCAATTTCAATTTCGGTCTGATCTCAGCGCCCCCGCACTTTTCGTTTGCTTTTGCGAGATTGGACAGAATCCGAACATACTTAACCGTGCCGTGCAGTCAATCCTCCTGTCAATGTTGCCGGGTGACATGGATTGGGGAAAATTGCTTTTTTCGGGAGCAAGCTTACTATCCGTAGCATAGCACGTCTGAGGCTAAAGATTTATGTAGAATTGCAGAAAACCGACTGAAGCAGAGTTACATGCATGGCGAGGCGTCTTACTCCTGCCTCCTTCGATCGTCAAACGCCAAATAGAGTTACTATCGTTTTGCAAAGTACGACTTAGATATGCTTATACCTGTTTAATAATGCTTAAGAATAAAATGGTTTTTTATTTTATACGTTAGGTATATATTTTTATACCGATAATACAAATTCTTCTTCGTATGGTACTTCAAGGTTTCTCATATACATAATATGCTTCAAAATATATCTTTGGCATATGTATTATAGACGGCAATTGTGCTTCTATTAAATATTAAGTACTCCTAACTATCAACTAATTGCTTAAACGGCTCGCTATCCTTCTTCATGAAAAATGATATTTATTTTATATTTTAAAAAACCCATTTTTTTTCCCTTTTTAAAAACAAAGTGTTTCCGAGGGCTTTTTAAGATAGTTTTCCTAACAAATTGTCTATAAACTTTATATCTTGCGGTTAATATTAAATGTCCTTTGGATATTATTAACGATAATATTTTTTAATTGTAGTGTGGTAATTTCAAACCGATTTTTAGATCAAGCTGATCTCTTGACGGAAGAGATCACAGATTTTGATAAAACTATGTATGTGTTCATCAAATATGCAAAAAAATTGTTCGGTCACTTATACTTCTCGAAATAGTTAACTTTGAAATTTTACAAATTGAAATTTTGTCTCCATAATTTTTTTAAATATCTTAAATTAAAGACATTTCTACCTTTTTGTTCTAAAAAATTGTTCAAGAATATATGTATTCGAAATTAAAAGTAAATATTTTTTTCGACTTATCAACGGTGCCTTATAAATAAAATGACAAATTGCAGTTAAGTAAAATTTTTCTTATTTTCAGCACTCATGTAGAATATTTAATATTAATATTTTATTAAAGTCCGGTGGAAACATTTTTAATTTAAGGTTTTTCCACAATTTGTACCAAAAAATGTTGAGAGTATGGAGAAATTGCGGTGGAAAACCTCAAAATCAATTTATGCTAAAAATATCCAAGAAAATATTTTCCAGAAATAGGAGAAAGTAAATGTTTGAAAAATATTATAAAGTGAAATTTTCCCATAAGACGAATTGGATTTTGTATGTATATTTTTCATTATTTACATTTTACTCTCTCAAGCCTCAATCCCATTGATTTGTGAAAATAATTTAAACTTGGCTTGGGATTCTAAGTTCAATTTTGATAAAAGTTGAACACTTTGTAGGCCACTCATTTTGATAAAAAAGTTCAACACATCATTAGCTATTGATTTATGATTAGATATTTTATCTCATTTTCCTTATTTTCCAGTGCAACTCTACACTAATTCTGGTATTTTCAAATTACCGGAAAATCAGTAAAATTCGCTAGATATTCAAAGCAAAGCTTATGTTTTGTATTAACTATTATGCCAGAATTGATCTGGTTGAAATTTGTTGATAAATAATACTGGTATACAAAATATTTTTCTTGCTTTAATTTTTGCATTTTGGTTATTAATAAGTGGTCCTAAGCCTAACTTGTGCTGTTGATAGTCTCTACGAAAAAGTAGGAAAGGATCCCTCCTGCCCTTTTCTATGCCAAGTGATCCAAATGTTGAAGCACGTCTGACTGGAAGTTTTCAATAACTGGCGCAGAAACACCATCACCTCGAGCGGAGCATATTAATAAATGAGCAGGACTTCACCTCGTTTTTGTTTCATGACACGAATCTACCGCAGTTTCAGCTGAACGATGCTAGCATCGGGGATAGATGGATGAGGTGCTCTGAGGTATCCGGGGGTGTGGGGCCCCAAAATCAGAGTTCATGGTATAAGCTGATTCGTGCGGAGCCCCAAGACGTCTGTTTAAACATATCAAATTTACCCAAGGTGGGGCCGTGGATCAAGACATGAATAAAATATGTGATTTATGCTCCTCTTGTGCGCCCACATGATACTTCGGCAGGCGACGGAGAGGCGGCGCAGCGGTCGCCGCTAGTCACGTAACCCTGCCGCAAGATGATCCTGGGGGCCACTCCACCCTCCAAGCTCCAGAGTGAGGGAGCAAAAATCAACCGGGGGGCCGCTGTTTATTCCGCAACCCTTTCATATAACTTATTCGAGCCCGCAGCCCCACTTGCACTCGATTAATTGCCGGCTCATTCCCGCATGGGAGCCGTCTCTTGGCCGTGGGCGCCGATCCTCCCCCGCGCCATCCGCAAGATTTATTGTTACAAAACGTCTTTGTTCCGGGCATCCGCCCCCGCAACTACTTCCCGGACTAGTTCACACCGTATCCAACTTGTCATCTCCCCCTTATCTGGCGTCCTCGGAGCTGCTGAAAGTTATCTGTCCGGATGACCTAGTTCGCAGTTTTATCCAATTTTAATTATGTCTCCTTTGTCTCCGCCCTGCTCGCTGCGGCTGATATAATAAATGCCGTCGGTGTCGGGATGCGGCCGGGAGCAGGCAGCATCCCTCTGGAGCCTCTCCGGGTGACCTCTGGGTTGAAAAAAAAAGCATCCCTCCGGAGGTAGAGGAGCACCAGCTGCTCGCGCTCCTCTCGGTTGTTGCAGGTCTCGCTTAATTTTAGAGACAATAGGCTGGAACAGTCGCCTCTCCAGGATATCCTGGAACAGGGCTCCTCGAGGAGAACAAACGTTTCTAAAACACAAACATTCCTCAGAAATTAGGTGGAGGACTTACTTCGGCCCCAACTAAAGTCTCTCCACCGAAAAAGGCGGGCAGTGCGACGCACGGTGGCGTCTTAGTGCCCTGGATCCTTGTCCCGGTTTCAGTTAAGACGACATATAGCAACTCGTGCTCTTTATCCCGTAGGAAAACAATTTTCTTCCTTTTTCGGGAACAAACTTTCCACCTACAGCAAACGTTTATGTTTTTTTTTCTTTTTTTCGTTTTTTGTTTTTTATATCCGAGGCACAGTCTATGGAAATTCCTGTCTCTAGGAAAAGTTTTCTACTGGCTGTTTAGACTTTAGAGTGCTAGTTTTTCTGGTAGAGGAGCATAAGAACGACAGGAATGAACAGAATTTTCGCGGGTAACATTCAGGGAATAGGGGGAGGGAAAAAGAAGGGCTGGTGGACGTGTGGATCCTGTCAAAGGCAGCGAACGCCTGCATTGTTAACAACTTTTATGTAGTACAGCGCTTCGTGGCGATCCTTTTAACTGACACAATCAGCGATTTTGTGCACCAACTTTGAATGGGATTTTCGTTCTTCTGTTCCTGTGACGTCGGCAGTGGCTGATTCAGTTGCACACCGTTCTGGATTTTGATTTATTACCAACGATTGCGAGTTCCGTCAGATTAAACATTCCTTCTGAGATTTTGTCGGCTTTTTGAAGTATTTGGAGAAGGAAATGTTACGTCATGTGTTGTAAGAGCTCCTTTTTCAGTTTGCTGAATTTAACTCAATAATTCAGAAACTTTACTACAAAGAAATTTGAAACGACATTCCATAGAAAATTACTTTTATGTCATCATCGACAAGGTTATTCGTCATCTTGAAGGGATTTTAACTCTACAAGTCTCTAAATCTCTAATTAGCAATTAGTAACTATTTTTTTGAAGGACTTACAAAAAGCAGTCATATTAAACCCTTTAACCATTAACCCACACTGAAAAAATACTTGTAAAACAACTTTAAACCGAGATTTCCTGCAATTAAATACTTAGCTCCAAGGGAAATGATTACATTTTTTTTAAGAGGAATGGCATATTTTTAACCTAAACACGGTTCCGTTTACGAAGTTTCAGTTGCAGTATTAAAAGAGAGCATGGTTAATTTACTAAATATTAGGTAAACGATTAACTAAAATCTTAATGAAATTTCCATAGTGTTTCCTTTTTCCTTGAACCGAATAATTGGGAAAAGTTTAATTAAGTTTTCTGAATATCGAACGATATAGAAACAGATGATTTCATATATTTGAACAAGACTTTTTATTTTCGATTGTTTACTTTTCAATAAAATTCCATATTTAGTATTCATACAAGAAAACACTTCACTTATCCGTTTCAAGATCTAGCTATTAGATTCATATAGATCGTATACTAATGCAAAAATTTAAGACTTAAAACACTACTTTGTTAAAACTACTACTTTTCAAGCCCTTGTAGACATTAAATTAATTTAATTTATTATTAATTATTGTTTCAATTTTTTTTAGGGTCTGTGCTCTTCTAAATCTTTTTTGGTTTATCTTGCCCAAAAAATAAGAGATACATATATGCTTACAAATTCCTAAAGTAGTAGTAGCTCGAATTCGAATAAGTTTGATTTAAAACGATTTCTTATTGTGACATAACTATTTTCAGTTAAAATTAACAATAAAAAAACTTATACACAATTATGAGATAACAAAGTTTTCTTGTTATTAGGTAGAATAAATAAAACTCAATTGAGCAATATTTTCAAAGTTGGAAAATCACATAATTTACAATCTGCTTTATAAATTGGTTTGCGGCCTACAATCAAATTTCTATAATCTAACTAATTTTAGAGGTTTCTGGATAAAAATTTTAGAAATACATTTTTGAAGCGTGTTATTTCTAGTATGGAATAAAACTTTAATATAAAATAATATCTTACAAAAGGCGCAACGCACTGAGATTGATCAAAGAATCTAATTTTTAAATTATATGAAGTACCTACTTTCCCCATCTCTCCCCACCCCGCTTCACACAATGAAATTATGTTAAATACTCAATTTCATCGAATACCAATTTATCAGAGGCAGAAAATTCTCGGAAGTTAATAACAAGAAAATTGTTTCAAAATCTAAAGCTCTCCCCGAGGGATACCAATTTTGTTTGCTAGTGCTCAGTGATGGGGCCAGAAAAGTAAATCTCCGGGAGTAGCCCCAAAAATGGGGATTCATTTCAAAGTATCTATAAAAGTTTTGGGAGGGTTACCATCGAATTGTAGGAAATCACCGCAAAATACTAAAAATCTCCCGAAAAAAAAAAAAAAAAAAAAAAGAAGAAATCCGTACAATTTCATGAAATTCATCCCGAAGAACTTACATACATTGCTCATGGTTACCAACAAAATCCCGGAATTCCCGGCTAAAATCCCCCAGACCACTGCCGGCGGCTATTTATGCTCACTTGCCGGGTGTGGTAATCTGCGAGATACTCAGCCTTAATTGGATTGAGCTGATCCGGCACACCCACACGAACATGTGTTTATTAATAATTAAGGACTCCTCTGAATGTTTAATTTCCTCTTCCGAGGAGGAGCCGAGGAGCTCAATCCTTGGGGCTGATCCGGCGTGTCGGCCTGGGAAAATTACCAAAAGTTTGATGAAAATGGAGATTGATACCTCTCACTTCGAGCTGATAATGAGAATTGATATGATGCCCTAATGCGCCTCCGCCCCCGCCCCGACGCCCCCAACTTACAGACATATGTTGCGGTGGGATGCTGATGATGAGTGCAGGTTTGGGCTCTAATTGGAGCAATTCGACTCAATCGCTTCCTGGAATGACCTTAATTTCGACTGGGGAAACCCCCATAAAGTCCAGGTGCTGCGGGGGTGCGTCACTGCGTCACGTGCAAATCGACTGCAATGACAAAGTCCCGGCGAAGTAATGAGCCCCAGCGCTCCGCATTATCGCAATTATCCAACTGCGGCCTTGGCTAACAATTTTCGAGAAATGGGGCAAGTTCTTGATCACGTAGATGCATTTGAAATTCACCTAGTTATCCCGGCGCTGGGGCCCTGGATTGCCGGGTAATGGGGGCCAATTACCGGGGAGCACTCACCGCGCGCGTTCAAATCAAAACTGGATGAGTTGCTTTTCACGGGCATCGTCAATACTTGACGTGGATATGGTCGCATTGTTTCGACGTTCGTCTTTCAAATCTTGGCTGCGGAAGCGGAGTGCCGAAAGGGGGGCTCCCAGGTGTGTTTTTGCACTTCGATTTAGAGTTTAAGTGGAGCTGTTGCCAGCTGCTCTGCTAATGGCAGGTTTTTGGGGAGGAAAAATTGAAAGTAGGGCGACTTCAAAGGTAATCAAGCGAACGAGAGCGATAATTATGCTTGGCTGCTGGCGAACGAATTTTTGCATAAGCAGTCGCTAATGGATGCCGTGATTATGCTCTATAAACCTAGGTGGGGACATGTCCCCTCTAATTCAGGCGAAAGTACTTGTTCTGTTCGCTTTTATTGGTAAAATTAAGAACGATCGTCGTCTCGGAATTTCTCTAATTTTCTTTCAGTTTACTTAAAATTACAGGGAAATTGCTGATCAACACGACTACTTTCAACTAAGTGAATCTAACAAACCTTGAATTAAATTTTATAAACACGTAGCATCGAGGTGATACTTATTAAAATTTTACACTCTTGTAACTAGCAATTCAAGCACGTACTAGCATTTATCTATTTCATCGACTAATTTGCGATAAATTTCAAGTTATACGTCTAATTATAGTTGTATGATTCTTGTTAACCTGGAAATGTTAAATATAAAAGTATTATAATATTATAGTTATATAGGTACTATACCTAAATAACTTTAATAAAAGTATCTTGTATCTATCTTCAGTTGTTTCTATGGAACGAAGTATGTTATTTTCTGAGAGGAAAAATTATTTTTTTACTTTTTAAAATGTTTTTAAATATTTTTGTTATATGTATTACGTGCATATACTTGGGCAATTTCACAAAAATTGGGTAACTTTGAGAACACTATTGTGTTAACTGCAAATTTGTTTGTTTTTTATAGAATTGGTATAATATAAATATTATATACTGTCCCATATGTATATGGAAATTGCTTCCAAGAACATGAAACATGAGTGCACTGACGAAAAACATACATGCCAAATGAAACAACAATGAGGACAAAGGGCTGGTTTTTGTCCAAATAAATATGTAGTAAAAATAATAAATACGGAGAAAGAAATATAAGATAGAAAATTCATAATTAATTGACAAATTATTAGCCAGGAGACCAACATTTTGAGTATATAACTATTTTTTGAGTCCTATTTTTGGTGGAAAGGTGATATGTTTTTATATCCCGATCACAGAGAGAAAAACATGTTGAAATGAAATGAATTAAACATTTAGAAATTTGATAGACAGCTAAATTTGAAAGTATTTAAATTAGAAGTTTTATAAATACATGCACTTTTGCTTTAAAAGCATAATTCTGACATCCAAATACGGGCGCATTTAATTTAAAAACATATTTTTAATACAGATAAAATACAAGCACTTTTTATTTAAAAGCTTACTTTTGAAACGATTTTTTTGCTAAAGCATATATGTACTTTTAAATTGCATTTAAAGTTTTTGGCAAGGAGTAGAAGTATTTCCATAATTAACCTAAGACCTTCAAAAGTATATAGTATGTATATATAAAGGATATATACATTTTTGGATAATTGCATCAATTCAAGTAGAAGTATTCAAAAATTATACTTTTGACTTCGAATGGGAAAATATTTGGCTGTATTTTGAAATCTTTATGTGGCATAAGAGAATTATGGGGCAAAAGTGGATTCAGTTATTTAGTGCAAATTTAAATTAATAATTAAGCATCTTTTTCAATGAATTTAGTTCTTATATGTAATTAAAATATGTACTATAAAAGTTATAATTAAATAATGAAATAGAGAATAAAAACAAATATTTAATTGATATGAAACTTTGAAGAAAATTTTCGTATGATTTTATGCCAACATCAAGCTACCCAATTTTCGTGGAAAGGCCCTTATACCCCTGACACACTGCGGCGAAATTTAGAATTTCGGCTCTGTTCTCAATTTCGACCCACATTTCAACTCAATTTGGAAATGGAGTTTTCACTGCCCAATTTCGTGCGAAATTAAGAAAATAGTATGAAAATTTTGGAACAGGTGTCGCGCTTAGTTCCCACTAACCAACTGCTTCTAAATGTTAAACATTGCAGTTATTTTGAATTTTGGCAGAGGCTTCTAAAGAAACATCTCCAAAATTTTGAAATTGACAATTGAAATTGAGAAAATCAATATGTCAGGGAGTATCGAAATTCTAAATTTCGCCGCAGTGTGGCAGGGGTATTATAATTATTTACGAAAACGTCGAATTTAACAAGCTGTATATGGTATAATAAAAATCGGTAAATACTTTAAGAGTTGCTTGCTTCGTTAAATAAATAAATACCTGAATAAATCATAAAACCAACCTTAAAGGATTCGCATTACCCCAGATAAAGTGAAGCCTTTTCAATTTATCTATCTCCCTAGAGAACCGCAAATTTCAATAAAACAAGGAGTACTTTTCCGAGGCGCCACGTAAAACTCCCATCAGCTGTAAGCGTACTTAGCCAACGTAACCCCCGAGCAATTTCACGGGGAACCAATTAGCGAAAATCTGTAGCCTTACCCAATCCCGGCCTCCACCACTTGGCCCCGCAACCGATCAAATTCGCGTTCCTCATCCGTCTTTCCACCGTTGAGCCTTCATGCCGTCGCCGCAAGATTGCCTTGGAAAATTTTCTCGTCTACGCCCCGTCGAATCAATTTTTCAGAACGTCTAATCCCACGTACTTCTTGGGGCTGTTCGGAGCCGTCTCAAGACGACGCTAACTCGCAACAAGAATCGATCAGGCTCGGTCCTCAATTAAGACGTTAATCGAAATGACGAACCTTCTTCCACGGAGCCCGCGATACGACGGCTGGCACGGCTTAAGACGGTCATCGCTCATCCTGTCCGACGGACCTCAAGCCGCACGATAAATTAGCTGATGAGGCCCTGTTCCAGAGGAGCCCCACTTAGGGGCCGGCCCGTCCTGGAATGCCGTCATAATCTTAAAAGCCCAGTCAGGTTGTCACTCGCGAGAGTTCCGCCCTGCAAGTGAATTTCATCGGCCTTTTCCAGATTTGTAATCTTGAAAGTGTCCCAGCCGAAGTGAGGCGTTGAAGGGCCCCTGTCTCGGAGGTGGTTGTCACCAGAGACGGCCGCATGAAAAATTAATCCTCCTTTGGCCGTTTCGGTGAGCCTGCTTAGAGCTAATAGCCCTCGTGACGACGTAAAAGCGTCAATTGAAGTGCTGGGCGGGCCCGAGACAAATGAGGACCGCGATGCACGCGCCCTGGCTTATCCGCGGGAACAACACGGATTACATCAATTTGACAAATTGAGTTAGTTTTTCTTAGTCGATTTCGTTTGTTTTGGTACCCAGCAGTGCCCTGGGCGCTGCCCTGATAGAAACCACATTAAAACCCAATGGAACACCTTGGAGCACGGGAAAGGGGCTCTGGTACGAAATCGCGGCTATTTTGAGCGTCACGAAACTAGTTCAAGAGCTCGCCAAAGCCGAAAGGTATCAGTTTTACCTTTGAACATAATGCGGCATTTCCATGGAATATCATGCCACCGAAAATTCTCATAAATTAATGAAAACGGTATGTTGGCGCAATGGAGTTACCTTTTCCGCGAAAAGCAAATATGGCGTGCTGTTCGCCACCGGGGGCACTTTCTGCTCTAATTTGTGCCCCAAAATAGCACCCTTAGCCCCCCGCAGTTTTCCCACCGAACTCGCTGGGGCTTATCAATCTCGTAAAAGGCACAAAGGCGACCACCCGCCAAGGCGGGAGATCCGCCCTTTTTGGTCAAAAAATAAGGGAACAGAGGGCTTAAGGGTTTGCAGCGGGGCCGCAATCGTTTGCATTTTAATCATTTTGTTGCAGAGCTCTCGGACTCTGGCGGGGTTGTCTGGCGCGTCCTGCGGCGGACAGTGTCCTACCACAGATACTCCAGGTCCGGAAATCTCGCAAACCAACAACTACTTTGTGACTTTCTGGACGGTACCCCGCCTCGACTAAGGGAATTCATCTGCACTCCCGGATGCTGTGTCCGGGATGGCGAATGAATCCCCAACGGCGCGACGGGCGCGGCGCTTGTTCCGAGTAAACCGACGAGCGAAATATTTTATGCTTCCAGAGTAATTAACTTGGGACACACAGAGCAACCTCCATCCTATGAATTCTACCGGGCATTTATATCCCGGACTCATCCAGAGCACATATTCCGGACGTGCTGACGTATGCGCCCGGTTTTCCTACATTTTAATTGACAAGGATTTTTAGGGAGCGTGCACTTTAATTTCATCAACCGCCCCCGCCCTCCGTCCACTGGCTCATTTGCATTTATAGCAGGGCAATAAATCCGGGATGGTGCGGGCACTTAACCAGATTACCGGGAACCCATCCCTTGTTCGGCTGGACCTAGGGCTTCCCGGAAACGGTGATATATTGCGTGCCCAGCCCTGGATTGATAGATATTGATGCGTTTCAAATCGGCGTGATAAGATAAAAGGGGCAGGTTATGGGCTGCGCACTTTTGATAAAGATTAATCCGAGAGATTTTTAGATCACAGCACCAAATGCACTATGACCATCTTCGAAGAACTTTAAGGCGGACAACCAGATTTTCAATACAGAAACCAGATTATTTTATATTATATTATCCTAAAACACACAGTAAAAAAACCTACCCATATACTTAGTAATTATTTTCAACTATTTGACAAAATTACAAATTTATTGTAATTTTAATAATCAATAATGTACTAAATGAATTATGTATACATTCACAAATTTATACACTAACTTTAGAAACTTAATCAATGTTTGTAAAATTACTAATGGGAAAAATTTGAAAAGTGAGCGAAATTTACAATCCTCTTTTTTAAACGGGCGGAATTCATGTTCATTCGGAATGAAGGTTATTTAGAAGCAAGTGGAACTATCAGAGTAATCGATACTAGCTAAATTTTATAAACTTTCCAGCCAGCTTTTAAATTTCCTTGCTTTGGATGGATTTGAATTCCGCCGGATTCAAGAAAAGGGCTGTTATAAATATGCAATACCCCGTCATAAAATTAGGAACGCTTTAAATTTTCGCCGTATCGAACAGAAATGAGTTGATTTGATTTTAGTCTTTCGAAATATGATCTAAAGAAAAAAAAAAGGCCTTTCGGCATGTTTATAAGCAATACAACAATCTTCATTAATGAAAGATATATTGAACCTGGTTAAATTCTTTTTCTTTATTTTCTTAGTTATTTTTTTTTAAGCTTATCTATGTAAGTAAATACAGAACATATGTACAGTACATACATCATTCCGCTATAAAATTAGCAACACCGCGCATTTTCAATACATGAATGAATGAAAAAGCTTGATTTGTGGAAAAGAAATTCTTAACTTTACACATATATTTTGAAATTTCAATATGAATTTACAAAACTATACTAGTCAAATCTGTAAATTTGTACTACATTTATAAGTAAAACTCAAAATATTTTTTACATTTTCTTTCGGTAAAAATTTAAAACTGAGTTTTGTTTTTTCTCGTTAAATTACAATTTTTTAATTGAGTTTTCATTTTTCTCATCAATAGTTAGAATAGAGGACTCACGAAATATCACTATAATGGATGTAAATAGTAGATCTCGGAAAAATTGGCTCAAAACAAATAATCAAGCAATTTCATAATCAGTAAACATTATCGTATAATATGTACATGTACATATACCGTAAAACTGAAAGTTAAGTGATGGTTTTATGCTAAGTATTGACTATTTATGTAAATAAACACATTTTATTTTCGCTCCACCTTATTATTGTATGATATAAGAAAAAATTGTGAATATACTTTTTGTATTAATTTAAAACAAAATTTAAAGCTATTATCATCACAATGTGAAGATTTCGACTAAAATTTAGATGAAAGATAGCAAAACACCTGAATTTAAATAATTAACACTAATATTCCATCTCACAAGCGTTAACATCCGTAGTTCATAACTCTACCTTAAATGCCCAATAGAACCACACAGCAACATGTCACAAATAGTTTAAAAAGGAGTTCTCTACTCTAACTCTACTCCTTTCAGCACGACTAGCTCCGAAACGGTTCCCAATCAGAAAGTTATTTTCTTTGGAAAAACTTTTAAGAATTTCTCACCATTTCTTGGAGGGCGAATTTCTCTTCCACAAGAAAGTTTTAACTGCAACTCTGGGAAAACATAAATTGTTTTCACACTGCAGAATTTCCACATCCGCCACAGCATCAGATGAAATGAAAAATGCACTCATTCGATTTGAAATTGAAAATTCAATGAGCTATTGATTGCGGCTGATTTACGCAACACTGAAATGCCTAAGGTCCGTCTAAGTCGCGGTTTCAGACCTTAAAACCCGTTTGGTTTTATGGATTTCTATAGGTTTCCACAGGTTTCTACTGTGGTGCACTGGGAACCACTTTCGCTCGCATTCGGACTCTGAACGGAATCGCATTGTATCGAATCGATCAGATTTCCTTGGGATTTTTATGTCTAGTGCGCAAACCCACTTTAGGAGTGAAAATCCCATAAAACGCAGTCGAACACTTCTTGACAAATAGCCGACCACCGATGATGGAAACACGTCTCAAATTGTTGCATAATTTTTCAATCTAAGAAATGACAACGAATCGAAATGGCATCTTAGAGGTGCGCAGCTCTTGCCTATTTTCTAGGTTAATCTTGTGAAAAACGAGAGTCGGTGTGTTGCCCTAAATAAGCAGTCATTAACGCGGACACAGGCATTTTAAATGCACTTTACTTCGCAGTATTTTATATTTTACAGAGAAGACGTTTGCAGGTTATTTGGCTACAAAAATTGTTGAAAATTAAACTCACATATAAATTTTTATATTCTTAATGATTCACCTGAGGCGACCGGAAAATAATTCATTATTAAAGCTTTTCTAGGTTTTAAATATTTTTGAGCTTAAAAGAAGGTAGTTCTACGAAAAAATGGAAATATGTATAGCGCGGTGATTGATTAGTGATTGAAAACTTGAAGAGTGTGCTGCCAAAAATCGCTCGAACCAAGTTTAAAGGATTCATATTTCAGTATCTGGTTAATTAGAAAAAACTCACTTTGTTTCTCGAAAACTAAGGAAAATGTGACCACTGTTTCCATGGTACCTATTTTCTGTTAATCTTGAATGTAAAGTTCATATATCGATATATCCATATTAAATATTAGGTAAGAGAAGTCAACCAAACTCTCTGAATAATCCACACAATGAGTCCTGAGATACCGTACTATTATATAGGGTGTAAAATTATAAATTAATGATTTTCAGATTTTTGTTTTTACTACGCTATGAGACTTTCCTTCGTGCCAAATTTCAAGATTCTATATCAACGGGAAGAACCCTTTACGCCTTGATGTGTCAGTCAAGTAGAAATTAGTCTGTTAGTAACTTAACTTAACTTTTTTGCAGGACTATGTGGCAACAGACTTTTGTATTTGGTATTAACTTCAACTCGATATTTCTAGACGTTCCTCAGAAAAAGGTCTTAACGGACAGACAGATAACAAAGTTAACCTATAATGGTTCCGTTTTTTTTAATTTCGAGGTGCGGTAAAGCTAAAGGTAAAGCTAGAAATACTTTAACATTTTTATTTGTAATTAGAAGAACGTACTTTATGATAAAGTTATCCTCTGTTCAAAAAAACTAATTTTTAATAGCAAGAAACGTGCTGAAAATCCTTACTTGTTCTAAGATAATTTAGTTTAAACAAAAAACGAGTAACTCTGTAAAGAAAAAAGAATACATTTTGCCCAATTTTTCGGGATTTTTTAAAAATTAGTGTAAAGGAGTTATCGGGGATGCTGATTTCAAATAATATAGGTACATATTATTGGCGCTTAGTTGAAACTGATGATTCGGATGTTTATATTTTTATTATAAAAATATCTAATATTAAAAAGGATTTTTTTTTTTGTTAATTTCTACTAATCATTAGATCTGAGTTTTATTTTTTTCTATCGAA
This sequence comes from Eutolmus rufibarbis, assembly GCA_963920795.1. NCBI lineage: Eukaryota > Metazoa > Arthropoda > Insecta > Diptera > Asilidae > Eutolmus > Eutolmus rufibarbis. The sequence continues at coordinate 38,135,812 of OY987206.1, read as the reverse complement.
AATAAAAATCAAACTTGAGTTTTATTTTTTCTGATACAAAATGTTCATTAAATTTGTTTTTTTATTTTTTTCGATCAAAAATAAATCATGGAGTGAAAAACATAAAAATACAGTTTAATAATTATTTTTGATCGAAAAAAATAGAATCCAAATTTGATTTTTATTTTTGATCGAAAAACATAAAAATCACATTTAATGAATATTCTGTATCAGAGCAAATAAAACTCAAGTTTCATTTTTATTTTCGATAGAAGAAAATAAAACTCAGATCAAATGATTGGTAGTAATGTCAAAAAGAGTCAATCAAAAATAATCATTACTTCATGATTTAAATTTTATAAATTACTTTTTCCAATTCTTCCGCATAATAATACATAGTAGACGTAAAATTGCATGCACCCAGTTTAGAACCGAGACGTTTTTAGATATCTTGTTACATGGTTTTTCTAAACAAAAATTGAAAAATAATAATTATTTTCGGTCCCTGGTTCTAGCAGAATGAATAATTGCTTGAGAAGAAAACTCCGCTCTTATTACCTGTGAAGATAAACTGCGCATTGTTCGCTCATAAATTAAAACATTCATTCACAAAAAGCTGACAAATTATCTCTCCATGTGGGTGGATTGCTCCACCTCCACAATCCCAGGGGAAGAGTTCATTCCACACAATGGAAGGGAGCAGTCACGTAAATTGATTAAACTCCCTTAACAATGCCGGAACCCTTTGCCTTTTTAACAAAAAAAAAAAAAAAAAAAATTCCCACAAAAGCAGGAAACTCAGTTCGCTTGTGCAAGAACCACTGGCGGGAAGAAAAAAATAAGAAAGAAATAATTCAAGAAAAGCGTCCAGGAAAAAAAAGAAACTAACAAACACCTTATAACCGCGGTGGTTCTCTCCAGAAAATTTTTCAGAAGAAATCCACTTAAATTCGTGAGAAAGTATCCACTGGGAGCAACTACTGCTGCCACCCGCGCAAAAGATAAATATTCCAGGACGACGGCGGTTATAAATGGTCCTGGATAGAAGTCCTCGAACAAAGGCACCAGCGCGACGGGCCATCTTTCGAGCGGCCGCTTAATCTTTTGTAGCAACTTACAGGAGGCGCTCTGGTTTGGGGGTGCTCCCGAACTCCTCCGGGAGATAAGGGGGCCAGCGTCTGGAGCGATTTCTCTTAATTCCAAGTACCTTCTTGCCGTCAGCTCATAACTTACCCTACGCCCTGGCGACACCGAGATTCCGCAGGGCTCCTTCCGTCCGCGAATCAAAAATTGCAGGGCGGTACGACGGACGCATAAAAAATAAAACGGCCGTGCAACGTTTTCACCTGGACTCCGTGGGTGTCGAGACGTAGGCCTCGTTCCCTGGCTCTGGAGCGACCATTAAGAGGTCCCATTTTTCTTGTTCCTGACTGGGAACAACAAAGGCGCAAAGAACAAGGCAAGAGGCTCCTCGAAAAAAAATAAATAAATAAATAAATAAATTGAGTACCTTTGCGAACCAGTCTGGACCCGGTCTGGTCACAATCCTCGAATTATGTGCTCCGCTGATTGCATACACCGACTGGCCAATTTCTGGGAAGTGTTTTCGTTTGTGGCCCTTTTACCTGTCCGGGGAGAGTCGCAGGTAAACAGAAAGGTGTTAATCTGGGCCCGGAGATATCACTGTCACGATACCCACATGAATTATGCACGGAAGAGGACAACTAAAGGGAATTTTTCGGCAGATTAACAATTTTTTTTACCACTCTCACCGGTGGTGGTGTGCTGGCCGTGCGATGGAATTTATGATTAACGAACGGTCCCCGGAGATTTCCATGAGATACGGCCCAGGTACGGTCGAGTGCATCGGATGCGCTCGGACCGGGGATTAATCGATGTTGACAAAAATGTTAACGGATGAATGGTGGATGCACCTCTTCTGGAATGTTGCGGTTATTTTTACCTCTCGCAGCACCTCGTTTTAATTTTAAATATTTTGAGTGGCACGTGTCATTGACTCATTGCCTGGACCAGAGATGTCGACGACGAAAATGCGAAATTGATCGTTCGCAATCTGCTTAAAAAATGCTTTAGGGTATCTGTCGATCAAAATTGTCGACATCGATTCTACCTCTGATGTAATCTGCTTTATGATGAAATTTATGAAGTTATGATTTGCAAAGCTGAATCAAGGTAATTTGACTATAACTAAGCCTATTTTGCTTCAACTTAACCTTGTTCAGTTTCAATAAGAATGTCAAATTCAAATTATTGCCTTAATGTCAGATAGTTTTTAGGCTGTGTTCATCAAAATCAGCATTTCTCATTATATACTTAGTTATATTCTACTACCATAATAAGAGCTAAAACAAAACAGTTTTTTAAAATAATAAAACAATAAATTATAAGAATATGTTGTATGTACCTACATACTATCAAAATCAATATATGTACATACAAATATGTATATGTATAATATCTCATCATCAAAAATAGTTGCTTCTATACTTGCATTTTGGCTTCATATGAAATAACTCATTTGTGAGCAAAAAAAATATCCGATCTCTATTTTAAGTCAAGGCTCTGACTTTAAAAAATGACTTAAAGTTCAATTTTTCAATAGTCAGATAAAATTATAGTGTTTGATACTTTGAGTAGAACTCTAAGAATGCCTCGGATAATTTAGTTGAGTTGAATTACTTAAGTACTCGTTATTTATTTGTAATCCCAAAGGGGTTCATCAAGGGCTTTCTAACAAGTGCTTCAAGCATAGCTCATGTCACAGTAAACCTCTCAAAAAATGTGAATCACACGAAATTGACTTGAATTGAATTGTACAATTAATTAATTTGCAGTTTTGCTTCTAAGTGCGTAATCCTTGAATACACCTTAATGGAGTACTCAATTACACCCTTGATCGAGGGCTCGAGTAATTTTCGCTCAAGAACTCGAGTACTCAAACTGAAATCTTTGAACTCGAACACTTAAATACTCAAGTAATTGAGTTCAAATGTACTCAAGTAATAATAGCCTAAACTTTGATATATTTAAAGTTTTCCGTTTGAATTAATAAAAAAGTTCTTAATTTAAAAAGAAATGTTTAAAAACAAGATTTTATCGTATTCAACTCGTCGAACCTTTTCATTTGATACCCATGGCAAGGGGGTGACTGTCACGTCCGCATATTGGATTTAGAATGACGTCACTTAGCTAATTGGGCATTGTCACCAAAACCAAGATAAAAGTTAAGTTAAGTATTTTCGGATACGTCATAGACAAATTTATAAAATAATTATTATAAAATAGTACACTCTGTTATTATAAATATTTTATTTTTGTCTATTTTGTCTATCGTTAATTCGTTTTGTACAAAATGAAGATAATAACTTACTCTCAAAAAGCAATCTCAGTTGATTTTCTCGATAAGCACGGGAATAGTTAATAAATCTTGATAATACAAGGGTTTTTCGTATGAACGAAATTAATGTTCGATAAAATGACCGAATACACATTATCTATAATATTTAAATAGCAACTTTTTCTGCTCATGTTTTAATATTACCTTAATGTATAACATATTAAATTCAATACTAGTCCAGAGGGTATTTTAATATGTTACATGAAATATACCTGTGCTATACCTACCTAAAAATATCGTTGGTGTTCACTTTAATTACTTTTCATGGAAACGTCTCCCTGGCGGGCATTCGATCAATTTAAAATTCCTGAAGACAGGAGACAAGCAACCAGCCGCCCTTGTCAACTCTATTTGGAGTCGCCGATGGGCCAGGGCGGTATTTTTACTCACCGACACGGACCGATTGCGTCCCCGAAGGTCTTCCATTTCACGCCCAATTAATTCCGAAGAAATCTGCTGCCGATTTTATTTTTATTGATAAATGGATTCGGGCAGCGGAATGAGACAGGAATTTGTCAGGGCCCTTCCGTTTCGTGAAATCCGATGGCCAAAAATCGCTCTCTTTTACGAATCTTGTTAGCGTAACACGAGCTTAAAAGGAAATCATTTTTCGAGGGAGCGGATGGCGGGGGAGGCGAGGTTTTTAAATGAAATCCAAGACCGATCCCCGTTTAGGGCCAGTAGTTGCCCTTAAGCATCGAGGAAAAGGGGGCTCCTTTGCATGGGGTCCCGTGCCGAATGTTTTGTTTGGCGAAGGCAAATGTGCCTCGTAAAGTGCCACCGTTTCAGCAGTCATATTTCACGGAGGTCCCTAAGCCCGCAAGTCCTTCCTGCTCGAGAACTCAAGGTGAATTCTAATGACACGCAAGGAAGTCACGGCGGCAGCTTTTGCGGCATGAGCACCTGTACCTTCGTCTAGATACCGCCGCTTTGCCGCTCTGTCGCTGAGCCTAGCCTGAGGCTGAGGCCTCACTATGCGAACCGGGAAAATTAAAAAAAGAAGCAAAGTGCGGCGGTAAATGGCAGCATTCTGTGAAAAATTGCGCACCCACCAGAAAAGTTCGCGGAGGAAAAACATATTAAATTGGATTTCCTGCGAAATGCGAAGAAACAATTTCGAGCGCCCGCCGCAAAGTTTCCCTTTAACAAGGAAGTTTTCCTTTAACCCCGCCACCCACCGCCCCCGCGCGAGCAGCCGTGATGGATGAAGTCGCGAGCAGCTTTTCCGCCCTCCCTGGGTACTGCACGAAAATTTTTACAAGCAGCAATCCCTGGCCAGAGTCAGCCGGAGATATTTTCGGAAAACACGAAGACAGGATCCAGGATCCAGGAACCAGGGTCCAGGATTCAGGATCCGGTGGGAGTAAGTAGTTTTTGCTTTGTTAGCCCGCGAAGTGTTTTAATGACGGTAAGAATTTTGTAATTACTCCAAATCGAGCGAGGAAATTGCGGAGGAAAACTTTTTTTTTCGGGTAAATGGCGTGGAAAAGGACGACGGTTATTGGATAAAGTGAAGAATTGCGTTTTCCTGGAAAGAGTCGAGCTCGGTGCGGAATTTTCAGGAATTTAAAATGGACTTGCTTTTGTAATTATAAGTCCCTTTTCGACAATTCTTTTACTTTTTTTACTACGTTACATATGTTGAACAATAACAACATAATCACATTGTCAAAAATTCAATTTATTCTTTAAAATTTGTTTTTAAAAACATGATCGCATTTTTAGCAATGTTGAAGTTAATTTAAAAACCTTTTTCCTGTTCATATAGTTTCTTTCTTTAAAAATTTTAAAGACTAATAAAATGAAAACTTAAACTATTTTACAGTTCTTAGTTACGATTTTAAACTAAACTATGTATTTTTAGTTAATACTTTAAAAATTTGAATTTCAATTTAAAAGGTTTCGGAAATTTAATATTAAGCGGTAGAAAGGTCAATGGTCACCTTCATTTATTTTTTTATTATTGTATTGTTTTGAAAGATAGCTTATAACATTTTTATACTATTTATAAGATTATTTTATAATTAGTACCGGAATTTTGATTCATTTTCAAAAACATTCACCTTAGAATTCTTAAAGACTTGTTATAAGCATTACAATAATAAATTCCGAAATTGAACCAAACCCTAAAAATAGTAACTTTTTGATTTTTGATTCAATTTTTCTTTACGAAATCTATAGGAATAAGTTAATACCACAATACTTTTGAAAACACCACATGTGTTCCAATTTCTAATTGAGTTTTCGTTCTTTGAACTTAGCTAACATAATTTTTTTGAAAAGTTCTTGCAGTCTACTTCGATATTCCTAAAGTTTAAAGTTTTGTTACAGTTCAAATTATTATACATTTTTTATTAAGCAAACAATTTGTTTCCAACCTTAAAATTATACTTATTGTAATATGTAAACATTCGAATCTTTAGAAGTGAATTTTTATAAGGTTAACTATTTCCTTCTATGGTAGGTATTTAATTCCTCTCGAATTTATCGATTGTAAGATTTTTCGGTTATTTATTGGATCCTTCGCCTTAAATTTAATGTTAACATATTCTAAAGGTAAAAGTGGCGTTTCAACGGAAAACAAATTAAATTTGGTATTTTCTTTCTATCCAATTTTGTTATCATGGATTTAATATATTTCCTGCCTTAAATCTGTGTTAAATTCCGAATAAAATAGAAAAAGTTCGACAAAAATCGGCTTAAATCCGTTTACGATGTACAGCGGAACAAGCAAAGGAAAGAAAATAATCTCTAAGTACTTACCTAAAACAATATTGGCTGATCTGAGGACTTTTGCTTGTGAAATCGAGTAATAAAAACGATGTAAATGCCAACAAACACCGATTAATCACTTTTTACGAAGCGTGCGTCCCACGCGATTGTAATCCACCTAAAATTCTAATTGCTCTGAATAGTCGCGAACACAAAAACGCCAGCTCACTGCCGCACCACACGCCTCGATTGCCCCGATCAATTAATTAATTCCTCAAATTCATTCAAATCGCGGCGGCGAATCGCGTGAATAGTTTGCGCACAATTCGAGAACATGACTGCTTATTACGCGACGGCACTCGCGAACACATGACGAATTAAAAAATCGTTGAAACGAACAAACGCACGCAATTGTAACTGACGCCGCGTCATTAGCCCAGTTCCTCTCCGCGGCCGCTGTCACGGAATAGCATCATTAAGAGGCGCCTGGGCGCGGACCGGACGAAATAAAACCGCGAAAGATTTGCCCTAAAAAGCGCCGCGATTCGCGAGGTCAGCAACGGATATTTCGTGGATTTTGGAAAGGTCATCCAGCTGTGGAGCGGTTTCATGACCGCTGCGACAGGTTATGAATTTGAATGAAGTCCTCAACGACTGCGGCAATTTAATGTGGGTTAGCAGGGGGTTAGCAACCTACCCGGCTTTGGTTAATTGAGGAAAATACACAGCACGTGACAAATGCCCGATAGGATCTCGTTACGAAAACCAATTATTTGGGCAGTTCTTTGGAAGTCCCTTTTTATGGAAAAGGATTGCACGTTTTTGATGATTAATTTTCGTTTCCCAACCGCATTAGTGCAGGAAATAAGGATTTTTTAAATACTATTTGGACTATTCCAATTTTTTACACGTTAGACAATTATCAAAATATTTATCAACAAATACGTTCTATATGTACATATACTTACCATAATTAAAAAGCATATAGCACATATTTATACATATAGGTATGTAGTACAAAGAAAAAAATTTAAAGCAATTCTATCTCAGAATAATTTTCTTTTAATTGGTAAAAATCATGATTTAAGATGTGGTGAAAATCTAGCAGAACGGCGCGTAATGCGGTGGACCCAAATATTAAATAGGTTTGGTTACAGTGGCTGCACGAAGCACACCTAGGCCAGATCAAGGCCCATTAAGGTAGATACCACTGAGGCAAAACCGTATAAAAGCAAAGTGAAATATTTATCTTTTTTTTTTAATTATTCGGTAATTTAATGTGTGAAATTTATGTTAGTTCTAAAACGCTAGTTTGCGCCACATTACTCTTCGCCCTCGATTTTAGTAAACATTTTATTTTTATGGGATGAAAATGGTTCTAACCAATTTTTGTATATAAATTGTTCTTTATTCATTAATTAATAGATATATTATTATTTATTTATTATGTTTTATAACATTGAATTATTTGACAATTTTAATAAATTTCGTGTTTTACCCTTAGCACACTTATTATATATTATAAACTTTTTACGACTTATAATTATCTTTATTACTTTGTGGATTTTAACTAATACACTAGTATCGCAATTTTCAAGATTTTATCGAAGTTTTTAATTTATTAATGATTGATTGTCTTTTAAATAATAAAATCATCACATATCTTAGTTTTACTAGAATTGAACGAACATAGTCTGAACCGAAATGCAAAAACTTAAATATATAGCCTTAATATATCTAATATTACAACACATTTTGTTACATTTGTTATTTTCTTCAACAAAATTTGGAAGATTGTGTCCGGTGTTGTAACATTTTAAAATTATTATTTAATTATTTATTGTTGTTTGAATTTAAAACATCATATTAAATAAAACAAAATACGGAAATTATTTTCTTACCAAAATAACGTTATTAGGAACAGTTATTAAAATTATTAGGTCGAGTACACAACAAAAATAAAATACATTTTTAATTTTCCTAATTTTAAAATTATTTGTTTTCACTATTTTAAAGATAATTAAAACAATACGTATATAATAATATTTTAGATGCTTGATTGTCTTTTGAATTCTGGTTTTTAATGAACATGTAATTCGGTTTAGTTTTTCTTGTCTACAATGATATTACGTAATATTTTTTATATACATATGTATGTATCTTTCGTAAATGTAATTAAATAGATATTAGTCTATTATATGATGATAATAAATCAATCAAATGGCTATCTGAATCCTAAAATATTAAATGAGGATATGTACTACCTAACTTAAAACTTGAGTTCTAGATGTAATGTCCCATGCTAAAATTATAAAGATAACATTTTTAAAATGCAACTATTGCCACACTTCTAGTGTCTAACAAAAATATTTATGTAAGTGCCGTGTCGGAATATCACAAATAGGAAGTTAAATTTTTCAAACTTACGCACGTGACCGCATTACCTTTAATGAAAAGCGTTAGAAAATATGAAACGTGTTTTCATCTCAACTGTTGATGTCTGTTCTACAAAATTATGAAGAAACTTTAACTTATTTGTGAAATTGGTTAAATCAATTTTCTTAACTTCAGTTTTCTGCTAAATTTGCAAGTAGCTCTTGTACCCAATTTGCATAAGCCACTGGAGCACCCATGTACCTTGAGATTGCTGCACAAACTTTTTCTATTCCCTGAAAGCGCTGCTCCGGACGGTGCAGCATTAAGGTGCCTCCCCGTTCTTCAATGTGGAAATATTCCAAAGGAGCTCTGATAGCATCGAATTAACTCAAAACATTCCCGCAAAGTGGTCCCCGTTCCCTGCGTAGGGTACGCACCTCTGGTCGGAATAGTGCACTATAAAACCTGCTCGCAGCACCTCGATCAGATAGCATCAATTAACCCCTTAATAGATGCACACGGCCCCCGGGCATCACCTACGTCCCGCGGAGCTCGTTAGTCCAATAAATTGCATATTGTGCTCATTGTCTGGAGACGTCGACCTCTTCCCGAACCGGGCAGCACACACGGCGAGGCAGGGCATTAAGGCATACACTACTTGAGCAAACATCCAGGAACCAGAACTAGCTCCCGGAACCCCGGCCCGAAAGCCAACAAATAAAACCCGTGCAGGGCACGAATGCAAGGAAAAAGGCAAAGACCTGATCGCAAGTCAATAGACAGACCAACGTCCGCGTCTCGGAGCCGCATGCACTCGGGAAGCGATGCCAAGATGAGGTGCTCCCGGAGGACCACTGTCTCAGCGGCTGCATAACAAGTAGGAAGCTCCGGCTGAGAATTCCCGAAAAAGAAAGAACGAAGATGACCTGAGCTGCCAGCAACTTGGAGGAATTCCTCCTCGCTTGACTTGCTTATGGTGGCGATGAGGAAGCATCGGGAGCGCCTCCTTTTGCCTTTCTCTGCATCCACCGTAAGCCCAAAATCCCTGTCGTTAGTCGTTAAGACTTCGCTAGGGGCTGTTTGTAGCCCCTAGCCCCTAGCCCTGGCTCCCGCGTATAGTTCGCTTCGATCCCGACAAGGTTCCTGTTTTATTTGCCACGTTAGACACCCTCCAGGAGCAGAAGTGCTACTCCGGCACCGACAGCCTGCGGGACTCTGTTTATATAGGCTTTAAGGTGTTTTATTTGTCCTCCCGAATCCCAGTCCCAGATTCAGGAGGGAAAGGAAGTCGTCGTCGTCGATCGATTTCCAAGCAAGAAGACTCATTCTTACCTCTTCAGGTGGATTTGCCGGGCTCACATTTTTTTTTTTCATATTTTTACGCGAAGTTCACCTTTCAAGTTTAATTTTCTGCGAAAAATTGAAATTTTCCATCTTTAGCCGAAATCCCAGGGGCGAGTGGATGCTATCACATGTCTTTTGCAGCCGCCAGATAACCAGTTCGAAATCACGAGGAATGCCAGGCTTAGATTTCGGATGGGGACGACGAAAACGACCGTTCCTCTGCAATAAATGCGTCTTAAGATTGCCTTAAGACCCCAGAGCAAATAAAAAGTGGGCGGCCGAGTCGTTTCAAGGATATTACAGAAATAGGCCTGGAACTGGTCGCTGGATATTTTACCTTTCCCGTGCGGAGCCCTGGAACCGGTCCCCCGTTTACAGCTCTCGTAAAGCAGTCACTTCCACAGGATTATGGCCGGATGAGGCTGCAACTCCATAAAATCCGAAACAATTTTATTGTCACAATCGGAGTATCCGTAAATTTGAATAATTACGCGATTCGCGCTTAAGGCGGCTGTAAATCGTTTATTCGAATTTATTAACCTGGTACCACTCGGCTGTAAACTTAGTTCTTAACGTAGAGGATGAATTTGAAAACTCTCCAAAGGACCAGCTGGAGATGTAATTTGAAAAATGTTTGTTTTTATAATTGAACGAAACACAACCCAGTCGATTACCATAAAAAAATTTTATTAAGAGAAATTAGCTTTTCTTAAAACTCCGTATAAGCTGTAGATATAAAATTTTAATTCAATTTTCTTTTATACAGTCAGTTAGTACTAAATTTTGTTTTAACAAGTAAACAGAAAAAAATATTATACTTTTTAAGAAAAGCTTTTATTTAAAAGAGGACGTCCGCCATATTGCGTTTCGTATTCTACTCGTCAAATCCTTTCATTTGATATTAAGGGGGTTGTGAAGAAAAAGGTACTCCGCCATCTTGGATTTAGAAAGATGTTACATATGTACATATACATATGTACTATATTGCATTGTCACGGGACTTATATACGTGTGCAAACTTTCAACCTGTTCGGATAACAGGAAATGGTTCAAAATTGACTTGCAAGATTCCAAACAGACAGGGAACGAAGTGAGCTGAATAAAAGCTTTTAAAAAATGATTACTTTCTTGGCTATAAAGTTCTTGTTACAATGTTTTATGTTGCGCAAAAAATGTAATATAATACATTCCCATTTAAGAATGTTGAAACTAAATTATATAAGTAGTATTTTAGGAACCTCGGGTGGCATACTTGGCTGTGAGTGTTGAATTTTTCCCTATTGGTCTGACTGCCTTAAAATTCGCCATCGATCAAATAAACCGAGGTTTACCTCTTCCTTCAGTTTTGTTGCTTTAACTTAGTTTAAACCTATGGTTTAATATTCTGAGAAAAATTAAAAGTAATTAAAACCCAATTCAATATATTCATTAGGCTAAACTTTCACCTAAAAATCTAGGTTTTATTCTAAGACATGACAAACGCATTTGATGAAAACATACTTGTGAGAAAATTTCACATCACATGAGAGAAAGTGTCGCTCATTTTACAGCTTTAGTAAAAGAGCTTGCAGTTTTGGTTACAGCAAATTAATTCTTTCACAAATCCCGACAACTTAAAATAGTTTTTAAATTTTAGTAACAATTATATTTTTCAATACTTTTTCCTTTTCACTATTACTGGATTTAAAAAATGTACGAAACATTTTTGAAAAATAATTCAAAAATTATCTGTTTTATTTTAATTAATAATGCAAAATAACTCACATAATTTATCTTTAGTATTCAGATAAAATATAATTGTAGTTTCTGGCACACACTGCTCAGCATAACTCTTCCTAGGATTATATGTATGAAACAAAAAAATCAAATATATTTTTAACCATTACCTTAACTAGCAAACATAAATACTGGGAATTCGCCAGTTAAATTGCTACAGCACATATTCTTAGAAGCATCACTTTCATATTATTGTCAGTTTGTAAAACTATAGTTGTTTAATAAAGAATGTGTTATTAAAGAAAAAACTTTGGCAATAATCGTAAAAACAGTGGTCATGATAACATTTTTTAAAGAAACAGAATTTTAATATTTTTCAACAATTCTTGTCAAATCCGTCACTTATTAAAATTATTTTTCCGATACATTTGTGAGTTACAGAATTTGTCATTGTCCGTTTTTGCAACTTGTTAGTGTTGCATAAAATATATTATTATCTATATAATCTGGTTTCCATAGAATACCTAGGCGTTCAGTAGAATCCCTAAAACGTATTAAAATGATTATTTATTCCATACTATACCTATGTCATTCTATTGCAATACAAATGTCCAACCGTTTTTCCTGTAAAAATAATTAAATTTGAACCTACTTAGTATACCTATTTTGATACAGCTACGCTTTTGACTATTGATAAAATTTAATGAAAGTTCTTTTTCAAAATTCTTTAGTACCTACTTAATTAAAGTATTACTTTTGTAAACAAAACTGTTTCTAAACTTCTTATTTCATTTCCATAAAGATAATTTTCTTGGACAATTGATAATTTCAATAAAGTTGATTTGATTGATATACAAAAGATGTTTAAACTTTAAACTATCATTTTATACTTTACCTAAATGGTATTCTATATAGAATTCGTAGGCATTGCATACATTACATAACCTGTATTTTGTACAGAATAACTAGGTATTGGAACCGGTTGAGAGGCTTCAAGGTTATGGTGGAACAGACAGAAAAACAGCTACAGTTTTATTATTAATAAGGATTAAATAAAATCTCTAGTAACGCTTGGTCTGCTGGTTTTAATAAAATATAAATCGCAATGCAGAGAAGAGGTTTCACGTTACAGGAAATTATCCGCGATTCTTTAGCTACGTTGTACCTAGTTTCAGTGCATAAAAAATATATGCAATTATAAACGAGGTACGAATTTGGTGTATTTAATTCACCTTTTTGCTATGAATAGTTTACCAGGTACAATAAAGAAAGCTACGTCCGGTTAATTTTTTATCTCGGCGATGAGAGGTCCATCAACTAATGCCCTAATGGATCCCGGATAGTCCAGGGATCGATTCGAGCGGCTGCTGTGATTTACTGACTATGGACCACGTCCAGCTAATGGCCGGGGCCACGGTCGCCACGGGCTTTTATCTCAATTGCCACTCACCTGCATCTGTCGTTACCTGCTCCAGCCGGCTTTGCGCCGCTTATCGTGCAGCACGCCGCGTCTAATAGGGCTGCTAATTGACACCGATTCCGTGAAATGATGGATGGCACGGGCCCCCTATTTGCTCTGTTTGTTTGCCCGTGACGTGCCGTGCGGCGGGGCTCCGGTGACACGCCACTTTAGCCCGAAGTGCTCGACTCGAGCGGGGCTCTTAATTCCTTTTGAGGAGGAGCAGCTCCTTTTTTGCGGGATCCACTCGAGCGGCGAGGCCATTTGACCAATGGCGCGGGGAACCACTTTCTGTTCCCTTTTTGGCGCTTCCACCTCGAGTGTCGTCGTCGTTTGGGTTTGCTCTTGGGAGCCCTACAAAAGGCTCTGACCCCCGGCTGGAGTGCACCGAGGAGCAACAAGAGGAGGAGATGCAAGATGAGCCCCGGTAACCGGTTGAGGGCTATAAATAGCTCCTTCAGCATTGTAATTAGTCCCCATTATTCCTCCAGACGCTATTCACACCTCTTCCAGCTATTCACGGTGTCGCCTAATAGCGAGGGGCCGCGGGGCTCCCGTCCTCCTTCGAGGAACGTCTTCGACGGAGGATGTTAAACCCGCACGCGTCTCCGGAGCTCCAACTCGGGCGCTCCGCGACGGTATTAACCACATTAAAGCTGTGACTTTCGTTTTCCATACAAAACTATTTTCCTCGTCAATTCCGTCATCAGGAAAAGTATTTGACTTCCTGCGCTGTACGGGTGCAAATTGAATTTCTGTAGTAGAAAATGCGCCGTAAATTTTCTCGAGCTGGTGCATCTTTCGCATCTTCTTAAGACACTTCAAAGAGGGCTAAGTGCATATTTCCCCCGGGGCGTTTTCAGCCTCGGAGTTTTCTTACCTGGTGATGTAATTCACCGCTCCCGGCTTGCAGGTGTGCTCTTTTCGGTGTGCGCACTGAAAACACTACTTTTCACTTTTTTTCCGCCATCGAAGTGGAATTGATGTCTCCATTTTCTGAGGTGTTCAATTTCCCACAAGAGCAGTAGGAAGCATAAAAAATGATGGAATTTCTGCATTGCGACCTTCTGCATGCATATCAAAAGAAGCTTCTTGAGGAAGTTAATGTTGGATTCACGAGTTTGGGGACAATGTACTTCCCCCTTTTACATTTTACTTAAAAATAACCCTGTTTTGCTCCAATGTCGTTTTGTGTACCTAGGGATTTATACACAATCACGCCTTCAATAAGGGAAGTAAAAACGAAAATGAGAAAACAAGATGGTTTCATAAAAGTAAAAACACTGATTCCTTACTCTTGAACTGAGTAAAAGTAGCAAATAATTCTTATTTCGAAGCAAACAAAAATATTTTCAGTTTATGTAAATTTAAATTAAATTAATTCTTAATTTAAGCAAAAAAAAAAGGTTTCTTACAAAATATAGTCGAACAATTGTTTCTTGAATTTTTTTGGTAACTAAATTCTAAAAATGATGTTCAATCTACTGTGATTTTCTGATAAAGCTAGATCAAGATCATTGTTTCTGTCAAAGTTTGTAATTTGCTAAACTCTTCTGTACAAAATGGTATGAGTCATACAAATTATTGTTCACAAAATAATTAAACAAAGTAGGTATGTACTTTCAGAAAATTTAAACAAAAATAATTTGGTTTGAAATATTTCTTTTGTATCTTTGGATGTTTTTCATTATAAAAAGGTCACTTGTTTATAACAAATCTAAATAGTAACCTTTTTCAATCAGTAAATCATTATCTACCTACATATTCTTCTTGTATTGTAACAGATCAATACCAAAACAGAATTTTACAAAAAAACATCGCCTGTTTATTTCAAAACTTTACAATTTACATTTTTTTGCCTTTTAGAGCGAATATATCTTTTGAGTGCTATAATTTTTGAACTTTAAAAAATAACGCAGTATAATACTATGCAGCAGCTATCTTGTAAAATAAGCAATGTGGCAAAAAGGGCTACAGACAAAGGGGTCAAATTAAAATTATATTAGTTTAGGATTGAAAGAAGAAATATTAATTTCAAATATATGATCCCTAATATGTAGATGTCCGAGCCCTAAACGTTTCGTCTAAAACACTTGCAGTTATATTGCTTAATTTGCAATTTTTCTGTGTAACGTAGGAACACATTTCAGGAATAAACCTCTTTTCCATAAATTGCGTGTAAGTACTTTATTATTTTAACTAAATAAAAATGAATTTGAACAAAATATTGCTGTATACAGGGTGTATACAGGGTGTTTTGCTAAGGTCTGAACAGGGGTATGCCAATCGATTCTACATGGTCTCCTGATCAATGTTTGTTCGAAAAGCCCCTAAAATTGGTCCTTCACCGCTAAAATCACAATTGCAAAATTGGAGAGGGTGAACCTAGAAAATGCTTTATAAGTTCTCTCAGAGACATCGCAGCAGGATATTGGTTGATAGTGCGTGTTCGAAAGCTGAGCCTTTAACCTTTCTAAGGGTACCTCTTACGACGAAGTTATTCGTGGGTTAGCACCATGGACCAGGTGTAGAAAAGCAGTCCCCAATTCAAAAAAAAATCTCGTAAACCAAAGTCTCTTTTCGAAATTCACAATAAAAATTTTAATTTATGTGCCTAGTCAACTCAACGCAACGCGGCTAGGTCAGGGCTCCACCGACCCACCTAGTCCATGGTGCTAAGCACGAAAAACTTCAGAACGCGACGTCGGATTCGAGTATGGTTTCTTTTCTGAGAAAAGCAACAATACAGGGACGCTTTCTCTCAGAAAAAATTTCGATCTTCTCATACAAAAAATCGACAGAATGACGGGCCAAATTCAAATTTTGGGCTTTAAAATTGCCATTTTGAGGTATTTTTTCTAACTGACTAACTGAGTTCGTTACAACAATATTTTACAGTAGTTATTACAACGTACTCAACAATTTCTAATCAATAAATAGTCAACACTAAACAGCAGCAAACAAACATTCCCTGATGTTCGACAAAATCTTTTTTCATCATAACCGCGATAGTGTGACAATTAAAGAGACCATGAAGCAGAAAATTGAAAAAAAAAACGCTTAGCTAAAGAGCTTTCATGTGCCGTAGCACTTCTGGAAAAGAAAATAATAAAAAAAAGAAAGAAATGAAAGGCACCATCCCGACGGGCATTGAGTGCATCACCTCCTGAGGGAACACATATTCATTTCAATCCGGGCAGTGCCCCCTTTGAAAAATGAATCGCCCCGTCCGCCCCACTTCCTGGTTGCTGCTCATTATATCACTTTAGCGGGCATTGTGCAGCGGCGCTCATTTCCCGGTGGCTCCTTTTCCTGGAGCACAATAAATCCAGGATATCGTCCTTGTTATTGATATCGTTCCGTTCCCCCTTTTCCCGGGCTCGTTTCATCGGCCCGGCCAAGCCAAACAGGCCTAATGACTCGGAAACAATTTTATTTGCCGTGTCATCGGAAGAAATTGAAATCCTCCCGAAGTCGATTACATCGAGCCCGGCGAAAAACTCCAAAATTTTGTAATGAGGAATTAATGACGGGGAAGCCCTTGGAGCCGGGGCTGAGCCCGGCTGGAGTCGGTGACAGGGCGACATGTGCCGGAGGAGGCTGTTGCATGCTTTTTTCGCCCCAGTGGGGCACAGCAGCTAGTGCTCCTCGAGCGAGGGGACGTAATTACGCCATCAGTCATTAAAATTTTAAATGGATGTGGCGGTTTAATTATGATATCAACTATGCGCCGGCAGGAGCATTGTTCACCGGGTCCTTGTTAGTTCCCGGCAGGCTTGAAATTCCTGGACCGAAACGTGTGAGGATAAATAATGATCTTAGCACTAATGGGACAAATAGGGACCTGCTGGCTGCCTGCGGAGGGAGCCTACCCGACGGCGCAATATGCCTCCGAAGCGCACACACCCAAGGGAATTTAACGTAATTAAAAATTATTTAATTTCCCATGCGTAAGTCTAGCTATAGAGGGTACTTTTTTATTAAAAATCTCAATTGCCCTGCTTTCTCCTTTAATTACAAAGTAAACGCACAGCGCTGGTGCACTGAAAGAACATTCGTTTAGTAAAATTAACTAAAGAACTTTATTTATTAATATTGCATCAAAGAAAAATAATTAAAGATTACGAAGTTGTTCGAAAAAAAAAACCACAATTGCTGACAACTTTATTAGTTCATGACTGAATCTATTCAAAACAAAACTCTATCTGCACTAAAATGTTCATGTTTTAATAGTTATTATAATTATACAATTAAAATAATTCATATTAAAGGCCTTTTCGAAAAATATAAAGTAGGAGACTTGAAACTCCACTTACTTAGTTATCAAAAGTATATATGTATGTATATAAATTGGTACCTATACTTTCCGTTTTGCATTAAGATCTTAAAGTAAGAAAACTCACTAGGACTAAAATCGGTCTTGTGATGTAAAAATTTGGAATTTAACACAACGCTTAAAAATTGCTGCTTGAATTAAAAAATTCTATTGTGATAAGAAACAAAAATCATATTTGTAATAGTAAGTGGGTAGGTTACTTATTTTTTAAATAATAGACATAAATTTCAAATCAATTTACAGGTTATGTATTTGTTATTAACAATTTCTTATATTACTGAAAAACATATTTAAATTCATAATAGTTAGTTCTTTAAAAGCAATAGGTATACACAATTTTGCTCAAACTAAAAGATCTAAATATATTTTAAAATACATATTCAAATAATGACATTTTATAAAGAAAAGAATCTTAGCAAATCAAAGAATTCTCCAGCATTATCTAATTAAAGGTCAATTTTTCTTGTTATCTTTACATTTTTCTTACGATTTCAAATTGTTTTATAATTTCAATTAATTTTATTTTATGCTGGATATTTTCGTTGTTTAGAGTAAATTTGGACACATATTTGAAGTTTATAGTATCTTTGTTTCAAATTCAAAATTGCTCGATTTGTTGATAGATAATTTCAAGAGTTTTGAGACAAATAAATATTTCGTAGTTTCTGGTTGATTTTTTTTTTTTTGTGAGATCCCAAAAAGCCTAATTAAGGGTTTTTTCAACGATTCACATTGATAACACTGACAAACATTTTTTATGTTCGTTTATGTAATAGGACAACTAATAAGTAATAGGTAACTTCAATAGAATTTTTTCTGTAGATTACAAAACTGATATTTAAAATTTTCTATCATGCAACGTTTTTGAGAAAAATAGGGTAAAAACATAAAACAGTTCGCATTTTGGGTATTTTTAAAGATTTAAAAAATAATAATAATAATGGAACGTAAAAAGAGCTCGCAACGTGGCTCAAATAAAAACCTAAATCGTTATCTCGATATGTGAAGTACCACCCATTCCGTAGCTTTTTCTAATAATATTGGGAAGCTAAATTTTCGTAAGCGTTCACTAGTTGTGATTATCATGCACTAACCAATTGAATATAAAGTAATCGATAAACAGAAAAAAGTGAAATGTATAGAGTATTCCGAAAAGTCCCAAAGACTTTAGTATTTTAATATAATAGCTAAAGATTCAAACTTTAATTTAACCCACATTTCAATATCCTATAAGAATCCATTATTTTGTAATGAATTTTTTAAAATGTCAAAAATACGATAATTTATACTCTTCAAACCTATTTTTCTCCAAAACGTGACGTGTTGGGACATTTTCCTTCATGAATTCGTAATCTACGGAAAAAGTCTTATAGAAATGATAGATCACTTGTTCTGTTACAAAATGTTGTTGACCAGTGTAATTCTCGTGACTTAAGTAAGTATTTTATTTATTCTGTTCTTTTTTGATCGGGCAAGAGAAAATCGAGTTTGGTGTTGTTCTTTTTTGAGGAAAATACTCCGATCGTTTTTTATATATTTTTTTATTTTATTCGCTCGACGTTTCGGGTCCTATTGCGAAACCCTTCATCAGGAGCTACATTAATACAATAAACAAATTTTAACAATTTATAATAAAAAACATTAATTTTAAAATTTGCCTTTTTTATAAAAATTTTGTATTAAGGTAAGTGACCCAAATAAGGCCTATGTCCTAATAAGGCCTATTGTTTAAATTTCCCGCTTAACGATTTCAAAAGGCCGCCAATGTTTGTAGATGTGTGCGTGTTCATTAACTAACACCCACAAGCACAGCAAGTGGCCCGTGCCGCGAGCGTGTTGGAACCTGCAGTCGAAAACAACAATAACGCGGTGCATACGCTTATTTTCATAAAATTCTGGCAGAGTAAACAGTAAGTATTTTTATTTTTATTTGTACACGGTGTGCTGTGTCTTGTCTATAGGATAATTTACGTGTAGCCATCTCCTGACATAAGTGAAAAAGCTGTAATATCGTTGTATTCCATATAATTGTTGTTTTGTTTGTTTTGTTTGAAGTTGAATGTTTACTTGTTTTTATTAAGGCTTTATTAAGACACAGGGTTCCCAATAAGGCCAAAGTGACTTTTTAGTTATTTGTGTTCACAAAAGTGTTATTTTTGTTTCTAAAGCAATTTTGTTTCATTTATTACAAAGTTTAATAAATAAATATAAGTATTTCAAATTACCAGTGCATTGGTATTATAAACCCGCTAGTTAGATAATAAAGAAATTAAGGTAGGCCTTATTTGGGTCACTTACCTTATATATACTATTTATTATATTACAAGAGCACAACTTTTAAAACATCTTAACAGGAAAACAAACAATGTGAAAAGTCGACGGTGGAAAAACGTTATTTAACAGATTTCTTCATGGTTTAGTTGTATGTATTAATCGTGTTGTGTTTTTAGTTTGCTTATGATGTGTTTATATTCTTTACTAATGAGTTCTGTGTCTGTTTTTAAACTTATGAGATTATCTTTGTTAATATATATGTGGCATGCTTCCTTCATTTCGCGTTTTTTCCTATTTTTCTCCGTATCAATAATTTTAGCACAGTCGAAAGAGAAAATGTGTCCTGTGGTCAAAGTATGCGATGCTAATGCAGATTTTGATTGTTGTCCATTTATATAACCTTTATGCTGTGATAGTCTTGTTTTTAATTTTTTAGAGGACTTTTTTTTAAGGACTAAAAATCAGCAAATAATCACAGACTGGTACTGTAAACCATGTAGCTCAAACAGGATCCTAAACTACTACTCAAATCATCCACATAGCAATAAAATAAACACCGCCCAAATGTTTGCCAACAAAGTTTTAAAAATAAGCCATCACTCTTTCCTGCTAAAAAATAACAAAATTATCAGTGACATCCTGACAAAAAATAATTACCCACCGCACATAATTCGTTCCGTCATAAAAAGGGCAACACGAAACAGATATTTTAACAATGAAACACATTACCACAATGACACCCCGATACTACAAGACACCAGACCTATTTACACGTCCCTTCCGTACATACAACCATTGTCACTAAAAATTGCAAAAATAATAAAATCACATAACAACAATTTAAAAATAGCTTTCAAACCAATTGACAAATTACATAACAAATATACAAAAATAAAAGACAAAACAGAAAATCAAGAAAAACACGGCGTAGTATATAAGGTCGATTGCACAAATTGTAACACAGCATACATTGGACACACCTCTAAAAAATTTAAAACAAGACTATCACAGCATAAAGGTTATATAAATGGACAATCAAAATCTGCATTAGCATCGCATACTTTGACCACAGGACACATTTTCTCTTTCGACTGTGCTAAAATTATTGATACGGAGAAAAATAGGAAAAAACGCGAAATGAAGGAAGCATGCCACATATATATTAACAAAGATAATCTCATAAATTTAAAAACAGACACAGAACTCATTAGTAAAGAATATAAACACATCATAAGCAAACTAAAAACACTACACGATTAATACATACAACTAAACCATGAAGAAATCTGTTAAATAACGTTTTTCCACCGTCGACTTTTCACATTGTTTGTTTTCCTGTTAAGATGTTTTAAAAGTTGTGCTCTTGTAATATAATAAATAGTATATATAATACAAAATTTTTATAAAAAAGGTAAATTTTAAAATTAATGTTTTTTATTATAAATTGTTAAAATTTGTTTATTGTATTAATGTAGCTCCTGATGAAGGGTTTCGCAATAGGACCCGAAAAGTCGAGCGAATAAAATAAAAAAATATATAAAAAACGATCGGAGTATTTTCCTCAAAAAAGAACAACACCAAACTCGATTAAGTAAGTATAAGTTCACATCAGAATGACCTAGCCAAATATATTTTCGAACATAAATTTCAATACATATTTTAACGGATACATTAAATTTTTGTATTCGAGTGACTGATTGTATTTGTTGCGTATGTGTTAAGAAGCAAACCTGTTCAAGGTCCATTAAATCTAACGACTTCCGACACCTTTGCATACACGCATTGCCTAAGAAATTCATTTCAACGTCCCTGGGTGGGCTATCGCTTCTTATTAAAAATTTTGAATAGGAAAACGCCCAATTTCCCCCAAAAGTTTTATTAATTAAAATTCAAAAGGGACAAAAAAAAATCAATCCACTGCCGGTAAATTGCCTGCTTCGCAAACAATTTCGAGTTATTTAATTAGCATCTCCGACAGCACCTGAATTTCATATTTCCCCCGGGAGCCCTACGCGAGTAATTTCGTTTCCGTGCTGCCTGTCGCCGGAAGCGGCCAACACGACACGGTGGACCGGGCCACCGACCCAAATCCAAAGTCCCCGAGTCTTCGCCGCTCATCACATTCCCATTTAGAGGAGCTATCAGACAATAAATCAGAATTAAACTGACGATTATTGGATTTCGAACCGAGCCGGGCGGCGATAGGGCGACTAGAGTCTGAATCAGAGTATCTAAATTTCTGAATGAGCCGTGTCTACAACTCGTAAACAAGACGACGACTCAACGTTTCGGGGGAGCGCAATCGACGGGCAATTAATTATCGACGCAATCACGGAACCACTCAAACGAGTTTTCACCTCGCCCGGCTGATTGAGCTTTTTCATCGGATTTTCGATTTTCCTTTCATTCCACTAGGAATTCGAGTGATTTTAATTTTCTGAAGTTCTGGAGATAGATCGCCCACACTGCGAACATTCTTGCGACTCCCGAACCGTGGACAGAATTTGGGACTCAGCTTAATCCCAGATGTTATGCACGTACAACTCTTATCACTGGGGAAATGTCTGCATGTCTTACAATTTCATGAGACAATGACAAATATAGTCCTAAATATTCCCACCTAGCATTATGATCCAATCTGTTAATAACACTTCCTTTACAAACGTCCGGAGTGAATCAGAGATTCAAAGACCCCATACACTGATAAATTCAAAAAAAAGCTATATATGTATAGTACCTACTTTATTTTAGAATTATTAGATTTTAAAAAAGAAGTTATTAATGTATCCAAAACTATAACCAAATTGATAGATAATTTAAATTACTATAAAAATTTTGGATTTTTAATTTATTATTTATTAATATTTTTATCCCATGTCAAATCTCATATTAAATTAATATCGTTTTTTTAAGAAAGTTCTCGAGATACAATCAAAGACCCAAGTAAATATTTATTAAGAATTTAATAAAAAAAAAAATATTATTACTAAGAATGTTAACGAATTACAACTTGTTTATATCTTAGAAAAAGTATGACATATTTTATAAATTAAAAGCGTTGCTTTAAAATTTAAACAATGACTTTTGTCTAAATATTGCAATATGTATTACATTGAAGTGAAAAATCTTTAAACTTTGAAATTATTATTAAAATAATTCATTATATAATACGTATCGAACTATTGTTACGCAACTATTAAAATTACTTTTGCAACTTTTTCTTGAAATGCTTCGGAAACTACGAATCGGAGATTGAAAAATTTGTATTCCATAGTAAGTCATTAGAATTAGGTTACTATAAGACTTATTTTAAATCGTTGCAAAATTGTCATTTTATAGTTTACAACTATAGTTATTATAGGCCCAAAAGGCCTAAAGCAGTTGATGCACCCTACATTGTTTTTATTTTTAATAATAACTAATAATAATTTTCATTCAAGAACATTTTCCAGTCTTGTTATTAACTCAATTTATTGATGCCTTATAGTTATGAGAATTTTTCACGATACGAAGATTCTTTTAGGGCGGTTTCTCCCTTGGATTTGAACTTTTGGGGCGATTTCTCCCTTGGACTTGGACTTTTTAAATTCACAAAATATCACCCTACACTCTTCCGCGCACTGATGCCTTTAAATCCGGCTCTGTGGCTAACAGAATTCGATTTCAAAATAAAAAAATAGGGCCCTACTGACAATATATGGGAAATGAAAATATTAAATTTAACGAATGAACCGAACTATAATATACAATGAAGGATTTCTTCAGATTAAGAAACTGAAAATATTCTATTAGATACTTAACTTAAAAGGGCTCTATTTAAGATATTTTCATTCTAAGAAAAACCTTTCTAACTTGATTTTCTCTATCGAAAACTGAATGCTTGAATTTTATGATCTACAGTTTGGTCGAATTTTTTTAGAAATCAAGTTTGCTACATTAATTTTCTGATACATTTAATTTAAAGTTTTTTTTTATCAAAAACTCTGCAAACGCCTATGATTAAGATTATGGTATTCGAAATTTACTGCTGTAAAGTACAATCGTTGTGTGACCATTTTATCCGCTTTCTTAAGAATATCTCTTAGCATTTTCGTTTAAAGTTTTTATCGAATTTATTTAAAAGTTTATTTTTAAATATAATTCCGCGAAGAGTCTGGAATCTTTTACTATACCTTCCATAATCAGAGTGTCCATGATCGAGTTCTATGAGCTGGAAATATTCGAACATTCCTCTTAATATAAAAAGATTTAATTCGTTGTTTTTTTTTTGCCGTAAAGAGCAAAAATCCTGAAATGGCTTTTGAAATAAATGGCTTTTTTTTCTCTCGGACCTAAATCACAAATCCCAGCAGTGCCTGACCTTTGCAGGGGCCCCACATTCGTCATCCACTAAATGGAAATAAATTTCTACTTCACGGAATAAATTTGACGAAAATACCATAAAAAAATATAAAATATAGCGAACAAATTTGCTGTCCCGCCACTTAAAAGCGAAAAAATGAAAATATCAAAAGGAAAATATTAAGCTGACTAATGCATCCACCAAGAGTCGTCCATCCCCAAAACTTGTGGAAACGTGACGTCATCAACTCCAGCTTTCAGCGGAGCCCTGTGGCCTGGCTAATGCAAGTTCCAAAAGAATCCCCAAAGTTCTGGACTAGGGATAGTTTCCGCAGTCCCATCTCTTGAGTCCAGAGGGTCCTTGCGGGGCATGCAATCCGAAAACTATTTGCATTAAAAAAAATATCCCTGACACGAACTGGGATGGCGGGCGTGCTATTTACGTCTATGGCACAAACGAGCCGGGGCTCCCTGGGACTGCGCCGGGAGCAGTTGGGCCCCGGGTGCATCTGGTGGACATGAGGAAATACCTTGCATTATTTATGGGTCTCCGCTGCCGGGCTGACCAATGGCCCCGATTCAATGGGCATCAATCAACGTTCCCCGCCGATCAAGGGGCTTTTTTGTCATTCAATTACGCACTGCAGCCCATGACGGAGCCCGACTCCGCGGAGTCCCTTCTCATCCAGGAGCTCTGGAGCCGACGCCAATCTTTGCGTGTTTAGCCGAGTTTATTGACTGCGGACTGTGTTTATCGCTGGAGCCCAGGCGGCTCCCGAGGGAATTGATGGCCTTAATTGGTCTTCGCCAATGCACACCCTGTGAAGTAGGTCAGTAACGAGCTGCTGAGCAGAGACGGAGAGATCCTTTTTATTTCCTTGATGATTGATTGCTTTTTAATTGAAACTTGAATTCAGGAGAGTCACTATCTTGATGGATTTCCAAGTACCCGCCTGAGACCGCCCAGCGGGGATGCATTCAGTCTCTGATTTCCATCCAGAATTTCTATTACTCCTGAACAAAGCGTCGAACATCGTAAAAAGCAATTAGAACATTTCATCAAAAAGGTTAAAGATTTTCGCAGAATCGAACACGTCTTCGTGCGAAATAGAGCTTGAATTCGTGCTCAACAAAATTTCCAGGAATCATCAGCAGCTCAAGCAAGAAACCTATTTAAACTTGAGGTGTAACAGGTGCGCAAAAGAAAAAAAAAAGGAAAAAGTTTGCATGTAGTTTAGATATACCTTTACAATTTGAGGAATTCAACACGCGCCGAGCCAAGAGGTATCCGGACTCCAGGAATCCAGGAATTCAGTTAGCTGTCGGGGCGCTTCAAGGGTTTCCAACTACTTGAAGTCGTCCAGAAGTTGAAATGCTTTCTGTTGTTTCAGTCGAGGGATTTGTCAGGACTGATTTTTTGAAATGAGCATTCAGCAAAGTGGATTTGGATGCCATTCTCGTAAAGTGGCTTAAAGTTCAATTCACTTAAAGGGGTGAAGTTGAAGCCAATACGACAGAATATTGTTGGAAATATATTAGGATATAATTTTATGATTATAAGAAACCTTGGAAATATGTAGTTGTATCTACTATACAAAAAATTTGCATAAAATCTTGATCTATTCCCTTGTAAAATTAACCTTTTCCTCTTTAAATTATGATTTAACAAAATTCCGTCATCAGATGCTGTTGCTCTCTTAAATGCTCGTTAGTCCTTTCAATGACATCACAAAATTTAGTCGATAATTTGTGTGAGAGGGGACACACGAGTCAGAACGACGACACATTAAAAAGTTTTCGAATTATAAAGCCTAAAAGGAGATTATTCACTTTTCACACATTTTTGGGTCACTTACTTTTTTACCCGCCAAAAGCCAAAAGTAACTTTTCTTATCAAACATGATGTTTTAAAAACCTTTTAATATGTATGTAACCAAAATTTTATAACGATACCCTAAATTTTTATTTAAGTTTGAAAATAATGCTTACATACATATGTATTGTCTTTTTAGAAAACTGAATTTTGAAAAGTTCACACCCTTCTTCTTTTGATTTCCTCCTGTCTGGACCTTCAATATCCAAATTCTAATAGAAGATTCGAAATCATAAAATAAAGAACCTTAAACCTACCTGAAAAGCGAATCGCTAGAATTCTATTGTAATAGGTACTCGTAATTATTTCCTGCATTGATATTTTAGTTCAGTCGGTTTGTGGGAAACGTAACTAGAGAAACTGGGAAGCTTTTGCTCGCTTTACTTCATCTGAAATCTAGGAAAATTAACTGAAGTACGTATCTTAAACTCCGGTTAGTTTTGCTAGAAATTGAATAAATTTCCACAGGAATGCCTAACTACATACAACTAATATTGCAGTAACTTTTAAGTGGATTCTGAGAATTTAATAAAGTTAAAGCAGAATTGAGTACCGTTTACATGAGCATGCTATGGTAAGTGGGTTAACTAAATATTTTCACATTTTGATGTCCAACTTAATATGCCCATAAGAATGCCGCTTTATTAGAAGAACTAACTACAATACAATTTTCATTCTAAATATTTCATCTGTAACAAAGATTCGAATTAATTTCTAAGAATTTAAAGAGAAAACTTTGAAATTAAATTAGCAAAATATTGTGTAAGTATACAGGACAACATCGAACTAAACCGATCGAAAAACTACGAATACGAAATGAGTTAAACATGCAGCGATAAGTTTTGAAATTTTCTAGAATTTCAACTAGAACTACCCACAAAATAACTACTATATTATCCAATAAATTTTATAAGAATTGCAGTTAGAAAATACTAAATTATTAGGATTTTTGGCAATGTATTAGAAATTTAGTTTTAATTAGAGCCCTCCTAAATAAATTTTACTACAAAAATTTCTTATTGTGCACTTCATTTTACAATATTGACAAAAAACCACAAAATCATACCTTTTTTTGCAAGGTAGCAGCTTAAGCTCCAGACCTCTAATTCATCAGAATTTTCGATATAACCTTCAATCTAATTTCAAAAAGTTCATATTTATTTTATTTGAAATTTTGGTTTTATGTATCTTGAAATTTGTGTCATAAAAATGACCTTTCGGTGGCAGCCAAAAGAAAAAGGTAGATTTCAATGTGATGAAAAAGATTTTTACATAGGTACATATGTAAGGTGATGTAATGCTGAATTCCCCAGGCCCTTTACCGATTCACCCTATTTACGAACATAGCTGAGATATTGCCATGGAGAATATGTTAGCCAAGTTTAATCAAAATCGATTAAGAAATATACGGTCTACATGGAAATAAATTAAAATATATAGCGAGATGAAAGTCCCTCTCTCCCTTCCCCAAACCCCGCAATTTTTTAACATGACCTAGATATCGAGCCAATAAATGCATACGCAAAATTGGATTGGAAATGCGGCAGCTATCGCGGTAACAAAATTACTTTTAGAAACTAATGTTGCTCCTCACCCCTATAAAAGATTATGTACCACCATTTTGTAATACAACTTAGAGCTACATATTGTCAATGTATTATATATATTAAGTTTGGTGAATAGCGGTTAAGAAATACGGAAGATTTAGGGTCCAAATCCTACAAATAAATTTTATTTTTGAAATTACCTTTAAAACGAGTTTTAGCATCATTCATTTTCCGAAATCTTTTCATCAAATACGCTGCAATTAGTAGTATTACATATGAAATCTACCTAAAAAAGATGAGTGGTCCATGTTTACCTCCTTTACTCTACTATGCTTAGCTTGAGAGTTGTGTATTTGACTTAAAATTAAAGTAAAATCACTAAATAAATCAATTAAAAACTAGAGTAAAAATTCCCATTCTGTTCAATTAATTCCCAGCCATAGCCAGATGTACCCGGAAAATCCAGGAAGTCTATTAAAAATTTAATTGCTACGCTTTTATTCTGAAATAAAACTTTCAATTGCCACTGTGCCCTTAATTGCCCGCCATGGCTGTTGAGCCACTCCCCCGTCATCAATCGTCGGACGCCCGGGCGAGCTGCAGGGCTGGGGCTGCCCGACGCGACGTCTTTTTTCGCATTCCCATGGCTCGGCGGGCTGCCCTTTCAGCTTCCTTGAGAAACGAGCCATCAGCCGCCGCCCCGGGGGATAAAAACGCACAACTCTTCCAGCGCTAAGACGGGGAGAGTAATTAAGACAACAGATGTTCGGTGGCCGGCTTTCACCCGGGAGATCATCCGGTTCAATACCAACTAATCATGCCGTTGACACTTTATTAATTTCTCCAATCAATCGCCGTTGCGCCGATAAAATGAGGCCCGCGGCCATGAGACATTAGCCTCGCGCAACGCTTTAATTGCGGCAATTACCAGAATAGCGTCAACCGACAATTGCCCGTTTATGCGGGACGCGCCGGAGCTGGGGGGTATCCAAGACGCCATCCAGATAAACCAGAACAAATTAGAATCCTCTCCCAATTGCTCAACCCCAGACTCAATTCGTTAACCCTTTAATCAATGCGCGCCAAGAGGAATCAGATAGGCAGGCGGCCCCATTTTCAGCCGCTCTGGCCGGAGCCCCGCTTTGTGCCCCATTTCAAAAGGATCCAGATCAATTAAAGGATGACAAGGCGAAGGCTGAGTGAACGCTTTGATTCCAGCGGGCAACGCCCCACACGTTCCCCCAAGGCTGGGAACCTTCACGGATTGGTGGACTGGCGCCAAACCATCTTCAATTCAATTCAAGGTCATTAACTAACAAACAGACTATAGATGCTTTTAATCAAAGTTCTACTTTTAACACTAATTGATAATTTCATATATAATAATAATAATTTAATGAGTCTTATAGACTAAGAATTACTTAAAGTAATAAAAACTTTATTGATTCACTTATAATCTAGTAACTAATGCTAGCATTCTATTTTTAAATTCATTTCTATACATATTAAATTGAATGAAAGAATATCTCGAATGAATAGAACTCTAGTGCAAATACATCTTTGTTTTTATTTCTGTAAGGCAAGAAGCTAAGCAGCTGGTTTCATAGAAACATTTATATAAAATTTTAAGGGTAATTAGAGTTTAAGGTATTTGTAACTAATTTTTCTAAACAATTATGTAGGTACTAAATATATAATCAACTATTACGGAAATTTTCCTATACATGACTAATTTCATGGTGTTCGGTTTTTTAACATACACTTTTATAAAATTTATATGCAATTACTTATTTTTACATTATGTAAAACAACAAATATAATTTAAACTTAAGAGTTTACACCAAACTATAACATATTTATCGCTAATAAACTATTATTCCTCAATATATAACAGATTAAAAATGACATCTTTAAGGTGTAAAATTATGCAGTCGTAAGAGAGATGGTTTCATCTCTTAGAAGCGTTTATCCGTCAAAAATAAAAAATACGTACATACATATGTCCCAGATTGTGATAAAGGCTCACAATTTATAAGAAAAGGATAATAGAAGGGCGAAAACTTAGATGCTATCATTGTTAGTTAAAATTAAATTCTATGAAATCTTTTACGCGTGTTTTTTTATTAGATGAATGTATATGATAAGAAATTATAACAATTAGCTTTAGTTTTACCACATTATCTAAAATAAATTTATACACGTTTCTGCGTTTACCTTCACTTTGTAATTTTGTTTTTGTTTGTTTTTTAAATAGACCCGGAATACGTCGAACAAAAACTGAATTTGGTTTTTGTGCTACCCTGAAAATATTAAATTCGATCTTCCTCTTCCGACACATCACCTATACTGTCATATTATATACATTTCGTATAATTATATCAACTATATTTTTACATATGTATATGTATTTTTTAAACTTAAACAAAAACATTTAAATAATAATATATTCGAAAAGTATAAAACCAAGTGCCCTAAAGTATATGCTGAACATACGAAAATCATATTTTATTCGCACTTAAAATTATATAGTTTCTAAGTATATATAAATTTCACATTGAGATATATTCAAAAATATGTATAAAAGATTATAAGTAATATTTATTAAGTACATTTAATACATATACTTGAGAAGTATTTAAATTTTATATGCCAATTTATAAATAAGATACATATGTCTCACTTGCATTCTATGTACAGTACACTATGTAAAAAGGTCTACATATAAAAATTACCATTCGCTAAAAAATTTATCCAGAATTTTGATTAGACTTTTTAGTGGAAGGCTATGTAATTGATTCAATTTCGTAATATCTGGAATTCGTAAGGAATTCGACCGACGTGACAGGTAGACTAATCCCAAGTAAAAGGAAACAATTTAAGAATGTTGAATCGATTCGAATCCGGTCCGGGAATAGCCCTCATTTTGACCAGTTGACGTTTGGACGATTCATTTCGGATCCCATAAAAATTCAATTTTCCATCGAAATCCGAGAACCTAGAAGTCTCGCATGTCCGCACCCCTCCCCGGGGGATTTCACGGATTTGTTACGTGGCGGTGCGGTGAATTCTAAGCGACAACCGCAAATGGCAGACTAATTTTATCGCATGACAGCGACCGCAGGGATCAATGCTGAATCCTGCGGTTTTCCATTTGCTCTGGACTAGCGAAGGTATGCGCGCCGGGCCGGCCGGACGGGACCCCAGCGCTGGGGCTCCATGTGATTTGTCTCGGCCCAATGTGAACGACTCATTAATTGGTGGGGAATATTCCGTTGAATTTTAATTCGACCAAAGCGGTGCGATTGTATGGTGATTTCTTGGTGCGCGGCAGCCACAAAGGCTCTCCGTCCGCCCTGCGGGGGCGCGAACGCACCGTCGGGCTTTGGGGCCCACCGCACCGCGCTTAATGCACCCAGACAAGTGTCGGGCCTTATTGATGGCAACTGAAATCGAGCGAACCCAAGTGGAATCGTAATGGGCCGATTAGCAGCTCAATAGGAGCCTTAGTCGATGATTCAGATTTACGAGGATCGCGATGCCGACGGTGTAAAATAGGCGAGCCAAGGCACCTAGGCACCTGCCCGGAATTCTAGGCGCGGTATTTGGTGCAGTCGGCGGGGGGATCGGTAACCATGGGAACCTCAAACCCAATACCACCGCTTCCTCGGTGGCATTGGTTTCGTGATGTGAGTCAAAAGTTTTCTCTATGCATGTTTTTTGATATTCATTTCACTAGCAAAGAATTTCACCTTCAGTGGCCACCAAAACAATTTCATCTCCAAAGAAAAATGCTTACATTATATATTATACAAAAGGTGCATTATATGCATTGTGCATACATAATCAAAAGCTATACTTGCCATTAGAAAGAATTTGCATTCATTACCGTCTTTATACATTGGTATCACTTGGCAATACTAACATAACTCAGTAAAGCTTACTTTGTTTGATGTTACTCAGCACCACTAATCATTACTCGGCATTACTTAGCATTACTGAGCAATACTTATTAATTGAATTCATTGATATTTATCAAAATTACTCTGAATTGAACTGCTCCACTTCTACTTTAGTTAAGGGGCTCATATGTACACCTAGAAAGTTGGAAAACTTCCATTTTTTTAAAAAATTATATCTTTTAAATCAAGGCTTTGTGAATTAAATATTTGAATTAAAAGCCAATTTCTTCAGTATGTTTTGTCCGTTATTTAAAGACGAGTGTTTAATTTAATGTGTAACCAAAATTTTTCGAGAACCACTGAACCAATTCGCTTGCAATTTTAGTCCCAATAAAAATTTCGGTCGACCACATAAAAAACATACATCTACACCTTTAAACTAAGCGATAAACAAAGCTGGGATTTATTTAAATTATTATTAAAAATTACTTCATTCTAACAACAGCATGGTTAGCTTCCGTTAAAAAGAAGAAAAGTGGTTGGGCAATTGTCCTTATATTTTGTACAGCAGCAATTAGTTAAGAAAACTGAAAGTTGAATGTTTTTCG
Source organism: Eutolmus rufibarbis (assembly GCA_963920795.1). Classification (NCBI taxonomy): domain Eukaryota; kingdom Metazoa; phylum Arthropoda; class Insecta; order Diptera; family Asilidae; genus Eutolmus; species Eutolmus rufibarbis. The sequence goes on along the minus strand of OY987206.1, from coordinate 38,103,930 downwards.
AACTCCTCCAAATAAATAAACAAATAAATAAAACAGTTAAAAAATTAGTAACATATCATAGAATTTTTACAAATTCTTCAAAATTTATGTATAAAATATTTGATTAAATCCGGAGTACACCATCAATGAAAGTAAATCTTTTTTAAAGCCGTAATGGTTGGTAAATTGTAGTATGTACTTAAAATCCTATAAAATTAAACCTTTTGTCCTGCAAAGTCCATCTTATGCAAGAGGCAAATTTATTGGGCCGTTTTGAATAACTTTTGCACAAGTATGAAGGTAATTCAACACGAGACTAAAACCCTCTTACGAAAAAACTTTTATAAATAGAAAAATAATAAACCAGTTTTAGTATTATAAATAAAATATGAATATGGTATAAGTTTTGCTTTTTAAAACATTTAAATTTTACGTTTGTATACCTACTTTATTTAATCGTCTATAAAAGAGTTTTAGTTTGTTAAGTTTGTATTTTTGTTGAACGCAAGCGAAATTGTGTTTATCAAGTTATTTCTAATTTATTAGTAATATGAGCTGAATATAGGAAACAATCTTCTTTTCCATCCAGCCATAAAAATTAAACTTTAGTAAAGTCTTAGTGCACCTCGATTGCTAAAATTTCTTTGAACCATCTGTCTCTTCGTTAAGTGGCTCATTCATTAACCATCAAAAAATTTCATCCTCCGAGTAGAATACTTTGGAGTCGAACAGACGACTGCTGTCCTCCGAGGCAGAACCTTTTAAGGATCGGGCGCACAATGAATTTTGAATCGTTTGTCTGGACTCAAGGTTTCGGTACAAAATTACTTGAAGGTTCTTCCTTCTCTTGATAATACGAAAATTCCCTTTTCCCCCGGGGAACCTGCCAGTCCCTCGCCTTTAGAGTCGGACAATACCCAGAGCATTGGACATAATGCCAAGAATTTTTTTTTTTTTTGTATTACAGTGCTCGACTGCCAGGTCAGTGAATGGGGCCCGTGGAGCGACTGTGACACAACATGTGGAACTGGGATGATGTCACGTACCAGGGCGGTCCTGCAGGCGCCGCAGAACGGCGGCAAGCACTGTCCATCACTCGTTCAAAAGCGAGGCTGCCAGGGATATCGGTGCCATGGCCACAAAGACAGGAAAGTCCTCAGAGGTAGGTTTCATTAAATGTCATAATTCTTTTTTCTGTTCAGCCTTAATTTCTCCTTGGGTCGGGAGCGCCTCATCCCACCTATCCCTCGGGAGACGAAGAAAAAAATATATACATATATAGTATATAACGTTCAATTTAATTGGAGCACGAAATTTTTCAAAGCCCCAACACACCCTTTGATGGGGCCTTGATGTGTCGTCGTCGATGGAGTTGCTATTTTCTGGGTCTGTTGGATGCTCGCAGGGGTCTGATCCAGGCCAGTACCACCGTCGCCCGGCCCCGGTTCCGGGACTCCCACAACTTTTATATCCAATGGAGCGTGACTTTCGGGTAAAAGTCATCTACTGGGAAATTGCCTGTCGTTAAATTGCTTCTTTTTTCGTCCTCCCTTTTTTTTCCCAGGCGACACTTTTTTCCCAGCCCCAGTGCAAAAGCGGCTCCGTGGTGCATGCATTCAGAGCGGCCTCATGGGCCACGTAATGAGGTGCAAATGGTCGGAAATGCAAATGGGATTGTACCCCTTTTCTATTGAAATGAGGCCCCCCGCCCTGGAGGTGAAAGAGGCGATTTATGGGAATCGCGTTTCCTTTGAATGCCCTGGAAATTACCATTTAAGCACCGGATAATGTTCACCCTCTGCTCGGGATTGGGACAATATTTTTTTTTGTCTCCTCTTTTAGCAATTCAAAATCGTATTGTTTGGTGGAGATTTTCTTCTATAGAATAAGCTCATAAAAGGCACAGAGGTGATGCAATTATTTTCACCCCGTGGCCAGATTCCAATGCAATTGGGTTTTATTGAAAAGAATGCCATTTCTGGGTTTGCTATAAATTTTAAGGGATATCGCTTCCCCGGGGAATATGAGATGATGGAGCTTTGCCAGCAGTGGGGAGATGTAAATTTAGGAACCATTCAGAATCTCAGGATTACATTTATACGAACCTCTGCGAGGGTTGTGAAATGAATGTTTATTTCTGGCTTATCTTAAAGAAGTTACTATACCATCTTTTTGGCCCTAATTATAATAACTATTCATTTCCTTTACTGGCTCAAATCGAGATCATATTTTCAAATTAAAGTCTTTTTATTTTTTGAACTGATATTTACCTTCAAATATACAAAACACAAATTCTCCATCTTTTAAAGAGAGAGCATATGAATCAGATTTCTCGTCTTATTTAACTTAACTGATTTTAAAAATAAGCATATGTACGTTATATCTCCTAAAATTGTTTACCCGTGAGAAATTAGTAGAAACTATTAAACTAAAAACATCAAAAACGTGATTTCCATCTCAATAAATTCAAAACTAATTAATGAAAATACTGAACTGAATTCCCACAGATTGTAGATTTTGTTCCCACATTTTGAACTTTCATGATCTGACATTCGTAATCAGCAGACTTGTAAAATAATGAATTACATTAGTAATGATTACTGCTACCATTAACATTGCTAGTAATGATTTTTTTTAAAAAGTAAAAGTTTTATTATCATTACACATTGCAATGGAAATTGTAATGAAGTAATATTTGTAAAATTCTTCAATGCATCAAAAGCTACTTTGCTGTAAAAATGCAAATTATGTGTATATACAATATTTAATTAAATTAAGTTTTGATACTCTTAATTTTCTCTAAATTTTGCAAAATAAGTAAGAAATATCACAGAAGACAAAAGTAATGGAAACTGACAATTACTTCATTACAATTTCCTTTCCAATGTGTAATGGTATAATGAAAGCTTCATTATTAATTAGAATGGAGTAGTTGAAGCTAAATTACCATTACCATTAAAATTACAATTTTGATTTTTATTTAACAAGATCTAAATATGGGTTTATTTTCTTATCATGAAATTTCTTATTGTTTTCAAATCTGGCATCTTTTAAATTTTTCTTCTAATACATATTATATCATTAAAAATTTGTTCATAAAATTTTCAAAAAATCTGAATTCATATGTTGGAAAAAAACTGCTCAAAATAAGACAAAAACATTTCAAATATTAAGCCTAGGTAGAATTGTTAAAATTAAAATGTGAAAATTGCAGAGGAATTTTCTAGGATTTATACCGCAGTAAAAAAATAAAGAGAAAACTTCTTTCAACATTAAGCGCATATTTCAAGTTATTGTCTGTGTTAAATACTCTTTCCCACGTCCAAATTATTTAACATAAATGGTGCACTACCAACTACTATTTGAATGCGTCGGACTTCCTTGCCGGACTTCTCAATTAAATTTAAAGTCTCCAGTTGAGCTCAATTAGCATCAATTAAGTTTGTTTATGGAGCCGCCACTGTTTGCACATAAGTCATAATTGGCCAAAAGCAGAGCAGCCAACACTCCCAGGTCCATTAGGAATGCAAAACATAGGATTAGTTGTGAGTATGCCATTTTCCCCAAAATTATGCCCATCACCGCCGGACGTAGCAACAGTAGTCAGGAAGCGATGCAGGGTGCCAGGGTGTAGCATATGTGAGATATTTCTGCAATATTTGGACAAACGGAGTGGGTAGTCTCGTTGACCCTTTAAAAGTGCATATTTTCGCATTTTCCGGCTTTCTTTTTTCTTTCCTGTTTTTGGCAGGGTCACCCTATAGCCACTGGCAGCTGCATGTGCAACTTTGCAATTCAAATTCACTTCAATTTGCCGGCCCATTTATGTAATTCGTAAACATTCCGTCCACTTGGCACTAAAACAAGTGAAGCTCGGGGAAATTTTAGCCAGTTCCACCCGTGAGCAAGGGGCGACCTCCAGTTTTATGTTTTAGGAAACTCATAAAACAAAATAAATGGCACTAAAGTTGATTTATAACCAATAATTGAATACACAATTAAATACCTGAATATAAATAGAATAAATTGATCCTCAAATACCTAAGAAGTCTAAAATTTTTAAGGTTTTAATTTACCTTATTTTATAAATGAACTTTTAAGGTATTTTGGAAACAAAGATAGTACATACTTATAAGTATATAAAAATTATTAATTTTCTCATTGAAATCCATATAAGCTTTATTGAGTAGGTCTTACACAGACCTCCTACATCCTGATCAAATAAAGTTCACACGTTTCTCTGTTTCTAGGTTTGGAAGGATTTGCTGTGGGAAATCCAAATGTATTTGCCTCAAAAATGCTTACGTGCTAGAGTCTAACTAGACTAGATCCTTAAAAAACTTTAATTCTATTTATGAATTTATAGACCTCAGCATTTCTAGACCAATCCATACAAATTAAAACTATACTGCATACTTTAAGCCCTGTAGGACATTGAAAGTCATAGTGAATTTCTCACTAGTTTAGTAGGTGCTAAGTATAAAGTGAACGGACAATTGACAGATGTTTTCAGAAAAAGCCCTATTCGGTGTCAGCCCCTTACCTCAATTAGTTTTCAAGCAGTGAGTCTTACAAATTTTTCGTTAAAGTCGAATATCAGAAAATTTTTAAAAAGTGTGATACTTGTGATAATTTCTGTAAATTTCGTTATTATTAGTAAATAAACATGTATTTAATTTTATTTTTAATAAAATATAATAAATAAATCATTTGTTTTTTAAATAAAAGTAATATAAAGTAGCACTTTTCGTGATAATTGTTTAATTTACAATTATATTACATAATTCTTTTTTTCCCTTATAAACATTTCATTTTCCACTTTCATTTTTAAATATAATTATGGTTTTTGAAATATCGGAAAAAACGGCTGAAAGCATCTTAAAGTACAGACTTTCAGCTTCAAAAAGGTAACGATACTTGTTAGAATCCGTTTCCAAATGTAGGAGCTCTGGAGGTAAAAACCGCCATTTTTACACAACAATTTCAACAAATTTTGAATTTAAATCCCCAGAACAAAAGTTAGCTTAGGACATCCCAAGAAATCGATTGGCATAGCGTTTCTTACGTCAAATTACGTAATATAAACCGAGATATTAAATTTAAAAAAAAAAACATTTCAATAATCGCATTTTTTGAGCTTCAAAATAGTATTAAAGTGGTTTATATTACCTTTAATATTTAAATTCAATTAATATAGGGTAAATTTTATTCAGAAAATTTTGAGCTTTAATTTAGAATAGAATGATGCAAAGCCAAAATATTCGAGGACGAAGTCAGTTTGGACAAAGCGACTCAATGACTTTTATAGGGAGTTCAAAAGTATACATATGTGGCCCATAGGGTTTAAGGTTAGGGTTTGTTTAATTTTTAGTATTACTATAATTAGCGTATAGTTTGCTAGTTGTAACCATTGACGGTACAAACGAAATAAATTACATATACATAATATTTGATTGTTTTTATGTCTGTAAACTAAATAAAAGTAGAATATTATTTCATTTTGGCCGCAAAAACAAAAATGTGTTACACTACCTATTCAAAAATTTGCATAGCTCTTTCGATGGGCTCAGTTGCTTGAGGCCCAGGGCTCCATGCTTCCCTCAGAGGGTCTAAATGCAGCACGTTTTATTCAAACGACGCAATCACTTTGCTTAATTTTCAGTGTAAAAAAGAAATATTGGCGTAATCCTCGCGGAGCACCCGGTGGGGCGCGTGCGGCTGCGAAGTCGCGAAAGTGCGCTCGAACACCTCGTCAGCATGGTTTACGGCCCGGACGCCTTTTGCAGGGCCCTGGGAATGTGTTCGCGAAAGGCATTTAAATGGGAACATCGGCAGGCGGTATAAAATTGTAAATTAAATTTTTATTCCACCGCCGCCCGCCAAGCCTCCCGGTCCCCTCTTCATCCCTCTTACATTGTATGCGCACCAGCAACACGGCGAGGTCCGTGATGCGATAATGCTCCCGAGGAATAAATCATTCCCTGCATATTTAAAATGCAAATTAAATTTTCGAGTCGCCTTGTAATAATTCTCCTCGTATTTTTTTTCTCCTCTCTCCCGCAGAAATGGCCCTGCTTCTTCCAGCAGCTCTGTCAAAGGATCGGCACGCCAACGACAGCAGCGACATCCGACGAAATTTACGACTTCGCTACCGGGACTCATTCAAACATAATCGGGAGCATGAGTAAGTACCCGTGAAAATTTCCTGGAATAGGCTCCGTGTAGTCGCAAAATACGCCTCCCATCCCCCGGGCGGGCTCCACCCCCAGGAAACGGAACGTGCACGTAGATCAGGTGGATTTTGCGGTGCCATATGATGAGATACAAAAAAAAAAAAAAAAAAAGATATAAAGATTCACGCCGCTTTCGGAGGTGCGAAAAGCGGCATTCACGCGAACTGCGGAAGGTGTTTTATTTTGGAAAAGGTGCGACACGGGGTTCATAAGGACTCCATTGATGTTCGCGACTTCTCCTCCATTTTTAATACCCCGCAGTGTTTACCCTCGGAATAATCCCACCCACACCCTTAGCCCCCCCCTAACCCGACGGAAGGACACTTTGAGATCCTGCTCAACAGTGCTTAAAACGTACACTTCATGTTTTTCGGGAGGAAATTAATGGGAAATGGAATTCTGTTGACACTGGACCATTTTTTCTGCTCGAATTGACCGTAACCCCTAATCCTTTCTTGTTTACCTGTACCGCTCCTCCCGCAAAACCCCCACAACCCTTACCTCCCCCGTCCGTCACTTTACAGACACCCGCGGCGCGGATCGCGAAAAGAGTTCACTTGAGCGCCGCGTAAAATTCCATTAGAAGCTGGGACAGCAATTCAATTTACCTCAAGGAAATTCCAAACACTTTGATGTCGGATTAGGATCCAGGCCAAGTGCCTGTGCACAGTGTGTTCCCGCCCTTAAAATCTGTTGGGGGCGGGGGTAGCGGGGGTACAACCCACGCCCACGCATAACAAACCAATTTTCAGTTTAATTTTGGAGCAGCTCTTTGAAGACGTCGGAGTGGAGCGAATGACTTATTTGCATGGAAGTTACTTTGAGAAAGGTTTAAATGATCACCCGACGGGAAGTTATTGAGTTATTGGGTCGGAGTGGAGCAGCATCCCTGAAAGTATTTTCTAGATGGAAATTAAGGGAACTGCAGAGGGATTTCATGTTTCATAGAAAACAAGCTCAGAAACGAAAGCTATCTCTGATTATGAGTTATATTAAGCGTTTAACTCTTGCATGCTTATAAATATGTAGATAAATGCACGAGTTCGATATTCGTGGTTTCTCTATTTGAAATCAATTTCCAAAACTTTCAATTATGGTAAGAGCGAAACAATAATTAGAGATCATCTCGACCTATTTCAATATCGACCAACGAGTAAGGTTCAAACTTGCGTCATTCAAATTTGCGCTTCGTCCGCTCTTCTAACCAACTGAGCTACCACCGGTACATTTTGAGCAATTTTATGTAAGTCGTGATCAGACTATAATCGATCGATTCCAATGTAAATAAAATAAAATATGTAGACAGTAAAAGTTATTCTAGTTAAATAAAAATGGATGATACCTATCTAATTGAAGTATTTAACTAGGATTCTATAATGAATATTAATTATAATTTTAATTTCATTTTCGATCGAATGCACGATTTTTTCTGTGGCTGGTATTGAACTTCATTTCAGCTATGTTAACTAGAAATTTAATAAAGCCCTTCGGGACACAATTTTTTAATGTGATATTTGGCAGTGATTCAGTCAATCAGTGGCATTAGATACGGCGACAGTGAAAATTTCACTACTCCGGATTTATAAAGTTAACGAACTATGATACATGTATTATTATAAATAATTTGGAAGTTTTATAAAAATTTCCAGTAGGCATTTTTCCGATTATCATTCAGTCCCAATCAAAATTCAACAAAATGCATTTTTGATCCCTGAATTTTATTTGTGCATAATATTTATAATTGTTTTTCATTTTTATTTAATTCTATTCAATTCCACTGAGTCCACCAAATGTTTGCAATATCAGAATTAAAAGACGTTGGACGAATTCAGTAGGCAACAAATTGCTAACTGAAAAGTAATTTAGTCCCAACACTTTACAAATGTTCGGATTGCGCCCTCAAAGGACTAAGCTTGTTGTTCAATGATAAGTACTCGAAGTGTCCCGAAAAACAAGGCCGTAGACAGAGAAATATTTCGGAGGCGCATTTGTGTGACATCCACATTTGTTCATTAGTTGATACATTTTTGTTTTAGTCAGACGATTTCTGAAATTGTTTTTTAATTCTGATCCAAAAATTATTAAAGTGTGTTTCCTTACTTCATTTCGGCGGCTCCTAGGGCGTAAGCAAAGTCATCAAATTTAACTTAAAATAACTAAGTATTTAAAAAAATTAAACACTTAATAATTTATTTTGAAACTGACTCGGGCGCCTCTGGTATTTTACCAGTAATATCACCCCATTATTACACACACATTGGTTGGTAGTTATTTGATTTTTCTCATTATTATTATATATATATAATTTTTAGTAATTGTTTTTTCCATATTTTCTAGTATCAAATTAATAAAATGTACAAGTGTTCTTGCTAATTTTTCATTTGGTTGGGGCAATTGAATATTTACTGGTTTTTATACATATCTGGTATATTTTTTATTCTATAATTTTCATAATGTGCATTCTGTAATGAAGTGCATGATTAAGTCATTACACTCACAAAGTTCACAATATTTATTTTGATCAAAATTAAAAATGTTGTCTTTTGTGACAATTTATTCTGCAATTATATTTATTTAAAAATCCTATTTGACCAAAAAATTTTGTTGTGATTAAAATTGGTAAGTAATCGTTTTAAATTTCAGACATGATTATTGTAGGAAAGTTAAGTAAAGAAATTAAATTAATAACATCTCTATACTTTTTCTTGGGAGTATCTAGAAAATGCTTGAACGAAGTCAATTTTTTTTTTTTTTGTAGTAAGTCTAGAGTTAAATTATTCCACATTTGCCTTATTTACTTTAGCAATTTCTAACTTTATTAACTCAGTTATATCTTCCTTCTATTGTGTAAGTGACTTTAATTTCATATACATAACTTATTTTTGGTAATGTATTCTATCCCATTTTAAGAATTTTCTCTATATAAGTAAGAATTAGTTAGAATATTAAGACTTCTATGTATATTTTCAACTTCAAGTTCCAGCCTGATCGCATAACTTGGCGTATTAATTGATAGGCTTAACATCTTCATGGGAAGGAAAATATGTCTATCGATGAAATTCAAGTATGAGGTTCTTTAAATAAAGTTATTCTGTTTCGTTTAACCAGTATCTCCGAAATTTGTATTTTAAGTCTATACAATAAGAGCAAAATAAGTTTGAGCAAAAGGGTGGAATGACCTTTGTGACTCAAATATACAATTTCTTCAAACGCTGGAACTGAGCTTGAATAAAAACAATAATAACGGTGCCGCCGACGGAAATAGCAAACATTAACGAGCTGAATGATTAATTTGCCCTCCCGTTAAAATATTCCGAAAATTTCGTAACCATCTCAGGAATTTTCCTAAGGATGCCAATAAATTCTTGGGAGTCCAAACAATTCCCAAACGAACGAAGCTATACCAAAATTCAGCTGGTCGCTGGATCTGATGAGGGCTCTGGGGCCGGGGGTAGAAAGGATTCCCAGAAATTTGGAAAACATAAATAACCACTTTCGTCCCGGCTCCCGCCACCCTTTTATTGTTTTCGCCGGGAGACATGATGCTGACTTTAATTATCCAGGAGATATAAAGAAGTGGGCGGACGGTCATTTAGATGCTGGGCCCCGACAAGCCAGGAAATTACTGTTTCACTTATCTCCCCATGAAAATTTATGTCGCTCCCTTGTTAAAGTTCCGCAGTTGACTCCCGGCAGCGACTTTAATTTACTCCTTAATTGGCGAACCGAAACATCCCCCGAAACAGCTCCAGACATCTCGAGGCCGCGGAAAGCATGAAATTTTTAATATTTCCTCCCGTCGGGGTCATCGCAAGCTCGTTGCCTTTCATTTTGACAATTTATTCGACGGTTCTGGTTGCGGGGGTGGAAATCTTCGGCGGCTAGCTACTCAATGGGAGGATGGGAGCGCTCGGGACGCAAATTCAAACTTCAATTTTGGCGAGGATGAGCTGTTTCTGAGCGAATTTATGGAAGCAGAAACGATGTAAAAAAAAAAATCCCGAAAGGAAGTCCCCGCCGCCGCCTTGTCGTAGTGCACACTGTCGTCCCTTTAAAGCATCGTCGGACGGCATTTTAGGGGGTAGGTTGGCCCAGAACAAACGGCCGCCAGGGGGTGCGGAACTGGAGAATGAATGCGAACAAGTCTGCAAGTGGGCGGGTCTGCATTGGTCGCCTCCGTTCTGCAAAGAGCTCGAGGGCTATCTTTATCGAGGATGTGTTTGCTTTTTTTGAGGAGACGTATAGGCCCGTCGGCAATTCCATTGTGGTTGAATCACTCCGAATAGCCGAAGTGCTCCGTCGATGTTTGTAGTCATTGAAAGTTTACGACTCAAGGGCAGCTACCGCAATTTGCTTAAGTAGTCCAATCTATTACGCAGGGACAAGAAGGGCTTCGAGGTAAGACGAACAGAGCCAAGGCCACCAAGAGAAGGGCAACCGGGACAAGTCTCAAGAATACAGAGGCCTACAACTCATAACATTATTGAAATTGAAAAAAATAATAATTTTAGTATTATTCAGTACCACATACACTGACTGTATTAAATTCATATTTTTATACTTTGTCACTTATTTAAGATTAAATTTATAACCTTTATCAATATTTTTCAAACATTTCATCAATCACTGATTACTATATGAATATATTGTATTTACACTTGAAATTCAGCCATTTCAACGATATATAACCAAATCAAATTCAACGAAAACCAAATAAAAATAGTATCAACCAAAAAACAATATCATTTTCAAATTACATAACAACCTTTCGTTTATTACTAACTATATCTAAACGATGTATTTATTAACAAATTCATTTGTTTGTTATGAGATTTTAATTAGTTGTATTTAGTATGGATATATATAATACTATAGTGGTTTTTCATGTTGAAATAGTTGTTATTGAAGTTTATAGGGTTGCATTTAAATTTTCAAAGTTGTTAGTTATTTTGAAACATTGACCTTGATTTCGATTTGGTTGGGGTTGATTTTTATTTGGTTGTCATTGAATTTAATTTGGTAGTTTTTGGAATTGATTTGGTTCAATTTGAAGTGTAACTTCTATAAATAAAAAGTTTCAAATTAACTCATGGAAGATTATCAACTTCACAACTTCGCAACCCGCAGACTTCATATCCGCGATTACAATAGTAATGCAAAAATGTAATGAACAAATAAATAAAATTCAAATAAATAAAATAGAAATAATCTGATTTTGTTGTAACACTATAGGCACATCAATTCCAGTAAAAAATCGCGCAACCAAAATATTGTGCTCGAAGTTGGGCATTCCGGGAACCTGAAACAGATTTTGAACAATTATTAAGACTAACAAGACAATGCAGTCAACCAACTCAAACCAAAGTTCATAATTATAAATATTCTAAAAGCGTTTCGAAATAGGTATGACCCGTCCGAGACAGAAACTTAATTTTCAGAACAAAATAACTTTTAGTTTTTTTATTACAATGCCAGTTTGAAAAACTGTGTTGAGTAAAACCTCTAAAGTTTTCATTGAAGTTCATAACTGAATAACGTCAGTTTATTTGCACACTTATTGTTTTAATGATATTCTTTCTTAACAATAAAAATTTAAAAACTTTAAAAGTTCTTTGTTCTCAAAAACTTCCAATTTTTAGGCCTGTCACAGCGGTATGTCCCCTCAATTATAATAAGTGAAGTTTGTTTACATTGCATAAAAATTTAAGAGCAATTTTTTGGATGCATAATATTTATATACTGCCCTAAATCTATCTAGAAAATTACGATTAACGAAAATAATTTTCCTTAAAATTTAAATATAAGTTTTTTTAACCGTGCTCGAATAAATTCGTGTAAAAAGCAAATTGAATTTATTTTTCTAAACCGCGTAAAGAAATTACCCTCTTTGATGAATTTAAAAAATAAGAATTACATAGATGGAATGTTCTATTTGTCAACTCCCTTTAGAAACATCATAATGATTTTCTCTTGAGATGTTAGTCGAACCTTTAATTTATGACACTGCAAAGCAGGACAAACAGATGAAGATTTCAAATACTATAATACAATTTTAATCTGAGTATCCAATCTCATTATACGTGTGCCAATTATTATACTTTTTTTTTCAAAAAAATATTACATGTAAAGTTTCAATTTAGTTGCATTTTATTATAAGCATGGATATGTAATTTCAGCATTCATAGGGATTTTCCCCTGTATTGTTTTGTTATTTTACTTTTATTTTCAACTGTTATAAATGACCTAAAAAATGAATATCCTTCTCCATACAAAAAGGATGAAATATATTAACACAGAAGCTTTCATGTCCCAGACTATAAATACTATAAATCATGTCTCTGCTACTATGAATTGAGATGATGGCGGTTGAGTTGAGGTAAAAAAAATCAATAGAAATATAAAGAAACATAAATCCTAGCCGAACAGAGATTGCGAAGGAATCGAGTTCGCTATGAAAGAGCCCTTGGCTAGCGGGTTCCCAAAGGCTCATTCATAAGTCCTGTCTTTTTTCCCACTATCGCTAATGGCGCGGCATTTGCAGCGGCTCTGTTGCTTTTGAATGTGAATTTACATAACAAGTACTGTTTCAATAGTAATTGCTCTGCAGTGCTTTCACGACCCTTTTTCTACGCGGCGTCGTTCGTTAAAGCCCTTTTCTAACTGACCCCATTCGGGTGCATGGGTGCGGGAATTAAAACACGCTCACTTTGCCCCGATCGGGGAAAAGAATTCGCCAGGCTCAAAGGGCCCCAGTGCCTCCGCTGAAAAGACTGCAATTACAACGACGACCCGCGCCGATGGCCCTGACGCGGGAGTGGTATCAACGAAAGCGTTATTAATTACTTTTCCTAACCGGGAGTACTCCAGTTCATCGGATCGAGGTTACTGGAAAATCGCGCGCCTCCTCGTTCACTGCAAGTTCATTTGCGAACGCCGCAGGAAGCGTTTTGTGAGCCTATTGCCGCGGGCTTTTGTGCCCCCTAATGACAAGTTTTGCAGCCGCGCGCCCCACGCAGCGCCCTTCAAAAGAAGGACCTCAGAACTTGTACCATTTTCAATTCATTTCGCATTCAGGCGTCCTCGACGCGGCGCTCTCGCATCCTCGACGTCATCTCATTAAAACTTTTCTTATCCGTGGCAAATCTGGCAATAGAGCTGGTTTACAATTTTTCTACTTTCAGCAATTTTTCCACTCCACCCTTCGGGGGGCCGGAGGAATCAGAAGTGGGATGCTGTCTGGGCTTAGGGACAAAATCTTCTACAGCATGACGAAAATTAAATTAGAAAGTAAGCGGATAGAGCCGCTGTGCGGGGCCGGCCGGGCCGGGGCTAAAAAGTTTCACTCATCCATAAAATATTGCGGCCAATAAAGCGCGCCGGCAAAAACAAAATATTTCGCAATCAAGTGACGCCCGAGTCGCTTTCCCCGTTCTATTTTTGCATCTCAATGAGATTTTTATTTCGAATGACATAAATTCGGGGTACCCGGCCCTAGACCGGCCCGGCCGAAGCTGCCTGGGAGTGACAACTTCATCCCGAAATTGGAAAATTTCACGTGAAAATCCGGGAAAGTTTTTCCAACCGCTTGACTCGGATGAAAGGCGAAATTGGGAATGATTGATGTCATCCACGATAAAAAGGCTGAAACTCGGATAATTATTTTCGGCCATTGTGGGGAGTGCGGCTCGTAAAAAACTGATCCCCGATCCCGGGACAGCTGCCTTTTGTGCCCGACCCGAACGCCCGGCTGCGGTTGCGGAGATCGGGATTTTTGGATGTGACTTCATGATCCAGTGACTTCCGCCTGTTTTATGGCCTGACACAATTAGGATTTGGGGCCGCTGGATACGTGACGGGTTTCTAATCACTGCTGAAGGAACCGTCCGCGTGGGCGACTCTAAATTGTTCCGGCATCTGACGGATACTAAACAGGAATTAAAAAATTCTCATCCGATTTATTTTTGGACAGTGGACGGGCACCTGAACTCGACAAAGTGGAAAATTGGATGAGAATTGGATCTATCTTTATTAAATCTTCAGACAATTTAATTTTAAATCCCACTACGATTTTAGGGCCTTAGTTCAGTCATTTTGGGACTTTTTTAAAATCTAATTGTACATACATAAATGTCTTACAATTTACTATTATTCAAAGTCAAAAGAGCTCAAAACTTTTCTTTGCGTTTCCAGTAAAACATACAAAAGACCTATTTTATAGACAATTGTATGGCCTAAATTTTTAATATACATAGTACATAGTAAAATTTTTTTTCAGTATTTTTATTAAAAAAAAATCATTTTGTTCAGATATTTAGTTATTTACTTTAAACAATAGATAGAAAAAAAATAAAAATAAAGGCTGGAGTTGAAAATATCTACTTATAGCGGGGAAACTATTGTTGTAGGATTTTTATATTCGAAAAAGAGGAGATTTTTCTTTTAAATAGCACCCTTTGTTTGGGAATGAAATAACAAAACCCATATGTATATTTGCACCAATTACGCTTAGGATACCTACATACCTAAATAAAAGATAAATACATAAATTTAACAAAGCTTTACTGACTAACCCCATGCCAAATAGGAAACAGCACTTTTTGATGAAAAACATAAGTAGTTGAACTCAAATTATTTATAGTGTGGAATTCCAAACTTTCATTACGAGTTCCGTCAAGTGAACTGAATTCGTTAAAATTGTAATAGTAAAGGTATTATCCCATTGGATACCTAATTGAATTTTAATATTGTATTATTTCACAGGACTCTTACATTTTAATCTACGTTGCATGGGGATGACTTGCGTGTGGTTCATGCGAACAAGCTTACAGCCATACCATCAAAAGGTTTTTAAGCTCCATACCATAAAAAATATATAGTGCCACCTATAGTAGTGGAATTAATAAAAAAAACTTTGAGTGACTAAAACGTGGAAATATACTCTTTATTATTACATTATTATTTCGTTTTACCTCGGTTTTTAGTTATATGTATGTACGAAAATAGTATTATACATCCAAAGATACATAAATAAATAAATATATTAACTATCTTTTGATTTTTTACTAGATGTCGATTGATACCATCTATTAATTTGAACTACTATTAATGCCAATTTGCCTTTACCCCTTATTTCGATCTAATTAAAAATTTAATAATTAAAACTGAAAGGCCTGTTGCGTGGAATCAAATATATCATTGTACCTTTTTCAAGCGTCTTTGACTGTTATTTTGAATTACATATTTAATAGAAAGCGTCTATGGCATTAAATCCAATATAAGAACTTTTTCTTCATAAATTTTTTCGAATGAAATTACATTGATTTTTTCCTGAGTGTGTTTGTAATTACCCGATGACTCGGAAGAAAGGTAATGTTTTTTGGGTGTATGTACATATGTATGTACAATTTTTACTTTTTCGTGTCTGAGCTTTATAAATACTTGTTTATGTCTTTTAAGATAGATTTTGACGAAAATTCGGGTTGTATGGTTTTTTTAATTACTTTTTTTTTTTTGTTTAATAATACGTAGATACAACCGAAGACGAAATTAAAAAATCCCTTTAACTGAAAAATAATCTATCCCACTTTAAACCCCGCTTAATTTTCTCAGAGGCTTATACCCGAAAACAGCCCCGAAAAAGAGTTTCCACCCAAAGGACAAATTCATTCATCGTCTTGAAGGACATTTTGGCTCTAGACTGCGTGTGGGACGCTCGTGGCCCGGCGATTCTCACGATTCCTAGAAGTGACTCGCAGGAGTGTTCAAAATTAAAGGAAAATCATGAATACTTAATTCGAACTGCCCGGGGCGGCGCACAGAGAATGAATTTATATCGCTCCATAAAGCCATTATTAGCACAGAAATTTCATAGCCGGGCGTGCCTTTGAAGTGAGAAAGTTTCCATTCACTTCGAGCTCAGCGAGATTTGAACGCGAGGGCGCGACACTGCGGGGGTGGGTTGACAAAACAAAAACGACGAAAAAAAAGCCCCTTAAAAGGAGTACCTTGATCTTACGACTGGCAGGATTCATCCAGGGGAATTTCATTAAGGCGATAACATTCGCCGACGGGGGAGCCCTCTGAAAAGAGTCAAAATGGCATTCGCCCCCGTTCCGTTCGTTTGGGACATTTGGCATAGCCACGTCCTCCGCCTCTGCCCCGGGAATTTCATGCGATCTTGATTCGGGGGGGACTTCAAAAGACTGCGACGTTCCAGGACCAGTGCCAGGACCAGGACTTGTTGTCACTGACTCCCCCGCAGCCAGCCTGGTGCTTGGCTTTGTTTGCTGGAGCGATATCAAAGTGGGCTGATCGCCTCCCCACTGCCCTCAATCCAAAACCCTAATTGGCCAAAACTTCTCGTTGCACCGCGCAGACAATTAATAGATTAGTTTGTCCCTAGGGAATTATTCCTTTCATATTGAAAAGGGGTAGTGCGATAAGACCTATCAATAACTTCGCGCCAAGCAATGTATTTGAAGTTTTTGGCGAAATTAGGGCTTTTGTCTGGGGCAGCAAAACGCGGCAGGATAGAGTCACTATACATACATAGTACATATGTATTTGGCTTTTAGTATTCCTTAATTCGTACCAAAATTAGAACGTCTATCAGTGTCTACCTGTTTCTGTCTGTCTGTCTGTCTGTCTGTCTATCGGTCACAGCCTATTTTCTGAGGGACTGTACTGCGTAAGACAAAATTATACCAAATATTGCACCAAATAGAGGCGTTGAGGTCAAAATATTAATTTTCAAATGAAATTTAAGCAAAAGGGAAACTATTCTGTTATGGTATTAAGCATTGTTTTTCAATAAAACACACTGATATACATATATATTAATTCACTACTTATTTTATGAAGTAAATTCGTTTCACGCCTGCAATCCCGTTTGTATCGTGTTTGCACAAAGCCCGCATTTCCCTAAAATACGCCCGCAACAGGCCCGAATTTTTATAAAAATATAATTTGATTATTAATTCTTCATAGTACTCCTTCTCTAGCTATATTCGACCAAAGAAAAGCAGATAGAAAGAATCTACATTTATTGCTTTGATAACATCCGAACATTAAATTATTATTTTTATTTTAAACAGGCGTGTTGTAGTATCTGAGATCTTACTTCTCTTCAAAAATGCAGCGGGCCCGATTCGGGCATATATTGGGCGCTTCTTTAATTCCGGGCGCGCTGCAGGCTCTTTTCGGGCTTATATACATATTTTTACTCGATTAGCTAAATGTCCGCTTTTCAAAAGTTTGCAAAATATGACTTGTTTTACTTTTTTGAACTAATTTGAATACGTTCGAGGTTCTGAAATTAATTAATTTCTTATTAGTAATTAATATTTGTTTATATTATTATAATTTTTTATTAATTATAATTTATTTAATGCGAATTTTTAGCTTTTAGTAGGTATACTTTACATGTTCTTAAATCATTATTACTGAAATATGAACAAATCAATAAAAATCAATTTATCTTCAAGGAAACAATCTCCAAAAAAAATAACATTCCATCGGGTTATTTCAATATCATAGGAATATCAATGTTTTAAAACAAACTAAAATAAAAATAAATGTTCATATTTTGTACGAAGAGATAGTAAAAAGTCTAATAAATTCAAAAGACAACTTTTAAGGCTAATTATGAGTAAAAATCATTTTTATATAGCAGTTTTAATTTGATGCCACGAATTTAACGATTTTAAACATGTTTTATTTAATGTATAATTTGAAATTTAAGAGTTTCGAGTAATTATTGCAGTTCTGGCCTAATTAAGTCTAAGAATTGCTCATTGGCCGGTCGTCAGTTTCAGACAACCGCACTTACAATGCAAATGCATTTTGCGGTTGGCATGCTTACCACAGAGGCAGGTATAATTTGAATAAAAAATTGATGTTTTTCGAAGCTCTACATTAGAACTATTTAATTAAAACGAAACCTGGAAACGATATGCAAGCCATTTTCAGTCCGACGAACACAGGCCTCATAAATATCTAATTAAATTTCGAATCGCAGCTATTTTTGAAAACAAAATCAATATATTGACCGGGGTGTTAAAGTGCTCGTCAATCCGCGGCGCAGTACCACGCAGAGTCTGAATAAATCGAATGAGCTAACAAATTTTGTGGGGGTGGCTTAGTGATGAGACTCAACAAAGAAGCGTGTCCAGGGGGTAGGAAGCTGAAATCCTCTAATACAAATTTCAATTAACTCAAACCATCTGGAGGACAAACAATAACAAAAATTTTTGACGTTCCTATCCCGTCCAGCCCTCTTTTCGTATTGGGAGCGGATCAGGATTTCAGTTAATTAATACTGAAAGGTGCCCAAATCCCTGTCACTTAAATCTATCCCGAATGAACCGGGAAGCGCCCGAAGCAAATCGATTCACTTACAGAAATTGGGTGATCAACAGAAACTCTTAGAAAACTTTTGCAATCAGATGAAATTTCACCACAAGTCTGTGCCCCATAGAGGGCCCCACTTTCGCCTCATCAGCCCCCTTTGGGGCTTCGTGTCGAAGAAAAAATCGATCCCAATTCGATGAGCTCGTCGCTCCGATTCAAAGTCGTGTCCTGGAAATATATTTCATAGATGACTGCCGCGCCGATCGAAAATTTCAATAAAAATGTTTGGGACGTGAGCAAATCGCGGAAGATGGAAGTAACCTTTTTAAATGAAAGGAACTTCCTTCGCGAAAAGAGGGCCTTACAAATTTTTTTTTTAGAACTCCTAGCAGTGTACAGAGTGGCAAAATTCAATTATTATCGAGTTTAAACGCCCGGGATGCGAGTGTGAATGTGGTGCAAGGATAATTCCGCCCCTACCTTCGTGACGAAATTTAACATGTAATAACAACGGCGCGTTATAAAGCGAAATCCTGTTCAAGGACCTCCTGACAGAATTGAGGGCGCCTCACTCGAAAACCAACTGAATGCCTCTGTGCCTTTGCCATGGACGTTGGAAGAAATTTATTTCTTCACAAATCCTTTTATTTGGTTATATAAATAAGAAAGGAAAAAGATGAAAATTTATCAGCCCTCCAGTGATGGAGAGAGATTGATTCGGGTACTCCCGCCCTCTTGGGGAATTTCCTGACATAAATTCCGCCAGAGTTGTCTCTCTATCCCCTGCTTAAAAATCATCCAATGAATTCCTGCGGGAAACTTAATTGATGTATGGAAATCGGGCGCCATTCAGAGAGTTTTTCACATTTGCATAAAAATGAGCTTTCCGATCTGAGATATTATAAAGCAGACAGATTCAGGATGAAGGGCATCCAGGGGAACAATCGCTTCTGAAAAATTCCCGCCGCCTGGGATCGATCTAGTCAGACTTTTTGTCTTATCTCCAGAATACGAAATTGTCTCTGGTGCAGCTGAGTATTTCGGTGTCAGGCGCGAATTTACAAAACCGTGTGGGAGGGACTCGTATCACACTCTGCTTCGCGGATTTTTAAAGTAGAACAAATTTATACCATCGTTGGGAAGATTGCTGGCATTGTCACTGAAGACGTGATGATTGGCGCCAGATTTGTTGCCGATTTAAAGAAATCATTCCTTAAATTGTACTTTCCAGAGATATTTCAAATAAAAGAGATTTGGTGGCATCTCTATCTTCGGAATAATTCTTTTGGAAGCAAAAGATAAAATTTTTAGGATTTTTTGCAAAAAACTTTATTTATATCTAACCCAACAAATAATGAAAATTTCAATGAAATTCCATTAAAAACGATTCTTATTAAAAGTTTTAGTAATTAATTTACTAGAATTTATATTAAAACGGCAAGAACCTGCTATAGACTTCTAGCCACTGACAAATTTTTTCTAGAATCAAATAAAAACTTACTAGAAACTATGGAAACCCGCTAGAATGCAAGTAGTGTTACGCAATATTGTAAGCATGAAAGGTAGCATCGCACGGAAGTCTTCAGGAGCCTAAAAGGTTGTGGATTCAATTCCCACAAAAGAAGAGAACCTTGTAATTTAGGTTCAATGGATTTGTAGTAAAATTAATATTGCTAAGATATCTTAATAAAATTTCAGCGATGACATTCTAGTAAAAATTTACTAGGATCTATTCGAAAATTATCTAGAGTGTACATAATTCTAAAAACATGTCCTTTTATCCTGTTCTGCCCCATAACCGGAGCAGAATCAATTTTAAAGTGGTTTCTTCTCTTCGCTATTAAGAAATATGTAACATATTAGTAAAATTCGAATTAACCTAAGCTATTTAGTAGTGAGCGGAAAAGCAGAGATATTAGTATCTGTAAAACAATAAAAATGTTGACAGGATTATTTTATATTTTATATGATATGCTATTATATAATACTTCAGTTAAAAAATAAAAACTGAGTAATGTGGGTTAATTGCGTTCAGTGAAAACTTTTCACTTACCCAGAAACTAACATAGGGTGCTTCGTTAAGGTCTGAACAGGGGTATGCTAATCGGATTCTACATGGTCACCTGTTCAACGTTTGTTTTGACAATTCCCCCCTAAAATCTCAATTTAAAATTAGGAGAAAATGCTTTATAAGTTCTTTCAGAGACATCGTAGGATATTTTAGTTGATAGTGTGTTAGAAAGCTTATTCGTGCTAGAGTTGGTCAGCACCAAAATTCTTCAAAATTTAAAAATAATCATAAAAACTAATATTACTAATTAGAATGAACCAAAAAAAATAAGACTATTTCAGTATATTTGAATGAACATTTGACATTTTCTACTGGAATTATTATCTTTAAAACTGCGTTTAAATTAATTTGTAAAATGCAAAATAATTCTGCTTTTAGTTAAGAGGACATGTAAATTATAAAGATGTTTTGAAAATTTGTTTTAAAATTATTTGGTTAAAATATTAAATTGAGACTCGTACAACCTAAATTCGAAATGGTTATGCTCTCCTAAAATTCCTTTAAAGACACATAAATCTTTTGAGCTCCCACTTGTGTTGAATCGATTTCCGCTTTGTTTGCGGCATAAAATTCGGATGAATCAAATCAAACAAATAACGACAAAATAAACAAATAAAGGCGACACGCACACCTATTTTGCGATAATACTCCTGGCCATTTACTTAACTTTCTGTGGCTTTCCCGAGGAGCAACAGATCCTTCTCCTCGCCGAAAGCTGCTTCTTCGACCGCCCCAAAGGCATAAAACAAATCTCAAAACACCACAGAATTTTCCCACTGAATGAGAAAACTGACAAAGGTCGTGTCCTCGGTGCGCCATTAAATTCCACAGACGACCAATTTCTGATCTCCAGCTGTTCTAAATCCACCTCCGAGCTCAGTGGTCGCTCTCAGCCAAACGACATTTTTACAGCCGCCCATAAAAATTAAAAGGAAATTTATCCACCTCAAGCAAAGCTAGCCGGGCCCGCCTCCCGTCCGCCCCCGATCCGCAAATTTAATCCAGGGATTACCGAAATAAAGCGAACGCATAAAACGAAAAGTTTCCCTACCAATAAAATTTAAGCGGCCGATGGAAGGCCCTCGTCGGTCTTCCACTCACGAAAATCCTATTTCCTGTGAAAAAAGGAGTTTCCCCGGGATCGAGTTGCTCTTTGACTTTGCGGGACGGACAATACAAGATCTCAGGTCTGCCGGGGAATTACGCAACAACCTGCCAACCAATTATATTTGATAGAGGTTTTGGCTGAGCAGGCGAGCCGGCCGGGAACGAGACTCTTCCTCTTCCCGGTATCGACCAGGGCCGGGACAGCACCGGATATTCTGGACTGGCTGGGATTGAGTGATAATACGCATTCCCGAAAGCCTGCTGTAACACACACTTCGGAGACAAACGTCCACGTCCTACCAACACTTCAATTTTCTGACCTTCCCCAAAACTCCAAACGAAATTCTTTAGCTTTTTTCCAAGAAAAACAAATTTAAATAACAGATTTAGAAAGCCGATTTAGAAAGTCTGCTTTAAAAAAGATAAAATATTAGACTTTTTAATCTACCGAAATCTTAGAGAGATTTAAGCATTAACGATAATGATTCAAAGCACATATTATTCATTTTTCACAATTCTGCATATGTTTATCTAAGTATGTATATGACATTAATACTTTAAAATGTTTTCTTCAAGCTTTTTTTTTAGACATAAAATATAGACATTTGTTGGGGTAAGAATTAACTATTTTACCAACTTGGCGATATATTACGAATATTTGTTAACCATCATATCGCAATAGTTAAATTTAAATACATATCTTACGAACCCATAATGATGCCATCAAAATAATAAAAATCTCTTTTATTCGGCATCAAATTGTCTATAATATAAAGATTCGTATAATTGATAGTTAATTTACTGTCACGCGTCATGCGTTACACTACCTGGCAAATCAAACGAACCGAACGTAAAATACATAAATTCAAAAATAATTATTTTATGCGAAAATGAATCAGCTGTTTGACTAGTTGGACTAGTTTTACACGATTCTTTACTGAATCGTGTAGCTCTCAAGAAAATCGAATGAAATTCTTCTTTTTTAATCCCAAATTTCGTGAGAAAATAAGAAGAACTACATATACAACTCATTTTTCTCGAAACTTCAACGATTTAATAAGAAATAGGAATTGCATACTAAATAATAATAAAAAAATTTGATCAGGTACATATTTAATCCTAGAGCGGCAAAATGTACAAAACTTAATCGAGGCGATAAATTAAATGAAAATCCGGTGAATAATTGTATTGAGCGATAAAATGATTTTTTAACATACAATTTGTATTTGTTTACTGACCAAACCCTTTAAATCATAGCCATAAAGAAACATGAATTTTACTCTTTGCGCCCAGATTATATGAGACCTATTTCAAAATGTATGCTGCTTCTATAATACTTCCAGTAGTTTAAATTCTAGTGAAAAATTTTACCAGGAATATTCCACACTCAGTCCTCATGTTGAGAGTTAATTGTTAAATGTCAACATTTTTCCATGGTTTTACACAAGATATTTGTTCAGACAGAATTTAGTTTCGCTCGCTGCAGGTTTAAATGCCTCCGTTTCTGAGGACTGCATACAGTACGAAAATGTTAATTACTACGACATTCTGATAATTACAAATATTTGTAGACTATACATATTTGATAATTTGAAGTCGTTTGTATTGTCAAATTACTCCATACACGTAGTGAGCATTTATATATGTAGAAAAAAAAATTTCTAGTATATTAGTCTTGTTTTAGTATTAATTCCTGGTTAGAATTTTCAATTTTCCAACCTTAAAAAGTATAAATATAGGTACTAAAGACATGTTTTATTTTTTTATAGAATTTGAAAAGGCATCATATGTCCTTCCAGAAAATAAAATGTTCCGAGCTTCTTGACCATTGCTCATGTAAAACTATCTATAACATTTATATATATAAAAGATGATGTTACTATTTTTCTGAGAATCTCATTATTGCTTCCAAAATGAGATCTTTACAAATATATAAAAAATTATGTAAAAATCGAACGTATTAACTAAATATTAAATATTATAGCCCATCATATCTCTTTAAAAAATAACGACTCATTTATTTATCATTTTGATTTCGTTCCTCTTTTTGGCTTTTATTGTTTATTGAACTGCTTGCCATGAAAAATTGTTTTATCTATTTTAAAAGTTCGAAGTAGGACCGGATTTCCTGAACCAGTTCGCAACGAGTTCGTATCATTTCATATTTATTTTAATCGCAATCAGAACGATGTTAATGTTATCGCTTTGAAATAAACATATGTATGTACCTTTACCAGCTATCGTTTGACAAACCTCGTGAATTTCAAGTTATTTCACTAAAAACACCTTTACATCTTTGCAACAAAGGAATTCGTCAGCCACATGACCTTCTCGGGTGGAGGAAAAATAAATTTTATTTATTCAACGTGTAAAGAGAAAGCCCCTTCCTTCTATCGCCATCCAGCAAAGATGAAGTGTTTCATTTCCGTGTCTTTGGCAAAGTATCACTTTCCAACAGTCATCGATTCTATGACTCGAACATCTCTAACGTATCCGACACGTGCTGGAAAGGAAGGTATAAAAAAGCAGATATATTCTAAAGAAGCCCCCGCCCGGAGCCCAGGGCTGCTCCAGCTAAAAATCGAACCTTTTACAAATTTTTTTCCAACCGAATAACTCTAGCAGCAATTGAATCATATCGGTGACATTTATTGACAACTTTCCTTCTTTCAATTTTTCCTTTCAGGTACTGTGTAGAGTTCGAGGTGCTGAAGGCGTCGAAGGCATGTCACAAGCTTCCGCCCTACAACTTGATGCTCGAAGGTATTCAGTCAGAAAAAGAAAACATTCCGTCCTACTAGGAAGGAATCGACGTTAGACAACCTGAGATAATGCGACAAACAATTTTCCGATGCTTTTCAGGTGACAGGATCACGGTCAGGTGTGACCTGGAGGCGCTCGTTCATGACTCAAGCAATCCGAGCAGTAGCAGCAATAAGACGACAGAGATAACCAATAATTCATCGATTCTGGACGAGGATGACGTCACAACGACGACGGCCAGAACGACAACGACTGCGGCACCGCCGAAGTATCGCTGCCGGGGCGAAGGACTTCCGGGACGCACAACCCGCTGGAGCGCCCTAGCGGCCCCCTCGTGTCGCGGAAAATGGATCCGGCTAACCGTTGGACAACCCAAGAAGTGCTCTCAATCGCAATTCATCTTTGTTTAAGGACCTCCTCCTTCGCACCCAGATTTTTCTATAATTTTTTTCATGTTTTTATTGTAGTTCATAGGAAAGACAATTTTTTCCAGGTTTTTTTTTTTTTTTTAATTAAAAAAAATATATATAATAATAAGAAAACGCAAGCGATTATGTCTGCTCTGGCTTTCAGTTCAATTCCTTTCACAATTTTATTAATCAGAAACATTTTTTCAGTTCAACTTTTGCGTTCGTGATGATGCTGGAGGTCGAAATCAATGCTTTGCCCGCTGAGTGTTTATTGGTTTTATCGCACAATTGAATTACAACATTTTCATATGTTTTTTATTGTAGTAGGTACACAGACAAGTATCAATCACATACGTGAATTCACCAATTTTCACCCACAGGATAAAACATCCAATCTATAAATTCCACTCGTTTGAACAGTACGGTTTTGTTAAATATTTATATTCCCCAATATTATTTATTTGTTGTACCCTTCTACGTTTTCAGCTTTTACTGATTGATTTTTTTTCCTCTTTCTGTTGTCTTTTCAATAAAATATGGCATGTTTAAAAGCAGAGAGCCTGATTAAATGTAGGTCGAAAGGTTAGCAACTTCATCGAGCCGATTGATACCTGAAAACTCGTTCAGGTAGAGTACATCTAAACGCATTTCAAGAGTTCACCTTCTAAAGAAGTGACCCTTAAAACAATTTAAGCGACGCAGGCAAGTGCATAAATTTACACGAACCAATTCAAACCCTTTTTAGCACCTCTGCAGCTTCGCTTCCAATTAAGCTAGGTGCTTGAAAATTAGACATTATACTGAGGTCAACCACCTTTCATCCCTCTAAAACAAATTTAAGAATTTTCATGTACTTTCCATGCATTTAAGATATTTCTTTAAATTTGGCACGCAGACAGTACAGAAAAAAATGAAATCATATTAAGCACATTTGTGTCTCAGTTTGAATTTGACTAATAAAAAATCAACTTTTTTAATTTTGAGAAATCCTATTTCCAAAAACGTTTTTTCCATACCTTTAAAATGTAATACTCTTGAGAGACTATGAACGAAATTTAGAATTTCCTGTGTATTTAATAGCGAAATTATCATATTGCCTTGAAACTAAAATGCATTTATGTCAGAATATTGAAGGTGCGTCGAGCCCCACCCCCCTTTTCACGGATCCGAATGCAAACTATGCGAGAATTATGTGCTAAATATGTGCTAATTATGTACCGAAAAAAAATTTTTTGTGCTCCAAAATTAAGTGCTTTTTTTAAACACTCAAAGTGGGGGGTGTAGCTCGACGACGAGTTACACCCCCCCTCAAATTGTGAGCAAAAACATTTTTTTTCTTCAAACTAGAATTATGTGCTTTTTATGTGCTTCAAGAATGTGCAACAAAGAAGTTTGTAAAGTTAACTGCAAAAAAGATAGTCGAGATTTTCAAAAAGTGTGAATCCGATAAATTACGCGGCATGCACTAAATTCAATCAAAACGCGTAACCAAATTTTTTTCTCAGCAGCACATAATTCCTTCGTCGCCTTCAGTCGAATAATTTATTGCCAATTCATACAAAACGCGATTTCGAGCTGCACCCCCCACCAAAATTATGAAAAATATTTCAAGTCCAAAAAAATGCAGCACGAAATTCGTTCCCTGGCTTAATCAAGAGCACATAATTAGCACGTAATTACTGTGCATTGATTTTATAAGTATAAAATTGTTTATTTATAAAAAACGCGATGTCGAGCTAGACCCCCCTCAAAAATTATTTACAAAGCTCCAAGTCGGATGGGATTGCAGCACAGATATCGTTTTTTGGCTCAATCAAGAGCACATAAAGAGCACATAATTCCTGTGCTTTTTATTTCCAAGCACATAATTATTTGTTAATAAAAAAGCGATTTTGAGCTACCCCTCCTAAAACTTTGGAAATGCTCCCAACTGGGTGGAATTGGAGCACAAA
Source organism: Eutolmus rufibarbis (assembly GCA_963920795.1). NCBI lineage: Eukaryota > Metazoa > Arthropoda > Insecta > Diptera > Asilidae > Eutolmus > Eutolmus rufibarbis. The sequence continues at coordinate 38,077,067 of OY987206.1, read as the reverse complement.
ATTCGTTTTTGGGCTTAATCGAAAGCACAAGCACATTAAGAGCACATAATTTCCTATGCCTTTCATTCTTGAGCACAAAAATAATTGTTTAATACAATAGAGATATCGTGCTGCCTCCCCTTCAAATTTTGAAAATCATTATTAATCAAATGTATAAACACCGCACCGAATCAGGTGTTGCTTATAATTTTTATGTTGCGATTGCTCACGAGACAAAGAGTAATTAGAAAATATCCGTGCACTGCGTATGCAGGGATCTCTGAAGACAAAGGGTAATAAAAGATATCGCACCTTTCCGAAAAGCTTGTGGCGACCAGCGACATTGATAACTTATTTTTTATAAATTTCAATTATTTATCTAATTAAATGTTAAGTATTTTCATTTAATTCTTTTTATTAAAACTGTTTTCCAATTCAATACTTAAAATTAAAGTACTTTGTGTCGCTCACAAAAAGCGTGAAAACTAGATATGACGGAAAATTGTATTTTGATCAGGGGAGTTAGGAAAAATAAAAGAGTGAGTTTTTGAAAATATATTGAACTAGGAGGATGTAAAATAGGAATTGTTAGGAATGTTTAAAATAAATAATATTAATTTCAAATAAATAATTATAAAGAAATAAGAAGTTAATTGTTTAAAATAAACTAACAACCAAAAGAAGAAATTTTATATAAAGTTGGGATAACGATCCCACAAGCTCAATGTAAACAAATGTGCTGTTCGGCACAAAGGGTGACGATCTGGTCGAGGATCTTTTAAAGGAGGACTTGAGGATTCATGCATTTCCATAATCTAATATTTACTTGCCGGTTAAAAATCTTTCCCTAATCCACTAGCACATCCACACATTCTTCAGTCACGGGTAATCACTTCTCAGGCAAATGCGACTAACTCTCAGCCACAGGAAGACAACAAGTCTTTACATGATTAATCTTTTCGAGCCTCGCTACAAATATTTATAATATTAAGGTTGTATAATATTAAAGGAACATTAAGATGATGTCGCAAGTGCCGAAAATTACGTGCTAGTCCCGTTATTCATAAATTTGCACGCGCCCATTACATCCGAATTTTCAAAATTTGAGGGGTGGGAGGTGAACGGTGGTGCAGCAAGATATTGCTTTTGTATTACACAATTATTTTTGTGCTCGCAGATGAAAGGCTGTCGATTAAGCCCAAAAACAAATTTCGTGCTCTCACTAGACTCGACTTGGAGCATTTATTATACTTTCTGAGGGGGGTCTAGCTCGAAAGTGGGTTTTTTATAAACAAATAATTATGTGCTCTCGATTAAGCCAAGGAACGAATTTCGTGCTGCATTTTTTTGGACTTGAAATATTTTTCATATTTTTCGTGGGGGGGTGCAGCTCGAAATCGCGTTTTTTATGAATTGGCAATTAATTATTCGACTGAAGACGACGAAGGAATTATGTGCTGCTGAGAAAAAAATTTGGTTACGCGTTTTGATTGAATTTAGTGCATGCCGCGTAATTTATCGGATTCACACTTTTTGAAAATCTCGACTATCTTTTTTGCAGTTAACTTTACAAACTTCTTTGTTGCACATTCTTGAAGCACATAAAAAGCACATAATTCTAGTTTGAAGAAAAAAAATGTTTTTGCTCACAATTTGAGGGGGGGTGTAACTCGTCGTCGAGCTACACCCCCCACTTTGAGTGTTTAAAAAAAGCACTTAATTTTGGAGCACAAAAAATTTTTTTTCGGTACATAATTAGCACATATTTAGCACATAATTCTCGCATAGTTTGCATTCGGATCCGTGAAAAGGGGGGTGGGGCTCGACGCACCTGAATATTGATTTATAATTCACTTGAATATGATAATTTTAAAATTGACTACGCACAAAACTCTAAATTTTAGATCATACATATTATATCCAAAAAAAAACTCCAGACAGTTTATAAAGAAGAAGAATAACTCCATGAAAATAAATTACCGAAATAATTTTTTAATTATCTGTTAATAGAAATTATGTGGCATAAAATAATCCTCACGCACCTACTTATAATTCATAACCTCAAATTTTATGTTAAAGTTGAAAAATGCCGGACTAAAGAAAACCTTACCAAATATTTTAATAAAATTGAAGTAAATACATAATTTTACGACCTTTTTTTCGAATCTATCAGTTTTTATATTCATCGATTCCATACATTTATTTGACTTCTACATATTGCAATTTCTTTTTTTTTTATTGTTGACAAAGTTTATAAATAATTAAGTCACCAAAGGAAATTTAACTTACATTAAAACTTTCTATTGGAATTTTTCATTACTTTGCAATTATACTAATGACAGAACTATTAAATTACCTTTTCTATAGATATTTTGTCTTTTTGCAGGATTTTATGCTTCACTTAATTTAAAAACTCGATTTAAAATAAGAAAGGACGAAAAATTATTTGTTTAATTACCTTATTTTAAAAGCGACCTTCTAATTTAACGAAACAAAAAAAAAATTCTACTGTACATTCCTACTCCAGCTCCATCACGTTAATTAAATCAATTTTCGTTCAATATATTGGAAATATTTTAAAGGGAGAAGAAGAAGGAATAATGTAAATAGTAAAATTAGTGTAACAGTTAAGCCCAGTAAACAAAAGAGTTACAATTTTCGTAAATAATAAGGAACTAAACTGAAACTTTATATTCAAAAGTAAACAAAAAATAAAAATGAAAAATTTAATTTTTCACAAAATCGCTATGAAAAGTAATATAAAAAACAAAAATTAATAAATTGAATGAAAAGTGAACATTTCAGGACTATAAGAGCATAAAAATAGTTTTGTAAATATAAGAACAAATTAAATGAAAGTAATTTTAACAACTAGAAGCGAAATTAATTCAGCAAAAGGGAAGTGGAAGTGATTGATCACGAGAAAAAAAAAAGATAGGAATTAATTGTGAAAAATGTTCTTACAAATAATGCGAAATTTTTAGTTGCTTTTAAATATAATTAATGCGAACTAAAGCATACAACCATCATTTGGAAGGAAGAGCCTTTGTTTCGATTGGATCACATTGTAATGAGTGTATAAAATACTGCAACAACAAAAATAAATAAATAATTTTTCATACGACATATCACTTAGTAAGAATGTATTCAGAAAGGGGTATATATAAAAAGAATTCAATAAAAATTATGTTAAGGAACTCTGATGGTTTTATTTTCAAAGACAATTTAAAAGAATTTGAATTGATGATTTTTAGTTATAAAACGTTTTCACATTTTAAAGGAATGTTGTTCTTTAGCTTCTCGCAGATAAAGAAGAAATATTTGCTGAAAATACCAAGAAACCAACGAGGACTCGACACGTTTAGTTGATATACAAAATATTTTGTATTTAGATAACTCTAAAAGCGATTAGTGATCTTTTCTTTTTAAATGGTGGTTACTTATGGTGTTCCTCAGGGAAATCATTTGGGACCAATTCTTTTTTTGCTATTTATTGAACTCTATGTTAGGGTGATTAAGATATTCGGGATAATGGGATGACTACTTACAATTTTAAATATTTATTACTACTTATACCTCGTATTTACTTTTTAAAAGTGCTCCCAAGGAAGGCAATCATCTAAGATCTATTCGTAGATTTGTATACCTTAATTTTTGTTCCAGTAGAGATTATTGTAACCATTATTTGCTGTATGAAGTTTGAATCTCTGGAAGTTTTCTATTTTTGGTGACTCTGATTCTTTTTAAGGCTCTAAAAGTTGTTTGACTTTGATTTTTATAATAAAACGAAAAAATTAGGTTTCGACCACAGAAAGAATTTTGACAAATCAATTTTTTTTCTTGAAGCTTATGTTCTAATAGTTTTTTTTTCAAACGATCTAAATCGTAACAGGATTAGTCACCACAATAATAAAGTAATAGTTATTATTTATGAATAACATAGGTATACTATACTTTAAATCAAACTTAAACTCTGTGTTTGTAATGTCAAACTTTAGAGTCCTATTATTCTTTCATCATAAAAACAAGATTATAAAAATATATAAAAATTATCTATCATCAAAACCTTTTGTTGTCTATTTTTTAGCCGATGTAATTGGGTGCTGAAATGCACCCACTAGCTTGAGATTTTTCAATTATTTGCCGGGATCGAGGCTAAAAGTGCTTTCAATAGAAATTCTACTCCACAGGAAATCCCCACCACAAAAGGAAAACACCGAAGAAATTCTTTCGATTTCTTTTCACGAATGGCCCTCTAAAGACGAGAATCATAGCATCCCTGGGATAGACGGGTTATGACCTGGACGGAGGCGACCTGATACCCTTTCTTAAGGACGTTACACAACATAAATTTTTTCTCTGGGCGACACAACTGCAATAGCATAAAGTGACACTTGTAGTTAGCCCTTTTATCTCAGTGACACTGGCTGGGGCTAACAAAGGGAATAAAGGGCAATCCGTGAAGACGGGGGAGTCACATTGTTTCGAGCTCCGTACGTGGGGCTCTCCTGGCGATAAATTGGGAACGGGTTATGATGTTTTTCTTCTCGTAATTTCCTTGGATTTCCGAGATTAGGTTCTGCTCCCTGGAAGCGATTCCTTCTGGGGACTAGGGACAAAACAATGAGACAGGACGGTCCTCCCTGTTGATCCACTCCGAGCATTTTTCCTTCTTTTTTAATATTTGCTTGGAATCAAATTGGCACTTATTCTAGAAGCACTTGGAGCGTGATCAAGAGTCGAGATACGCATAGATGGTTCTGAATGATGACTAAAACGCAATTTTATTGAGTATCTGTTCTAATAGAAGTCCGAGACCCTCAAAGAATATCAGTAATATCACTACCAAAAATTTACTATATGTGAAGCAAATTGATAAGAAAAGATATGTAGTATACCTACTAGACAAGTCCACCTAGAGGAATTTTTAATGATGCTAGTTACAAAGGATGGACCTACAGGCTGAAAAGATTAATTTACTGAATGAATGCGATCAGACTAATACAATCTAATTTTCATGTTGTTCCCTGCGATCGTTCAACTCCAAAAAAATCGTCTGAAACTTACACTAAACATTTAAAAAAAAGGTAGAAACTGCTAAGTTTGAGTTTGAGTTTAAGGTGAATTACAACGATTGCACCTACATACATAAACTCGTATGTATGTACATAAATATTCGCAAAATAGCATAATTTGCGATATTTTCTTATGTTTCAGTTTTATTTTGGCATGTACATACTCGTATGTCCCCATAATTAATAAAAAAAAAACAATATTAAATTAAAAATTTAACATAACCCTCCGAAAGAAGATTCGGCATAAATTAAGTTTAAGATCCTCACGGATTTTAATAAATCTTTGTAGTAATGCATATTTAGGGCCAAAAGTGACGTATATGTAAAAAAAATTTGTCGGTCGTTTATATTTCCTAAGATAATTTAACTTTAAAATTCTGAAATGTGAAAATTATGAAAAAATCTTAAATTAAAAATGTTTCCACCAAATTTCTGTAAAAAATTCTACACGAGTGCTGAAAATTTTACTTTACTGCGATTTATCATTTCATAAGACAAATGCGTGCTCGCCACTGTCACTAAGTCAAAAATTATATTTCTACCTCTAATTCGTTAATTTCAAAGATTTTTGAAGAATTTTTTAGAATGAATAGGGTGGGAATGCCCTTATTTTATGGTATTTATATAATTTGCAACGAAATTTTGTGGAAATATGCAAAATATCGTGGCTATAAAATGCCATCTTTCGAAATTTCTAAATTTCTTTCAATCCAAAGTTTTATCAAAATCCGTGAGGAGACCTCAAAATCAATCTGTTCTGAAGATTAATTTGCATAAAAAGGTAAAAAAAAACTATTCAGTTGTCTGACTTCATTTATTTTAGATTTCATTAAAACAATTTACTTTATAATAATTCCTATTTTGGATTCCTGTATTATCTATGTAATGCCTCGTACCCCTTCATGCAATAGGGGAATTAGTAGCAAGAGACAAATTTCTTGTCTCATCAAATTTAAATTGTTAAAATTATAGAAATCAATAATGTTTTTTATCACTTAATCGTAAAATTTAATAAATGACGTTTTCAAGCTTTAAATCACCACTTTCATTTCAAACAAAATACCAGTGATATAGTTATTCTTAAATTTTAGAAGTGCATAGGAATTGCAGCCAGGTTCATTAAATTGCATATACATGCAAGTTGATTAGGCACAGACCGATTCGCGCGATTACCTTGAATGTTATTCTCCCTCGCAGTCAATTTAAATTGGTCAATTCGAGAATAAGCTCAAATTTCATTAAATTAAAAAGCTACCGTCTTTGCAGCATCAGCCAACGAGCGTAGGAATTCATCCATGATCCGTGCGCTTGGGGATTTTAGGGGATGCTGCCAGTCAACAGCTCCACAGATAGTCAGGTGTCTCTCCGCCAGCACCTCGGTTTGAGCCAATTTGCAAAAATCACAAATTGCATGTTTATCGTGCAATTTTCTGAGCGCTCCCAATTCGACTTTATCGTAGCCTCTGCCACTATCCGCTCCCCGGGGACTTGGCAGTAAAATTATTTCATCATATTTTAAAAAGTTTCACCTATCCACGGTAAGAAGTTTTATTAGCTTTAGGTAGGAGCGATGGGCACGGCCCGACTCGCGTGCTAAGAAGATTACTTCAAACAGACTTCGGCAGGTGAAATTTTTACCTGGTGGCCAACACCTTTGCGTTTAACACGAATTGCGCGATGGAGCGGGAGTGCACTCCTCGACCATAATTTGCTAAAAAAATAATGAAATAATCCGTGAATAACACGCCATTGTGATTTAGTAGATTTAACCAAAACCTTTAATTTTTACCTTATTTTTTTGTTTTTTAATAAATTAATTTTTTGGTTCAGTTAAAATTTTTAATTCATTATACTTAATAATAATAATTAGACGTCCAAATAGAATATCGCGATCAACCGGCCAACCGGCTGCCAATAAATATAAGATAACATTTCTGACTTCAGATACCTACATATATTAGCAACTTTTTCGAAAACAAAAAGGTAAGTAAATACAATGAGGTGATTTGTCAAATCATAAATTTAAGACAATTTATAAAAGACGGTAAAACGGATCCAAACACTAATTTTTTTGTAAGGGTAAAGTTTCTAAATGAAGTTCCCCAATTTAGCAATGAAAACGGGTAACAAAAACTTTCCATTGAATGTCGGCATCGTCCGTACCAAAATAAAATAGCGAAAATTGAGAAGACAACATGGTTGTGAATTTAGAACTACAAACCTTATAATTCTTTACAATAGTTTTTAGGGTTCCGTACCAAAATGGTAAAAAGGAATCCTTATCACCATAAGGCGACTTCGTCCGTCAATCTGTCCGCCTGTCACAGCTGTTTATTTTAATAACTACTAATGCTATCGACATGAAATTTGGAATAGTTTTAAATAATTCTTACCCACCTTTGTTGCAAATAAAAAAAGGAGGTGACTATTTTCACGTTAAAACGTGAAACCAGAAACCAGAAACCAGAAACCAGAAAAAATAAATTCACAGTAAAAGGAAAATCTTTATTTAGTAGGCATTTTGTAAAAGGAAAATCTTTAGTTAGTAGGCATTTTGTAATTTGAATGAATTTATTTTTTCTGGTTTCTGGTTTCTGGTTTCACTTTTTTTAAGGTGAAAATAGTTACTCTCATAAAAAAAATATGTTTATTTTCATTGCAAAAGGGATCGAAATGGGAGGTCGAAATTGTAAAGGGAAGTTTACTAGGTCAAATAGGGTATCGTATCATTTCATTTTCTTGCCGCATAGTTTTCGACTTATAATGTCTAAAATGTCTAAAAATATACCATACCACTTATATGCAAAGTTTGCAAGGCCAAAAATCTGAAATAACAATAGTTGATAGAGGTTTACGTAAATATTACAGGAAAATAAAATGATATCTCTAACTAGTACAGTTTTATAGAAAAAGCATAAACCGCTTTATAAACAAACTTACTTAATTAACTTTATTGCGTACTAATATCTAATACCTATAGTATAAATATTCATAGAGTATAATTTGATGAATAAATAATATTATAAATAACTTACGGTACGGAACGCTCGGCGCGTTACTCCGACTCGCACTTGGCCGGTGTTTTTTATTTAAAGTTTTTAAAGTAATAGTACAATTATGATAGAGACGAATTATTCATTCGTGGCAGCCAGCTTTCACAATACCGCTTTGACTTCAAATGGTTATAATAGCGGAAGTAATAGGAATTTTGTAATGAAATTTTGAAAGCAAATTTTTAAAAAGAGATTTTTTTTAGATTTTTTCAATATTGATCGCCATCATACCTTCCTTAAATGCCTATACTGACACACAAAACATTATCAGATAAATTCACGGGATGCGTTTATTATTTATTAGCAATTTTATACATATCTTACAATTCTGAATTGTATGTATTACATTGTCTGAAATCTAAGAGAAAGCCTGATTTAGTATATGTAATATTAATATCTATGATTATACAAAATTAATTATACAATACACTATTTGAATCGACTTTTCAGGCATCTTACAATCTTAAGACATAATGATAGCAACAGACATCTAAGGGCATATTATTATTTAAACCGTCAGAGTGTTTGAAGATGGCTCAAATTTTTTATTTCGAATATTTCTTGGACTGAAACAATTTAGATGAATTCATATTTTTGTTTCCTAGGTATTCTGCCTAAATCTGCAGGAATTTAATGGCAAAAATCGTAGCAGACTTATCGCCGCCCTGTAAATTCTCTTTTGAGTTTAATAAGGATATCATTGCTGACTTGGGGCCAGCCCGTGCAATAAGGGAGAATTTATTGTAACCACTCGACGACATAAATTTCTCGCCAGGACTTCCTTGAAGGAACCCGAGCCTCTGTTGGTGCCGTGCCGGCGAAGAGAAATTGAGCGGTGAAAACGGAACTCGCCCTTATATTACCCAGTAATCTCCAGGAGTACCCGGAATCCCATCAAATCGGGCTTGATGACAGAGCATTTATGATTTTTCTCGGCAAACAATTCAGGTCCTAGGTTGTTCTGGGCGGAGACGTCTCAGATTTATGCGTGGTTTCCTTGCCGCGCGGTTAGGCAGAGCAAGTCATAACTTGCGACACAAATGGGCCAACTTTTCCCCCTTTTTATTTCGGGATCTAATAGGAGCACATAAAGTGACCTTAGGGCTTATGCCCAGGATTTTTCCTTAGTGCTGGCAGGTCATCATAAATGTGCTAAAACAATGAGAATTATGTAGAGGGTGTGGACAGCCAATTTATGGTTGTATCTCCTCCATTTTCGGCATATTTTTGGGTACTTGAGTTGATCGAATAGGTCGACTTAAGATTGCTTGAGTGCAGAAGAATCTTGTTTATCACCAGAAGATGTTGCTATTTCCTAAAATTTGGTTTCGATAAAAAACGCTTAAACTATAAACGAAAAACGTGTCTAAAAATTGAGGAACTCATCCCCTATTATATTTTATTTATTGTCTCCCATCTCAACGGAATTAATTCAATTTAATTTACATATTCATACCTAGTACAAATTAATAAGCTATTTTTAACTATTACACAAATTGAAGCTCAAAATAGAACCCAGCAGCAGAACAGTAGGCAGTAGGCTAGGCAGTAGCAATGCTGCCATCATAACTTGTTAGGGATACGTTTCCAAATGTATGAGTTATGGGGGTACAAATTTAAAATTTATCGAAATTTAGTTTTTTGGACTAAAAATTGTTTAACGACAATTTCGATAAATTCTGAATTTGAACCCCCATAATTCGTACATTTAGAAACGGATCCTAACAAGTGCGGCATAATTGAAAAGGCAATTTTATCCTTTTTTGAATAAGTCTCTGCTCGATGTCCTTACAAGGATCTATAAGCACTTAAGTGAGCACATCTGCTAAAAACCTTTACGTCGATTTTGAGAGGGAAGGAGTAATTTTAGGTAAAATTTTGCTCAGAACACCTCAAGGAATCTATTGGTATAGCGTTTCTTACGTAGAATCCGAACACCCTGTAGATAAACACGCCGGTTGAATTTTGTAATAAAAATAACAGCTTAAATTAATTCCAATTAGACGAATTAGCAGCATTAAAGTAGCAAGGCACTCCTTACTTACAAAAGCTTTGCTGAAAATTGACAGTATCTTCTTATAATAAGCCAAATCAATCAACTTCTTGAATTTTTGGCAATAGTAAGACTATCAATCGATTCTTCTTAGCCACACGATTTGAATTAGCTTCAAATACAAAAGAATGGGTATTAACTCAAGCCTTGATATTTGTTTGTTTGACGATTATCTTACGCTTTTTGTAATGATATAAAATAGGTTTACCTTTTCTTATAGTACACCTAGTACCCGGTATAAGTCGGCTCGTTATACGTCAATTAATAGATATGTCGCTTTTGTTTAAGGAAAATATATTCCGCATACTGTCGAAATTTTCATACTTTACGTCGTGACATGCCATCTATATTTTTGGAGTAGAAAATATTTTGAATTTTGAACGAAACTGTCCATTGGATTATTAACAGATTGTCATTTATTTGTCATCTGTCGGTACAAAATACGGCAAAAATGAGCGATAAAATCAGAAAGACTACTAATTCTGTAATCAAACGGAATATGAATGTATGACATTAAAAATTAAATTTAAAAAAAAACAATTTATTATTAGATACATACATACACACATATTTTTAATTTAGTCACTTTTTGAATACACCGTTCATTAATGTAGGTATAGCTATATAATATATAAGGATTTCGGTGTACGTCATTTCGGTATACGTCACAATTTTCAGTTATGACACTAGACTTGTATTTTTAGCAATTTTTGAGCGAAATCGAATACGCACAATGTCGTATGGCCTTTAATGATTGATTTTTTAGAGGGTAGTTAACGTCGTTTCCAAATATTTTAGGCTCCTATTTAGGTAATTAATAGAGTCAAATACCGCCACTTGCTCTTACGAACATTGGCAGCTTGTGCTAATGCAAATTGTCCTGGTTGTTTGCTTAAACAAAAGTTCGCTGTGAATTTATGGTCGAATAACTCCAGCTGGAGCCAGTTCATTGCAGCAATTTGGAGCCCAGTGCTCATGTTGTACACTGCTCAAGACCCAGGGCCGCATTAATTGTGTTCGCAATTGGCATGAATTATCCGGTCGTTTTTGGAAACGGCCAGCGAATCGAATGTACCATCGAGCCCAGAAGTCGCTCTAATGTGCCATTTTGAAATATGCCCGACAATTAAAAATTCCCGAAATAGCTGGGGGAATTGGGAAAGGCTCAATTCTCCATTAGATTTGATGTGGAAATATCTGAGGCAATTTATCTGTCGGTTGCGGGAGTTTCCATCGCTACCAATGATGAATAAATCGCTAATGAATCCACGTGGCGCATCTTTTCCAGATGGCAGCCGTTCCCTGTGATACACCTTAAATCCAGACTTTTGGATGTGGTTTGATCCAATGTGGTCGCACATTGACATGGCAACGAAAATGGGTAATTTTGCTACCATAGACGTATGTACATCAACCTGAATTTTAGAATTATTCCTATAATATTGGTGAAGCTTCATGCAACTTTCATCCTCGAAGCGATGGTTTTCTAGGACCTCATAAAATGAGTGCAATAATTAAATTCTGTCATTTCACATCCATTCATATTCCATAGGAGTAATGTGAGGACGGACAGTAGGAAATCAATTCCAGTGGATAAATAGGACCGGGTTTTTTAATTGGGATTTGCAACGATTAATTATGTCCACGGTATTTGATCGAAAGACCGACAAGGCCGCCCGGCAGGGATTATGCAAAATCGCTGCAATCGATTTTGTCCCATTCTTCGACAGCCCGTGGGACATCCCCCAGTCACCCAGCTAACTCTGAATGGTAAAATGCCAATTAATGTAATTAAAGGGGTCGTTTCAGGGATACACTGACATTTTGCACCAACAAATTGATGGAGACATAATTAACTAACTGACGGAAAAATTAATGCAATTTAGTTGCGCTTTGTTGCAGTATCCGAACAAATGCAGAAAGCAATGCAGATCGCGTAATTGCGGAACTATATCAGCCTGAACTTAACCAGAAATATAACCGCATTCATAACTAGTAAAAGCCAACAGAACCGCAAATACTTATTTGGGAAAGTTATATAAATTTGAGTCGAAAAATAGCCTTTTCTGAGGTTTGCATTATCATTTAAATGCGTAGATAAAATCCTCGGTGAAATTTTCATAATTGTTATAACTAAAGTCCTCTTCTCACAATTTATGTCATGCGACATATTAAATTTTAGTAAGATTCTTCACATTTTTCAATACGACAAAAATATCAGAAATCACTGTTGAAAGAGAGCCAGTCTAAAAACCTACAATTATACCATAAACTATTTGTTCTTATTATAAAGGAGTTTAGTTTGTTTATTCTGTTTGCTTGTTCGCACTAATCTCTGAAATATACAATTTTTAAAATTATTTTTGTGTTGGCAAAATTATACTTTGTCGTAGGCTATACATATATCATCACGTTACAAGCAATAGATACAGAGCAGTAATCAAAAATGTAAAAATTTTTAAAGAAAATCATATGCAACTTTCATTTTTATTTATAACATTTTACTTATAATCACCGTTTCAGAGTTTTCAGAATTTTTATTAAATCAAACTTATTTCACCAATGATTTATTTACTTGCTAACCTTGTTAATTGTTTGTATAATAAATCTACATTTGTTTTTTACAATGAGCTCTTAGAAGCTACTATCTTTTTTAATTTAATTTATTTTATTTATAAGTATGTATATCTCATCTTTGTTGGGCAAAATAAACCAACGATTTAGAAAAGAACCGAACCCTAAAAATAACTGAAACGATAATATTTAAAATAAAATAAATTAATTTAATTACCACGATGAGACTAATCTACTAAAAAAGCTTAAATGTTGAATTATGATAGCCAGTTATTTCAATTTTTAAGATCCTGTTGAATTAACAATAGGTACTCATTCTTAAAACTGCAAAAAAAATTAATAACTTGAAAAGAACTCATAGTTAATATGACATTATTCCACATTTAACTTAACCAGAACACATATGTATGTATGTAACTATTTTAAAAATGAGCCCAATAGTAAATCGAATCGAAAGGAGCTTACAAAAATCCTTTTTAAATAAAAATTCCTTAATTATGTTCCGAAAATCATTTCAGTAACCTTTAACTTCAATTAATTTTGTCGCTCACAATGTTAAAATAACTTGATAGGAAAATCCAATCGAAACATTTTGACGTTACGTGCGGAAAAATAAACTGCAATGAGAGGTAACTAAAATTAATTTTGTGAGAATTTTAGGAACTTTGTTAGGAATTTTTAAAGAAAAAGGGCTTTTATAAGCTCCTTTCTATTCGATTTGAACGAATTCAACAATCGGGTCCACTTTTTTAACTAGAGTTTAATATTCAATGTTACTAGAAATCAAGTTAGAGCAAAATTAATACGAAAAATCGTTAAAAGTAGTACTTTTAGTTTAAGGTATAAACTTTATTCCCCTACCAAATAATTCCCCACTCTCTCTGTATGGTTTATTGATGCCACAGTATTTTATACTTACATATGTGCATACATAGAAATCTCGAAATGTTTTGTTATTCTCTGTGAAATGCACGTATCAACGATTTACATATTTAAGTTTCTTCATTTTAATTATTTTATTTCCAGTATCTTTGCGGAATTATTTATAGATCATTATCATTTTAATTTTTTTCAAACACCAAAATATTACGTCTAAAGAAAATTGTGCATATTCATCATTTTTGATTGTTTCATCAAAATCGTCAAGATCTCAAATTTAGTTTAATCGGTTAATAATATTATAACATAAACTAAAAGCGCTACATAAACCTGAACTACGTTTTGTACAATCCGTTGTAGTATAAGAATTAAGGGAATTCCCCTATTTACATCAACAACTGCTGAGTGCAGCCTGTCTGACTGAACAACATCTTAGTCAGCAAGTATTTCCAAGTTATGTCAACACTTAAATAATACGCAAAAATATTGAATAAAATATCATCTCTCACAATTCCTATTAGTTTTATGATGCCCAATAAATTGTAGGTCTGAATGATGAACAAAAAACTACAAATCGTCGCAAAAGTTGTGCGGAAAAATAAAAGAAAGCCGAGCAAAAAACGTGAGAAAACATTTCGTAAATTGCGATAACGCCAAGAGATTCGCTCTTCTAGATTTACTTATATAAAATGCTTCTCCGCATGGAGCTCCAGTTGATAAGGGCAGAGCTTAAGATCACACAGTTCCCGTCGCAGATCTTGGAATGCAACGAATTCAGCAAAACCGACTTGTTTGGGTGCTCCTGCTGGCTCTGAGCTGGAGCAGGGGGTCTAGAGCACGGCCCCAAGGAAGCACCTTTGGTAGGTGAGTAGGCCCCTAAGAAGCCACCGGTTTAAGTTTCCTATGTCCTCCTTAGACCTGAACGGAAACGAAAAGTGCGTCGACCGGGACACGGGACATGAGCTCCTCGTTGGGGACGTCTTCCACAGGACCGGGAGGTGCATCCGGGTGCAGTGCCTGGGGGACTTAACCCTCTGGGAAGATAAGTGAGTATCAAAAACTTAGCCCTTCCGGCGTCTCAATTGGTCAAGATGATAACCGCTGAATGCCATCTTTAGGTGCAGTGCTCCCAATCTGGAGGGCGACTGCGTCGAGATTCCACCCGCGAACATAAATCTGCCCTACCCGAGATGTTGCCCTCGCTACGAGTGCCAAAAGGTCCTGGACAATGGCAACTTCAAGGAATTGCGAGTCCACGACCACTACGGCAATTTGTTATTAAAAAGTGTCACCCAACTGTTTACAATTACGCAGTACGATCAAAACAATAAGGTGACTTTCAATTAATTAGTTCGGTTTCCACATTTAAATTGCTTTTGATGAGCTCGTGTCCAGTTTTATCTGCCCAGCTTTGGTCACTGGAATTTCTGCGAATTTATTTATTGTCCAAAATTTAAGATAACCTAATAATAAGTGCAAAGACTAAACCTGATTCATTTAAATTGCAGCGGTACAGATTCACTTAGTTTTAAAGTGCGTGTTAGCGTGGAAACTAATTTTAAATTTCAGAACGACTACCATAATCGTACATATAGTGATTTTATAAGATCGTGTATTTGAGAAACCTTTTTCCGAAGGAAAATAAAATTTATGTCAATATCATAGAAAGGCTTTTGTAAGAACCACCTAAAAACTACATAGGTATTACAAGAAAATTATTTTAGTTCTATTTTCCCTTTTAAGGTGGCAATGGTACTGTATCGAATCTGTAAATTCGATTTTTTTATTCTGCCATTCTTTATTTTAAAGTATATGTACATATTCAAAAATAATTAAATTAAAATTCCTAATATAGACTGAATTGGGAATTAAAGTTGGGTTGACACTCCACTCGTACTAAAGATGCCGAAAAACTGTCATATCATATGACCCGGGACTAGACAGTTCGATGTAAATATCGATATTTAAATTAAAACTTTATTTTATATAAATCGTTTTTCTGGAAACGAGAATTTTAGACCTTGTCCCTGCCAATACTCGAAGACATAATGAAGCGACGTTTGTGTGCAACATATTTTTAATTTTACTTTTTTTTTATGATAACATCAAGGCTCATAATTTTATAAATTTTAAATTGTTCAATAGGATTTAGTATTGAGCAAATTAAATAGTAATTAATAATAATTAATAGTAATTAATAATAATAATTAATAATAATTAAATTGAACTACGGTTCCCCAGTTGGTCTGACGTAGAGCATAATATAATTAATGAAACCCAAAAACTTCATGCAATAATAAAAAGAAAAAATAATAATTTGACTAAACTTATACAAATGTATATGTATAAAATATGAAAAATTTCTCTGAAACAAAACATGATTTGCTAATAAACTTCAAACATGTTCGACAAGGTAAAATACTATTTATATTCTTTCTTGAAAACCCTTTAAACGCAAAAATTAGTGTGGTCAGAATTTCCGGCAGAGCATTTCTTCAATTCACCATGCTCGATAATAACTTAATATTTTTCACATTACTTTTAAAATTGTAATTGTAGAATTTTTATGATTCTTCCGTAAGTGAATAATAAATGGAATATTAATAAATGTTTAGTGATATAAATGGAATGTTTCAGTCGTAATGTGATTTAAGATATCTAAATCGATTCGTTTACATTAACAATGATCTCCGATTTCAGAATGGAAAAGAAAATTTATCTGGTTAAACAAAAATTATTACATTCATTTTTTTCCAATCGACATTATTTCAATAAAATAAAATTCGTCTTAAAAAATTAACTCCTATTACATTCAAATTAGTTGCATCTCGTGCCATAAATTAAATGAATCACAGAAACAAAATTCGTTGTAGATTTAAAATATGTTTTCCGCATAAATGCGATAGTCCTCAATTGGTCTCCTTAAAGATCGTTTTGTCTCGCTATCAAGTAATTGATATCTTTTAAACATTTTATGGAATATAAAACCATCATATGAATCATACTGCCGGTATTCATTTAGCCCACAAATCAAAAATGAGTCGAAATAAACCTGACGAAGTCGGAGGAAAACATGCGCCAACCAAAATCCACGTTCATCATATAATTCCGGAGGTGCAATATTTTCAAGTTTTTCATACGAAGCGTTTATTACTTCATAAATTGATAGAAGCATCACGTCAGCTTCTTCGGACGTTATTTGAAGTTCCTGAAAAAAACGATATAACTAACAAAATAATATTCAATAAGAATTAACTTACTTTAACTAAATAGGTCAGAACTAGAATAGAAACAATAAAAGCCTTATCTTGTACAGTTTTAAAAATTGCAGGTTTAACACAATTCTTCCTCGTAGAAACAATCCAGCAGAAGATTTTCAGCCTCTGGTCATCCAAATTCGCATTTTCTTCTTCAGTCACATCATACCCCAGTAAAATATTTAGTGGAGGTATCTTAAAGTCAGGAAATATTGGAGTCGTTATCCGCTGCTGGTAGGGCTCTTCATGGCTTGGCTTTAAATAAATTATTCTTTCGATATTTGCACGACTTTTGTGGTAATCGGTAATTCCCATTTGTTTTCGGATAATTGGCAAAGCTAGATCACAATAGGGTCGGACGTCTCGAATTGATAAATCTATATAGGTTTGGTGGATAAAAATAGGCCTGTCTTTCTCCAAACTGTATACAATATTCGAAAATGTTTCTTCAGTATGGTTCTTTAACCACTCTGGTGTGGTCTCTATAATTTCATGATCCTGTAAAAATACATTATTGGGATTTCTTCAAGAAGTTGGGAAGCTTCTAATTTTTCGGAAAAATCTCCATAAAAGAATATTATTTATTTTCATTCTCATCTGAATATAATGTAGACTTGCCCAATACGGAAAATTTTTCTCTCTTGATGCTTAAAATAATCATTTGCAAATTTTTCCAGATATGTGAAGTAACGTTAGTTTTTTAGTAATAAAATATTTATTCTTGTGCCAAATTTTACGTTTGAACGTCAGATAGTCGAATCGAAATTATATTTTTACGAAAATGATTTATAGAGCCCAAAAATACTATTTTATAGTTACTAGGTATAGTTATAGGTACAAGTATATTTTTATATATAAATAGGTATCCATATGAGTCAGCTAAGCTCAGAATCGATACGTAACATATGTAGATAAGTACCTATTCAATAGAAACGATACGTAGGATTCCAAATAACGATTTGGAATTTTTCACAAAACATAGCCATAACCTTGCATATAATTTTTAAATTTCAGAAACTATCTTTATTGCTGAATCGCTGTTTCTTTTTCGCATTACCCCTTAAATATTTTCATCCATACATTTATGTATTATATCAGGAAGAAAACTGTTTGCTTTTCATTTTTGCGTGCAAAAACGAGTTAGACTTATACCAAAATAACATTCTGAATTAAATTTATCTGACTAAAAGCACAATTCTTCCTTACAAAAACACTTAAGATTAACATCCAAAAAATTAATAAATAATTTGTTGTTTACTCGGAGACAATTTAAAAAAAATTAAGATTTTCGATATTTCGGATATTGTGACTGAAGGCAATTAATATTCGAGCTATTTTACAAGAACGAAACTATAGGTATTTTCTTAAAAACATACATAGATCTGGAATTTCGGTTACATAGTATATAACCAAAAGAAATGCAGCTATTATTGTGAAAGTTTGCATTTAATTGTTATGTAGATGTTATAAATATATACATTGTACATATTATATAAAATTAAAGATAATACTCACATAGCTGTGGTACTCCAACGATGCGTCGACCATATCTGTCGCTTCCTCAACAGTACAAGAATTGTATCCATCATCATACAAAATACAAACTAGGTGTAGAAACTCAGCCTGAGACAGTGGTACTCCATATGGAAAATTATTTCGAATAAATTCAGCGATTTTATCTACTGCTTCCCCAAACTTTCTTTTGAAAAGCTAGAAATGACGACATTTAAAATAGTTTTCTTTTAAAAAAAAAATAACTTTATTACCATAAGTCTTTCTGGCTTAATCCAGTCATTTCCCATTAATGTTGAAAGTATTGGCATCTGTGACTCCTTTAAATTAAGAGTCGTTCGAAGTGCTCGTTTGTCCCAAGCTGTAATTGTGTAGGACTCAATGTCAATTGTATGTGGCACCCAAATAGGCCAATCTCCTGGCATTATTAAGAAATCTGAATCCATAGTTATAACTGCAACTGCTTGAATTTTCGTAGCATATGCAGCACAGTCATTATCGCATTCATTATGAAATGATAGGAAAACCTCGCCATAATTCTTCGCAATCCGCCTAAATACTTCATATAAACAAAAGGAGTTGTAAATTTCGTACGAGATATCTATTGGTTCATTTTTTTTTAACTTCGCAAATATTTCGCAATGCCATGCATATTTTTTGTTAACTCGTTTGAGCCAAGCTGTCATTTTTTCCTCTCTTATTTGACCATCATCGAAAAAGACTAGGTCAGTTCCCATGCTTTTAAGCTTTCTAAAAAACATTTCCATTCTTTTTTGATTTACATCCATCCGACCTCCAGAATAGATTTCATCATTATTTTTCAGGAAAATTCCTAGGATAAGACTTAAATCGAAAACAATTGTTGGCATCCGCCCAGGATTTTGGCTGTAAAATTAGAGACGATAATAACAATAAAGCATTTACTCTAACCAATACTTAAAATTTATAATCTCATTTTATACAATACTTAAAGCTAGCAAAAGAAAATTAAATTTTATTTGTCTACTGCAAGATGTTGTCGGTAATTTAGTACATATTTTTACAAATTTAAATTACATATAATTGTCTCTTAGTTTTCTAGAAAAACGTGATTGTTTGGCGTTAGGCACACAATGCCCTAAAGAAAAAGTATTAGTTTCCTTTATGGAAAGTATAAATAAAGCTTTCCTAAAATTCGGCTTTACATATTTCGTTTCCTGAAAAGAAATATGTAAATCCACTTCGCCAACATTTCCATAATCCTTTGGTTTTATTTGAGAAACCAATGGGATACTGTACTGACTTATAATTTTGCTAAAACTTTATTACAGATACTATTCATATGTTTGAAAATTAAATTATAATTATTAATAGAATATTTTGGAGTAAACTACTCGCATTTGGCCTTTTGATTTTCCTGTGCTTTTTAATATGTATATAGTATAGTAGTATAGTATAGTATATTATTAATACATTTTTTCAAAATTGTTGTACAGCTCATTCGCTTGCAGATATGTACATAAAGAGGAAATTGTCATCACCATTTTCTAAGAAAATTCAGAAAAAATTTAATGGCAATTAAAATGATGTCCTTAAAATTTATTTTATTCTTACATTACATTTCATATTGCAAGTAACTATGTAGTTTAGGAAAAAAACAAAATTCTAAAAACATTTCCGCTCCTTTTGAACAAACTTGTTTGTTCTATAAAATTCGGAAACTTGAGACTAATTAAACATTTTAGTAAAAATTGCAGGGAAGATATTAGTAATTGTCCGAGTGCTTTGCCACGAATTATAAAATTCTTTCACAAGACGCATTTTACATATGCACTGCAACAAAACAGTCGAGTTTCCGAAGCTCCCAAAAGATTATGATAAAAAACAAAAGAAAATGTTTTTCCATTCCATTCTTTTAAATAGTACATAATAATAAATTAATTGGCATTAAAAAGCGGCCCAGCCAACTAGTTGTACCAAAACTAAGTAAACGAAGTTACTCACTTTCTCCATTTTTCGATCTCCTCTTTAATGTTGACCCTGTAAGATCCTGAGGGGCATATGTTGATGAATTTTGATAAATAAATAACCATCACTTATCACTTGACCAACAGCGGAATAAATAATTTATGTTACAAACGCTTCTTGTCTCAGTACAAGCATAAAATAAAAACAACTGAAGCGCCGCACTATGCACCAGAGCTGAACGGACGACTAAACTCATTTGAACAATTGAAATCCGAACTGCGAAGATCCTCAACGCTCAACAGGATCGGGCAACGGACCCAAATATTCAGTATATGTAAAATTCTTGGTACTGCCCAGACACAGGGAAACTGCAAACAAACTCTTCCCGATATCAAAGAAAAAACTGCGTATAACTCCACACATAGGTCTGAAACTGTTTTGAGTAAGAGCAACTTCCTAGGAATTTAATATTTATGCCTCTTCTGCAGAGTACGCAGCTACGAAACCAACGTAAAAATCTCAACATATTAGGAAATTTCTGCTAAATTTTATTCCCATTGAATTATTTACTAGAATTTAAGAATTTCCTGATAAAACGTTGTAATTTTTTGAATCTAACAGTTTTTTTCTATTTTCTGGTACATTTATTTAGAAAACCCAATAAGAAAAATAGAAAAAGTTAAAATTAATTAACAATAATAACATTCGTGAATTTCGTCACTTGCAACGTTTTTCCAGGGAGATCTTCAATTGTTGTCGATTAAGCGAATTCTGTATCGATAAAATAAAACCTATTCAATATAATTGATTCGAATAATCACAATAATTCATTCGAATCTTGTTTTCGATTATGTAAACAAAGTACGGTATTTAATTTATTGACTTAAAATGTTTACATATAAATTATTGTAGGCAGTATTTATGTATACAAATTTATCTGCAATCTGCATACATGGGTCTATTCTATTTTCATGAAAAATTTATATTGTGATCATTTTACTTTTAGTAGGTACTACATATATTTTTTAAAAGGCAAGTTCGAAATATTACAGTGATGGATATAAATGTCTTAATTTCCTCTAATATTATTGCAAATTCATTGATTTGTTGTTCGAATCGTCAGTTTTTTTCCGAAAATTTTAAAACAGGCAGTACTCTCTTACGAATATTAAAATTTAAACATCGATTTATGTATGTAAGGGTATGTTTAATAGAACTTCGCTATAGTAATTGTACAATCGAAAATCACTATACGGACTCGGTGATGAAAAACTATAAGTTTTAGTGACATAATAACAAGAAATGATAATTTAACCAGAAATGATAATGTACCATTACATTTTTAGATTCATTACTTAATTTTAAAGAAAACGCACCCATAAAACCGGAAAACTTTAAGTTCTCCAATATTGAATCAAGACGAACGATGATATGAGTAACTTTAAACCTTAATATGTAGCATAAAAACCTGTGTTGAAAGTAAAATTTCCTGCAAATTTAAAATTTGACCAATAATTTTGGACGATTGCATTTTAGAGCAAGGCCGCTAATTTTATAAACATATCTCCATAGCCGTAATTTATAAAAATTGCCGAAATCTGTATGTTTATAACGTTTTTACTTAACTTCAAAGTTCGGATTGATGTGTACTGCCCCAACTGGTACTGCGTTCACATCTTTTCCAACAGATGTCTCTGCTGGCAGTTGAAAGTTCAGAAATTGACAGAAAACAAAACCGGCTGACGACGGTGCCCTTGGCAGTTTTGTGGTGTCCGTTTTGTGGGTTGTTTGTTGATTGAATTCGAAGAAATTTGTGTTTATAGAGGATATTTGTTTGGTTATTGTGGGTTTTTATAACCAAAACACATCGATTTATATAGCACGAAATTTGCGGTAACGAATTTATAATCTTTTTCAGCCCAAATAGAGTGAATAATTTGGCCAGTGGAGGTAGAATAGTCTCCTCCCAGAAGACCAATGCAAAAGTATTTTTCGGGGAAGTACCCGATTATGTTGATGCTACGAGATATGTCGTGAATAAATGATTACGTACATTCCATAGTGCTTTATGAGATACGTATACTTGAAATATCAAATAATTTCATTTATTTATGCATTCCCTAGAAACTCTGCTTTTATGACCGGAAGTTAGCGCTCAAATGTTTTGATATTTAAGATACTTTTTGAGAAGGTGTCGGTAACTTGAGCTTATTTTAGAAATTTGATAGAAAATCAAATATGAGGTAAATTTCTATGTGGAGATAACTCGACCGAAGTCCATTTTAAGATACCAATTTATAAAGGAAAACATGAGGGAATATCCGAGTAGTTCCCGCCAATTTGTAAATAATAAAAAGTAAATTTTCCAAGAGAATTTTTTTGAAAAGGTTGAACATAGTTGCGAAATATAGAATTTTAGACTATTAATACGACAAATAAAAATATACTTTTAATAATTTTGTTATCTCATTACTGATAGTTTGCTCTGTAAAAGTTCAGCCAGGAAGTGAAATTGGTTTGCAAAATATTGCGAAATTTAAAAGCACAGTAAAGTAATGCATTTGCATGTTGTAAAAGTACAGGAGAGAGATGCAAGTAAAACTGAATTCATTCCCATTTAAAAACTTCTCTTATGGGTAATTTATTTTCGACTATAATGTAAATTTACTCTTACATGTAGGTATTTAAACTGGGAACTGAAAATGAATTTAGTCCTAATCATAAGAGAGCCTAAAAATTAAACGAAACAGTTTAATATTCATTTATTTTAAATGATAATTCAAAACAAAACAAGTTGATTAATATCATGCCACGCTAAAAACAAATGAAGGTTCAAATAAATGCATTTCGTTTGCACTTTGTACAATTTATAAATAAATATTTTATTTATTGTTTTTTTGAATATATATTTAAATACTTCAGTTCAATAAATATACATTTTTTTTTCATCGATTTGATGTGTTACATTTTCTTGGTACAATCTCGAAAGCATATTTATTTAATTTAAGTCCATATTTACTTAAAACTTCAAGTTATTCTTTTATATTCGAGCATAAAATAAATTAAACGCGTGAGCTGTCACTACAATATAAATCAGAATCAGTCCGCTAGAAATATTGGATTAGACAGTTCTTAATAAATAGTTATTTAGCATGTGTACTTCTATAATATTTTCCTTGTACACTAGCATGCATTCACGTTTTAAATTAATAAAAATATTCCTGCAGAGAATTGCCGAACTATTTGTCTAACTGCCCAATTATTCAATTTACATCTCAAATAATAATTGCAGGGGATGTTTATTTAATATAACGCTCGATTATGTTTTGTACTGCTGTTGTGGGATTAAATAACTATTAAAAACTTCTTATATTACTAGCTACATTTTACTGCCAAAATTAATTTAATTATCGTAATAATTTTTGAATTTTCAAAGAATTTTCAGACTACAATTTCGTAATATCGACTCCCGAATAATATTTTATTCTAATTTAAATTCATTGCTTCGAAAATGTAATATTGCTATAAACATCACAATGGATAAAGATTATACAAAAATTATTCTGTGAAAATAATTTTGCAAAATTAACAAACCCATGTTAAATGCAAAACCTGCGGAGCTCGATGTGTACTCGCACTTGGTCGATTTTTATTTTGAATTATTCCTGAACTTTTAAGATTCAAAGTTATTTCATTGTGTGATTTTTGAACAGTCGAGCACGTTCGACGAAAATTATTTCAAGAATATTATTAAGATATTAAATTTTATATATGAGATCTGGCCGAATTACATTAATTGCCAACGTCCCTAGTAGTAGTAGTCCTCTACGTAACCTGCTTTTGCGTGTTTCTTTATTATAAATTTGGATGCCGTTCATAATGTTTACAAGATATCATACGTTTTTGCGCAGTGGTTATTTAAATATACTAAAGTACAAAGTCATGTAGAAATACATACATATCTTTGTCACAAAATATAATTTTATAAGCAATATCTGCATCTTTGTAAACTTTTAAAACTTCAAAACTTTAAATATATTCTTTCTTACAAAGTGCAACAGTAAATTTTCCTGAGTAGTGGTGCAGTTCAAGTTTATTCAAAATGGTCAGATGTTTGTTCCAATTCATTAATAATAGGAAACTTTGTTATAAAGGCGCCTATGAGGTGAGCATTGAGGCGGAAATCGAAAAGTACAGAACGTAAGTATGAAAAAAGTTAGTATGTATGAAAAAAGTTAGTGAAACATTGCTTAATTTTGTTAATAATACTTAATTTTTATAAAGTAGCCATATAAACTTTTTGAAGCATATTTAATAAGGAATCTTGATCATTGCATGTTTTAGAATAACATTATCGCGAATAATTTTGATGAATTGACTAACGAATACTTCATTTCAGAAATAATCCCGGACAAAAGGCCACAATTGTGTTCGATTTTGTGGGTTGTATAACAATTTTCATTAAATCTACTGAAATCCTTTCCGGAGGACGTGTAGATCTATGTCGGAAGAGAATGGAAAATTTTTTGGGTAAATTAAGAGACATGAACGTTGATCTAGTGTTCTTTGTCGATGGCCAAATTAAAGAAGATAAATTTCCAACTTGGTTACAACGAGTCAATTACAAATATGAAACCCAGTGCGAAATATTTGAGAAGATAAGACAAGGAGAACCTGTAGACATGCCGTATAATGGCCAGAGTTTGTTTTGTCTCTACGATGTATTTTTACGGATTGCTAAAAATTATGGAAAAATGTTTGTATCTTTGCACAACGAATGCGATTTGGACTGTGCGGCATATGCCATGAAAATCCGAGCGGCTGCTGTGATAACCAGCGACACAGATTTTTTAATAATGCCCGGAGACTGGCCAATTTGGCTTCCAGCCACTGTTGATCTTGAACGCCTTAGAGTTACAGCATGGAACAAGAAAAGTCTTCGCGACGCTCTGGAATTGAAGCAATCGCATTTACCAATATTTTCCATACTATGCGGAAACGACTGGATTAGTAGAGAACGAGTAATGGTAAGGCAGTAATTATACAAAATTACAATTTATTAAAACGTTTTATCATTCCAGCACATCTTTCAAATGTTGAGAGGTGGAGTATTCCAACAAAGAGTGGCAGAGTACATTCGAAGGAATTTTCCTCGGGGAGTACCACTTTCAAATGATGAATTTTTGAATCTTGTAAACCTTATTTATAATAATGGACAAAATTCCTGCACTATGGAGGTGGCAACGAATCTGGTCAAGATGTCCTTGCGATTCTATAGCTATGTAAGTATAACATTATTATATAAATTCAGAATTTCTATAAAAATATATGTTAATTTGAAGGAGTATGACCAAATTCCTTAAACAGTTGATACTGGTATTTTTTTATTGTTCGTCACTGATCACAAATATAGTCGTACACAAAAGATTAAGACCACTACTATTTTTTACAACATTTCCACTTTAAGAACCTCAATATTAAAAGATCACAAATTTATTAAACAGAAAGTATTAGTGTTCGGGTCGGATACGATATCGTGATTTTTAAAATAGCGACCACGAAAATCTCGCCTATTGAAATCTCGTCTTTACTCATAACGATTAATAAAAATCTCGACTTACCAAAATATAACTCAAAATCTCGGCTATAAAAAATCTTGAACAATAAATAAAAACAATATTATAAGTAAAAATAATATTATTTTGTTATATGCAATTGTCTCCCAACGGATTTTGATGACATTTTGTGGGAACCAAAATATGTGTTTAGGTCTCTTGTACTTCACAAGATATTTAACTGCAAATTGCATCACATTCCTACTACAAATTGCGGAATTATCTTAAATTAACGTTGCCTCCACCTTTATATTGTAAAAAAATTCTTGAAATTAACTAATCAAAAGAATATATATATTTTGACTTATCAAAGTTCAATTTAAGTTTATTTAAAAATAAAAATTCTAAAAATGGTAGAAATTTGTTGAGATTATTTGAGGTATTTCTAATCGAGATACCTCAATCTCATCAACATTGTCGAGATTTTTGCTCGCTAATAAAAATGAGCTGTGCAAAAATTTAATATCAACTAGATGTCCTAGATTATCTGGCAATTTTGTAGTTTTATACTACTATAAAACAGTAATTAAAAAAGAACAAACCAGTTAATGTACTCTTTGAATCACTCTTTCGATAACGTCGTTTACTTCAATTTGGAATTTGCTATAGTAACGTTGAATATGAAGCAATAAATTGAGTTTCAGGTAACATCACGAATTTTGATGAAAAATTTTAGGAATGTAAGTTCAAATATCACTAGTATTTCCCACGATATTTAAATTTAATAATAATAATAATGTATAGTTTCCAAAAACTAAAAAAACACGCTTTTAATAGTAACGCACCAAAAAGCAAAAAAAAGGGCGTCCGCCATATTGGGTTTAGAATTACGTCACATCATCTTATTCTACTCGTCAAACCCTTTTATTTAATGCCCATATCAAGGAGGATTTTTTAAATGAATTTATAATATTATTTCGTCAAAAAGCTTTCTGTTGTTTTAAAATAATATAAATATTAACGTAAATCCTTTTTTTGTCATAAAACTTTGCGATATTTTAAAATCGAGATTCTTAAAGCAGAACTGCTCCAAAAACCAGTGGTGATCTTAAACTTGTGTCCTCTCTATAAGCGTGTACCTTTTCAAGAAAAATTCTAAACTCGATATTGTTTCGTAGCTTATTTTCACAATTCCGTTTGACGGCAATAAAATCCATATTAATTAATATTTTGAAGTGACTTCTTAGCTGACATTAAATGAATAGT
This sequence comes from Eutolmus rufibarbis, assembly GCA_963920795.1. Classification (NCBI taxonomy): domain Eukaryota; kingdom Metazoa; phylum Arthropoda; class Insecta; order Diptera; family Asilidae; genus Eutolmus; species Eutolmus rufibarbis. Next base: position 38,049,917 of record OY987206.1, on the reverse strand, counting down.
GTGAAACGCGTGGAGTGGAAAGATTGGGTGAGTGGAATTTTTGTTGTGAAAATTAATTAAATCAGGTGATGGACTATCAAAATCGAATTTTCACAAAAGCTAATACTATTGAAAATTTTCGGAAATACTGATTTTATATGTGGAAAAATGAGCCACGATTGAAAATTGGAAATTGGGCTTTTTGAGGAGGCTGATTTCAAATTGATTGTTAAGATTTATGAAATCATGATGGTAGATAGTTCGTTTAAATTTTATAGAAATTTCATGAAAATTTAAAATTGAGATTTTTTCGGGGCCTGCAAAATATGTTTAAAGGTAACGAAATGGGGGGAAGTAGATACATACATATATATTGTCAGTTTTTTTTATGAATTCAATATGGCGAACGGCTTCTAAACTTTACGGTTGGATATTTGGGCGACGATTATCTTGAAATATGTTCCCGTAAAAATTTAAGAAAGCTGACTCAAATCTAAAACGAAAATCCATAATTACTAATCGATGGTTTAGTTAGTTGTTATATTTTTAAAATTACAAATAAGTTTCAAGTGAAACGCGTAACTTAATTATGTTTTTAATCATTGCAGAACGATTATAGCAATCCAGTAACCACTCCAGACTGGCTAAGAAAACACGTTGAAGATACGTCTTCCAATGTTATATACATTCTAGTGAAAGATCTTCCTATTATCGTTCATCAGTCATTTATAGATTTATCCAAAAAGGACGTCCGGCCCTATTGTGATTTAGCTTTGCCAATTCTCCGAAAACAAATGGGTGTTTCTGATTACCACAAAACCCGGGAAAGAAAAGAAAGAATTATTTACTTGAAGCCAACCCATGAGGAGCCCTACCAGCAGCAAACAACGACTCCAATATTTCCTGATTTCGAGATACCTCCACTAAACGTATTACTGGGGTATGATATGACTGAAGAAGAAAGTGCTAATTGGAGGGATAAAAGGCTCGAAATATTTTGTTGGATAATTTCTACAAAAAGGCGCCGTGTTACACCTGAAGTTATAAAAGGAGCAAAAGATAAGGCTTTTATTGTTTCTGCACTTGTGCTGGACTATTTGATTAAGGTAAGTTTTTTTTTTTAGTTGCTTCCATTTCAAATTAAAAATTTATTTTTATAACTAGTGTTAAGAAAATTGTGGTCCTTATGGGACTAATTTTATTTTATTTTCAGGAATTTCAAATAACTTTTGAGGAAGCTGACGTGATGCTTCTTTCAATTTATGAAACAATCAACGCATCACAAGAAAAACTTGAAAGTATTGGACCACCAAGTTTGTATGATGAGCGGGCATTTTGGATGTCACAAGTTTTTCTCCGCTTGCGCCGACTTTATTTGGACTCTCTTATGCTTTGTGGACTTAACGAATACCGGGATTGTGATTCGTACGATGGATTCATATTTCATAAAATGTATATGAAGTACAAGACATTGGACAGTGACATCAAACGGTCACGCAGAGAACCTATTGAGGATCATCGCATATATGCGAAAATTATATTTTAAACTTATTCAAAATTATTTTAAAACAGAAACAGAATCCTTTCATCGAAAAGATTTTATTTCAAAGATTGTTTGTTTTCATATTTATCATTATATATTGTTAACATTTACTTCATATAGAATTGTTAAATTTTGTTTAAAATGTATATTAAAATGTTTATCAAAAGCAATATTGGGCACAAAAATTGTAAAATTTGTATAAAAAAATTAACTAAATATTTTATAGACGAAAAAAATGTTTCTTCCAGTAATTTTATCCAGTACCAATGTAAAGTACTTTTATCACTAATAATGTTCTAAAAGAATATTTACAATTCAATTGTATTATATGTATTCAAAAGATGCACATAATGTGCAGGTGTACCTTTTTGTGTCCCAAGCTGAACATAGTAACATAATGCCTTATAGTTAGATTTTGTATTGCAGTCAAACGAATAAAGGAGTGATTTATAAATTCCTTGTTTTTTTTTAACCAATAACGAATTTATAACTTCTATAAATTCGGTATAAATTATAACCCCTAACAACATCCTATTATCAGCCTTTAAAATGTTAAGTATCAGTATCTGGACTTTAAAATTCCAGTTAACAATTTTAAGTTGTAAATCGAGCTCAAGTACCAAAATATGAGAAAGAACCCAATTTAGCACCCTACACCATAACCCATCAACTATCATATTAAAAGTTAGTTATTTTTGATGTTTTAAATGTTCTTTGTTGAGTTATTGTTATTATTAATTATATCATTGGGGGCGATTTTGCATACGATAATTAATTATTTTTCCTCTCCTCAGCAAAATTACTAAAAATTTAAAGTATTTTTGCTCAACTATGAATTATTCCCAAATATATAATAGGTGTATAAGAAATTTTAGAATTTACTGAATGAAATAATGAGATTTAAGTTATCGTTTTTAAGTTCTCAAAACAATTTTAATTGAAATATTCACCTGTTAGATAAAAAAGAAACAAAATAATGAAAGTATAAATTTTTTTCATTTTATTGTTCATTCTACATTTACAATTTGGTTTTTTCTCTACTAATAATCGATTATTTCATATTCAGTGCCGTCGCCGTGCTCGCAGGTATAAATTCGCCTACAGCACTCGGGAAAAGGTGCATTTGGATTAATCGATCGTCCACGTTCGCATCCTTCTAAACTGCTGTCTATGCAACTGGAAAATTCAAATAAAATTGTAAAGTACTTTTAGATTTTTTTAATAGTCATAAATCTTACTTGTGCCCACTTATCCATCCATTTGGAGAGCAAATCAATCGAAAACAGCCAGGTGGATTTTGCACTTCACCAGGCTCATAAGGGGTTTTCCTGTAGTAGCACATGCCAGGAAAATCTAATTTAATGTGAAATTTGAATTTTTAAAGTATATTTTAGTACTCAAAATTAAATTTGTTTTAAATACCTGGATGGGAAGTATTTTTGGACCATGTGCCAGCATTACAAGTGCCTACAATTATTATGAAAACTAACGAAGCTGTTAATGCCTTCATCTTTTATTCTCTCGCGCCAGATTCCAGAAATGGAGTATTCAAATTAAGCAGGGGGTGTCGTTTTTATACCTAGAGGTGTGATCAAATTTCCAGTTCTATCAACTTATTTTGTTAATTGAGCCATTTCTGTTTACACTATGCCGAATCAGGTTTAGAATTAAATTTTAATAAATCGCTTATATCTCGGACTATTGTTAAAGAAACTTGTTCGGTTCGATTTATGAGAAAATTTTCAATAAAAGAAGTGCGTTGCAGATGTTCTTCTAATTATTTTTTAGAAGCATTATAATTTATTGCACGTTTTATATTATAGACTAATTAATCTAATTTTAGATAATACTTCATCTTAAGGTATTTCATTAATAATCTTCTATAGTGTACTCAGATCCGTCACCGTGGGTGCACGTGTAAGAACGCTGGCAGCACACCGGGAAGGGTCTGGTTTTATCCACATACGAGCCTCGGACACATCCTGGTAAGTTTGCAGATAGGCACCTTTTTGAAAATTCATTATTTAAATTTAAGTTTTACATTAAAATTTATGCTTAATGACTTACGTATGTCCACTGATCCAACTATTTGATCCGCATATGATTCTTGTGCAAGTTTCGTGCAAGTGATGTTCACCTGGGGGGTAAATTGTTCCTTTGTAAACGCACATACCCGGATAAGCTGGAGCAATAAAAAATTTAATATTAATTGTTAAAATAAATATTACAATATTTTTCAAACCTGAATCAGTGGCGTTTTCTGACCATGTTGTCGCATCACAAACAACTGCAATTATGAGAAATACACTGATTCCAAAAATTACTCTCATTTTGTAGACAGAAACAAAACTTCCTTATGTTTATACTAATTAAAAAATCTTTCCTGTCTCTCTAACAAATTCGAGAAATTGTGGGTGCTCCAACGCTATTTATACAATTCGGTGGATGCCCAAATGGTAATTTATTTATCTCATATGATTTGTGCAAAAAAAGTGGCTTGTGTCTGAGAAGTGTACTCAGTCTTAAGAACTGGTTGGGACATTCCATTATGTTTGGTGATGGAGGTGTTTATTATTGTTGCAAAAACTTGAATTTAAAATCCATTAGTAGCTCGTGTTTCACTGACGATTTAAATAAATTAAATTTTAAGACGTTACCACAAATGTAATTGGCCGAATTATTGTTAATTTACATTTTGTTTATCCCGACGTGCATATTTTCTTTTGTTCAAGACGAAAAAAAAAAAAATTCAAAAATTTCTCGACACATAAAATTCATTCAAAATTTACAATTTTAAGAGAATCACATTTCCATTGCATCAACCTAAAAATAGTTTACATTTTTAGACCGATTTTATGATACTATAAAAATGATGCATATTAAAATGCGAAGATTAGACGTAAAAAATTAGTGTGACTAACTTCAGCCGGTTAATTATGCAAAACACCTCTACATAAGCAGCTAGGTGTCTGGCATGAGTGAATTTATTAGAATTTAAATGAAAGTAAAACTGATATTCTTTTTATTATGGAATTAATTTATGAAAAACTTGATTCTACGGATGGCGGTACAGCGACAAAATCGTTGTCAATATTTTGATTGTACCTCATAATTAGTTTGACCATCAAAGGAAGTAGCTGATTGATCTAAACTGATTTTAAAATTTTTAAAAATGAAAGCGTTTATATTGTGCGGCCTCTTTTGCTTTTGCATTTGCCAAGTTTTTGGTGAAACCTTTTCAATTAATGGAACAGATCCTCGTAAGTTATTTTAGTTAATATTTTTGTAAGAATTAAATATTTTACTAATACATTTTTTATAGAACATCCTGGAATGTGCGTTTATGAGGAAGAAGTTTTCGCCCCAGGTGAATATAAATTACAGAAACGATGTGTTAAATTTATTTGCGGAAGTAATGGATGGATTAGTGGACATAGGTAATTTCCTTATCATAAATATAACACTAAAATATATTTAAATTATAGACATAGAATTGGTCAATATTCCAAAATTTAAGAAAATTCGAAAAGTTCTTGCTCAATTCGCCTACAAAAATTTTGCTACATGTTTGCCCCAATTAATCTTTAAATATTTAAAAATTTGTAAATTATTATTTATAAATCATTTCAGCTGTGTCCCCCAACAAATAGAGGGTTGCAAAGCAGGTGAATTATCTGGCGTCCTGAGACCCTTCCCGGATTGTTGCAAACGAAAATACAAATGCTATAATGAAGTCTATGGTGATTACATTATCGAAAGTTTTTAAGATTTAAAAATTCAGTGGTTTTATAATTCAATTTGTGTTATATTTTATATATTTTAATAAATATTTTTTACAAAACAGTTTGTGGAAGTTAAAATTAATAAGCTTATTTGTACCCTCTTACACAAGGTGTCCTTTTTTCTGAATAATAACAAAAGTAATTTTCTTCTTACATAAGACGCTTAAAGTATGTAATTTTGAAAAATTGTATTATACTTCAAAATGAAAATTCAGTTATTTTAAGACTGAATTATTTTTTCCACTTTTATGTTTCAAATTCAAATAGGAAGTAACAAATTTTTTGGCTAAAATGTGTTACTCTCTCCTTCCTGATAAAAAATTATAGTTATAGATCAAAGGTGGAAAACAAGGATGCAGGATTTCCTTTCAAAGAAAAGCTAGCAGTCCTCGACATTTATCTGCAAACTTCAGAAAAATGCCCTTTCTTGGAAATTTCAGGTAGTTTCATCTGTCCAGAATAGAATATTCTTTTCCAAATCTTCTTAGACATTAAAATACAATAAAAATGAAGTCTCAAAATTTATTCAGTAATCAACAATTCCGTATTCTGTTCCATCTCCATGTGTACAAATGTAGTTACGTCTACAACATTCCGGATATATTTGCTTTATGTCAATTTGTTGTCCACGAAAACATCCGGGCAAATTCGATACGATGCAACTAGTAAGACACATTAAAGGTTCATTACAGAAGTCCGTTTTTATAGAAAATTCACTTACCCATGTCCACTAACCCATCCATTTGGAGAGCAAATCAGCCGAATGCACCGAAAAGGTATTTGAAATTCTCCAGGTGGATAGGCATTGCTATCGTAATAACACATCCCAGGATAGTCTGGAATTGGTATTATTTTATTTTTTATTGGTATAATTTTATTTTTTATTATACATACTTGGATCACTGGCATTAACTGAAAATGTTTCAGCACCACAATATGATGCAACACTTACAAAAACTAATAATATAAAAAATGTCTTCATTATTAGAAAAAAATTTAAAACGAAAATTGCGTTTAATCGGAAAGTTATTTCTATACAAACTAACTGATATGTGTGAAAAATGAAATCCCCTTTTATACATTTTGTTTATTGATTTTCAAAATCTACAACAAAAACAAATCGTTCACCTGTCTGTTAATTTCCATAATTTAATAATGAATTTTTGCACAAAAGAATACATGTTGTGATTTTTAAAAGATCATTTGATTTTTGCGTAGTGAAGAAGTGAGAACATCACAATTCTGTAGGCTTCTAGTTTTGCTTTATTTTTTTATAATAATATTAAAACTAGAACAATAACAGTTTAAAAAAAAGTGGAGAGAAATAACAAATCGGCAGAATTTCAACTTTCGATAAGGCTGATTTCAAAACTACTTAAATAAAAATAAAAGCTGATTATTGAATAACCATCGACCTAATAATTTATTTATGATATGGGTGAGCATTTGATTGATAGTGGGTAATAAAATTATAAAATTAAAACCATTTTAACCCGTTATTTTGCATTAAAATCGACCGGCAATCACTTAAAATAGCGTTAAAATACATAAGTGGAAAAACCACTAAAAGAAGCATAAATCTTGTCATTTTCTGGTGACGACTACTTGTCTTCGAAAGCAGCAGTGGTGGATTATATAATCGTCCCCAAATAGCTGTTTCTTTTTATTTAAACATAGATATACATATTTATTAAACACAAAACCTGAATGCGATCTCAAATTTCGTTTCAAAAACTAGTTATAAACTGCACCACTATTCGTTATTCGCAAAAGGACGGCTAATTCGTAACTATAAAAAGGTGTCTCTCTGTCTACGTACTTATATTTATGCATTATACACATGTACATATATATATTAGCACATGACTATTTATGTTTCCTCTTACAAACAAAATTGTAAAATTCATATCCATTTTAAAAAATGGATCTTTGTTTCGCTAAGTCCTGCACTTATGTTAGACTTGATGAACAATTTTAAAAATATAAGTGAATCAAAAAAAAATTTAAATATAGTATTTTTTCGGTAGAATATAACGAACACAAATATCTCACAAAAAAAAAAAAACAATCATTTCCGTAAAAAAGGGCCAAGTACGTTTTTTTTATTTTGCAATTAGACTAATTTTTCAGGATGTATGTTGAGTAAAATTACAATTACTTTTCAAAGTCGGTTATTCGCTTTAATGTTGGACTTGGCTATACTTCAAATCTTACGATTTTTCAAGGCCAAGGCTTCACGTCGACGTCGAAACTATCTAATAAAATTATTTTTGTCGGGATTCTAGCTCGGAAGAATAAAAAAAGTACAATAATTTTGGTTTCGGAGTCGAATTCAAATAAGATGTAAAACCTTGGATCCCATTTACACTATTTTGGGCCTGAGTCAATTTCATGAGCGTTTTCTATCATGAAAATGAGACTCTGTAGAACATTCTTTACATAGTACCAAAGAATTTACAATATAATATTATTATAAATATAAGCTCCTTGATAGACTTTGAACTTTCACTCCATTTTCGCTCATGGGCATGCATCACACTTGAGTACTGCACGACACGAGTAAGTAAAAATGTAATCAATTTATAAATAATAATCAAGCTGGTCGAATTTCAATTCAACAAATTCGCTTTAAATTTTAAAAAAAACTATATTCATTTCACACTGGATTTTTCAACTCAAAAACCCTAATACTTTAAAACTAGTCAAAAAATTCAACTCAAACAAATCCAAATTATCAATTGAAACAATAATCAATAATAGTATTTTTTTAAATTAAAGAAGCATGTGTTGATGCTTTAAAAGAAGATTTACTTCTTGATACTTGCTACTGAAGACATATTATGACAATACGATATTTTCGAATTTATATTTCAGAACCATAGAACATATTCTAGCGCAAGGATTTAAAATTATAGGACCATAATTTTTTTTTCATGCGAATCATTAAATGTTGAACTCAAAGTTTTTTAGATTAATAATATAATAATTTGGCTCAAAAATATATAAAAATCATGACAATTTGATGCTCTTTTTTCGAAAATTTCAAATCTTCTCTGCCGATTATTCGAGATAAAAAAAAAACCAAAGCAAAATCTGTTTCATCCAAAATGAAGGTGATCAAAGGTTACCAAAAAATTATTAAAAGTTGAATTATTTTTCTCTCGAATATGTTTATAAAAATCTAACACAGCATGTGTGCTATCATTCGACTAAATATCGATAGTAGAATTAGTTTGAAACAGAGCGTCGCTTAAAAGCAACTGAATTTTTGTTAAAAAGCGATGAAAAGGCGTATTAATTTAAGTTACAAATTTTTATTCAGTAATCATTAATTGTGTATTCTGTTCCATCACCATGCCTACAAATATAGTTTCGTTTACAACATTCCGGGAATGGCTTGTATACGTCAAGTTCGGGTCCACGGAAACATCCAGACAAGGTAGAAACGATACAACTATTAAAACAGAAGTGTCCAAATTATAAATAATCGTCTTTATAGAAAATGTACGTACCTGTGTCCACTAACCCAACCTTTTGGAGAGCAAATCAACCGAACGCATCGATGAGCTATTTGAAATTCTCCAGGTGGATAGGCGTTGTTCTCATAATAACACATTCCAGGATAGTCTGCAATAAAATTCGCTTGTTAAATTTTAGTTTCATGAGGTCTGTATTTATTTTTAATATTACTTGGATCTGTTGCATTAATGGAGAATGTTTCAGCATCACAATATGATGCAACACTTACGAAAATAAATAGTATAAAAAATTGCTTCATTATTGGAAAAAAATTGAATAAAAAATTGCGTTTGATCGAAAAGTTATTTCTATTCAAACTAACTGATATGTGTGAAAAATAAAATCTCCTTTTATACAAATTATTTACACGTTTCCAAAAACTACAACAAAAATAAACTGTTTGTCTGTCTCATTTCCATATTTAAATAATGAATTTTTGCACAAAAGAATACTTGTTGTGATGATCTTTAAAAGATCATTTGATTTTTGCGTAGTTTTGCACTGACTGATATTTCATAATATAGGCTTCATACAACTGTCTAAAGCCTTTCTGGGGGCTTTTCCTATTACAATAAGAATTTAATGCAAGTTAAATGTGCGAAGCTACATAATTCAAAATTATTTGAAATAGTCCTTAAATTAGATAAGTATTTAAAATTCGTAATTGATTACCGCCAAATTTAATACTGGCATAAATGTTGAATTGCCACCATCATCGAGATTTCGTTTATTCACAAATAGAATCAATAACATATCATTTGATTAATGTTAATGATAAAATTATAACCATAAAACACTTTAACCCGTTATATTGCATCTAAATCGATCGACAAACACTCAGTGTAGCACTTAAGAGGAAACACAACAAAGAAGCATAAATCATTGTCATTTTCTAGTGACGACTTCTTGTCTTCTAGGTGTTAAAAGAGCAACGGTGGTGGATTATAAATCAACCTTAATAGATGTTTTCCTTTTATTTTAGCAGAGAACACGCACATATACATATTTATTAGAGATAAAAACCGGAACATGATCATAAATTTCGGCTCAATCAGGTGTGCATAATTTTTTTTTTCAAACTGGTTTCCCGATCAAATTAATTGGCATCGAATTTTATATTAAACGGAAATCATTTGGTAATTTAGAAGAATTTTGTTCTTGAGCCCAATCAGTAGAGGTTATATATAAAAGTGTTCTGCAAAATTATATTTTTTAATATAGAAGACAATTCTGTTGTGTAAAAATGAGAAGATTTGTGATAATTTGTATGGTAATTGCAATTGTGGTTCAGTGCAATGCAGAAACCTGGTCAATTAATGGAACAGATTCTGGTACATATCTACGCTTAATTATCTTTATCTCTACCAAAAATTCAAAATTATGTCTTGTTGGTAGAAAGAAGGATTTTAATATTCAAATTAAATATTAATTTTTAGCCTATCCTGGACTTTGCGTATATGAAGGAAATCCTTACGAACCAGGCGAATTTCTTATAAAAAATCGTTGCATTCGATTAATTTGTGGCTCCAACGGTTGGATAAGTGCTCACAGGTTTGATAATTAATTTAGAATCGAAATATATTTCAATTAACTTTCTCACTAAACTCTTATTCAACTATTATATTCGAACTCAAAATGCATACGTAAAATCAAACCAAATTCAAAATTATTTCCAGCTGTGTTGAAGGTCTTCTGGAAGGATGTGAAAGAAGTTTGCCCATAAATATTAAAAGACCATTCCCCGAATGCTGTAAACGAAAATACAAATGCAAGCACGGTGATGGAACAGAATATGAAATTGAAGATTTTTAGATAAAAGTTGAGTGAAGATAAAATATAATTTTTTTGTTTAATAAAGTGATTTTTATTTCAAATGATTACCATGTAAAGTCTCATTTATAACATAAATATGTAGTTAGGTAATCTGTAATTCAAAATTATTTAAAAATATTTATGTTATACAGTTTGCGAAGTTTTTTATTTTCTTGATCACGAACACATTTATTTGTTAAGAAAAGCTTATAAATTTGCTCGCACTTAATTTAGCTCCTAAAGTTATGAAATCTTAGACGGTCAAGCCGTTTTTATTTTCTCTCTGCCGCCAAAAATTAGTTTATTTGGAAATAATAATTGAAAATAAATTTTTCTCGAAAATATCTTTCTTTCATTAATATTATAGGATGCGTTAATTATCTTATGGCAAAGTAAATTCCAAATGGAGGCATATAGATAAATATATGTTTAAAAAAAAAAAAAAAAAAAAAGTATATTGTAAATATTTATCCTTTTATATTTAAAGTTTTCGTTAGTAAGAAGAAGAATACATTGGAATAATCTTATTTAAGTTGGTAAGAAAGAGGCAGTGTTTCAGACAATTTTTGAATTTATGCAAACATTTAATTTTATTGCCAAATTATGAAAGTTATTACGAAATGACGACACCTCAGCTTTAGGACTGCGCAGGGGAGCGTGAGATTGTGAATCACGTACCAAAGGTTATTTAACTTATTTATTTACTTGATTGCGAGATATTAACTTTGTTGATAATAGTGATTTGTAAAAACTATAAGACCTAGAAGAAAATATTATTATTTATTATCTGTAGGACTACTACTTATTTATATACAATAGTTTTAAGATCAATAACCTTTTTTTTTATAAACAATACTATTTCAAATAATGAGTCTTAAAATAAACCTGTTGACCTCTAAAAAATAACAAGTATTGCAGTGTTTTTTGTACAAGATCCTCATCTCTATGCAAGAAGAACTGGTATAATTGGTATAATTTACCAATATAATTGGTATAATTTACCAGTATAATTGGTATAATTTACCAATAATTTTAAATGTAGGTGGTGCTGATAGTCATTTTTAAGTTAAAAACTATCCACAGCTTGTACCTATTTTGTTACATCAGAGAAAAGAATTATATAACTTTTCTTCCCTATATTTGCAGGGATTTTGTCAGTATTTGGAATAATTTATGAACTTTCATAAAAAATTCTCTTCAACCCAGTAAACTATCCGCAAAAAATTAATTGTTTTTAACTTTATTATTATATTACATTTTTTCATTTAATTTTTTATCGATTTGCTTTTCATTCTTAATTTGCCTTATAGGTATAAATTGTAAATTATTGGTCGACATTCAGATATTGTGAGATAAAGGTAATATATTTTTCAAATAATGTCTATGATTGAAAATTTCGATAAAACGAACTCATAAACACCTACATACGTCATGCTCATAATTTTTCAAAAGAAAAACCAGGTTAGTCATGCTAGCATCGAATCCATTTTATTGTTAATTTATAAAGAATCGTAAGCCGTAGGTCTCTCTTCCACATTTCCTTTGCGATCGGTGCAGTGTAATACAGCGCAACATTTAGGGAAAGGTTGGTCCTCTGCCCTGCTCACCTTGCATCCATCAGGCACCATGTATCTTGGGCAACTGAAACGAAACCACCTGTTAGATCACTTAGGTCACTCCAGAAATCCGCAAAACGCACTGATCGATCCGAATCACGAAATCATCACGACACGTGTACTTGGCGCAAACATCCTCCTGGACCGGTCTGTAGACCTCGCCGATTTCGATTGCATAATGGGTGTCGTTGTGATAGCACTTTCCGGGGTGATCTGGCCGAGAAAAATGGTGTCACAACAGAAATTCTAAGGTGTGACCTTGACCGATACTACTCACCTGGGTGACGCGCATTTCCGATGTACTGCTCGTAGCCGGACGCGGCCACAGCTAAACAAACGCAGATCAAAAGCGAGAAAGTTTTCATTTTCACTCGGAAATTCTCGATATTTGCTCTTCTTAAATGAGGAATTGAATTTAGAACCGATGATCCGACAAGCAGTTCAAAGTTTGCGATAATGTGAGATGTGCGATCGCACTGTCTTTTTATATACGAACAGTAAACTAAATATCTCTCAAGCAATTACGCAAAAAAATTTCACAGGGTTATAGCTTCTATGTGACGTGTAGCTGATATCATCGGGTTTTCAGAAGCAACGGCAAAATTATTCTTGAATTAACATATAATTCGCAACTCTAGTCTGATTTGTTTATCATCGGAAGTTCATAAATTAACCGAATGGGCCTTGCACTCCAGTTAAATTAGCCACAAGTGCAAGCAATAGCTCATTTTTTAAAAATAACGAGCCTTTGTGCCAAATATACCCTTATCAACTCGTAAACTCTATGCACATAACTAAGATTTATTACTTCCAAGTGGAGTGACAACAAAATTATGCTAAATGTAGTCCATAAATAAAATCATCAATCGGGGTACCTACGCATTCCACACCACACTCGACTAAACTTAGAGACATACTCAAAAACAAAAAAATTAATTCGAATTTAAATGTTTATTACATTAGACATTGATCCTCGAAAAAAAAATTATATTGAAATTAAAATATTTAATACCTATTAAATGGTGATGAGTTTCTTAAAGTTCATCTACTTCATTATATTATTTATTATAAATTTAGAATTCAATTCATTATATTATTTATTATAAATTTAGAATTTCAAAATCTCAGCAGACGATCGATTTATCAATCAATATCATCAAATTCTTTGAAGTTTAAAGCTGGTATGGTATATCCAGACGGGACGAAATTTAATATATATTTCCACATTTCTTGGTATTGAAAAATAAAAAAAAAATTTGTATTTCCAATACAAAAAATATATCTGTTCAATTAACATTTGTATAAAAGACGGCTTCAAAAATCCCGCTTGCGGAGTTCTTCAGTTTAGTCTAGGCCGATGAACTCGAATAATTCTTGCAAAGTAATGTCGTAATATTGTACCAAACCAAAGTTTTGAATTTCGAAAAATTAAGAAAACTATGTATGACATTTTAAATTCCATTACACATTTCGTTTTTATATTTTTTAGAAAAATCTCAAAAATAATATATCAAAAAAGTATTGTAGTTTTACAGACTGTAGTGAGTTTATCTTAATCTTCTTAAAACTATATAGAATCTACCTTTACCCGTTAATTTAGGCTTTCTCTTATAGATTCTCCAAATTTAGGTAGTCGATTTGAAATTTTCATATAAATTCCTCTTCGTATTAAATATACGATAGATTTGAAAACTGTCCTCCAAAAATAATGTTTGTGCTCGTTTTGATTTATCTTAGAAATACATACAATTTTAGATTTCAGATGGTTAACTAACTGATAGCAACAGTGGTCTAAAATTATTATTATATCATAGCTAGTTAATTTTTAGTAGATAGATCTATGACATTGATCATATGACGTAAATAGTTCTATTCAAGTTCAAGAGAGTTAAAACTTTTAATCAAAGGAAGGTAATGCGGGCAAAATTACATTGATATTACACGGGACTTTTTTTAAATTCTCCTCCCCTACGTCAGAGGTTATCTTTATAATCCAAGAATAAAACTACATAGACTACAAAACAAACGCATTAAACAATCGTGCAAATAGGTAACACCCGCTTTCTACAAAAATGCAAATTACCATATGACTGGTATTCACTCACGTTCGTATCTCACACGGTTTTGTTGCACGATCAATTAATTAAATATGTATAAATCTTTAATTTAAGTTTTATTTCATTTATAATAGAAAACTAAACAACTCAAAAATAATGGCGCTAGCCTGCGCAATTGTACTTCGGGCAGCAATCTGGATACGAACGGCGTAAATCAGAACCAACTTTGCTACATCCAGCTGCTGGCTGCTGGACCACGGGACATCTAGAAAAAATAATAAAATAATAATATCGATAAATTTCTTGGTTGGTCCTTTCATGCGAAATGAAATAAGACAGACATTTAAGGCACAGTTTTTATTACGCGTTATTGTAATTTGACTGCAAATTATGATATTAAGATAAGGATTTCTTTCTAAAAATTGTTTGAAATTTAAAAATGAGACTAGATCGCAAATATTCCACATATTTCTAAATAAAATAATAACTCTTACGTGACTGCCATCTTTTGTCCTTGTGGAGAGCACCTTAGATTGACGCACTGACCAATTGGATGGTATTCGGTTCCAGCGGCCCAACGATGTTTTGTATTTGCATCGTAACAAGCTGAAATATGATAAAATGGTGTAGTAATAATAAATAATAATTAATTTCGATAAAAGATAACTCACTAGCTGATTGAGGTGCGGAAGCCGCATCTTGAAATTTGGTTGCAAGAACCAAGATGCTCAAACAAATTAAGAGATTTACTTTCATTTTGTTCCTTAAGCGACTTGTAGTAGACTAAACTAAAGTAAATATTTGTTGTTTCTGACTTGAACCTAGGTAATCAGATTATACATGAAATATAAAAAATAATGTCAGAGGTTAGCAGATACCGACTTGATTGTGCCTCGTGTTTATGTTGTTAAAATTTTTATGAAGAGTACGTTGAAACTTACAATTTCATTAGCGACGTACATGTTTCGTAGTTCTCCTCACGTTTCTGAATGGAAGCTGCGATATGTTTTACTAGAAATTTTTTTACTTTAGCTTCTAGAATAACAAGCTCTTACCAGTTCTGAATTTTGATTACTTTATAGTAGATTCCAAAATCTAGTTGATATTTCTATTTAATTAATATAAAAGACTAACACGAAACAATTATTTTATTTTTTAACTTTTATACTTTCATTCAATTTATTGCCAGCACTTAATTCTTACGAGTAACATATGATTTTTTAATAAGAATCCACATACGTTTCTTTGTACATATTTCTACTATTGATATATACAAATTCGGTTTCTCTGAAGTATTTAATAAAAAGGGGAATAAAAGTGAATTAAAATTTAGATTTCCAAACAGGTCTTTCTTTAATTTTATGCAACTCTACAGGAGATTTGTAGAACCACTGAATTCGCATTTCGTGTCGAAATTGTGTAATTTAAAATCACAGCGCTTCAGTGTTTTAAAAGTAGTTGATTTAGAGTGTAAAATACCTAACCAGAAAAATTTGCCTGAAACTAATCAGGACGATAATAATTTCAGGACAAAGATAATGTAAGGCATGTAACGCAGAATATTATTCAAATCCTAATCAGGATTACGATCTGGACACCTTTTTTTGGTCCATATTCGGACCTAAGTAGAAAAACTTCATGGTGCTAAGATTATTTTATTTTATTTATTTGAACTTAACAGGTTCTGATATATTCCAAGAATTTTCTGAGGCTCTATTTAGGTAGTGGTCCACTTTATGGGTTAAAATGCATAAAACTAGTGCTCATAATTATAAAATTAATTTAATTTTCTGTTGTATGTTCAAGAAAATCATGCTTTTACAAATAATTGACAAACTTATGGCCCTTTTAAGTATCCTTTAAGGAATTGTAGATATGGATGATAATTAAATAAATGAAACCTCATCAACATCGTGTTCATACATAGTTTTTCAAAAGAAACCATGTTAGTCATCAATTTGCCTAGATTCGTAAGCCGTAAGTCTATCCTCCACATTTCCTTCTCGATCTGTGCAGTGCAACACAGTGCAACATTTAGGGAAGGGTTGGCCCTCCGTTCTGCTCTCCGTGCATCTCACAGGAACTATGTACCATGGGCAACTAAAACGAGAAAAATAGACGAGTTAGATCACTTAGGTCACTCCAGAAATCCGCAAAACGCACTGATCGATCCGAATCACGAAATCATCACGACACGTGTACTTGGCGCAAACATCCTCCTGGACCGGTCTGTAGACCTCGCCGATTTCGATTGCATAATGGGTGTCGTTGTGATAGCACTTTCCGGGGTGATCTGGCCGAGAAAAATGGTGTCACAACAGAAATTCTAAGGTGTGACCTTGACCGATACTACTCACCTGGGTGACGCGCATTTCCGATGTACTGCTCGTAGCCGGACGCGGCCACAGCTAAACAAACGCAGATCAAAAGCGAGAAAGTTTTCATTTTCACTCGGAAATTCTCAATATTTGCTGTTCTTAAATGAGGAATTTAATTTAGAACCGATGATCCGACAAGCAGTTCAAAGTTTGCGATAATGTGAGATGTGCGATCGCACTGTCTTTTTATATACGAACAGAAAAATAAATACCTGAAGCAATTTTTGCAAAACATTAGGACACTGTTATTAAGTTAGTAGATTCTGTGCCACGCTGAAGTGATCAGAAACAATGGAAAACAGTCAACATACGAGTTGTTAAAGAAATTTCAATACAATAGTATATTGCCTTGCACAGGTGTTTTACGGACTTCTAGAGCAATTTTATTTATAACTTATAATATAATAATTGCTCTAGAAGTCCGTAAAACGCCTGTGCAAGGCAATATAGCATTGTATTGAAATTCCTTTAACAACTATATATAAACGAAGGAATGAAATGGTTTGACTTCTTTATCAAGTGGAGAGTAAGGCCAGATGAATAAAGCCATTTGTTGCTTACTATTGTACCAAAACGTAATTTTCATAGGGACCGTACCAGGTTTTTGAAAAAACCTCTCTTTACCTGTTACTCTCGATCGAAAATAATTTCGAGCTAAGAGAAAAAAGCTCAATGGCTTTATTTTTTTTTCTGGTAAAAATAAAAAACCAGCTAAGCTTTTTATTTTTACGAGCCAAAAATAAGAAGTTTTAAAGCTTAATATTTTTTTCTGGTATAAATTAAAAGCCAGCTTGGCTTTTTATTTTTTCGAGACAAGTTTTGAAGCTTGTAATTATGTTGCCGGCAAATTTATCAAGCTATTTACTTAAAATAAAACCTATTTCCTGAAAAAAAACGTGATAATGTTTATATAGATTATAATAAATATATCCTGAAAAATGCAAAACCTTCATTGATGAGCTTCTTTTCCTGCGAAAAAAAGTTTATTTTTAACTGTTAATGGCTGAGAAAAAATTAAATTTGAATCTTTATAACTTTAAAACACGAACTTGAACTTTGCTAGAAAAAAATAACAAGCTTCAGAATTTCTTTTTTCTGACACGAAAATTATAAAATAAAAAGTCAAGCTAGCTTTTTATTTCAACCAGAAAAACATATTAAGCTTCTGAGCTTGTATTTCTTTACCTCAAATTAAAACCGCTCAAAAATAACAGTTTAAATACGCCGCTTTTTAAAAAAGGCTAAATTTTTAAGAGTTTCTCAGAACCGAAAAAGGTAATCATAAGCAACGGTTTGGTGTACTTTATTTTATTCCACTATGATAACTTTCCCTCAGCTTTTTCAGTTTAAAAATTGAAAAATACTAGTTATTTTCCCTGAATTTTCAATAACAAGTAATTATTGAAATCTATCTATTGAATATACATATGTCCTATCTAATCTCTTGATGATAAAATTGTGTTATAAAGAAGTTTAAAATAATTCGACCTTAAGTTTTATTTTATTATTTTTTAAGCTGTGTTTTGAATATCAGAAAAATTAGACTAAGCACTTTATATACTAATGAGTTAAAATAAGAATTTTAGAATAGCTTCCAGTTCAATAAAATAGAGCAATTAATAATGGTAACATGAGTCTCAACGGGGTTAACAATCTTTTGATCAACCCCGGCCATTAAACCTGTTTGTTTTGTAGACAAGTTAAGTAAGTTTTAAAAATGCATAAACCCACAAAAGCTGACCCAGCGCTTTGTTTCCGTGGCTAATTAGATCCATTTTTAATTTTAACATTCCACAAATTCGATAGCAACCTGATAAGCAAATTTCTCACGCCTATCCGGCTTTGTCTCAAAAATAATTAAAATTCGTCCGACCAACAACGGCTGGAGTAGCAGAAGTACATGCCACCAAATAAAAATATTTATCGGGCCATACAAGAAAAAGTAAAATTTGTATACAGCCGGCCAGCCCACGGAAATTTTGAGATCGGACAGCTTTTATATAACACCCTTGCGGTATGCTAATCAGGCACACTATCTGCGAAATATTGTGGGGCTGTGGATTTGTTTCTCGGATGGAATTTCGGACGATTATAAATTCGATGCAATTTAATGAATTCTACAAAACAACGGCTTTAATAGGTCGAACATAATTTTGCCATCAGGTATAAAAATGGACCGATTGCTGCCGGCTGAAGTATTTCTTAACCACGATCAGACCCGGAGGACTCGGCAAAATATCTGACCATTACGATCTTGGAGGCCCAGCGTGCAGCATTGTGATATTTTTTAGTGAAGGTAATGAAATAGTTTATGAAATTAAAAGGTGAAGTTCATTCTAGTTATTGTTCGCTGTGAGAACGAGCTTAAGTGAGGAATTAATAAGTGAAAGTGAAAGCAATTAGTTAAGATAGGTCTTCAAAAAGTGATCCACATTTTTTAAAGAATCTTCAAGATAATAAAAAGATGAAAAAAACCTGAAGACCTTGATAACATTGACATTTAGCAAAAATTAATTGGTGCTTTACTTCTTGGAACGTCTTCTAAATTTGCAGAGTTCTGTACGTTTTATCCGTTAATAGTGCAAGAATGTCTCTTGAATAACAAGTATTTTTCTGAATATTTTTGAAAATAAAATAAATTTTTTTGTAAATGGATCAGAATTCAAATTGTTTTTTTAATTTATTCTATTAGAAAGTTTAACAGTTTTAATCAAATCATTAGGACATTTTTAAAAAATTTAAATTAATATATTTATAAATAAAGCAGGATCCTCAATTTTAATTAACTAGAAGTTATACCAATACCGTCCAAGTGAAATTTAATAATAATGATTGAATTAATTACTTTAAGGCATGATTAAAGAAGAACACCAAATCGTTAAACAAAAACTAAAATTTTATTCTAATATGCCTTGTTATAAAAATACAACCAAGAAATGTAAAGATATGAATATAAAAACTTAAAGAAGCCCTTGAAAGTATAAGACAACATCCGATATAATATTACATTGTATTAATTAGGCCCCAAAACTAAAATTAGTTACCCTTCGTTTTTTGAAGTCAGTTAAGAATTAAAATAAGGTTGGTTTAACATATTATTCATTTAATTTGATTCAAAAGTAACAATGCTTTTTAACTTTTAACTCATATTATATATGTACAACACACATATGTATATCAACTTTTGTCACAATAATCATCGATGTATGGCAATGTTCTGCAAACTTGAAAACCTCGAATTACATATATTGGCAGCAACAGTAACTTCAAAATCGCATAAAAAAGAGATAAGAGTGTATTTCAGGTTTAAGTATAAATTAAAAAGTAATAATAAAAATATTTTATTACTTCAACTTGAAATACAATTCCGGTTGATAAGTTCACCTGGACTAATTTCGAATCAAAATATTTTAACAACCTTTCTAATTTTTTACAGATCTAAGCAGTATTTGAAAATGAGAACTCTACTGATTTTAGCGGCCTTCACCTTTGTTATAATCGCAGCATCCCCAACAGACAAAAGTAAGAATAAAGAAAATATGATCCAACAAGGCATATATAAATAATTAATTATTATATATTTTAATTTATTTTACTTACAGGAAAAGGATGCGTTTACGCTTCTTCAAAACACCAATGGACCGTAGGTGAAAATTACAATCCTCCCGACGAATGTGTCATGCTCAAGTGTAAGGGCACAAATCAATTCACCGTAAAAACGTAATCATTCAAACTTTTTTAACTATAATATTTGAAAACCAAGTTAATACAAAATTATTTTAGATGTGCTCTTAATTATGCTAAGGGCTGCAAATTCATCCCTCAGAACAATTCAAAAAATTTCCCCGAATGCTGCCCCCAATGGAACTGTGATAAAAAGAATTAAATTTATTGTTTTTTTAGATGTAATGTATATTGGGTAATAAAATTTTTTAGCATTTGAAAGCACATACATCGTATATAAGAGTTGCCTGTTTGTTTCTTAGAAACTGCCTTACAAAAACTTCAGAACAAATAGTTTTTGAATTTTTATAAGCACTTCCATATAATTCCCTGTCTAGAGAACACAAATAAGAATACTTAATTGCTTACTTGTTGAAGAATTATAATCAAAACATTTCAATTTAAAAACTTCTTGTATTTTGAAATATAATTCTTCTAAGGTTTTCTGGTAACGGTTCCTTTTTCTAGCTCAATTTCGCTGCTGTTTTTTAGTAATTTAGGATTTCATCATTTTTACTAAACTTTACGACACTTTTCTGAATACACACTTCTGCTACACACCTCAGTAGCTTATTCTAAATTCCAGAACATTTTCGGTGTAAATTATTTTGGAAAACGCCCAATGAACTGAGCTTAACATTAAATATTAGCAAATTATTTTGGAGTTAAAAACTCTGTCGTTGTTAAAAATCCCAAAGCGCTAGAACCAAACCACAGCCCTTTCACAAGAGAAATAAAAAATATCAAAGGTTAGAATTAATCCTCTGTAATTAAAATTAATCTTTTCAAAGTTCAATCACGATTCCACGTGACTTTGTCTATATTTAGAAAACAGAAGAAGCAAATTTAGCAGTTTCCACTTTTTTAAATTTTACAACGAAATCCACACAGCTTTTGAAAATAAAATAATATAATAATATATAGAAATGAAATTTAGAAATTGCTGTTTTTACTATAAGCAAATGGATTGTTGTCTTTTAAAATAATAATTAGACTTTTCTACTAAGGTAGGACATGGGAAACGGATGTATACAGGGTGTTTTAAGGTTTGAACAGGGATATGCCAATCGATTCTACATGGAAATTTGAAAAAAATTGATTTTTTTGTTATATAACCCCTTAGAAATATTGTGAGTAAATTCAATTCCATTCAAAAATTCCAATTATTGTAGAAGTTTTAGAGGATTTAAGTTAAGCGTTAACAGTCTGGACCACTTTTAATGCGTTCTTTTTGAAACTATGCTTTTATAACTGGTATATCACAAGTTCTCAAGCGTTTTAGAGCCAAAGCAAATTATAATTTTTAGTTTTTCAATTCATTTTAATACAAATTTTTCTAATTACAGTTTTAATGTAAATAAAAGAAATAATAATATAACATAAATATGCTGAATTTTTGAATAAAAAAAACTAACACTATACCCAAAATTAATATGTTTAAGCTCTTAAATGGGAATACCCAATAAGTTTACATACGTGCACAGGACTAGGAAAAAAAACGTATGTAGTAGGACTGAAGCCGTTAAAAATTATGATTTATTTTCAGTTGTAATTAATTCTAAACAATTGTATTATGCTAACCATAAAAAATGAATGTACTCAACTTATACAGAAGTTCTTCATACTGGGACAGAAAAACATTTCACAATTTCATCATAGTCGTCCACTTCGTCACTCTATGCTAAATATATCACAACAGAAAAGACAAATGAAAGTTTAAATAAAAAAGAGAATAGGGAAAGGAAAGAAATGAGTGTGACACTGCGATCTTTTGGTGACAATTAATAACTGTTATATGCAGACGACTCTTATTCGGTAATTCTCTTATAAAATTAAACTTTTATCCATAAGAATTATAACATCCAAAGTCCTAACCTAACCGCTTCCCCTGCTTTGGTCACCTGACCGAATGATGGTTGCAATTCTTAGACATATTTTTTTATAACTTAAAGTAACGTAGGAGGCTTAGCCCAAAGCCAGAGTGGCACTGCGCAACGCAGTTTACGACAGATTCTGCGTACCGGCGGCTGGGACCAACGTCGAATGTGAATTTTTTACACTGGTGGAAGCCTTTTGCTATTGCGTACCTCCACCGTCTTTTTTCAGCGTAGAGGACGTGTCGAAGGAAAAGCTAGTCGAAGGAGGCAGTTGCTGGGTGGGATCGTCAGTAGCCAGCATATCACAAATCATAAATGATAGATCGTCGTGGCCCATCATGCCACCGGAGTACTGCATGTAAGTTACATCAGATTCATCGTTGGGGTCGTAATCTGGATACGAATTGTCTGCTCCGATGCTCATTCCGCCGTTAAAATTTTCATAGTAGTCAAAGCTGTTGGAATTATTTTGAGAGTCCTGCCCGGGAATATCCTCGTTGTACGGCCGGGCGATCTGCAGTAGCACTACTCTGATAATGTTTGTCTGCAGATCGTTTTGTATTTCATGCTGTTTCGTCAGGTGGTTCACAACATTTTCCTTGTGAATTTGGATGTAGTTACATAGCTTACAAATGTAGGCATCGATTTGGTTCATCGTTTTGTCGAAGTCGTAGATAATTCTTACTTTAGCAAGACCTAAATGGCATTCATTGTTGGCGTGCTTCTGTGCATGTTGCCTTCGCGGCCTTCGCAGGAAACACTTGGTGCACTCATAGCCGTATTCACCTGTGTGCATCGAGTAGTGCTCCCACCAGTACCTCAGGGCGAAGGTCATTTCCCGTTTGCAAAAAACACAGGTGGCAGAGTACTGATGAGCCGTACTCTTGGATGCTGTGAGGTACCCATAATTTACGCTTCTCACAAGCTGGTCAATATCGCGCTGGGTCAGACGGGCAATCAGGACCTCCGTCTCACGATGATGGTTCACATAGTGGGCCACAACGAAATTGTGCTTTACATTGCACAGAATGCACGAGTCGATGAATGTGCTGCGGCAGTGATGAGCACGATTTATATTTTTGAAATTCTTCCACTTACTGTGGTACCGGCCTAATCTGGACATTTTCCATGTGTTCATCTTCCCTTCCGGTGCAGGCTCAGTCTGCTTCTGTTTGTCCTCCTCTTCCTCCTCCTGGTAGGAATATTCAGCACCGCCGTCTTGTTCTTCTGGCTCATCTGTGTCCTCATTGAACTGGTTTTGGTAAGCTTCACCAACAGCGTCTTCCACCCACGTCGGTTTTAATAAATCCGTTTCAAATGGTGTTTCCACTGAAGTACCTTCTTCTAGTCGCATTTTCTTAACTGAGGATGGTTCACTTGAACACGAGGATCCATTCGACCGCCTTGGGACAGGCTTTCTGTGGATCTTATTAATTTTATTAGCTCTATTATTTGCTTCTATCCGAGCCTGCTCTTCCACCATTTCTAAAAATTCAGTATCATCGTCGTCCTCGTAAGCAAAATATTGCTTCCGATTTGCCTTACTTTCTCTTCGCAGAGACCTTCGTCGGTTCGCAACAGTTTCCTGAGCGAATTCGACAATAACACTGGGCGAATATTCGTCATCATCGAGTTCCTTAGGCCTCTTACGGCTTTTACTTGTTATATTCCCAAATCGCCGATCAGTTGTAAAAACTCTATTCATAGCTTGTTTCGCAAAACCTGCTAATTTTACACCGGCATCAGTTAAACAGCCATCCTTGAAAAAGAGTGCCATGATTTCATCACTATTTTTATGCATAACTTTAGCATCCTTATCCAGCGTAGAAACGAAAACCTTTTTGTTCTCCTCAATAATTGTCCTGATTCGTGCAAATACAGGAATATCGAGGCATCTCTGAAGTAGGTCGACCCCAAAGGGGGTTACATTCTGAGTTGGACTTAGAACGTTAGACAGAAAATTTTCTAGCCAATCTTTTGACCTCTGACAATCTTTATCCGGGTTCCACGGGGATTCCTCTTCTTTTGTTAATCGACTTGCTAAGTTAATCGCTGGACCTTCCACTTTTACTAGATCGTTATTTTGAGTGCTACTTCTATTCACAATCCCTACAGTAGGCTTAGAGTTCGAAGTGCCTGCGGTACTCCCTACGTTACTGATAACAATTTGTGAATTTAATCTGTTGACAAATTTATTTGCAGTTAATGGAGAATTTTGTTTAACCCCAATGTAGGTTCGTGGCGACACACCAGCAGGCTGGGATTGCTTAACTTTATGGAAAGTAATAGTACCTGGAGTGTAAATACCTTGAGTACGAACTTTTGCCGGACTAATAATCAAATTCTTGTTACGTTGTATTTGCGCTAGTTGAGTTTGTTGCTGCTGTTGTCGTTTCTGTTGCTCCTGTTGTCCAATAGACTGGACAGAAGTAATTGCAAACATTAATTTATTGCCTTGAGTACTTTGACGAATGACACTGGGCACTTTTGCAGGAATTTGAGGTGTTTTATTAGCAGGCATCGTTCGCTTAGCAGCGGTCTTAGAAGCTGGCGTTCTTTTCTTTAAGCCAACTTCACTCACCAGAATTACATCATCATCTTCTGAATCCGAATCCAATAAATCAATTGTTTCCATCGGTTTTGGGGCTCCTTTCTTTACAAGATATACAACAGCGGATTTTTCTGATGGATCTTTGGGCTTAAGCTCTATTGCTTTAACGGTGGAATTTGATTCTATTGGCCTCGGTCTCTTCGGCAGCACTCTTTTGGACGTACTTTCTGATGGAGATACAGCTTTTTTTGATTTATTGTTTTGTTCATTTAAAGAAGTTTGCATTTTAGTCTTTACACTCTCCACAACTTTTACTGCCTCAACAGAATTTAATTCTAAGTCATTTTTATCTTCCTTTTTGATATTGTCAGTTTCAATGGATTTTTCAGGTACATCAACTTTTTTGTCTTGCTTTTCCTTCGATTGTGTTTTAGTATTTTCATCTCTTTCTGTATTTACCTTATTTTCGTCGCAATTTTTAGGTTTTTCGGAATCTATAGGACTTGTTTGTACTATCTGAACTTCATCATTACTTTCTTCAGTTTCATTTTCTTTTTTTTCCTCAACTTCTTCAGTTGTTTGCTCCATAAACAATGTTGCTTCCACTCTTAGAGGAGTAATTTCTTTTTTATTTTCTTTCTCCTTCAATATTTCGTCCATTGTTTCTACTCTTGAAGGAGTTCTTTCTTTTTTATTTTCTTTCTCCTCCAATACTTCGTCTATTGTTTCTACTCTTGGAGGAGTTCTTTCTTTTTTATTTTCTTTCTCCTCCAATACTTCGTTTATTGTTTCTACTCTTGGAGGAGTTCTTTCTTTTTTATTTTCTTTCTCCTCCAATACTTCGTCTATTGCTTCTACTCTTGGGGGAGTTCTTTTTTTGTTATTTTCTTTTTTCTCCAATACTTCGTCTATTGTTTCTACTCTTGAAGTTCTTTCTTTTTTATTTTCTTTCTCCTCCAATACTTCGTCTATTGTTTCTACTTTTGGAGGAGTTCTTTCTTTTTTATTTTCTTTCTCCTCCAATACTTCGTCTATTGTTTCTACTCTTGGGGGAGTTATTTCTTTGTTATTTTCTTTTTTCTCCAATACTTCGTTTATTGTTTCTACTCTTGAAGTTCTTTCTTTTTTATTTTCTTTCTCCTCCAATACTTCGTCTATTGTTTCTACTCTTGGAGGAGTTCTTTCTTTTTTATTTTCTTTCTCCTCCAATACTTCGTCTATTGTTTCTACTTTTGGAGAAGTTCTTTCTTTTTTATTTTCTTTCTCCTCCAATACTTCGTCTACTGCTTCTACTCTTGGGGGAGTTCTTTCTTTGTTATTTTCTTTTTTCTCCAATACTTCGTCTATTGTTTCTACTCTTGAAGGAGTTCTTTCTTTTTTATTTTCTTTTTCCTCCAATACTTCGTCTATTGTTTCTATTCTTGGAGGAGTTCTTTCTTTTTTATTTTCTTTTTCCTCCAATATTTGGTCTGTTGTTACTACTGTTGCAGAAGTTCCTTCTTTTTTATTTTTATTCTCTTCCAATACATCGTCTGGTGCGCTTTTCTAAAGAAAAGAGAGGATTAAAACACATACATTTTAAAGAAGCGCTTATGTTGTTTACCTCATCTTCTTCTTTCATTTCTTCAACCATATCTTGTTCATCTTTTTGTCCTTCTTGAATATTCTCGCTGCTGAAGGTGACCTCATTTTCCACTTTCTGAGGAGTGTCTTCCTTTTTATTTCCGACTTCTTCCAATCTTTCAACAGTTTCACATATCTTAGTATAAGAAATGATTAAAAAAATATATGAATTTAAAAGGCACACTTATGTTACCTCATTCTCTTCTTTTTTATCTTCAATCAGATCGTGCTCATGATTTTGTCCTTCTTGAATAATTTCATCGGCTGGGATCATTTCAGAATCCACTTTTTCAGAGACCTCAATTTCCGGTTGATCATCCTTTAAAAGCTAAAATTATCGTATAATGTTAAGATCTTAATATTATTTTATTTAAGGCATATTCACATCTTGAGATTCGTGAGATTTGTTTGGTGGATCGTCCTGGTTAACCGAAATATTCTCATTCGGTAGGTCCTGTTAGAACGAAAAATTTTGGTACATATAAAAAGTTATAAAGAATTAATAGATATGCAACTTTTAATAGATTGCCATCCAAGTCGATCAGAAGTTCCCAAAGAAAAAATAAATTAAAGCTATGTTATCCAATTTACGCGTCAAATAAAAAATTGTTTGCACCGTATAACAAGTATAACTATTATTTCCTTTAATTGTAAATAGGAGAATCACCCAGACAACAGAGTCGAAAAAAAAGGTTTGTTTCGTGCTGTTGAGTCTGATTTGATACTTATTTAATTTAATACTGATTCAATACTGTTTATTCTGATTTTATTATTTTTCGCCCAGATCTCATATTGGAACAGAAGAACCAAACTTGATTTTATACTGATGTCGCCCTGCTATTTTTTATATGGGTTTCATTGCGATCTTATACCTTTTTTAAAAGTAACAGGATAAAATCAAAATGAAATTTACAAAATCGGAACAGACTTTAAGTAAGTTCAATTTTCATACTTCTTGCTACTATAAAATTAAAACGTATTTTTCGATTCGGAATTATGATTAAAACTTAATATTTCCATTTTGTAGATTAAATTTAAATAATAAATAATTGATTGATTATGAATAAAACTATTTTACATAAATTAACATTTTTTCAAAATTTCAATGCTTTTTACAAATTATGTTCGAAATTGCAGTCGTTGCATAATATTTTCAGAAGGAAAAAGTTGTACATATTACTTTCGCGCGTAAATACTAAATAATTAAAAACCTTTTTCGGGTATCGCACTTATACATATATAAATAAATTTTTTATTAATTTTTAAAGTTCCTTATCAAAAATGTAAAAACGAAACTCTTATGGGGAAATTCCGGTAATTGCCTATAAAGGGGGTGTAGCGCAACATAGCTTAGTATAGTTCATAATTCTTTAATAGACTAGATTAAAAATTGCCTTTTTAGTAAATTTCGGCGTAAAACATATTGTTCCATACATTTTTGGAAACTGTGACCTTTTTAAAATTAAAAATTAAATTTAATTCACCTCGTCCTCATTTTCTTCCTGCAGATTCTGATCTTCTTTCAAATTCTGATCTTTGTTCTGGTCTTTTTCCTGCGGATTCTCATCGTTATTATGATCTTCTTCCTGCAGACTCTCATCTTTGTTCTGGTCGTCTTCCTGCATATCCTCATCTTCCTTCTGATTTTCTTCTTGCAGATTCTCATTTTTGTTCTGGTCTTCAGACTTCTCTGATATTTCCAGTTCAGAATTATTTGAATTAGTCTAGAATGCAATGAAATATAAATTATGTTAGTGCCATCGATGGAGCTACCTCTTTCTCTGTTTTGCTGTCGCATCTTTGTTCAGACATTTCCTCCGGATGCTCCTTGGAACATTTCTCTGAGACAGCTACGTTAGCATCGTCTTTATCCATTTTGTTAAAAGTTCCATTTAAGGTTTCCTGGAAACGAAAATGTTAGCAAATACTACTCTTGTAAAAAGGGGTAATGCGAATTTACTGTGATTTCTTCTTTCACAGAACTTTCACAGCCTGGCGAGTTAGTTTCTTCCTGTAAAAATTTAACCGTCAAAAATCAGTGAGAACGTTGATTTTTTAAAAAATCAGACCCTTTGGGTGTTCCTAAAGACATTGTTTAGAACTTCCTCGCAGTTGAGGACCATATCAAGTGTGACTCTAGAGGCGGAAAAAGGACGGAAATTAATTTCTTGGAAGGGAAGCCCTAAAAGATCTAAAAGTGTATTACCCTGCATCGGGCTTAGTAAGCAGCTTGTGCAGCACTTGCATTTGGCTTAGCTTAGCCCCTTCTGTGGAGTCCTCCTTGAGAGTCTCAATCAGATCCCCCAGAATAGGAACGTACTTCTGGAGGTCCTTTATTTTGATCTCACAATCGCTGTTCATCTTGTGGCCGTGCGGAGGGATCACTGCAGTTGAACCAGCTGGGCCCCAAATGGTGTTTACATTTGCATACGTCTGTCAGTAGAGCCGACTTTTTTTTTGTCTCGCTGGAAGGAGAAGTCCTGCAGTTTTAGGCACTGTTGTCTTGTGAAAGGAACATTTTCCGTGTCTTCAGCACTGACACTCCTGTGGGGACCGCCTAAACCTCATAATTGAAAAGAATCGTGCACAGGTAATCCGTCAGTTTCTCGGATGTAAGCAAAAAAAAAACGTCGACAAGAAGACACCAGCGACGGGTGCCTGCGCGACAGCGGAGGAAATGTGGCCGTGGAGGTAAAACGGGACGCTTTCCGGTTATTTTCGCGTTTCGATTAAGGGACACTCATGCACTGGGGGAACACGGGGACTATTCGCAGCACAATCGGTTAAAAAACGCAGTGAAAATGTAAGACCTACTGAAAACCAATAAATGACATTTCGGTCGATTACAAACACGCACACAAAGCAAAAGCGGCGATTGTTTGGCGTTTCGCATGACCACCTTCTTTCGTTGGATGTTAATGCTGCTTCTTAAATACAAGTGCTTGGAGTTGATTTTTAACTCATTTTGTCTTGTAATTTAACTGGCTAGGGCCAATAATTCAATTAATGTTATTAAAAACAATTTGTTGACCCTTTTTCGAGCATATTTCTGCTTTTCCGCCGTTTTCACAAAGTTAGAAAGTGAAAGTATTCTCATGTATGCATGAAAGTGTACAGCACAGGGTGACTCGTGATCAGCTCCATCTCAGATTAAGAAACGCTATGTACCCATTTCTTAAAAACGTTTTTATCGTAAATATTTTATTTCAACCAAAAGTAATAAAATGAGGGCGATAACCTTTGTGTAAATTTAAAAAAAACGGACAAGTGCGAGTAGAACACGCACAATGAGAGTTCCGACCGTTATATTATCGTACAGCTTTATAGTTACTCATAGTAAAAAAATAAGTTTATCACGTAATAAGTCTATCATTTTGATTTAAATAAAAAGAAAACTCCATATAGCATTAGAAATTAATAATTTTTAGATTTATACCTTCACTTTTGCGAAAAGACGTTCCTTCGTGCGAAATTTCAAGATTGTAAGTCACCGGGAAGTACCCTATAGGACGAAATCTTAAAAATATAATTTTTTGAAGAGAGTTAACCTAACTAAAGGAAATGATTTTGATATTATAAAAATGTTTTGTCATGGCTTGAGTTATGTTTAAGTCAGGCTGGTGTTAAGCTTTAACCATTTTTAACCAGGCTTGAGTTTATAGATGATTTTAATATTGATTGAATTTGATCTCCTTTTGCACTATATTTTTATCACGCTTATTCTCGGCTTAAGTCAAGCTTAAACTCAGGTTTCAAGGTTGTGCCAATTTTAATAAACGTTTCTTTATTATAATGCTAACAGTCTCACCTGAAAACATAGCCAAATTTCATTTTGATCCGATTAATTAGATTACTTCATACCGCTATTATGCCATTCTCTGATGCTGCTTTGTAAGAGCTTCTATACTCAATTTAAACTGGCAGCAAAAAACCCAAATTACAATAATAAATACTACGCGAACGATGTCGCGGCCATTCGCTAGTAATAAAAAGTTCAGCTTTTTAAATACTCTCTCTATTTACTTATTCTTAATAATCGAACACGAACCTATAGTAAACAAAATGTTTGCCTGTTTGTCTGTCTGCTGGGATTTAATTCAATAACTGCTGAATCTATCAACATGACATTTACACAGGTTTAAACAATAAACATAGGACCAATTTAGTTTTTTATTTTTCGAAGTGATATCTCAAACGATTCTGAAGATATGATGAAACACCTAATAAAACATAAACATAACTATAGACATAATTATAAACGATTTTGTCAGGCACGTACATATTTCATTTTTAATATATTTTTATTTTTATTTTGTGCCGTGGGCGTTCCCCACATTTGCAAAAATGTTCTTCAGATATTCGGAAAGTTTAAATGAATTAAGTAACAGATCTTAGCTAGACTGGTCGTCTTTTACTTGCACTTATTACAGCTCGCATTTATAATATTAGTTCGGAGAAGACTAACTGAGAACTATCATATTTAAGTCAAATAATAGATAGCCCGTAACAACTTACGTTTATCCGATACCAAGCAAAACGATTTTCTTAAAGGTGTCTTTGCTTAAAAAATTCCAATTTTCACATACAAAAAGTGTATATCAAAGATAAATTTTTTAGTTTTAACAATTCTTTTATGCATGTATTTTTTTGGTGCTAAATACGAGTACAAAATCAAATAGTTCTATCATATGAGTTTTTCGACCTAAATTATGTTAAAATGTAAGAGAAGTCATTTTTTGTCAATTATTGAACTTTTTTTTTTAAATATCGGAAAGATATAGTAGTCTTAAACGTTGCTAAAATACATATGTATATCTATAAATCAAAATACGAAAAGTTTAAAATTTCGTACTATAATTCCTTTGAATTAACTTCCTTTAAACTCAACCTTTTTAAAGAGAATTGGGTATGATTCCCATTTAAACGAACGAATTGTCATCAAATGCATGTGATTATTTATTTATTTATTATAATTTTTTTATTTTTTTTGCAAGACTGCACACGTATGTGATTTCGTTGTCATCATAGTCCCCTATCAAAGTTCATGCATTCGTTTGGATAATTCTTTCCTATATATTTGATTAGGTTGGGAGAATCTACAAATGCGGAATTAATTGTTATTTGGATCAAAAGTTAAAATTGCCAATGTTTATTTATTTGTATACATTTCCATACATATACAAAGAAAAAGGTTAAAGTAATAAGAGATAATCACTAGCTATTTCGAATTACTTTCTTCTATGAAGAATCATAGAAACAGAATTAGTTATATCTTTAAGGCATGTGATTCGCATAAATTCGATAGCATTCAATAGGTTTCCTCAAAAACTGTTTTGCCTCGCTATCAAGTAATTGATACTTTTTAAACATCTTATGGAATATGAAACCGTCATATGAATCATACTGCCGATATTCATTTAGCCCACAAATCAAAAATGAGTCGAAATAAACCTGCCGAAGTCGGAGGAAAACATGCGCCAACCAAAATCCACGTTCATCATATAATTCCGGAGGTGTAATACTTTCAAGTTTTTCATACGAAGCGTTTATTGCTTCATAAATTGATAGAAGCATCACGTCAGCTTCTTCGGAAGTTATTTGAAGTTCCTGAAAAAAAAAACATATTTATGTACTTATATCTATTATATATTACTTTGATGAGGATAATGCTAATCTCTTTGTGTTTTTTTTTTCCAAATTTAAATTTATCGATTTATGCGAGATTTTAGTAATATTTAGGATCAAAAGAAATTATTTTATTTTAATTACCACTGGGGACTGAATTTAAAATCAAGATTCAATGTGGATATTTCATAGTAAATCGATTTATGCAAAAAATAGGTACAGCGATCCTAAATTTATATAATAGGATTAAATGTTAATGTAACTTACCTCAACTAAGTAGGCCAGAACTAGAATGGAAGCAATATAAGCCTTATTTTCCACTGTTTTAAAAACTTCAGGTTTAACTTGGTGTGTTCCCGTAGAAATACTCCAGCAGAAGATTTCGAGTCTCTTATCCGCCAAATTCGCATTTTCTTCTTCAGTGACATCATACCCTAGTAAAATATTTAGTGGAGGTATTTCGAAGTCAGGAAATATTGGAGTCGTTATCCGCTGCTGGTAGGGCTCTTCATGGCTTGGCTTCAAATAAATTATTCTTTCGATATTTCCACGGCTTTTGTGGTAATCGGTAATTCCCGTTTGTTTTCGGATAATTGGCAAAGCTAGATCACTATAGGGCCGGAAGTTACAAAGGGATAAATCTATAAACGCTTGATGAACGATAAGAGGAAGTTTCTTTACTAAAGTGTATACATGATTAGAAGACGTGTCGTCACTGTGCTTCTTTAGCCACTTTGGAAATATTTCTGGAGTATCATGGTCATTCTAGAAAAATACATTGTAGGGTTTTTATTATTTATTATATCTTTATTCTTTCGAAATTCTTAGCTGCATAAAATACTGGAATAATGTTAACAAATTTTAATTTGAAGGGTAATAGGTAATTCGTAGTTTTTGAAGACGTTGATTTAGAATTTGTTATTCAAACGCAAAAAAAAAAAGAAAAAATAAGGAAAAAAGCTCAAACATAGTGCATACATATGCTTTAATATAAATATCCAACTCAATCAGAGATAGTAAGATTGTGGGGTTTGAAGAACTAATGTGCAATGGGAAATTGCAGAATTATTACATATTCATAAATGCATTGTTTGAAAATGGTAAATAATTGTAAAAGTTCAAGGAAGCAATATATGTATATGTTTAAAATATCGGTTTCATATATTGTACTTTATGTACAGGTACATAGTTCTCACAGCACACATATGTATATCACTTCATTTTAGATGCTTATTGCTACGCGAATACTAAATTGATGGTCTTTGAATTTTTAATGAGATTTATATCACTGGGATTATCGCATCTACTTCAAACATCTAGTATAATATTAGAATGCAAATTGTTTGTTCAAATTAACTAATAAATCATTAGTTTATTCAGTAAAGTTAGCTTAAACGCTTAAATTGTAGGGCTTAACGCATAAAGGGTGCTTGAACTCAGTTTAAACCATTACTCTGAAATAGTTAATCCTGACGGAGGTGACAGTATTAGTTTATTGAATTTAATACAATTTTGTTATTTTTCCCAGCAAGAATGTTTCTCATCTATACTAATATTATAAAGAGGTAAAGTTTGTGAGATTGTCTGGAGGAAGTAATCTCTGGAACTACTGAACCGATTTTAAAAATTCTTTCACCAGTAGAAGCATTATTCCTGAGTGACATAGGCTATATTTGATTGTGATTAATAAATATTCGAATTCAAGATGACGGACTGTCAAATTTTGAAGTTTATGCGATTTCCACCAAAATTGGTACTTGGGGGTTTTCGGAGTCGCTGATTTCAACCCGACTGTTAGAAGTTACGAATTCAAGATGGTGGACTGTAAAATTTTGAAGTTTATGCGATTTCCACCAAACTTGGTACTTGCGGGTTTTCGGATTCATTGATTTCAACTCGACTGTCAAAATTTACGAATTCAGGCGGACTGTCAATATTTTTATATATTTTATACATTTTACACGTGTATTGCGCATGACCTCCTGAGTGCTATAGGTAATACTTTATACATAATTGGAAAGTAGAGGGGAGATGAGAGGAGGGGGAAATATTTATCTGTGACGTTTATAGTAAGCCACGCAAAAAGTACTTATCCGATTGAGATGAAATGTTATGGGCATGTCGCGCATAAGCTTCTGAGTGACATAGACTATACATCGCAATTGGAAAGTGGAGGGGAAAGGAGAGAAAGGGGGAAATGTTAAGCAGTGATAAGTTCATGGTGAGTCGCGCAATAAACACTTATACGATTGAGATGAAATTTTATGGGCACGTTGCGCATTACCTCTTGAGTGACATAGGCTATGCATCGCAATTGGAAAGTGTGGTAGGGGAAAGAGATAGAGGAAGAGGGAGAGGAGAAAATGTTTAGCTGGTGCGACACACAGAAAGCACTTATCCGATTGAGATGAAATTCTATGGGCATGCTGCGTTTAACCTCCTGAATGACATTTGACAAATTGGAAATTGGCAAAGTCATGTCTTTATTAAAGTTTAGCTTGATTATAGGGACAGTTGTGGCCGGGCAACGCCGGGTACGGGTCAGCTAGTTATGTTCTAAAATCTTACCTGATTTTCGATTGTCAACAGCGTTTTTGGTATAAAAATTTTATAAATCGAGCCAGAATTCATTTAAGATGTAAAACGAGGTACGTTAATAACGTGCAGTTTCGAGAAAATGATCGCGGTGTCTAGTATGTTGAAATTTAGATTCAGATTTAGACTTTGAGTTAATTCAGAGGAGGGAAGAAATTAGAGGGGAAGTTGGTGATTGCATCAATAGAAAGGTAATTTCGTCTCCATAAAAATATATATGTATGTAAATATAAAGAGGTGTACTCACATAGCGGTAGAATCGTAATGACGTATCGACCATTTCTATTACTTCCTCCATAGTGCAAGCAGTCCGTCCATTATTATAAATAATACTAACAAGATGCTGAAGCTCGGCCTTTAAAAGTGGTACTCCTTCTGGAAAATGTCTTCGAATGAATTCTGCTGTTGACAGTTGTATACTTCTGACATTGCTAATAGTATTAAGGGACTAACAGAAATATGCAGTTAAAATGAAAATCTGATCAACAATAAAATTCTCACAATATATCTTTCTGGGTGAGTCCAGTCATTTCCGCTTAGTATGGAAAATATGGGCATTTGGGACTGCATTAAACCAAGGGCATTTCGAAGGGCCTTCTTGTTCCAAACGTTAATCGTGTTGCTTTCAATATCAATGGTATGTGGAATCCAAATAGGCCAATCTCCTGGCATTATTAAAAAATCCGAATCCAAAGTCATAACAGCAGTTGCTTTGATTTTCGTAGCATATGCCGCGCAATCACGATCGCATTCATTGTGGAATGATTGAGAGTACTCTCCGTACTCCTTAGCAATTCTTAAAAATACTTCATACAAACAAAAAGATGTACGAAGTTTTATGGGCGTGTCTATTGGTTTGTTTTGTCTTATTTCCTCAAATATTTTGCACTGTTCTTCATATTTTATATTAACTCGCTTTAACCAGAGTGCATATTTTTCCTCTTTGACTGGGCCATCATCAAAAAATACCAGGTTAGCACCCATATTTTTAAGTTTTTGTAAAAAATTTTCCACCCTTTTCTGACAAAGATTTAGACGACCTCCAGAGAGAATGTCCTGATTGCTTTTAATGAAGATACCTAAAGCGCCACAAAAATCAAAGACAATTGTAGGCGTTCGTGCAGGATTCTTCCTGAAAAATGACAATAATTTTAATAATCTAAAATGTTTATTCAACATTTACAGTCTAATTAGATGATTTTATTAGACTCATAAGGCTTGTAAGAAACAATAAAATGTGAATAATGAATCGTTTGTGGAATTGGGCTAATTTATATTTATTTTTTGCTTAATGTATACCAACATGAATTTATTTTATAGATTTCATATTTCTGAACATTTTAAAATTCACGTTTTTAGGGTTCCGTCCCGTAGGATCTTGTGTCAACGTTGTCGGTCAGAGGTTTCTAACTCCTAAGTGAAACGAGGCATCGACTTGAACTTCACACATAATGATAATATGCAAATCATTGATCAAAAGAGGAAAATCGTATTAAAAAGTATAAAAAACTTTATTTGAAGGCGCCTCTACACATGCCAAGGAGGAGGAATTAATTCTACCAACATATGCTTGTAGGATAATCGTTGGAAAGAGCTTCGCTAGCAGAGCACAAATATATTTTTTAAAATATTTTGACTTCATGGTTTTTAGACATACTGTGCTACCAGGTCTATCACATAAACGGTTTTACGTGAGATGCTGTAAATTATGTTCAATATTACTCATACCCTGTGTTTAAACAACAAACACTAAACATAGTTTATTATACAGTAAAAAAAAAAAAGTTGTATTATAAGTAATTTACTAACACATTTCAAATTTCCCTT
Organism: Eutolmus rufibarbis; assembly: GCA_963920795.1. Lineage (NCBI taxonomy): Eukaryota > Metazoa > Arthropoda > Insecta > Diptera > Asilidae > Eutolmus > Eutolmus rufibarbis. The sequence continues at coordinate 38,013,410 of OY987206.1, read as the reverse complement.
TAAAATAATTAATTGAAATTTTAAACTATCGATCATCAAGTTCAGATATTTTCTGATCATGAATCAAACTTCTTACTATACCTACTATAGTTTTTTTTTTAGGGTTTACAATAATACGGAACCCTCAGTGATCGATTCCGACTCGCACTTGACCAGTTTTTTTTTACAAGATATGTGAAATTCATTAGGATATCTACCTACCGACCTCTCAATTAGCACTTTTACCCCAACATAATATATACAATGTTATGATTTATGACATATATATCTACCAAATATTTCGAAGCCTTGTGCATCGCATCGGTGTGATCGGGTTTCAATAAATATATGGTAACATACTCAAAAGAATCGCTCGCATATCAGATTTAAAATTAATCGAAATCCGAGAACAAAAACAAAAAACGTCTGCAAGAGCGAAATCAAAACATGCTTGAATACATAATTAAAATTTCGAAAGAAATTTTATTACTGAGTAATGAGAATCGGTTTTATTATAAACATATTTTTAAAGCATTAAGTCATATAAATTTAATTGTAATAACAATCTCCAGAGACACTTCTGAGGAAAACATTATTGAATTCATCGCGACTGGAACTGGTGTATCGACTGAACTTTTTAAGCGCAAACTACTGGTGAAAAATGACGTATATACCTATAAGTTTTAAAATTGGTATTTCGGAGGTTCTTCTCTCCAAAGGGCTAAATACTGATTTTTGGCCTAATGGAGTTACATATTGTTAGAAATTTTGTTAAAATTGCAAAAAACGACTACAGTCCAGTCAATGGAGACTTTCCTTCTCGATTCGTTCAAACAGCACCGATTTGCATGAAAATTTGGACTTAGGTTCCACTTGTCTTCTAGTACAAAGCTGACCCTGTACCGAAGGATGCCACCCTTTCTCAGGGGTGAAAAATAACTGATTGAAAAAAAGTCGGGGAATGGATAGATTGACTAATTCTAAGCAACTTTTGTTCTATAAAGTTTTTACTCAAAGTCAATACTTTTTAAATTATTCGCGAATGAAAGTGTGCATTTTTCAACCAAAGAAACCACGTTTTCAGACGGTTTTTCGCGAATAACTCAAAAAGTAAGTATTTTATCGAAAAAATTATTCTTAGTAAAAATATAGCTTATAAAAACACAAAAAGAATGCTGTCTTTATGGTGTCTGTAGACCCAACTTTTTAAGTTATTCGCGAAAAACCGTCTGAAAACGTGGTTTCTTTGGGTGAAAAATGCACCCTACTCGGTGTCGACAGAACTAAGTTTTCCACCTCAACGCGTTCGTTTTTTTGTTTCTGATTCATGTTCTAATTTAAATAACTTCATACATATTATCACAATGTTCGTGGAATGTACACCAATGTCTCAGAAATTTATTTGAAACTATTAGATACCAATTATGATGCTGTTGTTCTTATTGAAACATGGCTATCTGCATCTACGTATTATTATGTTACCTGAATTCTTTGATGAGAATGGAGACGACTGAATCTTCTTTTGGATGAAGGGAATGTTGAACAATTGGCGGTGACTATAAGTTTACATAATTTTGGCAATCTAATTTATTTGTGGGAGTTATATTTCACCGGGAAGTGCATTAGAGATATATGTCTGTATGAAGCTCATGCAGAAAACTTTATACTCGGACACTTCTTCTGATGAGTTTTGATGTTGCTTGGGAGATTTTAATCTTCCGAATGTTTCTTGGAAGTTTATGAGGATAATCATAGGTTGTTTTCTTGTGGTGTTACAATGTTTAGAGAAAGCATCATCGTTCATACATTCTTCAGCTTAAATTTTGATCAGCATAATAGCTTTAAAAATATTTTGGGTAGGTTAGTTTTCATTAGTTCTGAACTACATTCATATTTCTCAAGGTATACGCATTTAAATAAGTACTTTGATATTGTTGATTGCGATGATCTTTTTAATTTAAATGGTATAATGATTTAGGCGCTTCTTATAAAATTTTTTTGTAAATCGTGCGTGAAGGTTTAAATATATGTATGTATTTATTACCTTTAACTAAAAAATCCTGTCAGTCGCATCCGCCATGATTTAGTAAAGATTTGTTTACTTAAGGTAAAGAATGCTTCCTTCCTTTCGAACACTTCAAAAATTCTTCATAATTATCTTTTCAACAATATTATATTATAATATATACTAACTGGAAAAAGTAATACTAAACGTGACAAGATTGAGGAAAAATGTATAAGATGGTGTTTGCAAAATAATAAAAAACAATAAAATGAATTTTTAACCGACGAAAAAAACGGAGGAGGTTATCAATTCAATGCGTATATATATATATTTTTTTTTTTTTTTTTTTTTTTTATGTATGACCACGCATAACTTTTTACAGAGTAGTCCGATTTTGATAATTCTTTTTTTATGGGAAAGGGTATACCCTGAAGTTGGTCCCATATAAATTTGGAAAAAAAATTCCAACCCTAAGGGTAGGAAAACAGGGGATGATTGATTATTCACTCACTAATTGTAATGTATGACCACGCATAACTTTTTACAGAGTAGTCCGATTTTGATAATTCTTTTTTTATTGGATAGGATATACCTCGAAGTTGGTCCCATATAAATTTGGAAAAAAAAGTCCTACCTTAAAGGTGGGAAAGTAGGGGTGATTTATTGTTCACTCACAGATTTTAATGCTGAGTTGTGTATTACAATTAATTTAAAAAAAAAACCTCACGATGAATGAGCTTTAGACCTGTCAATCTCTTATGTGTAGACCTCTCAGTCTCTGTATTATAGCCACAAAAAATTATAAAATAAAAACTTTTTAACAAAAAAATTAAACCGCCGAAAAAACTGAAAAGCAAAAAATAATAAACCTTTTTTATTTAACCTTAATAACTAAGTTCTTAAACTAATGTAAGTACATATACCTAAGTAATTTTGAGTCGGCGCCAAACATCGTCGGGTTGCTGTCTCGCTGACATTAACTTCGTGAACGCTAGGCATTTTCCGGCCGCGTCGCCGCCGCGCATCACGCTTTACGTAATTATTAATTAATGTGCTTGTTTGGCGCCGACTCAAAATTACTTAGGTATATGTACTTACATTAGTTTAAGAACTTAGTTATTAAGGTTAAATAAAAAAGGTTTATTATTTTTTGCTTTTCAGTTTTTTCGGCGGTTTAATTTTTTTGTTAAAAAGTTTTTATTAAGGTATTATTTGATATTTATACAGCAACGAGTTTGAAACTAATTCAGAAAGAATTACGATTCATTCGAAAGTGAGAAGCAAACATGTTTTCAGGATAACTAAATAAAATAATTTCTTTTTTTTTTTGGTATATCTTTTCTTATAAAAAAAAAAAAATATGATCACGTTTTCGCTTCCTCAAATAATATACCAATTTATTAATTTTAGTTTAAGTAAAGGTCACAGTTGTTTTTAATGTACGGATAATACTTCCTGGCATGCATTCGACCGTCTACTACTTCTGGAGGGGTGTTAGACCGACCCTTGGGATAGGTCTGGCTGGTATTGTTATAAAAAAGTTATTTAAATTCCAACTTTTATACTATGACGTAAATGCATTCAATTTATTCGCACCTTTACTACCTGATGTCTGCCTCAGCCACTGTTACTCAAGGTGTATCACGCACAAACCTACTTTTTACATATTGATATCAAAATACACACAAAAAATCTTGACTAAAATGTAACGTGTCTGTCGGGTGCTGGCTTTTACTCTATAACTTCAACGCTATTTCCGAAATAACCGAATCATATTATGTATAAATGGACCACTGATTTGCTACGTATTTCATAACAGGCAGAATTTTAAACCTTTTATTTTGCGCTTGTAGGGGCACCAATTTAGAAATCAATCGGCGTAGTGGAAAATTATAATATCAGTAAGTATTGAAATTATTAATTTTGATTTAATTTCCACTCACAAAACCAAAACTTTCTACATTTAATAAAATAAAAATGTGAATAACTTGTCTCGTTTTTACCACCAGAAATTATGGTCGCTAGTTTCAAATTATAACAAAACTGAAAGCCGTATCTAGATAACGTCATATTTAAAAAAATATTGAGATTATTAAAAGGGCTCAATATCATATTATAAGCACATAAAATTCTTCAATTTTTAATTCGATGATTGTAAGAACCATAAATATAAAAATGATAATATTGACTAATAATTTTGTAAACTTTTCATTACTATACACAATTACTCACAATTTATATTCATCGATTTCGTCTTGGATATTGACCCTATACGTCCCAGAAGGGCACAATTGACGATCATTGATAAAACTGCTCAAAAACACTACCATTTTCACTAACAAACAATAATTAATTTTACAAATATTTGATTTGGTACTTCCTCAAATAACCGATCTTACCACACTGCCTGACGAAATAAGAATGCGAATCATTTAATAATTCAATTCTCAACAATCTTATAATCGAAGAGTGAGAACGATATCGTTAGCTCGATAACAAAGTTTATCTTAATGTAAGACGATACTTGTTTCTCACATCGAGTTACCGCTGTAAAAAAAAAAATTAGACCATTTGGAAAAGCTGTAATTTGTGCATAAATGCCATATATCTCCGACACAATTCTTCGAAGGTATGTTGAACATATAAGGGCGAGGATAAGCTCAATGTTGTAAAAAATGTAAAAGAAATTATATACATAAATAACATAAATATATTTCTTTTTAAATAGAAATTAAAAAATGAATATACGTACATATTAATAATAATTTACATATCACTTTTCTTAATTTAAAGATACATTTTCTAGATTTTCAGTAATCTTAATTCACTTATCTCTAAACCGAACGGATATGTTGAAGGATCCTAAAGTTGTACTCCAAAGTCATTGGAATTTAGCACTTCAGCTATTTCTTAAAATATAGTGATGTTTTGGTATGGACTTCCACCGGTTTTTCTTATTTTGTGTCAGCTTCCTTGTATTGATGACTCGACTCAACTAATTTGATAACAAATGCTATACAAAGTTGTCATCATCGAGAATTCTACATGATTTGCTTGATGAAGAAAGAACGATATCGAGATCGAATTACATAATTCGAGCCTTGAAATGGTAATAAAATTAGTGTATTCGCGACGAAATCGATTTCTATAATAGGGCACAATATCAAGGTAATTAAGGAGAACTCAGGATGGGTATATTCAAGTAATAAAAACTGTTTAAAAAATATATAAAAAAAGTGTACTTTTATTTCTAACATAATAATTTACTTTATTTTGAAACTAGTAACTTATTCGCTAACGTAGTCTAACTAACATCAGGAACGAATAGAATCAGAATCACTGGAACTAATGTTCCTTATATTATTTCTGTACGGCAGTTGTACTATTTTCTTTATTTACCTCCTCTATGAGTCTCGCGAAGAGGTTCATATTCCCCAAAATAGTGTCCCTCAAATTCCACTTGGTCAGGATAAGCCCGTAAGGGAATACGACGAGCATCCCCCTGTAGATTTCCATATTCCGTTCGCTCATTGCGTTGCACCTGTGTCTCCGCTCAATACTACGATGGAATTCAACATAATGGGCGTAGAGCTCATCTCGGGTTTTGTAGGCGAACTGGCAAAATAAACACCCGAATTGAAAGGTGTGCTTTGAAATGTGCCTAACTGCGTCCTGTTCCTTTAAGAAGAATACTTTACATTCATCACATCCGTAAAGAATTATTTCTTGGGTGTAGGTGCAGTAGTATGGCGTCTGCATTTTGGTTTTTATGTGATTCATGCAGATTTGTTGATCAAAGTAGGCTTGACTGCAATCTGGACATTGAAAGCAAATCGATTTGGAGAATGGCAGTTTGGACATTGCTTCAAGAAAACTGTTGGTAACAACGTCTGGGAGTTGGTTTTGTGAATTGCCTGAAATACGATATCTGTAGGATCCATTGACCAAATTTGTTGAGCAAGTCTGGCCCCAATGTGTAGCAAGTAGTTTAAAATTTGAGAATTGGATGTTACAATGGTAGCATATAAAAATACTCCACTTCGCAGGACAAGACAAGGCACTCTGCCAATGTGCTGCAAGTTGGTCCTGGGTTGCGAATTTTGCAGAGCAATGAAAGCACGTGAACTTGCATACGTATGTCTGATATTCGGGTGCTGTAGGCGCTTGCAGTGTAGATTGAGTGATGTTGATTTTGTTTGGTTGTTGAATCACAATTTGTTCCCTTGGTTTTTGAACTATTTGGATTGGAGCTGGTTTTGGAGCTATATGCTCGATTTGTGTGCCTTTTGCTTTTGGATCTAATAATTTTTCGAGGGGTACTAGACGAATCTTTTTTTGTGGAGGCTGCAGTAATGTAAGGTCTGCCGATTTTCTGGTTTCTTTAGTAAGTGATATTGATTCTGCTGCTGTTGTAGTTACAGTACTAGTTACATTAATTCCAGCTACACTCTGATTGAAGTTTTCACTTGTTTCGAGCAGAGTAACACCATGTCTCAAATTGAGATGCTTCATTAAGTCCTCGTTATTGGTACATTTTAACGGACAAAATTCACACTTAAGTGACCTCGAAAAAGTTGTTGTTGGGAGTTTTTTGCTTGGAGAATCTTCTACTGGAGTTTCTTTTACAGAAATTTCTTTTGCGGGATCTTTCACAGTCAACTCTTGTAAGGAAGGAACTTTTACAGTAATTTCTTTTATAGAATTTTCTACCAAAGAACTTTGTGCAGGAGGAACATTTATAGAAAATTCTTGCACAGGAAGATCAGTTATGACAGAAATTCTTAGAGGAGCCCCAGAACTTTGAGGTTTTTCAGTTTTATCTTCACAATTCAACTCTATAATGGAATCTTCTAATTTATTTTTCTTTTCAATAGTACTGCTCCTTTCTGGTAAACAAGCGAAATCATCAGACTTCCTTTTAACATATTTGTTTGCATTAAAATTTTTCTGGAAAATTGTCTTTGACCTAAAGCCATAATTAATATTACCAGTCGTATTTTTAACGTGAGTGTTGATTACGTGCATATCGACGTTTTCTTCATCTCCGCGAAATGCACAATAGTCACATTGGTACTGGCGCATAAATTCGTGTATGTTCTGCAAATGCTCCCCTAAATCTTTGGGGGATCCTTCGAACATTGTGCAAAACAGACACTTAATTTTAATCCCAGATGCTTTAGACAGTGGTGCCAAATGAATTATCTCAAAATGATGTTTTACGGTAATGGCGGTTCGGGCATAGACAACAATTGGAACACTATCCCGCTTGTATCTTTTAAGGTGCTCTATAAGATGAATTCGATTGCTGGTGTACATTTTGCAAAAGGAGCACATATAAAAAATTCCTGAATGTATTCTAATATGATCCCTAATCCGATCGAAGTCATTCACATTGAAAAGTGTTACTTCGCAGTGTGGACATTTGAAAACTTTAAACGCTGAATGATATAGTTTGAAATGCTGCTCAAAACTTCTTTCATCTGTTAATTGAACACTGCAATAAGTACATACATATCTCATTGGTGCAGCAACATAAAGTGGAAAGTTCAAGCCACGAATATTTTCATTTAAGTCAATGGTGAAATTGTCTAAGTCAACTGGAGCTTTAACAATTTGTCTTTCTGCAAGTTTTCTCTTTTCCAAAACTTCCATCATATGTTTTATTATATCAGTAATTTTTCTGTTATACTTTCGTGGTAAAATTATCTGATAATCAATATCATTTTTGTTACTATTAACCGTGTTCACGTCCTGCTTCATTTTAACACGTATCAACTTTGCCTGCTCGTAAACTGAATGGCTGATCAAGTGCAATTTAGCTACCGAAAGAATATTAAAATTTTTCCCACAAAAGTAACAAAAGTATGTTTTTGTTCTTTTATTATGAATATTTATGTAATGTGACGGATAAGTCCAAAACGAGCACAATGTTGGGCACAGAGGGCACATCTGGAATGCATTTAAATTAACCGTACGGTGGGCTGTTTTGAAATGATTGTCCCATTGATCTTCCAAATTAATTTTCTCCAGGCAAATACAGCAAGGATTAAGTTCAGATTGGGATTTTATGAAATATTTCAACATTTCTATCAATTTCTGGTACAAAGCTATTGTAGACTCATCGTTAACTTCAGCATCTTCATTTCCGCAACTTTCATCATCACTATCTATTGTTATACTTGGATTGCATAATTTTTCCAGGACACGTACGCTCATTAAATTCTTTTTGAACGTTTCATATTTTTTATTCAAGTCCGATTTTGTCAATTCAGAAAGTTCCATGTCCGGCTCTAAAGTTTGAGACTGTGAATCGTTATCGTCCTTTTCTTCAACTCCAATATACGCTATGGTAGCTATGTCCTGAAATTTGTAAAATAAATTAGTTTAGAAGTAGAGCCTTTATTATAATAGCTGTGTTTTTTTCAGAAAGTCTGGATCTCCCTCCATTAAAATTTTAATTTTAAGGAAAATCGTATAAGGTTTTTAATTTGAAATACATCATTTTATTACATGATTATAAAAATTGTGATCCATATTTGTTGTTAAATAATAGCTGCCTGAGGAGTAAAATCATCACAATCCCGAACTTAAAAGTTGCCTCTACATGTTAGAATTATACATAACTAATTTTCAGATCCTAATAAATCTGTGCATTTTGCTACTATGACCACACTAAAAAACACAGGACCCCCTCCTTGACCATGCCGACACCAAAAGGTATTAGCTTCAAACTCACAGACCAAGTAAAATATCTTGGCCTTGTCATTGATAGGAAGTTGAGTTGACATCCAGGAAAGAATACGTAAGGCCACGGTGGCCTTGTACTCTCGCAAGAACGCTGTTGAAAAAAAAAAAAATTGGGGTTAGAACCGCGCTAAAAGCTTAATTTCACTCAAACGAGTAGCCATTAGCAACATAGTAGGTGTCATAACGGGTCACTGTCTCATCGGTAGACATGCCAATAGGCTGGGTGTGACCTCAAATAACTTCTGCAGAAGGTGCCTCAATGTAGAGGAGGAGGAGGAAAGTATCCTTTACATCCTCTGCCACTGCCCAGCTCTCGCGATACGCAGAAACCGTAGTCAAGCTTCCCATTTTTTACTGACCTGTCCGTACTGAGTTCAGTCAGGATTAAGAGCCTGGAGCAGTTCATTAAAGACTCCAAGTGATTCGAGAGTTAGATTTAGGGGATCTGTTCCATGTGATATCACAATGGATCTACTCTGGTCTAAGTGTGCCTCAACTGGCAACCACTTGAAACTAACCTAACCTATTACCACCGAATTTCAACATCTCTTTAGATCATTTACAAAAAAAAAATCACAACTATTATAATTTGAAGTTTTTTCTTTACTTTTAATTCTTACTAATACTTATAATCTTAAACAAACTTACTTTCTTGATACATTTTTCGCCGATTCCTCTGACTCCAATGTACAACAACTCGTCAGGATGCTTATTTGCCATATGCGAACGAATCTCCTCAAGTCCGTCTGTTTCAAATTTGCAGAATATGCAGGAGAACAATCCTATTGGAAAACCTTTTGGAATGCCTATTTCTTTATGAGCTTCTTGTAAATGCCTTATCATTATATCTCTTCTTATGTATCCCGCTCCACATACTAGTATAAAAATAAGAGATAATTTCGTTAAATTAGGAGTATAGAAAAAATAAATCGATAAGGAAAACTAAAGTACATAATGTTCATTCTATTAAAATATTTAAAATTAAAATTAAATTTTGTTTTTTTTTTCAAATCAGAACTTAATAACCCCTTAGACAATGGAACTACATTTTTAAATACCTGGATCATTTTACTAAACTAAATACTAATAATAAATAATAAATTTGTGTGTACCAAAACTTTCTTGATCAAAGAGTTTAAATTTTATAGAAACCATTGCGTCAACTGAATTCAAAATTAATAGATTATCGTCTAAATAGGTTCTTGCCACATCCGCCAATTTTATATACCAAATGTCTGCTTCTAGTCGATTTTAAAGTTTAGTTTTTATAAAGCGCGAGTATTTTTATCATAAAACAGTATAATTTTAAGAACTCACCAGAACAAGATAGTGCCTCAATATTTTGTACTGCTAATTTATTTATTCTCTCAACTTCATCCTTAAGTCTTTTTAATTGTCCACTGCATTTAATGGTTTTGTTTTTATCAGCATTGCTGTGATGATACTGATCGTGATGAATCTCAAGATTAACTGATGAACAACTGCGATAGAAGCATCTCGAACATTGAAATATTGACTTGCTATGCACGGAGTCTATATGTTCCAAAATTTGCAGTGTTTTAACTGCCACAAACTCGCAGTAGGAACATTCAAGCCATGATATTTCAGGATCTGGATTACGAAGTATGCTTAGCTCATGCGCTGCTAAATGTCTTGACATTTGAAGTTTTGTTTCTGCTGTAAAACTACAATTATTTCCCATACATTTATATAAACAAGAAAGCGATTTTTCCGACTGCATAGCTTCACACAAGATTTTATGTTTCCGACTTTTTATTTCGCTTAACCATGGCTTCAACAGTTTTTGGACATGATTTTCGTCATCATTTTGAGACTCTGGCAATTCTTTTATATGCACTGTTAGCATGTGATTTAGTTCTTCTTCTATTGGCTGTGAGCCCGTTGAAGTATCTAATTCATTTTTACAAATATTGCATTTTCCTGACCATTTAATATCGTGATCAGCACATGCATGATCTTGTAGAACTTCAAATAAAACCGTCACTCCAAAATTACATTTATCAATTAAGCAGTGGAAAAGAAATTCACCTTTTCTAATTTCTTGATATCCGAAATGTTCAATTCGTAGTGGCGCAAATTCTTCCTCTACTTTAGGTTCAGGATGAGGTTCATTTATCGGTAAATCGGTCGCAAATTCTTCCTCTAATTTAGGTTCAAGATGAGGTTCATTTATCGGTAAATCGATTTGTGTTTCGTCATCATCGTTAACAATTTCTATAACGGTAATAAAACTGTCTTGACCTTCCTCAACACCAATATCTTCAGAAAGAGGGTTAGTTTCTTCTTCTTTTATCTTAATTTCCTTCGGGCTTGTCTCTATGGTTGACGAATCAGAAACATTTGGCTTGATAGATTTGTCCACATTTATATGATTATCTTTAATTTGATCTGTTTTATGATCTTCCTGCTTGCTCTCCGCACCCTCCTCTTTTTCTTCCGATTTTACTTGTATCAGTTCATTTAATACTGGTTCTGGCGCACTATTTCTTTTTGGCTTAGCCACAACAAGTGGTTCTACATGTTGCGTCGAAGCGCTCGCAGTTGAATTTAACTCCTCTAATAATTTTTCAAAATTTGATTTATCTCCACTCTTATTTTCAGTGGTATTGCTTACTGAAGCCGGTAAATGTATCACAGTTACGATTTGTTCCCCCTGTGTATCGAATTTGGACAAATCCGGGGCAATAGATGTATTTTTTGTCGTTAGTTGATTTGGAAGCAGATCTAATTCAAAACTGCCTGGTTTCATGTCAATTGAAATATCAGATATAATCGAATCAGTTTCGCTATCCTTATCGCTTTTCACAATTGGTAAATCAATTTTGCTTCCAGTTTGGATTTCAAAAATTATTTCCACATCATCTGCCTTAGGTACGGTTGAAACCGGCTCATTGACTATTTCAATATTTTGTTCTACATGTTCAAGAAGTAATAGTTCTTTTATATCTGACTCGGAAACAAATTTGTATTCGTGCTCCTTGCGTAGGTGCAAAACAACATTGGCCTTATGTAGTTGCATGTAATTGCATTTTGCACAAACATAAAGGTTTATTTTTGTTGCATTCTCATCATAAGCATAGTAAGTTAACACTTTTGCGTCTTTCTTGCATTGTCTTTTTGAGTGTTTTGTCGCAACAGACTTAAAACAGCTCATAAAATCGCACGCAGAGCACTCATAAGGAAATTCTCCCGTATGTGATGCATAATGATGACTAAATTTGTCGAAACGGCCCGTCATCTCTTGTTCGCAAAAGAAACATTTAAAATTATATTTTAACTGTCCCTTTTTGTTTTGTTCGCCAGTTGTATTTGCTTTTCCTGGATTTTCTGCCAAATAAAGAAGATCATTCTGTGGCAATCGAGCTATATAAATTTCATCCTTTGGATGCTGTGTGACGTAATGGTCGACTAAATTCGAAAATTTTTTATAGCAGATCAGGCAGTATTTGGAATAATATGGATCCTTATAGTGCCAGTTAGGATTGGTATTTTGGGTTTCTTTTTTCGGTCTACTACTTTGCGATTGTCTGCGAGCAACACCGTGTGAAAATGGTACAGCCTTCATAGGTTCTAGAAGATTCTGATCATCTTCCGTGTTCTCTGGTGAGTTATCTGGGTGTCCAAGTTGGGTGTACTTCAATATCTCTTCTTGGGTAAGCCGTTTTAATTTAACAGTAGGACAATTTTTCGATATGTTAATAAGTTCTACATTTTGTTTCTTTTTTATTGTGTACTCCTCAAAATTATCAGTGTCAGCATCTTCATCACTATAGACGGTCCTAATAACTTTGTCAGAATCCTCTTTTGCGGAAGCTTTCGTTGGAATCGTTGACTTATAATGTTGCTCTATTCGTTTTAAACTTCTTACGCTACTTTTTCGTTTTCCTATCATTAAAACATCATCTCTAATAAACATATCGTGTAAATCTTTATTTAATGCTGCTAATTCTCTATTGGATATTTCTCCTTTTGAACTTGTACTGGCAACTGGTGAAACAGCCTTTTTGTTGGTTTTTTCATTTGATTCAACATTGGAATCCAGTAATTTTTTAAACTCTTCAAATTTCTTTTCTTTCAATAGCGATTTCATTACTGTAAAAGCAAGTTCCTTCAATCGTTCTTTATTATTTGTATCAATCGCCAAGTTATGGCTATTTAAAAGATTTTCCAATACATTTGAAGAACGTGTATCTTCATGATTTGCCCTTGAAGGAAACTTCGCTGGATTACTAGTCGAATCAATTGTGTCACTGTCTATTGAAAAAATGTGTCCAATTTCGTTTTCCGACGAAAATTGTGGAGATTTAGCTCTGATCCTTTTCTTTCTTAACCTTTGTTTCGTGGGAGACTTTTTAGGTTGTGATTCACTTTCTGATGAAGAACTCAAAATGTATGACCTCCTTTTTCTTGTAGCAAGAATTATATCTGCGTCAGTCTCATAATCTTGACTATTTTCAAATTCATTGAATCTTAGTCTTTTCTTCTCAGTGTCAAGAGTTTTTTGTCTTTCTCTTTCTGCTTCAAGTTCCATTTGGTGAGCTCTATTCGCAGCTTCGACAGCAGCTCTTTTCCTAGCAGCTTCGGCTTGTATAGCTGCCTGCTTCAATCTCTTATACTCTCCATAAGTACGAGCTTGAGGCCTATTTGAAGAAGATGTAGAAGGAATAGGCTGATTTTTGTGAATGGTGGTTTTTGGTGCAGTTTGGAAGTTTACGAGTAAGTCACCTATTTCCTTCCGAATTTCTTCTTGGACCTTACCGGCTTGAGATCCAAGAATTTCATCAGCCGTCGGCACCGAAGGTTTTCTTTTAAAGAGAGGAGTTTTTAGTTGCATTGGATCAGTAGTTTTAGCATACAAAAGGGTTAATCGACTTCTAAGTCTTGGGTCGTTGGGCTGTATTTCTGGAGGAAGTCCCAAATACTGCGGCAGATTATATGAAATTGGAAAATTTGACTGAGCAAAAAAGTTTATTGGAGTGTTATAAGATGTAAATGTAGGTATTTCTGGCTCGGGTAATTCATCCAAAAAATCGTCTTGCATTGCCTCTTCTAATTCCTGCGCAACGTCCGTCGCTAAGACGTCATTATCTGAAGAGAATATCGATTCCTCATCTTGATCTGCTTGTAAAATTGTTTCCAAATCTACACCCAATTGCTTCTCTAACTGAATTCTAATTTCTTGCAGTTCACTTAAATCCTTATTTGCCCATTCATCTAATTGTACTTTGGATGTCATTGACTGACCTTGAGGAACAACAGCGTTTGCGCCTTCAAATTCAACTACCGTTTTATTTCCTTCCTTAGAAGCATTCGTACGATCTTCAGAAGAGGCTCGTCTGTTTTCAGTAGACTCCGAATGATTGATAGATTTTTGAACTGCTTCAATGACTCGACTTATTGGTTCTTTTTTTTTTGGACGCCTTTCAAACAACGGCTTCTCACTTTGTGGTGAAACTGCTTCAGCTCCAATTGATGTTTTGGCAAAGGTTGCCAACTCCACACTAAGATTTATTGCCATCTTCATTTTTTCATCTACGAGTTCAGGTTCAAATACTTTGCCTCTTGCAGACTCTTGTTCTATTTCTGATTCGAGACTAGAGCTTTCTACTTTAGATTGTGATTTTTTTAAAATCTCTTTTATCTTAACTAAAATATCATTAAGCATCTCCTGGGTAATAGGTTTAAATCCTGCCTCTGTTGAGTTTGTGCTACTAGAATTTGATGGTTCTACATCAGACGGTGTATTTTTAGATAAGATCTTTGATGTAGCGTTTGAATCATTATCAGTGTTGGGAATATTCTTTTCGGCGGATAATACCTGCTCTGTGTTGCCTAGATCACCTTCAAGTAATCTGCTTCTTAAGATTTTAGAATTGTCCATTTCTACGAAAGGAATTTGGTTTATACTTTCTTCAACTGTTTGAATGCCGTTCTTAGTAGGCGATTTTGGGTCATATTCAATTTCAGAAGCTTTCTGTTCGGTAGATATTTGCTCATTAACTTTCTCCACTATTGCAATTTCTTCGTTTACAGGTAATTTGTCTTTTGTTGTTGGTTGGTTGGTGTGAATTGAGATTTTAGTTGATTTTTCCTTTGACGTCTCTTCTACACTTTCACGTTCCGCTTTTGAATGGATCACTAAATTTATTTTTTTGATAAATTCCTCAGTGTCAGAATCGTGCAACCAAACGACTGCACTGTCAGACGTTGAAGGTAAAATGTTTGAGTTTGCTTGTTTCATAGTTAGGTCAGATTGACTTGCAGTAGTAGTTTTTCCCTTTTCGTAATTATTTGGTTTTACTAAGGTACTACTAGAAATATCTTCATTTTTGTTTGGTATATTTGTTCTATCAGATACTTCTGCCCTACTTACGTCAGGAGCCCTTTCATACTGACCTGCTTCACTATTTCTTCTAGCACCTGAATAAATAGCTTCATCAAAAATATCCAAATCTTGGTCTTTTTCCAATTCATTTTCACTATCTGGCGTGAGATCAATGTTGTAGAGAATATCTAAGTACTTATCCTTCGTATCTTTTTCAGTCTTCTGATTATTAGTGATATTTGCCACTGCAGAAATATCACTTTTGCTACCTTCAACGGCTATAGGAATATCTTCATTATTTTCAGTAGACTTTTTATTTTTTTCACAATGGCGTTTTTTGTTTTCGGTGCTACTGATTTTGTTCTCTTCGGAGACTTTTTCAACAAGTTTTTTATCAAAATGAGACTCATCTGGTTTTGTTTGTGTTTTGTCGTTATCAGATGATTTCTTGTGATGTTCCTTTGTAAGAAATGAGTGCTTTTTAATTGCATCTTGGCTACTATCAATTATTTCTGCATCTGAAAGGTTACCAAAATCACTGGTATCTACTAATTTTGGTTTAAAGAGTTTTGTTTTTTGTTCGATTGGTTTCATAGTATTCTTTAGTACTTCTTCTTTTGGTTCTTCAGTAACTATTTCAATAACTCGCACAACTCTTTTCTTTGGTATTGATTGCGGATTTTCTGTCTCTTTTTCAACACTACTTGTTTTTAAAGATTTATTATCTTCGCTTATACACTTAATTTTTTCTCTTAATGGAATATTTGAATTAACGACTTTATCGTCTTCATGTTTTTTAACTTTTGTCTTTCGATTGCGTATTTCTACAACTAAAGTTTCTTCTATAGGAAGTTTTCCCAGGGAAGTAGCAACTAGCGGCTCGTTCGCATTTGTTCTGACTCCTACTTCTGAAATATTTGGCTCATCTGTATTTTGTTTTTTAGACATTCTAATCGCATTCAGAACGTTTCTTAAATCGCCATTGTTCTCATTTTTATCAGTTTTACTGATTTTTCGACATCCGTATGTCTTTAGGGCTGGCTTATCATGATAGCTTTCAAGAGAGTCCAAAGATGAAAAATCATCCTCTTCATAAAAATGTTCTGCTTCTTTTGACAAATGTTCGATACCGTGTTTTGAAATAACTTCTATCTCTTTTGGAATATGTGCTTTCTCTTTTGGGAAATGTTCTTTTTCTTTTGAAAAATTGTTTTCCACATCTTCAAGTTCTATTCCAGTGCCATCTACTATACTTATAATTGAATCAGAGTCTTCAATTTCACCATCTTCCAACTCTGAAAAAGGATTTTCATCTTCATCTTTAATTTCTGGTTTTAAACTACTGCTGGTACAAGGTTTATTTTCATCAGTTTTATTAGAAGGGTTATTTTCCCTAACTTCAGATTTATCCTTTTTGGGCTCTGGAGAAGTATAGGACACAATTTGGATATCATCTTCATCAGAACTGTCTAAAGTAATAACTTCTATAGGCTTTGAGTTTTCTACCGGTTCAGCAGCTTGATTTAATTCAGTATTTTTGAGCGATTGTAAAGCTGCTACTCTTTTCTTCAAATGTTGTAGTCGATTTAATATAACAGGTGGCTAGAGAAAAAATTGAAGAATTATATAGTCGTCAAAATGGCTAATTATATGTAGTATTAATGCTTCTACTCTTGTAAATTTCCGAACGAAAGTCATATGTATTACTATTTATTCCTTTGCACTATAATTGTCTTCCTAGTTTGTTATCGGCCAACTCTGATTTATTAACAAAATGAATGTTCATAAAGAATGTACAATATCAAAATACGAATATTTAGTTTATTGTTTCGTATAGGACGAGAATAAACTCAATACTAACAATAATTAAATTGCGCATGCGCATATAACTGATTTGTTTTTTTTTTCAAACAATCTGCAATGTTTATAGAGATAAGGAACACTAATATTATTATACTGAGAAGTGTATAATACAATACTTTTATGTTCATACACATAATTTCAAAGCACTTTTTAAATAAAACTACTTCCCACTAATTTGTTTTATTAACTGTATGAAGTGTCACGCCAGAGGTGACTTAAGAGTTTTAGGGAATAATAGTTTTGTCACGCCAGAGAAGACCTCATAGTACAAAGGGTTAGGTTTATCCCGTTTAGAGTTGGGGTTGTTCTTTACAATAAATATATCTCAGAAAAGGCGAAGTAATTAAAGATAACTTTCCTTTACATGCCTTGAATAAGTATGAAATGTTTCCTTTAAAGTATGACTACATATTTAGTTTGAATAAATTGCTCTAAAAAAATTTGTTTGTATTTTGATGAATATTTGCAATATTTTCTTCATCGGAATATTTTAACTTGTAATAATGCATAGGCTCATCGACGATGAAATAAAAAAAGCTCTAAAAAATAAATTAAGAAAATAATGCTTCCAGAATTAAGCGCACAGGAATTTAAGCTTGAATTTAAATTTTCTTAAATATTTCACATTTCAATAAAAGCTTTAATTTTTAAAAAGTTGTTACCGATCGTTACATTAAAGTTGTACACAAATCATTTTCAGTATGAAAGCACTTTGTTTACTTATTCGCAATATTACAAATTTTGTTTTATAAATATAGCGTAATGCATAACGGTGCATGTATGTTTAAAACATTAAAAATTGGTAATTAATCATCTTGTGATTCACATAAGATTAATCTTAAACTGTTTCTTGCTTTTTTATCGGAAACCTTGGTTACAATTTATTCAAAAGCGAATTGAATTTACTGTAAATGTAACAAAGTTATTTGTACTAACCTCTTTTACGGATTCTTTCTTTTTCTGTGTCCATTTCAATATTGCTTCCTCTATTCGTATTAAGTTGCCCAATTTTGTGCTATAATAATAATATATTCGCAAATTTCTCTTTATTTACTTTAATAGATGTATTTCCTTACCATGGGGTTTGACCAATAACAATTTCATACATTTTCTGCAATTTTTCGCGAGCTGCAGCATTTTTCTCTCCAACTTTAGACCATTTCAGCATTTCTTCTAAAAGTGGTCTAAATCTCTGAAGATCTTCTAGCTTATCTTTAATTTTCGTTTCTGCGTCCATTTTATTTTGTTTAACTGTAAAGATTACAGAAATTAAATTGTATTCTATTGAAATGATAAACATATAAAAGTTTTTTAACTATCAAAAATACAATCTTCCTCATATACAAGACAGGGGCTCTATTATGTATTAGAAACGTTCGATTTGAATCGAAAGGAGCTTACAAAAGCCCTTTTTCGACAAAAATTCCTTAATAAAGTTCCTACAATTTTCGTAAATTCATTTTAGTTACCTTTGACTTTAATTAATTTCTTCGCACAAAACGTCAAAATAATTCGATTGGATTTACTAATCGAATAATTTTAACACTTTGAACGCAAAAATTAATTAAAGTCAAAGGTTACTAAAATGATTTTATCCAAAATTTTAGGAACATTATTAAAGAATTTTTACCCAAAAAGGGCTTTTGTAAGCTACTTTGAATTCGAATCGAACGTTTCTAATAATAGGGCCCCAGTACTTCTTAAAATACATTAAATCTAAAGTAGTTTTTTTTTTCAAGATATTTCCATTTTAATAGCATGATGCTACTCGGCGATATTTGGGTTGACTATTCATTTATTGGTATTTATTTTAGCAGATTTAAAATGTACGTTCGATTAAAAAAAAAAAATCTTTTGATATTACAAATTTTGTTCGATTATAGATTTAAAATCAGTTAATCGGAATATCTCAAAATAATGATTTTCATTGAAATCGCTGTATTTAAAAATTGGTCACTATATGAGATCCGGTACCTCGTTTCAATTATTTTCTCATGATATTACTTTTAACCGTGAAAAATTTAGTCATATTTCATTTTCAAACTGACCGCCGCCGCACACTGTTCGGTTTACCCCCAGAGTCACAAGTAAAGAAACTGAAGGCTAGAATTTTTCTGAGCTGCTAAATATCAAATGAAGTTTCATTTGTTGTTAGAAATTAGTCTGGTGCACCGAGTTGCTAGTAATTATCGAAGTTTTTATTATACTAGTAATCCTTGGCGTATAAAAGTAGTAAAAAATTAATTTCTTTATTCAAATATTTTCACTTGTCAGATCTGACTAAAAAGTTGGACTTGAAAATTTTGCTCTAAAGTAATCTGGATCATTATGGGGCAGCCTCATTAAACACAAGTCAGCTCAGCTTTAAGTTTAATTTAGCATCATTTCTTTCTCTTTTCTGCTCTAGGTTGATCTAGAGCAAATCATTAAACACACCTATTATCCCAACTTGCAGATTTTGTTAAATAGATAATGTAGATAAAGAAATCATGTATAATAGAATGGAAATTTAAGAGGAAATGAAACGAAAATTTATACACTTCTACAGAGTGCCTATTGATAGTATACAAAATTTCTATAAATGTATATTTGTTAAAGCAGCTAAATTTGATTAATTTATTTTATTGTAAAAAATCCTCCATATTTAAGAAAGAATTTCTCAAATTGTAAAACTTTTCGACGAACATTAAGGTCACTAGCTGACACGTACCCGGCGTTGCCCGGGCGCAAATATTACTATAATAAAGCTAAAGTTTAATAAAGATATGACGTTGCCGATTTCAAATTTGTCAAATGTCACTTAGGAGGTTAAGCGCAACATGCCCATAGGATTTCTTCTCAATCGTATAAATACTTTTGTATGACTCACCATAAACATTTTACTGCTCATCATTACCCCTCTCTCTCCCCTCACTATTCAATTGCGATGCATGTCACTCCGGAGGTTATGTGCAACATGCCCGTAAAATTTCATTTCAATCGGATAAGTAGTTTCGAAGATTAGCCCGGACAGACAGACAGACACTTTAATTTTATTTATATGTATATGTAGATACTTGAATAACGTGCCCCTCTGATTTTAATAAAACCTGTTGGGGGGAATAAACCCCTTCTGACTACGGGAAATAAAATTCATTGACGTTAAATGAAAAATATGGCAGCGGAAAGTAGTTTTCATTTATTAATAGCTGACCCGGCCACGCTTTGTTGTGGCTCAGTTGTAATACGATAAATTAATATTATACTAAACACAGTTAATATTATAAATCGCATAAACTTAAAAATTTGACATTCCGCCATCTTGAATTCGTAAATTCTGACAGTCGGCTTGAAATCAGCGACCCCGAAAACCCTCCAGTACCAATTTTGGTGCAAATGGCATAAACTTCAAAATTTGACAGTCCGCAATCTTGAATTTGTAAATTCCGACAGATTTTTTGGGCCAGGAACCGTCGCGGGCGTCCCCAGAACACTCTAACAAAGTTTCATCACAATCTGATCAGTGGTTTCGGAACGCATAGGGACCAAACATTCAAACATTGATTTTTGTATATATAGATAAGATAACAGTGTTGTTAAAAAATACAATTAAAAATTACTTTCCGGATGTTTAGAAAACAATTAAAATTTGTGCGATATTTAGCATTTATTCATGTGTCCTCTTCGTTAATATTATTGCTGAGCACTCTATAGGAGAAAAATTTTACGAAATTTGTCATTAATATTCATTAAAAATTTCAACATAAGATCAATTATTTCTACGAAAAAACAAGAAATTCTCAGCGAAATCGTGTCATAACAAAACTTTTTTTTATTTAACAATAAATGTATGTTTTTCTGAAATTTTACATGTTTTAATTAAACGAAGATTGCATAAAAGGGAATGGAATATTTAAAAGTACCCTAAAGGTTTAAGATGAGTACAAATAACACAATTACTTATGAATACCCAATGCTTTCTTATCTTTCTCAGAATAGTTACATTTGCACTCGTTGGCGCTGGATATTACCAAGTTGAGATGTCAGATGTTACACATCATATGCAACTACTGTAAGGCTTGCTCGTTTTTTTTCTAATCAAAATTAATAATATCAATGGAGAAGTTTCCCAAACATTAGAATCCATTTTTTCTTTTGTAATATAAAGTAAATGGTTCAGTCACATATGAAATTGCCCTAAAGAAATTGCAAAATTTAGGTGCTTATCTCTTTATTCCAATCCAAATCAACCAAAGAAGGAACAATTTCAGGTTCTTTGATTGTAGTACCTTGATATTATTCTCCAGGCTATAATTTTTTGGGACGCTAAATGTAATCCCAAATGTTATATAAATACATAATATAGAGATCGCAAGCAAGTTACCCATTGGTCCAGAAGCTGCCCCCTTCTGAATTTTCTTTGAGCCAATTAGGATGTACCGTATATTCGCAGGAGAGCAACTACCCTGAGCTGATTTTGGATCTAAAAGTACATTCGATATTCCTAAGATTTCCTTTTGTTAAATGTGTGCATATATTACTGACATATCATCTAAATCGTCTAATATATCCACATCTTCGTCGTCGTATTTGACAAATTAAGCAACAATTATGCTTTCAAGGTAACGTTTCTTTCCATTCCAATCACAGCTGTGACCTTTGAATACAAAACTAAAGGAGACGCTGTATCGTGCAAAAGCCCTGTACGGGAACGTAGTAAAATCGGGGGTGCCCATAGAAACAGAAATACGACTTCAATAAACGAGAGGGAAAGAGCGAAGTAGCATGGGCTCTCGTTGACTTCGCACGATTAGGCAATTCCTGGATTAGTTAGCAATGGAGAAATGAATAAAGCAAATTTTCTTATGCACAAACCTCCCCAAAAACTATTTTTCAACGCCGTCTGTAAAAGAGCACCCCTAACCGGGTTTTTGCACGATACAGCGATTTCTTGAGCTTTATATTCGAAGTTTGGACTATTCGCCATCTGACGACCAAATCAAAAAGCGTGCGCTTGTTACACATTTCCGTCCCATTTCACGAAATCACTCCCACAGATTGCAAGAAAGCGAGTGGAAAGATGTTACACATCAATAAAATAAAATTGTTTGTTGTTTTAAAAATTCCGACTACTACAATAGCCTTTCTTACAGCTTTTTCTTTTCTTTGGAAAAGAAAAATACGAAAACATAAAGATAGAGTTCCAAGTAACAAATTGTATTTCTTAATTGCTTAATAAATTAAGATTTACCAACTGCATGTGTAAAACTTTAAATATTTATAACTAGCAAAAAATGCTAGTTTAAAAACAAAATGTTGAGGGCATCTTTGGATCTTTATTATTTTAAAAAAATACTGAAGAATTCGAATATTTTTTAGCACACCACCACCGAAAGTTCACATTCGCTCCCTGTTTTGCGGGAACAAAATGCCAATTTTTTACCCAATACACTTACTATACGTATGCGTAACATTCTCTTTCTGTCAACTATGTTAAGAATTCTACTAGGGGAAAGATGGCGCCAGTATAAATGGTTTCTACTCACTTGCACCAATGAAACCAATTTTTTCCCTTAGCGGAAATTGTTCAAACAATCAGCACGTCAATTGAATACTCGTTTGTAAAGCCTGGTATGCTGTTCTCAACGAAACAGCTCAAGTATAATAAAATATGCACTTATTCCCAAACGGAATTTTGATAGTAGGTTAAGGCATTTTGACAACTGTCATTTGTCAAAGAATTAATTAAATCTACGAGGATATCGAAATCCATGTATTCTCCAACTTCCATTTCGTATTTATTATTATTGGGGGGCTATTCATATGGTGGACACTGCGACCAGACGGTCTTTTGGGTCAAAGCCCCATTAGTGGAGTAGACGATTCGCTACCCTAAGGAAAGCCAAAAGGTTACCCATAGAAGAATTACAGACCTCAGTGGAGCTTAAGAACTCTTTACCGACGGTTCTACTTCTAATCCGCGCAAGAGCCGGACAGTCACACAAGATGTGATCTGTTGTTTCCTCGTTCTATAGACATAGTCGACATTCTGTCTCAACTGACAGATCTATTTTATGAAGATGATGTCCACCCACATGATGACCAGATAAGTAGCCCTCCAGCAGCCTGAGATCCGCTTTGCTCAAGACGGTGGCGTCGGTATAAACATATGGTTTAATAATTAAAATATTCAAATATTAATTTGAAATAATACTAATTATATCCATTTAGATCTATTGATGAATGCACGTTCACTTATTGAACGCATCCAAGAAGGTAGGAGGGACAACTTGAAAATGTATTAGTTTGAGAGAGCTGTCACATTCAAAGGAGGGAACAAGTCAAGAATACCGGAAGCCACTCGGATTTCAATGAAACTTTACGGAAACGTTCTTTTGTAACTAAAACGGATAAATATGGAAAAAAATTTCCTGGGAAAGCTATACTTTCCGAGAAATTTAACTTTAAAATTTTTTTTTGACAGAAAAAAATTTTCCACATTTATCCGCTTTTTTCCGTAAAACTTCACTTTTAGTGGCTTCCGTACACAAATTACAACACTTTTTATCTATTCTTCGCTCCACTTTTCCGTTTATGGCCCTAAAAAAGATAAAAACTTAGTTATTTTCTTTATACTTACCACCATGTCCACTGATCACTTCACAACTGTCACTTGACTACTGTCGAAATGGTTTTTTGCTTTCTTCAGTTGCCCAGCTTACTTTGGGTAGATTCGATTTATATACATATATAAAATATTTGTAAAAGGAAAATCTTCACTCAGTAGGCATTTTGTAAAAGGAAAATAATTCCTCAGTAGGCATTTTGTAAAAGGAAAATGATCAGTCAGTAGGCATTTTGTAAAAGGAAAATGATTCGTCAGTAGGCATTTTGTAAAGGGAACAAATTTTTTATATATATAAATCGAATCTACCCAAAGTAAGCTGGGCAACTGAAGAAAGCAAAAAACCATTTCGACAGTAGTCAAGTGACAGTTGTGAAGTGATCAGTGGACATGGTGGTAAGTATAAAGAAAATAACTAAGTTTTTATCTTTTTTAGGGCCATAAACGGAAAAGTGGAGCGAAGAATAGATAAAAAGTGTTGTGATTTGTGTACGGAAGCCACTAAAAGTGAAGTTTTACGGAAAAAAGCGGATAAATGTGGAAAATTTTTTTCTGTCAAAACAAAATTTTAAAGTTAAATTTCTCGGAAAGTATAGCTTTCCCAGGAAAAATTTTCCCATATTTATCCGTTTTAGTTACAAAAGAACGCTTCCGTAAAGTTTCATTGAAATCCGAGTGGCTTCCGGTATTCTTGACTTAAGCCAAAAATGTTGTTGCACAAACAATTTTCAAAGTTAAATATCTCGGAAAATATAGCTATCCGACAAATTGTTGTATATTGGCTCGCTTGTACCCCAAAAGAAAATTCCTACAAAGTTTCATAAGAATCCGCGAGATTCACGTATTCTTAACTGGTTCCCGAAAAGTATAGCCAACCGCCACAAAATTTGGATTTTTCCGTTTCAGATCAAATGGAAGGTTTTTGAAAAATTTCATCAAAATCCGAGTGGTTTCCTTATTCTTAACTTGTTCCCACAACCAACCGCTGAGCCAACTATGCCACTTAAAACTCCTTTTGAGTTTTAGATGTATTCATATTTTCTTTTCAGAAACACTCACAATTATCATTTAATTTAATTTTTCACATTATTATTATAATTTATTCTATTTAATGTCCGAAAATATAAGTTTATTGCGAAATACGTTGACTTGCACACAACTAAGATTTCAAATACACCCGGAAAATATGTGCACCCGCTAATTGAATACGGCAACCAATGTCAAACACAAAATGGTGGCAGGAATTATCGGAGGAGAACAAAAACAGAATGCAAATTACTCAAGCTAAAAAGCTATGTAATCTGGAATAATGTGATCGGAATCAATCAAAAAACACTATTATTTTGCACCAAATCAATAAAGTAAAGCACGCTTCCAACACAAAACTTGCCTAATTGATAATTTAATCACTGAATTTTTCACGAAATCCTTTAATCACAGAATAAAAAGAAAAACAAGCGAGCAGCACATCTGCCTTGCCCTAGTCACAGCACACCTCAAGGCCCACACTGCAAAGTACGACTGGCCGACTGCGGTGAGCGTGGCAGCAAACATGTTCCGGTGCGGTGTTGTGTTGCGATGCAGGGCGATAAGATGTAATATGTATAGAGACTCACACATACATCCTGCTACTTCACAATACGAAGATAGGAAGAGGTAAAATCCGACAGGTGGAGGGGAGGCAAGCAAATATGTAAAAGTAGAAATAAAACTACGCCACCTAAATAATAAACTTGTGTGAAAGGACAAAAGCAATCGCATTCACAGTTAATCTTCAAGTTTTTAGCCGCTTCCGTGTTGTGCCGGTCGGATGAGAACTGCGCAGCAAAAGTTGAAGAGAAAAATGTGAAACAGCGGGACGGCACGTGAGCAGAAATTCTGAATAGCCGATCTGCTGCGCTACACCAAAAGCTTTGCGATGTGGTTGAAGACTTAGGTTTAGATTTTAGTTGATGGTGAAAAGCTTTTGCCGAAGTGTTTGCCATTGCTGCAAAACAATTTGTCAGAGCTTTGTGAGCGTTGTTTGGTGCGATAATCGAACTAACTGCACTTAAAGCAGTAAATTTTTTTGCAGCAGAATCATTCACTGTGGCGAAGAAGAACTCGTGTTCATTTTTAGGAGATATTTTCAAGCATGGACAAACTGAATTAATTTGTTATTTCAATTAATAATAATTTTATTTCAAATAATTTCTCATTTAAAAATAAAATAAAACTTTAATGATTAAACATTGTACTTAAATGGAAAACGAAATAATTTTTGCCTGAAAAGTGCTTTCAATGGAAATGAATCATTTTCATTTATCTTCAGTCAACCGATAAGATTCATTCTTAATGCTTTTATTTTACTTGGGTTGTATAGCGTCAAATCTTGCACATATGTTTAACTTCGATGACAATACAATGTGGTCGTTTTTGTAGGTGAATTCCACCCACGCTACTAAAAGCGTTTCCTATTTTTTTTTATGTTAATGTACTTTTCATTGAAAACAATTTTCAGTCAAATTTTATTTCGTTTTCTATTTACAACGTTTTTAATACAAATAAGCAAATATATGTATGTAGTTATTTGAATTCTCGTTTAATAAAATTTTATTTGAAATGATTATTTCAGATCTTATTTCAACTAACGAATTCATCTTAAAATTAAATTTAAATAATTTTTAATTAATTATGTTGACTAATATGCATTTACCTTTGATTCGAAAAAACACTGGTCTACAAAAATTCTATATTTCTCCATCTAATTATTATGCATGATTATTATAGATTTGATGATGCTGAATCTAAATATAGTAATAAAAATAATGTATCCCATATGCTTTTTTCGTATTAAAAATCTTCAAGCGTTGGTGTAAAAAATACATCAGTTAATCTTTTTCTTTCTATCAGTTAAAACGAATTTTGTATGCATAGATACGAGTTGATTGGATTAGAGTAGCGTAAATGCATATAAACGTAACAAAATAAAGATGAAATTTTGCGTAATTTCCCCGAGTAAAACTTTTTCGTTAGCATATACGCGCTCAAATGAAGCACGGACTCGGCAACATAACCGCACCCAAACCTGGCCCCTATAGCGAACAAATACGGCCGCAACAGGTGTTTCGCAGAGATGTCTGTGATTGTTTCGAAAAAAAAAATATATACATATATATACATATATGTACATACATATGTATATATTACATACGTGTGTGCGTGACAGAAAAAAAAGTGAAACGTATATTTATAGATTCAACACATTCAAATCTTCACATTTATAATATTTTTTTTTGAAGGAGGGTTTCGTTGCAGACCAGTGTAATTACTGATTATTTTATTTGAAATGGAAAATTCCTATGCCTGGGTATTTTACGTGTACCGCTAGGTGAATTCGCATGGTACCAAAATTTGAGCGTAAAATGTAAGTTCATTATTATAATTGTGCGGGATTAATAAATTAGAACTACAATTATTATATTCATTTGCATAGTTGACGACCATGAATTCTAAGAATTCTTTCGTGAGACAATTACGTGTAAAAGTTCAGTTGACTAGAGAAAGCTTTCAAGCGCCGGTCACGGGTCCACACTGAAAGTCAACTTCTTAATGCAGCTTTTGCAGGCAATAAGTTAGTAAATGTAATCTGTAAACAAGCAGAACTTCATTCAGTTACAGAGAGGGGGACTTGAAGTTCTCCGCTTTTAAAACAAACATTGCGTGGCGAGGCGATGACCTTGCCTTGGTCTGTAGCTCCTCCTTTTTAAACCACTATCGCCTTTATATGAACAAAAGTTTTTCAGTCACGTTACAGTAAACGGACAGTTAATTAGTATTGTGCAATTACATATCTAATGCAGACTTGAAATTTGATTAACATCTTCATAGATAATGTCACATACATATAAGTATGCTTAATGCTTTAGAAATTAAAATGATTCTAACTGGAAAAAAAGAATTAAAATCTGGTAAAGAACTACTTATCAGATTATATTTTAACAATAAAACCAAAAACTACAGGTAGCATAAATAGTACACGAATAATATTCAACTTGAGATTAACAGCTTTAGAAATATTTCAAAGTCTGATTATGACAAGGTTCGTTTTGATAAATAAATGCTGTACTGGATATAATTGGGGTGGATCGATAAAAAATAAATAAACAAAGTAATTAAATAAAATTTGAAACAATTGTTTTCCTCCTTTACAAAATTCGTCCCTGAAGAGGCTAAAGTAGAATTGAATGGCTTCGAATCGACATAAAGTCGGCTTCACTCAAGTTGATTTAAAACAAAACAAAAATGGATCTTTCGGTAACAGAGGAAGAGGTAGATTTCAATGTGATCATATAAAATGCGAAAACCTGTTGCCGGAGACGGGGAGGGCAATTTGATCAAAATTTATTTATGCATTAATGAGTTCAATATCCCAGTCGAGTTTGGAAATGTAAAGAATTGGTCAATGGGGTGAAGTAGCCTCCCAGATTGCCTGATGTCGTAGGCCGTTAGCTAAAAGCCTTAAGGCGCACAATGCACTTTTCGCGCGCAGGCAGGCACGCATTTGTGAACTATATCACATTTTTAAAATAAAAAATATTTATATATCAAAATTAATTAAGAAATACGGCGTCTATCGTGTTCACAAGTTTCGTTACGATGTATTCGTTATTATATATTTTATTTTTATAGTCTACGACATCTAAAACGAGTTTTGGCATCATTCATTTTCCGAAATCTTTTCATCAGATACGCTGCAATAGATAGTATTTCATTTGAAATCTATTTAATTAATAGTTCTCTAAAGAGTGCATTGCTACACTTCTACTTCTACAGCTTGAATTTTTGGTTAAAAATATTGTAATCGATCCAATATTCTTCTAATTTTGGCAACCTTGTGGAAATACTGCGATATAAATTCTGAAATAATAATAAACCAGATATCCTTTATTCTTTCACATTTATCTGTTTAGGCGACTCAATATCGACACAACCAGCTTTTCTTCATCCAAGCCCACACATTTTTTTTTCGAATGTAATCTCAGTTTTGAACTTAATACAATGTTCTTGAGAATATTTAATAATTGCACCTTTTTCATTATCCCCCCAATTTTGTTAAACGGTCAATTTCACTCCTTGTATTACACCCCTACACTATGATGTTACCGCCACCATGCTTCATGGTATCTTTGATTTTATTCGGGTGATATTCTTTAAGATATCTAGTCCAATACTGAAATCAGAGTCAGAGCGATAAATATAGAAGTAGCTGTCAAATTATTTACAAGGTAATATATTTTTTTACAAAAAAAAAGGAGGCTTCTTCTTCATCTGCACGGGCTTCATTATACATATTTCATTTAAAAACTCGCCGTACTATCCATAGACTAGGAATTATTGAGCTAATGTTTTGAGCTGCTAATTTTTGGATATTTTAGATTCTGAAGCTAAAAGTCGGTCAATTGAACGAGTTTTTTGATTTAAGAGTGTCGGTGGTCTTATTGCTCTTTCGTCCACTCTCTCTCACTCCTCCTGTTTACGAAAGCTACGCGTCTTTAGGGTTTCGAGGCAAAACAAGGAACCCTTATAATTTCGCCGTGTTCGTTCGTTCGTCCGTCCGTATGTGTCACACTCATATTTATTCAGACTGAAATTTTATATACGTATAGACAATTATAAAGACATGTATTAACATTTTGGAGAAAAAAAATTTAAGGCTATCTCCCCTACATGAAAAGTGGGGATGAAAAACAAACTTTTTACTATACCCCGAGTGAGGTATAATTGAAAAGGAAATTTAACATCATTATGAGGTTTTTTAAACTGTTTTTCAAAATTATGCCCCGTTTTTGAAATGTTCGACTCCGAACAGACCATTTTCGATTCGGTTTGTGTCGGGCGTGTTTGTGTATGTGTCTCGCTTCACTAAGCATGGCCCGACATCTTCTTGACCGCTTTTTTATATATGCAGTATACCATTTCGATTACTATAGAATCTATGATATATATTTTTGAAAATTGTTAAATCATCTCTATGAATTGTAGTTTTTTCTGTTATTTAATAGACCTCAATTTAAGTAAGTAACTTTATAAACTAATGATTTTACATGAGTGATTTCCATGCTTAGTTTTAAGTTAATGAAGAACTAAATACACATATAATCTTATAGATTACTAGCTGAGTAACCCGGTTTCACCCGGCCTATCAAAAACACTACTTAGTTAAATACTTCTGAAATGTTGCTACTTCAGCCAGATTAGGAAGTTTAGAAGTATTACTCAAATCTGTGGATGTGGTATAGAACCGTCTAAAACTCATTTTGCTACTACATTCTATATCAGAAGGGCTCAAAATTTATTCTTTACTTATAAGTCTCCATTGTTAAGTGTTAAATAAATAAATAAAGGATTTTTTTTTTTTTTAGTATTTAATCGTTACCCTATTGGAAAACATTAGAGCTGCAAACCTTATTTTGATTGACTATTCGTTATAGAAATTATCTCTGCCGAAACATTTCGTTACACATGTAAATATTTAATATTAAATCATTGGGTATTGAATCAACCATTCTATTTTATTTTCTCGTGATATTACTTTTGCAAATTTGATTTCTAAATTTTGAAAGCGGATTTGCAACCAGCATCTCCAAAAACTCTAAATACAAATATTCATGGCAATCAACTGAAATTTATATTTATTGCCCGCCATGTTATGTCCGCCATTTTGAAACTCTTAATTTTATGTCCATAACAATGATCCATATGTTAAGTTGAAGGATGTAGTACCTTCGAACAAAAAATGAAAAATACCAAACCAACCGTTTCGGCGTGATTGAGCAACAAACATCC
Organism: Eutolmus rufibarbis; assembly: GCA_963920795.1. NCBI lineage: Eukaryota > Metazoa > Arthropoda > Insecta > Diptera > Asilidae > Eutolmus > Eutolmus rufibarbis. The sequence goes on along the minus strand of OY987206.1, from coordinate 37,983,038 downwards.
AAATAAACAAATAAACTTTCGAGTTCTTATGTATGAGATTCAAAATCGGTACCACTAATACGATAAATTTAACTTACATTCGTATTCGAAAAATTTTTGTCGCCATATTTGGTCCGCTATTTTGAATTTCCAAATTTTGGTAGCAGGTTCGAAATTGGTGTCACTGATTTTCCTTTATATTAATATACATGAAAATCCTTAAATTTTCCAAAACATTTGTAGCCATATTGGGTCCGCCAATTTAAATTTCCAAATTTTGATAACAGATTCAAATTTAGTGGTCTCAAACTACCCTTAGCACTAATCTTCTCTTAAATTCGGTGAATTTCGGAAAGTTTTGGTCGCCATCTTGAATTTTTAAATTTCGAGCGTAGATTCGCAATCAGGATCTCCAAAAAAACCCTAAATATATATATTATTTTCATGACAATTCCTCGAAATTTATAATTTTTGGCCACCACCTTTGGTCCGCTATTTTGAAGCCCACAAATAAAAAGTAGCCTATATGTTAAGCCGAGATTTGTAGAGCCTTCGCTCAAAAAACGAAAATCATCGGACCAAGCGTTAAAGCGTGATTAAGCAACAGACAAAGAAACAAACATATTGGGTCGGCCATTTTGAATTTCCAAATTTTGATAGTAGATTCAAAATGAGTGGCCTCAAAATACCCACAGTACTAATTTTCAATTGAATTCATTGAAGTTCGAAAATTTTTGGTCGCCGAATTGGATCGGTCATCTTGAATTTCGAAATTTCAAACGTAAAATCGCAATCAGGACCTCCAAAAACCCCTAAATACCAATTTTCATGGCAATCCCTTGAAATTTACTTTTAGATATGTAGTGCCTTCACTCAAAAAATTTTAATGATTCGACCAAGTCTTAAGGCGTGATTAAGCAACAAACATATAGGGTCCGCCATTTTGAATTTCCAAATTTTGATAGTAGATTCGAAATTAGTGGCCTCAAAATAGCCATAGTACTAATTTTCAATTGAATATGTTGAACTTCGAAAAATTTTTGTCGCCATATTGGATCCGCCATTTTGAATTTCCAAATTTCGAACGTAGAGTCGCAATCAGGACCTCCGAAAACCCCCAAATACCAATTTTCATGGCAATCCCTTGAAATTTACAGCTTTTGGCCGCCATTTTGAAATTCGCGAATAAAAAGTAGCCTATATGTTAAGTCGGGATATGCAGTGTCTTCACTCAAAAAATGAAAATAATCGGACCCAGCGTTTAGGCGTGATTGAGCAACAAACAAACAAAGAAACAAACTAACTTTCGATTTTATGTATACTATATAGGGATTCTTGGGTACTTAATTTTCTAAGATAGCTTTTGCTTATTATAATTATTCTGCATTTATGTTTTTATTCTATTAATTTCTTATTTGTTTATTTATTTATACTAAAATTTGGTTTCCACATGTTTTTTGGTTTTGGTATGTTTGTTGTTAATACATATTAATAAAAAGATAATTTTGCGTGATTTGACCAACGAAATTAAGTTGGCATTTAAAAGAAAAGTATCAATTTTTCACATTCGGATCGTTCTCATGCACGGGTGTAGATACTTTTTAGACGACAAAGCTTTTGCACTGCTTTTTCTCTACATTCCTCGGATATTAGCAGAGCCCTGTGTGTGTTCTCACGATTTTTCTCCACTTGTTCAGTTACCCTCTGCCTCTCACCCCCTTATCATAGGTATGTAGTTCTTGTGTTCCATAGGGCAAAAGCTCTACCGTGTAAATGTGTAAGGGTACGCGCATAGTGAGGAGATAGAGGTACAGGTAGATGTAGAAGTGAAGGTGGTGGAGGTATTAATACCCTTCCCGCCCATAGTGTGTTAAAATACGCAATCGTAGACCAATAACGCAGAAACACCGCGCGAGAGATCGCTCGAAAAGACAAACATTTTTGTCTTCAAAAGCGGTCGCGCGGGACCTCGTGGTAAGCCGCGAGGTACACCTCTACCTCGACACTATGCGCGCACCCATAACACACAATGTATTTGTGTTACCTCGAGGTACCGCGATCTACCTCCACCTCCACCTCTACATCTACCTGTACCACTACCTTCTCACTATGCGTGTACCCTAAATCAGGTTTTAAGTGAGTGCCCTAAGCAAGCTCGAGGTTTTTGGGGGTGATGCGGCATCTTTGGAAACAGCAAAAATCTGAACTGAGGGAGATCAGAAGGCTCAGTCCGATATTAATCTGGCCTCGGAAACTGGTAAAGGTAAAGGAATGCGAAACAGCTAAAGATTTCTGGAAAAAGCTAAACGACAAACTGAAGGATGTCCTGATGAAAAAATCAATATTTCACAGTATGCAGGACGAAAACGACGGACCGAAGTGGTCTGAATCTCCAAATAAGTTTCATTGAGTCTTATGGCCGACGATGTTAACATGGCAAAATATTCGCAGCAGCTTCCAAACTAAAGATCGTATTCAAAAAAAATTTCACTCATTATCCTGAGAACTTTTAATTTTAATTCTCTTCGAACAAAATATATAAATGTTTGTGCTCAAATAAAACTCAACAGTAAACACAAACGCACGGGCATGCAGCGCGAAATAGTTCAGAAGTATTTATAAAATCCAGAAAGTACAGAAATGAATATAATTTTCTTAATTATTTTTATTTCGTCTCTGATTTCTCTAATTTTAATAACTATAACAATTTGCCTAACTTTATTTTTTGTTGGTTTAAGTTGAACATTTTCCTTTTATACTATATGATTCCCATTGTTTAATATTTATATACATATTTATATTACAGTATCGAACAAGTCATGTGAGCCCCTTCCGGGAGAATTAGCTACTTTGAAGTTATAAATAAATATTTCGGGAATCAGACCTTGCCGCTCTGTTTTCTTAAAAATATTTTTACGAAATTTCATTAAAATTCAAGAAGGTTCACTAAAGCCAACTTGTTCCATTTTATTACTTACGTATTGACATTTGGATAATTGGTTTTTGGTGTTTCTAGATTTTAAGGTTTCTGGATTTTATCGTTTCTGAATTGTTTTTGTTTTGTCTTTTGTTGTTTCTGAATTTTGTTTTTCTGAATTTCGTATACATATATATTAATTTAATTGCGATGCGATAAATTGTATTTTGAAAGAAAAGTTGAGCAAACATGTTGGTGTGCGTTTGTATTTTTACTCGGATCTCTTCAATTCATATTTGAACAGTTGACCTGTTTTTTGGAAGGTTTCGTATGATATTTCAGCCTACTTGATGAAACAATTTCGGAAAATGAAATGCCAAAAGTCATGTTAGAGGTTGTGGACTTCAAAAATATAATTTGAAATATAACGTATCTCGTAAACACGATAGACTCTGAATTTTTGAATCCATTTTGCCGATATACAATATTTCGTATTTCTTAACAGGTATCGACGAAACTATTTCTAAGCCGTGTATCAAAATAATGATGATTATTGAAGAGGATGTGGACCTATACCCATTTCTGAAGTTGATAGCTATTGCATTTGGATTTTGATCTTGATTTCTTACATTCAAATTTGGCAGACGAAGCCCAAAGTTCCAAGCCCAGTGAAGCCAAAAGCACAACGTAAAATTTAAATTATAAACAAAGTGACATGGACATAGAAATATAAATTAAATAGGAGACGGCTGTTAGCCAGATTTAGAGTACCACGATATCTAGAAGTGGTACCCAGTGCTAAATTAGCATCTGTTAATAGTTAATCGCACTGATAAAAATAATTACCAAAAGTTTAAATTGGGCTTTTACACAATTCTTAGAAATTTGTCTCAAATCGATAGTTCATAACAACAAAATCCTGCACTTTTTCTAATTAACATCGAAAAGCAGATTTCATCTGACAGTTCCGTAATTTGCTTTAAACAACTTTAAACTCTTGCACACTATTGCTGTACTCTACAACAGCTACTTTACAGACAAGTAAGCGGATTTGTTTTTACCTTTAAATGTTGATTTTTTTAGGTTTTCGGATAATTTAAATATATCTAGGGGTAATACGATATTAGGCGGACTTCCGCATTTGATGCTAGGAACTAGGTATGCTTCCGCGAGTACGGAAGTCAATAAAGATATAACGTGCATGTGTATTAGTGTTGTCGAAATGAAGTAAAAATGGATCCAAATACAATCGAGGAGGAAGAAATGTTCTTAATTATACTATTTATTATAGGATAATATTTTTTATTCCAACTTCTCTCTTTAATGTCTAGTAGCATGTCTAGTCTCGCAGCGCCCTAGGACAGAGAAAGTGCCAAAGTGAAGTCTTTTCTAGGGAATTGTGCCGGGTTTCAGTAAAATGGTGCAGGTGTTAAGGAGTTTTGAGGTGGAAATGGCTAATATTACACAAAATTCCTTCCGCTTTAGACCAAATGGGATATTCCTGCCAAATTTCATCGAAATCAGCGAAGTTCCTTATTATTAACTTGTTCCCAGAATGGAAATATTTTTAATGCAATTTTGTGATACTTGTAAAACTGAGGCGAATTTTATTATATGTACTCACTTTATACGGTTGAACAAATTTCTTTTTGCAGAATATATCCTTTTATTGCCATTAAATCTTAGTATACTGTTGCCAAGATAAGAGCTCAAGGAAAATAAGCACATATTCCTTCAAGGAATGTTGACAACTTGTCATTTGACAAGAATTAATTGAATTTTCGAGGATATCGAAATCCACGTATTTTCCACCTTCCATTTCGTAAATTTATATATCTTCCAGACGAACTGTCACTTTTACCTCATTTTTTATATGCTCGAACAATTCCTTGAAGGAAATGTGACTTTTTGGTGTACAGCGCCGCACAAAAAATTTCTTGACAACAGCATATTGGGCTTAAGAAGTAAATCGCACGAGAGTAGCCTGAAGGAATATGATAGTTTTTTACGGACTCACATTTGGTTGAGAGCGATAAGAAAACCAAATCAATGAGGAATATTCTCCATTCCCTTGACTAATGCCTCAAATTTTCAATTATATTAATATTTTGAGCCAATGAATGTGTAAGCAATATTTTATGAAATTGATTGAGGTGTTTAGAAAAACTTTGTATTTATCCCATAGAGTGGGATATCGTTAAAAAGGAAACTTAAAATCATTACGAGGTTTCTTAAACCGTTTTCCAAAATTATGCATATCTTTTGAAATATTCGACTCTAAAGTTGCCATTTTCGATTAGGTTTGTGTCGGTCAAGATATCGCCCTCAACGCGATTTCTGAAAAATCTAGAATACTAGCACATAGACTGAAATTACTTTTAAAAATAACACGACTTACTAGAGTCAAATAGTTTACGAGATATAGTCGACCAAATTATGCTTATGTGGACTCAAACAACTGTTCGGAATAAAAAACCCCGCGCGCGTTTGGATGTATGTACATATGTGTCTGTATATGCATGTATGCACAAATATGTATATGTGCATGTATGTATGCGTGTATCTTTATATAAATCTTAGAACAGCTGAGCTCCTACCTCTTGCGTACCACAATTTCTCTTGTGTTAGAGGCTCAGTGGAAGCCGAAAATTTGGGATGATATAGAGGGCCAAAAAAAAAAATTTAAAATACGATACCCCCGTACTCCACGAATTTGTACCTTTTAGACGGCACCACTGCCTGAGAATTTGCACCCATACTCCCACTGCTAAAACAAAAACAATTTCTCTTGCTCTGTTACACACCGGCACTACTAATACTTTGAAAATAAGGGTAGACTCCTCTTGCCCCGTTCTTCATCAAAGTGGTCGACCATGTACAGGGTTTTTACACGCCATAGCCGTTCCTCACTTATTTTATATTCCAAGGTATAAATGCATTATTAGGTTATTTAGCATTATATTATTTGTATTTTATCGTTTGTAGTCATGCGACGAAACCTTACATTAAGCATGGCCCGACATGCTCTTAAAAGTTTTTTTTTTGTTTCTTAATGAGTCTTTTCCGTTTTGTTCAGTCCATTTCTATATATACGTCAGCAATGTGCACTCGCTAATCGAATGTAACAACCATTTTGCTCTCTCTTTCGCTCTCATCACAGCGCACTTACCAAATAACAAATGTCGAAAGAAAAATTCAATGGGAGTATAGCACTATCCTAAAACCTTCAGCACAATTCCGTAAAACGCTTGAAAGAAATCTCTCTTAATGTTATTTTGGTTGTTCCACTAACAAATTCTTCACTAGAACTTTTCATTGCTTAATAAAAAGGAAAATAAAGTGGCAATCATTTCACTTTGCACCTCACAAAAATGGCAGCACACAACCAACTTAAATAAAAAAAGGCGCAGCGCCGAGATAAAACAACCGAAACATGTGCTTTCTTGAAGCCAAATGGCGACCGAATATAAAACGAAACTTATACTGATAAATGAAACAAAATTCGAGTGCAACTACACAGATCCAAAATCTCACTTAACTCAACCTACGTGTACATGCACCCCGGCAAAACAACGAAATATTAAAAATGAAAACTCAACCAAACAAATAATAAGTCTGTGTGCAAAGCCGCCTGCTGTTTTTAGATGTGGCCGACCGACTCTCTTTTGTTGCCCTTAGTGAGTGGCAGCATGCTTCGCACAGAACGCCGGCCGCGGCTCACTGCACAGTGAGGTTGACAAAAAACCGAGATACCCAGCGAAGCTTCTGGAGTCTCTTCTCCCGGCACGGGCAACTTTGGATTTGAAATAAAATGCAAAAAGCTTTTTCTCCGTGGTAAAATGTAATAGCTTTCTCGAGAACTGCTGGAAAATCTGGAGGGTCAAGTCCTTGCTATAAAAGGTGGAACGTCGGTTTGCTACAGGTTGTTGTCATAACTTAAATGTTTGAAATTGATGAAAACCGAAGACGCTCTCTACCACTCCGGCAATATCAAAAGAAAACTAGTTATCAATTATTTTCCTTGAATTTTTTGAGAGTTTAAAATTTCAATTACAATGTCAGGTCGACAACATTTGCGAAACAAAATTCTCTTAGAATATTTTGCGAGTACATATTTATCTAATTTTTTTTAATAAAAAATGGATAGATATGTGGGTTAGGAGTTGAATTCGATGAAAATAACGCAACTAATGCTAAAATTGGTTTTGCCATAATATAATAATAATTATTATCTGGTTGTGATAAAATCATACTAAATTGGACGGATAATCTCCTGTTCCAAGTGTTCAACCAATTTAACAACCAAACTGCCTGATGGGAACGAGAGATGTATTTGATCAACGCTATTGCTGTTACAAACATGTCAAAAATCTGCATTCAAGGTCAAAGATTACAAAAAATCAGCTTTATATTGATTGGATGTTGATAGAGGTTATCTTAAATTGTCTAAAAAAATGCTATATAATATTAAGCAAAATTTATTTTTTTCACATTATAATTATTATAAAGGTCGTCGAAGTAGAGGCCTCGAACGGTCACTGGGATAATTCGGGTCCCAGACGACTGAAACAAAAAAATCATATGGGTCGTTCTACTTTTCTACCGACAATGACGTGTGGAAAAAAATCGGTATTCGTCCAAAATTGCAGTTTCTCAAATTTTATTTTCACAAGATTTTTTTGGACCATACAGAGATTATAATAATACTAAAATCCCGTTTTTATTTTTTTTGGTTTTTACAAAATCATTGTGACAGAGTGGTCGAAATGTGTGACAGAGGTGTTTTACATTCAAATAAAATGCGTCTCTTTGCGCTGCCTAATGTTACAAAATGATCTCGCTTAAAAAAATCATATAGAACCCTTTAATATACAATTATTTATTGAACTTCTGAAGTATTATCTTTAAATTAATTAGAATATAATAAACGTAAAGGTTCATACTATTAAACAAAAAAATATGTTATCGTTGTCTCCGGCTATGTATGTTTTTTCTTGCTATCTTATGTCACGCATTTCGCAAAACAAAAAACGCTTCTTACCTGTTTGACCTTCAACACTAAGCAACAGTACGGTGTCCTCTTCCCCCTTGGCCTCACACCTTGAGGCCCCACCCGGGAGCGAGCCGAGTTAGTCGCGGAACAGAGGTGCGTGTGTTTATTCGGCTACCATTCTGTCACGAAAGTTACTTCTTTGAAATTTTATTGTAATTCCCATTTATATATGTAATATTTTTATTTCCCAGTAAAGCTGTCATATTCACCTACTTTTATGAACAATTCGTAATTTTGTAAACGCTAAAATTCTCGAACAATGTTATTTTACACTTCTGTTATGAGGCACCTCTGTCACAAAATTTATCACTCAGATTGTCGGTAGAAAAGTAGAACGCCCCATATACCGTTTTTTTTCTGGCAAATTTTATGTTTTTTTGTTTCAATTTATTATTGCTGGTTTATAAGGACAAGGACAATTATAAGAACAGCAGAACTCGCGAACTGTTCAAATATGCTGTATTCTGAACATTATTCAAAGTTTAGTTGAAAGAATACGACATTCGAGTCAGCTGATGAATTTTTGGGTAAAAATAGACTAAATTATCGCTGGCAACGGTTTCGGCGGGCAAGCGTTAGAAAAGCGAAATTTTACCCACCAAACGCTGGCGCGCACAAAGATTCGTTTTTCGAACGCCCATGATGAGAAAATCTCGTTATAATTTTACTGAGATATTTTTTAAGTCGGGGAAAATGTAGAATAATTGGAAATTTAGAGTAATTAAAAAAAACTGTTTAAAAAAAATATAAAAACATATTTTATTTGTGGGTAACCTAACAAACTATGAAAAATTAATATCACTAGAATGAACTCTGTTTCTAATTACACTGCATAAAAATTGGTTCATTAGTGCGTTCTTTAGTATATGTACTTATCTATGAGTTTGGTAAAAGCCTTCTCATTTCCCCAACAGGTGTGACTTAGGTAATCCTTCGTAAGGACAAGGCCGCAGGGAAAGACGACTAGCATTTGTAGGTAGATCTCCATGTTTCTGGAGCTTCTTACGTCGTATTTATACCTTTTTTCGGCAATTTTGTGGGTGTACAGGCAGTGTAAATGCAGCTCTTCGAGGCTTCTGTACGCAGCTGAGCAGAATAAACACGAAAATCGGAAGGTATGTTTCGCGATATGCTGAATGGCCTGTTCCTCCGTCTTATAGAAGATACTGCACTCATCACATCCGTACAAAATGTCCTCCTGCTCGTAGCAATAGTAGATGGGCGCCAACATTTTTGATGCCATGTGATGGATGCAGAAAACTTTATTAAAAAAGTTACTACCGCATTCCGAACATTCATAGTACGACGACTTCATTTTAGCCATTTGGACGATTTTGTCTAGCACACGCCGACAAATAAAATACTCTCCTCTTCGCGCGATCTTAAACCTGTAAGATTTATTTTCGTTGGATGGACAAGTTGAGAACTGCCAATGCTTGCACAGGAGGTTGTAGCTGTTGAACTCAGTGAAGCAATGAAAGCAGATGTAGGTGAAGGAAGCGACTATCGTTTTTGCAGAAAGTGGACGCTTTTGACGTACCGCACATGTAGACGGTTGTGGAACATTGTTCTGGTTTCTCGAAGTAGTTTCTAATAATTTAGTCAGAGGTACAAGGCGAACCTTATCCTTTGGTGCCTCTTGGCGTCCTTCTAACAATATGTTTGATGGATCAGTTGGTGCTTTATTTGATGAGATAGCAAATGGATTCGCTTGAATTACTGATAGTGTTGTTGTAGTATGATCTTGGAAAGAAGACTCAGAAGTATTGACACTGTTGAGGCGAGGTGCAGAGTGGGTTTTTATATGACTCATATAATCTTCGTAGTTAGTGCATTTGAAAGCGCATAAATTGCATAGATGGTAATTTGCAGTTGTGTCGTCTTTTACGGTAGGATCAGATTTTCCTAATTTATCACCTTCCAAATCTTGAGACTTTAGCCTCTTTTTCACTTCATCATTTTGGTTCCTTGTAGGCCGGTCAGAAATATCGCTATATTTTCTCTTTCTAGATACATCTTGAGCTACTACGACGACTTCAGAGTAAGATGCGTTATTAGTTGATTCGACTTTTTCGTCCGGCAGATGTGAACAATTTCCTTCCTGATTTTGGATCGTTAGGAAGATCGTCGTCGAAATAAAAGGAAACTTTTCTGGATCAGACTTTATATGAATTTCTTTTATATGAGAGTTCACATTTTTTATATCTCCTTGGTGCGTGCAATAATAACACTTATAAGTTCTGCCAAGTTTATGCACATTAGATAAATGTATATCCAAATTTTTGTAAGTGTCTACGCATGTAGGGCAGAAAGAGCATTGAATTTTTTTATCAGACGATCTGTTGGTCGATAATGGAGAAAAATGCATGACATTGTACCCATATTTCACTATTTTATCATCGCGGGTAAAACGAGCAATTGGTACATTTTGCTGCTTGTAGTTTGTAATGTGCTTTATAAGCGATTCAATATTGTCGGCATACATATTGCAAACGCAACACTTATAGATGATTTCTTGTGAATGTAGCCTCAAATGATCGCGGACGGCCTCGTAGCTACCTGGGCTGATATGAAGATCGCAATGGGGGCACTGGAATGCTAATAAGGCCTTGTGAGCCGTCTTGAAGTGATTCTCAAAAGCTTTCTCGTCTATCCAGATTCTATTACAAGAACTGCATACATATTGTTGCTTTTTAGGAATATATGCAGGGTAATTCACACCGCAGATATTTTCTTTTAAATCGATTGTCACATCAATAAAATTCGTTGGTTTTGAATGTTCCTCTTTCCTCTTTTTCGAAATCTCAATCATATGCTTAATAACATCAACGACACTGCTATTGTTAGTTGCTGGTGTAACAATGAAAATTTTATTAATTTTATCGTCACCCGCATCAAATTCCTCTGACAATTCAAAAAAAAAGCACTTTGATTCCACTTCTTTATCTGCATGAGACATTAAATGCTTATCAGCTGTATGAGAATTGTAAAAGTGACTAGCACAATAGTAGCAAAAATATATTTTATGCTGATCAATGTGATTGTTTATGAAGTGCAGGGGATATGTCCAAAAAGAGCTCATCTTTGGGCATTGAGGACACTGCAAGACCGCATCACGACTTATCGTTGGATGGGCAGTGTTAAAGTGATCCGTCCATTGGTTCTCCAAATTAATTTGCTTAGAGCAAATACAGCAGGGATGCAAGATTTCAGATTTCATGAAATATTTAAGCGATTGCACCATTTTTGTGCTTAATTCAGTTAGACCCCTTTCGTTTGTCCCCGAATCTTGCTTTTCGCGACTGTTGTTATATGTTGAGTGTGGTTTGCACAACTTTTTCAGGTCCTGTAGATTCATTAAATTTTTTTTGAATTTTTGTACATAATTAATTTCCGATTTTTCGGTTTTCCCAAAGCCAGCACTGGATGAGATATCATTTGGTTGGGGTTTTATATCTTCCAATTCTGCTATTTCAGGACTTGCTATGCTAGAAATATCCTGAACATTGGATAAAAAAGACATTCTTTAGGACTTGAATTATAAGAATCAAGAAATACTTACATCTTGAACACTGTTCTCTTTAACCCCTCTGACTCCAATAAGCAACAGTTCTCCAGGATGCTTATTTGCCATATGGCAGCACATTGTCATGAAATTTTCATCCTCGAAGTTGCAGAATATGCAAGAGAAGAGACCCATTTGCAAATCTTTTAGAACTTCAGATTCCTTATGAACCATTTTAAAATGCTCAATCATCAAATCTTTTCTGATATATTTCTGGGTGCACACTGTAAAATAAATATAAAAATAAATTTGTTTGGTGCTACATTTTATTGTGTTATTTTTGTTATTTCTTATTTATTGTGGTAATAATAGTGTAAGATTACGTCTTTTAACAGCTATTATAGAGTGCAAAAGCAAAGCTTCTTAAAAAAAACTAAAGAACTTTTTCATGTAGAAAAATCTTATTAAAAACTCTTTAATCTAAAGAGCTAAACATTATGAAATTATTTTAATTTGGAAGTATCCGTTTACATCTATGATTTTAATTGATACTAGGTGAGTAACGCGGTTTCACCCGGTGTATTATAAATACTATTTATATTTAGTTAAATATTTTTAAAATGCTCAATTTTGGTACTTCACCCAGATAAGGAAATTTAGAAGCCTTACTAAAATTTGTGGATGTAGTATAGAACCGTCCAAAATTCATTTTGCTACCACGGTCCAAATCAGAAGAGCTCATAATCTATTCTATACTTATACGTTTCCATTGTCAAGTGTTAAATAAATAAATAAGGATATTCATTTTGTTTTCACTATTCCATCGTTGCCTTATAGGAAAACATTAAAGATGCAAACCTTATGTTAATTGTCTATTAGTTGTAGAAATTATCGTTTGACTAAACATTTGGTTACACATGTAAATGTTCAGTATTAAATTATTAGGTATTAAATCAACCATTCTAATTTTTTTTCTAATGATATTACTTTGAATCGTGGAAAAATTGGTCGCAATATTGAGTTCACTATCTTGATTTCCAAATTTTGAAAGCGGATTTGCTATCAGCATCTCTAAAAACGAAATACCAATATTCATAGTAATCCATTGAAATTTACAATTGCTGACAGCCATTTTAAGTCCGCCATTTTGAAACTCTTAATTTATGTGTATAAAAATAGTCTATATGTTAAGTTGAAGGATGTAGTACCTTCAGGCAAACATTTAAAAATCAGTGGTACCCTAGTACGAAATCTCACTTAAACTCGTAGAATTCCATAAATTGTGATCGCCATATTGGGACTGCCATTTTAAATTTTGGCAGTAGATTCAAAATTAGTGTCACCGATTTTCCTTTACATTAATTTAAATTAAAATCCTTTTAATTTCCAAACAATCTGTCGCCATATAGGGTCCACCATTTGGAATTTCCAAATTTTGACAGTAGCAAATTCGAGTACCCTTAGTATTAACTTTGGCTTAAATTTCAATTTTGAAAATGTTTGGTTGCCATGATTGATCAGCCATCTTGAATTTTTAAATATCTTAAGCAGATTCGGACCTCCAAAAACCCCTAAATACCAATTTTCATGGCAATCCCTTCAAATTTATATTTTTGGCTGCCATCTTGGGTTCACCATTTTGAAGCCCACGAATAAAAAGTAGCATATTGAAATTGATCGGACCAAGCGTTTAGGTGTGATTGAGCAACAAACAATCTTTCTATGTATTTTATATGTGTATATATAGCGATATAAAAATGAGAAGAGGTATTCAAAATCAGTGGCTCCTTAGTACCTACTAAATTTGACTAAAATTCGTTGAATTCCAAAAATGTTGGTCCTCATATTCGATCCGCCATCTTTAATTTAAGAATTTTTTTAGTAGATTAGAAATTAATGTCATTGATTTTTCTTTTCTCTGATTTACATTACAATTCTTTCAATTCCCAAAAAAATCGGTCGCCATTTTGAATTTCAAACTTTTGATAGCAGATTCGAAATTAGCGGCCTCAAAATACCCATAGTAGTAGTAGATTCGCGATCAGGACCTCCAAAAAACTCCCCAAATACCTATTTTCATGCCAATCCCTTGAAATTTACAATTTTTGGCCGCCATTTTGAAATCCGCGAATAAAAAGTAGTCTACTATATGTTAGGTCGGATAATGTTGTGCTCTCACTCAAAAAATGAAAATGATCGGACTAAGCGTTTAGGCGTAATTGAGCAACAAACAACCATACTTTCGATTTTATACACATACTAACTGATTAACCCGGTTTCACCCGGTGTATCAAAAATACTAATTAGTTAAATACTTCTGAAATGTTGGACCTACAGCCAGATTAGGAAGTTTAGAAGTATTACTAACATCTGTAAATGTGGTATAGAACCGTCCAAAACTTATTTTGCTACCACCGTCTATATCAGAAGGGCTAATAATCTATTCTGTACTTATATGTTTTCATTCTTAGGTGTTAAATAAATAAATAAAGGTTTATTTTTTTTTTACTATTTCATTGCTTGCAAAATTGTTGTCGTCATATTGGTTCCGCCATTTTGAATTTCCAAATTTTGATAGCAGTTTCGAAATTAGTGGCCTCAAAATACCCATAATACTAATTTTCAATTAAATTCGTTGAAGTTCGAAAATTTTTTGGTCGCCATATTGGATCCGCCTTCTTGAATTTCTAAATTTCGAGCATAGATTCGCAATCAGGACCTCTAAAAACCCCTAAATAACAATTTTCAAGGCAAACTCTTGAAATTTACTATCTTTGGCCGCCATCTTGGGTCCGCCATTTTGAAACCCGTGAATAAAAAGTAGCCTATATGTTAAGCCGAAATTTGTAGAGCCTTCGCTCAAAAAATGAAAATGATCGGACCAAGCGTTAAAGCGTGATTAAGCAAAAAACAAACACACATATTGGGTCGGCCATTTTGAATTTCCAAATTCTGATAGTAGATTCGAAATTAGTAGCTTCGAAATACCCATAGTACTAAATTTCAATTGAATTTATTGAAATTCAAAAATGTTTGGTCGCCATATTGGATCCGCCATCTTGAATTTCCAAATTTCGAATGGAGATTCGTAATCAGGACTTCCAAAAACCCCCAAATTCCAATTTTCATGGAAATCCCTTAAAATTTAAAATTTTTGGCCGCCTTCTTGGGTTAGTCGTTTTGAAATCCGTGAGTAAAAAGTAGCCTATATGTTAAGTCCAGATATGTAGTGCCTTCACTCAAAAAATGAAAATGATTGAACCAAGTCTTAAGGCGTGATTAACCAACAAACATATAGGGTCCGCCATTTTGAATTTCGAAACGTTGGTAGTAGATACGAAATTAGTGGCCTCAAAATACCCATAGTACTAATTTTCAATTGAATTCGTTGAAGTTCGAAAATTGTTGGTCGCCATATTGGATTCGCCATCTTGAATTTTCAAATTTCGAGCATAGACTCGGAATGAGGACCTACAAAAACCCCCAAATACCAATCTTCACGGCAATCCCTTGAAATTTACAAATTTTGGTCCCCATCGTGGGTCCGCCATTTTGAAATCCGTTAATAAAAAGTAGCCTATATGTTAAGTCGAGAGATGTAGTACCCTCACTCAAAAAATGAAAATGATCGAACCAAGTGTTAAGGCGTGATTAAGCAACAAACGTATAGGGTCCGCCATTTTGAATTTCCTAATTTTGATAGCAGATTCAAAATTAGTGGCCTCAAGATACCCATAACACTAATTTTCAATTAAATTCGTTGAAGTTGGAAAATTCTTTGGTCGCCATCTTGAATTTCTAAATTTCGAGCGTAGATTCGCAATCAGGACCTCCAATTGAAATTTACAATTTTTGGCCGCCATCTTGGGTCCGCCATTTTGAAATCCGTGAATAAAAAATAGCCTATGTGTTAAGTCGGGATATGCAGTGCCTTCACTCAAGAAATGAAAATGATTGGACCAAGTCTTAAGGCGTGATTAACCAACAAACATATAGGGTCCGCCATTTTGAATTTCGAAGTTTTGATAGTAGATTCGAAATGACTGGCCTCAAAGTACCCTACCCATAGTACTAATTTTTAATTGAATTCGTTGAAATTCGAAAATTTTTGGTCGCCATATTGGATCCGCCATTATGAATTTCCAAATTTTGAGCGTAGATTCGCAATCAGGACCTCCAAAAACCCCCAAATACCAGTTTTCACGGCAATCCCTTGAAATTTACAATTTTTGGCCGCCATCTTGGGTCCGCCATTTTGAAATCTGCGAATAATAAGTAGCCTATATGTTCGGCCGGGATACGTAGTATCTTCACTCAAAAAATGAAAATTATCGGACCCAGCGTTTAGACGTGATTGAGCAACAAACAAACAAACAAACTTTCGATTTTATATATACGATTGTATATAGGGATAGGGATAATAGGAATTGTTATTCGGCGCGTAAACGACACCACAAAATTAATTCTTCTGGTATTTTGAAAAATTGTAGTTCTAGGTTACTTGATTAAGTCACAGTAGGCACAAAGCCTCAAAATCAAAAATTTTGGGACTAGTGTCTTGAAGAGTTGAAATTTTCGACTTTACGTAGGATTTTTGATGTGTAACATATTTCCGCTCGCTTTCTTGCAATCTGTGGGAGTGATTTCGTGAAATGGGACGGAAATGTGAACACTTCCGGGGAAGCGCGCGCTTTTTGATTTGGCCGTCAGATGGCGAATAGTCCAAACTTCGAATATAAAGCTCAAGAAATCGCTGTATCGTGCAAAAACTCGGTAAGGGGTGTTCTTTTACTGACGGCGTTGAAAAATAGTTTTTAGGGAGGTTTGTGCATAAGAAAATTTGTTTTATTCATTTCTCTATTGCTAACTAATCCAGGAATTGCCTAACCATGCGAAGTCAACGAGAGCTCATGCTACTTCGCTCTTTCCCTCTCGTTTATTAAAGTCGTATTTCTCTTTCTATGGGCACCCCCGATTGTATTACTCGTAGTGTTAATGAAATAAAATACAATTTTCATTAAAAACAATTATTATTCGATACGAAAAATTATTTCAAATAATACCTCAATCATTTTTTTCAGGATATAATGTTAATGTTGCTTATTACCAAGGTGAGATGTCAGATGTTACACATCATATGCGACTACTTTAAGACTCGCTTGTTTTTTTTTATATTACGCTTATTTATCGTTACATTTTTTATTCTCTCTAAATTCAGATACAGCAGTTATGGCTCCTAAGTATTGTTCTTGTCAAGCTTGCAATTTACGAGGTAAAAATGCCTACGATTCGGGGTGACGCAATAAAGCAAGCAATAGATCGGCGAACTACCAATAATATGATAAAAATTGAATTTCTTTCATTTGCATTCGATCCATTTCAATGAGATTGCTTTAATTGAAGTAGATCGCATGTGCCTTATGCTCAATGTTCTGACGCGATGAGGAAATAGTGTTTGCGTTATGTACAAAGCGAATAACGATATCTGTCTTAGACTATACTATCCAATGTTAATATTTTCGTATAAGGCAATATACTGAAAAATGTGAGAATGTGCGCTCACTACTTGGATGAGAATGGACTCATCGCTGAAGGCCTCATACATCTGGATTGATATCATTAATCGACCTTACATAATTCATGAGCACCAGCTTGAATTGCTTTTATAACAACTCAGCGATCAATCATTTTCCTGACCAGGAATTCGATTGTTTATTCTAACTATATAAACAATTCGAAGGTCATTTTACATGGGATCCTGTCCCGGAGGGTGACATTATGTGGTATGTAAATAAAAGGAATATACTGGCATTTCTATGTAAGTTTAGATAGGGATTGTCTGATGAATTCCTACAGATCATTTACAATGGACCAAGTGAATAAAATCCGACAAATAACAGAGATGCGATCTTCAGATAGTTTGAAATTACATTCAATGTGCAGAACGCAATTGATATCATAGATTAAGTGGAGCTATGATAAACAGGTATATATGTACATATATATATACTCCGATTAAAATGCAGAGCGCAACACATCACGTGAACTCAACTTGAAACCAACAAATCACCTTTCGAAGAAACTGTATACAATTAAATTTTAGAAAGTGGAGTGAATTTCATCAGAAAGGTGTCACCACCTTTCAATCATTTTTAGATAATACATCAGAAAATCGGCCGTCATATACTATACACTACTTCATGTAGAAATTAAATACGAATTCTATCGCTGCTTTTTATATACCAAATATCTGGTTCCAGCTCAGCTTGGTTATTTATTGTAAATTAGTGTGCTTAGTTTGTATAATATAAGTAAGCATGAATGAATGTTTTGTGAATTGTGTAAATGAAATTGTTTTTAGGTGATCAAATTAGCAAATCTTCAATCTTCATCAAAACTCACCTGAACAAGGCACAGCCTTTATATTGTCCTCCTTTAACTTTTGTATTCTTTTGAAGTCATCGGTAATGGTTCTGACATTTCCACTGCATTGAAGTGTGGTGTTTCTTGCATTACTGGGATGATACTGATTCTGATGGTTCTTGACATTAATACGTGAACAGCTACGATAGAAGCATCGCGAACATTGAAATATTGATGAACTGTGCTCGCACTTCACATGCTCCAAGATCTGTAATGTTTTATCGGCATAATGCTCACAATAACAACATTCTAGCCATGGTCTTTGATTGTCTGCTTTTCCAATTGCCTTTAGTTCATGTGTTGCCAAATGTTTTGACATTTCTGCTTTAGAATCCGAAGTAAAACTGCAGTCATCGCCCATACATTTATATAGACGAGTAAGCAACATTTCCGATACCATACCTTCACACAAGATTTTCATTTTATGACTCTTTGTTTCACTTAACCAAGGCTTTAAAAGATTAATGACGTGATTTCCGTCATTGCTTTGTGAATCATGCAATTCCTTAATGTGAACTGAAATCATGTGATTGAGTTCTTCTTCAATTGGCTGTTTACCAGGTAACGCAGCTAATTTTTCTTTACAAACATTACATTTTCCCGACCACATAACATTATGTTCTTTTTTAACGTGATCTTGTAAAACTTCAAATAAAACAGTCGCTCCAAAGTTACATTTTTCAATGAGACAGCGGTAGAGGTATTCACTATCTCGGATTTCCTGATACCCACAATTTTCAACTCTTAATAGTGCGCAGTTTTCATTTTCTTTCATGGATGATGCCTCAAGCATAGTTTCAGTTTTCAACAAATCACATTTTGGTTCATCTTCATCCTCAAGAATCTCTATGACGGGAATTAAGTTCTCTTGGATTTCTACGTCTGAAGACTTTTCGTGATCTTCGGCAGAATCGATTAGATTATTCCCATTATTTATTTCAGTTTCACCTTGTAATAGACATTCTATAGGTAAATTTGACTTATTGAGATCGAAAGTCAAATCTTTCCCGTTGCTTTCTTCAATTATTTTTTGAGATTCAACATTAGTTGGAACTAATGAATTAAGATCTTCTGTTGCATTATGCTGATCCGTTGTTCTAAACGAATCGCTAGGATTAGGAGTCGTAGAGGGAGTACAAGTCAGAATCCGTAACAGCTCTTCAACGTCGTCATTTTTATTTTCGCTTCCATTTTCGTTAGAAGAGTTATTATCTTTATGTTCCCAATTCATTACGTTGTCTCCATGAGTTGTAGTTTTGGGCAGTTCTGGATTTTCTAGTTTCAAACCAGCTGAAATATCCGAAATAATTGAAATTTGATTTAAACGTAGATCGGTTGAATGCGTTTCCTGCATGTCCGTTCCTGCAATGGATTGATCTGGACAAGGGTCAACTAAAAGCGTTTCAGATTTTACATCAATTGAAGCACCGGATATAACTGAATCAGTATCGTAGTCCTCTTTTTTCAACATAATTGGTAACACTAAAGATCCTCCAGGTTGAACTTCAACAAGGGTTTCTTCGTCTGATTTTGGATCTGATGGAACTGGTTCATTGGCTATAAGTATGTTTTGCTGTGGATCATCCACAAGTTCGAGAAGTGTTAATGCTTTCACATCTGTCTCATGAATTTCGTTGCAATCGTGCTCCTTTCGAAGATGACGAATAATATTAGCCTCATGCAGTTGCATGAAATTGCATTTGGTGCAAACATACAGATTGATCTTTGTAACATTATTGTCATAAGTGTAATATTTCTTCAATTTGGAATCTTTTTTGCATTCGAATTTCGTGTGCTTTATCATATCGGACTTATTGCAGCTCATAAAAGTGCACTCAGAACACGCATAGGGGAATTCCCCAGTATGAGTCGCGTAATGGTGACTGAATTTATCGAAACGACCCTTCATTGTCTGCCCGCAAAGGAAGCATTCTGCAATATATTGATGCTGCTTTGTTAAGTGCCTTGTAGCTCTTCCAGGATTTTCTTCCAAGTCGCGCACATCGGCTGGTGGTAGTCGAGATATATAAACTTCGTCGTGCGGATGATATTCTAAGTAATGCTCCACTAACTGAGAAGATTTACGCGAGCAAAGAATGCAGGACGTGGAAAAAAACGAGTCTTTGTAATGCCAGAGAGGATTCGTATTTTTGTTTTCCCTTGATTTCTTCTTAGCACATTGAGACTTTCTTCGTGCGGAGTGATGTTTAATCTGCACAATCTTCAGAGGCTTCAAAAGATGTTCATCAACTGTCGAATTAGGTGTTGTTGTAGTATCTGCAAGATTGCCAGCTTCTGCAGGCTTAATAGATTTCATGAGATCTTCTGGAGCAAGTTTCGTTACCAAGACAACTGGAAGGTTCTTTGTTATTATGTTTATTTCTTCCTCCATCTTCTTTCTGCTGACGTACTCCTCGAAGATATCAGTATCATAATCTGCGTCACTTAAATTAGGCGCATTTTTTTCCGATATATTTTCTTCACTTTCACAATTCTGAGAATTTTCGGAATTTTTTAACGTGGTTAAAACGTTCAAATAGTTTCCACTTCTTCTACGACCAATTAGATTCCGAACATCACATCCAATAAAACTATCATCTAGGTCTTTGTTTAATGCCCTTAGTTCTCTAGGGGATACTTTATATTGTCTAGAAATCGTACTATCAGTCGGCAAATTTGATTTTCTTCTATTATTCTTTAGTTCGCTATTTTGCAGTATATTTTGAAACATTTCGAAGGGTTTTTCTTTTAAGAGAGGCTTTATTAATCTGCAAGCAAATTCCTTTATTTCATTTAGATTTGATATATCAATTTCAGGACAATTATTCGTCAATACGTGTTGTTCTTGAAATTCATTTAACTGTGAGAAATTCTCATTCCCTAGCTTTCTCGTCTCGTTTGAAGCGCAATTATTATTAATCTTGCAACCAATTTCATTACAATTAGTTGTCTTTCTTCTCTTTCTTATATTTGATCTCGATATTTTTGGTGATTTTTCCGTAACTGCTTCACTTACCTTCTGTTTCCTTCGTGCTTTTTTTATTTCTTCGATGTTACCGTCACTGTGGTAATGTGTTCCCTCCGATTCGCTGTCGGATGAAGATTCTAATATAGGTTTCCTCCTTTTTCTGATAGCTATTTTAAATCCAATATCTTCAGAATTACTAATAGTAGGACTGCCCTTTTCTTCCTCGGGAGTATTCTGGCTAGATTTTTTTGCTGTTTTAACTTCTAACTCCTTGGTTTTATGCTTTTCTTTCTCAATTGTCAAATTTTTTTGTCTTAAGGCTTTATTCGCAACTTCAACGTCGACTTTGTTTTTCGTAGTCTTAGCCTCCGAAGCTGTTTCAATTTTTGTTTGAATAGTTTTTCGCCTTTCTCTTTCAACTTGAGGTGTTCTAGTCGCAGATTCAACGGTGGATTTCTGTTTAGCAGTTTCGGCTTCTAAGACTGTTTCTACCTGAATAGTATTTCGCCTCTCCTTCCCAATTTTTAACATTTTTAATCTCTCTGGTTCTGTCTTCAGTTTCAATTGATGAGCTTTATTTGAAGTTTCAGCCACTGATGTTCTTCGAGTCTTCTCAAGAGTTATCCGTCTTTCTTTTTTCGCTGTGAATTTCGCAGGTCTAAGCGTTTCTTGCTTTGTTCGCTCTGATTCTAGCTCCAATTGATGAGCTCTGTTCGCAATTTCAATGGGAACTTTCTTTCTAGCAACTTCGGTTTCTGAATTTGGTTCAACTTCTATCTGAATAGTTTTTCGTCCATCTCTCCTGACTTTGAGGGTTTCTCTAATCCCAGGTTTAACGATGGAACTTTTTCTTGGTTCAGTTTCGACTTGAATAGTATTACGCCTTTGCTTAGAAACTTTGAGAGTTTTCAATTTGTCTGGTTTAAATTTATGGCTTCTATTCAGAGTTTTCCACATTGTTTTTTCGGGTGTGAATTTGACTTGATGAGCTTCGCGTTGAACTTTTTTAAGAGTAGCTTCACCTTCTATTTCAAGATTTTTGAGTCTCTCATTTTCAGATTTTTGTTTTTCTCCCTCTGCTTCCATTTCCAATTGGTGATTTTTATTCACAGCTTCAACGACATCCTTCTTCATAGCAGCTTCGGCTTCTAAGGCTTGTCGCTTTAATATTTTATATTCGCTGTAATTTTGAAGTCGTTTCGATGTCGTAGGTGGAGATGAGAAATTTTTAACAGTAGTCATTGTTGCGTATGTTTGCAACATTCCATTCCGAGCATTTTGATCTTGAGATCGAAGAATTTTATTAGCTGTTGGTGCACAATATTTTGTTTGAGACGATTGTGGTTGACCAACCGGATCGTGGGTCTTCCTGTATAGTAATGCTAATTGGTTTCGAAGCCGTGGATCATTTGGTTTTAATCCTGAAGGAAGTTCTATGTTATGTTCTATATGCACTGATCCGTTAGACAACTCTTCTTCATTTAGACTATCCTTAAGTGGACTGCTTGAATTTTTCAACACTTTTTCGGGTTTACTCAGGGCGACAGATGGAAATTGTGCATTATATTTTTCATCCTTTTCAGAACTCTGAATAGTATTTCGCCTCCTGTCTGATTCTGTCTTCAGTTTCAATTGATGAGCTTTATTTGAAGTTTCAGCAACTGATGTTCTTCGAGTCTTCTCAAGAGTTATCGAAATGTTGCGTGAGTCTTCATTTTGCGCTGAATATAAGATAATACCTAAATCTACACCCATTTTCTTCTCAAGTTGAAAACGTATTTCATGGAGTTCATCCAAGCTTTTGTCAGCCCATTTATCTAGTGGGCTAATTTTTAATGGACATGATTCATCCTGAGTATTAACTTTAGTTGATGCTTCGTCTGGTGAATTTTCATTAACAGAATCAACTAAGAATTTTTGGAAAACATGTTTATTTTGTTCCAAGATATTTTGAATATCTATAGAATTTAGGACTTTATCCCACTCTTCCGAATCCAAGATTTGTTTGTCAGATTTTAATGTTTCTGTGCGTTTCTCTAACAATGGTTTCTCAATCTGCTCTGCTGCTTCGCCCACTGAATCAGCAGTAATTAGTGGACTACTTACTGTAGATGAAATCTCAGCTTGATTTTGTTCATATTCAACTACCGACTGTTTATCTTTAACAGGCACCAAATTGGAAGTGCCTTTTGTACAGAACGAAAAACTCGACAAACCACTTTCATTACGCATATCAGAAATTGTTTTATTCGGCACGAAATTGAAATCATTCAAAAGATGCTCTGATTGTTTTATTAAAACCTCGCTATGCAGAGTTTCTTTATGTTCTATATGCACTGATCCGTTAAACAATTCTTCTTCATTTGGACTATCCTTAAGTGGACTGCTTGAATTTTCCAACACTTTTTCGGGGTTACTCAGGACGACAGATGGAAATTGTGCATTATCTTTTTCATTATTTTCAGAACTCTTCTCAGAAGGTGATATTCGAGCAGTGGATTTAACCTCTGTTGGACTAATGGCAAACAGTAATTCTCGTTTTTCATTTGAGTTATCCTCAAGATTATTGCTCATTTTTTCGCTTGAACTGTCCTTCATAGTAGATAAAGGCTGCGCACATGATTCAGACTCTATCGGACTTTGCGACTCGTTTGGGTTTTGCGGAACTTCGGTTGAGGCAACTGTACAGCAAATATGCTCTGTCTGTTTCAAACTGGTGCATCTTTCAGTTAACAATCCTGCATGAACAAGCCTGTCGTGAAGGGGGCTGGTAGGTCCTTCTTTTAAAGTTATAGGCATTGCCAGTTGAAGGGCCTGTACTTGGCTTTTAAGTTTTACATCTTTAATACTTGTGGCATCTAATGAATGTACTTCTGATGGACGTCGACTAGAAATCTTACTTTGCGATCTTTGGGTTGAACTTGTGCTATAAGTCCTCTTCTTTGAACTTATTCTTAATTTAGGAGTCGACGGTTTAAATACTTCAGACCTTAACCTTGGAGCATTGCATCTAGTACTAGATAGTGCGTTTGATAAACGTCGATTAGGAATTTTACATTTTGAGCTTTTGGATGTATCTTTGGTTAATCCTTTTTTATCATTTATATTTTTCTGTGAAGAGTTTTCTAAACCAATTTCTAAATCTAAATTTTTAATAAATTCTTCAGTTTCAACATCGTTTATCCAAAGTACACTACTGTCTTGGGATGATGCAATAATGTCTTGCTTTAACAAACACGTCGTTTCAGCGTCCTTATTTTCCTCTTCATCTTTTGAGGCTTGTAACATTTTTGAACTTAAAGGATCTTCACTAATTGGCGATGTTTGAAGACTCCTCTCATTTACTTGTGGATCGCATTCTTTACAGCTTGAAGATACTTCGACACTTGTTTTTTCGTAATCTTCGGAAACTTCAAATACTGTTAATTCAGAGCTGCTGCTTACGATTTTTTCATTATTTCCTGCTTCACTACTGCACGATTCATCATCAAAATAAAAGTTTACTTTATCCAAAAGATTCAAATCTTGGATGTTTTCCATATCGTTTTCAACGTCCTTTTTCGGAAGATCAATACTTTTGAGAATATTTGAATGTTTACGAGGACTATCTTGATTGTCATTTGTAGTTGTTACTGAAACATCTTTTTCAATAATTAATTTTTTATCATTCTCAAAATCTGACAATTTTTTTAAATTTGGTGATATTTCTCGACTACTAAAGGGTGCGTTTTCTTTTTCTGAGGAGACATCTTCAAAATCTGTCACATTCAATATTTCTTTAGCTTCATTTGGCTTTATTTTACTCTTTTGTGATGCTTTTATTGTTTCTGCTGTAAACTTTGAACCGGCAATAGTCGGAGATTTATTGAATTCAATTATTTTCGGAACTTGTGGTGTGGTGGAAGACACTTCGGCCATATTTTTGGAAGTTTTCAGAATATTTTTAGTTGACTTAATAGAACTGTTCTTATTTGGTATGCTTACAGATGGTGAAATTGGTTCCTTATTTACATAATCACATGTTTTCCGTATTACGGGCTTTAATGATTCTTTTGGCATTAAATTAATCTTAATCTTCTTATTTTGCATACCTAAAGATTCTTTCCTTTTGTCTGCCTCTTCATTTAGATCAGGGACACTTTCATTGTTTTTATTTATATCTGATGTTACTACTTTATTTGCGGTGGTACGAATTTCTTCCTCTTTCATTTTTTGAATTTTCAAATTACCTGGAGATGTAAGCTCTTCTTTTTTAGGTTTAGTTAATACTACGCAGGTAGAAGATTTCTCATACTCGGTACCAGAAATAGGCTCTGGAGCGGTGTAGGACACAATTTCAACATCGTCATCATCAGAACTGTCCAAATTAATGACTTCTAAAGCATTGTCTTTTGATGATTTCGAATCCTTAGATGTTTTTGCCTGAAGAAATTTACAGGAAGTACTTATTATAAAATTAAAAGAAAATACATAGTTGCTAATTATTAATTTAAAATAAATATGCTTTAGGATCTTTAAATGAGCGGAAAGTTCTATTGTATTCATTTTCTACTAATTATCAAGGGAAATGCAAAATGGAACGTGTATATACATTTTATTTTCAATATAAATAAAGATTTTAACTGTTTTTATCGATAATTACATAGGTTTAATTAATTGAGCCATGAATTT
Source organism: Eutolmus rufibarbis (assembly GCA_963920795.1). Taxonomy (NCBI): domain Eukaryota; kingdom Metazoa; phylum Arthropoda; class Insecta; order Diptera; family Asilidae; genus Eutolmus; species Eutolmus rufibarbis. The sequence continues at coordinate 37,957,522 of OY987206.1, read as the reverse complement.
TGAAAGTGGAACATACTAATTTTTGGAAATATATTAGGTGCGCAACTAAGTTCTCGCTGTTTTTTTTGATGAATATGCAACTTTATTGTGAAAAAATGTTTTCAAATGAATTATTCAAAATATTGCCCATCGCTAGCGACAACTCTTTCCCATCTTTCTGGCAGAGCTCGAATACCGTCACGGTAGAAGTGTTCGTCTTTTGAGGTTATCCACGAATCAAGCCATTTTGAGATGTCTTCATATGAGCGGAACTGCTGATTAGCCAGATCATGTGCCATCGAACGGAACAAGTAATAGTCGGAGGGCGCAATATCTGGGGAATATGGCGGGTGGGGTAGGACTTCCCATTTGAGCGTTTCTAAGTAGGTTTTAACGGGTTTGGCAACGTGAGGCCGAGCGTTGTCATGCTGTAGAATCACTTGTTCGTGCCTCTCCTCGTATTGTGGCCGCTTTTCGCGCAGTGCTCGGCTCAATCGCATCAATTGAGTTCGATACCGTTCCCCAGTTCGGTTTCAACAGCTCATTCAGCGTCTTTAAAGATTTTTGGCCTTCCTTCACGCGAACAGTCATCAACATCAAAATCACCGTCTTTGAAGCGACGGAACCAATCACGGCACGTTGTTTCACTTAGAGCAGCATCTCCGTAAACTTTTTGGAGTTCTCGATGCGCTTCAGCAGCCGTTTTCTCCGAATGAAAGAAGAAAAGCAACACTTCCCGCAAATGACGATTAATTTGCACATAATCAGACATTTTCACACAACCAAATATATATGATGCAAAAACAAAATCACTAATGTATCAATCGACCAACACTTACTACTGCAGCCATCTCTTGAGAAACTGCGGGAACTTAGTTGCGCACCTAATATAATTTACCATAACAATATTTAGAACGAAATAGTTTACTGCCAGTGACCAAACTTTCAAAATTAACAGCTCAATTGCAAAAATAAAGTATTTGCTCACCACCTCTTGTATTAGTCTTCTTTGTTTAGTTTCCTTTATTTTCAGTACCACTTTTTCAATTCGCATTAAAGTAACGAGTGTTGTGCTGAAATCAAAATTTATTTCAAAACCAGTTTAGTCAAATTGAAAAAATTCCTTACCATGGTATTTTACCCGTAATAATTTCACACATCATCTTTACTTTTTTTTGCTTAACAGCATCATTTTCTCCATTTTTGATCGATTTTAGGAATTCTTGTAAAAGTGGGATATATTTTTGCATTTCCTTAAGCTTCGCTTCAATTTTAATATCCTCATCTTTACGTTTTTCTCCACTCATTATGTTTTCTTTCTGTAAATGAATTAAAGATAAATATTTTTTTTGAGAAGCATTTAGAAAAATATTTAAAATTATACATATTAAAGTTATAGGAATTTTGCAGCCTATTTTGGTAAGACTTTAACAAAATTGGAATTTTGCCAATCATTAGAAATTATTGTGACAATTTGAAACAAATAATAGAAATTCAAAAGATTAAACCAAATTTCAATATGTATTTAGAAACGTTTAACGAAATATAAGAATATTAGAATTTTACTGACAAGTATTGATAAATTTAAAAAATATGACATCATTTTACAAAAAGTTAATCCGACTTTTGCAAATAGTAATTGTGAAAAATCGCAAAGTTCCCCGAAAGAATATAAAATTTTTTTGATTTTTACCTTCAATATTTAAAGTTAAATGGCAAAATCACATTTAATAAACCCTTCACATATTACCAAGAGTTTGCTAACAAATTAAAAGCACAGAAAATATTGCAATATAAGTTTAGATCTTCCACTTTATAGTTACTTATGCAAATAAGACAAATGTACAGGTTCGAGTTAGGAACGTAATTTTCAAGATTATAAAATTATTCAAATGCATGAGAATATTTAATTTAAAGTGTTGATTTAACCACCTTCTAAAATCGTCTTACCCCGGCGCTCATAATAAATAAGTTACCCACCCGCATAATGTAAATAAAATATTATAACTACAGTGGGTGACCTGTGACATGCAATCATGTTTATTCATGTTTTTAAAGCAAGCCTAGTATTATAATGAATCGAAAACCTGTGCAGATTATTCGCAATATGGAATAAGGTGACGTCGTAAGAGACATTTGCAAGTTCACATGTACTAAAGATTTTTATAGTCATATACCATTTATTTCTTTTTTTCAAGAGACTGCAACTTATGAATAAGCGGGTACGACACATGATTAAGGTCATCAAATGCTTTCATAACATTGGTCAACGCCAAATTTTTTTTTCAAAAAATTGGCAAATCATTTCTATAGGATTTTTCCGTAAATTACTAAATTGCTCAATCAGCTCCCATTTCCGGAAAAAATTGAGATTAAAACTACAAAATGCGATATTTCGATCATTTATGAAAAATCATTACAAAATAATGGATTGATCCAGAAGCTTATAATGTTATTCAAATGATAGCTGAAATCTTAAGCTATTATATATAATAAAAATACAAAAAGCTTTGAAACATTTCGAAAAAATCAGTAAATTTTACTTTTTTCTATAAACTGATTATGGATTTTATACAATAAAGAACACGACAAGTGCACACTCATTAAAAAGTTGTTCGCGAAGGGGTGTGAAAAGAGCTATAGAGATAAGTTGTATTTGATAATCCTAGATTAAGACTCAGGCTTTTATTTAAGCCATGTTAAAAACTTTTAAGATGCACTTTTATTTTCCAATGAATTTTTAAAAATTACAAAAATACGGTATTTTGTATTTTTTAACTCTATTTTGTCGCAAACAGGAGCTGACTGAATATTTTCATTTACAAATTCGTAATCTACGGAAAAACTCCTATAAAAATATGCCTTTGATTTGGAAAAAAAGAAAAATTAAATTTGTTGATCAGTGTAATAATTGCTATGCTTGCAAGGTGCGCTAAGAAGCAATAAAGTTGCTGCTCCATAGAACCTGCAAGACAAGTTTTATTCGCTGTCTGCATACAAATTGGATTTGCAAAGATAGCGATTTCACTACTGAGTTATGATTGTTGCTGACAGCAGCTCCCAGTCGGAAATTGAAAATGACCTCTGTGGAAAGGCTTATATCGTACAAAGGCGTGGAAAAGGAAAAATATGAGGCTCGAATCTTGATGATGTTGCAGTAAACAGCATTTTCAGAACTTTATGATGCACCACTTATGTGTAACAACATTTGTTTTTCGAAGATGTTTATTTAAATTTATTTAAATAGAAAATGTTGTTATTATTAGTAAATATAAATATATGTAGATATTGTTATTATAAGTATAATATGTATATTAATTTTTCTTAACATTGTTTTTTTCGTTTGGTTGGGATTATTATCCATATCTAACCATAAACCGCTAACAGAAATAATTATAAGATATGTGAAAAAATTAGGAGGAATAGGAAATCGCACTAAAATAGCTTTCGAAAACGGAAATGCATACATAAAGAAAATAAACCCCTTCCTAGAAGCTTCTCCCCTCCATCCAAAGAAGGTCTTACTTCTGCGGACAGCCTTGTTGCTTGTATAAAAAGGATATGAATAAGGATACGAAAGGGAAGGCCTCTCGCATTCCAAAGAAGGCCTGAAACAAACCTTATAGAAGGCTTCCATTTCCGGCTGGGTTGATCGCCTGGTAATATGTTTTAGCCTTTAGCTGACTCGCCAATGAAGAGAATTTCAAAATTATAATAATATAATGAATCATTTAATAAATCTTTTGAATCTTAAGAATTATTATGAATGTATGGAGCATCAAATATCAAAAGCACTAAAAATTATAAAGTTACTCTTAGATTTCATTTGATGTTTGAATTTGGCGCTAAACTGATTGACATAAATGCAATTCAGAAGATAATCGACAATCAGTTTGGTTTTCGTGTCGACTATAAATATTAATTGAGATCTAAGAATGATTGTATTGTAAGTAACAACAGAGAAGTTCAAAACGAATACTATCTTATACCTTTTAGAGCTTCTGTTATTTTGAAGACGGTCCATTTTTTTATTTATTTATAAAACTACCCTCTTCTACTACTTCTAGAAATTTAAACAAAAGCGTATGTGCACATATAAACGGCTCCTACGTTTACAACGCTTACTACGCTTCAAACCAATCCTCTTGCCATGGGCGCGGACTGACTGCAATAAACAAAGTTCTTCGACTCCGACAAATAAATGACGAAATTTATGACATCTTCTGACCGCCTGCGTGGCAAATTATTTACGCTGGCTCGCTCAAAGTGCCTGTGAAGATTGATTTTTCTGTTTCCTTAGAGCCTGCGTTCGAAATAAACAGCTTGAGGTTTAAGTGGCTCTTTCTTTAGGGTAAGTGAGTGAGTGATGCAGCTGATAAAAGGACAAAATATGTGAAAATCGAGACTCACACTCCGCGACAACACCCCTTCAAAAACACGGTTTAGAGATATTTTTGTATAGAAGGGCATAACACAAGTTTTTGCAGGTAGGCATTCCATCCGTTGTTTAAAGGTATTTAGGATTTTTCTACCTCTCCTACCCCGCTCACATTCTGGGAATTCCCAGTTACCTGAAATTACTGAAATGAACTGAGTGTAGGATACCAAGGATACCTTGAAAGCATGACAAATTAATAACAGAGTAGAAAATTTACTCTTTCGTAAAAAGAGCCGCAATGAAAAAACGTCTTCTCTAAGGTTCTTTTTCATAGGTCTTAAGTGTTTAGTTTTTTCTCCGTTTGTACGCTCGTGTGAGGATTCTACAGGATCTGTTTGACACCGTGTTTTTGATTTCATTTTATTATCATTGGCTGCCAATAGTTCAATTAGCGACATTTGAACGTTTCCAGACTTATTTGAAACCTAAATAAATTAGTTTTTTTCAAATATAAAAAAATTGTATTGTGTGCATTTCTTCCGTAAGTGTTAGCGCGCCAAATTATTATTATTTTTTTTATAATTTTTAAACACATATGCAATGCTAGAGCATATTAAGATCTAAAAAACAAGATTAAAATTAAAAATGATTAAAAAGCATATATAGTACATCAAAAATCTATAAACCCTTCTAACTTTAACTTTAAAGGTCCGTTGACCTCGTTTTATTAGTTTTAACCTTTTAGTATTAATAGCAAATTAGAAAATGTATTTTTTGTATTTATTTATGAGGGTTTTTACCGGCTAATTCATTGGGGATTTTATCGGGTACTTTATACATTAATACATTATGTTACAAATGAATATTTTTAGTGTTTTCTTGTCACTATATGTTTACTTTATATTTCTCTAAAGTAATATTAGATTTCATCGTACATTTGAAATTCCTTAAGGATAGTTAAATAAGTTTTCTATTTTGATATATTTTTCGTTTGCTAGGTTCTAATTATATTATATTATATTTTTGTGCTATTAGATTGTCTTCGGTTGAGGTTGTTTATATTTTTTTCTAATTATCTTAAGTACTTCTGATGTGTCTTAATTTGTTCGAGGTTCGATTTAGGATGTTTATTTAATCTACCCCCGATTAAGTTTTGTGAGATTAAATGTGACGAAATAGATATTTCAATGACAAGTTTATTTCTTTAAAACATCGTCTTTTGCTTATTTTTAACATCTTATTAAAGAGATTATATACTCGATTTATAATAATTATTAAAATCAGGAGCTTTTATCGTTAAAAATTACAATTTAAGTTTGTCTTGCTCTTTCTGTAATATTAAGTGTAAAAATATAACAAGTATAATGAAATAATTTTAAGAAAATTAAATAATTAGAAGCAATATGTTGTGCAAAATTTAAAGTAAATTATCGAAAGAATGTAAAACCGGTCATGTTCTAGTTTTAAAATCGGGTTATAATTGCGTCAATTTATTTTCAACTTCTATACTTTTCACTGAAATCAATAGCTGCGTTTTTTTCATCCGGATCTGGATCTAGATCAACAAGAAATGAAAAAAACGATCTGGATCAGCACGTGTTTAATTTGAGAAATTGGTATAACTGCCTTCGTGAAATGTCAATACAAAAGTCAGTGACAATAATAAGTTTTGTGTTTACGCTTCGCAGGAAAGAACAATTTTAAGTATAATGCAGCGCACACTGCAATCGCTGTCGCAGGTAGACGTCCCAGCTCTCTCCTGCCAACATATAAAATACGAAAAAACGACACAAGCGCCTCTTGTAAAATATTTAGTAACCAACACGTTTGAAATCCAGATCCAGATCCGGATAGAAGTGTGGATCACGTGTTGTTGTTGTAATTCCATAGTAGGAAGCTGATCTAGATCCAGATCCGGATGAAAAAAACGCAGCTAATATTGGTATGAATATTTTTAGAATCTAAACTGAAAAAGAGCTTAGTTATAGTTAACAACGGTTTTTTTGGTATTGGTGAAATAAATGTTTTGTTATTTATTATTGTCATCGATCTCAATTATAAACGAAATTAATTTAACAACACTTTTAGTAAAACTCAAATATAATGGGAAACATTTCGAGATTATGTTGCAACGGATGCATTTGAGTAAGTTTAGTCATAACATACCAAGTGAATAAAAGCCAGCAAATGTATTTTACGTGATATTTGAAGGAAATATTTTACAAATACAAATATTGAAATGTTCAGGAAATACCATACTTAAATTGAGTGCATAAACAATGGCTTTTGCTGCTGATAATAAACATTTAGGTTTTAGCAATTTTTTCAAGTTGCATTCGAGCAATCTTAAATGCAGTTCTGCGTAATTTCTAAGGAGGAGCGATGGCTGAGTTTATGAATTGTCGGAAGATAAAAGTTAATCGAATTGGGTGCGCCGCGGATTTACAGTATTATTTGGGCATTTTTAAGTTTCGTAAAAAAAGTGTGGATAACAAATTTCAGCGTGCATTTAAATCATAAAAACGATTTGCGCTAGATTTCAAGTGAATCTGCCATAGAATTAAATAAAATACATTTTAATACCTTTCATATGACGAGTCTCTTTACTATTAAGAGCATTTCATAAGTTTAGCCCAAAATGGCTATGATCCTTTATATTCAGAACATTTGCTTAGATTTTTAAAAATAAATTCCGCAGTTTACTGCAGTCAATACAGTCTTTGCTTATGTTTGTATTTATATGTTTAGCAATAGCCGTGTTATAATTACTTATTTTTGTAGGTATTAAATACGTATTTTTACAGCAAATACTGCCAAGGAAACATAAAATGTTATTCAGCGCTTTCACTTTAAGCAAATGTTTTGACTGAAACTAAATTCTTAATTTTTATTCTCAGTGGTTTTACAAATTTGTGTGTATTGTGTTTTACTAATAAAATATTTCAAAAGTGGGAATAACTTATATTCGATAGGATTCTATTTCTGACACACATTTGTCGAGCAATTTCCTGTAAGCGACAAATTTTTGGTGCATTATAATAGTAAGAAATGCAAATATTACATTGATGTGATAATTGTTTGTATAATGATGATGGAACCTATAGCATTTAATTCTACATTATAATGAAAAAAAAATATCATAAACTAACCTTACAGCGGAACTGCCTTTCGTTAAAATTTTAGAAATCTTTCAAATGCCAGTTAAATCTTAGATACGCTACATTACCATGACCAGAAAGATGAAATTTATTTTTAAATACATGTTCTTATTTGTAAACAAATTTTTAAAGGTCTTCTCAATAATGTTGAAGAAAAAGTTATTAAATATACTTATTTGATTTAAAATGCCATTAAATGCTTATGTCAAATAGTAACATTAATGCAAAGTTTTTGGCTAGAAATAATGTTAAATATTTTGAGAATAAATAAAATTTGATTTAAAACTCGTTTTTCTTTTGTAAATTTGGAACGTGTTTTAGAAGTATCCTAAATATTGCAAATAAATAAGTAGCACTTCAAACAAGAAATATGTCGTTCTATTAAAACATATGTACCGTTTACTTTAATTGCTATATTAAAATTAATCAATGCAAACGATGTATCTTTATAATAGTTTTATTTAAAAACAAAATTAAAATGATAAGATTTTTGATTAATGATTATTATTGCTTTTTCGTCACAGTGTATATAGTCGACCTAATTGACCTCGTTGATGTAGAGTCTGGGGAACGCGGGTAGATCGAGAGATCGAGTTGTTATTGACAGATCTCCGCAGTGAATATTTTTTATAGAATTGTTAAATAGAAATGCATAACGCAAATTCATTATCATTAAAGCCTAGGGATGGCGCACTGACATGTCTTGCTTGATCATAATTGTTAAAAATGCATTATCACTAAAGGTTAAGCAATATTACAATGTCAGAAATATTTTTTTTTTAATTTTATCTATAAGAAAATCAACAAGATGACTGCGTAATTAATTGTATAAATAGTGACAGAAAACGTTTATTTCTGTGCAGAATAAAACTTCTTTAAACAAGTGTTTCTTTGAGTTATATATCACCATAATCAAAAATGGCTGCTTTCAATAAAACAGCAGTCTTCGTTTTGCTCGTTGTGGCCGCGATGATAAACACCGAAGTCTCCGGTCAGTGGCTCCGTGTTCCACCCTGCGACGAGGTCTGCAGTCGCAGCAACCCTGAAAAGGACGAGTGTTGCAGAGCCCACGGTCACAGACATTGGGTCAATTGTTATGGCGGAATGTATTGTCGTGTTAATTAATCAAAACTGTAAAATATTTATTTTTGTTATGGCGGAGTATCAAATGACAATTTTATTTTATAAAAACAAATATATATGTATGTATATATAGGGTGATTCAGAAAGACGTATTCCAACATAAACTAATAGATTCTATGAAATGTTTTGATCAATTTTCCCTACCTTTCTTCCCGTAAAATCACTCCTTCACTTTAATTTTTTAAGTTCAAATTTTTTTTGAATTGCACTTATTTAAACCACCAGGATTATAAAATAAAGTCTGTTTGAAGTGCACTCTCTAGGGCCTCTAACGTTACCCCACATAACTTAATCTATCCACTACAGTGAAAACTAGACAAGCTGAAAATTCAACTTTGTGAAAAAATTGCACTTCATGATTTTTCAAACAAAACAAATTTCACGTCAATATGTAATGTCGTTAAAAAATTATTAATATTAATTCTGTACTAAAACAATTCAAATTCTTTATGCTAATAGAAAATAATTTTGTAAATCTTACAAGAAAATTAGAGGAATGCATTCAACAATAATGTTGTACGGAACCGTGTGGTGCGCGAGTTGAACTCGATGTTTACCGATGTTTTGTTTTAAAGTCCATATATCTAATTCGATAGATTTATAGATATACCGACATGTGTATATGATAAATTTACTATTGCATATCAAAAACTAATTTTGTTTATTGATAATATTGGATAATTCAAATTGTGTAAGCGTCTGAATAGCGCATACCATCATTCCGTTTTACTTGGTACAAATTTATGTTTCTTTTTAATGTTGTATTTTGTAGCATTTAAAAAAAAAACCTTAAGTCGTTAAAGACCCTTTAATTCGGCAAATTTGAAAGAAATCATGACATTTTGTCGTTAATGTTTGCATTTGCATTTTGAATGTCACGCATTTCCTATTCGGTTGAAGGTGTGTGCTTGTGGATTAAAATTATATATGTATAAAAGAAATATTTTTTGAACAACAAATGTTATGTCCATGCATCTGATTGTTTTGAATACCAACAAAATATAATTAAGAAAACCAAACATAAATATAAAATTCAAATAACAAAGTTAAGGAGTAAAAAAAAACCATAAAAATTTCAACGATTTCAGTTGTGCAAAAAAAAAAGACGCTTAAAAAAAAATAAAAATTTAGAATCATAATTCAACTCTAAAACAAATTAACAATTATTATAAATTAGCACAAAGATTGTCATCAGCATTTAGTAGTGCTGCCTTTATTTTCTAAGACAACTGTGAACCCCCGTGGTATCGATTTTACCAACTTTTGGCACAGTGAAGTTAGTATTTGATACCAAATTTTTTGGATGATTTGCCTAAATTAATTAATAGTGCACATAACCAAACAGCGCTCCACGCTTTTCGAATTAGTTATTGGACATAAAACAAGTGAAAAGCTTACTGATAACTACCTAGCATAGCTACCACCCGTCACGTATTGAATAAAAATATATACATATATGTGTCCGTTTACTCTACAATGAAGTTAAAAATTGGCAAGGGTAACATGCATATATCGTAAGAAATAAAAGTTTATTTAATTTAATTATTTTTAATTTTTAATGCGTGATAAAGCGTGTATTTTATTTTTTTTTTAAACTATATGTTATTTTACTTTTTTTGTATTCTTCTCAGCAAACCCTTTTAATTGATACCCATATTATGGGAGTTCATAAAAAATAACTAGTCGGCCATTTTGGATTTAGAATGACGTCACTTAGCTCACCATGAATTGTCATCCAAACTAAACGTGTATGCAAAATCTCAGCTCAATCGGAAACCGGGAAGTGGGTCAAATTTAACTTCCAAGTTTTTTTACATAGTTAGTTACTTAGCTACAGGTGAAGCTAATAAAAGCGTGTTAAAAACATTATTTTTTACGTTTTAGTATATTTTAAATTCTCGATTTTTTTACATTTTTTAAAATAAAATCTTATTATAAAAAAATATTTTTACCATATGCACACTATATATTTAACTTTTTAATCTTTGATTCTGTACGTATACAGGGTGTGCCATTTTTTATGTCGGTAGGTGAATATTGAATAACTGGAAAAAAATAACCGATTTCTATATATGAGGTATTATTTTATTCAGTTTGGTCCTTTGCAATTTATTTGGACTAGTTTTTGAATACAACATCAATCAAATGGCCGCCTTTATTGGCCACAGCAAAATGTGCCCTTTTTGCTGCGTTTTCCATTACCTTTTCAAGCATCTCGGGCGGTATAGCGATGATTTCGGTACGAATGTTTGCCTTGAGCTCGTCAATGGTCTCAGGCTTGCTGGCATACACTTTGCTTTTCAAATAACCCCACAAAAAGAAGTCCGGAGGGGTCATATCTGGAGATCTGGGTGGCCAGTCAATGTCGCTACTTTTTGACACCAGACGTCCAGGGAATTTTCGACGATATGCACGTTGAGTTAACACAACTGAACGACTATTTTCAATCTATAGTGTCGCTACTTCGGCGCGTTGTTTCGGTGTGAAGCGATTCATGGTTAAAATTGTACTGAATTGACGTTTCAAAAACATGTCTAATCAAGTTAATCGGTTGGGAAATGTCAAAACTATTCAATGTTTACATACCGACATAAAAGATGGCACACCCTGTACATACATTGGATTTATAATGAAGTCACATAATCAAATTTCTCAAACTCTTTTATTAATTACTGTTAATCTTAACAAGCGGGTAGCGAAGGAAAAGGTAATCCTATAGCAATTTTCCCACCATTTTCCATTAATTTGTACATACCTACTTGAAACCACAAAAAAAGTGTATTTGAGGTCAGAAATCTAAAAATTCACTTTGTACCCGGTTTTATAAGGGAAATAACTGTTAAAAATATGTAACTCTAAAAAAAAAACAATTATAAAAAACTTTTTTTTGGTCGAATTCATCTTTGAAGCGAATAACGATAAATTATTTTTAACTAATTAAGTTAAATATGATCACGAAAACAATTGTTAGACAAAATTGTGAAATCTTTTATTCGTTCTATTTCACAACAATTGAAATATGGACTTGATGACTCAATGCCTAGCAAAAACACACCTAATAAATCAAGAAACAAACCCGAAAATGCTCCCACTAAGCGAGGACAACTAATTTTAATGTAAAAAATACCATCCGTATAAAGATTTTAACCCATTGCCGGAAAAGGCGGCTATAGTCCTCCTGCATACTTTCATTAATATAAAAAAGACATTTTTATTACGGAAATTTTCATTTCCAAACACATAAATAAAACAATTCCATACACTAAAAGTGTGTGGAAATGGGTTAGAGAAACATTCACCAACAAGTCACAGCACGTTTTGTATCACGACAACATAATAATTAAAATTAATTACACATTTCCATGTAAAACTTGCCTTGCATTTCATCGCTCATCAGCAAAATGGTTATTTGCACTATCCTGTTTTTTTTCTTTATTTTCTAAAACTTAACCAAAATTAAGTAACACTTCCACTTCGTTTTAAAGTTAACACAAAAGTGAGCCGATGGCCGCGATCGCCGCGCCTTATATATGCGAGCTGGTTGGAGACGGGAAACACATTGGCAGGAGAGGAAAAGGGACGGGTATCACACATACATAAAGCCAAAAGCTCCCTCCGCACCCATCCCGTCCTTGCACCGTAGCGTGTGTCGCCTACGCCTAGCCGGCTTTGTGTTGAGCGTCGCGCGATGCACTGCAAGTAAATGACTACCACAACGAAAGAGAACAAAAAAACGGTTTCCTCGCGAGGCGACTCGTTCCCGACGCCCGAGAAGTAGTTAAATCTGCAAGGTCAACTCTTTGATAATAAAAACTAATACAAAAAAAAAAAGAAAAAAATTATAAAGTTGCATGGATGAGAACTACGCAGTTCACAGCCTGGCTGCCCGGATCCACACTGATATTTTGCTTGCCTGGGTATTTTCTTTGCCCATGCGCGACAACAAACAGAACAGTGAAAAAGTAAAGTTATTGCGGTTTGCGCCGACGCGATACACGCGAGGAAGTGTTCGCAAGCAAGCAGCGGTAAAATTTCGATATCAGCAGAAAATATTCTGAATGATCCTAGAGAAACAATAAAATCTAAATCTTACGTGTTGGGCGTTATCGCCAAAAAGCACATTCTTCAGCGTAAAAGAAAGAAAAAACAGGATGTGTGTTATCGAGTGCGTCACTGTTGGAGTCGTTTTTTATATAATTTCGTGGAAACTTGAAAAAATAGGAGCGCTTGCTCTGCCACGTGAACCGAAGGTTTTCTACCGCTTTCGTGGAATTTTTATACGTACCCAAAACAAAACCACAGGTAATAGACCACAAATCAGGGGCCGCATTTCACAGTGTAACTACATTGAATTTGAAGTCAAGGGACACTGAAAAATTTAATTTTACGTGAATTCTCTAAAAATTCACTTCGCAATCTTGAATTCCGATCCTTAGGAAGTTTTATGAGGAATAATTGAAGAAAATCTTAAACTTGCTTACAGTTATAAAAATTCTTATTCTATTCTAAGATCGGTTTCTTCACAAGACTTTAAATTGAAGATTAAATGAGGCTATCAGCGCAGAAGTGGTGTAACCCACAATTTTTGTTGGGTAGGGTTTTTGTGTAAAATAAATTCGTTAAATTATGATCTTTCAATACAACAGTGCCGTAAGCCACCTTTTAGAATTATCAATAGATGGCAAAACAATTGAAATAATGTTCACAAAACAAATGCAATTCAAAAACAATTTAACCACATTTTAATTCCTCATTATCTCCCAAGAAGTAGTCTGGGGTTACACCACTTCTGCGCTGATAGCCTCAAATAATGAAATAATATCGTGAATATTCCTTGAAATTATTGTCCATAAAGATAAATAAATTGAAATATGTAATGTATAGTGTAGATTTACACACGTTTCTAAAGTGCTTAGAACAATTCAATTCTTATTGATTTCAACCTAAATATTCTTTCTAAGTAATCGTTGGGGTGCTAAATACGAATTCAAAATCAAAATTATTATTTCACGTTTTCGAGAAAAATTTCGTTAAAAAGCAAAAAAGTAAATTTTGTCAATTTTTGAAAAGCTCTTTAAAAAATATCGGAACATAATAGGAAACATAAAAGTCGAACATTCTGCCATTAGATAAAAATACGAAGCTCGTTAACGAAAAATAATATTAAATAGAAAATTCGTAAAGTAAACTTTTAATTTTTGATATATTAGCAGCGCTAAATATTTTTGGGAGCGATTCTTAAAAACGCAGATTTTGTCACTATTTTTAAGCTGCATATCCCAAACCTATGTATGTATCTTTTACGATTATAACGGTTTCTAATAAAATATCGCAAAATCGTCCCTACTTGTCTAGCTTTTTTAGAAGCCCTGCCGTGGCGGAATATTTTGCTCTGAAAGTAATTACTTGCAAATATTATGTTTAATGCTTTAAATATTATAATAATATTTGCTATTTCTTTATACCTTGCCAATCAACTCGGACCTCAAAACGGCAGTAACTGGTAGAATTCCAGGAATGAAATTACGAGAAGATGAAACAATTTTATGCGCTCTTACATATTTTCAACTCTACTTTTTACATTTTAAGCCCGGGTTCTTGATTATGAGATTATACCGGACGAGTGATTTGTCCAATACTTTACACTTTACATTCATTCATTCATTAGCAGCATTTTTTAGAAGATGGTAAGTGTTGTCAATTCAATATACATACATACATATGTATGTACATATCTATTTCTTGAGAATTCTAAGAATGACATAATTATGAATAACATAACAAATTACATAGTCATGAAATTCAACTTATTTTAAATAATTAAAAAAACGGGAAATTAGACACTTATCATTGTGTAGGCGGAGTCCGTGACAGTTGAACCACTTTTTATAATATATAATATACACATATTCTAATATACATATTTCCTTTTGTAATCAATATAGAGAAATGAAATTGATGTCTGAAGAAAGGATGGCTAGATAGCAACAAAATATAAATTCCAAATTTATCTAGATTTATTACCAAATGTTCTGCGTTTATTTTTTTAAAAGTTGAAAAGTGGCTCAAATCTCCCTGATGGGTGGGAGATTTGAACCAGGGAATTGGGAGATATGATCATACCAAAGAAAGTTAGGGATATAAGTATTAAAAATGAAATTTCAAATGTTGTATTTATTATTTTTTAGGCTTTCCCCGAGTAAAAATATCTAAATTCTTTTTGCACGCCCACAGCGCGCCCGATATACACCTCAACATTTTCCATTTTTCAAGCCCGCAACAGGAACGGTTGTCGAACAATCACGTCTGCATCGTAGCTGAAACAAGTCCGCATTTCCTAAAATACGCCCCCAACAGGCCTGAAACGCGCCAGCAACAGACCAAATTTTTATAAACTACGCCTGCAACAGGTCCGAATTGTTACAAAATACGACCGCAATAATTCCAGAATAACAGAACTAGATAACAATATAGAATATTGCGAATACAAATTGTAAATTAATAAATAAGTTATTTTACAAAAATATAATTTGAGTATTAATCCTTCATAGTAATACTTCGTTAATTATATTCGTCTAAAGAAAGGCAGATAGAAAGAGTCTACATCTAATGCTTTGATAACATCCGAACTTTAAATTTTTATTTTAAACAGACGTGTGCAGTCGTCTCTATGATCTTATTTCTGTTCAAAAATGCTATGGGCCCGATTTGGGCGTAAATTGGGCGCTTCTTCAATTGTAGCACTTTCCTTTGGTTTGTATTGGAAAGGCATTTTTTGTCTATAACAAATAAATATAATTTAAAAATTAAGGTTATAATATGTAATTGTCGACAGGACGTGGCTCAAACGTCCCACCCGGTACCACTTCGAGTTTGTTGAAATAAAGGAAAAAAGTAAAATATTTAAGTATTGATGTGAAATGAAACTCCATAGAATAATAATAATTAAAAAATGCACTATATGTACACATACCTCACATATTTAAATGAATGACGAGCAAACAACTAAAAACAATTCTTTTCACTTTGAACACGTCAAAATACGTTTCCGTCGATTCCAATCAAACGTCAGAAAGGCAGTGTTTGCTACGTGGGTGAGTATATGGCGCGGTTGTGCACATTATGTTCAACTATCGTCACAGTGGCTCGAAATTTGAAAAAAAATATTTGCGGTGGCTCATGTCTCCTCCCTGGTCAAATGTCCCGGACTCCCCTATACTACGAGCGCAGTTTGATAAGTGACTTTTAAATAAAAGATATTTTTTTCGGCACATAAGCGTTTTATTTCTCAACATACTCTCCTTTTAGCTCTATACATTTAGTCCAGCGTTTTTCAAATTTTTTAATTTCTTCCAAATAATAGGTTTTCTCGATGCCCTCGAAATAGGCGTTTGTTTCAGTGATGACCTCTTCATTCGACCCAAATCTCTTACCGCCCAGCAATTTCTTCAGGTTTGGAAACAGGAGGGGGCTAAATCTGGAGAATATGCTGGATAGCAGTTCGTAGTCCAATTTACGGATTTTTGCCATACGTAAAAAATAATGTAATAATAATTTTCGTTACAATGCACGAGGTTTTCTGCTTTCAATTTTTAAAATTTCAAAATTTTACAGTAGTCTATTAATAGATGGCAGCTGACAGGAGCAGTGTTGCATTTAAAATTACTGCGCGAGAAATTCAAAAAGTCACTGACTTATCAAACTGCCCTCGTAGTATTACAAAAAAGAAAAAGAAAATTGTTATCCGGTGCGATTGTGTAAAAAATCCACAATTGCACCGTGTAATTTTAGTATAATTCACGAAATATAAAACTCGAACGAAAAAGGGCATCGCAGAGATATTGGGTTCTATTTACATTTAACAATTTGGATTTTGAAGAAAAATAAACAAAATTAAATGTTAAAAAGTGGGCAAAATTTTACTTGTTTGTTCCATGGGAGGTAGGCAGAGGGGTTCTTGAATAAAAAGACGGACAAGTGCGAGTAGAACTCACGCCTTGAGGGTTCCGTATCGTTATACTTTATAATTATCTATTAAATTTGAATTATAAAACAATATGTGATGTAACTAAAAATTTAATGTTTTCGGAATTTTTCCTTTATATGTGCTATAAAACATTGCTTCATGCCAAATTTCAAGATACTAGGTCGACTGGAAGTACCCTTTAGGTTTTGATTCCCTTGCGAGTAGTTGCGAGTTTGAAAATATGCGGCTTAAATTGCTGTTTCTTTTGATTGCGTTGACATAGAAGTTTGATTTTGTTACAGCTTAAAGGTATTATAGACCTGAGTATTTGATATGAATTTCAATTTAATACCTCTACGCGTTCATGAGGAAAGGGGTAGTAAGTTTAAAATTATTAAAAATATTGTTATTATATGATGTAACTAAAAATTTACGGTTTTCGCAGTTTTTCCTTTATCTGTGCTATAAGACGTTGCTTCGTACCAAATTTCAAGTTCTGAGTTCACGGGAAGTACCCTGTAGGTTTTGATTCCCTTGCGAGTGTCGAAAATTTGCGGAAATTTGCGGCATAAACGACTGTATCTTTTGATTGCGTTGGCTTAGAAGTTTGATTTTTTCACAGCTCCAAGGGACAGTAGACCTGAGTATTTGATACAAATTCCAGCTTGATACCTCCACGCGTTCCTGAGAAAAAGGGTCTTGAGAGACAGACAGACGGACGGACAACAAAGTGATCCTATAAGGGTTCCGTTTTTTCCTTTCGAGGTACGGAACCCTAAAAAAGGACTTTTAAAAAACCGCACTTTCTCGTACATACTATAGAAAGAACTTATCATTTCCGTCTTTCGTTCCTATGTGATAGAATTTCCATTTTCGTAATGTATGTAGCATATTCTATAACAGAAACAGATATAAAAACTTATTTCATTCAAACAATGATCACATCAAATGTCGTTGTGCGAAAAAATCAAGAACATATTTTACTCCTCACTTATATCATCGAAAAAAAATCCTTCTCTTACCTGTTTTAATCGAAAGATACAAAATATGAAAATTACATTGTCGCGAAACCTGTTTAATCGTTTTTCTTTATTTTGCAAGTGCAGCACTGACTACGCGAACGTTCTTTCATAGGTAATAAGATGCAAGTATGCAACGCTTGCGGGGGAAATTAATTTCCGCAAAATTCATGACGAAGATTTTCTTTTTTCTCTTATTAATGACATTATGACGGGGTTACCTCATTAATTTTATATCGTTGCACTTATTTTATTTTAAATTTGTTGTAATTGTTTAATCAATTTCAGGCGCGTAAAAAAGACTCATAGAAATTGTAAAAAGTAAAAAAAATTTAAGAAAAAGCGAAAACCCGCAGTGGAACCGAACCGCGATCTCCGGAGTCGAAAGCCGGTTTGTAACCCATTGAGCTACCACATGAAGTTGCAGTTCTCGCTGCATCCGAAGTTAAGAACTCTTCAATCAATAACTGACTGTCTGCTAGTGAAAAAACTTTACATTTTAATGATTCGAGGCTCAACTTAGCCAAGACTTGTCCGTTAATCACACCTGTTAATATATAATTTTGCAATACTTGTCTTTAAGTAATACGTAGATTTAAAAACCCACTTTGCGGACTTGGATTAATTCTATTAAATCATTATTTTATCAGGTTAAGTAGGTATGTACAAATTAATGGAAAATGGTGGGAAAATTGCTATAGGATTACCTTTTCCTTCGCTACCCGCTTGTTAAGATTAACAGTAATTAATAAAAGAGTTTGAGAAATTTGATTATGTGACTTCATTATAAATCCAATGTATGTACAGGGTGTGCCATCTTTTATGTCGGTATGTAAACATTGAATAGTTTTGACATTTCCCAACCGATTAACTTGATTAGACATGTTTTTGAAACGTCAATTCAGTACAATTTTAACCATGAATCGCTTCACACCGAAACAACGCGCCGAAGTAGCGACACTATAGATTGAAAATAGTCGTTCAGTTGTGTTAACTCAACGTGCATATCGTCGAAAATTCCCTGGACGTCTGGTGTCAAAAAGAAGCGACATTGACTGGCCACCCAGATCTCCAGATGTGACCCCTCCGGACTTCTTTTTGTGGGGTTATTTGAAAAGCAAAGTGTATGCCAGCAAGCCTGAGACCATTGACGAGCTCAAGGCAAACATTCGTACCGAAATCATCGCTATACCGCCCGAGATGCTTGAAAAGGTAATGGAAAACGCAGCAAAAAGGGCACATTTTGCTGTGGCCAATAAAGGCGGCCATTTGATTGATGTTGTATTCAAAAACTAGTCCAAACAAATTGCAAAGGACCAAACTGAATAAAATAATACCTCATATATAGAAATCGGTTATTTTTTTCCAGTTATTCAATATTCACCTACCAACATAAAAAATGGCACACCCTGTATACGTACAGAATCAAAGATTAAAAAGTTAAATATACATATAGTGTGCATATGGTAAAAATATTTTTTTATAATAAGATTTTATTTTAAAAAATGTAAAAAAATCGAGAATTTAAAATGTAGTAAAACGTAAAAAATAATGTTTTTAACACGCTTTTATTAGTTTCACCTGTAGCTAAGTAACTAACTATGTAAAAAAACTTGGAAGCTAAATTTGACCCACTTCCCGGTTTCCGATTGACACTATTTCTACAATTAATTACGCAATCATCTTGTTGATTTTCTTATAGATAAAATTAAAAAAAAATATTTCTGACATTGTAATATTGCTTAACCTTTAGTGATTATGCATTTTTAACAATTATGATCAAGCAAGACATGTCTGTGCGCCATCCCTAGGCTTTAATGATAATGAATTTGCGTTATGCATTTCTATTTAACAATTCTATAAAAAATATTCACGTGCGGAGATCTGTCAATAACAACTCGATCTACCCGCGTTCCCCAGACTCTACATCAACGAGGTCAATTAGGTCGACTATATACACTGAGACGAAAAAGCAATAATAATCATTAATCAAAAATCTTATCATTTTAATTTTGTTTTTAAATAAAACTATTATAAAGATACATCGCTTGCATTGATTAATTTTAATATAGCAATTAAAGTAAACGGTACATATGTTTTAATAGAACGACATATTTCTTGTTTGAAGTGCTACTTATTTGCAATATTTAGGATACTTCTAAAACACGTTCCAAATTTACAAAAGAAAAACGAGTTTTAAATCAAATTTTATTTATTCTCAAAATATTTAACATTATTTCTAGCCAAAAACTTTGCATTAATGTTACTATTTGACATAAGCATTTAATGGCATTTTAAATCAAATAAGTATATTTAATAACTTTTTCTTCAACATTATTGAGAAGACCTTTAAAAATTTGTTTACAAATAAGAACATGTATTTAAAAAAAAATTTCATCTTTCTGGTCATGGTAATGTAGCGTATCTAAGATTTAACTGGCATTTGAGGTTAGTAAGGCTGTAAGGTTAGTTTATGATATTTTTTTTTCATTATAATGTAGAATTAAATGCTATAGGTTCCATCATCATTATACAAACAATTATCACATCAATGTAATATTTGCATTTCTTACTATTATAATGCACCAAAAATTTGTCGCTTACAGGAAATTGCTCGACAATTGTGTGTCAGAAATAGAATCCTATCGAATATAAGTTATTCCCGCTTTTGAAATATTTTATTAGTAAAACACAATACACACAAATTTGTAAAACCACTGAGAATAAAAATTAATCATTTAGTTTCATTCAAAACATTTGCTTAAAGTGAAAGCGCTGAATAACATTTTATGTTTCCTTGGCAGTATTTGCTGTAAAAATACGTATTTAATACCTACAAAAATAAGTAATTATAACACGGCTATTGCTAAACATATAAATACAAACATAAGCAAAGAATGTATTGACTGCAGTAAACTGCGGAATTTATTTTTAAAAATCTAAGCAAATGTTCTGAATATAAAGGATCATAGCCATTTTGGGCTAAACTTATGAAATGCTCTTAATAGTAAAGAGACTCGTCATATGAAAGGTATTAAAATGTATTTTATTTAATTCTATGGCAGATTCACTTCAAATCTAGCGCAAATCGTTTTTATGATTTAAATGCACGCTGAAATTTGTTATCCACACTTTCTTTACGGAACTTAAAAATGCCCAAATAATACTGTAAATCCGCGGCGCACCCAATTCGATTAACTTTTATCTTCTGACAATTCATAAACTCAGCCATCGCTCCTCCTTAGAAATTACGCAGAACTGCATTTAAGATTGCTCGAATGCAACTTGAAAAAATTGCTAAAACCTAAATGCTTATTATCAGCAGCAAAAGCCACTGTTTATTCACTCAATTTAAGTATGGTATTTCCTGAACATTTCAATATTTATATTTGTAAACTATTTCCTTCAAATATCACGTAAAATGCATTTGCTGGCTTTTATTCACTTGGTATGTTATGTCTAAACTTACTCAAATGCATCTGTTGCAACATAATCTCGAAATGTTTCCCATTATATTTGAGTTTTACTAAAAGTGTTGTTAAATTAATTTTGTTTATAATTGAAATTTGAACACATCTGCACTACGTCTGGTACTCCTAAATTTTTAAAAGTTTACACGCATCCACATCGGGCCTGCATAGCGGAAAAATACGTCGGCCACGCTGGGATGCACGAGTTTACAACAGTTCCAGAATTAAGGTTTTTAAGCCTGCCATACAGGTATATATGCGTCCATAGCAGTTCCAGGATTTGGTTTGTTTACTGCCTACGGAGATACGTACGCATCCCCAATAGGTCTACTACGTACGCAATGATTAAAATTATTTTTAATAAAATACTTAATTAATTAACTAAATCGGGAACACTTCTTTTTATGATTTGCCCACGATAATTAACGTTTATTGATTCAAGGGCTTCCTTATACTCTGCAAATCGAAAATTGAATTAATTTCTTATAACACTCGAAAAAAAATTTTTTAAAAGATACAAACTGTTTCACTCATGCATGACACTCACATTGACAATAACGAAAAAAATTTTGGGCACAGTATTTTAAAAGTCTTTTCCTAAATGAATTTTATTTCCACCTTTGGACCTCTCGATATCACACAAAAATTAAACACGCACTAACTTCGATGAAGATTCAAATGAAACTAAGTAAAATAGTTCAAAATTTGGGTGGAAGCAAAAGGGAGATCTTTACCATCGGCGCCAGACAGATTTTGGAAAAAACCCGCCATAAAATTTTCTTCGGCAACAGGCAAAATAATAAACGATCCTTTCGTACCAGCACGCATACATTCTACCCGGTGAGAGCTGTAATTTTTACAAATAATGTTTGTGTGTTGTCCCACAGTACCTAACATAACATTCTAAAATTATCACCCTGTAGTTCATCGTACATGCATTGTGTACTGTTGTGGATTTTGAATCAACCATAAACTCATTCATTTTTCGCCACAAGTCCGCACTAGGTACAGCACGCACCGGTTTAAAACAGCTTCTTTCCCTTCCAAGGGATTAAAAATCATGCGAACCTAGACGTCTGCGGATACCGATTACAATAATTTCGAACGTACAAACCCGCTATGGACTACGTGTAGATTTGGATAATTTTTACTCGGGTGGTATAGACGTCATGCGGAATAATTTCGAACGTACAAACCCGCTGTGGACTACGTGTAGATCTGGGTAATTTTTACTCGGGTTATAAAACGTTATACATGATCTAATTACATTGCCAAAGAATTTAAAAAATTGTTTTGGGTTCTTTTTGTTAGATTCTACGCTGGTTGGTGCCGAGGCTCTCGCTGGAGCGATAAGGTTGAAACTCGACACGGGCCTGTTTCTTGGTACCTTGGTCGCAAAGTTTATGATAGTGTTATATACCTTCTTTAATTTTATTATTTAGTCTAGACATTAAGTATTAAGAGAAACCCTAATTACCCACATCTGTTTCCCATATTTTATGTTTTTCATCATGTTTTATATTAATATTATTCGGGTGAATTACAATAACTATTGAAATACAATTGGCATTACATTATTCTGCCTTTCTTCTGTAATACACTGCATTTTGAATTTTTTAAATATCATTCTTAGTTTGGTTTTTATAAGCTTTTTCCCAAACCTTAGTAAAATTGTCAAATTCGTCCGTTTATCTTTGCACAGGCACCTGTTTAGCGTTCGGCACTAAAAGGGTTAAGAGCGGCAAGAATCAACGAACCAACATTTTGGCGCCTTGAGGTATAACTGAGAGTAATTAGGGATTTCCAGGTCTAGGAGCAATAACGACATTTACAATGGAAGGTATGGGATCGTTTTTTAAATTATGAAGTCTTAGGTTGCAAACAGGTACATAGAAACTCCGAAAAAGGTAACGTGTGAAAAATTAATTTTAATAGTGAATTTTACTTTACATGTACGAAGTTGCTTTCTTTTATGTATTGAAGATTTATTCCACTAATCCAACCCAACATTTTAAACATTTCTTTTCGTCCATGTTAATGCTGACAGTGAGTATTGATTTTGGTTTTTTTTATACTATAGTTAGAACCACTCTCAATTCCAATGTTTTCATTATTAGAGAGAAGATAACATTTGGTAGTTCGCCGACGGATGTTGCGCGGAGATGGGTTAATTGTGTAGTTGATGCTACTGAGCATTGAGTCGAAATTTACTTTTTCTTGTGTGCGTATTTCTCTGAAAAACCGAGAATTCTACGCTGACCGAAATGAGACTTGAATGAAATTCTCGAATTTGCAACAGAGATTGGAAAATATAAATTTTTGATTAAGTTTTGGTTCATTTTTAGTTTCACATAAGAAGTAAGGATAATCGTGAATATTTATTCCTAAGAAGTAGAAATTCGCGATTTTTATAATTATACTGTACGTACATACATATGTATGTTTATAAGTAAATTCTGATTTACAAAAAAAGCAAAAATAAATATTCAGGAAAATTGTATTATTTGAAAAATGTTTTCATTTCGGAAATTTACTACAAAAACTATAATAACAATACATTCTAAGACCTTTAAGAATGATTCATCTTGAATTTTTAGTTATCGATGAAAAGCAGCATGTGATCTATAAGGCTACCCGAGATTTTTGTTGGATCAAATTTTTAATTAAAATTGCATATACATACATATAGGATGTGTCTCATTTAACTATTTAACTTTTTTCTCGAATATTTATTTATTTTTGCTTTTTTAGTAAATCAGGATTTGGGTAGTTCTACGTTGAGGTACTATCGACGACTACATGAAAAAATCATACATAATTTGAAAATTTGCGGAAAACATCAATCATATTTAATAATAAATAAAGTATACTTTTTTACCAATGAATTACAATATCTAAATTAGCTTAGTTTAGTCATAATTTCATGTTTACCTAGAAAAAAGTATGTACCCTGGCCTGTCCCTTTACTATTCTGTAACAAACTCTTCAAAATTTAACACATTACTAATTCATTAAACATCTAAGCGTTATTTATTACATAAAGCAGTATAAATAACAATGATGAATATTAAAAAAAACTATCAAATTACTTTAATTTTCTATTTAAAAAAAAAATATCAGTTTTTGTCCCTCATATATTAAGTCTCATCCCCTGCCTATTTTTCTTCCGTTATAAATGCCGCCAAAATACGTTGACGCTACAAATTTCAATAGGCAGAGCATTTGTTTTTAAGTGAAGTTAACGATAAAAGTCGCGAGCGCCCTTCGCGTGCTCTCATTGGCGGATAATTCGATCACGCCACTCGGCTCACTCGGACGTGTCAGTGATTGCAGTATCTCCACTGGTAAGTTTTATTTACTTGTTATTTACATTTAAAGTTTGTTTGTAATATTTATTTACTTTAATTTAAGCTTAGTTTACCGTGTTAGTTTGTTTTTTCGTTACAACATATTTTATCCTGATTAATCTTAGTTTTTTCATGAAAACGTCTCTTCCCTGCCGTATTTCCCCTGCTTCATGGGATGCCAGGATAGAGACTCTACGTCCAGAGTAGATAAGGAAGTGAGATATTACTGCTTTCTTTGTATTCATATATTTTTGTTAGTATATGAATTTTGTTTTACGTTAGTTTTATACTATGTAGCAATTATTTAATGTTATTTTCAAAATGTTTGAATAAGCTTTTTCATTTTTTTAGATCATGCCTCCTCGAAAAAAACTAACTACTTGTAAAAGTAGATTAATTGACTGGCCATTCATCTACAGCATACAAAATACCTGATTACATAGTATAATGTAGGAAAAGAAATAAATTTTAAATATTTTTATAGTGCCGCCCTGCCTAATATCAGAAGACCTCTTAACGTAGAACTACCCATTTATATATGTAACGCAACACTCTTCGGCGAACCAGCAAATGTTATCTTATCTCTCGCTGGTTTTGCCTTTTTCCTACAATCAGCAGCATGCGAGGAGTTACAGAGGAGGCATCACACCAACGAAGTGTTTCATTTCGTTTTCGAGGTGAGATTTTTTATTTTAAGGGTAAATTCTAATTTTTTTTCAAATGTACCCAGCATTTTAAATAGAGGGCATTTATGGGGCATTTCGCGTGAAGCGGACAACGAAAAAAAAGTGAGGTTGTGAAATTCATTTATATTGGGTATATTTGTACTTGAAGATGAACGTGTTCACATATTTTTGAAAGCTTGGCTTTCTTATCGGACGTTCTAAACGCTGGTACCAAAGACATTATAATAATAAGATGTGCCAAGCTGAAAATATCAGGCAAAACAGCTTTGAGATTGGGTACACGAATGGGCGCAAGCTTTTCAAGTTTTGCCTCTTCAAAGTTCTTTTTCCGTCACTGGATAAGGACAAGAGCGAATCGCGCGCGGCTCATTCTCATCGTTGGACGGTATATACATAGATAGATATACTATACGAGATGACCTGAGCTGAAGATGTGTGTGACTTGCAAGCGATGCATAGGTTCGTGGGCTTGTTGACTTGGCTGCTGTTCTGTGACTTGCAAGCTGAGGATATGCGATGAGGAGTATTTGGAAGAAGTATAAAAAATGTTGCATTGCAAGCTGCAAGGGCGATGGTGGGAGGTTTTTTAAATTACCTAAAGAGGAAGCACTACGGGAAAAATGGCTTCATAACTGTGGGGTAAGTTCCCCCATTAAAGGAACTTTATTAGTTTGTGAAAGCCATTTTGACGTATCCTGCAAATTAGCCAAAAAACTTAAAAAGGGAGCTCTGCCTACCTTAAATTTAGGCAGGACAGATCTATTTTCAAGCACAATTTTAGAACATAAGAGAAATAAGTTTTGTTGTTTTCCAGATTGTTCTAATCAGAGCAATACTCACAAAATGTTTAAATTCCCTAAGAATAATAATTTACGTTTGAAATGGATTGAAGCGTGTGCACTAGATAACGCCTTGAATGTTTCAAACAAATTTGTCTGTGAGGAGCACTTTGATAAGAAATATCAGGGCGCAAAAAAGTTACTCTCTAACGCTGTTCCTACAAAAAATTTAACGGCACAGAATGACAAATTTAATGAAAATTCAAATCCTGGTATTTGTTATAGAAAAGAAGAAAATGAAAATATATATGAATTCAATGATAGTAACAGTTTAATTTTAAGTTTTGACAGAACTTCGTATAACAATCTTAACGTCTACCCTGGGCCTTCATGTAACGCAGAAAATAATGATTTAAGACTTGAAGACCTCGGACGCTTACATACTCCTTCGAATTTAAAAAAACGTAAAACTTCATCTTCTTTAGAAATTGAAGATGCTTTTTGCAAAAATTGCAAAAAGTTTCAGGAATCCGAAAATTTTTTTAAAAAAAAATACAACAAGGTAGCGAAAAGAAATTTAATTCTTGAAAAACAAAACTTGAGATTAAAAAAACTTCTTCGATACTATAAATCTAAACCAAAAACTATTTCGAACTTAATTGATAATTTAAAAGACATAAGTGATAACAACAAGGAGGTAAGCAAGATGTTCTTAATTAAAAGAGCCAAAACAACATCATGGAATGAAAAACAGAAAAAATTAGCTCTAAGTTTAAATTATAAGTCTAACGCTTGTTACCACTTTATGCGTAATAATTTGGGTTTGACTTTACCTTCTAAAACTTCACTGCACAGGTGGGCTCCGCTAAAAAAAATACAGGCTGGATTTGA
Source organism: Eutolmus rufibarbis (assembly GCA_963920795.1). Classification (NCBI taxonomy): domain Eukaryota; kingdom Metazoa; phylum Arthropoda; class Insecta; order Diptera; family Asilidae; genus Eutolmus; species Eutolmus rufibarbis. Next base: position 37,930,706 of record OY987206.1, on the reverse strand, counting down.
TACAAATCTCATAAAGAATTTAAAGCACGTTTTGTCAGAAATGAGTCCAATTAACAAAGAAGCCATTTTAATATTTGACGAAATGGCTATACGTCGCGACTTGGTATATGATCCTTACATAGATCAGGTTGAAGGGTTAACTGATCTGGGCAGTGGAAAAAGACAGTTGGAAATTGCAAAGCACATATGTGTGTTTATGATAAGAGGTCTGGCCGATAATTGGAAATATATATTGGGTTATTTCGTTTCAGCGCAAAATATTGCAGGCGAAGATTTGAAAGAAATTGTTGTAGAAAGCCTCAACCTCTGCAATGATTTAGGACTAAATATTCGTGCCATTGTTTGTGATCAGGGTCCTAATAATAGAAAATGTTATCGACTTCTTGCAGAATTGGGACTTTACTTTTTAAATAATGGTAAACAAGTGTTTTGTATATACGATGTACCCCACTTAATCAAATCCTTAAGAAACACGTTAATGAAAACAGATATTATATCAGATGACGGTACGGTAAGTTGGGATGTTTTGAAAAAAATATTTCAACTTGATTGCTCGGAAATAACGAAAATTTGTCCAAAATTGACTTCGAAGCATATATCACCCAATAATTTTGAAAAAATGCGGGTTAAGTATGCTACACAATTATTTAGTAAAACTGTTGCTGCAGGTATTCAAACATGTATAGAGTTAAACAAATTTGAAAATAACATCTTACTTGACAAAGCTATTGCTACAAAAGAATTTATCTCTAAAATAGATAAAATATTTGACTGTTTAAATAGCAGAAGTTGTATTTATATATTGATAAGACGATTTATATATTGATATTGAGCTTACTTCAATGTGTTGTTTTATAGGATATGTTGTTCACATAACTCTGCAGAGAAAACATAGACATTAAATTTTGCTCTAAATTATTTAAAAAATTCAAACTTCGGAAACCTATTTATTTATTTTTCAATATTTTTTTCATACTATACGACAATAGATTGTTTTTTTTTATGAAAAAGATTGTAAACAACTATATGAACTTAATTAACTCTTCCTTTTTAATCAGAAATAAATCTTTATTAAATCGAAATGTAAATAAATGTGCACAAATTATTTTAAAATGTTTTCTAGGTCAGTGAAAAAGACTTAAAATACACAAAATCTGAATTTCATTAAATAATTAAAACCTGATGAATCTTCCCGTATGCCCATTCCCTTGCACATTTCATTCATTTAGTTGAGAAGAGCACGCAAATCAGAGGATTCCTAGAAAAATTCAATCCCCTCACGTTTCACCTTAGGACATTCCAACAAGCTCCTTGCGCAGAACAGCAGCCAAGTCAACAAGCCCACGAACCTATGCATCGCTTGCAAGTCACACACATCTTCAGCTCAGGTCATCTCGTATAGTATATCTATCTATGTATATACCGTCCAACGATGAGAATGAGCCGCGCGCGATTCGCTCTTGTCCTTATCCAGTGACGGAAAAAGAACTTTGAAGAGGCAAAACTTGAAAAGCTTGCGCCCATTCGTGTACCCAATCTCAAAGCTGTTTTGCCTGATATTTTCAGCTTGGCACATCTTATTATTATAATGTCTTTGCTGGTACTCTGCAAGTAAAACGACTACAAAAATGGGCACGGAAGTGACGTCATGTATGGGAATGCTAGTCATCGTATAAGATTCGGGAACCCCCTAATAAGACTCCCTTCCTTTTTCTCTCTCTACGACAATACTGCCGTGCCAAGGAAAAAAGTGGTTAAGCGCCAAATTTTTCAAAATTGAGTTTTTGGTATCATTCGATTCGTCTGGATATTCTCTATTTAATTTATCTTCAATAAAATTGTTATCACGATTCAATTTTGTTTTATAACAATATTTATTTGAATAAAAATGATTAAGAAATCTGATGTAGATCAAAAAAGATGCTAAGTAACTCGAAAAATTGAAAAGAGAAGCGATTCGAGGTTCGAATACAAAAACAAAATACCTTTAAAGGCCGTTACGTGTTTTTTTGACTTTAAATATCTCGCATAATTCAGAAGCATACAAAACAGAAAAGCCTTAAGTACTTAAGGTTTTCTTGTTTTGTATGCGGCATCCCTGGAGCGCTTGAAAACAAAACTAAACAACCTTAAGTACATTTTTTGATATGAAGTTAAAACACTGCCGTGCCAAGGAAAAAAGTGGATAACTCCAATCGAAGTGATTTCGAGACAAATGAGAAAGAGTTTGAAGTTAAAAAAATCTTAGTTAAAAACATTCTTTTTTTGTGAAAATTAATATGTTTATTAATAATGATATTCTCTATCTGAATATTAAAAAAAAATTGAAAATTTTTATTAAAATCTATGCAACTGGTACAATTTATTTGTTACTTGTTTTCTGAGAATATCTTTATAAAGCGCTCCATTGGTTGTTAACACTTTTCTTGATTTGTAAAGCACGACTTTCTCTATGTTCATTACAAATTCATAGCTACTAAGGTACTTTAGGGGTCTTTTGGATTTGTATTTGGAAAGGCAAAAAAACCTTATGTGCCTTTTTGCATAGATTTTAATAAAATAATTTAATTTTTTTTTAATATTCAGACAAAGAATATCATTATTAATGAAAATATTAATTTTCATAAAAAAAGAATGTTTTAAACTACGATTTTTTTTAACTCCAAACTCTTTTGCATTTATCTCGAAATCACTTCGATTGGAGTTAACCACTTTTTTCCTTGGCACGGCAGAATAAGGTGTATATAGTGTACATTTATATGTATGCAATGCATGTAATATACGGGCTATACATACATATAATATCTACACACCGAATATCTTATTATATTAACAAAAAAAAAACGGGGCCAAGCTTTCCAACATCGGTCACTCCCGGAGTGCCACCCCTTTTTTTTTATTTAACCTTTAGTTGTTAAGATATGGGATTCTATAGAATTCAGCTGATTGACGGAAGGGTTTCTTTGAAATTTTATTTTCATATTAAAGTAAATTATAATAAAATAATGAATGTAATGTTCATTACCGTAAAATGGGGTGAATAGAAACAGTGGGGTGAATAGCAACAAAACTTTGAAAAATACTAAATTGCTTATAAAAATGCTATATAATTTCCGTTAGTTTGTTAAGTGGCAGCCTGGAAATAACAAAATATCCCCATGTAATCACGTCGGTAGCATTTTTATAAGCAATTTTTAGTATTTTTCAAAGTTTTGTTGCTATTCACCCCACTGTTTCTATTCACCCCATTTTACGGTATAGGAAATTTACTATTCTTTTTGATTTTGAAGTCAGATTTCAAATTTGAATTTGTTTTCCAGTGTTAAACCGGAAGTAAATATTTCAAGTATTTTTTTTAACAACTTCGACCATTTTAATTTTGTTGATTGCAAAATAAAGCTTAACATCTATTAATTTTACCATAAAAATTTCAGAATGGGGTCTAAATTAGTTTAAGAGATAAATCAATTAGAATACGTACCTTTTTATTGAGGCCTCTAGTTCGACACTCTCTATTATAATTTCTAAAAAAACAAAAAACAAAATTTAATACTAGAAAAGAAAAAATTCTTGAACATTTTTATGTTTTGAGCGAATAAATCTGGTGAGCGACGGCCTTAATTCTTCCAATCACCCATGAGAAAACCTTAACAAAGAGCTGAAGACAAAAGGTTCGCTTGCCAGGCTTCTGGATAAAAAGATAAAATATCTGCACACTACCTGCGCCTGCGGGAAGGGGTAATCAGGAAAATGTAATATTCTCGTTAGATGCTCAAAAATGAGTATCATTTTAGTTATCTTTTAAAAAAAATCTTTTCAGAAGTGACAGATCTTTTGTTACCATCTGCTATCCAGAATATCTCGATGGTACCGCTAAAACAAAAGAAGCAGCAATTTCTCGGCGACTGTCGAATACGTAAGCAATGGCTATACGACTTATCTCCATATGTGGGGAGGTTTTTACCCAGCTCTGAGAGATATTTACAATCACAGACATATTTAACCCCTAATTTGCATAGTTGCAAGTGCACCATTAAAAATATACAACTAAAAAGAAAATAGGTCTGAGAAATTTTATGCGTAGGAACGTTTTACTTCGATTTTGATGCAATTCTATAAAACGAAAAATAATTTTAAAGCTGGAAACCCGCATACAGTTTTTTAAGTTTTCTGAGTAAATTGCAAAGTATTTTTAAGAATGAGTGAACAAATCAAGACAGAAGAGAAATTACATTTGGGTGATTCCATTTCAAAACGACACATCATTTTAAAAAGGATACTTGGGGCTATTATATTACTCATGATCATGACTATAAATTTTATGCAAAAATGTGAAAATGGCTACAATGAAAAAATTCAAAAACTGGAGAAAACAATGTTCCGGCAAATATTTATGGCTGAATTTTTTTCCATAATTTACGTTTAATCATAGTGCAACTTTTTCGTCCCATTTACAACAACAATTACATACAAAGCAAATGTCATTAAGATTTTCCTTTTACAATATATTTCTATTGACTGAGAATTTTCCTTATACAAAATGCAGTAAATATGTAGTAATAAGTAGTTTAAATGCATTTCCATATTAGTTTTGTTTTAAAAACGGACTCAAATCGAAAACCCTCGGATGATAGACGTGTCCCTTTTTCTATTAATTAAAAGATTTTTTTAATAATCTGCATTATCCCAATTAAGTTAATTTGGCTGATTGGAATTTGGTTGCTTTGTCGTCATTTTCCAGTGAGCAGTGAAAATCTAAATTTTATGCCCGTTCTAGACTCGTGCAGTGAAGTCGTGGCGAGAATTCACGCCGTGAAACCGTGAACCCACTCGGAAAACGGGGCGTGAAAAAAGTGAAGAAGTGTCGTGAAAACTATCTACACTCGCATTTCACGTCTGGTTACGAGCTTTCGTGGCGTGAATCTGGAGCCGACTTTAGTCTGAATCTGCACAAAAAGACATCGGTGAAATAAAAGGAAGCTAATTGGTGAAATAAAAGGAAGCTACATATAAAAACTACTTCTTGAAAATAATTTTGTAAAAACAAGAAATGTTCGAAAAATATTGCATAAAAAGAAAATCACTCCTGCGCAGCGTGCTACGGATTCTCAGTGCCGAGCAGAGCCACATTCAGAGACTCAGGCATCATGACATACAAATATAATAAAATGTAGCTGAAAACTGGCTTTTAGAATTCCAAAAATTGTTAATTTAACCACTTTCATTCGAGCTTTAAAAAATGAAAGTAACTTTCTCGCCGTTAATCGTGTACGGCAAACGAAGCTGGGATGAGCGTAACCATGGCCAAAATATTAAAAAAACCAATTCCAAAGATGAACGGACAGAACAAAATCGTTTCACATAAAATTTATAAAAGTAAAGTCGGAAATACTTACTACAAAATATAAATAGATAAAACTTACGTATTTAAGAAATATTTAATTCCGAAAAGGCGAAAACTGTCAAAAAAATAGCATAAACTTCACACTTCACCTAAAAATTCAAAATATGAATGAGAGCAAAGTGCCTATTTTCCTTCAATTTATAAAAGCCGGCCCGAAGGAGAAATGCGATCCACACAAACATAAAATCCTGTTAAAACTGGAGCTCTCACCACACGGACACAACACATAGCAGGAGCAGGACTCAAATCGTGGGAAGAAAGTGAAATGCCGAGCGGTCGGGACGCCCCCTGCGATTTTGCTTTGGTTCTCTTTTGTTTCACTTTCCTCGGTCGAATTGAGTGCGGCGCAGTAGGCAATAAAAATAGAGTTGCACCGATCCGAAATTGAGTCGAGTTCAAAAATTGAGTTGCGTCACATTTTGCGACGCCCGCCACTGCATTTTCCCGGACGACGCGACGTCGATATATTTCCTGAATTCGATGGGTCGCCAAAGGGTTTTAAATTCGGGGCAAAGTCCGCTTTTGGGCAATTACAAAAAATTTGCTGATTTGTAAGTGATTTCCAAATATTCTAGCAGCTTGAGGAAAATAATTTTGAGTTACCTTGTTACCTACTTAAAATGCGATTTGCAAATAAAGCTGAATTTGTACATACTTAAATTAAATAAAATTATTAAGAAATCTCTCGCTAATACCTCTTTATACCGATTTTTCAGTCATCGATTGAAGTTACCTGACGGTTAGACGAATTTTGATTTTTCAATCATCAGAGAGCAAATTATTAGAGAAATATAACAACAGAGGAGTGTCAGTTCAAAAGAAGCTATTTACACCATAAGCAAACTTTACAAAACCCGATAAAAACGTTTAGTGGTCACTATTTATATGCGCGGGTATTTTTGTTTTTAAATAACATTATTTATGAAGGCGATATTTTTTTGGACAGCTAACTTGATTTTCAGTATTATTATTAACAAAGAAAATAATAAACAATCAAAAATGGAAATAGCACCCTTTTGATCAATGTTTACACCAATTACGCTTAGGATATGTAAGTAAATAAAAGAAAAATTCGATAACAGTTGAAACACACAAAAACGTTCAGAAATCAAACCTTCTTCTTCGGTATGAACTTTTTCTAAATTTTCTAATTTTTTATGAAAAATGTTCAAAGCCAATATAAATAGCTCTCCTTGGAGCGGAAATAGCACCTTTTGATTGGGACAATAAAAATAAGGCTACTATTAGTAAGAAACTAGGCACTTTTGATCAAAAGTAATGAAAGATTTATGTAGGATCTTAGATTAAAAGTGGAATTAGTAAAAAAAACGTTGAATGACCAAAAGTGTAAATCGAAAATCAAGCAAATGATAGTGATTAAGGGGTTTTTGGGATCGGAGATCGAAGAAAAATTAAAATTTCCAAAAACTACTGACCAAGGGGTTTTCGGGGTCGGAGATCACGAATTCCGCAAAATTGGCCCGATTCGAGTTGACCTTGACAAGATTTTCAATTAATCGGTTAAAACCATACTACACAATGAACGAAAATAATCACATATTAAATGATATCACCATGCAAAACCAATCAAAAGATGGAAATAAATGGAACCAAAGATTTGCCAGTGTCAAATCAAAATCATTCGCAAAATTATGGACCAGCGTCCATAACACTCACAAACACGACACATAAAAATAATAAAACTATTCACTTTACTAAAGCTGTGCCAATTTTTAATAATTAAAAGAAAAAAAATAAATCAATTTTCAATTTTATCGCGGAACAAACAGTTCCTACTGGTGGGGGAGTATTGTGGCGTCGTTATTACAACTATTTTGCCAAGTGTAATATTTTTGAAAAGCATGTGATTACTTGAGATTGCGAAATAAGTTATTTTTTGTGAGATCGAGAAACCTGTTTAAAAAAAAAGTCTTATTTTAATTTGTCAAATGAAAGGAATAAAAAAATATTTTCTCAAAAAATATAAAGTTTCTTGTTTTAATTTTCAGTTAAAAGAATTCATTAAAAAATATGAGCAATAAAGAAAAATAAATAAAAGTTTTATCTAAAAATTTATAGCTAAAAAGATCCAATAATTAAATAATTTAAATAATAATTTAATTATTCTTGTAACCCATTCGTTACAGACCCCTTTCGTTTGTCCCCGAATCTTGCTTTTCGCGACTGTTGTTATATGTTGAGTGTGGTTTGCACAATTTTATCAGGTCTTGTACATTCATTAAATTTTTTTTGAATTGTTGTACATAATTAATTTCCGATTGTTCGGTTTTCACAAGGTCAGCACTGGATGAGGTATCATTTGGTTGGGGTTTTATATCTTCCAATTCTGCTATTTCAGGACTTGCTATGCTAGAAATATCCTGAACATTGGATAAAAAAGACATTCTTTAGGACTTGAATTATAAGAATCAAGAAATACTTACATCTTGAACACTGTTCTCTTTAACCCCTCTGACTCCAATAAGCAACAGTTCTCCAGGATGCTTATTTGCCATATGGCAGCACATTGTCATGAAATTTTCATCCTCGAAGTTGCAGAATATGCAAGAGAAGAGACCCATTTGCAAATCTTTTAGAACTTCAGATTCCTTATGAACCATTTTAAAATGCTCAATCATCAAATCTTTTCTGATATATTTCTGGGTGCACACTGTAAAAAAATATAAGAATATATTTGTTTGGTGCTACATTTTATTGTATTACTTTTGTTATTTTTTATTTATTGTGGTAATAATAGTGTAAGATTATGTCTTTTAACAGCTAAGTATTATAGAATGTAAAAGCAAAGCTTCTTAAAAAAAACTAAAGAACGTTTTCATGTAGAAAAATCTTATTAAAAACTCTTTAATCTAAAGAGCTAAACATTATGAAATTATTTTAATTTAGAAGTATCCGTTTACATCTATGATTTTATTTGATACTAGCTGAGTAACACGGTTTCACCCGGTGTATTATAAATACTATTATATTTAGTTAAATATTTTTAAAATGCTCAATTTTGGTACTTCACCCAGATAAGGAAATTTAGAAGCCTTACTAAAATGTGTGGATGTAGTATAGAACCGTCCAAAACTCATTTTGCTACCACGGCCCAAATCAGAAGAGCTCATAATCTATTCTATACTTATACGTTTCCATTGTCAAGTGTTAAATAAATAAATAAGGATATTCATTTTGTTTTCACTATTCCATCATTATGTTATTTTCTATTAGTTATAGAAATTATCGTCTGACTAAACATTTGGTTACACATGTAAATGTTCAGTATTAAATTATTAGGTATTAAATCAACCATTCTAATTTATTTTCTAATTATATTACTCGTGGAAAATTTGGTTGGATTCGCCATCACATCTCCAAAAACTCGAAATACCAATATTCATAGTAATCCATTGAAATTTACAATTGCTGACAGACATCTTTAGTCCGCCATTTTGAAACTCTTAATTTATGTGTATAAAAATAGTCTATATGTTAAGTTGAAGGATGTAGTACCTTCAGGCAAACAATTAAAAATCAGTGGGGTAACTTAGTACGAAATTTCACTTAAACTCGTAGAATTCCATAAATTGTGGTCGCCATATTGGGACTGCCATTTTTAATTTCAAATTTTGGCAGTAGATTCAAAATTAGTGACACCGATTTTCCTTTACATTAATTTACATTAAAATCCTTTTAATTTTCAAAAAAATCTACCGCCATATTGGGCCCACCATTTTGAATTTCCAAATTTTGATAGTAGTAGATTGGAATTTGGTTGCCTCAAAGTAGCCTTAATTTTGAAAATTGTTGGTTGCCTTGGTTGGTCCGCCATCTTGAATTTTTAAATTTTCAAAGTAGGTTCGCAACTAGGACCTCCAAAAACTCCTATAAATACCAATTTTCATGGCAATCCCTTCAAATTTACATTTTTGGCTGCCATCTTGGGTCCACCGTTTTGAAGCCCGCGAATAAAAAGTAGCATATATGTATGACCATGAAATTTTCGGCTTTACGTAGGATTATTTTTATATTATTACACTTATTTATCGTTACATTTTTTATTCTCTCTAAATTCAGATACAGCAGTTATGGCTCCTAGGTATTGTTCTTGTCAAGTTTGCAATTTACGAGGTAAAAATGTCTACGATTCGCGGTCACGCAATAAAGCAAGCAATAGTTCGGCGAACTACCAATAATTTGATAAAAATTGAATTTCTTTCAACTACATTCGACCCATTTCAATGAGATTGCTTTAATTGAAGTAGATCGCATGTGCCTTATGCTGAATGTTCTGACGCGATGAGGAAATAGTGTTTGCGTTATGTACAAAGCGAATAACGATATCTGTTTTAGACTACACTGTCCAAAATTAATATTTTCGTATAAGGCAATATACTGAAAAATGTAAGAATGTGCGCTCACTACTTGGATGAGAATGGACTCATCGCTGAAGGCCTCATACATCTGGATTGACATCATTAATCGACCTTACATAATTCATGGGCACCAGCTTGAAATACTTTTATAACAACTCAGCGATCAATCATTTTCCTGACTAAGAATTCGATTGTTTATTCTAACTATATAAACAATTCGAAGGTCATTTTACATGGGATCCTGTCCCGGAGGGTGACATTATGTGGTATGTAAATAAAAGGAATATACTGGCATTTCTATGTAAGTTTAGATAGGGATTGTCTCATGAATTCCTACAGATCATTTACAATGGACCAAGTGAATAAAACCCGACAAATAACAGAGATGCGATCTTCAGATAGTTTGAAATTACATTCAATGTGCAGAATGCAATTGATATCATAGATTAAGTGGAGCTATGATAAACAGGTATACTCGTATATGTACAGGGTGCGCGGTCAAAATTCGGAAAAATTAAACATTTTCTTGTCACTATATTTTTTATTGTAAAAATGAAAAATTATACAAAATTTTTTTACCACACAATGTGTACGATCATAAATAATAGATTTATTCTATATATCCGCCACTTGCTTGAACGACCGCCTCCAATCTCGGTCTGAAGCGATTGCAGGCACGGTGTAAGGCATCACGGTCCATCTCGGCGAATGCTGCTTCAATAGCGGCTCGGAGAGATCCTACGTTCGAGTGTCTGGACTTGTTTGACACTCTTTCAATCACGCTCCATACGTAGTAGTTCAATGGATTTAAATCTGGGCTGTTGGGAGGCCAGAATTCCTTCGACCAAAACATGTCGACATTGTCCGACAACCAGTTTTACACCAAGTGACTCGTGTGGGCGGGCGCACCGTCTTGCTGAAAAACATACGGTCTTCCAGATGCTATGTTATCCATCAACGGCTTCACAACGTTAGTTAGAACACGCACATAAACCTCTTTTGTCACATTTTCCCCTTTTTGAAAGAAATGAGGTGGCATGACGTCAACTTCGGATGACATAACCCCTAGCAAGTGCACATTGGCCGGAAATTTTGTTCTCGACACAATAGAGACATCCTCAGGGTCGTTCTCCGACTCCCTGTATTTTGCCACGACATCATAAACTGTGGATCTCGGGTATCCAACGAACCGGATAATCTCTGTCGCTGAGCGACCAGCGCGAACACTTTCAATGATCGCTGCTCCTCGGTTGTATTCCTCGCTTTGTCTCAAACTTTGACTGTGGTCGAGTTGCTACCTAAACCAACCAATCACCTATCAAAGAAGCTATATACAATTAAATTTTAGAAAGTGGAGTGAATTTCTTCAGAAAGGCATGACCACCTTTCAATCATTTTTGGATAATACATCAGAAAATCGGCCAAGTCATATACTATACACTACTTCATGTAGAAATTAAATACGAATTCTATCGCTGCTTTTGAAAGCTTGGCTTTCTTATCGGACGTTCTGAACGCTGGTACTCTGCAAGTAAAAACGACTAAAAAAATGGGGACGGAAGTGAAGTCATGTATATATGTATACCTACTTATATTATAATATATAAGATACGAGCGCACATGATATATATGTATATCTATTACATATATAAGCGGCTTTGTCCTGACTGACTGACTGACAGAGTATCAACGTACAGCAAAAACTACTGAACATAGAGACTTGAAATTTTCAGGATATATTCCTTTTATATCACAGGTGCTCATTAAGAAAGGATTTTGCAAAATGTTAATTTTAAGGGGGTGAAAATGGGCAAAACTCATCGAGGCCAAGCTTTCCAACATCGGTCACTCCCGGAGTGCCACCCCGTTTTTTATATACCAAATATCTGGTTACAGCTCAGCTTGGTTATTTATTGTAAATTAGTGTGCTTAGTTTGTGTAATATAAGTAAGTACGAATGAATGTTTTGTGAATTGTGTAAATGAAATTGTTTTTAGGTGATCAAATTAGCAAATCTTCCATCTTCATCAAAACTCACCTGAACAAGGCACAGCCTTAATATTGTCCTCCTTCAACTTTTGTATTCTTTTGAAGTCATCGGTAATCGTTCTGACATTTCCACTGCATTGAAATGTGGTGTTTCCTCCTGCATTACTGGGATGATACTGATTCTGATGGTTCTTGACATTAATACGTGAACAGCTACGATAGAAGCATCGCGAACATTGAAATATTGATGAACTGTGCTCGCAATTCACATGCTCCAAGATCTGTACTGTTTTATCGGCATAATGCTCACAGTAACAACATTCTAGCCATGGTCTTTGATTGTCTGCTTTTCCAATTGTCTTTAGTTCATGTGTTGCCAAATGTTTTGACATTTCTGCTTTAGAATCCGAAGTAAAACTGCAGTCATCGCCCATACATTTATATAGACGAGTAAGCAACATTTCCGATACCATACCTTCACACAAGATTTTTTTTTTATGACTTTTTGTTTCACTTAACCAAGGCTTTAAAATATTAATGACGTGATTTCCGTCATTGCTTTGTGAATCATACGATTCCTTAATGTGAACTGAAATCATGTGATCGAGTTCTTCTTTAATTGGCTGTTTACCAGGTAATGCAGCTAAATTTTCTTTACAAACATTACATTTTCCCGACCACATAACATTATGTTCTTTTTTAACGTGATCTTGTAAAACTTCAAATAAAACAGTCGCTCCAAAGTTACATTTTTCAATGAGACAGTGGTAGATGTATTCACTATTTTGAATTTCCTGATACCCACAATTTTCAACTCTTAATAGTGCGCAGTTTTCATTTTCCTTCATGGATGATGCCTCAAGCATAGTTTCAGTTTTCAACAAATCACATTTTGGTTCATCTTCATCCTCAAGAATCTCTATGACAGGAATTAAGTTCTCTTGGATTTCTACGTCTGAAGACTTTTCGTGATCTTCGGCAGAATCGATTAGATTATTCCCATTATTTACTTCAGTTTCACCTTGTATTTGACATTTTGTAGATAAATTTGAATTATTGAGTTGATCGAAAGTCAAATCTTTCCGGTTGCTTTCTTTAATTATTGTTTGAGATTTAACATTAGTTGGAACTAATGAATTAAGATCTTCTGTTGCATTATTCTGATCCGTTGTTCTAAACGAATCGCTAGGATTAGGAGTCGTAGAGGGAGTGTAAGTCAGATCCCGTAACAGCTCTTCAACGTCGTCATTTTTATTTTTGCTTCCATTTTCGTTAGAAGAGTTATTATCTTTATGTTGCCAATTATGTATTATAGTCATTACGTTGTCTCCATGAGTTGTAGTTTTGGACAATTCTGGATTTTCTAGTTTCAAACCAGCTGAAATATCCGAAATAATTGAAATTTGATTTAAACTTAGATCGGGTGAATGCGTTTCCTGCATGTCCGTTCCTGCAATGGTTTGATCTGGACAAGGGTGACCCAAAGGCGTTTCAGATTTTACATCAATTGATGCACTGGATATAACTGAATCAGTATCGTAGTCCTCTTTTTTCAACATAATTGGTAACACTAAAGATCCTCCAGGTTGAACTTCAACAAGGGTTTCTTCGTCTGATTTTGGATCTGATGGAACTGGTTCATTGGCTATAAGTATGTTTTGCTGTGGATCATCCACAAGTTCGAGAAGTGTTAATGCTTTCACATCTGTCTCATGAATTTCGTTGCAATCGTGCTCCTTTCGAAGATGACGAATAATATTAGCCTCATGCAGTTGCATGAAATTGCATTTGGTGCAAACATACAGATTGATCTTTGTAACATTATTGTCATAAGTGTAATATTTCTTCAATTTGGAATCTTTTTTGCATCCGAATTTCGTGTGCTTTATCATATCGGACTTATTGCAGCTCATAAAAGTGCACTCAGAACACGCATAGGGGAATTCCCCAGTGTGAGTCGCGTAATGGTGACTGCATTTATCGAAACGACCCTTCATTGTCTGCCCGCAAAGGAAGCATTCTGCAATATATTGATGCTGCTTTGTCAAGTGCCTTGTAGCTCTTCCAGGATTTTCTTCCAAGTCGCGCACATCGGCTGGTGGTAGTCGAGATATATAAACTTCGTCGTGCGGATGATATTCTAAGTAATGCTCCACTAACTGAGAAGATTTACGCGAGCAAAGAATGCAGGACGTGGAAAAAAACGAGTCTTTGTAATGCCAGAGAGGATTCGTATTTTTGTTTTCCCTTGATTTCTTCTTAGCACATTGAGACTTTCTTCGTGCGGAGTGATGTTTAATCTGCACAGTCTTCAGAGGCTTCAAAAGATGTTCATCAACTTTCGAATTAGGTGTTGTTGTAGTCTCTGCAAGATTGCCAGCTTCTGCAGGCTTAATAGATTTCATGAGATCTTCTGGAGCAAGTTTCGTTACCAAGACAACTGGAAGGTTCTTTGTTATTATGTTTATTTCTTCCTCCGTCTTCTTTCTGCTGACGTACTCTTCGAAGTTATCAGTATCATAATCTTCGTCACTTAAATTAGGCGCATTTTTTTCCGATATTTTTTCTTCATTTTGACAATTCTGAGAATTTTCGGAATTTTTTAACGTAGTTAAAACGTTCAAATATTTGACGCTACTTCTTCTACGACCAGTTAGATTCCGAACATCACATCCAATAAAACTATCATCTAGATCTTTGTTTAATGCCCTTAGTTCTCTAGGGGATACTTTATATTGTCTAGAAATCGTACTATCAGTCGGCAAATTTGCTTTTCTTCTATTATTCTTTAGTTCGCTATTTTGCAGTATATTTTGAAACATTTCGAAGGGTTTTTCTTTTAAGAGAGGCTTTATTAATCTGCAAGCAAATTCCTTTATTTCATTTAGATTTGATATATCAAGTTCAGGACAATTATTCGTCAATACGTGTTGTTCTTGAAATTCATTTAACTGTGAGAAATTCTCATTCCCTAGCTTTCTCGTCTCGTTTGAAGCGCAATTATTATTAATCTTGCAACCAATTTCATTACAATTAGTTGTCTTTCTTCTCTTTCTTATATTTGATCTCGATATTTTTGGTGATTTTTCCGTAACTGCTTCACTTACCTTCTGTTTCCTTCGTGCTTTTTTTATTTCTTCGATGTTGCCGTCACCGTGGTAATGTGTTCCCTCCGATTCGCTGTCGGATGAAGATTCTAATATAGGTTTCCTCCTTTTTCTGATAGCTATTTTAAATTCAATATCTTCAGAATTACTAATAGTAGAACTGCCCTTTTCTCCCTCGGGAGTATTCTGGCTAGATTTGTTTGCTGTTTCAACTTCTAACTCCTTGGTTTTATGCTTTTCTTTCTCAGTCCCAGTATTGCGCCTTTGCTTAGAAACTCTGAGAGTTTCCAATTTGTTTAGTTTAAATTTATGGCTTTTATTGAGGGTTTTGCACATTTCTTTGAGATCGTGGAGCTTCCTGTATAGAAATGCTAATCGGTTTCGAAGTCGTAGATCATTTGATTTTAATTCTGAAGGAAGTTCTATGTTATCTTCTATATGCACTGATCCGTTAGACAACTCTTCTTCATTTGGACTATCCTTTAGTGGACTGCTTGAATTTTCCAACACTTTTTCGGGGTTACTCAGGACGACAGATGGAAATTGTGCATTATGTTTTTCATCATTTTTAGAACTCTTCTCAGAAGGTGATATTTGAGCAGTGGATTTATCCCCTGTTGGACTAATGGAGGCTTCCTCAGACAATAATTCTATTTTCTCATTCAAGTTATCCTTAAGATTATTTTTTAACGTGGTTAAAACCTTCAAATATTTGACGCTACTTCTTCTACGACCAGTTAGATTCCGAACATCACATCCAATAAAACTATCATCTAGATCTTTGTTTAATGCCCTTAGTTCTCTAGGGGATACTTTATATTGTCTAGAAATCGTACCATCAGTTGGGAAATTTGATTTTCTTCTATTATTCTTTAGTTCTCTATTTTGCAGTATATTCTGAAACATTTTGGAGGGTTTCTCTTTTGATATATCAAGCTCAGGAGAATTATTCGTCAATATGTTTTGTTCTTGAAATTTATTTAACTGTGAGGAATTCTCATTCCCTAGCTCTCTCGGCTCGTTTGAAACCCAATTATTATTGATCTTGCAACCAATTTCATTACAATTAGTTGTTTTTCTTCTCTTTCTTATATTTGATCTCGATACTTTTGGTGATTTTTCCGTAACTGCTTCACTTTCAGATGAAGAGCTCAACACAGATACGTTCTGTTTCCTTCGTGCTTTTTTTATTTCTTCGATGTTACCGTCACTGTGGTAATGTGTTCCCTCCGATTCGCTGTCGGATGAAGATTCTAATATAGGTTTCCTCCTCTTTCTGATAGCTATTTTAAATCCAATATCTTCAGAATTACTAATAGTAGAACTGCCCTTTTCTCCCTTGGGATTATTCTGGCTAGATTTTTTTGCTGTTTCAACTTCTAACTCCTTGGTTTTATGCTTTTCTTTCTCAGGCCCAGTATTGTGCCTTTGCTTAGGAACTCTGAGAGTTTCCAATTTGTTTAGTTTAAATTTGTGGCTTTCATTGAGAGTTTTGCACATTTCTTTGAGATCGTGGATCTTCCTGCATAGTAATGCTAATCGGTTTCGAAGTCGTGAATCATTTGATTTTAATTCTGAAGGAAGTTCTATGTTATGTTCTATATGCACTGATCCATTAGACAACTCTTCTTCATTTAGACTATCCTTAAATGGACTGCTTGAATTTTCCAACACTTTTTCGGGGTTACTCAGGGCGACAGATGGAAATTGTGCATTATATTTTTCATCCTTTTCAGAACTCTGAATAGTATTTCGCCTCCTGTCTGGTTCTGTCTTCAGTTTCAATTGATGAGCTTTATTTGAAGTTTCAGCAACTGATGTTCTTCGAGTCTTCTCAAGAGTTATCGAAATGTTGCGTGAGGCTTCATTCTGCCCTGAATATGAGATAATACCT
This sequence comes from Eutolmus rufibarbis, assembly GCA_963920795.1. Taxonomy (NCBI): domain Eukaryota; kingdom Metazoa; phylum Arthropoda; class Insecta; order Diptera; family Asilidae; genus Eutolmus; species Eutolmus rufibarbis. The sequence continues at coordinate 37,913,933 of OY987206.1, read as the reverse complement.
AAATCTACACCCATTTTCTTCTCAAGTTGAAAACGTATTTCATAGAGATCATCCAAGCTTTTGTCAGCCCATTTATCTAGTGGGCTAATTTTTAATGGACATGATTCATCCTGAATATTAACTTTAGTTGATGCTTCGTCTGGTGAATTTTCATTAACAGAATCAATTAAGAATTTTTGGAAAACATGTTTATTTTGTTCCAAGATATTTTGAATATCTATAGAATTTAGGACTTTATCCCACTCTTCCGAATCCAAGATTTGTTTGTCAGATTTTAATGTTTCTGTGCGTTTCTCTAACAATGGCTTCTCAATCTGCTCTGCTGCTTCGCCCACTGAATCAGCAGTAATTAGTGGACTACTTACTGTAGATGAAATCTCAGCTTGATTTTGTTCATATTCAACTACCGACTGTTTATCTTTAAAAGGCACCAAATTGGAAGTGCCTTTTGTACAGAACGAAAAACTCGACAAACCACTTTCATTACGCATATCAGAAATTGTTTTATTCGGCACGAAATTGAAATCATTCAAAAGATGCTCTGATTGTTTTATTAAAACCTCGCTATGCAGAGTTTCTTTATGTTCTATATGCACTGATCCGTTAAACAATTCTTCTTCATTTGGACTATCCTTAAGTGGACTTCTTGAATTTTCCAACACTTTTTCTGGGTTACTCAGGACGACAGATGGAAATTGTGCATTATCTTTTTCATCATTTTCAGAACTCTTCTCAGAAGGTGATATTCGAGCAGTGGATTTAACCTCTGTTGGACTAATGGCAAACAGTAATTCTCGTTTTTCATTTGAGTTATCCTCAAGATTATTGCTCATTTTTTCGCTTGAACTGTCCTTCATAGTAGATAAAGGCTGCGCACATGATTCAGACTCTATCGGACTTTGCGACTCGTTTGGGTTTTGCGGAACTTCGGTTGAGGCAACTGTACAGCAAATATGCTCTGTCTGTTTCAAACTGGTGCATCTTTCAGTTAATATTCCTGCATGAACAAGCCTGTCGTGAAGGGGGCTGGTAGGTCCTTCTTTTAAAGTTATAGGCATTGCCAGTTGAAGGGCCTGTACTTGGCTTTTAAGTTTTACATCTTTAATCCTTGTGGCATCTAATGAATGTACTTCTGATGGAAGTCGACTAGAAATCTTACTTTGCGATCTTTGGGTTGAACTTGTGCTATAAGCCATCTTCTTTGAACTTAATCCTAATTTAGGAGTCGACGGTTTAAATACTTCAGACCTTAACCTTGGAGCATTGCATCTAGTACTAGATCGTGCGTTTGATAAACGTCGATTAGGAATTTTACATTTTGAGTTTTTGGATGTATCTTTGGTTAATCCTTTTTCATCATTTATATTTTTCTGTGAAGAGTTTTCTAATCCAATTTCTAAATCTAACTTTTTAATAAATTCTTCAGTTTCAGCATCGTTTATCCAAAGTACACTACTGTCTTGGGATGATGCAATAGTGTCTTGCTTTAACAAACACGTCGTTTCAGCGTCCTTATTTTCCTCTTCATCTTTTGAGGCTTGTGACATTTTTGGACTTAAAGGATCTTCACTAATTGGCGATGTTTGAAGACTCCTCTCATTTACTTGTGGATCGCGTTCGTTACGGCTTGAAGATACTTCGACACTTGTTTTTTCACAATCTTCGGAAACTTCAAATACCGTTAATTCAGAGATGCTGCTTACAATTTCTTCATTATTTTCTGCTTCACTACTGTACGATTCATCATCAAAATAAACGTTTACTTTATCGAAAAAATTCAAATCTTGGATGTTTTCCATATCCTTTTCAACCTCCTTTTTTGGAAGATCAATACTTTTGAGAATATGTGAATGTTTACGAGGACTATCTTGATTGTCATTTGTAGTTGTTACTGAAACATCGTTTTCATTAATTAATTTTTTATCGGTCTCAAAATCTGACAACGTTTTTAAATTTGGTGATATTTTTCGACTACTATAGGGTGCATTTTCTTCTTCTGACGAGATATTTTCGAAATCGGCCACAATCAATTTTAATACTTCTTTAGCTTCTTGAGACGAAGCAATAGTGTCTTGGTTTAACAAGCATGTCGTTTCAACGTCTTTATTTTCCTTTTCATCTTTTGATTTTATTGACATTTTTGGACTTAAAGGATCTTCAGTAATTTGCGATGTTTGAAGACTCCTCTCATTTACTTGTGGATCGCGTTCGTTACGGCTTGAAGATACTTCGACACTTGTTTTTTCACAATCTTCGGAAACTTCAAATACCGTTAATTCAGAGATGCTGCTTACAATTTCTTCATTTTTTTCTGCTTCACTACTGTACGATTCATCATCAAAATAAACGTTTACTTTATCGAAAAAATTCAAATCTTGGATGTTTTCCATATCCTTTTCAAACTCCTTTTTTGGAAGATCAATACTTTTGAGAATATGTGAATGTTTACGAGGACTATCTTGATTGTCATTTGTAGTTGTTACTGAAACATCGTTTTCATTAATTAATTTTTTATCACTCTCAAAATCTGACAACGTTTTTAAATTTGGTGATATTTTTCGACTACTATAGGGTGCATTTTCTTCTTCTGACGAGATATTTTCGAAATCGGTCACAATCAATTTTAATACTTCTTTATCTTCTTGAGACGAAGCAATAGTGTCTTGGTTTAACAAGCATGTCGTTTCAACGTCTTTATTTTCCTTTTCATCTTTTGGTTTTTTTGACATTTTTGGACTTAAAGGATCTTCACTAATTTGCGATGTTTGAAGACTCCTCTCATTTACTTGTGGATCGCGTTCGTTACAGCTTGAAGATACTTCGACACTTGTTTTTTCACAATCTTCGGAAACTTCAAATACTGTTAATTCAGAGATGCTGCTTACAATTTCTTCATTATTTTCTGCTTCACTACTGTACGATTCATCATCAAAATAAACGTTTACTTTATCCAAAAGATTCAAATCTTGGATGTTTTCCATATCGTTTTCAACGTCCTTTTTCGGAAGATCAATACTTTTGAGAATATTTGAATGTTTACGAGGACTATCTTGATTGTCATTTGTATTTGTTACTGAAACATCTTTTTCAATAATTAATTTTTTATCATTCTCAAAATCTGACAATTTTTTTAAATTTGGTGGTATTTCTCGACTACTAAAGGGTGCGTTTTCTTTTTCTGACGAGACTTCTTCAAACTCGGTCACTTTCAATATTTCTTTAGCTTCATTTGGCTTTATTTTACTATTTTGTGATGCTTTTATTGTTTCTGCTGTAAACTTTGAATCGGCAATAGTCGGAGATTTATTGAATTCAATTATTTTTGGAGCTTTTTCCTTAACTTGTAGTGTGGTGGAAGACACTTCTGCCATATCTTTGGAAGTTTTCAGAATATTTTTAGTTGACTTAATAGAACTGTTCTTATTTGGTATGCTTACAGATGGTGAAATTGATTCCTTATTTACATAATCACATGTTTTCCGTATAACGGGCTTTAATAATTCTTTTGGCATTAAATTAATCTTAATCTTCTTATTTGGCAGACTCGAAGAGAGTTGATTTTTTAAAGTTATACTTAAAGATTCTTCCCTTTTTTCGGCCTCTTCATTTAGATCAGGGACACTTTCATTGTTTTTATTTATATCTGATGTTACTACTTTATTTGCAGTGGTACGAATCTCTTCCTCTTTCATTTTTTGAATTTTCAAATTACCTGGAGATGTAAGCTCTTCTTTTTTAGGTTTAGTTAATACTACGCAGGTAGAAGATTTCTCATACTCGGTACCAGAAATAGGCTCTGGAGCGGTGTAGGACACAATTTCAACATCGTCGTCATCAGAACTGTCCAAATTAATGACTTCTAAAGCATTGTGTTTTGATGATTTCGAATCCTTAGATGTTTTTGCCTGAAGAAATTTACAGGAAGTACTTATTATAAAATTAAAAGAAAATAGTTGCTAATTATTAATTTAAAATAAATATGCTTTAGGATCTTTAAATGAGCGGAAAGTTCTATTGTATTCATTTTCTACTAATTATCAAGGGTAATGCAAAATGGAACGTGTATATACATTTTATTTTCAATATAAATAAAGATTTTAACTGTTTTTATCGATAATTACATAGGTTTAATTAATTGAGCCATTAATTTTGAAAGTGGAACATAATAATTTTTGGTAATATATAATTTACCATAACAATACTTAGAACGAAATAGTTTACTGCCAGTGACCAAACTTTCAAAATGAACAGCTCAATTGCAAAAATAAAGTATTTGCTCACCACCTCTTGTATTACTCTTCTTTGTTTAGTTTCCTTTATTTTCAGTACCACTTTTTCAATTCGCATTAAAGTGACGAGTGTTGTGCTGAAATCAAAATTTATTTCAAAACCAGTTTAGTCAATTTGAAAAAATTCCTTACCATGGTATTTTACCCGTAATAATTTCACACATTATCTTTACTTTTTTTTGCTGAACAGCATTATTTTCTTCATTTTGGATCGATTTTAGGAATTGCTGTAAAAGTGGGATATATGTTTGCATTTCCTTAAGCTTCGTTTTAATTTTAATATCCTCATCTTTACTTTTTTCGCCACTCATTGTGTTTTCTTTCTGTACATGAAATATAGTTAAATATTTTTTTTGAGAAGCATTTAGAAAAATATTTAAAATTATACGTATTAAAGTTATAGGAATTTTGCAGCTTATTTTGGTAAGACTTTAACAAAATTAGAATTTTGCCAATCTTAGAAATTATTGTGACAGTTTGAATCAAATAATAGAAATTCAAAAGATTAAACCAGAATTCAATATGTATTTAGAAACGTTTAACGAAATATAAGAATATTAAAATTTTACTGCCAAGTATTGATAAATTTAAAAAATATATGTATAATAACATCGTTTTACAAAAATTTAATCCGACTTTTGCAAATAGTAATTGTGAAAATTCGTAAAGTTCCCCGAAAGAATATAAAAATTTTTTGATTTTAACTTTAATACTTAAAGTTAAATGGCAAAATCACATTTAATAAACCCTTCACATATTACCAAGAGTTTGCTAACAAATTAAAAGCACAGAAAATATTGCAATATAAGTTTAGATCTTCCACTTTCGTAATTTGCAAGATTATAAAATTATTCAAATGCATGAGGATATTTAATTTAAAGTGTTGATTTAACCACCTTCTAAAATCGTCTTACCCCGGCGCTCATAATAAATAAGTTCCCCACCCGCATAATGTAAATAAAATATTATAACTACAGTGGGTGACCTGTGACATGCAATCATGTTTATTCATGTTTTTAAAGCAAGCCTAGTATTATAATGAATCGAAAACCTGTGCAGATTATTCGCAATATGGAATAAGGTGACGTCGTAAGAGACATTTGCAAGTTCACATGTACTAAAGATTTTTATAGTCATATACCATTTATTTCTTTTTTTCAAGAGACTGCAACTTATGAATAAGCGGGTACGACACATGATTAAGGTCATCAAATGCTTTCATAACATTGGTCAACGCCAAATTTTTTTTTCAAAAAATTGGCAAATCATTTCTATAGGATTTTTCCGTAAATTACTAAATTGCTCAATCAGCTCCCATTTCCGGAAAAAATTGAGATTAAAACTACAAAATGCGATATTTCGATCATTTATGAAAAATCATTACAAAATAATGGATTGATCCAGAAGCTTATAATGTTATTCAAATGATAGCTGAAATCTTAAGCTATTATATATAATAAAAATACAAAAAGCTTTGAAACATTTCGAAAAAATCAGTAAATTTTACTTTTTTCTATAAACTGATTATGGATTTTATACAATAAAGAACACGACAAGTGCACACTCATTAAACTCATTAAAAAGTTGTTCGAGAAGGGGTGTGAAAAGAGCTATAGAGATAAGTTGTATTTGATACTCCTAGATTAAGAATCAGGCTTTTATTTAAGCCTTGTTAAAAACTTTTATGATGCACTTTTATTTTTCAATGATTTTTTAAAAATGACAAAAATACGGTATTTTGCATGTTTTAACTCTATTTTGTCGCAAATAGGAGCTGACTGAGCATTTCCATTTACAAATTCGTAATCTACGGAAAAAGTCCTATAAAAATATGCCTTTGATTTGGAAAAAAAGAAAAATTAAATTTGTTGATCAGTGTAATAATTGCTATGCTTGCAAGGTGCGCTAAGAAGCAATAAAGTTGCTGCTCCATAGAACCTGCAAGACAAGTTTTATTCGCTGTCTGCATACAAATTGGATTTGCAAAGATAGCGATTTCACTACTGAGTTATGATTGTTGCTGACAGCAGCTCCCAGTAGGAAATTGAAAATGACCTCTGTGAAAAGGCTTATATCGTACAAAAGCGTTGAAAAGGAAAAATATGAGGCTCGAATCTTGATGATGTTGCAGTAAACAGCATTTTCAGAACTTTGTGATGCACCACTTATGTGTACCGAAATTTGTTTTTCGAAGATGTTTATTTAAATTTATTTAAACAGAAAATGTTGTTATTATTAGTAAATATAAATATATGTAGATATTGTTATTATAAGTAATATGTATATTAATTTTTCTTAACATTGTTTTTTTCGTTTGGTTGGGATTATTATCCATATCTAACCATAAACCGCTAACAGAAATAATTATAAGATATGTGAAAAAATTAGGAGGAATAGGAAATCGAACTAAAATAGCTTTCGAAAACGGAAATGCATACAGTGCCGGCCAAACTTGACTCTTTCGGCTCCCAAGAGCAAGTGTGCGTGTGTATGGTCCTTTTCCTTGATAACCCGAAATAATACAAAATTTTGTTTTACATCTCAGAGGTTTATAAAACTTGAAAAAATATTATTTGACGAGAAATCTAAACTCTAAATCTTCGTGTTTATTGTTTAATTTTTCAAATTATATAGATAATCTTATTATAATTATTGTCAAAACCCGCTGTTCTAGTGTTTATTTTCAATTTGTATTTAAGTCGTATGAGGGCGGGCGCATGGATACAGGGGAAGAGAGACAGTTATATGTCCATAATATACCCGTTTTCTTCACTCTTTCACGGCAAAATCTAACTGAAGGGTCAATAAAAGGATCCCTCAGCAGCATCTCCTTAGGAGTCAAAATTTGGCCGGTACGTTCTGCATAACAAATTTCACTGAAATCCTAAATCAGTTTTGAAGATTGACCCGATTGTTGAATCCGTTCGAATCGAATCGAAAGGAGCTTACAAAAGCCTTTTTTGGATAAATGTTCGTAGAAAAGCTCATAAAATTCACATTAATTAATTTTAGTTACCTTTGATTTCAGTTAGTTTTTCCACACATAACATCAAAATAATTCGATTCGATTTTTCTATCGAATTATTGTAACATTTTGAAATAAAAAATGAACTGAAATGATTTTATGAAATTCAATTCGCGACGTCACTCTCGTCCTGGTCACTTTTTCTATGCTGATTCCCCATTCCTTAAAGCCTACATAAAGAAGCTTCGCTTCAAAAACTTTTCTACAATAAATAGAACCGCCTCAAAAACGTGTCAAGCACTAAAAAGTATTAAATAATTTCATTTCAAATCCTCTGATACTACTTCTACCTTGAATCTTAAGATTTTACTAAATGTTTCAAATCTGTGTGAAAATCTGACTAATATTAATGCAATACTTAGTAATGAAGACATTCAGTTTGTCTTATTTAATATTGGTTAAAATATGTAAAATTTACATATTACAATTACAATATCTTCAAAGCAATGAATTTTTAAATTACTGCGAAAGTTTTGTTTTTAGTGTTGTTATGTAGTGAGTTCGTACAAATGGAAGCCAAATTATGCAAAAAGGTCATACGAATGATTCATAAGATAAGTTTCGAAAAAAAAACTAACAATAATAGCTTCAAACCAATCCTCTTGCCATGTGAGCAGACTGATCGCAATAAACCAAGTCCTTCGACTCCGGCAAATAAACAACGAAATTTATGACATCTTCTGACCGCCTGCATCGCAAATATTTACGCTGGCTCGCTCAAAGTGCCTGTGAAGATTGATTTTTCTGTTTCCTTAGAGCCTGCGTTCGAAATAAACAAATTGAGGTTTAAGTGGCTCTTTCTAAGTGAGTGATGCATGTACCAGCGTTAGCTGATAAAAAAACAAAATGTGTGAAAGACTCATAGATGATAACTACCAAGCATACCATGAAATCATGACAAATTAATAACAGAGCAGAAAAATTACTCTTTCGTAAAAAGGGCCGGAATGAAAAAAATCTTCTTCTCTAAGGCTCTTTTTCATAGGTCTTAAGTGTTTAGTTTTTTCTCCGTTTGTACGCTCGTGTGAGGATTCTACAGGATCTATTTGACACCGTGTTTTTGATTAGTTATTTTATATGAAACATATAAAAAATCAACGTAATTATAAACTTGGTAAAATTCTTCGTTTGCATACCGAAGAAGATTTACAATTATTTATTAATTCCGGGCCGCAACCAACAAAATACTGAAAAAGGGTGATTTTTAGACTTTTTACTATAATTGGCTGCCATAATAGTTCAATTAGCGACATTTGAACGTTTCCAGAGTTATTTGAAACCTAAAAGAAATGATTTTTTTTTTTCAAATATAAAAAAAATGTTTTGTATGCATTTCTTCCGTAAGTGTTAGCGCGCCAAATTATTATATTTTTTTTTTATAATTTTAAAACACATGCCATTCTAGAGCATATTAAGATCTAAAAAACAAGATTAAAATTAAAAATGATTAAAAAGCATATATGTATAGTACATCAAAAATCTATAAACCCTTCTAACTTTAACTTTAAAGGTCCGTTGACCTCGTTTTATTAGTTTTAACCTTTTAGTATTAATAGCAAAATAGAAAATTTATTTTATTTATTTATTTATGAGGGTTTTTGCCGGCTAATTCATTGGGGATTTTATCGGTTACTTATATAATACATTAATACATTATCTAATATTCTAATTATATTATATTACCTATATTTTTGTGCTATTAGATTGTCTTCGGTTGAGGTTGTTTATATTTTTTCTAATTATCTTAAGTACTTCTGATGTCTCTTAATTTGTTTTGAGTGACGCAGCTCCATTCGAGGTTCGATTTAGGATGTTTATTTAATCTACCTACCTATTACGTTTTGTGAGATTAATTGTGACGAAATAGATATTTCGATGACAAGATTATTTCCTTAAAATATCGTCTTTTGCTTATTTTTAAAATCTTATTAAAGAGATTATATACTCGATTTATAATAATTATTCAAATCAGGAGCTTTGGTCGTTAAAAATTACAATTTAAGTTTTTCTTGCTCTTTCTGTAATATTAAGTGTAAAAATATAACAAGTATAATGAAATAACTTAAAATTAAATAATTAGAAGCAATATGTTGTGCAAAATTTAAAGTAAATTATCGAAAGAATGTAAAACCGGTCATGTTCTAGTTTTAAAATCGGGCTATAATTCCGTCAATTTATTTTCAACTTCTATACTTTTCATCGAAATCAATATTGGTATGAATATTTTTAGAATCTAAACTGAAAAAGAGCTTAGTTATAGTTAACAAATGTTTTTTTGGTATTGGTGAAATAAATGTTTTGTTATTTATTATTGTCATCGATCTCAATTTTATAAACGAAATTAATTTGACAACACTTTTAGTAAAACTCAAATATAATGGGAAACATTTCGTTGCAACGGATGCATTTGAGTAAGTTTAGACATAACATACCAAGTGAATAAAAGCCAGCAAATGCATTTTACGTGATATTTGAAGGAAATATTATACAAATACAAATATTGAAATGTTCAGGAAATACCATACTTAAATTGAGTGAATAAACAGTGGCTTTTGCTGCTGATAATAAGCATTTAGGTTTTAGCAATTTTTTCAAGTTGCATTCGAGCAATCTTAAATGCAGTTGTGCGTAATTTCTAAGGAGGAGCGAGGGCTGAGTTTATGAATTGTCGGAAGATAAAAGTTAATCGAATTGGGTGCGCCGCGGATTTACAGTGTTAATAAAATTCAAATAACAAAGTTAAGGAGTAAAACAAAAACCATACAAATTTCAACGATTTCAGTTGTGCAAAAAAAAAAGGGACGCTTAAAAAGAGATAAAAATTTAGAATTATAATTCAACTCTAAAACAAATTAACAATTATTATAAATTAGCACAAAGATTGTCATCAGCATTGCTGCCTTATTTTCTAAGACAACTGTGCACCCCCGTGGTATCGATTCTACCAACTTTTGGCACAGTGAAGTTGATATTTGATACCAAATTTTTTGGATGATTTGCCTAAATTATTAATTAATAGTGCACATAACCAAAAAGCGCTCCACGCTTTTCGAATTAGTCATTGGACATAAAACAAGTGAAAAGCTTACTGATAACTACCTAGCATAGCTACCACCCGTCACGTATTGAATAAAAATATATACATATGTATGTGTGCGTTTACTCTACAAGGAAGTTCAAATATTGACAAGAAATAAAAATATATAAATATATCGTAAGAAATAAAAGTTTATTTAATTTAATTATTTTTAATTCTTAGTGCGTGATAAAGCGTGTAATTTAGTTATTTTTAAACTATATTTTATTTTACTTTTTTTGTATTCTTCTCAGCAAACCCTTTTAATTGATACCCATATTATGGGAGTTCATAAAAAATAACTAGTCGGCCATTTTGGATGTAGAATGACGTCACTTAGCTCACCATGCATTGTCATCCAAACTAAACGTGTATGCAAAATTTCAGCTCAATCGGAGACCGGGAAGTGGGTCAAATTTAACTTCCAAGTTTTTTTTACATAGTTAGTTACTTAGTTACAGGTGAAGCTAATAAAAGTGTGTTAAAAACATTATTTTTTACGTTTTAGTACATTTTAAATTCGCGATTTGTTACATGTTTTAAAATAAAATCTTATTATAAAAAAATATTTTACCATACGCACACTATATATTTAATTTTTAACTTTTTAAACTTTGACTCTGTACGTATACAGGGTGCGCCATTTTTTATGTCGGTATGTGAATATTGAATACCTGGAACAAAATAACCGATTTCTACATATAAATGAAGCATTTTTTTATTCAGTTTGGTCCTTTGCAATTTATTTGGACTAGTTTTTGAATACAACATCAATCAAATGGCCGCCTTTATTGGCCACAGCAAAATGTGCCCTTTTTGCTGCGTTTTTCATTAGCTTTTCAAGCATCTCGGGCGGTATAGCGATGATTTCAGTACGAATGATTGCCTTGAGCTCGTCAATGGTCTGAGGCTTGCTGGCGTACACTTTGCTTTTCAAATAACCCCACAAAAAGAAGTCCGGGGGGGGTCAAAACTGGTCAGTCAATGTCACCTCTTTTTGACAGCAGACGTCCAAGGAATTTTCGACGATATGCACGTTGAATTAACACAACTGAACGACAATTTTCAATCTATAGTGTCACTACTTCGGCGCGTTGTTTCGGTGTGAAGCGATTCATGGTTAAAATTGTACTGAATTGACGTTTCAAAAACATGTCTAATCAAGTTTCAGTCAATGTTTACATACCGACATAAAAGATGGCGCACCCTGTACATGCATTGGATTTATAATGAAGTCACATAATCAAATTTGTCAAACTCTTTTATTAATTATTCGTACTCTTAACAAGCGAGTTGCGAAGGAAAAGGTAATCCTATAGCAATTTTCCCACCATTTTTCATTAATTTGTACATACCTACTTGAAACCACAAAAAAAGTGTATTTGAGGTCAGAAATCTAAAAATTCACTTTGTACCCGGTTTTATAAGGGAAATAACTGTTAAAAATACGTAACTCTAAAAAAAACAATTATAAAAAACTTTTTTTTGGTCGAATTCATCTTTGAAGGGAATAACGATAAATTATTTTTAACTAATTAAGTTAAATATGATCACGAAAACAATTGTTAGACAAAATTGTGAAATCTTTTATTCGTTCTATTTCACAACAATTGAAATATCAACTTGATGACTCAATGCCTAGCAAAAACACACCTAATAAATCAAGAAACAAACCCGAAAGTGCTCCCACTAAGCGAGGACAACAACTAATTTTAATGTAAAAAATGCCATCCGTAAAAAGATATTAACTTATTGCCGGAAAAGACAGCTATAGTCGTCCTGCATAGTTTCATTAATAAAAAAAAAAAAAAGGCATTTTTATTACGGAAATTTTCATTTCCAAACATCTAAATAACACAATTCCCCAAACTAAAAGTGTGTGGAAATGGGTTAGAGAAACATTCACCAACAAGTCACATCACGTTTTGTATCACGACTACATAATAATTAAAATTAATTACACATTTCCATGCAAAACTTGCCTTGCGTTCCATCACTCATCAGCAAAATGGTTATTTACACTATCCTGTTTTTTTTCTTTATTTTCTAAAAATTAACCAAAATTAAGTAACACTTCCACTTCGTTTTAAAGTTAACACAAAAGTGAACAGATGGCCGCGATCGCCGCGCCTTATATATGCGAGCTGGTTGGAGACGGGAAACACATTGGCAGGAGAGGAAAAGGGACGGGTATCACACATACATAAAGCCAAAAGCTCCCTCCGCACCCATCCCGTCCTTGCACCGTAGCGTGTGTGTCACCTACGCCTAGCTGCCTTTGTGTCAAGTGTCGCGCGATGCACTGCCGCCACAAAACAAAAATAAAAAAAAACGTTTCCTCGCGAGGTGACTCGTTCCCGACGCCCGAAAAATAGTTACATCTGCAAGGTCAACTATTTGATAATAAAAAATAATACAAAAAAAAATTAATAATAACTAGGTACGCAGTTCACAGCCTGGCTGCCTGGATCAATATTGCAATTTTTCTTGCCTCGGTATTTTCTTTGCCCATGCGCGATAACAAACAGAACAGTGAAAAAGTAAAGTTATTGCGGTTTGCGCCGACGCGATACACGCGAGGAAGTGTTCGCAAGCAAGCAGCGGTAAAATTTCGATATCAGCAGAAAATATTCTGAATGATCCTGAGAAACAATAAAATCTATATCTTACGTGTTGGGCGTTATCGCCAAAAAGCACGTTTTTTAGCGTAAAAGAAAGAAAAAACAGGATGTGTGTTATCGAGTGCGTCACTGTTGGAGTCGTTTTTTATATAATTTCGTGGAAACTTGAAAAAATAGGAGCGCTTGCTCTGCCACGTGAACCGAAGCTTTTCTACCGCTTTCGTGGAATTTTTATACGTACCCAAAACAAAACCACAGGTAATAGACCACAAATCAGGGGCCGCATTTCACAGTGTAACTACATTGAATTTGAAGTCAAGGGACACTTTGAAAAATTGCATTTTACGTGAATTCTCTAAAAATTCACTTCGCAATCTTAGAAAGTTTTATGAGGAATAATTGAAGACAATTTTAAACCTGCTTATAGTTATAAAAATTCTTATTCTATTTTAAGATCGGTTTCTGCACAAGACTTTAAATTGAAGATTAAACAATGAAATAATATCATGACTAATTTGAATTTGTTCTTAACTTCCGGTTAAGAATCTTTCTTGAAATTATTGTCCATAAAGATAAATAAATTGAAATAATGTACAAGTGTAGATTTACACATGTTTCTAAAATGCTTAGAAAGACCCCGCTTAACGCGGGGGATACGTTCCATCAAAGTAGAGCGTAATGCGAAACAGCGCTAAACGAGGCTATCTTAACATGTAAATATGTAATGGGGTTAGGGGAAGATGGATAGAAAATTGGTTAGGTATTAAATTTAATAATTATGTTTTTTTTAATAAAAATAAAACCAAACATTTATTTTTTACAAAAATAAAAACAATATAAACGAATATACTTATAAAAACAAATAAAATTCTAAGTCAGTCAGATCATTCAGTCTATTCTGTGTTTCCAATTTTCTGCCTTTTTGTCAAGAAGGCATCTAATGTAGTTTGCGTTTTCCTTTTGCGTTCTGTTAGAAGTTGTTGATAAGTGGTTAAAGCATCTATAACACCCCGGATATGTATGTACATATTTGGAAACCTAGCGCTGCGCACAATTTCGGGGAATCCCCGGGTTGAAATAAAAGAGCGCTAAACCGAAACAGCGCTAAACGAGACAGCGTTAAGCGGGGTCTTACTGTACAATTTAATTCGTATTGATTTCAACATGAATAAGTTTATACCAACAGAGCTTTCGAAAAGTGTTAGCTCTCTTCGAGGTTTTTTATATTGCACTAAACTGTGCATTCAGTAAAAGCTCTTTTATTAATAATATAATTTGTTCCTTTATTACACAGGCCTGCAAAGTTTGGCAGATCAAAAAAGTTTTTAATTTCAGCAGTTGTTTCTAAGTAATTTTTGGGGTGCTAAATACGAATCCAAAATCAAAAATATTATATCACGTTTTCGAGAAAAATTTCGTTAAAAAGCAAAAAAGTAATTTTTGTCAATTTTTGAAAAGTTCTTTAAAAAATACCGGAACGTAATAGGAGCCTTTTACGTTGCTAAATAAAAGTTCGAACATTCTGCTATTGCATAAAAATACGAAAATCTTATAAACTCCTACGATAATTCGTTTAAATTAATTTTTTTCTTAATATTGAATGAGTCGAATTTGGCAAAATAAGCATTTTCTCATTTTTCGATTATATTTAGCTCGAAAACGTGATATGATGGAATATTTTTTATTTCAGGGGGAAAATATCGTTTGATTGTGATTAACCCATTCTAAACGAACAACACACCGTTTGTGTTTTGTATTTCGGAGCCGAAAAGAGTCATTAATCCACGGTGTGCTTGAAACTGAACTTCAATTAAAATCAATGAAAATTAACACAATACCACAAGCACGGCGATACTGAAAGTTTTTCTGTTAAGATTTTTTAAAAGTTTTTTCTGTGGCTATTTTTCTGTAGCGTTTTTGGGTAAATCTACATAATAATGCTACATATTAAATATATAATAATATGCCAAAATATAAAAATGTTTTTTTAATCTACTGAAAAAAACTTATTTGCTTCCCAATTACAATAACAATATAATTCAACTAAATGGAATTTCGATATACATATCTGATTTTCGTAAAGTTATTTAATTTTATTTTGAAATTAAATGCAATGCACATTCTTTTAATATAGAAGTGCAGGAGAGATGGTACACCTCCACAAATGGCTCGTGAACGAAAAATAATATTAAATAGAAAATTCATAAAGTAAACTTTTAATTTTTTATATATTAGCAGCGCTAAATATTTTTCCGAGCGGTTCTTACAAACGCAGATTTTGTCCCAATTTTTTAGCTGCATGTCCCAATCCTATGTATCTTTTACGATTAAAACGGTTTCTAATAAAATATCGCAAAATCGTACCTACTTGTCGAGCTTTTTTAGAAGCCCTGCCGTGGCGGAATATTTTGCTCTGAAAGTGATCAATTGCAAATATTATGTTTAATGCTTTAAATATTTTAATAATATTTGTTATTTTTTAATACCTTGCCAATCAACTCGCACCTTAAAACGTCAGTGAGTGTCAATTTTCGATATTAGTAGAAAATATTCTGAATGATCCTAGAGAAACAATAAAATCTAAATCTTACGCGTTGGGCGTTATCGCCAAAAAGCACATTGAGAATGAATGTTTTATATTTGAATAAAATACTGATGAAAACATAAATAAATAATGTAAATCACTAATTTTGATTTGACTGTTGTGCCAGAAAAGCAAAAAAGAAAATTGTTATCCGGTACGATTGTGTAAAAATTCCACAATTGCACCGTGTAATTTTAGTATAATTCACGAAATATAAAACTCGAACGAAAAAAGGCATCGGAGAGATATTGGGTTCTATTTACATTTAACAATTTGGATTTTAAAGAAAAATAAACAAAATTAAATGTTAAAAAGTGAGCAACATTTTACTTGTTTGTTCCATGGGGGGTAGGGAAAGGGGTTCTTGAATAAAAACGGACTTTTAAAAAAACGCACTTTCTCGTACATATACTATAGAAAGAATTTTAATTTTTTTAGATCAGCAATAAAAGTTATCAGATAGTTTTTATTTTTTTAATCAAGAATAAAAGTTATCAAGTGATTTTAATTTTTTAAAATCAAGAATAGAAGTTATCAAGTGATTTTTATTTCTTTAATCAAGAATAAAAGTTATCAAGTGATTTTTATTTTTTTAGATCAGGAATAAAAGTTATCAAATGATTTTTATTTATTTAGATTAGGAATAAAAGCTATGAGATGATTTTTATTTTTTTAGATGAGGAATAAAAGTTATTGGATGATTTTTATTTTTTAGGTCAGGAATAAAAGTTATCATGCTAGTATTAACTATGTGAGTTATTTTCTCGTTATTATAGAACATTTTCTTTCAAAATCATCTGATAACTTTTATTCCTGATCTTGCAATTAAAAGTTATCCGATAACTGTTATTAAGTTCTGATTATTTAAAAAATTAAAAATAACGACTAACTTTTAATTTTTTATAGGTAATTAAAATTGCAAATCTCAAAATATGTAAGTTAATGGCAAGTACGTTTCCAACGGATCATATGTTTCTATTTGTTGTAGAAATCTGACCACTCCTTCTAAATGATTTTTTAATATAAAATTTGAATAATAACTCTTATAATCGGTCCCTGAAAAAAATTTAAGAAAAAGCGAAAACCCGCAGTGGAACCGAACCGCGATCTCCGGAGTCGAAAGCCGGTGTGTAACCCATTGAGCTACCACATGAAGTTGCAGGTTCCGCTGCAACCGAAGTTAAGAAGTCTTCAATCAATAACTGACTGTCTGCTAGTGAAAAAACTTTACATTTTAATGATTCGAGGCTCAACTTATTGTTAGCCAAGACTTGTCTGTTGATCACACCTGCTAATAATATTACATTTATTTCAAATTATTTCTGAATTTTGCGCAGTTTATACGACATGATCGCTATTTGATAATTGAGAAATTATAGAGACTTAAGCAATATGTTGCAGCGTTTACATAATATTGTATTTGTAACTATCTCAAATGAGCGAAATAAATAAAAGCCAAACGCGTCTCGACTCAACTATTTAATAATAATTGTCAAATACTCATTTCAAAAATTTATAATACCTTCAAAAGAGAGGTTAAGCTTTAAAAATGGTCTGTTTTTCGATTATTTTGCATGTCTTACCTTTGTAGCCAAATATTTGCAATACATGGCAATGGTCCACAAAAAATAATTCTTACTTGACCCGCATCAAAGCAGCACTCTTTTCCAAAGAAGTGAATAATTGCTTATTCTCACATATTTTGAAATTACGAGTAAACACTTTCACAGAACTCATATGATTTGTTTACATCCATAGTGTAATCAACTAATTTAACCCTTTGCGGTCGGCAGATTTCGCTTTTGGGAGTATCAGCAGCTCGGAGCAAATCTAGCGTTTCGCAGTTACGTTTCCGTACAGGATTTAAAGTCCATATATGGATGTTAAATTTTTGAACACAAATTTTATTATGTTCGCGGTACTTTTCGATAAAATTGATATTTTAGTAAAATAAGGTGTGTGATGTACAGGGTGACTAGCTTTTAAGCGATCCCAATGTTTCTCGAGAGCTCATTCGAAACTGACTGCCTGGTAGGCTGGTAGTTTCTCTGTAAAATCATACATTGTTATCTCGTAAGTCGACCGAAACTGTTGAATCACGAGGCATAGGGGACACCGACCGCAAAGGGCTAATTTGTACTTAACCCTTAGTTAGATGGCAAATTGACGTTTTGGAGGTTTTTCCTTTCAATTTTCTGTATGATTTCTACTTTGCGTATAGGGGTAAAACTTCAGAAAATATAAACGAATATGTACTTCTTAAAAAGTCGGTTAAATTAGAGTCGTCCGCGCGCAATGAGAGTTCAATGCACTTTGATACTTAATAAAATCACTAGTCATAACTTGCTGAAATTTGTTCGAGCAGTTTAGGAACATCTAATCTGTAAATTTATTTAAATACTTACTATTTTAATTATTCATTAAATATTTTTTAATGTATTATATTACATTTTTCAACCACAGAGGCGAAGAAATATGTAATGAATAAAAATCAATTTCTTCGAGACTTTTAAGCTTACGCGTCACTTTTTTCAGAAACTACCGAATGGATTTATGTACCTCAAATTTTAAGCAGTCATTGTTAACACTGCAATCCTCAATATGGGTGGATTTATGTTTATTTGTGTTCAGCTTTGTGAAAATAATTTTGGATAAAGTTTGTTCTAAGAAAAAAAATTTTAAATTATATTATACAGTAACTTTTACTTTTAATTACTTATTCTGATCGTTATTTTTCATGATCAAAGCATAGTATGTAAGCATGCAAAGTCCCAAAATTGTCAGAAATCTTCTAAGATATGTGTCGCATTCTATATTTACTTATAGTGCAAATTTTGAATGATCTTTTTTTAATTAAATAAATGATTTTGAAGCAGAGTATTGTGCTGTTTTTAATAATGAAATGAGGTTTTTATGCATGTAGCGATGCAATTAAAATATATGAGTTTGCAAACTTGAGGCTTTGTAGGGTTTGAAAGCTTTCGTTCGCTACAAGCAAAATCCTGGCGGCTTACAGCTTTCCATAGAACTATGAAGTTTAATATCTTCTGCATAACAACATACGCTATATAACACTTTATTACTAATAAAAATATGATTTTTAAATTTATAAACAAAGAAAACTGGCGGGATGGAAAGAATTTAGAAAGAAAACCAGTGGTTGGTTCTATGGATTCTGTTCTAAAATAATCCGGTTCTTGTCTTTGAATTATCCAAAGCATTTACTTCGGGTTTTCGTGATGTCTTTGATGTTTACCTTTTTTCGGAACCTTTTCTAGTTGTTTGCGTTCTCTAACATGGTTTTTAGCTTTATTGATTTCCCAGTCTCGCGGTTTGTGTATAGGGAATATTTCTTGTAAAGTGTGCGATCAGGCGCATTTATCGCTGGGATCTAGTTTAAATTTAAATTAAATTTATCGTATTTGGTTTTAAATGAAAGGTCTTGCAATAAGAATACAAAATAAAAATGAATCTACTCTCTTACTTCATGCGCAACCATTTTTTACTTCAATTTTTTAAATATTATGTTTGTGCCAACTGAACGGAAATTTTTTTAAATTATTTTATGTTTTAACACGTTCCGTGCCACGTGTACCGTAAACGGTACACAAATGAAAGCTTTGTCTCATCAAATGAATTTTTACATGTAAGTCTCTCACGAAAGCTTTCGTGAAAATTT
The DNA here is from genome assembly GCA_963920795.1 of Eutolmus rufibarbis. Classification (NCBI taxonomy): domain Eukaryota; kingdom Metazoa; phylum Arthropoda; class Insecta; order Diptera; family Asilidae; genus Eutolmus; species Eutolmus rufibarbis. Next base: position 37,894,659 of record OY987206.1, on the reverse strand, counting down.
TGGCAGGGAACGTGTTAAGGCGATGTCATATAGCTTATAACAAATAGGGAGAATTTGTTGAAACCTTTCAGGTACTTTAGGAGCTATGAGGAGACATCCACATAGATTAAATAGTATTAAAATTATCACTCTTCCTTTTGGGTTCGCCGTAGTCGAGTAAAAAAACAGGAATATGCGGGAGGACTACAATGAAACAAAGTCAACTATTAAATATACGAAACAAACAATTTATTTATTCCCTTTTGTAATAGATAATTCCACTAAACTAATTGATTTTTAACAACTAATCAAAATAGGCAGTTTTGTTTTACTAGTCTTATAAGTGTGTGTGTGTGTGTGTGTTGGAGTGTTTTTCTGGTGTATAGTGTTAGTACGTCTATAATATTTTCTCGCAATATATTTGATAATAAAAGTTCACTTAAATATTACCGGTACGCGTAACAAAATTCAGTTCTTTTTCCGATAAATAATGCATTTCGAAAATCGAAGGAAACCGAAAGATACGAAAGGAAAACATTCTGAAACAATAAAAAGCCTTTAAAATTTATGCTATTTTCCACCTTAATCGGTTACCATCATTAATGTATGTTTGCTGGTTGCTTAAAAAATACCCACGCACACGATGCTGCACTTCTCTGGCCTGGGGCTTCTCTCGCTCGCTCGCAACTAAACTCTAGATACATTCAGTTTTTTTTTTCTTTTTTGGGATTATTTTTATTCACTAGTTTTCTTGATAAAATAGTCTTCTATGAGGATTTTCTTGCTATCTTAAATACATTTTTACATTTCTTTCAAATGATATCTTCTATCTACGGTTACACGTTAAAATTTAGTAATAATCGCCTGACTCTCCGAATCTAGCTCCTTCCAGTTTCAGCATTTGGATACTGCAAGGGAGGGCAGGGGTGGTTTGGTTTGGTTTGGTTCCGAAAGCAACTCGAATATCCTGGAAGAAGGGCTATCTCGTCAGGAGGGATCTCAAAACAATTTGACTCCCCTGCCCTAGAACGAAGGACTTACCTAGGACTTTACAACATTTTAGTTATCTAAGAGCACCATTACGTTTATTTACCGAATTTAGTATTTTACATAATTTCATTAAATGCCTTACTGTCTCTGTACACATTACGGGTAAAACTCTTAATGCTGCTTGGTTTATGCTTTGAATATTTCAATGTTATTCGTGATTCACTTTATGGTGGCTTAGTCACACTTATGGACTTATTATTTACATTTACTTTGGTATCAGAACTTTTTGACCCCCCGGTTAAAGTTCTCTTCTTGGCTTCTAATGTCTATCATTTTTATTTGGCAGATAGCTCATTGAATTCGTCTACCTACATGGCAGTGTATGTTTTACTGCGATCGCCTCGCAACTGACTACTTTCAGCAAAGTGGCAGTGCTGGGTTTCGATTTTGGCTAAATTTTGATTCTGATCTAGTTGTTCCTTTTGGTACCTTCTTCCTGCTTATGGTATACAAAAACAATTTTTTAATATTTAAAAATACACAAAATTCAATAAATGTAAAACTACGTATTGTATAATAAATTAAGTTTATGCTGACCTTATCAGATAGGTCGATAGACTTCCACACAGTAAAAAAATTAATTTTTTTTAAATAGGTTTAACAAATTAATAAACTTTATATAATTTCGTAGATTTAACAATATATATTTCTTATATTTATTTCTTATACCCAGATAAGTTAATTAATAAAATATGAATTGGTAGTGATGAACAAAACAAGACCAATATCAAGCCTATGATAGTTTTGGTAATCAACTTGGTTTTTATACACTCGGTCTTGGGCTTGGTCCTGCATCAATAGACTTCGTCTTGGTGTTGTTTGCAAGACTCTTGCATTCTTGTATTTTTATACTCAAATATTTTCGATACTTACATATTTACTCGTATTTGGTAGATCTTATAAGTAAAATGGGTAAATGACTTTCAACTTCTTACACCGTTTAAGTAGTCAATATACAATAAAAAAAATTAATATAGAGAAAAATAATAAAGTTTTTCTACTGATCCTGGCACTTTTAGATCCGTAGTTCTTTACGCTAACTACTGCGCTATTTCCATAAAATTATTTATAAAAGAAACAACTCCAGTCATCTTTCTTTGAATTGGATCAGCAAAGTAGATAGAAATAAAAAAGTTTCTGGGGTTTAATTTACGCCAGGTGCAACCTTATAAAAACCTAACTTTACTGCCAGATTTCATTCAAATGTAATTAAATGTGGAAATGTTTGTATTTTAATTTTTCAAAGTGCATCATATTGTTTTGAAAAGCTTGATTTAAAGGCCTATTTTGTTATTTTTCAAGCCTCGCATAGTCTTGATATTGGTCTCAGTTTTGCAAGTCGAGTATTGATCTTGGTTTTTCGACTTTTTGCAAGACCAGGACCAAAACTTCGAGTCCAAATCCAATTCTGCTCATCACTATGAAGTGGACTTTTTACGTGTATTATTTGTATTATAATATAAATTAATATAATTCCACGAAAATGAATGAATTTTAAAATCAACAGTTCAGTAAAATTTAGATTTTCTAAAAATATAATAGTAAGGATGCATCTTTCGAAAAACATAGGTGAATATGAGGTTTTGTTATTATATTTTCTAAACTGTTTTGGAAGTTTACGTTTTGAAAAAGATTGAATAATGATCAATTTTTTAGAGCACAACATTTTGTAGACATTTTGCATAAAACTTCATTTTGTAAAGTTTATAGTAAACATCGTAGCACGTCTTTTAGATTAGTGTATCTTCTCTACAAATAAGCAGGTATACTATAAAAAAACAAAAAGTAAATTAGCCCACATTCCAAAGGAGAATTGTTCGTCTTCTGCTATTTGGAAACTGAAATTTCGAAAGACACAACCTTCGAAGTTCGTAAAGTTGCACAGTTTAATTAAAAAAATTGCAGTACATAAAGGGCAAATAAATTATAATTTTAATTGAGCGTTTGCATATTTACTATAATTTAATAATTTACAAAATTGTGAGGATTAACAATTGAAGAATTTGCAAATAATTAAAATGTTTGGTTATACTATTTAATTCTAAGGGGAAAACGGTTGTGTTTTTAAAGAAGTTCTTGGTAAATCTAAATGTATTATAAAAAATCAAAACATAAACCTTTTTTTCGAAAATCTGCTCCGGGGTAATAATCTTAGAACTTAGGAAACGTTTGCAGTAGTAATACCTACATATGATACAAAGTAAATATTTTCCGTGAGACATTTTCTTTTGTGTATAGTTGGAAATTTTCCCAAAGCCACGTAAAATTACGAAAATTTTTATTTTCCGTAGCATTATGTGAATACAGCTTAATATTAAAACTGAAAAGTTTTAAAATTGTTACATATATTGAACCAGATTTTTGTAAGTCAATGTGATCGTCGTTTAATAAAAGATTTTTCAAAACATGGGATATGTTTTCTCACAATTTCTCGTCGTAGAAGCGAACATGCAAAAACATTTTAAATTTTAAAATTGTCTATAACATTTTTAAAAATTTATTTATTTTACAAATTTTTATTTGCCGAATCATTTTTTTACTGTGCAGATAGTCATGTTTGTAAAATAAACATAAGTTTCTTTCAGTATTAGTGGTAATTTTGAGCTTCTACAAATGCACTAAATCGATTTATAGCTAAAAACAATAGCATTTCATTTCTTTTTATCCAATGCAGCAAATGTGTGTTCCCCAAAAGGAAAGTATTCTACAACATTCAGCTACCACATAGTGCGACACTTCCACTGTTGTTCAACTCCTTTTGCCTGACCACTCTCCAAAAAAGTTGGTTATACATTCTTAAAAATAATTTTGATTTTGTTGCCTATTTCACTTAAGTCGGTCCTATAATGGTAACAAGCGTCCAGCTATTTGCCTCTTCACCAATGCAGTGCCATTTAACACTATATTCACTAAAATCTAGTTTTGGTATTCCAGCATACTTTAGCCATATGTACATTGATCCTACACCTTAGTGATTCTTACAGGTAAATGCTTTAGTGTCCCTTAAAAACGTCTCGTAAATAAATATTCGAATTCTTCTGTACAATACTCGTGCAAAAATATTCTATTTGTTTACCTCTAAATAAATATATTCCTTTGCTCCTCCGCGCTATGCATCTTTGTAAATTAAGGGTATGATCAAAATATTTCGCTACCAGCGGTGTTAGACAAGACCGTCGAATTGGGATTTTTATATTTTCGTTTATTAAATGCTTATAAGGAGATTTGATTACTGTTCTTCCTCTTCAATGGCAACATTTTGCGAAAATTGGTCCTAATAATATAATCTTTTATGTTAAAAGTCTTTATAGTTGAAACAGTGTCAAATTTTATCAATCACATGGTATGAAAATCAATTAAAATAACTGCCTGCATTTTTTCGGTTGTATTTTATGCCAAAAATTAGTTTTTCTAAAAATAAGATATGAATTTTTTAATTTGCAAGAGAGAAAGTCTTCTTAATCTAGCTAGATTTTTGTATACACCTTTATTAATTTGATCGATATAATGCAGCAAATAAAGTTATTATAAAAATTTTAAATTGCACAATTTCCCACAATAAAGATCATACCTACACAGATTTTATGTACAATCCACAATTTGATGCGTATAATACGACATAAATATCGACATTTTTATCTATTTTATACATTTCTGTCTTCAGAAAGCTTTCGAAAAATTATAAAACTCAAAATTCTAATATGTGCCAGCGTACATCCGAGTATATTTGGATAAATATTTAAAATTATAGTGACTTTTAGCACTTTCTTAGCAATTCGTGGTTTCTGAATTCTTAAAATTTTTAAAATTTCAGCAGCTTTCACGTAATGCGACCTAAAACAATTTATTCAAATATTGACTTCAGTATTTATTTTTGATAAGCACTATATATATGACCTTCGAAAATATTTGAATGAGGAAAATAATGGGGCAAATTCAATATAAATTTCGTCCTTCCATCACTTTTTAACAATAATAAAACAGGCAATTATCATTGTATTATTATACAAATTAAATTTCTTGAAAATAACCATAGTGTGACTTTTATCTTTCTTGAGAATATTTCAAACATTTAAGAATTTTAAAGTGCCTTCGCTATTCATAAAATAATTTTTTTTTTCTGAAGTATTGTGTCGAGAAAAGTAAAAAAATAGTTTTGAAATTAGAATTGAAATGTAACTCGTGACTCATGAACCGTGAATTCGTGATTTAAAATATGTGGCAATATGTTTATACTCTGATTTTGCGTGGAAAATTGAAAAATTTTTGTCTGCAAAAATTTCTTTGCCAGACCTCAACATTTCTAAAATTAAATAGATAAACGAAATTTTTACATTGTAAAACAGTTTAAGATGATTACTTCCGAAATTTTCAAAACTAAAGCTTACACCAGCTGTGCTCAAAGTCGTCATGAAATTAAAAAACTGGTCGAGTGCGAGTAGATCTCGCGCACCGACGCACGGTTCCGTATCTTGGAAGGAAACGTATAAAAAGTTATTTATTAAATTCATCGACGGCCTCAAATGTGATTCATTAAATTATGCTCTTTGACTATTTATAGGTATTATTAGCACGCAATGAAGTTTATTATTGGGATAACTAATTTTGTTTGTAAAGTATTTTTGCTGCTTTCTAAAAAACTGTGCTAGTTAGAGTCATCGTTTTACTTTTCCTTTAATATTTACCTCTATCAACTCTAATTATTTCATAATTTTCGCTTTGCAAACTTCACCATAAGTCGAAAACTATGCGGCATAAAAGGAAATGAAAATTTATTTTAGAATGTTCGCGTGTAAGCAGCTGTGACAGACGGATAGTTGGATGCAGCCGCACTAGAAGGGTTCCTTTTTGCCATTCTGGTACGGAACCCTAAAAATGGCCACAATTTTATGTTATTCCACAAGGTTTCTATTTCTAAAAAAGTGCTATTCATACTCAGCAATGCTTCCCCACCTAAAATAATCAAAAAACGAATTAAAGTTGCAATCTATAATTATCAAATTGACCTTGGCCGGTTATTTCAAGGTCAAGATATAACTAGTACCAACCACAGACAAATGATTTTTTCAATATCTACAACTTTTGTTTGAAAATGTTATTCTTGAACTTAATTTTTCTGAATGACTGTTTTTCTTATGTAAAAATCTATACATATTATATATATATATTTTTTAATTTAGTTTCTCATGCAAAATAAGATTTCACAAAAGACAATTAAAGGTTTACATAAAAAAAACATGAAGTAACGTTGACTTGGACCAAAGAAATATTTTAGACATTTGACTATTTTAGCGTTCCATGACTTTTTAGACTCGTTACAAAGTTTTTAAAAGTAAACATTTTTTTCATTTTGCCGGTAATAGTCCACAAATATCGTTTTATTTCATAAGGTTAATGAATTTGTGGCAAATTAACTTGTTAATGGCTTTCAGCTTCAATAAACTCAATTATTATCACAGGTGTTCAGAAATACGTAGTTATTGTAGCAACTGGTTTGGGAAATGAGATTTAGTCCAAAGCAAAGTTCAAATGAGTTCGAAGCTGAGAACAATTTGTCGTGTGTTAATTCTGAATTTGGCGCATTTTGTAGGAAATATACTTACCAATTTTTTAGTTGTATGTTATTTATTAGGCTTAATGGTGTTTTGTAATGTTAAAAGGCGAATTTTTAAAAATTTGCAAATTAATGTTTTCATCTTTCAGGAAATTTAGCAGGAATAATAAATTACATAAAACCGAAGGTAGGCGTATGGTTCAGGCCTTGAAAAATGTTCCCAAACATTCTTTTTTCCTATTATTACTTTTATATTTTGTTCGAAAAAACCCTTCTTTTTTATGCTGAATTATATTAAATTATACTTTCGAGTAAAATGAAAATTTTATGTGAAAATTCCTTTTATTTATAGCATATTTCATTTTTGGTTTAGTCTTTTCATTTCGGAATGGAATTATTGAACGTAGAATAAAAACAGTTTCCTAAATTATATTCCAAAAGAAATGCTGTGGACTTTAAAAAATGAGTTCATGTAGCGAAAACATTATATACATATGGTTTTTGCTTGGCGCGATAGTTTCCATTAATTTTTAAGAAATCTATACATGCGGGAGGGCCTATTGCGTTAAATATGATATTTTGATTTTCCTATTAAATGTTTAAAGATAAATGTAATAAAGATAAATAATTCGGCTCAGTTTCCTTAACAATCGGTTAATATTTGAATCTTGAATTGTGGAATATTTTTGAAACCACAGTGCTTTAAGCCATACATGTAGATATCAAAATTTCGTAGTTTTAACAGAATTTTACCTAATACTCGATATATCGCACAATTTCCATCGAATTCTTGATATAGTAGACAAGTCGACACTACGTTTAGTATCGAGTTGTATTTTTTGATATCATATTTATTTCGTTCCAACGACTGTTGGGCTTAAGAAAAAAATATTATATATTTTTTTGACCATGGATGCACTTAATTTCATACACGAAATTTAAAAGAAACATACCGTGAAGACGAAGTGACTTTTCTATCTGAAACCCACTTGAACGAGCATTTTAGATGTTATTTAGGGAAATAGTAAACAATTTTATCAGACGTGCAATTAAACGAATTGATTTTATAGTTCTGTGAAGGATTTATAAAAATGTTTATGTGAAAACTTATAAAGTTGCAGAAAAAGCTGTAATTATGTTTTTTAAACTAAATGTCCTAAATGGAAACAAAACTAACATGATAGAATTGTTTCTGGTTTTATGAAATGCGGTCCGTTCCTTATTACTTTTGTTTGGAACCAATTGACATAAATTTTATATAAGTTTCCGCTACAATAATAATTTCAATTAAGGTATTGAACAATAATTACAAATTTTCCTGCGACTCTATCCAACAGGAACGTTGGGTATGCAAAATTTTGAATAATTATAAATAAACGAAATGATTTTGAACTGAATGTAAAGCCAATTAAAAACGCCAATTGGTGTTAACGAATTTCTCTATTTTTATAAATATCTATGAATGCATGAACAAAACTTGAAATGAATCACAATAATTTTCCACTAAGTCTAGGAGTTGCTTAGTAAGTATGACTAAATTTAGTCGATAAAATATAGATTTATCGCTAGGATCTACTTCACTACACCGAAGAAATAGCACATGATTTTGTACCTTTGTTGTAAACAAATCTCCTTATAAAATTACAAAAGATCTAGGCTAGCTTTGCCCGCGCTAATTTTAGAGTGGTCACAAACAAAACACCAAAGTTCTCCAAAAAGATCGCAAAATGTTTTTCTTATTAAATTTTTACTTCCTTAGATTTCGGATTAACACTTAACTGGTGCATCGCCATACTTTAGGCAGTTTTGGGGGTATTCCTTACTAGAAACGAAATATCTCTCAATGTCTTTTCACTTTGTAAATTTGAACTCATTGTCAGCTTAATTTAACCATAATCTGCTAGCGTTTACGTAATCTTACTGTAAAATCGTAGTCTATGCGGCAGCCCCAATGCTCGGGGCCGGCTTATTTCCTTATGTTTAAAAACGGAAAGTTAAACACTTTTTACATTTAATCCACTAATTTATGCTAATTTACAGTCACAAGATGTTTTTACAGTTCACTTTATAATTTTATAACATTTTCTTTAAGTTTATAATTTTTTCTTGCGTTTTAATTCTTTGTTTTTTTTTTTTCTTTTTGTTTTTATAATAATTCAAGGCATTTTTACTCAGACTTCCTAGTACAAGAAAATTTATGTCTTGTTCAGCGTTTTCAACAAGTTTTATGATTTTTTTATTATAAATCTGTTTATGTTTTTCTTCTTCTTTTGGTAATTCCTTTTTACACTAGTCCTCTGTTTTCTGAAGTCTTTTTCATATGGTTGGTTTCTTGTTGCTTTTCGAATATTTAATATCTTTGCACTGGCCGAGATATTTTAAAAACGATTCGTCTGTGAGGTGGGGAAGGATTTTCTGACGTAGTAAATTGTTTTTAAAATATATAATATATAATAGTTACAATACATGAAAGTCCTGAAAACTTAATTTGTTTACTATTAAATCAAAAAATTAACTTTTATATTGTATAATTTCTACAAAGGCTCTTGGTGAAGTTTTAGAAATTTGAAAGGAAACATGAAATAAGATAAATGTTTACATTATATTTGTTCCTAAAAATTAGTTTATGTATGGTGTAATGTTTAAGTATTGCTCGATTTTTCGAATAGACCTTTATGATAAAACAATCTCCTCGAAGACTACTACATATAGTAAACCGACCAGCTTGAAATTTTGGTTCCGGGACCTGTGGTTTAGTTTTAGGAGCGTTCATATGTTTCTTAATCTTTTTTCAATCGGCTACAAAAGTTCATTTTCATTGATCATGCCTATATACTTGTCTACTCCATTAATCGATTTTTATTTTATGACTATTTTAAAATGCAGTTTGGCATTCGAAAATTTCAAAGATACATATACTCAGAATAATTCCAATATCTGTTGCACTATGAATTTATTGCCAATCTCATCTAACAACGTAAATCAGATTTGTAAAATTATCAATTCCATTACAATTATCATTACCACTGTGAGTAATTGGAACTGATTTTCATTACTATTACCATTACTTCATTGCAACTGAAATTGTAATTACAATTGCACTGGATCGTGATAATTACCATTGGAGAAATTAAAAGGGCAATGATAACCTATTCCAATTACTTGTAATAGTAATGGTGGAAGTAATCATTTCAAATGTAAATCAAGTCTTGAATGACGGGGATGTCCCGTAGCAAAGTACGGTAAATGAGTACATGAAGTTGTGCAAATTTAAGATGGCAAAACTAGAAGCAATAAAATTATAATTTTAGCGAATATCGTCAAGTTTGCTCGGCATATCAAGTCCGCCATTTTGAATTTAAACGCTTTAATAACATACAAATTTGAAATCAGTGAACCCAAAAACATTAATTCGATTGTAATTATTGAAATATAAGAAATTAAAAAGGAAAAAAATAATTGGGTAATTGAAAGTAATGGGCAAATCAATCGGATATGTGGAAAATGGTAAAAATTGCATTACAAATATTTCGCAAAATTTATTAATAAATAACTTAAAAATATGTATCTAAAAACGAGAAATGCAAATTGAAGGCAATAAATCTTATTTTATAAAGCTATATTTTATTGCATCTTACCATGAACCCATCCTCATTTATTGCCGCGATCTTAGTTGATTCGGGTTCTCTTTTACCACTGGTATATAGATAGTAAAGTATTTTTTCGAGTTTTCATCAGAACAGATTTCCTGCATTAACAACTTCCACAAATATAAATGTTTGTTATTAGTCACAAATAATTTTTGATTCGATATATGTATTTGACCTATCATCTTGAATTTTAAACTGTTGATTGATGTCATTATTTATTTTATCAGCGACTTTTAAAGCATTTCTTATTAATGGAAATACAAAATTTAAATTTTTTTCTGTATGTCAAAGTTGTGCTAAACAACTCGACTTAACATAAAAAAAAGAAACGAAAAATTAGGGCAATACTTATGCAATTGGGTTTGTAAACACAGTAAACAACCGACATGTGTTTCAAAATTGGCTAATTCTTTAAAAGGTGTTTCGAATCCCGAAAAGATAAAATGATACAATTTTTTGATTATATACATACATATGTACAATTACAATATATATAATATATCACGCAAATAATGTTCAAAATGTATGTAATTAAATTTTTTATCTTTGTTCAGTTTTTGTTTTTAGTTTTTTTAAAGAAAGATTACATTACATAAATTACAGACAAAAATTAATTGGCTTTTCAATATTAAAATTACAATTTATTAAAGAGTGAAGATTTCTTTAATATGGAAGGAAAAAGATCTTTAGAAGGCATTTAGAATAATAAAATAGTGCTTGTCAGAATTAACAAAAATAGTCCCCACAGACGAAATCGTTCTCACTTAACATAGTCTTTAAAACGAGATCACTTGTCATCGCCGAAGAAAAACAAATGAGAAATAATAATAAAAATTTATTAGTAAGAAACTACAATCAGTCATTTTATGTGCTCCATAAATGTAGAGGAAACAAAAAAATCATAAAAAAAATCATCGTTTAAAAATAAAAACAATTGAGAGAAAAAAATAAAATGCACAGAAGAGTAGAAATAGTGTTCGCTTGCCTAATAAGAAAAATACTTACAACAAAAATGTAATAAATTTGCCTAATTTAACCGCAAACGGTTCGCTCCACTAAATTTAAAAATGAACAAAATAAAATAAAAAAAGATTGCAGCTAAACATTATAACGAATTTTCTCAGTATTAACACTCGTGTCTCTTTTTACATTCATTTTGCACTGCCGTTTAGTAGCCTCCGTTGCGCTGCTTCTGTGATTTCTGAGAAACTATAATAAAGGCCCTAGACTTGCGCCCAATCGGTAAAGTTGCTATTTAAATACATACCACAGATGGGGCTAGTAGGATGTGTATCATGAAATTTACAACAAGAAAAATATAAGTGAAAATAAAAAACAAAAATAAAACAATATAGGTTTGAGTCTATGAGCTGTGGCTGCTTTACATTGAATCTTTGTGGGCTGGTAAACTCGGTTCTCTCTTTTACTCTTGGTCTCTAGCGTATCGTACAGTAGCTTAAAATACGTGAAGTAATCGCTCGCACTCACTTTATTGGTTCTCAACTCGAATAACAATCTTACTTAGTGTATAATGCATTTAATTTAGCGTATGTGAAATATATAAACAAAATGAGGGTAATTACATAAGGTATAAACAAGTGGTAGTCGCGTATATACGTAGCGCGGTAGTGTGTATCGTAATAGTAATTAATAGTAATAATAAAAAATTAATTCAGTCGTCAGGTAACATTGTTTTGAATACAACAACGGTGACGGCCTCGTGATGGCCGTGGCGTCGCGACGCCAGCGCAGACCCGGCTACGGGCGTCTGCGCTGACTGGCCCGCCCCTGGACTGCCCAGCAGCGTGGGCAGCAGCGGCCCGGACGCCACCTCGTCCGTTTGCGTCTGCGTGGTGGCCGTCGCCGTCACCGTCGATTGCGTGGCAGTGGCAGCTGTCGTCGAACTGCTCTTGCAGCCGAGGCTAGTCTTACTGCTACTGTTGCTAGAACTAGTATTACTGGTACTAGGGCTACTACAATTACCGCTAGTAGTTGTCGAAATGACAAAGTGAGGTAGCAGCTGCGGCGCCTTCCGCTGCTGCGCCTGCGCCGGGTGCTGCGGCTTCAGCGGCTGTTGGTGGGGGTGCTGCGGCGGCGGCGGCTTCTGCGGTAGTGTGAACTGCTGCTGGCTAGGCTGGTGGGCGTGGCTACTACCGCCTCCAACGATGCTGCTCAAAATAATCGATGATTTGAATGTCGATGAGAGTGAGGACGACGTCGCTGTCGATGTCGACGATGACGCCAGCGATGCCGACGATGATGACGCTGAAGTTGATGCTGTTGCTGCGGCTGGCGGCTTTGATGTCAGATGCGAGTGCAGAATTGACTTGTAATGTGTTGGCAGTTCCGTGGCTGGCAGTGCTGTTGCGAGTTGCGATGCTTTCGATGATGCTGATGTTGATGTTGATGATGAAGATGTTGATGCCGAAGGCGGCGAAGGCAGTGACGCAGACAATTTATGTTGCGCTTGCTGCTGTTGCGCACTATGCGATTCAGTTTGGATGGACAGTGGCAGTGCCATTGGTGGTGGTAGTGGTGGTGGTGGTGGATCTTCGTCTGATATAAGACCACGTTCCAGCATCTGCTACCTTATGCTCGCTGAATTCAATACGAAGGGTACATAAAACATTTTGCTTTCAAGCAATAGACTAGCTGCCGCTTGAATCTGGAATTAAAGAAATGTCCAGGTTATTCCACGGCTATATAAGTTATTTTTTTAAAACAGCGTTTTCAAAGTTTGTAACCACTACCATTCTACTACTTAATCGACGAATATTTTTCATTTTTACCCATTATTTGCCTTAATCTAATTAAAACAACATAGAAAGTTTCTTAATAGATTCTATTTTAAATTCAATTAAAACTTTTAAATCTTAATAAAAATTAGCTGCGCAGAAAGTAACCAGTTAACTGTTTATGACGAAGATATTCGTCATAAAAATTAGAAAATTTTGTGTTATGACGAATATATTCGTCATGCGTCTTCAGTAGTGACCATTGGCAGTTAATTTTGCAATTTTAGTTAAAACTAAAATATATTCGTAAACTGCAAGAAGTTTGGAATATTTTGAGGCCATGTCGAAATAAAAAGAACTAATAAAAATGTATAAATAATTGTTATAGAAAAAAAAAACAGATATAGTATGAATTATTTTTCATAATATATCCTTGCCTTTCATTAGTCATCACTGAAGCAATTACCGATTCATATATTGTTTTAGACTGTGCAATCAGTGGCGCGCCTGGTAATAAAAAACGGGATGAAGATTCTTTGGTTTCCTTTTTGCATGTATTCAACAGGCGGCGTTTTTTTATGGTTCGTCTGCGGGATTTGAGTTGTTTCTAAATTGAGATGTGGATTACCTAGCTGCTAAGAAATGTCCCTGCACATTTTTGTTAACATTTTTTTATCTGGTCAATTTCATATCAAACATACTCTGGGTTTGACGAATATATTCGTCATCGCTTAATTTGTACGACGCACGTAGGGGACACATTTTCCAACAAGGTCGAAACAGTTAACTGGTTAATTACCAAAATCTATAGTAGAAAATATGAATCTTACCGTAATGTTGTTTCATTAATGTATCTGAATATATGTAATTATTTTTTTTATTTTAAACTCCGAAAATACGTTTTCGGTCTTAAGAAGTGCTCACAAAAATACATAGTAGAACAAATTTGAAACAAATTTCTGTAATAAGTAGGTATTAGATACTTTTATTTTCTGTTCATAATTAAAATTTCAAGCGAATTGATTCAGTGGTTCTCGAAGAATCTTGGGCTCCGCACCAAACGCTAGTCTTTAAATTCTTTAAATGATGATAGATATTGGCCTTTAATTCAAATATATAGCCGCAATTCACAAAGCCTTCATTACAAAAATATGATTTTTTAAAAACGTGCGATATTTCAAGGCGTATGTTCATACTGTATTTGAACATCAACAAAAATAGTTTGCGCTTTGAAAGAGACAAACAAAAATTATATTTCCACCTATCCCTGAAAATTCTGATTAAATCGAAGATATTGTGATCCTTTATCGCCATGTTCCGGCTGATTCAACTTCAATGATACACTGATATTTGTTTTGTTATATTTTAACATTAAAAATATTATCAGTTTCGTCCCTCAATAAACTACTTGTTTTAAAATATTAAATTTCTTGTATTAAAATCAATTCGATAAGATAAATATGCACAAATATGTTTATTTAACCGAAATAGTTATAAGAAATGTTTTGCTTGGAATATCTCTCTACATAATTATCAATTAAAATTCTCCATCCTATTTCCGACTAGAAATATCTTAAAAAACACATATCCAAATATAAAGGATATACACGCTGAGTTATGCGATACGAATTAAGGTGAAATTTTATATTGACAAAATTTTAGCATCATTTGCTGTACATATTTTTATTCGTTATCAAAGTATTAATTTAGCTTGATGCAGAGGCACGAATCGAAGATTTATATTAACACAGAAATATTGAGTTCATTATTTGAGTTAAAGAATTGATAAATATTAATTTGACTTAAATTAGATTTGGAAAAAGGTATATCGCATGCATTTCGGATTCTTTGAATAGACTTGGAGATAGAAAAAGGAAATTATTTTGTTGAATATATTAAATTCCATTCCCATTTCCCAAGAAGAGAAGCTGTGTTTTAATTTTTTTATCAATGCATCTTTATTTGGTATAAATACCGCTCAGTGTTCTTAAGATTTGTCATGAAAACTAACAAGATAAATCCTACAGAAAATCCCAAAGTAGAAAATTATTTTATACAACTTAGAGTTCCTATTATATAATATTTTGAAGAAGTACTAGTCTTTTTTTAAGTTGATGTGTAAAATGATATTTATATAGGGTCGAACACAAGTAAAATTTAGGAAATTTCAAGACGAATAAAAATAATTCACAACTTTGCTTTGGGCGGAATTTTGAGTAACCTTCCGCAATACTAGCATTTAAATTTAGTCAATTTTGCATCGTCTGGTCGTCGTTTTTCTTTTATAATATAGAGAACACATGAGGGTTTTGATTCTTAATAATTTCATACTCTTATTTATTGTAAAATAAAATAAATTTAATTTTCAATCCACGTAGTTTCACACAATAAATGTTAAATAATAGCAAGCTAGGCATGGAATTAGTTTAAAGAACACACCTGGGGCTACTTCTAACATTCAGAACCTTGTAAGGATAAAAAGGTAATTTAATCACGTTTGTTACCCCAGGTTATGTTAAAACTAGTCCTAGGGCAGAGACACATTCTATCGCGGATCCTCAATATCTTAACATACGTTTTATATTAAAAATTAAGGCCTAGAGCTTCTAAGTCAATAAGGTAGAACTCATATAAATGAATAATTTAGAAAATGTTAAATTAAATGCAAAAAGTGAACTATCGCCGGTCTCTCCTATTCTAAAATAGCCTACTTTTTATTGTAATTAAATTATGTATTTGTTTTTAAACTTTATTTAAACGAAAAGTGAGAGAACTTACCTCTGGTATATGCGCTAAGAGCTCCCCCAAACGACCTGGATTGTTAGGCGACGAGTGCTGCAAGAACGTCCGTAGGACCTGCACGTACCGCTCCTGGATACTCTCCAGCTCCACCTCTGGCGGGAGGGCCGGGAAAAGAAAGGGAGAAATCGACAAATCAGCAAAAAGGCAACGCCCCACCGGCTCGAGAGCACTCACCTTTATTCAGCAAAATGTAGACCTTGAGGCAGACGTACTCCTCCATCTTCAGCTTTATCCTGCGGAACATGATGGTGATCTGCGTCATCTTCTCGACCATGTGGCCGACGTCGAGCTTGAGCTGCTCCATGGCGATGGGCTGGCCCATCAGCGTCGTGAGGCACGTCTGCAGCGTGTTCAGGTGCGAGTTGACCTCCTGGACGAATTCGGGATCGTCCTTGTGCAGCGGCACCCCGGGGGGCGATATTTGGGTGGGCGTGGTCGGCTGCGACGGGGACTTCTTGCCGTGCAGCGCCTGGTAGGCGGCCGTCGTCAGGATGAGGATCTCGTGCCACTTGTCCGTCAGGAGCTTCGTGTGAATCTCCACCGGAATCTCAAGGTAGAACGGCAGCTTCTTCGTCCACGAGACGAGCTTGTGGACGATCGAGTCGCCGATGTTGCACAGCTTCTCGCTTATTTCAGACTTGTCCTCTAGAAACTCGGAGAAGTGCGGCAGCGTCGCGATGTCCTCCATCGCGTCGCACTCAATCAGAGTTTGGATCATGTTCAGCGAATGTTCGTAGGAAATCTGGCGATCCTTCGAGGAGCTGACCGCGCTGTCCAGTCGATGGCGCAGGTGGACAATCTCGCTCGGATTCGTCAGGGCAGTCTTAAGGATTGTTCCATTGACCAAATGCGAGGGCAGTTGGATACCTTCTTCTTGTTTCAAGGTAATCTGTTGGCTTGGGCTTAGGAACATTTGTTTGACGGCCTCGTTGCCGTTCCCCGAAGTTAATTTGGTTGCAAGTGACTGTGGTGACTGACTCTGGTGCGGCTGCTGGGCGGGGTGGTGCTGCTGTGTCTGTTGCTGCTGTTGCTGCTGCTGCTGTTGCTGCTTCTGGCTGGACTTTTTGTGTTTTTTATATTTCACTTTGTACAAGTTGTAAACTGCACCACTGTTGCGACCTCCGGGCATTCGATCCTCTCGAACAGCTACGAAAGATAGAAAAAGTAGAATTATTACGATTAGTTTATTAGTGAATACAGCGCAACGACTCACACAATTTTTCTCTACAAATGTGATCTTGACCTTTATTGGTTTTAGATTTTTGGGGTTTGAGACTTTCTACAAATTTCCACAACATCTGACAAGTATACCCTAATGATCGATTTCACAACGTAAGCTGAAGCTCTATTTTAGTAATAGTTTAAGCTAAGTTTTAAACTTAATTTCGATCACACTGCTGTGCTTTCCTTTCCTAGTGACTTATCTAAACTTAGTTTAATAAACAGCGCTTAGCTTTGTAGTTCGACGCGACAATTTTTGCTTTGTGTCGGTTATTTTCGAATTGTGTAAGCATTTATCCAAGAACTTTTCTTACTTTATTTGTGGCTGGCAACAAATTATTTAATCTATTTATGAAATGGTTCGGGATTATTATTTAAGTAGCGAGTATTCTGTTAAATCGTTGTGGTTATTTTCAGAATCAGTCGGAGTTCAGAATCTAACTGGAAATATGTTGAGGTACACAATAAATTATTATACAAATCAGCATAAGTTAGTGGACAACCGTCCTTCTTCCCTAAATTTTGCTTAGGCGGATAAATGAAATAGCTTAATTTAAACTAGTACACATGAGCTCAGTTTAAAGTTTAAGCAAGCACTGTGAAATTGAAATGTAATATTTGAGTTTTTTTTTTTTTTTTAATAATCAAAAACTACAATTCGTTCAAGAATTTTGTGTGTGATTTCACCATTTTTAACTGCTTCTAAGTTATACCATGTTTCCATCTCCCTAAAATCAAATCAATTCGTCAATTTTAACGCCTGCTGAATAAACTTTTTGGGGACGCTAGAATGAATTTATGAGATTTTGATTGAGATTCAATCAAAATCTCAATATTTTAAAATTGTCTACTTGTATGGGAAATCCAAGAGTTTGCCAGATGGATTTCGCGAAATCTCACAAAATCTCAAGATTTTGGGGAGATGGAAACATGTTATTAGGGTTTAAGAAATTTTTATCAAAATAGCTAGATCGCACATTGAAAATGCTTGATTTTGTTGATCAAGCAGGTCTATTCCAGGATCCGTCGGAGAAGTTACGAAAACGAAACATCTAACAATCTGAGTGTAGTTGAGTTTGCTGCCACCGTAGAGAGGTGATACAGTTTTCAACGGCAATACTAAATTCAGCTCCCTCTAGAACGTTAAATATCATTTTTTTAGTGTTCGAAATTTTTATGACGGATTCTAGAATAGGTCTTAATAAACGATGGTTAATTCAATATTGCGATAAAAAGTTCTCTATTTTTGTGGGTTTAATATTTTATGTAAAATTTAAAAATGTATGTCATCATGACAAGGAGTAGGAGTTCAATGATCTGTTACATAAATCTATTAAGGTCGGAGGTGGGCCTTACAACAAGAAAAGATCGCTTACCCTGCAGCACCATTCCCTGCTCGATGCATTTCTTAAAACGACAATACTGACATCTGTTTCGCTGTGCTTTGGTGATTTCACAAGTGCCGTCGGCCACACACGTGTAAACCCGCCTGTTCTGGACGGTCCTCTTGAAGAAGCCCTTGCACCTGAAATGGAAGAACCGAAAGATCACTTATGAGCGCGACTGCTGGAAGTCCTTCTCCTACCCTTCGCACGTGATGATTCCGTAGTGCAGCCCCGTGGCCTTGTCCTCGCAGATCATGCAGACCAAGGGCTGCTCGTCGTCGTCTCCTGTGGGATCGTGCTGCGCGTCAGTCGGCCTGTTCAGGGACGCGTTGGGCCCGGACCACTGCTGCTGGGAGCTCAGGTTGAGCGCGTGGAGCTGCTGGCCGGCGGGCAGTTGGCTGTAGTCCCCGGCCCACAGCCGCTCCATGTTAAGTGCGTGAGGTGGGCGGAACTGCTGCGGTCGGGGGCGTGTCTCCTGTATCCTCGTCTGGCCCAGGCTGAGCAGCAGTTGGGCCGCTTCCTCATTGTTTTGTGACGGTCCGGCCGTTTGAGTGGGCGTCGTCGGCGTCGGGGGCGACTGCACTGACTGCGGCGAGGGCTCGTAGCCCCAAACCATCGTTCGTACGCCACAACTTTCACCCATTATCACAGTTGGTGTTCCACGCGGGGGCGTCTGGGAGGGGCCCTGTGGAGAGAGTTGTGAAGGCGGATGATGCGGTGATGGTGACTGGCTTGAGCTGGATGGACGCATCCCACCTATCGGTCCACCTATGACCTCGGGCTTGACCCCGTTTATGCGTGTGTTTGAGACCCACACCATTCGCTGGGACGACTGCATTAAGTTCGGCAGTTGCTGGACCTCGTTTTTCACGCGGAACAAAATCGCCGCCTCGCGGTTCGGGTGGCGCAGCTGCAGGGTCGGGTGCATCATCGACTGCGTTACGTTCGCGAGGGACTGAGGGGACATCGGGGAATGCTGCTGCTGCTGCTGGTGCTGCTGCTGTTGCTGCTGCCTGTGGTGGGGCCCCGCCAACGAGGGCACACTTCCCCCGGGGGAGTGGTTGATCATTGACTGCGTTCCCATGCCCCCCTCCTTCTTTATCCTAATCGGTTGCTGAGCCTGCGACGAATGCACCTAAACAAAAAAATAATAATAATAAAATTGATGAAAACAAACGAAAGCTAAATCAATTCAAATTTTTTTTAGGAATCCTTAAAGAACACTCTACAAAACATAAATCGTCCTTCATTTGATAAGTTACTAAAAACCAGGTATTGGTGAGCAGGTGATAACTCCAAAATTAAGAATTACTTTTTGTTAACATGATTTTGCATCAATTCTTTTTGGCACACTAATAATAAAATTAGTAACAATTCCACCATATTTAAAACTAATTTTTAAACCGATTTCGCTGCGTAACAACTGAACTTTTAAACGCCTACATATACTGAAAACTTTAATATATATATTATATATATATAATAATTTTCTCAATATCATCCCTTGAAAACATTCTCCCACAGTTTCAGATTCGTTTTCAAAAACAGTATCAGCAAGATTTCAGTAATTACTGGACCTGATTTTGATCAAATTTAGAATAACTATTCTGAGATTGGTTTCTAGAATGTATCGAACTACAAAACACGTTAAAATTTGAGTTTCTTCAACTATAACTTTACTTTTAAGTAAAACGCCAAAAAAATGTGGGAATATCGGGGACCCTTAATATTTTTGCTTACTACTTAAATTTAATTGATGAATCTTGTAGGTAGATCATATTTTTACCCTTTAATTTTTAATTTTTTAATACGACTTTTTGAATAAAAATTTTTAATTTTAAACGCGTATAACGTCGAATAGCTGAAATTTACATCTAAATCATTCTTTAATTGTTTTAAAATGATCTGAATGTGTAAAATTCTATAATTTTTTTAATTTTATCGTTAAATTACTGTGGAAAAAGAATGTATATGTCAAATAATTTATGATGATCTAAACAAAATTGAAAAATTAAAAAGAACCCTTCTTCAAAAGCTACAGAGCTAACAATCCAAAAAGGACCATCAGAATGGTGGATTTTTGCCGAAGTGTAATTGATTTTTCAGAAGAAAATAATTACAAAGTATAATAAATACATTTTTAGTTAGGTATTAGAAAACTGGAAAATTGTGGCTACAAAACAGTTTAAGATTATTTTCGAACTTAATCACCAATTTTGGAAACGGTTGTGGTGTGTGAATAAAATTAAATTAAATTGAGCTATTACCTGTGTGGGAACGCTTATCCTCGACGACGGCGACATCGAATTCGGGGACATTTGCGCCCGTGACATCATCTGCGAGGAGGCGTGCAGCATCTGCATTTGCTGCGACTGCATCAGCTGCATTGGTGAGCTCGATGTGGTGATCGTCATGCTCGTGCTGTCGCCCGGGTGGCGCGTGCCCAGAAACAACGACGGGGGGCTCGCCTTCCGCGACAAATGCTGCGTGTGCTGCTGCTGCAGCTGCAGCTGCTGCTGTTGCTGTTGCTGTTGCTGTTGCTGTTGTTGCTGCTGCTGTTGCTGATGTTGAAGGTGTTGTTGTTGCTGCTGCTGCTGTTGTTGCTGTTGCTGTTGCTGCTGTTGCTCAGTCTTGATGCGAGAGGGCGTTACCAGCACAGTCACATGCTGCTGGGATTGAGTAGGAGTCTTCGGTGGTTGCTGCTGCTGCTGCTGTTGTTGATGATAGGTCAACAGTTTCGTTGGTGAGCTCGACACCCGCTCGTCCTTCACCGCGCGTATCACGCTGTGGGTGGCGATGCTCGACGTCGGCCCGGACAGCACCGAACTTGTGCTGGTCGCGCTGCTCGAGCTGTGCAGCCCGTTCGCCGGGATGACGTTTGTCGTCGTTGACGGCTTCTCGTCAGCGGAGTCGGGCGAGGCCCTGCTGCTGCTCCCCCCGTTGCTCGCCCCGCAACTGTGAGCACCGTTGCCCTGCTGCGATGGCGTGGGTGTGGTGGCAATTGGCGGTGTGGGGGTTGCAACTGGAGTGGGCGGGGTTGCAACCGGCGGGGGCGACATCGACGTTGACGCCGCTGAAACCGACATTCCACACCCCGTCGACATGATCTGCCCCTGCTGCTGTTGCTGCGGCTGCTGGTGCTGCTGGTGGTGGTGGTGATGGTGCTGCTGCTGCTGCTGCTGCTGTTGGGGCTGCTGCTGCTGCTGCTGCGGGGGCGGCGCCTGCGCACCTACTATCGCTCCCGTACCTTGATCGCACATTTTTGGTGAAATTGGTGCTAATAAGTCTGGTGATGACGTACTTGTGTCGGCTACTGATTCACCATCGCTACTGCATCTTGAGTCAACTTTTCTTCGTTTCAGTTTGAGATCCTGAAATAGGCTCATTTTATCGAGCTCGCTGTACGGGCCACGGCTCAGTGTCATAATTCCTGGAAGAGGGCAGAAATTAAAAGAAATGGATTAGAGATTTTTTGTTTTTTCATATAACTCTATCTGTGATTCATATAGCAACAAAAAATACAGTCAAACTAAAAGATATTAGCTGATCTTCTTTGGCTTTCGAAGTTATTAATGATGATTGCGACAATGGGATGATTACTGATTAGACACATGCAGGTAAATAACGGTTTCAGTGAAAGGTGATCGACATTTACTCGATGTTGCAGTAGATTAACGAATTTTCTTTCGGTAGCAATCGTTTTCAAAGAATTGCAATGACAAGGTATTTTCACGGACAATATCGACAATCACGACCAAGATTTATTGAAACTAAAACAAACGCCTTAATACAAATTTAGTTAGGGGAGATACCTTTAGACTAGTGGATATAACTCTATCTTTATGATTTTTTTTTAAATAATGGTTTATTTAATATTTTTGCAGCTTTGAGTATTTCTTATTGAGACTTTTAGCAATTAGAATTTTTAGGTGAGTCGCGTTCAAATGCTATAATATAACATTAGAAGTGTTAGTTAGTTAGATTCTAAAGGTATCTTTCCCTTATGAGGAACCTTTGAGAAAGAACAATGTCAAATTTGGCTTGAGGTAAGTTTTGTTTGGTACAATGATGAAATATGGAAATAGAATAAGAATTGTTAAGATACCAAATCTAAATTAATGGAAGAAATGCTTATTTTTTTTATTTAAGAGCATACAATTTTATTAGCTTCACTTGTCTACATATGAACCTAATCGTCGTAAAATCTTGTAAATCTACTTTCACGTTTTTCACTATCGGGAATTATTAATGTTTTATCGAAATTTGAAAATTCAAAATGTTGGCACTAATAGGGCAGGCACATTTTTTAGTTTATTTCCTAATTTGATTCAAATTCATAATGGCGGTGTCAATATGGCAGATTAGTTTCGATTCGATTCAAATTTGATATCGGCCAATTCTGAGACACGAATTTTATGGAAAAAAATATTATAATTAAAAATGGCGGCGATAATCTTAAATCTAATAGTTTTTGATGCATTAAAAAAAATATTGCTGATTTGCATTTTTTTATCTTTGTCTCTACAGTTTGCGAGCGACAAAATTTAAAATTATTTATAGAGAATGTATATTTTATTTGTAGAAATTTTGTAGGTATTTCCTTAAATTTTCCCGATTTGACCCTTAAAAATCAAGGCGATAGAACCTTGATTTTTCTATACCATTTTCGATGTGATAATGTTGATGAGTTTCATAATGTTTTTGGCAAATCGTAATGGACATATTTAAAATGTAATAAAGGGAAGTGCAAAACAAAAACCCTAAAGATTATAATCGGCAATTTTTGTCAGCTAAATGTTTCGGAAATGTCCTTCTCGCACGCACAAGGGCATAGTAATCAAGGAAGTGTCGCAGAAAAACGAAATCTTTCTGAAGCCAAGAATTCCATCTGCCGCGTTTCCAGTTATTTTTTTTATCATTTAATCCGTTATTGTGTCTTGCGCGTGTGCGCACCACCAAAGAAAACAAGAAGACCGCACTCACACGCAAGCGGAGCGGCTGAAAGAGGTCCAAAAAACGACTTGACCAAGGAAAACGCAATCAACCGGAAAAGGTGAAGTCGAAAAGCCAAGTTCAATGTTCGACCTACCTCCGCGGTTTCGCATGTGGCGCGCGTGTGTGCGGCTACCAACACAAGCGCCCGCCCTGACCACATGTCCCAAAAAGACCAGAAAAATTTTAATAAAACTTTCATCAGCGGGGCGCTTGCGCAAGTGGCTCCGCTCGATTTTTTCCTCGTTAACGCGAGATGGCTCCGCGCGCAGAGGGCAGGGCCTGTGAATTTTGGGGGGCACTTTCACTGCCAAAAATTCGTCACTTTGTCGTGACTGTCGCGTCTCGGGCGCGGAATGCACTTAACCCGCCGAGGGCCACATACCGCATCCTTGCGGCGGGCAAGTGCGGCCGTGCGACGATGCGGCAAAAAATTAAGTGCCATCGACATAAGACCTGTTTGTCGTGAACTCTCACTTTTCGTCAACGAAATGAAAACAAATTTTAATTTTTTCTTCTGTAAAAAAATAGGCGGCGAAACGCCTGTGAGTCTAAGAAGAAGAAAAAAATAATAATTATGTAAAAGCTGGCTGGCGCTTTTTGTGCCTCCTCGTCACCACCGCCGATACGTTCATCTTTTTTTCGCACTTCTTTCTTCCCGCCATCGAGCCCCACAGACGCGCTCACCGTAAAAAAGAAAGTTTTGCAGCTTTCGTTTTCCGCGAAGCGCGATATGATCTCAGCCGCGAATAATACCTGAGATGCAACAGCAGCAGCTGAGAAATATCGTGATTTCCTCAATTTTTATGTTTTTGTTTATTCTTGGCGGTGTTAAGTGATTTGTGGCTGCCTGTAGCCAGTCCCGGCCTTTTCCTGGTCGCGGGAAACTGCTAACAGGCCGGAAAACGCTCAAAGGGAAATTGTGATCTTATCAATTTCGGTCATCAGTTCGATCAATCTTGTCAGATTAGCATAAGGAGTCAAATTGAATACCGCTCATAAAAAGACAGATTTACTGGGGGTAACCGCGGCCGAAGGATTATGCATTCGCTACAACGAGCGGACCGACGTAATCGTTTTCGATATTGGTACCACTTCCTGCAAACTTTCTACGGAGATCTTCACCCAGAGGTCAGTCTACCTTGGTCTATTTTTAGGCAGCTTCTCAAATATTAAGGGATCATCACAGTGTGAAATTTTAAAAATATCTTTTTTTTTTTTTTGCATTATCGGATAGTACACACTGTTATAAACATTCTCTAAAATTTTTAAACCAAAATTCGAATTATTACGGTAACTACTGCATTTCTTAGAAAAAGGGAACGGAGAGTTAACACCTGCCTCGTCCGTCACTTCAAACTTTAAACGCGTTTTTCTCGGAATGGTATTTTTCAAAACGGTTTTACCTTTCGAAGGTAGAGTTTTGAAGCTATCCATTTCAAATTTTGACAGAACATTCTTCACGTCATTCTCTATCGTCCTATGGAAGCTTTTATTTTTTTTCCTACATCTTCCTATTTTTTTTTACGAAAAACTGTGGAAAAAAAAGGGTAAATTCGATACATTTTGTTTAAACCGCCGCCATTTTGTCAAATTAAAAAAAAAAAAAAAGCCTCCATAGCACCATAGCGGCTTTCCTACAGATTAATAATCTTTTTGAAATTTTTCTTTGAGAACATAAGTAAGGCCACGACCTTTCCGACCATGCAGGACCTTTTTTTTAAAGAACACTTTTAAAACATTTATTATACTATTATTAAATACAAAACTTAACCTAAAAAAAATTATTTTGTATTCTTTATCACTGCTTTGATTTGTAAAAAAAAAACCAGACCGATTAGTTTATCCTAAGCATAGAAAAACAAATCGCGAAAATCAGTGATTTTTCGGAGGGTCACACTGTGATGATCCCTTAAGTAAATATTTTCCCCGCATTAATTAATTAAGAGAGCCAATGCGAAAAAAAATCATACCAAATTACTTCATAAATCACATATTGAACTTTGGAACTTGGCGTCTTTTCATTAAGGGGTAAGGGGTTAAAATCGATTTTAATTCTTAAAGAATAATAAATTTAAAATATTCTGTGAAAATTTCAAGTGAATCCAATAAATAGTTCTAGAGATATCCGTAGGACTTTCCAACTATTGACGGCAAATAGTGAAACTTTAGATGAGTTTTTCTCAAAACTACGTTTTCAAAGATGTTGATCGCTGTTTAAAAAAAAAAAAAAAAGTACCAAACGGATCTAAATAAAATTTATAGAGCATATATTCTAGGCATAAAAACCTGGAGTTTGATCGAAGGTAACAATTTTTCTTTGGTGCATAGATTTTGGAGAAGTACTGATGGTCACCGCAAAACACTATTTGTAAAAGAGCGTTCAACAATTCAACAGGTAATTTGGTACAGAATTAATATTTTGTTTTGAAAGTACATATCAATACAATTTCAAATTATAAATGTTAAAAATAAATGCCTATTTGTTCATGACTCTGACTACTCTTCACCTCTGAAAAAATTTTGTACTTTGGAAACGAAAGCGGGCAAAAACGAGTACTTTGCGGATCACCTATACCTATTTTAACAAAAATCTTATAATATTTAGTTTTTTATGAAGGGCGGTTCAAATTAAGATCTGGATTGCAATGCAATGCAATTTTTATGGTGAACGAAAGAAAATTACATAAACAACAGACTTCCATTTTTTAATTTATTAGTAGCAGCTTTTATGTATGTAATATTCAAAATAAAAATGCAAAACGGCTACGCTTAACAACAGAGGCTGGAATTACGGAAAGGTTGATAAAAACCATTAACGATCAAAGAATTAGTATCCCTAGTTGTCGTGCATGCCCTTTTTTAAGTAATTTCGTAACTTGAAAGTGTGAAAGTTAAAAGCCAGTCGAGTAGGAGTGTGATCACTGCCACTATCAGGTCCAATCAAAGTTTTATTAAATGAATTTACTTGGAGCTAACTTCAACCTTATTTTATTAACATAATAAAAAGTAATAGCGTTTATTAACTAATATTTATGGCCATTATCGTGAATTGGTAGCATAAAAAAAACCGAATAAATTTCTTAAAAGTTTGTTAATTTTATCAAAGTTGAACTTATGCTTTGAGGTTTTTTTTTTACGTTAAAAAATAAAATGATCAAAACATCAGTGTATTGGGAATGAAGAATAGAAACTTCATCAAAAAAGTGATTTTCAATTTGAAAAACTATAAAATTATAAAATAAAAAAGAAAGAGAGAAAACCCTATTATATGTTGTTCTACTTAAAAGCAGTGCTCATTACGACTATTTAACTGTAAAAACCCCAGTTTGAATGACTAATTCTGGAAACATGTTTAGTCTATTTTAGTCTAGTGTAGCCTAAAATGCCTATAACATAACCGAATCAAGAATTCCAATGACCGTAGAAGCTGCAGCATGTGCAATTGCATTTCCTGCTCACATGCTCCCAGTCAGCATATAAAGTCAGCTCATGTGATGTCATCTTCATAAAATATGCAAAAGTTTTGATCTAATCAGACAAGGGGAGACAAACAAAAACCCACATATCGCGCCATTAGCCAACTCCTTTCATGAAATTTGTTGACGCCAAGATCTCTGAACTGCCTCCAATCGGATGCACTCCGCGGTGGCTCCAACAGCCCATGGAAATTTGCACTCAAAACACCAACGAGTGAGGCATTTCGTGTTTTTAGTCTGAGCACGAATTTTGAACATTTGAAAGTTTTGGGGTAATTGTGGAATTATTTTTGGTTTTGTAACCAGACGAAATTGATGCGTAAAATTTCTTTCGATTGCTGGAGTTTTCCATCTTTTCCCTGAGTTAAAAATCGTTCAAGGTCACTGTGGAATTTAAAAAAAATCGAAGATAAGGACACACCCCGCAGTGGAGCTGCATCCTTATCTTCTATTCTGAAAAGCGGAAGTGTACTTTTTTCCTACGCAGAATTTATCGACGCCCTGTGAAGCCATAAAGCCGATTGCACACTTCCGCCAGTCGCATCGGACGATCTTATGCTGAGCAGCTTGAAGATCGATAGATTGGGTGATCTTACAAAACCAGATCGTTCTCAATGTCTGAGGTAATCACCCAAAAGTCGATAAGAAAGAAAAAAATTCAACTCTTTCCCAATTTGCACAAGGCATCTCCTCGGATAATGTCAGCCGAACGAAAAGGAACCTTGAGGCTTTCGAATTTTTGCCTAAGATCAAGTTCAAAGATGAATTCGTCGTCGTCGCATTTGACCAACATTATTATTATATTTTTTTTTCTGGTTTTCTAATTAAACTTTAAAGATTCCAGAAATACAGTTGAAACGAAGTTTTATCACCTATCATCGGACAGAAGAGCTTTTGAAGGTTCACTTGCTTCATTTCCGGCATTAATAGCTTTCGTGTTTCGTTTTTATAATATATTTTTTTTCTTCTTTTTCTGTGACTAACAAAAATGCTTAGTGCGATTACCATGAAAAGATCAAAAGAAATGACAACAAGGAAGCCTTCTGGTCCAGCTATGGTGGCTCACGACGAAGTTTTTCAATGCCAGAAAATTTTCTGTGGACAGACTGGTTGGACGCTTGATCAGGTGTCGAGCGAATCGTGATTCACTTGAATTTGATTGAAATTTCGTTTTCTGATTTGTAGAAAGACGATTATGGCAATTGACGGATTAACTGAGAACAAAGAAGCGGTGCAGATTGTTGATAAGCTGGTACAACTTTATACTGTGTCTATAGAAGATCTTATGATTCATTTCGATCAATAGTCTTTTTTTAAAACATTTAACGATAGCTTTTTCGTTAAGAAGGTTCTAGTAAGGCCTCATAAAATATTTTGTTTTTGTTAGCTTATTTAAGAGAAAGAATCTCAGTTTTTGACTCTTCTAACACCAAAAATGATTATACCATTTATACATATTTTCAACGCTATACTAAATACAAAAACCGGTCAAGTGCGTGTCGGACCACGCATAGTATAGGGTTTCATAGTAATTTATCTTGACGCGCTGGCCAATGACAAAATCTATGTAGATATGATAATGATACTGAAGATTTACTCTTTTCTCTCTCTTGATATTGTAAACGAGCGTAAGTTGGCCAATTTTGTTATTTGGGTTTCCAATTTGAATTTTTTAGGTCAAATAGTTTAAAAATTACAAAAGGAAACAAATTGTAAACGATTTTGGCGAGATATGCATATGTCGCAAATGGTACGGCTGATAAAAATACATATTTATGTTGTATGGAAACCTGTTTTATTTAAAAATACCTCTTCAACGATACCCCATACGAGGGGATATGCTAAAAGAAAAACGGGACGAACGGACTGGACGATCTTCCTTGTCGGACTACGGAACCCCAAAAACATAGTCTATTATAGCATGGTTGAATTTACTTTACATAAGTATTTGGAAATGAAACAGCTGAATTTAGAACCTTCTCCTTTTCTTAAGTCGGTTAATTA
This sequence comes from Eutolmus rufibarbis, assembly GCA_963920795.1. Taxonomy (NCBI): domain Eukaryota; kingdom Metazoa; phylum Arthropoda; class Insecta; order Diptera; family Asilidae; genus Eutolmus; species Eutolmus rufibarbis. Next base: position 37,865,808 of record OY987206.1, on the reverse strand, counting down.
AATTACGTATTCCAAAGTTTGAAGAATACGTTTGAATTTAAAAAACGCATGTAAAGTAAGGTTCTTAATTCAATTACTCGAGTATTCAAAGATGATTATGAGTATAGGAGTTTTGAACACCTAAATATTCGATTACTTGAGTAAAGGAGCAGTTAATGTACCCATAAGTAAAAAAATAGCGTCCGGCATAAACCATAAGAATGAGGCTAATTTCGTTTATTACGCATTTTCTAGACACTTATGGGTTTAAAAATCTTCCAAGAAGGCAAGAAATAAGGAATAAATAATGCTCAAGAACTAACGTATTTGAATACTCTCACGCTCTAATACTCGAATACTATTTAATGGAGTACTTCAAATACTTAATTATCCGAGTTATTCTTAGAGTCCCTAGTAAAAGGCTTATTTTCCCTATATAATGTAGGACATAATTTCAGCAACAAATGTTCGTAAAATAGAGCAGCCGGATAAGTAATTAAATTAAGATTGATTATTGTTTCCCAACATAGGTAAATTAAAATGATGGTACATTGCATATATGATAAAATCGCAAGGTCAAGACATTTTTGTATTATAATTAAAAAACGTTTCCTTCATTATAATATATTTTAAACCTGACAGGCAGTTTGAAAATACAAAGTTTTATAATATTTGCTATAATTATCTCACGTATCTCACGTTGAACTCATATAAATTATGGAGGCGACTATTTTCACCTTAAAACGTGAAACCAGAAACCAGAAACCAGAAAAAATAAATTCACAGTAAAAGGAAAATTTTTATTTAGTAGGCATTTTGTAAAAGGAAAATCTTTAGTTAGTAGGCATTTTGTAAAAGGAAAATCTTTAGTTAATAGGCATTTTGTAATTTGAATGAATTTATTTTTTCTGGTTTCTGGTTTCTGGTTTCACGTTTTTTAAGGTGAAAATAGTCACTCTCATAAATTATATAGAAATCAACAAAATTTTAATTTTCAAATCTAAGAATTAATCGAATAAATGATATTATTCTCAGAATTTATAATACATTGTGTATTATATAAAAGCTCAAAAATTAAGCTCTGTAATATTCGGGTAGAAAATCTAAGTTCAACAATCAAAGGCATAGGCAGTTTAACCTTTCATTTATAGCCTTAAGTTACATTTAAAAAAAAAAAAATCAATTTAGCGTCATTAAAGCAAGATTAGGGTTAGGGCGTTAGGCGTTGATATTTATCTCGAACTGATTATAGCTAATAGTGGTTTTAACAACTAAGATATTCTGTGGCATACGTATAAAAAGCTTTCATATAAAGATAACGGAAAAGTTTCAATATTATAATACTTTAGCGGTTTTGTTAATGTCTAACGGAAGTCTTAACGGCTTGGCACTGTAGGGTGATTATCCGTGTATGAAAAAGAACTTTTATACATTAAAATGTAAGCTTTATTTTATACTCTGGATGTTGCAATAACTTCAACGTAAAAGGTATTCCAAAAAGCACATTGACTGTTGGCATAGATGAGCTTTCTGCACTTTTTAGTCGTCGATTTAAATTCAACAAAACGCCAAAGCTCTCGGTGTAATAAAGGTTCGAAGTACACTATTCCCCGCGTTTCGCTTAGCTGTAACTCCTATTGACAGCAATTTGTCATAATCTCTAGCGACTCTAAAGCAATTAAAACTAAAGCCCGAGTGTGACCCAAATTCGTGCAGAAAGGAAGCGAAACCCACTGGCGCGGCGTCGACATGCTCAAAATGCGGCAGAGGCGCAACACCGCGCCACCGGACCAACAGTGCGCCGCGGGGGTTCGGGGTACCTCAGGGTACGCAAGTACGCACCTCATTATTTCCTCGGCCGATGCCTGGCTCACCGGACGAACGGGCTGCGGCGTGGCGCGGTGAGGCGGGCATAGGCCGATTGACCCACAGCCAGGCGGAGTGCTCTCTCGTTGAAAATATATAGCCCTGCAGAAAAAAACTAACAAGCAGTGTGAAAAAAATGGCACAGAAAGAACCGGGCAAAGAATAAAAAGACCTGAAGTGGGTAAACAGAGGAAGAGAGCTTAAAATAAGCAGCGCCCCAGCAGCGGTGGAGTGGAGTGGAGGGGTGGCTGCTGCTTTTGCCTGAATAGATTTACTACGACGTCGCTGACGGGAGTCGTTGGGAGTTGGGGCAGACGACCGCGCCAGTAGCGAAACTGACCTATTCCAACATTTAACCTATTTTCGCCGAGGCTCGCGCACACTGGCATGCAGTGCAGGTTGTGCGGTGTGAGTGGCCGTCAGTTGTACGAGGTGTGCGGATGTAACGGCTACATGACGGTAGTGTGGCTGTAGCTGCATGCTCGCTATAGTGTCTGGCTTTCATTAGTTCCGAAGCAATTTGCAATTCAACAAAAGCTCCAAGAAGTGGGCACTTCCATAGCCCTCCGGGACAAGCTTAAACATTTGGACCGTGATCCAATATCCGGCTGATATGGGGGGAGGACCGCACTTCACCTCGGCCCGCACACCACACCGCCTCAGAACGAACAGAGACAGAACGCGGAAGACTGTCCTCAGACGAGCCGAAGTCCCCCCAGAGGTTGTTTGCGTAAAAAGATGCATAAATCGAGCAAGAGGTCGCCGTGCTCTCCTCAATCAGTCGGTCAAGCATCTTATTTTTATTCACCACACGGGCGTTTGTCGTGTGTAGGTGAGCTGCACTTTATCTTTTCGACTCGGGGATGGTATGGTGGTGGAGGCTCAGGTTTTTATTTGGCTCCACCACCATCACCACTCCTCATAATGTCCACATGGTAGCTGCAGTGGCAATGTTCGGAAAGCTCCACTTTTGCTGCCGCTTTGAATTTTTTCCCGCCAAAGTAGGGAGTAGGTAGTGCAGCGCACCGTGTGGTGAGTAAGCCGTGCCGAGGCCCGAGAGCAACTGGCATATTGCATTGCAGTGCAGTGTGCATTCTGATTTTTGTGAGGCTTAAAGGCGCTTTACTTAGCACTCGAATGCAGGGGTGGGGGTGGAGCGGCTCTTTTATGAGGGTTGATTGTGTGGAGGTTGCCGGCACAGTTTTCTAATGAGCAAAATATATACCATGCCTTTGAATGTGTCTGTGCTGTGTGAATGACACTGGGGTGATTGACGTTTTGGCACAGATTTTTCCGCCTGATTAATGCCGGTTCTCAATTTGTTCTTTCTTCAGGCATTTTTCGCGTGCACAACCGCACACTAGTCGCTCTCACATGGTTCGATCGCTTCGGCGGGTCTTCTAGATCTTTTCGCAACCACTCGAGTCTCGCACAATATTCGCAAATTAAGCGAACAAGGCGAGTTCCGTAGAAGAAAAAAATATGCCAAAAACCGGTTAACGCCAGAGTCGAGGCACTCGCATTACAGAAAATATACAGAGAGCCTCGGCAGCCTCAAGATTCATTCATGACACAAGTTTAGAAGCTGCTGCAGCGCAATTACTGCCTGTTTCCTCGCTTGTTTACAACTTGAGTGCACTACGAAAGACCTGCCAGACACTGGGTGGCTGCACGGCGTGCACCATAATGCGGTTTTCACGCACGCGGCGATTTTATAATAAGTATGCAAGGTGATTCAGACCGTTATGGAATAACTTTCTAATGCTTTTGAAGGAGAGCAGTGGTGCTGTGCTCGCTTAAAGAGCAAAAGTCATGAGAGTTTTGCGCCGCATCACACCTCAGTCATACCTGGCCGCGGTTTCGTGGCCTATTCTCGGCTTCTAGGAAGTGCACTGCATTATCCTCGATGCTTGGCACGGCAATCTTTTATGGTTTCGTCCAATGGGCTAAAATTTTAAATTACTATGTAGATCATAAGGGAATGAAGCTCATTAAGATGAATTGCAGCATAATTTCGGCATATATTTGTTTGTTTCTGAAGAATAATACAAAAAGTAAAATAGGTAAATTTAAGTTACTACTATCAATTTAGATCTTAATACTTGAAGAAGACACGAAAATCAAAACTGATTGACTATGATTTTCTAGCATGCGATCTCAACAACCACCTTATAAATACCTTTTGGAAAAAAATTTAGAAATAAAAACCTCCCATTTTTAATTTTCAAAATTTGACCCCGACAAGCAAACCCTATAATATGATCGTATATACTTTTTCAGGTATGTGTTATTGGATTTGATCTGAGCCCTTTCTCATCTGATCTCATCTCATCTGATGAAATAGGTCTGGCTACATTTGTAAATTAATTCAATTCTCGGATAGTTAAGTCAGGTTTAGAGCTTTTTGCTCGAAAATAACACTAATAATAACAATTGCCTAATCCGGCACGGATCGTTTAGGGCGTTACATTCCTGATCTGTTTCAAGGAAAGCCTGACCCGTCCCTGATTCTAACCCTAAGAAAATGCTAGTCGGGGAATTTAAAATCTGCGATTCCCACACATGTATGTACGTATTTTTCTGAGATTTAAGGGGTTTGATGCAGACATTTTATAAGTTGTTCACTGAATTCGAAACCATCGACCTAAAATCGTACAAATCGCAGAAAAAAAATCGCCCTTTATAAAACAAATCGTATGCATTAAAAACAGAAAATCCATCAATTCTAAAATTATCAGACTAAAGATAGGAAAAAGCCAAACATTCGTCATAATCTTTCTACAAAGGTTCCTCTGTGCCAGTTTTGGTACGGAAGCCAAATTATGTTTGCAGCATAATTATCTGCTGAATTAGTGCGTAGTGTTTCTCGAATTTAACGATTTCACTTCATTGCATTGGTGACCAACGAAAGAGCACATCAATTTCCATAATTTAGCTTTTGTTTTGATTCTATGTTCTTTAAATCCAGAAAAAATAATATAAGGTTTAGTAGGTATAAATATAATTCCGCCCTTCGAATTAACGTTGCGTGCATGTTTAAATCGTTCCTTATCTTAGCTTGCATTAAAGTGAAATTCTTTGTCCGCGGTTTATGAAAAGAGTATTTACAAAATTGAGGTAACAATTAAAATTTTAATTGAAATACTTTTTAAAATAAATATTTGTAACAATACAAAATAGAGTCAGATGAATGGTCTGAGAAAAAAAGATATTTATATGTGCATGATTTGCACGAGCCTCGATTTACTAATTATAGTCCAGAAAATAAAGTCATAAAAAGGGCTAAACTTGAAAAAATTTCATACTAACTGAATTTTTGTGGAGACCTTTATTTTGATGTCCTTTAATTTGAACTGATGTTTTCTTTTAGGGAGTGAATAGGGTGTGAATTCCAGTTTTCCATAAATATCTCGAACTTTATCAATTTTTCGAGGAAATTAGTTATGAGTTATTGATTCTACGAAAGTGAAACGACTTTTTTTTGTTTAGTTTCATAAACTACAATATTTCTCATAACTATTTTTCTTGAAAAATAAAACACTCATCGGTTTTCACAAAAATTCAATTTAAAATCAAAATTTTTATTTTCTGGACTATAATGAGTCTGCCAATAAAGGCATATGTAAGTTAATTAAATTAATAACTGGTTAAAATTAAAATTTATAATTGTTGCCTAACAATTTCTCGAACAAAAAGGCTATAATTTCAAAAATATTGATGTCATACTCTGGTGTGATTCACTGAGTAACATACCCCAAAATTTTAATCTAAAGAAAAATTAATTTTGAGAAAATTAAGGTTAAAGTTTTGAGTATTCTATCGAAGGCTTTGTAGGGCATTTAAAATTCTACCTTTAGAGTATAAAAATCAATCTTTTTGAGAGAAATCCTTTTAATATTGCAGGAATTCTATGAAGGTCGTCTAATAAGCCAGTGATTGTGGAAAAACAAAGCTCAATTTATTTTTCGACCTATGCAGTTTCCTGTTAGTGCTGCCATATAGAAATTTGTTTACGGAGTATTCGAAATCGGATAAGTATGTGCTTCTCGGCTGACTTATCAAACAATCCTTGTCCCTAACGCGCAATTATTCGTTAGATGAGTTTTGTTTGTTTGTTGAACTTGGTTCATGGCGTATATTTTGCTAAACAAAAGATAAGTTCTATAACACCTGGATGACACCCCTTCTTTGTGCATATGTACTTACCTAAATTTTTAAATACATAATAAATAATCCAACGCGAAAAGCGATTTCTATTCTATTTTTATGCTATTTTCTTTAAAAATACACGAAATTTGAAGAAAACTTCCAAGAAATGCCATTGGCTAGTCTACATAAAAGTTATGTGATTAGAGGTAGGTGCATTTCTCGTACGGGAGCAGCGAGCATGTTTCACTATCACAAGTTGGACAAATAATTTCCGATTCTCAATGGGGTTACGATTTATTGTGGCCAACTGATAAGCACTATCTGTCCGGAGGGGGAGGCCTTCACGCTTCTGAGTGCCATGTTTGTGGTCACCGCATATCGTGGCCGTTTATGTGGAGCATAGCGTTCTGGACGAGGAGGGGGTGGAGCTTTCAATGATATATGCGTAACTTGAATGAATTACGAAAATGAAGTCATTCTCCAATGAATCGATTAAAAAAAAAAAAACTGTTGAATATGCGTGAAAGAGCGTTATTTAAACTTGCAAATCTAAAACTTTCATATTCCAATCTCCAGTATTTTAGAAACAGAGATAGACAAAATTTACTAAATCATACAGTTCTTTTCGTATTTAAATCTTAACATTACCAATATAAAACAAAATACATATTTAAAAAATAAGTGTTTTTGAAAATTAGGTAACAATACAATAATTAGATACATATGTACTTCAGAATTAACGTTTAAATTACAACTAATTCTCTTTTTACACGATTTTGGTTTAACACGAGTTAAAAAGAAAAAAAAATGCTCTTTTTACACGAATTGTTTTGTTTTAACACGATTTTCAATACTAGAGAAGATAATACAGAAATAATTTCACAAGATGATGAACAAAATAATTCTAGTGATAGCAGTGATATTGTAGTCTTACGCAAACGTATGCGGTTATTGTCAGAAAGTGACAATGTATAAAATTTTATTATCTTTATATTATTTTTACTTTTTTCATATTAATGAAATTCAGATATTATTTTCTTTTTTTCAAAGTATAATTTATTTTTGATAATATATTTAATGACTTAAAATGTGTAAGCACGAAATAAATTCTTAAGTGAACTGTAACAAAAATTTTTTAATATTGTTTATTGTTCTTTTCAGTTGCTTTTTCAGGTCTGGAAAAAATCTACTATTTTTCCATTTAGCCAATGTCTTTTTTAACACGAATTTTTTTCACACAAAGTTTTTTTACACGAACTTTTTGGGAATGTATCTATCGTGTAAAAAGAGAATTAGGTGTACTCAATCCCTTCGGGAAATTCATTATTTATGATTTATAAGGAGATCTTTTATAGAAAAGAAACACAAACTCATCCCATATGAATTTTAACATTTTCCTGAACACTTTCTTATTCTCTGCTCTAAGCTCTCGTAAATCTAAAATATAGTTTGTCGAGAAAAGCATAATTGTCGTCAAAATTCGCATATTGCTTATGCCTAAAAGTTGAGATACAAGTACCTACTTTCTGTTTCCGTAGGATGAAAAGTAAAGAGGTAATAGAAAGGTTTTTCCTCAGAGTTGAACATAGATTAAACATCTTTCGAAACACTGCTCGAGCTATTAGACATAAATAATATTTCTCAACACAGGCTGTAAATTAAAAAAAAAAGTGAATAGTAAGACAATGATATATGTGGCAGTATTTAGAAGGTATAACATATTTAAAAACTATGTAAGTATAGAAGGAATACATGAGAAACCATACGGAGATTACCTATTAACATAAAACGTTAATGTCACCGTCTCCATTTTATGTGTAACTGTTAATTAACTGGAAATTCTTTTTAAACAATAGTATTTTTAACGGAGTAAGTACTTCGTAAATTTCGCTATTTATAAGTTCCGTAAAAACTGTAAATAATTAACGAGGTTTTCCGTATTTTGGAGACTGTTGAAGTTTTCTTTGTTTGATTATTAAACATTTTCAGCTTTTAATTTATTTATATCCGTAGATTTAAGTATGTTTAACGATGTTTTCGAAAACGACGTTGAGTAGCTTTTATGAAAAGTTTTTATGTGTATTAAAACTTTTGTGTAATGTTAATAATATAATAGTATAAAATAAAGACAATACATGTAGTACAATAATATCTTGAAAAAATACCTTCTTAGTAATTTCTACAATTACAAGACAATTTTATAAAAAATTAGTCTGCGTTTTTTATAAGGTGTCAGGTCTAAAATTTAATTTTTTAAAATTTGTTTTCTATATTCATTATTCTTTCGTTTGTATCTAAAGCATATTACCCTCCTACAAAATTATAGTTTTTATGCTAACTATCCAGAAATGTAGTCTGAATATGTTAAATTTATTTGTAATTTAAATTCATATTTCGATTGCATTTCAAATATTATTAATTCAGTTTGAAGTAGATTTTTCGTGGGACAACCGAGGTTTACTCCTGGCATTAAACTTTGTCTTATTAACTAAATGTAAATGTGTCTGAATAAGATAGATGCTAATTGTATTCGTTTAATAAATAGTAAACGAGAACAGTGAAAATTTTGATTTTTAAACAATGTGTCAGGGAAAGGTAGGTGTTTCTTTTCACAGAAATATGTATGTCGTTATAAATTTTGTCTAAACTCAATTCAAAATGTGATTTCAAAATTAAATATTATATACAGTTCTTAATTTTACAATGCACCACCAGATACAATATCAGTTTCAACACAGGTGGCGAACTATTTAATACTTAAGTCGTTAAATAGTTTTCAGTTTTGCTTGAAGAAAGGTGAAGATTTAATCATCCTGGTTGGGCGGAAATGAAACATTTTAATTACCAGAGATTTGGACTTTCCGGAAAAAGTATCCCTTATTTGATAGTTTTCCTTTTCTTTCAGGATTTAGTACCAAGATTTTTTGGTATACGCTTTTATAAATCACCCAGGAACTTTCCTTATTCAATAGGCTTTCTTTCCATTGATCGCTTTAGGTTTTCTCCGCATTCATTAAAAAATTATTAGTCTTTAAATTAAAACAATGGTTTTGTTTTTCAAGAAGAAGGACTACATGTTTTAAAATCAATAACCAACTTAATCAGTTTCATCTTTATCAAAAAAATGCAGTGAATGTTGAAGTAATGTTGACAGAATTCAATTTGTAGATTATTCGGATAAATTCCTCAATTATCTTAATAACAAAAATTTAATTTAGCTGGAAAAGATTAAGGACGTAAGTTAAGTCATCTTAGAGTGTATAAGAAAAATTGCATCATTCCGCTCATTTAGTTTTGACGGGATAATTGCCGTATTAGACAATTCAAACTATTTTTTTTTAGTACGAGGATACTTAAAATATCATTTTCAGTAAGGAAACTAGGAAGCCATATTCTACGATTGTTTCTAAGATTTTTTCAATCGGTTACTACACTGATTTATTGAAATATAAAAATATTATAAAGTACGACAAATATATTTTATAGTTATAGGCTAAAAAACTACTTTTGACTGTATTTTCACATCGAAAATTGTATGTGATAAATATTTTACTACGAAAACTTAAGTGAAGTAAAAATAAAATTTTAACACCCAACTAAAGAAATAGTTTTATATTTATAATTAGAAAATATAATAGGAATATTCCGGTTATTGTTTTTTATTAGAAAATTATGTAGACATTCAAAATTATTTCGTGTTTCTGATGAATATGACCTGTAATATTTTAGAGTTTTCATATATCAGTTTTCATAAAAACTAAAACAACATCGCTCTCGTAAATTTTACCATTTCGAAGTTAATACTTTTCCAAATTTGTGATAGCTGCTGAATTTTTCATGCACTAATTAAAGCCAATTGAACACAAATATGAGATAAAATCAAAAAAATATATTTTTGGCACACACATAAAAGAATTGCCAATAGCTATGATGATTGTAAATGCCAAATTAGAAAAGCCAATTATCAAGTAAAAAACGAAAAATAAAAGAAAAAGACAAAATAAACGTCAATGCAAAAAAATAAAAATATTTAAAGAAAAAAAATTTTGAAATTTTGGTTACCTATAGATGTCATTTCTTTTATAAATTTTGTTCCTTTCTGCTATAAACAACAAAATTTTCTGGAAAAATTTTGAATGATCTTCTTGTTCTTCGTAAAATTAAAGGTGCCGATCTTTTTGTTTTATTCAAAAATAGAAAAGCCTTTTCTCTTCCCCTATTTTTGAATGTATGCCATTTTTGTCTAGCGAAGGAATTCGAAAAATAATATAGTTGAACTAAACTAAATACAATACAAATTCAAAATAGACTTGCAGAACATCCATTTATGGTAATGAAACAGTTTAACAATAGTAGCAATAATCCTCATCCGAATTCCTGCTTTATTTTCTTTAAGACTTAAACACTGTCCTAGCCGTCGAGTGTGCCAATCACTTTTATGTCTTTCACACCAAAACTACTTTCTTGCACTACCAAAATTACTCTTTTCTTTTGATTAAAATACTTTTTATAAAAAATATTCAAAACGATACTAACGGCATGTGGAAATACGCGGAAGTTTTCTATGAAATTTCTTTTCACATTTTTTCAGTAAAGTTTTATTAAGTGGAGACGTGATAATTTTCGGTGTTGGCAAATCTGTGGACACTGTTGCTGCTGTTGGTATTTCCGTTGATGCTGCTGACGATGAACCATCGACTGCACTATAACTCATTGAAAAATTGTTTTGATTTTATATACTTTAATCACTTTAATTTATAGTAAAAAACTGTTTAGTTTTCAAGTCACATTTTCCGGGATTTCAACCTTAAACCACTTGAGATCTTCCATTTCGATCGTTTTTAATGTTCACTACGCTGTTCATACAGTTCGGACGGATTATTTGTGTTTTTTTAAATACAATTCTCAAAATATTTAAGCACCACATTTAGACGTTTTTCTGTCGCGGTGCTGTCTTGATAAATGCAATTTTAATGACGATCTGTAGTACCCCAGACAATTGCGAAGTCCTTGACACTAAAAAGGCATTTGATAATACGATAATACTTGACATTCACAATTAGAAATAGCCGCCCCGCGCGCAATCGGATAGACGCAAAAATGTGCACAATTTAATAATAAAACAGGAAACTGTTTTCGAACTTAGCCAACAGGGCGCAGAAAATGAGTTGTAGAAACGCGCGAAAAATTTCTTTATATTCACCACACAGCACAGGGGTATTGGGGACTTAGCGGTGGTGAAAACGCACTTTTAACTATTTAACTATTATTTTATTTTAAATTTAAGTTCAACAACGAACAAGGAAGCAGTCCGCCTCGCGAGATATTCCGTGCACTTCGCGCTTCTGATGGCTACAAAAAACCGCGCTTATTTCAGTTGCTCGCTTATGTGTCGGTTCACAGTCGTCTCCGTCTATTTGTTGCACATGCGGAAGTGTTATTAAAAGTGCGTTTATCATGCGCACTTGGCTCACTCACTCTGATTCACGCTCATTTCGAAGTCAACGCGAAAAACAATAAAGTTTATAAGAGAGAAATACGGAATTTATTATTTATTTTTATAGTGTAGAAGCAGGAAATGCCGCAATTCTTTTAATTTTTGATTATATCGTTTATATTGTTTTTATAATGTTTTAAAACACATTACAACTAGAGCCCTTCCACAATTTTAAATATACACTTAAACTTTAGACCTCCACAAATAAATGCTATTTAAGTTTTTAAGCCTTTCTCAGTTTCAGTTAAATTAATAAATACTTCTCTCGAGGTCAATAACACTTTTAAAAAATTACTAAAAACGTTTTCCATATCGACGAGATTCATTTTTAACCATAAAATCTCACTTTTTCACCACAATTATAAACCGTCTGTTAAAACACTTTTAAAAATGTTAATAAATGCAACTTTTATTATAAATGCTTTGGTTTATGGTTTGAAACGTATTTCATCCACTTAAAACACAATAAAACACTTTTATTTTAAGTTGTTCTTTTCCACATTTTAATATTAAGGATGCTTTCCAAACGATAAATTCCTTTAGGATATAACATCCTTGAAGTGATGGACATTTTTATTATAATATTATAATTTTTTAATTTTCAAAATTAACTCAGGAAGTCTTGCACAGTCTTTTTGAGAAACATTTTATTAAATCCACAAAATGTGTATGAGATCTACGATTCAGCCTTATACAGTCTTTAAAACACTTTATTTAATATATTTTCTTTTCGTAATATATATATTTTTTATAAGTCCTCGGAAAAGTCCAGGGCAGTGTAAGTTCGAAAAAAAAAACAAAAATTTCTTTCCCCCGTAAAAAAAGGACTTTATATATTTTTTCTCAAAAAATATTTTCCAAAATATATCGTATTTTTGCAACGAAATAATCCCGGAAGAAATATATTCGTTTTCACTTTCAATTTCCGGTGAGAAGAAGTCGTTACATTTCCTCGTTAAAATCTCGAATGTGACTAAAGCCGCGACTACACCGTCCGATCAAAAGTTTGTCTATGATTCGAAGAAGAAGAAAATTTTCCCCGAATAAAACACACATACACTTCGCAACGCCTCTTTTTTTTTCCTGTCTAAAAAAAAGCTCAGAAAAATAAAACGAAAAAAAATATTTTGTTTAATCTCCAAAAGAAAAATGTTATTTTTTTAGGTGCTCAGATAGTGCCGAATAAAATGAACGAGAGTGAACCGCGCGTACGTGCGTACATTCGAACGGAACAAAGTGAAATGAAAGGAGTACCTATGGTAGAGAGAAGAAAGCACAACCCAAACAGCCGAAATTATAAAAAAGTTTTTTGCATCTATAGAGGAGTATCGGAACACAAAAGCTAAAAAAAAGACGATCGAAACACCACTCCTTGGGAGTCGGCGGCGGCCACAGACAGAGCGGCAAGAGCGCCGCAACACACCACACCAGGGCCCGAGAGCCAGCCCCAGCGGAGCACCGCGCGAACCCGTCAGCCAGCGCCAGGCCAGCACAGCCCGACAGCCAGCCACACCGACCAGACCACGGCTAGAGCTCACCACCAGCTAGCTCCACTATCGTGCAGAAGAAGACAACAACCACCACAACGGTCGTGGAGCCCTTTCCCAGGTTAATAATTTTATTTTTTCACCACATCGATATTCACCACACAGTCTTTAAAAGCCTCGTAGTTTTCGAATATCCTAAGAGGGCGCTGCACGCACTTCTCGTAGACACAATAAACCTAAAGAAACTAATCAGTAAAATTTCAAAGATAAATTTTCAAATTTACAAAAGAAATATCTTTATCAGAAAAACATCTAACGCAAACGCAAACCGCGCGACATTTTCAGCCCTCTGATCGTGCCCTGATAAAGTGCCGATTTCTTCTACAATCGCTTGAAAGTTAACCGTCTTACGAATGAAACGAAACGAGGAAGAAGAGCGCGCGCAAGCCTCGCATAGTCTTTAATCAAGCGGCGGCGTTGACGCACAGGCGGCCCAGCAATGTTCCGTGCCGCACACAACGTGCCTGAAACTCATACTCCACTATGCTCAGCGACAGTTTTCTCTACGGAAAAAGTCCACTTTGACATAGAATTTTTCGAATGAAGAAGACAAAAAACCAACAAACATCAAAAATGAAGTTCCAAAAAGCTTTCGAGGTAAGAGCTAAAGAGCGAGCTTTTCTACTAAAAATCCTCTCACTTTTCTTTTGGCTGCGACCAGAAGAGATTTTAATGTATGTACATAGTTCGAACCCCCAATCTGAAACATAAGTTCCTTTTCCTGCATTTGCTTGTATTTCTGGCCACATTTAATTGTTTGCGGTGAACCGCTACGCCTTTGTGCGAAAAGTGCAGGGCATAACAATCAGACACTGCACTGCTTTTTCCCAGCGATATTGGTCACTTCACCTAATTCGACAGGTGATTGATTTAAATACCAAATCATAAATTTTATGTGGGAATTTCTATTAATCAACCCTTATACCCCAAACTAGCCCCTATTCATCACCCTTACAAATTTCACCATATTCACCACCTTTGTTAAATGTTACCTTTCAAAACTTCTTAGAACTCAACACATGTGCCAAAAATTTACCCCGATTAAACCCACCCTATTCTCCACATAGGTTTAAACTATCCCAATTTCACCACAAAAACACCTAAATATCTTCCGCGCTGTAATCATTTCACTTACTGGCGGAGGCGCACTGCATGTACCAACAGAAAGTTTATTATGTTTCTGTTCACCTCTTTTTCCAATGCGTGCGCTTCAATTTACCACCTTAGCACATAGCCAACATGACCGCGTTAAACAGGTAATAATCCGCAAATAACGGCGACTATGTTTAAGACTCAAGAAAACATAATAACAAAACTAACAAAAGATCATAACCTCCGCCAAGCTGTTGGGCATCGTGGGGTTCAAACCAGAAAATTAAGAGAGACCCCAAGTAAAATTTTATTTCCAGGTAGAAGAAGAGAAAAATTACACTGTCCAACTAAAGCTAGAAGAAGTCGTTGTGGTGGTGTGTGGGTGGGGGAGCGTCTTGTGGTCAATGATTATAGTTTTTTTTTTTTTTTTTGTTCCCAGTAAATTTCATTTTCCGTGGTCGACGGCGCGGCTTTTATTAATTTTCTCTGTTTTCTGCAGCGCTCTTGTTCTTGTCTCGGGAGCTAAAGAACTTTCACTCATGCGCGCTCGGCTTAAGAATGTGAGCACAATGAATCGTGAGAAATTTTACTTAATGGCTTCTTTTCATTCCGTAGAAAGTAAGAGTGCTGGAGGAAAAGTAATGGATTGAAATTACTTTCTTGACGAGGAGTCAAGTTATTAATTACCGAATAGAGGTTAAATTTACAGGCGCGTGCAGGGGAAAGATTTACTTTAATGTTTAACCTTGAAGCATTTTTAAGAATTTGATAATATAATAACTTTATATTTACTTTTTGGGGATTGATAACTTTATAACGGATATAACTGCGATATTTCTAGTAATTGATAAAATTAATCAAAAAGATTTTAGGGCTGTATGTAGTAAATCTAACTAAGGTCCAAAATATAATAGGTCTAACCCAACCCTACTTAAGCTTAAGACTTAGAATTAGAACGTAAAACAAGGCCAGACAACACGTTTTTGCTCATTTTTCATCAATTTGATTTGTTTGCATAAATATGTCTTACTAATTCAAAACCGACTAAAGTACCACTGAAGTGCTAAACCAAATTTAACGACATTTTGAAAATAGTTCATGATGTTTCCTTGTTTTTCATTGTTTTAAAATTAAGAATTGAGATTTTATAGTTCCTAGTTTACAAATTATGAGTAACAGAGATAAGCCCGTAGGGCTTGGTTTAGGGTTAAGGTTCATTTCAAGTTTAGTTCAATAAATTCACTATAACACTAATTATTACACTATGTACTTATGTATGTAATAACAAATTGAAGAATTAAAATACTGAAATGCATATGTAAACAAGTATAATTTTTACTGATTCTCTTCATGAAAGCAAAAGTTTTCTTTAATGTCTTGGAAACAGACAGAAATAATGAGGACGATAACTTAAATAAATTGGTTTTGTTTGGAAAATGGCAAGGCAAAAACTGCCATATAAAAATTATAAATTGTTACTCCAACTCTAAATAGGCATCATACTAAAATCAATTTTCAAACTGTTGGAGTAATTAATTTTTGTTTTTGTAAAGATACGTCAAAGATTTGAAAATTCCATACATTCTGGAAATATTTCGACTTTGAGGAACAAACCACAATGAAATTATAATATTTGAACCGGTGTTTAAGATAGGCCCAAAAATATTTTGTTTTTTTAAAGTTGTTGTAATTTTAATTTTATACTATGTATAATTTAGAACAATCACGCAATATAAACACTTATTTATTTTTTATTTCTTACAATCAACTAACAAGGAAACCATCCGAAATATCGAGATGTCGTATTTTTGCTTTTTTAGTGGTTAAATATTTCTAAAAATACGTGTCCTTCAGATTTCGATGAAGAATAATATATTAAAAGAAGAATAGAATCGGAGAGAAACATGCCGGACGGTTTTCTTCCATTAGCTAATTTGTTTGCTGAAAGTTGTTTAGTATAAAAAAGTACAATAGCTGCTGCACCATACAATTTAGCAATAACTAGCTTGGCGTATTAATAAATTTTTAAACATAGTTAAAGGAGCCTGAACAACGTAATGTGGTCTCAAAATGGACAAAAGATTGTAAGTAAAATTTTTACGTGAAACGATGTTATAATCGTAAACACTATTATTGTTAATATCCTACCAACAAATTAGAACGGCCGAGAAATCCATTCCGAAATTAGAAGTAAGATTATCGCAAATACCGGAAGACAACCCGCCATTAAAGCTTAAAATAAAAATATATGAAATTTCATTTTTTAATGAATAGGTACTATTTCGAGCGCCACTATTTCTATTTTATAGCATTAAAAGCTATCAAAATAAATACTTGATTGGAGAAAACAAGTATATTATTTAGTTATAGTCAACTGAAAAAGTCTATTATTTTGTCACTTACTACGTTTTTTGATTTAGAAGTCAATATATTTTTTTTTTCATCAAAATTTTTATCAAAACTTTCCTTAATAATATTCGAGTAGTGAAAAAATAGTGAAAGTTTGGTGTTACAGAGAATAGAGCGGCTGTTATAAATGTTTCGGTATGTTCGTAACTATAAATAGGTTAGTAAAATACGTATGTAAAGCTGCACATAAAGCCTTAGATGCGATATAGGAATAATTCGATATATGTAAGTGCAAGGTCGAAGAAAGGTGTACGTGACGCCACGAAGCGAGATTTTGCTTCGCATCCTTCTAGATATGCCCGAGTGCTTCAACAGCGCAATAACTCCACATCCTTGTGAAGCTCTTCCACTTGAAAAGTGAAGCAACTCCGGCATATGGACGTGTCCAATTTGCGGACAGGGCGTATGAATTTTGAGCATTTGAATAATTTGCGGAATGCAATTGGATTTTGTTAAGCACGCACACATGCGACCAGAAAAATACGGGAAGGAAGTAAGTTGGCCTAGAGAGCGTCTCTACATATTCCTTGGATTACCGTAACTGCAAGGACGTTTGCTAGTATTTGTCCGTTATTGATACAGTTGGAATCCATAATGCAACGTAAATGCACAAGGAAGCTTTCAAGGGGCACATGAGCTTCCTGGTGTCGACATCCTCTAGGATATTTTTTCACTCTCAAGGCCACCTACTCAAGGAGCTTTCGAATTTTCGTCCTGCGATAATGGGAAAGGTCTAAATTGCGCACTTTTTGAATTTTTAAACAACAGTCAAACTGTCTAAAGTGAGCAATAAAATTCGAAATCACGAGGTTTTCTGGGAAATTTGAATTGAGACTTCAGTAGAAGAAGTATTGGGAGCTATAAAAATAGGATTGACTAGAGGAAGCGCGTACAGGGTACGTAAATATCACTAAAAAATGCACCAATTTTTACATTGAAACAATAAAATAAGACACTAAAATGAGAGAAACATTTTCAATTGGGTTCGTTCAAACCTATGGACCCGTAAAAATCTCAAAATGAATAATGAAACCATAAATTAAACGGATGAGTGACGAAATGAATATGAAAATGCATCTAACTAGGGTGTTAAATTTTCCTTTTCTGTTTGTCTTTTAATAATATTTTACGTACCCGACCACACTGGAGGGCCAGGCATATTTGGATCTGAAGTCACTTTTGACGAAATGTTGAATTTATTTGCTCGTCCTGTCGGCGTTACTAAATAAAAAAAAAAACAAATTCTCACCCTGCACCACCTCGTCTTTGTTTTCTTCCAATATCTTCTTCCTGCTCTTCTTTGTGTGATTTTGTTGTCGTTGTGATCTTTAAAGATGTATTTGATGATGTTGTTGAACTTTTAAAGGTGAGGTCACATATTTTATCGCTTTATTGCGTGACAAACGTCTCAAAATTATAGGTTTTTTGTAAGTAAAATTGAGGAAGGCAAAATATTTGTACGTAATGTAGAATTTTGTAAACCTTTTATTTTTATTCGAGAACATCAACTGTTGGAGGTGTGGTGAGGGTGAAAACATGAAAGCGAATAACTAAAGAACACTTTCTTCAAAAAAAAGGCCAAATTATGGCCGGAGATTGTATGGTCGACTGGCTGCTGCCGAACTATAAGCGACCAACATCAATATATACAACAACAGATAGACAATGAAGCAATATAAGGACACAAACACTTAACAAATACCTTAGATATACAACTGTGCAACCTTTGTTTTGACCAATCATTTGTAATTTTTGTAACATTTGGTATTTGCCAAACTATCACACAATATAGAACTGCTGCCAACTTCACTAAACCGTATGAGGTCTGGTTATATCCTTTTAACAGTTTCAGACCTGATGTGCCACAAGGTTCCGCATTATTCCAGGCCCTAGTTTTTTATTGACCGAAGATCACTATAGACTTTCGATTTTCAACAAGTCCTCAGACTGGCAGTTACTTTTGTAGATCGGTCGGACATAATGTGTCTTCTTACAAAATGTTTTTAAAATTTTCCCCCGAATTTAATTAACCACTCCGTGCACTACACACCTTTGGAAAAACAAAATTCACATTTTCAGCCTGGGGGAGGAAGAGTCAAAGTTCGACTGATTTATAATTCTCGATCTCTACCAGCTCCATTCGGAGGTGCTCAGTAGTGCTCAGTTTTGCTCGCGATACTAGTTTCGATCTTTTCGAATTTTAGATATTTTTTTTTTTTCAAAATAAAAACAAAAAATTAAAAAACAGCAATTCGCGCTCCCTACTCTCGCCGTTTCCTGTCCTCCCTCTTCTTTTATTTCTTATTTATTTATTTTTTCTTACAAGAAAAGGTTAATTCTAGCGCTTAATAAAGTCCGTTGTGAGCAATGAACGGATTGGTTGCTGTGTAGTATACTGTGTGATAGGACCCGTAGAGAGTCTGCCATACCATATAATCTTGGGATTTTTGGTCGGTTTTCGTTGAGCTTTTCCCCCCATTTGGCTCCGTCACATGGACACACCGTCGAATGAACGAAAAACACCACATCGGCGAAAGTTGCACACCACGCCAAACTCCAAACAGGCAACGGCCGCACATGCACAATAAAAATGCACTCTGGGGAGTTATACATTAAAACTCACCACACCGACATAGTGCAGTGTGTGCCGTTACAAAAAGCTCAGCGGTGCGAACCGAACACAGCCAACCGGTGCATTTCTACACGGCTCCACCGCTGCTTTTTACGTCACAACATTATGCTGCCGCGAAAATGAATTCCTGTTTTTGCTGTTCCACAATCCACACCTACATTTAACGGTTGCTAGTATTAAGCTCTGTGATTGACTGCCACACGGCACAGGGTGTGCACTGTGGCTACACTCCAAAAATTTGAGTGTAGTGTGCCGCGTGAAGAGCGGGGGAACGTACGTGTGACCCAGAAATGAATTTCCACCAATACACCCGACCGCCAAAAAACTTGATAAATATGCGCTAATAGCACGCAAAATGCATACAGGGTACTCCCCGGTCGGTGCAGGCGGGGGACGCCGTGTGGCTGGTGCCTTAATGGTATGTTTGCTCGATTTTAATGATGTGCACGCCGCGGCTCGCTGTGTGCAGTGGCAATCCATGAATGGGAGCTTTTCGAGCCGACTCGGCTCTCGGCTTTAAGGAAATTTTTGCTTGAAAAATTTAAGCGTGGTTTTGCACAGCAGCTTCACTTCTGGGGCCTGGGTTAGCTTCGTTTTCGTCGTCGTTGTCGTTTCCATTGCTATCGCTTTTTTTGCCTGCCTCTTTCGCTTTATTTTCGTGGGAACTTACGACATGACCCAGTGAACTTTTAAAGGTGAAACGTCATATTTTTCACCGAGAGGGAGAACTATTGAAAGAATCCATCGGCTCTGGCTGGGGCGGGTTAGTCTCGATGGTATCTGCAGATTTGATTCCGATATTAGGAATAATTAAATTTAATATTACTTGGGTAGACCTAAACGCCACAAACCGTGGTCCAGGTAACTTTAGAAAAAATACGTTAGAAATTTGTAAATCCAACAACAAGAGATATGCAAAGAAACTAGCAATTTTAGTCATTTTACATCTACACGTTCAAACATTCTGGAGTACTCCTTAACATGACCACGCCAAATATCAAAAATAGCTCTATATTTTTATAGTCATTAAAATACACCCATCCCTCCATTTGCACGGTACTTTATTTATACGATTTCATTTACATACATGATTTTCCTAAATATGTATATGAGATTTGTTTTTAAAAAAAGCTGGTAATAATGAACATTTTGGTCGCATACATAATTACAGATTTCATTACCAAGTCTCGCCGATGAAATTGTCCCTAATTTATCAACCATCAAACCAGAATTGCCTCAAGTACTATCAAGTGATGAAAACAACATCATACCAATCAGTCAATAGTTAATATATGTACATATGAAAGCGATGACAGCAATTAAACTTTTGGTTAAATTGTTTGAATATTTTATATTTCTTGTATCTATAAAATGGGTTGCATACTTCTTTATATATTTGTCATTTTATTTTATGTTTTTCAAAGCATTTTGCATTGAAAAAAAAATTACTGAATTATCCACATTTAGTTTGTTTTCAATTTGAAAGGTTTATAACGTATAAAAAAAAAATCATTGATTTGGTATTATAATTTGTACGCTTTTCTGAAGAACCGATTTTTAGTAGGATATATTATTTTACTTACATTTCCTCTTATGAGAGTACAGCAAGTTTTATTTCATTTAAATCAATGTTAAAGTCTTACGACTTTCGTACGGCGAATCGCAAACCTATTAGGTACTACATGAAAGATAATGCAAATTGAAACGTTAAACTTTTTTGCGTCAAGTAAAGTCTGCTTGTAAGTGCCTTAAAGAAAGGATACAAAATCCGGCAATCACCTTTTAAAAGAAACCCTGACTTCAAATATGTTTGAAGTACATGGTGATCTTGAAATGTGTACTTTAGTCCCACGTCTAACGAATTCTTTGTTAGTATAATCGAAATGATTAGTAAATGTTAATTTGATGTCGAAAATTATAGCTTCCTTGATTTCGTTTACAGTACTAGAAAAAATGGATGGATATGGAGATATGCAACTTCTGCTAATAATAGTTCTCAATTTTAATCAAAATCGATTTTAAAAATACCATATTTATTTCGAAATAATATTTAAGAATAAGTAATTATTCTGCTCAGCACATTAAAAGCATAAATATAATTTTGTCGCAATAAGCAGTTATTAGAATAGGTTAAAGATCTTAACGTGCGTCGTTGGCGGTAATTAAAATATTCGAGTATTTTGCCACACATTTAAAGTCATTTAAAAATAAAACGAACTATTGTGCCATATTGTGTTATAAATTCAGTCATTTTCTATATGAATTATGTTGAATTAAATGGTTGTTTTGACTTGAGTATCATTTAATCTACTTCAGTTGAATCGTGTTCATGAATAGGCTTCCTGATCTTGTAAGAACCTCAGTCGATAAAGCATTTCTAATTTTACTATTACCTATACTTTTAAATTTTTTTGTACTCAAGTAAGATAATATCTAAGTACTTGACTAATGAAAATGAGAATCGAATTTATTCATAAATTTAAATAACAATGCTTCATGAGAAATCCAAAGACTTTTTGATAGAAACACTGAATCTGCTTGCATTCTGTTCTCCAATAAATATGAAAAGCTACATAGTTGTTATAAGTGGAAGATTCGAAATCAAAGAAGTGACAACATTTTTACCCTAATTAGAGGCTTTCTTCACTTATCGTGGGATTTTAGAAAAATCATAATAATCCTCAACTTGTTTTGCAGAACTATCCTTTTAAATTCTAAAAATTGTATCTATGATTGCGCAAATAGAATTGTGTCGATAATATTAGAGGTTAAAGAAATGTATGATTAATTGCCCAATAATTACATATGTAAAACTTCATTTATTTTTGTTTGTCTTGCGTGTAATATTTAATTACATATTTCGTACATGGCTAATTTGTAAAAAAACAAAGATATTAAAGTCCACACGCAATTCTTCGAAAAGCTTCAATAATCTAACGATTGATCTGTAGTTGCTTGCGTGATTTTTTTTACTCCTTTTACAGATAAATAAAAGCAGAAGCGTTTGACAAAGACATTCAAAACAGCGCTGAATTATGCTGAAATATATGTATGTTAAATTCTATACTTCGATTTTATTGAAATCTGAGATGATTGATTATGATTTAATAAATGTATTTCCTATTGTATTATATAAAGACATTTTATGCGTATGTACAAAAAGATTTGCTGTTTTATACATTCATAAAGTAGATTGATGAACCGGTTTCGATATTAAAACCACTCGAATTGTTAACATATTCTTTTCTTTTTCCTGCTCAAATTGTCCACATGAACTTTCTCTGGATCTTGCAGGTATGGCGGAAGTAATGGAAATAAGCCCCAACGTCTGTAAAATACTCAAATTGCAAAACAACCGCCCACAAGCCGCTAGTCGCCCAGTTAACTCAAATATCTTTGAAGACATCACAGAAATCCAATTAAGCCCCAGTTCCTGCTCCCAACACCCACGGCGGCCATCAGGCAGCCTGACTTGCTCCGAACAAAGAAGAAGAGCAAGAACAGACCCACCTTTGGCTGGGGCCCCGGCAAAATTTGTGGGAAACGCGGAGCTCCCCAGAGCCCCAAACGACGCTCGAGACGTTCATTTCCTCGCGCTTATCGCCATTCGCATCGCATCTCGAACGAAAGGAAAAGTGATACGTCGGCGGCTTCCTGCAGCGACACGTCACGTCCACTTGTCATGCTCGGGTCCGCTGGAAGACATCATCTGCGCGGATTGCGAGATTTCGCGAGTCACTCGAGCATGCGCAGCAGCTGGAAAAGAAAGTTTAATCCACTGATTTGGACTGCGGCGGACGCAACGGGGGGAAAATGGAAATGCACCGCCAGGCGCCGAAGCTCACGTGTGCGCTTACGTTCGAAAAAGTGCTCCGCAGGCTTCGGACGCGGCCCGGTTGCATGCGGCGGCGGCGACGTAACAAATCGCTCGCAGTCAAGAGGCATTTCTTCCTCTTCCTTAAAAATCCAAGCGCAGAATTTGTGCTGCGCTGCGATTCGAACTCACGCCCGGCGCACTCGAGGGGAACGCTTTCTTCCTGGTCACCTGCAAACGGTGGCAAGGTGTAATCATGCCAAGCGCCCCACACTGCGGCGCGCTGCAAATTGCATGCCATTCCCGTTAGTTTTTGGATTCCGTACTCAAACATGGAACCTAATAACTTCGTCACGTCATATTTGGCGTCTGTCAACGCATCGGTCTCGACAGTTTTAGATCTATTATGCATCACATTTCGTAAGTAAATCCTTTATATGGATAATGTTAATTAATATGAATTAAAGAAAATTACCAAGTTTAGAAGTTTAACCAGAAGTTAAACCAGGTTTGTGCTAGGCCTGACCTTAGCTTAGGTCATGCTTGAGCCTTGGTTGAACTATGTTAACGTCAGAAATGAGTTAGACGTATGACAAACTTGAGCTAAGCTTAATCTTTGATTTATAATAAATCACACTGAAGTAAAACTTATGCTAAGATTGAGGTAAGCTCATGACGGATTTAAGCCAGACTTAAGCCTAATTTGAAGTTTGAGCTCAACTTTACTACTTTTCCGACTGAAATTTGATGTTACTACATATCACCATCATTTACCATGTGAATCTAACCATAGGCTTGAGCGGATTACTTTTTTAAAGTTCCACTTTTTTCTTTTCAACTTTTAGTTATCGTGAGAGGAAGAAAATTCTATAGACAAACACATCAGTAAGATCAGTTACTTCGTTTGAAATTATAGATATTATAACTACTATTTCTGTTTACCATAGGCAGCCCGAACTTTTTGTCCTATTCTTATTGAAAGTTTGTAAGCCTTAAGAAAAAAAAAATTGTTTTTCTTTTAATTAGACCAAATGCTTACCTTATACAAAGAGATTCCAACGCTGCAAAAGAAATGCTCGCGTCATTACACAAATCGCCTGAAAAATAAAAGAAAACAGCTAAATTAATTTTCTGCAGTATACTTTACGAATGATGTTGAATTATTTGTCCTTTAAACTAGTTACATTTTATTATACCTTCTACTACTTAAAATCAAGGAAATACATCAATACTTCTGTTCAGTAATTAATGTCAGTAGATTTCAATCGTTGTACATCTGGCGAATATAAGTAATACGAGTATTGCCCTTATTTCGAAGTGATTTCTTCTGTGGTCGATTAAAGCTCCTTTTCGACCCATTTACAGTCTTTATTACCAGAAGTCTAGAGAACACCCGGAACGTAATAATTTCCGCGTGTAGACGTTTAAGTTCCAAGATCGCTCATTCCGATAAATCCAACGCGTGAAATAATTCCATGAGCAGAACTCGTACAACGTCCAAAGATCTTCAAGCATTTGGTAGGCGAGCGTCCCAACGGTCATTTTTCGTGCGAAATCATGCTGTGTAATATGTCGAACGATCGCAGCTATGCGAAAGATTAGGCAAAAAGCCTCGGACAACTTGAGAGGAGTTTCGTCAGAAAATTGCACTTTGACGACGGCAATGGTTGGGGGGGGGGGGGGAAATAAAAGAAATAAATATAAAAAAGTGAAAAATAGCCGTCCAGCGGTTACACGAACAATTGGCGAGACTTGCATTTCTCAGCATTAAAAAAGGTTTAAAGTCATGGCTACGTTTATTGCTGGCGTCGCTGCGATCGCCGCACGAGAGCGCTCAATTCGCTGATTTATGCTGATTGGCGGGCGGGTGCAGCGACGGCGCGGTGCACCGGCACTGGCACGGGTTCTAATACGGTTATCATGCGCTAGAAGTTAGCGCGATTCTCAAGGTGTACAACATTCGATACTGCTGCTCAGACATGATCATCACCGCTGGCACTCTCAGGATCGACGATCTGGCGCATTGTGGGTCGCCTTGGGTGTTTCCATTGTATGCACCGCTCTATGACACCCCGAGTGCACCGATTGCGTCATCAAACGATCGGCTTAAGCCATTTTAAGGCTTAAGCCGAGCCCGGACAATTTGTCGCATTTCGACTGATGTCAACACTTGGACTTGACGGCATTGATAACCACCTGCAACTGGCCGCCCGCCCCAGAACAAAATGCAGAAAAACGGGAAAGAACCGCACCAAGAACCTCTGAAAGTCGACAACAATGCCACCCGCCACCACAGCTGCCATTGCTACTGGGGCATTGATGGTGGAGCTTTTTTTTTGCAATTTCCTTGGACTTGGACGATTTTCAAGAAAATTGTCGTTTTCACTGGACCGCGTGAGATCAAGCTGGCGAGCCTAACGGCCTATGATATGCAAATTTCATCGGTATGGTAGTCGATGACAAGCAAGGCCATCTGACGACGGTAGTGGCAAGTACAAGGATATAACAAAACTTGTCCGCCATTTTCCTGAATCAGGGCGCTCCACGGCTGCGCTCTGTTTTTGCACCTGGAAAATGAGGAAGCGATCTATTTTTTTTTCTTCTCATACTCACAAGGAATGCACATGCACTACAGTAAATAACGGTAAACGCAATTACTGCGAACATCAATTTTACACCTGGCAAGGTAGTGCACCAGAAGCTTACGCGGAGGACGACAGGGAGCAGGGGGGGAGGCGCGAACGAACTTTTCTGTGTTTTATTGCACGCATTACCAAGGAACGCATATTTGATGTGAAGGTCTTTATGTAAATGCCGTTAATTCAGTTAAATAGCTGAGTTAGATGTGTTTTCCAGTAATTGATGTCACTGTTCGGGAAGTGGCTTGTTTTGGCCAAGGATAACTGTTCTAATGTAGGCAACAAAGTTGCCGAACTGCTCTCGGGGGAGTTTCTTGGTTTGTTTGTTGCACGCTTGAGCTTCTACGCATTGCTTGCTTTAACGCATACCTGATCGGTTGAATCATGAGCCTTGATCGCCACGTCATACTCAATTTTCAAGTAGATAATGTAGCAACATCAGTTTGTAATGATTTTCATGTTACAATACAGAAATGTAAAATTACAATTTCAGCCTTTAAACGATTAGCAACTAAGTAAAAAATAAAATTAACCTGTAGAATTATCGTTCTGGTCACCAAGGTTAAAAACTCAAATGTCCATGTAATTTTTAAGTTCTGATCTCTACGTCCGTAGTCAGGTGGTCTATCGAGCCATTCTAAATATCGTATGAAACTGGCACAGTGGTTTCTTGTTTAAGAGGGTATTACATATTAAGAGTATCATCAATTTTATACTAGAAAAAACAGCTTCTTTATACATTAAACGCGTTTTTCTCAAATCACTATTTTGTGGACGGTTATCACGATTGGAGGAAAGCGGTTAAAGATATTGGCCTGAAATTTTCAGGGAATTCTAAGATTATCTCTTACCTTCTATGAGGATTGCCAAAATTCTGAATTTTTACAACTTAAACAACTTCACAAAGATTAAATAAGAGTATAAATTAGGTAAGTAGGATAAGTTGGATAAATACGATAGAGTACCCTCTTAAAATATTGTGAATTTCTCAAAAACTATAAATCCTACATAGAACAATGTCCATTGAAATCCACAGGAATTTCTTATTTTTTCCAGTATAAAGTGTATCCTATATGTTGACCGATTTCATAAGCTACCAGCATACCAAGTTTCACGCGTAATAAGTGTAAATTACAAAATTTGCTGTTTAAGCTTCCATATCGATAATAATGTCCATCTCAATTATAATTAAAAAATAAAGATTTTAAGTTTAGAAAATAATAACACTATAGATTTACGTACATACAAAAACATTCTGTTATACTAAAGACGAATTACATGCAAATATTTTCAAAAATAAATAGAGTATTACGAAGGTATTACACACCTAATTCTAAGATTCTGTATCTAGTAATAAAATAAATACTATCTAATAAATAATTTTGTTTGCTGATTTAAATTTTCAAACAAATTAGCAGAAGTTTGGGGCGTTATTTTTATGAAAAATAAAAGTTTCTTCAGAACATCTATCTAAATTAATTACTGTAAAGCTTATTCAACATGATAGAAAAATCATAAGAATTGAAAACTACAATGGTCTAAGATAATTCTAAATACCATATATCGTATACAATTTCTTGGTTACGATATTTGATGCATATCTATAAAATAAAAACAAAAAGTAGTATAGTATTATAGAAGTGCTATTCATAAAGTTGTAACAAAACGGTCAAAGATTCAAACGTAACTAGTGAACCCATTTGTTACAAATTGTATTTGTGATACTGTTTGTAATGAAAGTAAAAGTTGTGAGTCTAACTTTTTGTTGAGTGCCCTAATTTTTAAAATGTTGAGAAAGTAAATCGTAAGTTGTTCTTATTAATCAAGCACTTCTTTAACTTACATCAAAACAACTCTTAGAATTATTCAACACGGAAGCCTCAAACAAACAGTGTAATATCGGGAATCGATTACCCAATCTTCGCCAAATCCAAGAAAATCTATCTCAGGCAATTTCCATCGTTGTAAGATTTCATCGTCAAACAGCATCGTCGACTGTTGCATAAAATGTGCAACAAACTTGAACATAACCTCAAATTGTATAATGCTGTAATAAATGTCGGGGCTGCACACTTCTGCAGCGGTTCATGCTGCGTCGACGTCGTCGTGCAAAATTTTATTAGCTAATAGTGAAACAAGGAAATGCAGCGATTCAAGCAAAAATTCTCTTTTTCTCTGACAGCTGCTGTGTATCTCAGATTCCGTCGTTTCGTTTCCCAGCCGCCGCGAGGCGATCTTTCGATTCGCTGGCGTCTTATCCGCGCGCCGCACCACCGCCAAGGAGGTGAACCTAAGCTTGAGAATAAAATTTGCCGTCAAGGCAGCAAAGAGGCGGCATGAAAACGTAACGAAATGGCCGTTGCACGGTGACGACTACGGCCGGGTCGGTGTACGGCGACGGCGACGGCAGCGGCGCGGCGGGCAGTAGCGGCAGCGCCGACACCGACTCCGGCCTCAAACTCGGGTAGTCGGGATCGGGGCTACAACTTTCATTTTCGCTTCCAACAATTTTTCATGTGCGCGTACACGTTTTTGACTGTCTTACTTTCGTTTTGTTTGTCTGTTTTGCGCCGTGTGGTCCGTTGTTAGTCTAACCACGATCGCGATCGAAGCAGTGGACGCGGGGGTTGCAGGGGGCTCCGCGAAGATATTTGCCACGGTTGTACTTGGCTTATGAAACGGCGCGCATATTTGCCAAGATCGACCGAGCGAGGGGCACGATCTTCACATTACACCACCATTCCTCCGGAGCCGTAGATGCTGATCGCGATGCTTCGGCGGTGATTTTGTCTTCATTTTCTTCGGGGACTCTTTTTCTACCTTTTGCCATATCTCTCGGCGGCTACGATCACCTGGTTGGCGGTGGCCGTTTTTGGTTCTTCGCCGCTTCTAGCAACGGTATTCGTTGTACAATGGCCCGGAGGGGTGATCACAAAGCCGCGATCTTTTATTGAGGAAGACAGTTAGGAAAATGGTTTGCGGTGAAAGTTGTGTAATTGCACAGTTACTCTCCTTCTGCAAACGCCAGCACTCTCGATCGGCGCGGCGGCCCAATGGAGTTTCGCTTTTTTGCCAGCGATTTCCGCTTAAAGAGGTTCGGACAATTTCTTGATTACCACTGACGGCGATGGCTTAGTGCTCTGTTATGCAACGATCGTTGCTTTTTTCGCGCATCATAATAACTTTTACATTAATGAAGCATGTTAGCTAACCGCCGAGCTGTCGGCCGCCTGAGATTGGAGCCCTGCGGCTCCTGGAGTTCCTATGTTACTACCACTTTCAGCAACAGTCCCGCGCTGCGCCACTCTTTCCACGGACTAAACTATTTTGAACATAACGAGCACTGACAAATTGTAATTATCGTTTTATGGCAGTTAATTTAGAATTATGTTATCAAACCACTTCAGGTGGTGTGTTGAAATGTGCTTAAGCACGTTTAGCTGCATAACTTTTGAATAATGTATAATACTAACTAAATACTACAATTTTCCTAAAATCCGAAACGAACATTTTGATATTTCATGTAATTTCTTTAGCACATTGAAGTCGATAGTCAACTTCACGTAGCATGATCAGGAACTGGTTTATACTTAACCCTTAGCTGGTACATAGGGGTTAGATTGACCTCAGCTTCGGAATTCCCATTTGAGTACCTTACATTTTTTACCATTTTTCAATTTCTTTTTCGTATGTTAATATTGGATATTTCTTAAATTTCCTTTGTCGTAAATATTTTTGGAATAAAAAAAATCACTATATTATGGCCTACAGCAAACATTTTCGTGGCTAGGGTCACGCGGATCCCAAAGTGCCAGCTATGCGATTCTGCGGAAGTGTGCCAACTAAGTGTTAAATACTCGCTAGCCAATTCATATTTGTTGTGATACAATACAAAATTGACTTAAACGTTATCTTTAATAAATATTATAGCTTTTACGAAGTATTATTCATAAAAATATAAACATTTTAGAATCCAAACGTGTAAAATAGTACTCAAAATAATACCAGCATGTCTCAGCACGATTGATTTAGAATTTTATAATATTAGCAGTTGACGTTGTTTAAAAATGCAATATGTCTTAACTTTGGAAGAATTATGGATTCAAATTTTCCATTTTAAAGCTTATAAAAACACATGTACATATATGTATGTGCGATTGGTCCATACTCATACAATAAAGAATGAAATTGAAATAGAAATATATATTTTATGATTTTTTGTTAATAGTTTTTTACACTCCAACAATCTTTCAAAATCTATTTGAAATTAAGGAATTGGTTTTCCAAGTCTTCTACTTTTTTTAAAGACGCGATGGAAATACAAAATTCTTATATTTAAGGAGTAATGTCACACTAGAATTTTCTAAAATGAATTTCTTTGTTTTCGTTTAAATAATATTTGTTATTTTTAATAATAATTGCCCAAAATTCCCTTTTTTGAGCCGCTAGAGTGGTATTATCCCTTAAAGGGTAAAGTGCAAACTTGGCTGTCCACTTGTTATTTTTGGAGAATTGCAGCAATCGTCATTTAACAGTCGAATGTTGTTGAAACGTTCCAAAAAAAAAAAATATAGAACATATATTATAAAAGTACGGCAAACAAACACAGAATTTGTATTTTTTGTCCATCCAAGCAACGCCGAATGTTAAAATACATATACAACCACTGCAATAAGGCTATTTTTGGAGAGTATACTTTTAACATCTGGCAAGAGTGCAAACGTATACCACTTTTCTAATTTTTAATGGAAATATTATAATTCTTTTCTTAAGTTACGCGAATTTGTTTGAAATAAATAAAGGAAATATTGAACTATGCTTTGTTTTTAATTCGTAGTCTATGAATCGAATGACTAGTTACAGAGTAACACTGATTTAAATTTAGTTATCTAGGGTTATATTTCACATATCAGTTTAGCATTTAAAAGTATAAGAATTTTTCTTTAATTTGTTAGTAATATCATAAATATAGAAGGAATAGTATAAAACAAAATAATGCAGAAAATACTGTAGTCGCTTCACTACAGGGACCATTTTTTTAAAATATTATATGTAGTTAGTATATTTTGAAGCTGTTCGTGTCATGAAAATTATGTATAAAAAATGTCGTATTGGAATGATCGTTACAGAGGGGTTCGATTGTATATGAATGAAATGGAGAAAGTTTAAATAAGCTACCATAAATTTATGGCTATTAACTTTCACTTACTTATAGGGTCTTAATGGGTCTTTTTAATCGACCTTTAGATGTGCTATGTTTGCTGTCTTTTGTTAGAAAAAGAAAACAAACACCTGTCTAAATCACTTCATTCTATCATACTGAAATTTTCGAGTCGACTAAATCAGTTCCTCTCAAAAGGTATGTTTCGCAAGTTTTGACGGTGTATCATTATTAAGCCCTTGTGAGGACCGCATCAATTTAACGAAATTACTAAAGTTATGGCTCAAACGACCTCTCCGGCCCGTTGAACTTCTCCAGCTCCCGTACAATTTGAATGGGTGCGCTCGGAACCCTGCAGGCTGGTGGGGCGCTCGGACGGAAGTTACATGGCTTTCACAGCGGCCATCGCTCAAGCTGGAAGCTGTCCAAGAAGCAGAGAAAACCAACAAAGGGCCCCATTCTTCGACCGAAGCTAACGACATTTGGGAGGTCATCCGCGCCCAAAAACCCAGAGGTGGAGACCACGCAACAGCGAATTGCATCAGTTCGAAAACGGCGGCATCTTGGGCTGCCCGTCCCTCAAAATGAGATGCCCTTGGACCTACAAAATGCAGCCCTGGAGGTGAACGAACTCGCCCGATTTATGTGTGAAAGCTCCCAGTGCTCCGGTGCTCCGGTGCTGCTGGGACCTGGGGCTGCCCAAAAAAGCTTCCCGCCACCACACACAATCTGGGTGCTGCAGATGCTCTGTCGTCATCGCCATTCGTTTTCAAGTGTGCGCCCCCCTCGAGAAAAACTAATGTCATTGCCAAAATTTACCCACACACCGCCGCGTTGACTCCATAAATCAGAGCTTCCTCCATCCCCCGGGATTACACAGCCCCCTTGGAGCTCTGGGGCCGCTTTATCAAGGGGGAATCGTTGAAAAACAAACAGCGGAAAAAAAAATATCGAAAATTTAGGTCTCCCCAGCTGATAATGTTTTATGGCGTTAGCTTTTAACCAGGAAAATGTTCCAAAACACATCGCTCCGCTTTGTTAGAGGCCTCCTCACCACAGAATTTAGGCACTAATTTTCGTTTGGGTTTTGGAGCCCCGCAGATAAACGCACCTTTGCATTTCTTCTGCGCTCTCAGCCGCGAAGAAATTATTTCTGCTCGACGAGTAGAGCCGTGTGGTGCAACCACCCACGGAAATAGTCGCGGACGTTTTGAAATTCCCCGCTTCAAGCCCCGAGGGGGACGGGGGACGATTCGAGATGACTTCACTCGGCCGCGTAAAAAACAAATTTTTCTAATCTTCGCCAGGCTGGCTGCTTTTATAGGTCAGCCTAGCGCAGAGTTAATTTGTCACTTTCAATGCGTTCCAGAAAATGCTAAACAGAAAAATTTTTAGTCATATGGATCAAGAACGTGAATGATCCTATTTCGTGGAATAGCTCCCCTTTAGCATTTAGAAAGAAAAAAATATATATTTTTTGTTGAAAAAAAACAACCAACATTTTAAGAAATTTTTCATTTCTTCCCGACATCCGATCTATTTTTTCGGCTGTCATACCGTCAAATCTTCGAATTGGGGACACGCATCTTTTTTTAGGTGCGGCCCCCCATCTAAGCAGCCTCGTTCCTTTCTCAGAACTTTTGTAATAAAAATTTTGTAGCTTTTTCCTGTGGCGGCACTCGTGAAATGCGTGCTAGAAAAATGTGTTAAGTGCCTCCGAGCAGATTTCTTTTGGAGGTTGCATAATTATCAGTTGTGAGTTGACCTAATGATTTAGGGGCTGCCGCCACATCGCGTTGGCGGCGCGAAAGGGGGCTAAGG
This sequence comes from Eutolmus rufibarbis, assembly GCA_963920795.1. NCBI lineage: Eukaryota > Metazoa > Arthropoda > Insecta > Diptera > Asilidae > Eutolmus > Eutolmus rufibarbis. The sequence goes on along the minus strand of OY987206.1, from coordinate 37,833,202 downwards.
TTGCGATATCCCTGGACTGATATCAATGCGAAGGTCTATTTATACGCGGATTTTATGATCGGCAATGTGCTTCCCCCGGGCACACTTGCATTGCGACCAGATGGAGGGGTACTCTCTTTTGGGGTCATAACTTTTGTTCAAGTAAATTAATTTGACTATTAGAGAATCGTTAAAAGGCTTAAGTTTCAGAGATTTTATGACTTGTCCCATAAGATGGGATATTAAAACCGCTGAGAGAATACACATACATTTAAATTTCAAAATGACTTTTATTTTATATAGAAAGAAGAACTCGATTTTCACATATGTATATAAGTACATATATACATTTATGATAAAATCATAGGAACTATCGTTATAAAATCGAAGCAGAGCTATTTTTTTAATGCTTCCATCCGAATGGGTTTTCAACTCCTGCAAGATTGCACAATTATAGTAAATTTTCTTCACCACTATATGTATTTTAATTTTACCTTTTTGATACTGAGAATAATTTTTCAGAGATTGCGACCTCAAACCAATATTTAGAATGTTGTCTCAAATGTCGTTTTCCTTTAAAGAACAGATTGCTCCAGCTAACTGAAGAATTAAATTCATATAAAATACTTTTAGAAACGAACGTTTTGTCCTGCAAATTCGGTAAAACCAAAAATATTACAGTGTATGTACAATTGATCACTTTCGGACACTTGTTCAACTTCGTCAGAATTTTCGTTACTTGTAGGCACCAATGCCCTATTTTTATTTTTTAATTTCAAAATTCTTTATTGGTACAAATTTTAACAAGAAATATATTTTAATTGATATTATAATAATGCTTAATTTAAAATTAACTTTGTCGAATGGCTTATTTTAACGTATTTTAGATTTGTTGTAATTACTATGTAATTGATTTTACAATGATCTACAACGATTCTCAAAAACTTTACGATAAACAACTTGCACTTTTGAAAATTACAATGCGATTTTTCACAATGCAACAATGGAATTTAGTTGTGGTTGTCAAAAACCTCAATTTTGTTAAAGAAACAATTTTAAATACATCTCTTCCCCTTAATTATTGACCTGCATAGCTCAGGACTTATAAGAAAGATCGCATTGTCCTTCAAAAGACTGTTTTAGTACTGCGCAAGATAAGACTGATTTATTTATTTTTATAAATTTAAACGCTACATTTACCTGCGAGAATTCTTTTGATTTAAATTAATTACCTTTCTAACGTAACTTGGTATACCTACACTAGTTTTATTTTTATTTTCATTTCTTTAAATTATAATTAGATCACTTTAACCATGCTTATAAATTATTTTAAATGTAAATTAAAAGGAGATTTACAGATCTTCCCTTGAAAACCCCATGTTTCAAATTTCAAAGTAAAACTTTGATTGACTAAATTCAATAAACGTTTTGTTCTTATGTTCACACATATTTTCAAATGTTTTTTTAGATTCTCAGAACGGAAGTATTTCTCATTGCCAACTAACACGGACATATTTTCAAAGCAAGGTGAAGACTTTCTGCGAAGTCTATTAAAATATAATAATCTTTAAAGTGTTAAAATGAATTTTTACCTATGTATGTACGTAAATCTTCAACGTTCGGCGATCACCTCCCCCCTAAAATCAATCGCTCACCCTGAAAATCGCAATCGAAAATTTGGAAGAGGTGAAGTTATAAGTTCTTTCATGTTTTTTTTTTGTTTTTTTAAAATAATGATTTTAGGCAAATTTCAAAGAAAAAGTACCTATTTTGTAGAGTTCTTTCGAAAAATCAACTCTTCAAAATTCAAAAATCAATTTTTTCAGGAAGGGGCAAGAGATGATCAAATATATTTTATTAACCGACATGTTATATGTTTTGTAATAAGAACAAAGACAAATAATATTGTGAATATTATATAATACGTAATAAGTAAGGGAAATTTGTGCCATTTTAGGCGCAATCTACGAGCTTATTTGCATTGAATTTATACATCTACTTTACTATCCCTGCATCCTATAAAAGTGAGATGTTCGAGGATGAAAGTAGGACTAAAATTACAAGCTGTTGGCAGTTTGAGTTCAATAAAACAGTTTTTAGAAGTTTAATTTAATTTGGAACAATGATTGTTACGGCCGGTTGCGAAACCATTTTACTTACCAGGTATTGCACCCGGTATTTGTGAAAAAATGCCAACTAAATTAATTCTTAAGCAATCGACTGTTGAAATCAAATATCAAGCAGCATTTCGCTGGACGATGGACAGCTGACTTCCGGGTTTTCTAGGCAGTCAGTTAGTCCATCGAATCCGTTAATTAAATCTCCATTTAACTCAAATCTGGGGGCATTAGTGATGGATCATTAAGTTCGCTCAGTTTACGATGGAAAACGAAACAGCCAGAGAAAACTCGGCAATTGCAGGCTTCCTCGTATGACATAACCAAATCGCTGCGAGTTCTTTTCGTCGTCTCTGGGTGCATGGAAAACCCCAAAAAGGCGTCCACGAGCGCCCCACATGACCGGCGATTTATCAGCCTGCCCTGGCGGGGGCTCTGTGACTGCTATTTTTTTTTTCGCATCTTAGACTTCCGTGTGGAAAGCGGAAATCAAGAACTGAGAAAATTTATAGCTCGCCGCGGCCGTCGTGAAAGCAAAGGGCCCGTTGGAGGTTCATAAGCCACTTCGGTACAAAAGATCCAGCAGCTTCGTACGAAAATCCTAAGCCCGCGTTTGTCCGCCTGTCTGTGAGTAGCGAAAATAATCAGATAGGTAAAATAAAAGCGGAAAATTGTGAAAAAAATTGCAAAAATCAAAAAACGCAATCAAACTGCTCTGCTCATGCAACCGCCGCTGCCAGAAGAAAGTGAAATCGAAAACATAACCTCACTTTGAGAAAGTGAAAGTACAGATTGCCGGTCGGAGGAAGGCGCACGGAGTGGTGCGCGCTGATTGTGCAGTGCGCGACTTCTGGCTCTTCGCCGTTCGCGGGAAAAGGTCCGAGGAGGGGCGGAGGAAAAGGTTGCAGCAATTGCACTGTTAGTGCGCGCCGCCGCTAGATGCACTCGCGGTGATGCAACGCAAGATCAAGTTGTGGTTCGAAAATGCGGAAGAGCCCGAGACTCGGTCGGATCATGCAACAGCAAGAGCAGCAGCAGCGCGTCTGCGCCACTCTGCACTGCAACCGCCGTCGCGTCCTCCCGCCTTTCTTCGAGGCGGTCGCGGGTTTTCTTGTAATCTAATACCACGCGATGCGATCTCTATCGGGCCGGATTTATGTAAGATGTAAGATCTTTGCGCTGTTTACGGTTCCCCCGGAGCAAAATCTGTCCAGTGCAAATGGGAAATGTTAGTGCCCCGGTTTTTCGCTTTCCGCGGCTGGGATAGTGGCGATCGCGGTGTACGCGGCAGTTGCGGCCAATTTGAAATGCCAATTGTGGGGTATACCGCGCTGTGCCAAAATGTCAACCTCTCTTCCCTCTTCCCCCGCAATTGCGAAACGAGTGAACTTCACTTTTATTATTAATTGAAGGCATTTTACAAACCCCAGTCACGTTTCGCTCGAAGCGGAGCGGGCCGAATTTGACTGACTTTCACATCGCGCGCGTTTTACGTAAGCGTCACATTGAACTTTGGATGCGTTCGAGTCTTACTTTCCCCATTCTTCGCGGTTCACGATCCGAACGCTTTTCGGTTTTATTTATTTTTTTTTTTGGGGGTCTCCCCCCGCACCATCGCAGGCGTTATTACTCCCCATTTATTCCAACGTGTGCAGGGAAAAAAATTAAAAAATAAAATAAATTTAAACAAAAAATTTCAATTTCACTGAGACGCAGGTCGACGAACTCGCGATCGCGAATTTTTTTTTATTTTCATTTTTTATTTTGTAGCCTTTCCCTTGACACAATACCCATTGAAATTTGGGTATCAGCTCACCTCCGTTTTAATTTTGACCGTAAAATTATAGTTAAATGCCAGCTGAGAGAGCAGCTCACTTGGGGAAATCATAAATTTCGCGAAATTGTCACCTGGCGACGATTATCGAGATGTGTAATAATGACACAGATCACTGCATCTCGTCAGTTGCCAGCGACAGTCGAAGGTTTCGCAAGGTTTTGTAACGCCGCTCAGTAATGGCGTAGAAGGTTTTTGTTTTTTTCTTCTGTAGCCCAAAATTATATTCACTTGCGATATGGAAAGTTCCAATTGCATAAAGTTTTTGTAATGAAGAAGTAACAGGATTTTTTTCCCGAGAGGTGACCAAAGGTGAGTTATTCGATAGGTTGCGATTCTTGTTTTTTAATTAATATGCAGGAAATTAAACGATTTCTCTAGTTATCTTTAATTATCCTTCATACGTTTGGAGATTTGCAGCCGCTCTTATCAGATTCTTCGTCGAACCGGAAAATTTCACTAAATCCGAAAGGACGGATGCTCTAATAGAACCGATAAATTAAAGCAGAAGGAAAGAAATATTTCGATTTTTCGATTTTTTTTTTTAAGCGTCATTTTCAGAAGTATTTTTGGGGTTTTTTTCTTTCATATAAATAACATTAACTTTACTATCGATAATTTTTATTGTATATTTTCTAAATCAATGTTTATAAAAAAAAAACGGAAAGTGCGAGTAGGACTCGCGCCTCTAGGTTACCGTACAGCTTAGTAAGTAGTTACTTTCTAATTATTTATTAATTTTGAATCATAGAAAAAAACTAAGTTTATCATTATCACGTAATAAGTCTATCACTTTGATTTAAATAAAAAGAATATTCGAAATAGAATTAAAAATTAATAATTTTCGGATTTATTCCTTCACTTTTGACAAATTTAAAATTGTAGGTCACTGGAAACTATTTTGATTTTTCGATTTTTTTTAAGCGTCATTTTCAGAAGTATTTTTGGGGTTTTTTTTCTTTCATATAAATAACATTACCTTTACTATCGATAATTTTTATTGTATATTTTCTAAACCAATGTTTATAAAAAAAAAAAAACGGAAAGTGCGAGTAGGACTCGCGCCTCTAGGTTACCGTACATCTTAGTAAGTAGTTACTTTCTAATTATTTATTAATTTTGAATCATAGAAAAAAACTAAGTTTATCATTATCACGTAATAAGTCTATCACTTTGATTTAAATAAAAAGAATATTCGAAATAGAATTAAAAATTAATAATTTTCGGATTTATTCCTTCACTTTTGACAAATTTAAAATTGTAGGTCACTGGAAACTATTTTGATTTTTCGATTTTTTTTAAGCGTCATTTTCAGAAGTATTTTTGGGGTTTTTTTTCTTTCATATAAATAACATTACCTTTACTATCGATAATTTTTATTGTATATTTTCTAAACCAATGTTTATAAAAAAAAAAAAACGGAAAGTGCGAGTAGGACTCGCGCCTCTAGGTTACCGTACATCTTAGTAAGTAGTTACTTTCTAATTATTTATTAATTTTGAATCATAGAAAAAAACTAAGTTTATCATTATCACGTAATAAGTCTATCACTTTGATTTAAATAAAAAGAATATTCGAAATAGAATTAAAAATTAATAATTTTCGGATTTATTCCTTCACTTTTGACAAATTTAAAATTGTAGGTCACTGGAAACTATTTTGATTTTTCGATTTTTTTTAAGCGTCATTTTCAGAAGTATTTTTGGGGTTTTTTTTCTTTCATATAAATAACATTACCTTTACTATCGATAATTTTTATTGTATATTTTCTAAACCAATGTTTATAAAAAAAAAAAAACGGAAAGTGCGAGTAGGACTCGCGCCTCTAGGTTACCGTACATCTTAGTAAGTAGTTACTTTCTAATTATTTATTAATTTTGAATCATAGAAAAAAACTAAGTTTATCATTATCACGTAATAAGTCTATCACTTTGATTTAAATAAAAAGAATATTCGAAATAGAATTAAAAATTAATAATTTTCGGATTTATTCCTTCACTTTTGACAAATTTAAAATTGTAGGTCACTGGAAACTATTTTGATTTTTCGATTTTTTTTAAGCGTCATTTTCAGAAGTATTTTTGGGGTTTTTTTTCTTTCATATAAATAACATTACCTTTACTATCGATAATTTTTATTGTATATTTTCTAAACCAATGTTTATAAAAAAAAAAAAACGGAAAGTGCGAGTAGGACTCGCGCCTCTAGGTTACCGTACATCTTAGTAAGTAGTTACTTTCTAATTATTTATTAATTTTGAATCATAGAAAAAAACTAAGTTTATCATTATCACGTAATAAGTCTATCACTTTGATTTAAATAAAAAGAATATTCGAAATAGAATTAAAAATTAATAATTTTCGGATTTATTCCTTCACTTTTGACAAATTTAAAATTGTAGGTCACTGGAAACTACCCTACAGGTTTTGATGATCAGTCAGTGAGTGCGACTTTTAGTATGAAACTAGAAAATTATAGGCTATAGTATCTAGTATGTATACGATATTAATTTCAACTTGATACCTCAAGCCGTTTCTGAAAAAAAAGGGCCTTGACACACGAACAGGCAGAGACGGATAACAAAGATATCCTATAAGAGTTCCGTTTTCCATTATGAGGTTCGGAATCCTAATGAAACAAGAAGTAAAAAAAAATGTTTTTCTTCTAAAATAATGTCTTCCAATATGGCGGCACGCGATCCACGAAAATGATGTAACGAAATTTTTGATCTTTTTTAATAGTTTTTAATGATTCTAGATCCACCGGTTTAGGCTGTGCACTGTCCGTCAGTCAGGTCAGTCAGTCAGTGTTCGAGTTTTATTAAATAGATAAGCTATTTATCATTCAATTCAAATATGTCGTTAAAGTTGCCATTTTGAGAATGAAAACAACAACATATGATGACAAATTCGTACATTTTTAACTATGAGGACAAATTCGTACATTTTTACCTGCGGATATTTAATTCAAACTTTCTGGCCTTTCAGTCGATTTTAAACACCCAATAAAATTTATGTATGGTTGCAATATAAAATATAAGTAACAAAAGAGAAGTCTAAAGCGAACATTATTTTATATACTATTTTTAGAGTTTTTGATCTTTGGAAGACGAGTCTAATGTTTTTAAGAAATAGTTTTGTCCAAACTTTTTTATAGCTTCTGATATTTTTAAGGCGATTCTACTTTTTAATCAGGGTTTCTGATCTTTTGAAGGTGATTCTATTTTTGTAAGAAAATTATTGCATCTAGCGCAAATCGAGCATTCAGAGATACTTCATTGAAACCGCCGACAGTATACTTATAGAGGAATCAGCATACCTGCGCGACTACCAGACATATCTAGCCTACCTTTGACCTTAACAATAACAGGTCAATAAAAATGAAGAATTAAAAAAAAGACCAATAAAAAAATAAACTTTTAATAAAAATTAAATTAAAAATTTAAAAGTAAACTTTTAAAATTGAAAATTTAAGAAATCACCGTCACAAAAACTAAACCTTTAAAAATTTTAAATTTAAGAATCTCCTGACATAAAAACTGAAAACTAAACTAATCTTTTAAAAACAGGTGATGAAAGAATATGAAATATGTATGAATGTTATGGGAAATTCAGTTCATTCCATAGTAGACCTACTCACTCACCTTGTCACTGTACGTCAACTAGTAGTCTGGTTGGAAAACGTCCCAACTTTTAAATGACAGTTTTTGCAAACAATATTTTTAACATGGACTACATAGGTAAATTCTATTGTAACATAATGAATTTCATTAAATATACTTATGTTGTTCGCTTAAAGGCCTTTGTATTTTTCTGATTAGTGCCAGTATTTCTTCGGCAAATCTATACAACGACAGGAAAGGTTCATATACGGTCAGAAGAAAGTTTCGCTTTTCTATGTTGAGCCAACTTTATTACTGTCTATTTTCAGGTCTTTCTACAACAAATCGAGTCTGATGATTCTGTTGTTATAGAATTTCTTTGTTCCGGTATATTGGTCTCTGAGACACATGTGCTAACATCTTGGCATTGCCTAATGAAGTAAAACTTGTATTTCCATTTAATTCAGCCGTTAGTATAATATATATACATATATATTTCTTTTTCAGACTCCGTATAAAAACTCCTAGGGAAATTCTAGTTCTTGCAGGAGTGTCTTCGGTTACATATAACAAGGCGTATAAACGGAAAGCAAAACTCATTTTTGTGCACAATATGATAGCATTAGTAGTAGTGTGGCGTAGACTACCAGTTATTTTTAAATCAATAGGAATTTTACCTATATTTCCTCTTGAAAAACAGGACGGTTGTGAAATCTGTTGGCTGAATAGAAACGACCCAAAGGTAAATTATTTGCCATTGATTTCAGCATAATAAGTTCTGAGATCTTTAAGCTAAATTAGCGTAAGCACTTACTGAGCTAACAAATTTATTTACAATTGCACATTCCAAGTGTGTTAATACTAATCTTTTATCTGACACTACTCAACGACATTATTTATAATAAACACTTGCTTCAAACAAGCAAAGTTTACAAAGAGGCAAGGGAATATTTTATTGAAGCAAGAGAAGCAGCTCTTAAAGTTAGAAAGTCCAATTTCTTAACATAATAAAGTAAATTGTTGAAAATGCAAAAGAAATATTTAAGTAAGGACCACCGTGAAAAAGTCAAATTTGTAGAATTTTTTGTAAAGAAGCAAAACTTTATTCAACTATTTATTGAACTAGTTTATTGTCAAATTTTTATAAGTGATACTTCTTAAAATGTCTGTAGATATAGAGCGTCGAAGTCCGTAAAGCATCCTTGCTGGCCGTCCGGATTCCCATGATCGAAAAAACTGACACAAAAAATTCGATCGGTTATCGGCGGGACTTCAGAAAATAAATTTCCATGGAAAGTGACAAGATAGAGGCCATTTGAAAATTTATTATTGAACCAGTAGATTTTGCTGAGTTTTGACGGCGAGTCGAGAAAACGTAATTTCGAGAAAATCGTGTTTAGAGTTTTCGGAATCAGAGAAATCCTTAAAGATATACAGGATGTTCGGATTCTACATAGGAAACGCTATACCAATCAATTTATTGGGGTCCTTGGGGTGTCTTAAGCAAACTTTTATTCTTGAGCCCGCACCTAAAATTACTTCTTCCCCCTTAAAATCAAGTTTCTTAGGAAGCGCGCTCACTTAAATTAAGTCCTTATAAATCCTTGTAAAGACATCTCATTCAGAAGAAGGTAAAAGTACCTTATTTGTTAGGATTCGTTTCCAAATGTAGCAATTATGGGGTTCAAAATCAAAATTTATCGTAATTTCCGTTAAAAAATTTCTAGTCCAAAAAACGAAAATTCGAAAAATTTTGAATTTGAACCCCCATAACTCCTACATTTGGAAACGCATACTAACAAGTGAGTTATCGTTGTAAAGGTAATTTTATCCTCCTTTGAAACATCTGCTCGATGTTCTTATGATATGTATGTAGAGACTTAAGTATAACGCTTTCTACGTAGAATCCGAACACCCTGTATATTCTAGATATTAGGTTGATTTTTTCTTAACTTGGACAATTTAAGCTATTATAAAGAATGATATAAACAATTTTTATATCTCAATAAAACTTAACTGAGTTTCTACAAAAATGTAAGACAAGTGCAAATCTCAGAAGATATTTTCATATCCAAAATATGATGAAAATTTCCGATAAAAAGTCTCATACACATGTAATACTGCATGAAATCTGGACTAAGCTGATGAATGAACACCTCAAAATTGTTTCAAGAAATGTTACGTGTTTTCATAATATGAAATACTTAATTAAATAAAATCAATTTTGTACCCTCTCATGTCTTACATAGGAAAAAGATCTGAAATTCGCTGAATGTGACTGGGCAGATTGTAAAATTAAACCTAAGATCCCAAATGCATTTTGCATAGGTAAGACAGTGTTTTCCTCTTTAGCGTTGACACTATAAAGCATACTTTTCATTCAAGAATCAAGCCAAACACAAACTTCCCAGATCCAAGACCTTGGTACTTCACTGGTTTGTAACGAAAGTTTAGTTAGCCTATGGACCGGAATAAACAGCAGTTTAACTCAAAATCAAATGTTGTTTCACGATATATATGACAGTTACATAGAAGTTATATCTGAAGATGAGAAGTACATTTGGGTATCTAAAGGAGTGCAAAATAAGTTAAATTGGATTAGAATTTTGTTTCTCTGCTCTTTCCGAAATATGGTAAACTTTTTGTTATATTAAATAAAAGGGTGATCTTTCAATTTGTTATTACTTAGATAGATTTTGAAGAAATCCAGTAACCTAATATGAATATTTTCAGAAAATCAAATCGTAAATTTATGTCCTCCTCTCATGTTTTTGTAAGACATAAAGGGATCTTGCAATAATCATAATTAATTTCGAACAAAATTTGCCGGAAAATTAATCGATCCAATAAAAACTGGTCATGCGCGAAAATAGGGTTTAAGCAGACCTGTGAAATGCCACTACTTAAACTTTCAAATTTTGACGTGGTTACACAGAAAAAACTATTTGATGAAATCAATATTTTATGCTATGAAGCATATATTGAGGAAATATATTTCTAAAACTCAGATAATAATTCTATACTGCACTAACTACATAACTTATATATTTATTAATTTCACTTAATAAAAGCTAGAATGAACTACTTACGTAATACTTATATAAAAATTAGACAGGGCCCTAATCTTTGAGTTGAGAAGTACCACGGTAGATTGAGAACTAATCCTAAGGTGTTTGTTTTGGAAGATCTGAAATATTTTTTTACGAGTTTTTGCACAATTATTACCATACGAGTATATAGAAGATTCATATGTGAGTATGGTTTGGAAGTTTATTTTTAGGGCCGTATTCATCGACTAAGAGATCACGATAATCAAATATCAGAAAAATTTAGGACCACCTGAAGGTAGTCTTATATCTTACACTTATCATCAAAAGTCAAACTTACTTCGATCTGTGACAGTTGGCCAAGCTTAACAGAGTTAGAATATCAAATGACTTCTTATTAATGTTATCGGCTGATGCCGAAAATGAGTCCGAAAATAATTTTTATCTATGTCAATGAAAAGCACCACTTAGGAGTTAAATTTTGACAGGCTAAAAATAACTCAGGAAATTATCTATGTCGGTGAATACGGACCTTAATATATGTAAGTACATAGTTTACTGTCCATGCTTAGAATAGATTTTCTACTAATAAATAGGTATTAGCTAAAGTATTTATTTTGTGGATAGTTTGTGAAATATGCATTTTATGGGTTACGGTTTTGTCTGAAATTAATTCCAGATTATTTTCATTATCGCATCACTAAATTTAAAAGCCATTTAATAAATATCTTAGTTGGTAGTGGTATGTTGTTCTTCTACGGGTAAATAGTTCAGCGCACTTCAACTTAATCGACTATTTGGAAGTATTCTGCAATAGTTTAAGTACTGTTTGTGTTTTCAATGTGACTTCGGTGCGGTTTGCTGCCGAAATGAATAGACCAGTATCGTCCGACAAATATAAGCGTGGTAATCGTAAAGTAAAAGTACCTATCCTAATGTTCGCTTCTGAAACCAAACTGTGCATGCGCTCAATATGCTCAACGATTTTATTTCTTATTACTTTTTTGAACATTTTACTGAAAATGTTTAGTAGGCTACATTGGTCAGTAACTAGGGGCATCATCTACTCACTTCCAAGGTTTATGAATTGAAATCGTTTTTTGACATTTTCCAGTCTTTTGGAAAGTAGCCCAGTTTGAAGCATGCATTGAAGATAAATGAGATCTGCTTGGGGATAACCTTTATATGTATAGCAGTTATCATTGTAATTTGTTTTGATAGTATCATTATATCTGATGTAGGGATTTTTTGTTTTTCCCTGATAATTTTTGTAGGATTCCAAAAGAGTGTGGATGCTTTATTAAATATTTTAGTAGCTTATTCTACTTTGCATTTCAAAATTTTAAAATTACAGAATGTATTATTTTTTTCCAAACGAGCATTATGTCTTTGGAGAAATTTTGACAAGTGCATTGCCACCGTCTACGGTCATTATTTCTGTGCCTTATCATTTTATGTATTTTGTCAGGAAGTTCACACATATTTTTAAAATTTATTTAGAAGTGGAATGTCTATTTCAATTGCTTAGTGTGTTACTGTTCTAATAAAGTTAATTATATCATTGATCTGTTCCATATTGATAATACTGTTGAGCGACAGTGGCCTCGCTACAAGTCTTAGACTCACTTTAATGGACATAGTTTCCGAATTTTGTCCAATTCGTCTTATTGAATCTATGTAGGACAATCTGCTACAAGGAGCAGAAAAGGACATTTAGACTTTACAGGAAGATGATCACAGGATAATTTGTTAAACGTGATTTTTGAAAGTCTTTACATATTGGCGTAAATGTTGAAAGGTCATTAAAAAGCGCAACTTTTTATGTAAAAAATGATTATCTTTTAGTAGTAAAATTTCACGAAAAATACGAAAGGAGTGAATTTCCAAACAAAATGTTCGCAAATTTAAACTTTGAACCCATTTTTTCCCAATATTGAACGGATTGAGTTATTGATGTATGTTTCAAGTGTAATGTTAAAATAACTTTTAATTGACATTAAATAATTAATTGTTTTCCGCAGAAGACTTATGTTTTTATATTTTCAAAAGACTTTTATAAAACAAAAAACTGAAAATATAAAAATCTTCAAGACAGATTATTACTAGAGGTAAACGAATAACCGCAGCTTAAAACCAATTAACCGCATACCAACGGAAATTTCGTTAGTGCACTCTTTGCTATAACCAGGAAATGGCTTGATAATGCAGGGCTGCATTTTATTTCATGATCAGGAAGTTACCATTAAATCTATTTATCCGTTCCAAGCGAAAAGCTTTCCAAAGCTTTTCTACGGAAAATGCTGAGTGATTTTCTTGTGGCACACTGCACCCGCCTGTGGCAATGTGTGCGTGAGATAAAGCCTCAAATCGTCGGCAAGGTGTGCTGCACTTTTGCGTTGATGACGATGGTGTTGGTATTCGATGCACTTTCGTTGAAAATTGCTGTGCATGTGCATCGGTGGAGCTGGGGGGGGGGGAAGCGTGTGCTCGTGGTGGTCGTCGTCGTCATCGTCATCATCATAGACATAGCATGGGCCCCAGCACCGCCCCCCCCCGTTCGGGTTTTCGGTCGATAGAATCTTGTTGTTGCCCGTTGCTACGGTGGCGACCTCCTGCAGGTCTTTGACCCAAACTCGACAGCTTGAAACTAGGTTAGTTTGGTGTTCCGTCTCCTAGTGCATCTCGCTTGCACTCACTGCATGCCGTGCGCTTCTGGCACATGGACAGGGCCAACACTCGTGCAAATTTGCAACTATTTTCTATTTAAGCTGCGGGTGGCTCTACACGGCCTGTGTGCCAGAGCAGGGTGCACAATCACACAAAAATAGATTCACGCGATTTATTTATTTCTGTTCCCTTTCGATGCACTTTTGAATCTTTTTCCTCAGCTATCATTCGTATAGCGAAGCAGATTTTCATTCCGGTGGTTTTTTTCCTACTGCCTGAAGCACTTTTTTCTTTGTTTATTTTGAAAGAAATTTTAACGGCCTTTTAGCCCTTATGGCCGTCCAACACGGAAACCACTCGAGGTGCGCGGAATGCACACCTCAGGCAATCCTGGACGGCTAAATATGTGTCACAGCAAGGGCATTGGCGTGCGGCGCTATTCTGCCAGCGGGTAGAGGCTAATTATGGGATGCATACGCCAATTGACATGAACCCATCCCCATGCGTTCAACGTCCGCCGTGAAGTTGGATTTGTGTCGAGTTCTCGTGTATATTTTTTCTAGCCTGCTAATTCTAAGCATATCTATCGTCGCCACAGACCCCATCTTCCCAATCCCCCCTTTTCCGTATTCACATACCTAAAGCTATCCTTTCTTGTACGCAAGAATTCAATTTTCAGTTTCATTTTGAAGCGCCCCGCGGCCGGCCCCCTCCCGGCCTAGTCTTAATGGCATCTTTAGGCACATAAAGTGCACTTTTCCTGGTTCTTCTGTGTCAACGACATTCTGGGGGCGCTGCTGTGTGTGCTGCACATTTCGTGCTGCCCCACCCCCACACGGCTAAAACCTAGCCACCAGTCGCTCTTCCTCTTCTTCATAATTTTTATTACATAACCTAATTTTGCGGAATGTAACATGTTCGTGTCACGCGAACTTTACAGCAAAATCATTGTGCTTGCATGGCTGGCTGCTGCTGCTGCTGCTGCTGCTGATCGTTGCAGTTGCAGTTACATACATGCGGCAGCTGCCGTCACTGCATTGCTTTGTTTTGCCGCCCTTTCCCCTTCCCCTGTCAGTGGTATGCGCGCTCTTCCACAGGACTGGGGGCAAATGTCTTCAAATTTTATTGGCTTGTTAGCATGAAACTAGGACTTGAAAATAATGTGAGCTCTAGCTCTAGGAAAGTAAAAGGTTTCTTAATGATTTCCCTTTTACGGCTTTTTACCGGTTCAAGGAAGTTTAGCTCGTCGAGGGACATTCTCGTGGTCAGTTTGATTTAGGGAATCAAGTTTAAAGTCTTTTAACAGTGCAACGGGTGGCCTTGTTGTGTTGGGGATTATTTCCGTTGGTGTGTTTGCCAACATTTTGAGTCTTTCTTTAATCGATTATACTAAAAATCCTTTTCTTTTGCTGTTTCTTTGCTGAGATTAAGAGAGTAAAACAATTTTTTATCCATTTTAAAGAATTTTTACTACTTATTCTTTTATCTATATTACATCCGCCATATTGAATTATTTATGCAACTATTCAGTACCGTAAAAATTAATCTTCCTTAATATACATATTTATTTGACGTGCGGTTAGCAGCAAACGTCGCGCCTTGTGACCCGTTCAACCGCACTCACTTGACAGTCCACTCACGCCATTTCTCCCCTGATAAGCCGTAATTCATAACAATTTAGCTAATCGCTGCGGTTTAATTATCTATAGCAATAATGCAATATTTCACATGTTAATTTCTTGAATCTTTGTCAAATTTTCTATGTATTTTAGTTAGGAGATATAACTACTACATTATGTATGCTATTTTGGAACATTAAAATTTCAAATGTTTAATACATAGTGTAAAAATATGGTTTTCATATACTTAGCAAGATTTGATCATACTAGCAATATTAAAATAATCTCCCTCTCTTGATTAGAATAAAACTAATAAAATAATTCCCCAGCAATACAATGCAGAAATAATGTAAATTTAAAGATTTTATTTTTTTACCATAAACCCCAACACCTGTTTACCTGTTATCGTATATTGGACGGTAAAACTCATTTGATATCTCTAATAAAATTTATATTGCTTTATTACTTTTAAATCATTTGTATTTTTTTTTCAATTTTCTGAAAAGTAAAAAATGCCAAAATCGATGACTTGCAATAAAAAATAATGTTTTAAAAAACACGAAATTTTCGAAAATAATACCTTATAGAATTCCATTCTTTCATTCTCATTTGTAAAGTGTTGAGTGGAATCGGTTGCCAACACTTCTTAATTTCATCTTTTAGATCAGTGAAGCGATTTTCTATGTAGTTTAAGTCCGGATAAACTGATCAATTTGAAACACATTTCGCTCAGCAAACCGTTCTTTCGTCAATTTAGAAAAGTGAAATTCATTTTTCATGAAGGAGATTCGAACCGTATCAAAAAATGCATATAGTCCTTCTATTGGAAATAAAACATATTGATGTTTTCGCACAGTGGCTAAAGGCTCCACACACCAAAAAGTTTCCACTACACAAATTTTAACTTGCCCTAGGTGAATTTTCCTGATAAATCAGAGCAATAGTAACTAAAAATTGAACTTCTTTTCATCTCAAAACATGGTGCTTTTTTCCCCCACTTTTCCCACATTCCCAATTCTATATTATATTATTAATATTTTTTTGTTAATCTAGCAGGAGAATTGTTATTTACAAAAGCAATTTATGTGGCTAAATTAGTCTCGCTCATTGTATATTATCAGGTGCGAAAATAGTGTTTAAATAGTCATATAAAGTACCAGTAGTTAGACTTCCAAATTTTAACGTGATTACACAGAAAAATATTTGTTTAGCTTTTTCACATATTCGCAAAATTGCGATCGCTCAAACATTTTTTTAGTTATCGATTATACACCAATTGTAATCGTTCAATAGCTATAACATTAGAAATTGATTTAATGCTTTAGTATAGTAATTTTGAGATATTACACAAACATTTTATGGAAAAAATTTGGAATTTTTCAAAATTCTAATGGTAAGTACTGTCCCTCTTACCAAAACATCTAGTCTATATTGGAAACTGAAAAAACATATTTTTTTATTAAACATGATTATGTTATCTGACACATGAATGAAAATAATCATGAAAAAAAAAATGAAAAATCCAAATACTGCTACCCAGTCTAATGAAATAAAAAAAGAAACGAAAAATCGTCAACAAATCGTAAAGAGCTTGACCCAGATTTTCGCCCGAACCCTTTCTAAATACTTCCGAGAGTGGCGCGCGCGTGTATGTGCCACCACGTATCCATCCATCTAGACTAGATAGATCGCCACATCTAGCCACATCAGCGAGTGTCTTGTATATTACATCCAACGTATCTCGCCCGAGACTAACTCCGGAGCCATTTTAAACAAAAGATTAAAAATTAACGAACCGAAACGTAGACCCAACGCGCTAGAGTGACGCACGGGCAAATGCCCCGGCCTGGATGGGCGATAGGTGCGCGATCGACGCATATTCGGTATTCACCGCGTTTGCGCACCTACGTACCGTACACACGCCGCCCGCGGAGGGTAGACGAGGCAACGACACCACTAAACGAAAACAGCGAGACGCGCGGAGAGCGTGCGAACAGCAAAAGCACTCCATAGAAAATGTAAGGCGGGAAATAGAAAAGAATGGCAAGATCGCGATCTACGGAGTATCAGTGAAAGTGATCAGCAGAATTCTTGAAACGGGTCATGAATTTTTAATGTCTTCTTGGTCGCTTTGCCAGCTATCCCCTCCGTCTTCGCGATCGCCTTGGTTTATTTAGAATTTTACGGTCTGTGGCAAGTTTATTGTTTTAGGCTCTAAATGCGCTAAATAGGCTAGATACTTTTCTGAGTTATTTTATTTTTGTAATTCATTTAGATTTCACGGTAGATTGCTGACAGTGTATTTCTTTTAATATTTTACATAGAATTAACTTAGATATGCATACAGCGTAGTCAGAGTTAAATTTAAAAAATATAAATGTTCTTACTCCCTTAGATAAGTTTTTTTTTGTCCAACCAACAAAAAATACACTGATTTGCTTAGTAAATTTACTTTTTATAATGAGGCTGTAGTCTTTACTGTTTTTAAAGTGACACTTTATTAGCCACATTTTTCGTTCGGTTACCTTGAGCGACATGATTGATACGATCTTTGCTAAATATATTGAAAAAATATAATGTAGATCCTTATTTACTTATGTATTTTAGTGATCATAAATTAATGATTTTATTTATAGACTCTCATACAACTCAAAGTAAAGACGAAATTAATAATGCCACTGAATTATATGTAGTATAAATAACAATGCCTTATGTATTTAGCTAACGTACTTTTGATTATTAAAATTTAAATTTGAAAAACCCATTTTAATTTTTCCAATGTAAAACGAGTTCAAGAAAACCCAATAGGACTTAGTTAAAAAAAACAATGTACCTAAATTTATAGCATAAGTATAGAGTATAGAATATTGTAAATAAAACAGAAAACTTAAACGATCGATTTTCACGAGTTAAAAAGTTATGCGTATTTTAAACATTTTTTTCCCAAAGATCAACGATTTGTTAGTATTTTGGGAACGAAAGCCTGCTTTTATCTTTGTTATTTTTTTACGAAATTATTATTATTATAAGGGATCGTTCGGCAAGTCAGACTGCATACTTTCTCTAACCCTGTAACCCTTCTTACGAAGTAAAGGCGAAATTTCATATTTATAAAACAGAAAAAAAAAATTAATATTGTCAAATGTTCGTACAATATTTGCCAACGCCAATAACTTTTACAAAAATATTTTTTTTTAATGAAAGTTTTGTTTTTACGTTTTTTATGTACAACATTTTTAAATAGAGCTGAAAAATAAAAAAGCTCCAAACAATCTTAAAATTTAACTGCAAATCTTTAAGCCATTGTATTTTAACCTAGTCGAGTAGACAAACCTAGGTTTGCATAAGATACTGTTTTTAAATATAAATTGTAAAGTTGTATCCTATTTTTAATCAATTTTGAAAAGAGGAGCTTTACAATTCGAACCATCAAAATTTTTTGTTACAACAAGTATATCGTACTGCATTTTCAACAATTTGTTTATTCCTACTAAAAATTCATGAATTTTAATTTGGGGTCCGCAGCGTAAATCTGCACTTGATTTTACGAAAATAATAAAAAACCAGAGAAAGAAAGTTACCGACAATATGTCTTGTCTCACATTGGCCCAAATCTCAAAATCGTAATAAACCACCGTTGGCGTCGTGAGCAGTCCAAGTTCAAAGAAAGTTGAGCGCAGACGCAGCCGAAACTTTGAGTTCATCTTAAAGAATTCAGCGCATCGTCGTCGTCGCCACCATCGCTTCGCGAAGTGGTGGCTCTTTTTCTTTAACCAGGGCCAGATGTCATTATCACGTGAGAGTAAAAGTGGTCACGCAGGTTCAAACAAAATCCACGGACCGCGCGTTTGGGCCGCGGCAGCAGAGATTGACCGCGAGAAGCGTTTTCTTTTTTACGCTTGCCTTTGTCCATCGTCGCGGACAATAAAGCGAACAATGACACCGTCGCCGCGCGGTCAGCTCAGCTAGCCAGTGGCGAGTTCAGCTTTGAAATTTGGTCGCGTCCAGATCGCCTCTATTATTTTGTATGCCATGGCGTAGGTTAGGCCATTCATCTTGGGAGTGAAAGTGAAATTTGAAGCTGCTTCCACGTAACGAGCGGCCAAGTGCCTTTTGATTGCCTCCTACCCGGTAATGAGCGGTAAATTTGTGGCTTTGTGCCAACCTCAACGTTCGAAAGCCTCCCAGCAGCCTCCATTATGATCGTTTTCGCAATTTTTGGCTGTATTATGATGCAGTCGTGGCGATAAAAAGTAGCAATTTTGCACTTTATAGCATATACCCGAAAAACGAGAGTGTGAACGTAGCCGAAACCTGTTTACGCTGCACCGCTGTAACGCGCCCAGGCAGGCAACGTAGCGTAATCGTGATCATAACCTCCGGAGATCGTCAGGAGGGCCGACGCCATTAGTTCCAGCTTTTTTAGAGGATCATGGCCAAAATCGCTTTCTCCCCTGTTGCCGCCCCCCTGCCGCCAGCTTCTCTCCTGCGCAATTTCATGTTGGTCGGCTGAGGACAACACGATCGCTTTCGGGGCACGCCACGCTAGCCTTAAAATTAAAAGGCGCGCAAGATCTGCACGACCGATAACCGCCCGAACAGACTCAATCGGGGCAAATCGTGAAAAGGAAAGTGAATGCACGCTGGTGTCTTACATCTGCTGTATTATGCTAAAAAGTTTGATGAACCTTTTGCGCATAAGGTGGGTTCCATGCCTCCCGCCCCCGCGCCGACCGGCTCGATCTAGGCTCGATCGGTGTTTGCCGTTGCCGTCGCGGTCGGTGTACCGCTCCGCTTCCCAATGGACCCCCAGGTGATCATGTAAGCCGTCAGGTTTCCTCTCTTCTGTGTTTTATGAACGTGACGGCGAACTTATAAGGTCGATGGTGCCTTTATGTAACATAAGAAAATCGAGAAATCACATTTTTTCCACATCTCGTTAGCAGTCCCGGTCCCAGGGAGCTGCTTTTCTTGTTAATTGGGAAGTTAGGTAATCCAGCGGCAGCGATAGGCGCGCACCGCGCCGCACTCGAACGACGGCCGAGCCGACGTGACGCAAAAACAAAAAATCGCTCATAAGATACCGCCGCCACTGCCCGCCGCCGCGCTGCTGATTGCGTCGAACGGCAAACCTTCGCCGTCGCAACGTAGCCAACGCGCGGCAGAAGAAGGTAGCGATAATCGATGCAAACTTCACCTTGCTGAAAAACGGTTTCTTTTCGTGGCTGTTATGTCGAATAAATGTCACCGAATTTGTTTGGCCACTCAAGAGGTTATCAAGGTTACGTGCGCAGAAAATATTTTATGCTTCTGTCCAGCGACTCGGGCATTTTTTGGGGAATATATGTGGAAAGCAGCACCAGATCCCATCTAATATGGAATTTTTTACGTACGACCGTAGCGGGACCTTCATTTCGGTGATTCCGTATTGTCACGTTGTAGCTCCATTGAACTTGACGGTTGACGTTGCTTTTGTGATTTTGTTTTAATTTATTCAGCAGATATTATTCAGGGTCCGTTGAATGGAGTTGAGGGTATAACAGAAAGGCTAAATAAACTGCTGTTTGATAACTGTTTCGTTTTTTATGTATTTCAGTGAATTATTTTCCAAAATAAAATCAATAATCGTTCAAAACTATGATGCAAAAATTCTGCTTAATACGTCTATCCAAGATTAATAACATACAACGACATAAAAATGTAAAAAGCAGTTTCAAAAATAAAATTATATTGCGACAAATAAGCAACCCCAGAAACTCTCTCGTATTTTTGCACCAAAAAGCTTATATTCTTCTTCTTCTATTATTTAATTATTTTAGATGCGTGATTTTGAATTCTCGTAATCGGGCACCAAATTGAAATTAGCGACTCTAAAAACCGCTTCAAACGTATTACATACAAAAGTCGAAAAACATTAATAACATTCATTTCATTAAAAAAAGAAATACATAGTAGAATTGATAATTTTATTATTTTCTAAATTTACAGACAAAATAACTCTAGAATTTACAAAAAAAAACATCCGACCTAAGCCCTGGCACCAATATCACTGATTTTCTGATTAGATCAAATTTTAAAATAGTTTCGGCTCGTTGTAAATTTTACTATTGTTATTTATACTATATATTTCGGTAAAATTATATCTTAAAAATATTCTGTAAACATTTTGTAAAGATTCAAATTTTTTTAGAATTTATAACGAGTTTTGTTTGAGCGCCACCAACGCGCTTGATACTTATTGCAAACTTTAAACGCATTTTTCTCCAAACATGGTTTTTGGCATCGTGTGCCTACGAAACTCTAAAAGGGCCTCATCTTCGAATAAATTTCAAATTTTACATATCTAATCAAAGGGTATTAATGCATGGAACTAACCACATATTTGGTTCATTTTTCACACAAAAATATCGACTATTTATAAATATTTTTTCAAATGTGTACACTTTCGTAAATTTTTTAACCTATTTATAGCCGAAACAATATTATTTTTCAACAGATATTGCAGTGATACATATACATATGTTTTTTTTCAAGTGAAGGAACTTTAACTGTTTTAATATATTTACCAAATCTTTTAAATTTTATGAACTAATTAGTCGAAAAATGAAAATGATGTTATATTAGTCTTAATTTCGTAGGGCAAACGATACTCTGGCGAGATCATGCCTATCCGGTTACCTAATTAGGCCTATGTTTACATCTATTCAATTTTACATATTTGATATCTGATATACCCAATAATGAGTATCGAACGCCGTAAAAAACAATATCTATTTATTGCTATCATTAGTTAGCAATTTAATAATCTGCATTCTTTATACATAATTAACTATTAGTATATGTGAAAATCTTTATTTCTATATTACTTCCCTGCATGACCGACAATCGCAAATCAAAACCTTAAAAGCAGGAAGACATCGTATATTAGTTTTGCTTTACCTACTTCTCTAATTTAAACAAGCACTTACTGAAATAACTCCACTTGAGGAGTTTCTTCCACTTTGAGGTTTAAAGTTAAGTAGCAGGAGTGGTCATCACTAACATTAGGCGACTTCATCAGAGGAGCCTGTGTCGTCTTCATCGCCGAGGCAAGCAAAAACCAGCAGTCCAAGTAATTTGAAAAACTAATTTTCACTGACCCAGAAAATTATGCAATGTTGCAATTTTCCTTTCAATTTCAATGTGCACGTATACCCGTGCAACGAACGTGCACCGCACAGGAGGAGATCGGCTTCGATTAGACTAAAAATAAAGCGAGAAAAAGCAAAAAAATCGCCGAAGGCATGCAAGGCGAATCCCATGTAAGTAGGAAACCACTGCGCGGCCCGGACGGGGGCACTGGTGCACTGGGGAGGCGGCTCCGTCCGCGGACTATTGGCAGATATCCGACTATCCGAGGTGCACCTATCGCTCGTGGATGAAAGCCACTAACAGCCTAATGCCACAGCAAACGCCGAGCCGAGCAGCAGAAAAAAGCCAGTGGAGGTGAGCTGGCGAAAAAACGACGAGGAAAGAAAGCGGCCTCCGCCCCGCGCCCCAAAGCACCCAGCCGAGGACTCGCACGGCGTACTTGACGTTGTTGCATTGTGTTTTCGCCCGGACTTATATAAGAAGTCAGTGACTCCCAGGTGGCCTCGGCCAGCTCCGTGGCGCTGCACGGGGAGCGCAGCCCCCCCACACGCCGCCGCCACTTTGCTTCGATGTAATTCCGAGTTATCTAACTCGCTAATTTCTCGTTTATTATCGCAGCAAAATTACAGATGAATAAAGTTGTGGAATTAACGCGTTTTCGCGTACGAACGAAACGAGAGCAGACTGTGGAATTTAAATAGTTGCGGGGATCAATATGCAGCGATATATTAAAAATACACCAATTTTGAGGTATTTTCAAAACATTCAGATCTAAATGAAGACCCTATGCATGTATTTACCTATTAACTAGAAATCAACTCTCTTCACAGTAACCCTAATGAAACTAATAAATAATATAAGAATAGGAATAGTCTATGTATATACCTACTGCAAACATTTTCACTAATTTCTACTTCAAAGCTTCGATTACTTTTACTTTTCCAAAATACGTTTTTTCTATGTTTGATAAAAGTAATCTTCAAAGTGTTCTTTTCCACTTTACATAGCTCTATTAAATGTAAATAAACCTAAAAATTGCATCACATTAAACCAAATAAATGTAGGTACACATTCAGTGATAAAAACATATGAAAAATATTTAAAAAAATGCATTCCATAAAATCTTAGTCGAATATTGTGTCCATTGGATTTATAAGTTTCCGGCACATTGAAGCAGAAATAGAAAACTAATTTTTCTTAATTTCTTTCCATAAATGAATTTTGATGGTCGTCTTATTGAAAGACGCCTTTATTTTCAACTTTCTCAATTAAATTTTGTGCAGGTCATGGCAATACCGAGACTTGTTTAAAACCATCTCTGAACTATCCAAGCGATATGTTTCGAGTCATTGTCCTGCTGGAAGACTCATTTAACAGGCATTTTCTAATCCTTTTATATTTGATTGTTCCTGCTGTATTCTTAGGATCTTAGGATTATGCTGTACTAAACGTTTTCTAATGATTCTGGAACTATAATTTTCAAGAATAAATCCCATTTTATGGAAGATGAAATAGAATACTCAAATAAATGATGCTCTGGAACGTTATAACATAAATCATCAAAGTGAAACCAACACCGACGAGTATTGTAAGCAATGATTCTTTATTCTTTGTAATGCAGAGTTACCAAATTAAAGTTCTATTAGTAGACTCTTATTATTTTGCCCACCACTTCATACTTATTTATATTACGTAAAGCAACTAATTTCCCTATCATGAAGCAAAATCATAGCGAAAAAGTACTATATGTAATAATGTGCTCAGTTTAGTTTACTTAATTCGATCCAACATGAAAAATTATGGACTGCTAGTTTCAAAATTTGAATTTCTAGTACTTGAAGAGAACTCTAACCAAAAAAACAATCACGCTAACCTATACAAATATGAATTTACCACCCCGTATAAAAAGACTATTCAAAAACTGTTCAGTGAAAAAAAAAATGCCAGATGGAATTTGGACCTGTTTTCGAACAGTTCACTAAGCATTCTCTCAAAACAAGAGCCTTTCGAAACGCTGAAATGGAAGCGAACAGCAAAATAAATAAAGCATCAACTACGCGAGACCTCGACCCAGCCAATTAATTAACTGAAGTTACGTAAAGCCCTTAACGCTTTCAGACGCAGCCCCGCCAAGAGCGCGCCGAACCTCCTCGCGACTCAACTTGAGGCTCCTCAGCCGCCACCGCACCAATTAAATGAAGGGGAGCAGCAGCGGCAGCAGGCGGCGCAGCACCTCCGCGTCCCAGTGTCGTCGTCACAATTGTTTAATTGAATCATCTGAGGGGCTCCCGGTGCGGCTGCATACCTGTAGCATCCCATCCCATCTCATCCCGGTCGCATCGGGCAACCCGGCTCCCAGAGGCGCCCGACTCGACCGACCCGCTCGGAGCCACTGCCAACCGACACAGGCGAGCCCGCGCGCGCCTGTGGTCGTGCAGTGGCTCGGATGCGACGCTATTTGTGTTCTACTACGATTCCCGTTCGTTCGAAATTGGGTCAGCCATTGAACCCGTTGCCGCTGGCTTGTTCTATATATACAGCGGGCAGCGGCGTGAAGCGGACCGTAATCACGTATGGCGCTGAAGCCCCCCGCACACGGACAGGGGGTGGGAAAAGCTGTGCCAGTTCCTTGCGCTGGTGCCGCTGCTCGCCGTGCAGAGCTTGGACTTGGATGGATGGCGGTGACGACAATGGGCATGTGACGAATGGCAGGACGCCGCTGGCCGCGGGTCGGGGACGGGCAGCCACCGAGATTCGACGCGTTTTTTGCCCGCTCGAACGGCATTTGAGCGATTTTCTTTCCTTGACACATGTTACTGCTGGCGGCGATGGCGATGTGTTTGCTTATTATACGCGAATTGATCCACTCACGTGTTTTATGAGCTTTCTCGATTTGCATCGAGTGTTGCCATTTCTCGTCTGCTGTACTGTAGCGGCTTCGAATGCGTCGCCGGAGCCGCTAGAGCCAAAGCTCCGGCCGCTAGAGCTCTTTTCTTGTGTGCATCACTTTTCAGCATTGCCGTTGGGCATCTGGGTTATTTGTCTGTGCCTTTAGCTTAATATACAAAAATTCAGAGACATTACTTTATTTGTATGTTTTAAGATTTGAGTACAATAAGCCACCCTGACATTGGGGGTTCCCGGTACATTCTCCACAATGTTGGCATTCAATTCATATCTCCAAATATTCTAACTGAATTATTATTAATTAATTGTTCAAGACAGGTAACGCAATTTTGAAGATCGTTAACGCGACTAGGCACATACAAAGCATAAATTGAGTTTGAAGTCTCTTTACGGATTTTGATGAAACTTTGTAGTAACGCCCATTTAGGGCCAAAATAGACGCAAATGCAAAAAAAAAATTCGCGATCATTTATATTTCCTTAAATATTTAACTTTAAAATTCTGAAAAGCGATATTTTTTCGCCGCAATTTCTCTATGACTCTCACAATCTTTTGGTGAAAATTATGAAAAAACCTTAAATTAAAAATGTTTCTACCGAATTTCTGTAAAAAAATTTACACGAGAGCTGAAAATAAGGAAAATTTTACTTTACTGTCAATAGATCGAAAAAGATATGTACTTTTAATTCGTTAATTTCAAAAATGTTCGAAAAATTTTTTATAATAAAAAGGTGGAAATGTCCTTAATTTATGGTATATTTATATAATTTGCAACGAAATTTTATGGAAATATGCAAAAAATCGTAGCGGCAAAATATCAATTTTCGAAATTTCAAAGTTAAATATCGCGGGAAGTAGAAGTGACCGACAATGTTTTTTTTTTGTTTTGCATATTCGTCACTTTTGACTCCAAATGAACACTCCTACAAAGTTTTATCAAAATCCGTGCAGAAACCTCAAACTCAATCTGTTCCCACGAAGGTCCCAAGTAGCAATGGAAGATTGTAATAACCGTTTTTCACAGCCACTCGCAAATAGCCCTAACAACCAGATGGTTTTTACAACTTCTTACACGAACCAAACGATGAATTTAATTCGTAAAAACCAAATAGTTCACCAATTGCTATACTTGGGGTCGATGCGAAAAATGTCTAAGGACATGAAGATCAGTGAAGAATCAGCACGATAGATTGTGAAAAATTAGTTAGCCCTTAAATCCTACAAAATTGTGATTGGAAAGAATCTGTCTACTACTTAATTCAGGAAGGACGGACACGATATGTAGCATTGTCTTTTCTGATGAGAAAATTTTTAATTGTTGCGTGGAAGAGTTAGCACACATCACCTGACGTCAAATGATAGGATTTTTTTAGTTATTTATTTCAGGGTATCTTGGAGGCAAGGGTCTTAGTATCTGAAATGTTGCTACACCCTTTACAATCTTGTTACATCCTTAGGCTATTGTAGAAACAAAATTTCGCAAGATCTACTGATATAATTTACAGAAACAATAATGGCGGATCCAATATGGTCACTGAAGCTTTTGAATATCAAGAGAATATCATCAGGTCTACTTCAGAAATTTATACAGTTAAAGCATCCAAAAAAAATATAGCGACAGAAAATCTGCTATTAATATAAATTAAATTATCAAAAGCGTTACATTTTATGTCCCTACTGCATATGCAGTACTTTTCCCTATCCCAATGTCATCAGTGAGCTTAAAGCGTTCGCGAACGTGTTATAACCCACTAATAATTGATGATTTTGATGATTAATTACTAAATTTGGGACGGTTATCTGGTTGCAATAGACAACCGTATACAGTCGGGTAACAATAATTTCTTTTTATTGATGTCTTGAAGACTGTTATGTAAAAGTTTCATTGTTCTATTTTAATGTAATAAACATATGTAGGTACGTTACGTCAAAAAATAACAAAATGTTTAATTCGTTTTCACGGAATTTAAGAAACAATAAAATTCAGGACTTAAGTTGCTCAATTAAAACAAAATTGCTTCAACTTCAAAAATCGCGTTTTTTATTTTAATAGCGGACATAGGTGGGGTTTTTGGAAATTAATAACTGCTATTAAAATCTAACACTTTTTCAAATTCTGTTTAAAAATTGCTTTCGCTAGGGATTACAATTAAGTGCACTGTTTCAGGCAGGAAATCAAAAAATCTGCTTCGCATCAAACTTCAGATAGTAATGCGATTATGCAACTTCCCCTCCGGACAGCGACCATAAATCAACTCCCCGTAACTACGAAGGCCTATTTAATCCGCGAAATGCAAGATTTCCAGCGATTTTGTGCCGTGATTAATGGTAACAGTTCGCAGAATCCACACTGCCGCGAATCCGCGAATCACCGACTCAATCCATCATTTCAGGCATCTTCGACGGATGCAAGAGCGCTCGGCAGTGGCGCACCGTCGCTATCTAATGATCGGGGGCTCCGACCACATGGCTCGTGCAATTTACCTGCGGTAATTACTCGCGTCGAAAAGTGAAAGTTTCCCTGGCACAATTTGCTAGCTGGCGAACGATTAAATTTACCTCGTTTTATTTGTATGTCCGCCTGTTTTGTTGCAAATTCCCTTCCTCGTTTGTCGCTTCGCTTCTGGGAAGGAAAAATGAGCTATGGATTGTCGTAAAGCCCCGCCGCAGAAGTGTGCCAAACCGATTTTCCGCTGCAAGCCACCGTCGAGCGGTGAAAATTATTCAAAATCTGGCGGAAGCGATGAATTCGTCCTGCCGGTGACAAGTTCTCCCCATTCATTGAAATTCCTTGAAAATGCCCCAACAACCGGGCCTCGGTGCCGCAAGAAGGCTCCGGTGCAGCGCGTTGTATAATCGAAAGTTTTTCTTCCTCGTCCCCAACGCCGCCACCGGCGTCGCCACCATCGACTGCCGTTTGTCGTCGGAGCAAGCCTTTGCGAAAAAACCGAAACTGCCCCAAAGTATGGGAGCACACCGGAGGAAATTGCATGCCCCCCGCGAGCCCCGCGCTCTGCCACGATGTTACTGTGGCACGGCACCAAAGTCTACGTCTACACGTCTGTGAAATATCAAAGTCAAATTGTGAAACCGAAAGGGTTCAACGAACTTTTCTAACGCGCGCGCTCTATTGCGAACTGCCTTACCGTCCCCACGCTCAGATCGGCCGTTTGTTGCATTTGCTGGTGCTGCTGTCGGTCGCTGCCGTTGCCGCTGGCACCTCCAGGTTTTGCTACTTTGCAAATTCGCTGACGTCTCGCTCGCGGCTGAATGTTACCTTTCACAACATTCGTCGTCGTCAGTTGGGCTTGCGCAACTTTCCGATCCGAAAAAGAAAATGTTTCGTCTTTTTTTTTTCAACTCACCGTTTATTTGAAGAATTTTATAGGAAAACTAACAAATTTGAAGCCTAATGGAAATATTTTGTCCAATTTCTCTTTAAAGCTGATGAGGTATTTTCAACTAAAAGATCAATAAAATAAAATTACATTATAAATACTAAATAGATTTCCCTAATACCTTTATTCTCCATCTCTAACTGAAAATACTTCAAAATGATCACAAACTTAACCTACCTTTAAGTTTACAGTAATATTATGGCTTTTAGGGTACGCCATATTGAATTTTTGTAGCGTCATACCCGACAATTTCAACGACGCTTTATAACAATCATACATAAGTATGTACTTGTACATGTTTAGTTTACATATTTTCGTACTTTCGAAAAATCTTTATAGTCGAAAATTAAAAAGCAGGCCTGTTTACAAAAGGTCAGTAATTTTTATATTAAAGATTAATTCAATAGGGTATAAGTTGCTAAAAACTTTACCACATTTCTAAATGCTCAAAACGCTTTTTAGTTTTTAAATTGTGAAAGTAAAATTAAAACAAGCAAGCAAAGTGAAGCCCTGAAATTTCAAGAAATTCTTGTCACCATATTGGATACGTCCTTTCCAATTCCTAAACTTTGATAATATATTTGAAATCAGAAGCTCTGAGATCCCTTCTGTACCAATTTGCAATAAAACTCCTTGAATTTGAAAAATGTTTGTCACGGTTCTTAAATTTTCAAAATTCGATATCAGATTTAAAATCGGCGTCCCCAAAAACCCCAAATAATGATTTTCATGAGAATTCATTCCCTTCGATATTCAAAACTTCAGATTTTCAACCCTATAACAGTTGAAGATAAAATACATATCTTAGATGTCATGTACCAACAGGCACGGCTCGGTTAAAGTTTTATTATATGTATTAAAAAACTTACTTCTTCGACTATTGAGTAAAAATGGTTTGTTTGGAAAACTTACCGTAAGTGAAAATGAAGCTCTTTTTCTGAAACAATAAGAAAACAAGATAGTTAGAAATTGTTAGTCATTTAAAAAATAATAATAATAATAAACGACTTAAAATAGCTAAATATAATGCATATAAATTTAATAAGAAAATCATACGAAATTTATTCAAAAACGCTTTCCAGCAAAAAAAACACAAAGATTAAATTTAATTAGTCGTCATTGGTAATGATTTTGGTCACGTGTTTAAAACAAATTTAAATAAAATTTAAGTGTACATAATATGTAAAAAAGCACATTTGAATTGAAATGTATGTTTATTTTTATCAATCAGATGTATTTACAGAAAACTCTTCTCGCTTATTTTATTAGTTCCCCATAAAAAACCACAATCTTTTAAACAGTGCTGATAGTTTTTGATATAATTCCTAAATTTTAATTTATCCACAATGTGAACGGATAGATTCGAAGAAAAAATGGGGTGAAATATTGCATTTTTTTTAAACTTTCAAACAATTTATTTTTTTCATTATTTCAAGTGACACCACAGTGGGGATTCTGTTTATATTTAATCAATTACTTTACATTTTATTGAGAATACAATTAAAGTTGAATGCTTCACACAAAAACTAGTAATAAAATGTTTGCCAATCCAATGGACGTAAAACCAGTCTATGCTAGCCTTAAATCACAGATAATTGCACGTGATTGATCTTAGCTCACTCAGTTATGCTAATGAAAACTTTATTGATGAGTTTATGAAGGTGATGAGCTAAGTTTATAATTAATTAAAATTTATTACCAAGTGTAAAATTAAGAAAAAAATAAAAAGTTGCTTATATTGGCTTCCTTATTATCCATATACAATAAAATTTAAGGATTATTATATAATATAAATACCATATTACTGTTGGGATACAGTTGTTTGTAAAGAGGTCTGTGCAGAGATAAACGAAGTTATGTATTAGTTCATCATTACATAATGAACCCTTTATTCTCAACTTCTTTCTTATTGCGAGTTTAAAACAATAAATTTTTTCTTTATCTTTTAAAACAACCGAATATGTTCTCAATTTTTAGAATCCAAAACCTTTTGAAACTCATCAAAGAAGTATACTAGAGATGTGAATTTGATCGAAGACTGAGAGAGATTGAGTTTGAGGTCTCCTCCTCATAGATTTTGATGGAAAGTTGTAAAAGTGCATACATTCATTTCGAGTGAAAAGTAAGAAATATATTTAAAAAACAATTGTCGGTCGCCTCTACGTTTTCGACTTATTGCAACTTACGACAAGCACGCACTTTTGTCGCGTGAAATGACAAAGCAAAGAACTTTGTTTTCAGGAATCTTTCAGTGTTTTTTGCTTTAAAAAGATGACATTACCTTTAGTATAACAAAATATTTTGAGATATTCGTCATTTTTGTGCTTAAATTAACATTCCTACAACGTGATTATCAAAATAGAATCAAAACAGACCTCAAACTCAATTTTTATCGAGGAATCAACAGAATTTTGTGACTGGCTTTATCTAACGCTATTTTCGGCAATTTATGTGTTTTAATAATAGAAAAAATATATTACAATAACTTCGTTTTTTTATAGCTATTTCTTAATATTTGACGAACTTTAAGAACACTTTTAACAAAACTTAAAATGAGTGGAGGTATAGTAATGTTACTTCCCAACGAGGTCTACCTATCATGAAAGAAAACATTTTTACTTGTAATTTATCTGTAGATAAAAAAAAACTGGACAAGTGCGTGTCAATAGACATTATCGAGAATGTACGAAAACTCAAATCAAAACATTCGGAAGGCTTACAACGGATGGAGAATTTTAGACCAATACCTAAAATTTAAAAATAATGAAAAAAAAAAATGTTCTACCTACATATTTATTTGGTTAAATGTTTGGTTCTTGAACTGTGAAGTTTCAATTTAACCAAGTGGAAAAATCGCGAAGCCTAAACAATAAATATAAAATAAATGTAATTATCCACTCATTTCATCTCCCAAAACCTAGAAAATTTTTTAGCATCGCGTGACGAGGAATGTGTCCCAACTGCGGCTGCACATGAGGCGAAGCAAAAAATTGTCGTTGAACAATTGATCAACTAAAAATAATAAAATTCGCCCTTGGCGAGTGCATTTCATGCTGAAGCTGGCGGGTATCTAACGTTGGAAAAAATGTCATATGCACTTGATTCGGTCGTTGACACGGCAGCCTTGTACCTGCTGCCGTGGTGTGTCCCCGTGTGCATTTCCCAGCGCACCACCACACCTGCACGGGCCACTACAAAGCTCCAAAGCTGCGAGCACACGGGCAGCGGGAGCTTAATTGAAGCACTTTCCGGTGCATCGATTAAAATGCACACCACGGTGCAGCGAGTAAAGGTGTAGTGGTGCAACGCGAAATTATGTTTCCCAGAAGTGCAGGTGATGGGACTGGGAGGAGGCGACCTGTCGTTGTGGTGGTGTCGCGGCCACAGGCGCACCTGTGATGCAACGCGCATTAAAAATCCACCGACATGGACGTCGGCAGCAATGACGACGTCGACGTAATCTCTAATGTGCGCTCCGCGCCGACCGGGTAAAAATAGTCGGAGCGCATTTTTTTCCGATGTCTCGGGCCCCAGACAGAAAGTGAAACTCGACTGCTAATTAAACAACATTCATCAAAAGCTCGATCTGAGGTGCAATAAGAAAAAGGAACGCGTAGAATTCCCGCGCGACCATTGGGCGCACTGTGCGCCGGCGTCGCTCGATCGCCGCAATAATGCACTTTTTTGCATTATGCACAATGAGATGCGGCGAGTGAACGAAGATGACGAACAGGGACTTTAATTTGTGGGAATTGAACGGGACGAAAATCTCCGTGTTATTGTTCGCCGCGTTTATTTTTTTCGCTTCTAATTAGCTTTTAATTGCCCGCTGGACTTGGATTTTAGACGCGAAGCGAAACTGGGCCTTGGTGACTCAGTCGCCGCCGCAGAGATGAGGCGCAATTACTCGCTCGTGAGCTGCGCTTGCATGGCCCCCGGCGCGTCGCGTCGCGCCGCATCGTCAGCTTATTGATGAGATGTTTTCGCTTTTTCGCTTACTTTTTGCAAGATCCTTGGGGCTGGATGAGTCCGCTGATGATGTGAAGTGATTTTAGATTGATGTTCAAATGTTCGAGATTTCAATTTCAACCATTTGCCTCGTGATCTACATATCGCAAAATATGTAGCTTAGACATGAAATGGGTCAACGAGTGGGCCGACAATGACAACACCATATTTTTTATTTTAAAAAACTCTGATCCTCATCGCGACACATAACATGTCCTACTTTTTTTCTTGTCAATTCCGCTGATGTTTTTCTCTTTTTTCAATCTTGCAGTTGTTCAAAAATTCATTACATAAATATATTAGACTATGTCTGTATGTTTTCTTGAAAAGTAATTCGATGAACAAAAATATAAAAAATTGAAAGGTGTCGTACTTAACTACGATTACCTACTTTTTATCATTGACAAAAATTAAACATTCTGATTATCACTTTTATCTATAATATATAAATTAGAAATAAAAACATACTATTGTACTACTTAATTCGAAAAGTTCTTATAGTTAAATATTCAACATTTAAATATTCATGATTTATCAAAAATTTCGATAAACAATGGTCAAAAAATATTTCATTTGCTCCTACTTCTAGAACACAGACTACAAATTTATCTACAGTTACAACTTTGTTTCCAGCTTCTACTTTTTCTACAATTGCAATTCTAATCAGGCCAATAAGTTTAAAAGAAAATATACCCGAATGCCTCCGACTGTGCATTATTGTTAAAAATTCTAGCCGTTCACAAAGTAAAAACTGTGGACAAAATTATAACCCAGCTGAAAAATTATAGGTTTACTGAAAATACGTTTTTAATTTCGGTATCCCTCGCACGGCAGAGCGCTCCGCTTCTATTCAAAAGGCCAGACTATTTTTGAAAGTATGAACTGTCCATAATATGTAAAAGTTTATTTACAAACTTAGACTCTATTCTTCTTAATGTGATATACCTATGTACGATTACAAAGCCGTACAGTTTAAATTTGTTCCTACTATGTAGTGAATCTCAACTAGAGATGGTTTCCTAGATATGCAGATCAAAATCTAGTAACTTGCAGTAACTTTTAAGTGTATGCTGAGAATTCATTAAAACTAAGGCAGTAATAAGCAGCCTTTACAGCGTAGAAATTTTTATGACTCATTGAGAAATAAAAATTATAAAACGTTCAGGAGTTTAGTAAGATATGAAGCAATAAGTCATAATCAAAATTATTCTATTGGAAAACATGTCAGTGTAATCGGTGATCTTGACTGCATAAAAATTCCACCCAAAACCACTCCCTGCGCCGATGTAAGAACAAGAAACGAATTTTCGCAAGAGTGTTTTCCTCTTGTAGAAAAAGGGGCCATACCATGAAATTCGAACATAACCTAGAAAGCGGCTGAAATTGTTAAATAAAGTGATAATTGCCCAATCGAACGTTCGCTTTTCTCGGTCATCCACCGAAATTGCAAGCTCACCGCTTCTGGGCCGATGTACGAAATTTTCGGCAGTGGTGGAACGGGCGGCGTGCGCAAATATCACACCACGGCGAATTTTGGGCAAAGTACAATGTTACAAGAAGTTACAAAATCCACGGAAAATTGGTTGTCAGTACCGCCGCCCTGATCGCGGCCCGCTCGTTGCCTGCG
Source organism: Eutolmus rufibarbis (assembly GCA_963920795.1). Taxonomy (NCBI): domain Eukaryota; kingdom Metazoa; phylum Arthropoda; class Insecta; order Diptera; family Asilidae; genus Eutolmus; species Eutolmus rufibarbis. The sequence continues at coordinate 37,799,267 of OY987206.1, read as the reverse complement.
ATTGTTTTGGGCATTTTGCTTAGGTCCGACCTTCAGGTTGGGTGTTGCTGCTGCTGGTCACTGGAACATGTCGAAACGACCCATTTTCGCTTATATAAACTCGCCGAGTGGCCCGTCCAGTCGGCCTGGACATTGTAAAGAATATTAAAAACAAAATGAAAAAATAGCCCCACAGAAAAAGTGCAAAATTGCGTTCGAAAGGTATTTCCACGGACCGATGGGAACACCTTACTTCTGCGGCAGCGCGCGCGCCGTGATACGACGCGCGTTGCATAAGACTCTGACGGAAAACCAAGACCTCAAAAAAATTTTTCGAATAAAATTCATTAAGCGGGGAGGCGAGGGCTTCTGATTAATTGCCCGTTCGCTCTTTTCAATGTTTGTTTATTATCATTTGCGCGCACGATGCCGTCTTGCGAAAGTAAATCTGATTTTTCGGTTATTTAATTGCGAAGTTCAATGTTTGCGCAGCGAGAGGCGGACGGATGCTTTCTCGCCGGATGTCGCTTTTTCCCCTTTTTGACGACATGTTTAAATGTTTGTCGTTATTTCATGCATTTAACTCTGACAGCGAAAGTACTAAAGATGAAAGTGAAAACAATCTTCTGGTGGACTGTATACCAACAGATTAACAGACCAATCATACCAATACCACATCATAAAATGTTATATATATACTATGTATCTATTAGTAAAATTAAAGAATAAAATTAAGTTGATACTTGATTTCAAAATTCATAAGTTTACTCTAATTTACTCCACTACAGCCCTTTATTATTTCTTCTTGGGGAAGGAAGTATCGATTAATCCAGTCAATGCTTCAGAATTCAAAACTTAGCTTATAATTCTTAAGTATAATTGACGGATTTCAATGACTTATATAATATTTGTTGCAATCGTTTCTACCATTTTTACTGGAATGTCTTACAAAATACACTTCATATATCAAAACGAATTCCAGAATCGTTAAATGAAAAAATAAACTTTGGGCCGTCTCTTTAAGGAGTTATTTCGATTGTTAGGGATAAAAAAATCGATTTGCTCTTTTTGATAGTATTTTATTGGAAATATACTTAAGAATCACTGGTTAATACGATCCAATAAGCTCCAGCGTATTTTTCTCAAAATACGGTTTTTCGAGTCCATAAACATCATATTTTGTGAACAGTTCAACCTTTTTTGAAAAACCTTGATATGTTTCTTTCTTTGAGGTTTGCTTCAGGTAATGGACCACCAAAATCTATGACAAATTATCATGATGATTTGTTTTCGTATACTTAAAAACGAAATAACCGCGCTTTTTTACTCATTTTTTCGCAGCATTTAATTTTTTTTAATATCTTGGACTTTTTTTTCTAGGGTGTATGTAAAATACCTAAGAAGATATGTCCCTTTTAAATCCACTTTTTGGACTTTTTGTTACAGACATTCCTGGTTCAAATTATACTGTCTAACGTTTTTTTCATAATTTCTCAGTTGCTCTCTTCAAGCGAAATAGATAAACATTTCTAACATTTAAACACTTTTGTTGTATAGTATAAAAGTATCATAGTTTAATAAGTTCTCATATTTTTGATACATAAATCACCTGCATAACTAAAGAAAATTTTGGCCAATCATGTTCTTGTTTTTATGTGCTGCTCGCATTGTGAATATTACTTCTATCTAAATTACTATTAAAACTTTAAATCACTTTTTCTCGAAAACGAAGGCGAAGTGAGTCTTATCATTTTACCCCGTTATTAACGGGTGGCTACCCTACAATATATGTATATATAATATAAAAATTAAAGGATAGCGTGATTCCCAAGTTTTATATACCCCTCGTTAGAGAGACTGTCAATCTCAAAAAATACCTCCTGATTCATAACAAATACTAGATGTTGCGTAAACTCGTTCCACAAGTTCCACAACGTGAAATAATTGTAATTAAAGTTTTTCTTTTCTTTGCAAAAACTTGCCTACTTTCCTTTTCTTTGATTCGAGAAAGAAGTTATTTACTTCAACGAACCGCCAGCCTATATAAAAAAAAGAAAACCTAACCTCAAATTTGTTACTCAATCCAATCATCAGGTAATTCCGTCATCCTCATCATCGTGAGTAGATAGCCGTCCTACGGAGCTGTTGCGCATTTACTTTCAAACACGTACCGATCGAACTAAGTAAGCTAGGCTAGGTAAGCCAAGAGCAATGGGTACCAAGGGTATTATGACTGTCTGTCTAAGACGGCTCAAGTACTAGACAAAGTCGTTGCTACACTCCTGAGACTTGGCACAGCTGCGGGGAATACCTTCCCACCCCGGCCGCCATCCACATAACCATCCACTTGGCGGTCTGTGTGCGTCTTACAAGGCGGAAGCCTAGAAAAGGTGCGCGCGCACCGCAATATTCGAATTGCGCGCGCACACACCAATTAAATCATCATCGGTGCAAGTGAAAGTTTTTCTGCAGACTGCTAACGAAAACAACAATTTTTTAAAATTTTTTTGCTATGTGGGACTAGAGTGATTGAAAAATTGAATGGAACTAAAAGGGAAACTTTTTTGTTTTGTTACTTATTGCGGCTGTTGTTGTCGTTTTCTGTCTCACTAGCCCGTAAGTAAACTGTTCAGCGAAACGAGCGCAAAAGGTTGTTGAACTCTGATTGAAGTGGCCTCGTCCCTGGATTGAGCAGGCAACTAATGTCGTTAGGTAACGTCTATTACTGTGAGCTGTGTTGAGCAAAATACTTGGAATTTTCAAGGGAAATTGTGAGATCACTGCGGGGGGCTCTAGCTGCGATTATGCACGATGCTTTTTGCAGCAGTACTAGAAATTCGCTTTCTTGGAAGTTTTGTAAACACACGACTTAGGTTATGGATAAGGGAACTATCGCTGCACTCTTACAACAAATCGCAACATTAGCAATTTCAATAGGTTAGGCTCAATTAATTTCAAATTATGCTATATTCGTTGATGCTAGTTGAGGCCACACCTGTGTTAACATCAAAGTGTAAAAAGAGCTCTACCTAACACGTTAATTAAATATACTCGACCTATTACCCAAAGCCGAATGCCATACTTAGGATTATATTGAAATTAGCTCATTAAGTGGTAGCTACATCTACACACTTTTAGCATCGAATTCTTAATTTTAGCATATTAGAAGGAGGTGCCCTAACATTGGACAAACTTTCACGGTAAAATTCCTAATCAGTTGGTACAATTATACAACCGCAAAAACAATTTATAAAATAAATGAGTAATCTAAGGCTAAGGCTAAGAAACGTTGATATAAAATATAGGGTTCCGCAGACACTATCGAAAGGCTATAAGGACTCAAATAAAAATATTAACGAATTTATAACGAATAAATAATTAGTTCAATTGGAACTGTCAATCTTCAATAGAGGAACATCAAGAAGATATTTATATTTAAATACCCTATTTCTGACTATGGAACTAAAACTAAAGTATAAAAGTAAATCTTCTCTAAGACGAAACGGAAATTATTGAAGTGAAAGTGCACTTATAAAACGAAAATATTTTAATTCTAAATATATAACCTCAAAATTGATTGAATTAAAATAGCAAATAATTGAAAATTCATCTAAACTGAAAATGGGACATACATATTTGTTTAGTTCCATTCAAAGCATGCGACATAAATTCACTCCTTTTAAAATTGAATTTTCTGAATGCTAAACGCTAACAATTGTAGACATGTTTTTCTATCCTTGAATTGCAAACTTTCTATTTTTCAGTAGTTAAGTATTGCTCTACTACAAATGTTCATCGATTTGTTTCTCCTCGTCGAAGCCAGACATTTTAGTGTCCATCGTTACAAATTAAAATATATCCATAACAGGAATTTGTTGAAAAAATTACAAAAACATTTTATCTCCAGTAATAAATAATGTTATTACATTATTTCGATTCACATTCCAATTATGTTATATAACTTAGTATTTAAAGATTTTAGTGTTTTGGCCTCTTTATTTTAATAGCGATCTAAAGGAACTCTGATATGACTAACTAACTTATTACAGTAGTTTGCTAAGTATTTTATCTCAGATATAAGATTTCTTTCATAACAAATTGCGAATTGGCTTTCGAAATTTATAAATTAAAAATGGTACATTCAATATGACAACCAACATTTTTCTAACGGAAAGGATTTCAATAAAAATTATTACTGAGTGTATTTTGCGGAAATTATTCACGAATTTACTATCAAAATTTCTAAATTCAAAATTGGCGGATCCGAATGAGCGAAAATATATTGGAATATGGTTGTTGATTTAATACCCAAAAACTTATTTAGATGTTTGGCGAATAGGTGATTAACATAAGCTTTTATGTTTTAATGCCTCCCATACACAACAATAAAAACATATATACAAGTAAAAAAGCAGTAAAAAGCCTTGAGATGAAAATATCAAAATGAGTTTAGGACTATTATATCACATCCCCAGATTTCAGTTAGCACTGCCAAACCGGATGAAGTATCAAATTTGAGAATTTGAGTAGTCTTTAAGTAATTAATACTTAGGATACACCGGGTTACTCAGCTAGTATTATATAACTTAGTATTTAAAGACATTAATGTTTTAGCCGCTTCATTTTAATTGCGAACTAAAGGAAATCTGAATAGACTAATTTATTGCAGTAATTTTCTAAGTATTTTTAGTGAGTGAGTTTTTACATGATTTGCAATGTGATCTGTATTTGAAAAAACGTTACTTAAATATTGAGAATTTCTGTCACTGTTAGGGATGAAAACTTCCTCGGTTCATTAAAATTCTAGAAGATCTCATAAAAATCACGAAATCCATCCAATAGTTCGAGTGTATCCTAAAATTTTAAAATCAATAACGAATTTTTATGATTTTTGATTTCTGACAGTTTTTGAAGGGCCTGTGAAATATAAAACCAGAAGAGAACATCCTTTTTAAAGTCGATACCGTCTTTTATTGAAAAATGTTATATTATACCAAAACAAAGTAACCAATGCTTTGGTGTTTTTCGTTTCTACTTTTGCAAAAAGCATCCTAACATTAACAAAATTTAGCAAAATGAAATTAAATATGTATAATACTCAAATAAATAAAACAGAAATATCCCAGTTGTAAGGAAAATAAATCCAATCTCTGTAATAGAAAGTAACGAATGAAAAATTAAACTATATTATATTATCTGGCACAAAATAAATAAATAAATAAAATAAATAAATTAACAAAATTTACCTTTAAAATCATAGGCGAATATTGTTGTAAAACCAGCATGAAAAATACCAAAAGTAATTATCAGAAACATCAAACAACGTGGTACTTTTCGACGTTTAAACATCTCTATTTTGAATTGTTATTTATTTAAAACTATTACCATTGAGCCATTCCGGCGTTATAGTTTTTGCCTAACCTATGGGAACTTATTTGTTACTGGAATAAAAGGTATGCTATATGTTGACCCATGACATAACCTACCAACATACCAAGTTTCATTTAAATCCGTTAAGTATAATAGTTTCCGCGTAATACCTGCGCAGGCAGACAGACAAACAAAAATTGGAAAAATGTCTGTCTACATTATATAATTAAAAAAAAAAAAAAATAAATAGTTTTATGTTTCAAATTATTGAGGTATTGTAGGGGAGACCGAGGAGAGTTGTAACACTTTTTACGTTTGCTAGCATATCTCAGTCAAAAAAAGTCCTATCTCTATGAAATTTCTAACTCAATATAGCCAGATCTATACACTATGTAAACCACACATAAAAATAAGTAAAGATAACCAAATGTCTATGAGAAAATCGGAAAACATTGAAACAACTCCCTGCGTTACAACTCTCCTAGTACCGAGGTAAGTTGAAATAGGTGTCGAGGTCAGTTGTAACAGGTGTGTATTTGGGGATAATAAAGAAGTCAATTTAATTTAAACGCTATGTTTGGTGAACAAAAGAAGCTTTATTAATAAAAATAAGTTAGGTTAGCCTCAAAAGCCTGTTTCTTTTTAATAAATCGTAACAGTGAAATGTGGTTCAGATTATATGAAGATGCGGCATTTCGAAAACTCTGTCCTCTTAACGTCACCTCCTCATAGGCTAGTTCATAGATTGCTAGTTGGCTAACGATCACACTTTTCGAAAAATTGACTTTGTTACAACTCTCCTCTGTTACAACTCTCCTCTGTTACAACTCTCCTCGGTCTCCAAAATTATTGAGGTATTGTAACAAAGATTGTAGTTTTTTGAGAATAGATGAATTTTCAAAAAAATTACAGGTATTGTCGTAGGACAGCAAATTAGCCTCAATCGTCTTAAAACATGCTATGCTCTTTAATATATTACTACCGGAAAATCCCATCTACTATGCGATACTTTACAAAGTGGTGGCCAGCAAAATTCCGCAATTAATAAAGTGTGAAAAGTGAAAGCTGTGCTGTGCTGCCTGAAAATGAAATTTCCGGAAGAAGAAATTCCTAACAACGACGTGCATGGTCCCAGCAAAAACAACAATGCAGTTGGGTATTGTACGGGCGAAATACGACAAAAGTAAAATCCAAAAATAAAAAATAAAGGCCCGTTCGAAGGCAAGGAAATCCGGTCGGTCATGCAACCCCATCGCGAAACCTACTTTTGCTCAGGGGGCAGTGCATTCTGCAGTTGATCGATTGCAGCGCTCTCGCGAAAGGGCCTCGAACCCAAGCGCACTCGATGGGCACAACTAAGTTTTCAGCCTACTCTGAAGCCAACCCGCCGGGGGAGGGGGGAGGGGGAGGGTAGTTGGGCGCACTCTCACCCCTCGATAATGAGGCTTTTGTTTTTCATGCACTGCTGACATCAAAGGAGAACAAAGAAATTAATGAGGTTGATGCGGTCGGCGAGTGGGTGGGTGGGGGTAGGCTGGAGCTTAATAACAACCCTCATTCGAGGCGGTTGGGTGGTGAGCTGGTCTCAAACTTGACTCGAGCTGCCTCATGCAGCCCAAGGATCACTCGCCGGCCAAGGAGTGCCTCCCGACACACATTCAGCGGCGGTCGAAGGGCTCTCAAGGCGTTCATGCCGGTGCAGCGCGGCGTAACGGGAACCCCGTGGGGATGCACCCCCAAAACTGCCAGCCTAGGCCCGCGCACACCAATTAAAGAATTTTAAAAAGCGTCGCGCGGCCATGACTAGCGCCAAAGTGTGGGTGCCCGTGTCGATGTTTTTTGGGGCTTTTCGCATGCACCATATATGTAGGTATGTATTTACAGTTGTGTGAAGTCGCGAAGCTTTCGCGACGACCGAGGAGAGTATGTTGCGGCAGGTCTTCGACCTTTCACCTACTTTCTTCCTCTGGTGCGCCGTGCCGCGCACTTACTGCTGAAGCCCCCCCGAGTGTTTGTTGGATATTTGCGCGGCAGATTTGCCGCCTGCCCCGCACCGCATCGCGCCCCCTGGTGGATGCTTTTGTTGCCTTTGTTATAATTTCGTGTTCATTTCAACTTGGAAACTTTTTGCATTTTCGATTCGATTCGCTCTCCGAGGGCTGCCAGATTGGCTTGACGGTGCTCCTGCAATAGCCCCTGGTCCGGGCAACTTTACAATATTTCCGGATTTTGTAGGGTTGCACTTCTCGGGAGGCATACGCGCAATTTATTTGGGGTGGAACTAATTTGATTTTGCTTTCTGTTTTTACAATTATTTATGTCTTTATCGGACTGAGTTTGTATTTTGATCAAGTAGGATTTATGATGGCATATTGGTTGCTGGTATAGTACTTCTACCGATATGTAATATGAGATCAGGGTTGACAATTACGAATGGAACAAAGAATTCTGGAGTTATATCTGACGCTGACCGCTATAACACTTAATCCCGCTCCGTGCTTAGGGTTTGTCCGAATCAATGTCTTCGTCTTGTTATGACAGTTCTTGGTGACACATCGAGCTAAGCTCTTTTCGATTTCATGTATAACAGTTTATAACAGTTTAGGTAATTGCTTAGCTTGATGGACGGTCCAAGTTTTTTTTTTGGAATAACTTCGTGAGACGAAATGTGGAAAACCTTTAGGAGCATTCCTTGAGTACTGTCGAATCATACATTTTTAGTTTACTTTGATTAATTTAATAATATATATAATATAATTAATATCAAATGTCAAGCTAACTAAACAAATTCGAACAGGTAGCTTTGTCTTCGTCTTAATTAATAATTGCTGTACTAGTGCAGCTTGTTTACTGACGTCATAAACTGGCATAACAAGACAAAGACGATGATGATTTGATCATATTCCAGTTGAACTTTCGTAAATACATATATTTATTTGGACTTCTAGAGTAAACATCATCTTTATTTTTATTTTATGAGATAACAATTTTATTGTCATCTTATAGTCATTCCACGATTTAAATATGTAAAGAACTATTATTTTTTGTTGCTGTTGAAATTTTTTACATATGTTTTATCATAGGTATTAATTTTAGACATAAGTTTTAATACCTATTTCATTTATTTTTATTATACCGACTTCTTTTTACTCCCTTTTCTCTATATTTTATTATAAATATAAGCTTTTGGAATTTGAATTACGTCATTTATCAGTTTCTCATTTATATGTACTTAATTGTTTGGGAACTCCATAATTTAATTTTAACAAGGTGTACGCTATAAGGTTAATGCTTTATTTATAAATTATTATATTACATAATTATGTTATATTAACGTATTTGTACTTGTGAAGTTGTTCGAAATTTCTATAAAAACACAGAGTTCTTCGAAGTCATTGGCAGGATAACTCAGTTGTTTAGAGCACCGAAGCGCAATATTGTTCATGATGAAGGGAAAGGAAGTTCTAATTTAATTTTTAACTAACTATAATAATTCGGAAATCATTATTCGAATTTTGTATAGGTTAAGGAAATGTAGATTGTCTTGTATTTGTTATTAAATAGTAATTGAGACGAATCAAGATAGTTTCTAGAATCTTTGACTTAATCTGCAAAAAGTATTGTGGAAAATGTATATTATTTCAAGTTTTTCCTTAAAAATTACTAGATACATGACAACTGGAGATCTCATCACCCTTCCATCAGATTTTCCGCATCGGCGTCGCGGATAAGGAAAGTAAATGGGGCCATGTGTCTTTCATTACAAGTGCTCCTCTACATACCTTGTGTCTCGCGCTAAAAAGCGAAAAACGAATTGGACACTGCTGGAGCTTAGAAAACTCTCGGTGTCGATCGTCGACACCGAGATGAGGTTGCGCAACAGTTGCACTACTCCCTGCATCCGACATTTTCCTGGTCGTCGATATTTTTGTTGTTCGCCTCAACTTTTCTATTTTCCCCCTGTTTTGTGGGCACTTACCCGCAACAGCAAAGGCAACAGATTACGTCACGCACGCGATGTTACATTTCGCCTTACGTAACAGAGCAATGATCTTTCACCAAGTCCAACCGCAGCGGCGGCGGCAGCGGCAGCAACATCATCCGTGCGACATTCATCGGAATCCGCGGGCCGCAGCACTCGCTGGGCAGCAAGTACAATGCACGCCCGGTCCGCCGCACCGCACCCTCGCCACAGATCTTAAATAGGCGAGCTGCGCCGCTTTCGAAACTGAAATTGATACGAAAATAGAAATAACCGCCAAGAAAAATGGGTTAGCTCCAGCGGACGAAGCTCCAAGACAGTGGACTGCTTAGAAGACAGCGGGTGGGTGGGGGCGGCTAGGCCTAGCCAGCCAAGAATTTCCGTCCTGCTGAACGCCGCCGCACTATCGGCCCATTCTAATTAAACGACAGATAAGGCCTTTTGGGGTTAGCGTTGTGTAACCAGCGAGTTAGCCGCGCACAAACAGACTCTAACTCGACGGCTGCCGAATCTTGGGGAAAAAAACAGCGGCTCAAGCGGCGCGCTGGCGGGCAGGAAAGGCGAAAACGCTTTTTTTTGAAGAGCGACCCGAAGCGAATGTCAACTGTCAAGTCCGCCGTTTTGAATGTAGGTCAGCCGAGCACGTTCAAAGTTCGGCGGGTAAATATTTATTCGGCGGATTCGAGCTGCTGACGTGCTGCCGCTGGTGCTCGTAAAAATATCGCACAGCAGCCAGCACCCAATACGCACACAAATGCACACTTTATAGGGGCACACATGGGTTACTTTTGGGAAGCTTTCGAGGCCCGTGGACCGGTGCCGGAGATCTTTAGAAAGCGAAACTACACAAAATGTGCTAAACTTACAGAATAGAGGCTACTGCCATGATTCGAATGATGAAAAAATACATTGTTCTACTTCAGAATTCACGCGTTTCAGTTGTAGAACCAGCTAAGTAAGTTTTTAAATATTGTTCAAGTAAACTGGCATCTGGTATTCTACTTTTGTTCCATATTCATGCATTATTTTGCTAGGTATATATTCTTTTGACAACCTTACAAAATTTCTGAAACTTGTAACGTCCATAACGAATGTACGTATACTCAGAAAAATCTGTATCATTGATTGATTCTTTCCTAATTTTAAAAATACTATATTAATCGTATCAAGTGTTTCTCAAATCAAAGAAAATTGTACTAATTTTTAAGTATAGAGCCTTCTTGCTCATAAAACGTAAATACTTTATTTCAAATAAGGGAAAAGTTTATATAAAATATATGAAAGAATATCACTTTAGCACTTGGATGACCTATACAAATCGCATGTATGCTATCTTACATATAAGAGTGTGTGGCAACACTTGATAGGGGATCATTCGTAAAATTTTCACTTAATATATAATTCACACGTCATGTTGCAAGAGCCAATTTATAAGCAATAGTTTTGCAAACCATTTCCTAAATCGAACACACATACATATGCAATGAATGAAAAAACAAAATAGGCTTAGTATTAAAGGAATATTTTCTTTAAATCAATTCATTTATTGCCTTGCTTCTTACGAACATGTTTCTAATATCTAAGCACTACGTTAATAAAATAAAGAGGTTCATCATTAAAACAATGAAATAATCTCTAATATTAATGATAGTGTATGTTGAACGTAAGAAAAGTAACTTTAATTTAATTATTAAAATGGTTTAATGAAAAATACTTAATTTTTCCAATAAATGGCGTAATTTTCTCGTATTCAATGTTAATTTTCGTTATTTGTATGGCTGTTTTTCATAACTTTTAGGACATTTTTTTCTGAGTGTGTATATACATATGTATATACATACATAAGTTCAGAAGTTCTTAGATCAGAAAGATAAACATAAGTTCTGAAATTCTTAGTTTAGAAAAACCAATGCTATGTACAATAACTTCCACCGCCCTTAAAAAATGTCTTGTGGTAAATGAACCTGGGTTGAGCCAAATTTGAATTATGTAGGTATGAGCGACATTTAACAGTTTTATACCAGGATTGAGTCAAAGTTAAACCGAATTTGAATCAAGCTTGAGTTCAACTTAAACTTGTGTTGAACATAAACTAGGGTGGAGCCTATCCTAAAGCAGACTTTAGTGCTGGACTACTTTGTATAGTTAGATTTTCTTTAGAATTTAAAAGTAAATAAATTTTGTATGCCACTAAACTAAAAACTCCGACCGATTTTTTTAACATATGTAGGATGAAATTACAGGCTTTATTCTGAGGACCGTTTTACAATTCCTGTTTAACCAAGTTTTTATTAGATAGTATTACATTTATTCCAATATTTTTATTATGAAGATATATTACTAATATTTTTATAAATATAGTGGGCTGGAAATATGTGCCTTATTTTACACATATGTACGTATATATAGTTATTCTACAAAAATGAAGAAAATGCAACTTTTCGAACTCAATAACTAGAATAGCTAGAATAAATTAGAAAAAGTTAGAAGACTTCGCCATTAAAACATAGTTTTACAATAACTACAGGATAGAAATAAGAGAGTAAAAAGAATAAAAAGAAAACCAGATAAAAGGAACTTCGGCCTTTTTCAGGAAGGCAATCGTCTAATCTGAAATGACCCCGCTTGTCCCCTGGCGCAGTGTATCAGTGGGGAACTGTGTCATTGAAAATGAAATTTTCTCGAACATGTTCCCGAGTTGTTGCAGCACAAACACACCGCTAGACGACGACGCGCGACGACGACGGACGGTTGGAGCGCGCCTGTGGAAAACGCCGCACACTTTCCGGCCTCGAACCGGGTGAAAGTGAAGTGTGTGTGAAAATCGAACACGCCGCAGATAAACGGGCCTGCTGCTGCGGCGCGACACGGCGCTGCACCCAACGCACGCAAAAAGTACAAAAATGCACTGTGTGCGATGCGAACACGTCAGGAACGCAAAGGAGCGGTTATGCCGCGCCGCCCCTTCCCTAGGGAGCGGCGGGATTTCTTTAATTTGCGCCGATTTCTTTTCCAATTCCTAGAAGGGCGGTGGGAGGGCTGCTTCCATCCCATTGCGTCCCGGAAAACATGGGGAATTGCAGTGCGCTGCTGCCACTGCCGGAGCAGTTAATTGGCGAAGAGTTGCCGCGCGGCGATGATAGTGCAAGCTTTGACCTAGTTAAAGGTCAACCCAAAGGGTGACTGTGTGCAGCTGTATGGCGGCGGGGTTGCCAGTGCAAAGGCAACGTTTGTGCCTCCCTGGGGTATTATTTAGTGGAATTTTCTGGAATTTCCGGATTTACTGCGAATTTTATTATTATGCTTAGGTAAATGGAGCCTCTTTCATAATTCCCATCGTTGGCATTTACATGAAAAGCGCTGTTGCTGGCAGCCATAACTCAATTTGGGGCCATCGTTGGGAGGACTGCCCCCAAGACTTATGTTCAAGGAGACGGGGAGCATTTTTCAGCAGAGCCAGAAGGAAATGACGGCGATATCAGCAGCTTAGCGATGCATTTCTTTACTGGGAAAAGGAAATGAAAAGCTTCACCTCCTGCAGGGTGACGAAACTCTTTAAAGGTTATAGGACAAGTTATCGTGTTGCCAGATGGAACAAGTTGATTTAGCATCAAATAGGATCAATGGAACTTTCATGTTTGTGTTTGTGCCAATTTAAAATGTATTCTTTATATGCAGGTGACAACTTAAATTTAATAATATTTCGTTCACAATAACATTTGTAAAAGAGACATGATTTTAATTTTCGTTTTTCGTACAATGTCGTCTCAATGAGGACTATTATATTTTACATTCTATGCGATTTTTTTGAAAATGACCCCCAGATTGAGACACTTTATATATTCATTTTATAAATCATGCTTTCGAACTAACAACTTTTTCTAGAATTGGGGAGATACTAAAGTAGGTTTACTATAACTATAATGTATCATTAATATAGCTTTTCAAACTCAGTTTTCCTGAAAGGCAACACTTTACACCAATGCTTGAAGAAAGTCGGTAATTGGAAGTTATATCTAAATTTCATGAAATTATCATGACCTCAACAATTGCCATTACCACAATGATAATGCTAATTGGAATGCTGAATCAATTACTTGATTGTAATTAAGTGATAATGAATCCTTTGTGGAATTAAAATAAAATAACAGATAGATAGAAAACAGAAAGCAGACAAAAAATGTTCAATTTGATTGTTTCATGCATTCTCTCCTTTCAAGGTTTGTTTACAAAAACCGAAAATAATAAAAAAATAAAAATACTGGCCCACTTCTAATTAAGGCGTTGCATTGGTCGCCTAAAAGCTTTATCGCCCGACAGAATAAAAGACAAGTGTCAAACAAATCGCATTTATTCAGCGATAAGAGCCGTCCAAAGGAAAGATGTCATTAACGGGCGCGAGTTGATAAAGCGTGACCCAATTTCGCGTCCAACCCATCCGTAAGGGGAGGCGGCGAGTTATCAAAATAAGGAAAATTCACGGAGACGATCTTAACATTAACATTGCATCCCCTTGACGTCAGCGGTGCTCTAGCCTCGCGACATTGCGTAACGGACGTAACGTCGATAAAACAAAAAAAGAGCGCGCTGCGTTCGGAGCATCTAAAAGAGTCGGCCGAACGAACGCAGCCAATTGGCGTGGACAGCACCCGAACGGCCGCGTCCCATCGCCAAAAAGACAATTCGTCCGTCCAAGATGTTGGAGGAGGGCGAGCGGAAGGAGAAAAACGCAAGACATTTTCGTTTTCGCCCCGAAAAACTCCCTTAGCATTATCGCGCCAATGGCGAACGTCCGACGACGCGCACACATCGGCGTTCGCGAAACTTGCGCTTTTCCCGCAGCTCCCCACGGCAAATAGTGGCAAAAAGCATCCGTGTGCCCACGCGAGAACGCGCGTGTCTGTGCGCCCCGCGCTCCCACAAGTGCACGACGGCGTTGCACCACCACACTCAAGGCGAAAGGCCATTGGCCGGAATTTGTTGACCTACTAAGAGAAACACACTGTCATTGCCGTCGAGTTATTTCTACAATCGGCGGCCCCCGCGCCGCGCCGCCCCCGCCTCAGCGGGCAACTTTAAATGCATCGGGCACGTTGCGCGCGCTCGTTTTTCCCTTTTATTCGCGCGTTTTCTTATTGTTTTCGTTGCGATTACTTCGGCGACTTTGGGCTAGCGATTCGCTTCTATTTGTTTTCGACGCTTCTTGCCAGTGCGCGGCGGTTTCTATTTTCTATCGCTCTACCGCTTTTGTCGCTCCCCGCCGCGTCCCGTCACTTGACGACGGTTGACGCGATATTTCTCTATGGGGAGCTGGAAGACATGCATTTGAAATTTTTTTTCAGAAAAATAAACATAACAAAAAAAATATAGAAACAGCCGATGGTTTACAGTCGCATATAAAATTCTTGGCTTGTATAAAACTTTATTAAAATTAACATTTAAGTAAGCATATTCATACATTATGTGTATGTTTATTATTTTGTTAAAAACTCAATTCTGACATGGTCGAAGTTTCACTGATAAAGATAGCAAAATAAAAACACATTGTTGTATCAATATCATCAATAAATCTCTAGAATTTGTATTTTCCTTAGAAAAATTAGTACCATTAATATCAACCATAAGTTTTATTACATTTCTATTGAGCTTAAAATCGATTTGGTGTTTATAATGTTAAGCCTAATCTCAGTTAACTGAAATTGATCGTTAAAATTGAGTAATTTCTAAAGACTTATAAAATCTATTACGAATTAAATATGCATAAAGCAAGATCTATTTTAAGACCTTTAAAAACTTCTTATGGAACAGTTGACACTAAGATCAAAATTAAACTCAAACTTTACGAGTATAAAAATAAAATCCATCTCTAATCCAGAGTTTGATTTCAATGATCGAATCCAAATCTCAGAGGTTAGTCTTTAAGATCAATCTTATTTTTATGAATACGACTTAATTCTTGCATTGTATCGGGAATAATTAAAAGTGAGGATCCTATTCCAAATGATTTTTCGAAATATTAAATCGAAAGTAGTGATACTTAACTATGGTAGCTCAGCGGTTAGAGGATCGATGATCGCAGATTCGATTCTCGCGTATATTTATATTTTAAGAATTTTATGTTATAATTATACTAACTTTCTTCCTATTGTCTTAAAAAAATAATTTAAAAAAGGAAAAATTGTGACATTATTGTGGAATAAAGGGTTTTGTTGCAAAGGCATAGTTGTGCAGAATATTGTACAAAATACCATCCGTTTTTTCACCAAGCAGGTCAACAAAATCTGTCTCTAGAGAATAGATTTAAATTATGTGTACAAAACCCCTTATATGTACAACTAGACTTAATGTCCATATAATTATTCAATGAATCTCCATAAATAATCGGTTTCAATATTTTTCGATTGCTACAATGCAAATAATTCTGCATTCATCTATGGAATTTATGCATTTGCAGGCAAAAGCTCTTGAGAGAGAAGAAAGCAGAAAAATTGCATTGCACCGATAGCAAATAACAAACAAATCTTCGTCCCTGAATCTGTTTGCAATTTGATTTGCACCGCAGGGCCATCGAGTCGCTTACAAACAACGTTTTCGCGCGAAAAGCACGGAAAATGGCTGCATGACGGGAAATTCATGAACGCATTTGTCGCAATCTAAATTTGTGCGGTGGTGCGACCTGCGAGCTATCGAGCTCGGTTCACTCGCTGCAATTCATCCTTTTTTCGTCGTTTTCTTTTCCGTCACAGTCGATGCCGCCGTTGTCGTCGTCGGCGCCGACACCAAGACCTTTCTCAACGATTTTCGCATTACTTTCGACCACGGGAAATCCGCGACTCGAACGTTGCGCAATAATCCCAAAGTTGAGGTAGTCCCCGGGCTTATCGTCGCGGCATCAAGTGAGCAATTAAAGCTCTCCCCACATGCCCGCCGTAGTGCAGCCGGCATGAAATGATCCGTTTGCAATTTATTTTAAGAGCAGTTAAGTCTCTGGAGCAGCATTTCGCTGGAAACAGATCTGCAGGCAGGTGGGCCTCCACGGCTAAATCATATCTGCGAAAACGTCGAGTGGACGCAGCCTTAGTAGCCACACAATCGCAACTTCATAGAGTCTGACGACGCGTAAAAAGCTTTGATGCGATGATTGCACCCGCGTAAAAGCACTTGAACTGGCTGCGGCTTAGTGCCACAATTGCATCAAACGCAGCCAGCCACTCACCCACACGAGCGCGCGGGAGCGCTGCACAAAAGGCGGGGGCGGCAATGGCATTCTCCTCAAGTGCACGCAATTGATGCAACAGGCACTCAGCTGCCGTGTCATTGCAATGCACCAGCAGCTAGCCCCGTGCCGGAAAACGCCCATCTAGGGGACATTACGCGCGCCGCCGGAGGGCTTTTCCGGCAAATTGAGGCGATGGGTGAAGAAAGGCCACGCAAAGGACACCCCCGCACATCCCTCGAAGGTTACGCAATCATCAGCGCGCCAAAAGTAGCCTTGGGCTCGCCTCTCGGGGAAACGGTGGCTAGGGTTCGTTGCAAATGCATCCCCTATTTTTTTAAGTGCGTAGCTTTCTGGATCGAAATGATTTCGCGAATTTGCGTCTTTTATTAAAACCACATTTGCTGCAACCGCGAAGGAGTTTGTCGAAGGCTGAGTTGATGGTCCTTGCAAACGGTGTTAATTTTATCATTTGCTCCTTTCGGGAATGCATTTGATTGGCCCAAGGGACTTTATTGCGCCAATCTGAAAACTTTTACAAAGAGGGTTAGGAAGGTTATTAGAAAAGCGTAGAGAGAAGTCAGGGCCATCAAATTAAAAGAGATTTTCTGTACTAAATTAGTTACCTCAAAGACATCATTAATAAAGTTATGTTTAACCCTAGAACTACAAACTTATTTTTTTTACCCTCAAACTACAAACTGGGGTACATACTTACCCCAAGGGTTTTTTAATCATAAACCCCGTTCTAATAGCAATAATCAGACTTTTAAGTACATGCATTTTTTCGTTTTTTCATGCCAAAGAGAATAGTGACGAGCAAATTCAATTTTACTAAAGTGTAATCGGTGAAAAATCGATTTAAATAAACTAAAGTTCTGAAAAACTAACTCAAAAACTCAGTTGAAAGTTTTTCCTGGGGTAGATATCTACCCCAGTTTGTAGTTCTAGGGTTAAAATAACAAATTTATTTATGCGTATAACTCGGAATGCATGTGGTCCCGAATGCTCATGGCTTACCTAGCACTTTAGATCTTTCCAAAACTGTGACTTAACTAAGATTACTAATTAATTACTCGAATAGAATTATGTATATAAATACATTTTAAGATAAAAAAAAAAAAACAAGTGATTATTGTCAATATT
Organism: Eutolmus rufibarbis; assembly: GCA_963920795.1. Taxonomy (NCBI): domain Eukaryota; kingdom Metazoa; phylum Arthropoda; class Insecta; order Diptera; family Asilidae; genus Eutolmus; species Eutolmus rufibarbis. Next base: position 37,781,574 of record OY987206.1, on the reverse strand, counting down.
CGGCTAAACACCTAATTCTGTTTTACATAAATTGATAGAATGAGAGGTTACAAAAATTTTAGGATAAAATTCGGTAACCTTATCATTCTTAAAAAACAACAGTAGTCCCTCACCCAATTTGTTATCAACATTAGTTTCTTTTTGATCTTAGACCATCACTTCTGAATCTTCCGATACCTGTGACTGTAACCTATTTCAAAAATGTGGACAGCCATTTCTTAAGCTAAACACTTTAGAGAAGGTACATATATTTATTACCAAAAATCCGTATTAAAGCGTTATATACACTCCGATAGATCAATCAATCAATCATCATTTTCTGTTAGTAAGTTATCTCAAGAATATCTCTACAAAATTTCAGAAAGATCGGAACATTGATTCAAAAGTTATAAAAAACTACAACTTTAAATGTGATTATCTCGAAACTATTACTACGTATACATGACGAATTGAGAGATCGAATCGAGATTGGATTGAGTTTTCGATCCGCGTATTTGACTACTTGGGATTTAGAAATCGAATCGAAAGTGAATCCAATGCAGATTGAAATGACATTTTCCTCTTGCATTATGTTGAGCATTTTCGATGTCTCTTCGTGTTCCCAAAAAATTCATTTCAACATTTTATTGCTTAAATAAAATAACTTTTACAGCCAAAACAAATCTGATACAGAATTTAATGCTGTAACAACATGCTTAGCGGCAATTGTCAAATCGATTACTCGTCCTGCAGTTGATAGTTGTTATTTCGATTTAATGCAGCCAGCTAAGCGAAATCGGATCCACTCGATCCCATTTCAATCCAATCTTCGTGTATATAGGATTGAATCCGGATTCAATCTAGATTCGATCCTGCATGTATACGTAGTATATGTTATAGGTTTTTTGAAAATTTAAATTTAAAAAAAAAAAAATCTTCATTCAGGCCCTTCCGAAGGTTTTAACACTAACATAATCTACTTGGGTTTGATTTCACATGAGTCGTTAGGGAATAATCGTGACCATCACAAGTGAGAGATTGGCGATTGGAGATTGGCTATATTTCGGCGAACTTAAATATTTTTCAATATGAAATTTAATAACGTATTTTTATTAAAAATCTGAAATTGAGAATATGCACCCGAAATTCTAAATTTTGTTTATTATATTCTGTCCAGAGTATTATTCAGTATATATACGAGTATATACTAGAGGTCGAAGGTTTGAGACCAGCAGAACATTTACCCAAAAATCGAAGTCAAACACAAAAATAGTATAGGTTAAAGTTGAATTCAGAAACCAAAGTAAGCGTATCCAGCCATTCCCATTGGAATGCGCGTTTATTTAAAAAAGGACAAACTGATACTAGGCCTAGTAAAACAGTATTTATGTTAAGACCGTATTTGTGAGAAACAAATACAATAGTGTTACTATTTAAAATATAATTCTATTGGTGTTAAAAAATAAAACTTATAAAAAGACAAAAGTAGATAGACTTTTTGAATATTTTTTATAAATGTGCGGATTTCATTTATTGTATAACACAACAATAATAACAAATAGTTTTGCATGTATTCATAAAAATACTTTAAATAAAATTATAGTTAATTACATCATACAGTGCAATTTACTAGTGGTCTCAAATTTTTGGCCATCAGTGTATGTTTGAAAATTTAAATAGGTAATAAGAAGTATTCACCTTATGTTACTTTCAAAAATTCGAATAACTCAATTTTCTATTTTATAAGTTGGTATTTCAGCGCTTATCAATTTTCAGCAATACAATAAACCATAAAAAGTATAAAAAAGCGAAGATACTAATAATAATATCAATCAATCAAATAATAAAAGTAACAAACTACAACGATATCTAACAGAATTTATACTATGAACCTGAAAAAGTTATGTCATCCTTAACCAATAGAAAATGCAATCGACTTCTTATGCGATCAAATTTTGAGAATCTTATAGATATTTCTGCATAAAGAGTCCTAAATATTTTATCTATCTTGTTAATGAGGAGCATATCAAAAAGTATCTTATAGGTGTAACCCTTTCAGTAATCATGACACCAATTATCACTTTTCAAGACACCTTTCACATAATGTCATAAAACATTTCCTCATTACATACATTACCCATTCCAGTAAAATCGTGCATTTGAGACTGAAAAACTCCTGATTAAAAGAGAAGCAATTTACAAGGGAACATCGCTAACGAAGCATTCACCTGGAAGTGCATCCTGACCCTAAAAACTACAGGACCATTCCCAACTAAGTTCTTTCAGAGCCAAAAGGAGTTTTCAAGCCATAAAACAAGAACGATCGGTTCAAAGGCATAAATCGCGCTGCAACAAGCATCTGTCAATACTGGCGTGTCCCACATTCGGGAAGTACGGGAGAGCCCGGCAAATATCCAAAACCCATGAAGGAAAGCGAAAAATCCCCACCACCCCGAAGGGATACAAAGTCCTGGGAGATGAGCTATCGTGATAAAAACTAGCTGAAGGGGAGCCAACGTCTTTTCAAGTAATTTTCGTCGTTACCTAAAACTATAGGGCTCCCAGTTCCCGTCCCTCGGGAAAAACTGCATCGTTTCCTGGATCTATTTCTGTCGTTGTCGACGGCTTCATTAAAAGCTCCCCATCACCGCCGCCGGGGGACAGGCGAGCGGCGATGGTAAAGCGGGCCTCTGTAGTGCATCCCAGGCAACCATAACCAAACCAAACCACACCGCTGCACTACCGGCAGGCGCACTAACATAGTTCGTTTGCAATTGCAAACACACTATCAAAGTGTGCCAAAAGCTCTTAAACTGCACATCGACGGAACGGGAATTCACCGAACTGTTGTGCACGGGTGTGGGTTTGAGCGCCCCCTGGGTGTAGGTACATGCAGCGCTGTGTGTGGATATAAATTGCAGCGTTGCAGTCAGCAATGAAAAGTAGTAGCAATGACCCCAAATTGGAGCAAACTACACCACCACACCGGCGACAGCAGCAGCAGCAGCGAGTGGCTGGCTGGCTAGCACTAGAGCGCACTGGAGCACTATCGCGAGGAAAACATAAGTGGCCTCAGAAGCGGCGAGTTGCACTTATGCATTTTTGCACGATATAGGTATTGTACAGAATGTGGCGATGGACGGCCACGTCAGTTCTTTGGTCGCTTGATCGCTTTTCCACAGGCTGTGGGGAGTGATTCACATAAATGGCAACTTTGGGGCCGACATCTACATGTCTTTAATTTTTGCATAAATTGCGGCCCAGACAATGCCTAGACAAGTGGAAGACAACGCAGACCAAACATCCCCCAGCTACAACAGACTGAGCAGAAAAGCCCTAACCCTAACCTACCCTCTTGCAGCCGCTGGGTTCGACAGACCGCACTTAATTTAATCAAGAACGCTAAAATTTGCCACCGGGCGGCATCAGCGAACCCTTCGCGAATCTTCCACTTTTGCCCCCCTCCGGCAAGGTACTCCGCTGGAACAATGCACCCCTCTAGGGCAGGCAACTCGAGCTATAAAATCATAAAATCCTCTAAAAAGTTAACGAGCCAAAGAGGACCCGGGTGGCCTGCCTTCTTCAAGCAAACACAGAGGGGGCAGCAGTCGGGAAGTGGTAAAAAGGCGCTCCTTCCGCATTGTTCTTGCACTCACCGACCGAGGGAACGAAATCAAACAAAGCCGGCCATGTCAAGGGACAAAGACACAAAAGGACATTCAAAGGATGCTGAAACACTGCAAGCGAAATGAGGGGTGTGTGTATGCAACACGATCCTGAATGGGGTAGGTCAGTTCCATGGGATAAACGATGCACGCTCTGCGGGCCTGAGAGGAAACAGTTAGTCACTAACGGCAGCGCTAACTGCACCTTAGCGACATGCGACCGTTAAAAACTTGGACAAAATCATACAACTGCGAAAAGTTGCACAACTTCCTGGAGGGCATCGGATGCAACTTGCAACTTTATATTTACCTCAGAAACAAAACTCCAAAATAACTTCACACCACTTCCCCTTTGTGCGCTTTTCACCTCGTTTAAAAAAAAGAAATAAAAAACTTTCTCTAACGTTTTCCCGTTACTTTAAAAGGTGAGAGCGGATGTGAACAGTTAAACCACTTCCCCTTTAATCGCTAAATAGTTTTGGGAGGGATGTGACGTCGCATTATGATGTCATAGTTACAAAATGGGGAAATTAAAGAGTTTTGTAAGAAGTGAGAACATTCTCTTAGAAAATATAGGTTGAGGAAGAGAAATGTAAAGCGAAGAGAAATTTTTAGGACTTTTCAATTAACTTAAGGGAAATAGGGTGAATGCAGAGAAGAGATTGGAAGCGGCTCAAGGGAAAGTTTTTACAGAGAATTTCCTGTAATGAGCAAATTGTGCAATTGAATAAAGGGAACCAGTTGTAACAGGGTTATCAGATTACATGAGCTTTCTCGTAAAGTTGAATTTGTTTGGCGGGATTTTTAAGAAATTTTAAAATGTTCGTTTCGGTTCATTTAACATTTCTTTTCCTTCTTTAAATTAGGATTATATTAGAAAAGAAAATGTTTTATTCGGAAACAAATTATATCAATTAAAGGTAATACCCGGAAATGAAATTCCACCAATATCTGTTAGCATGTAGAGATTGCGCAAGAATCTTGCTTTCCAAGTTCTATCCTACAAATTTTGAATGAAGGGCGGCGGTGCAAACATATAACAAAGTCCGGATCAAACATTGTTATAGCATTCTTACAAAAAGAATTTTTAATTATAATTAAATTAGGTGTTCTTGAACATTTAGAAGACTATCTTAGTTCACAAAAACGATTACGTTAGTTAAACTAATTAAGTTACAGTTTAAAACTTTTCATGGCTTCTGCGTTTTATTTTTGAGTTTAATTAATTCAAGAAAACTCTCAAGAATTTTTGCGTTTTATTTTTGTGCAGAATATTTGAACGATTTATTTAATAAACTGTTTGAATGAATGAAAAAAATTGACACAAACTGAAATCTTATTTTTAGAATCACATTTTTTAAAGCCTTGCTATTTGTTTGATCTTCAATACAAGACAAGTGTGAGTAGGACTCATTCCCACAAATTAATATTTTCGGATCTTTTGCTATGAGACATTTCTTCGAGCCAAATTTGAAGCTTCTAGGTCAACGGATAGTACCCTATAGTCCGTCCGTCCGTCAGTATGAAAATACACTTTGAAATGTCGAAACTTAATTTTTTTTACAAGACTATGAAGTTGTAGACTTTAGTATTTTATATTAACAACAAGATAATCCTATAAGGGTTCTGTTTTTTTCGTTTCGAGGTACGAAACCCTAACCAACATTACGTTTGAAACAAACTGGTAAAAACTTATGTAATGGATTCATTTCTGATAGTACCTGAATTGCCTATAAAGATATAAAAATAAAAATTACCTGCAATAAAAGACGAAATGATACTTTAATTTTTAATAATGCGATCATAGGATCATCTGATTATCAGGATATTAAATTTTAATATCGCTCAACAATTTTTAAAGACTGATAACTCAAAAATGGTGCCACATAAAATTATTTGTTGGAGATCTTTTATGAAAAAGACCACTTATTTTCTTTTTATAATGATAACGTTAACAGACGACTAATCTAATAAAACTATACAAGTTATTGCTTTGTAAAAAAAAATTTAGATTTAATAGTAGTTGGTCGCAAAAGCAAAACCCAAGCTAATTGGTATCCTGAAAATAACTTAGCCTAGCCCAATCACCTAAGTGACCTACTTTGAAAATAATACGTAAATTATGTCTAACTATCTTCAATTTTCCCCTTTTTACATGAAATTCCTCTAAACGCAGAAATATTTCCGACCATCATCAAGTGCAAGAAAACCGATAACCTGCGAAATTTGAACTGAATGAACTGTAAACTGAGTGAAAGCCTTCATAAATCAATTCATTTCCGACACAATAAACGTCCACTGCTTCATGTAAACGATGTATAATCCATCAATACCTCCAAAAATACCCACATTTTACCCGAATTACCCTCTTACATCACTTTGTTATCAGCAATAAATCGCGTATCCTGGCCAGTTCAATAACCTTTTGTTGGGGGTTCCCTTTGAAATCCTTTTCAGGATAGAAAAAGGGGAAGAAGAAGAAGAAAAAAACGGCTCTGTTATAAATAAAGAGAACTGCAAGTGGGCTGGCTGGCTACCCCTCAAGGACATGTCGTCATAGACAACCTTCCCGAAGAGAATCCTTAAATAGCCGTTAGTTATTTTCAGCACACCTTTCCAGCACGTGTATACAGTAGCCGAGCGGTTCCCGAACAGCGCATGACGCATTTCGACAGCGAAACGGGAATAGAGGGAGAATAGTCCCGTTGCCTCATCGCCCAATCAACCCCTGAGAACACAATAGAGGTTAAAGCGCCAGAATCTTTCGCTCGCTCGCTCGCACACGAACAGTTCAGCCTATTGGTCTTTGGAAGAAGAAGAAGAAGGATAATAATGGCAAGAAGAAGAAGAGCGCCGAGAAGGGCGATTGTCAGGAGGGCACATCGTCATGCAGCTGTTCGATATTATTTACACATTTTCGGGGTGAACGACCGGAGGCGACCCTGAGGCGAGGTCGCCAACCCCTGGCCATATAGAACTCTCTCCTTATAGCGCATGTGTTGGCAGCCCTGGTGGCTTTTTGCGGCCCCGCACACACACACGTATGTGTATGTGTACGCCACGGCTGGGCGGCCCTCTGTGTGGGTAAATGTGGTTCACATCGCACTGCACAGAACTTTGGCCCCAGCCCTGAATATAGACCGCTGCTCGTTCGACTTCCTAGTTGAACCCCGTTGCGAGGGGGCGGATTCCGCGGGTTTGGGGCTTGGGGCTCTGGGGGCTGGCCGGGTTCTCCGAGACACCACCCAGCCCCGGTGCAGGGCTCGTTTCGGTGAGACTTGCGAGACTCCGAAGAGAATAGTTTTCTATGTGCGGTGCGATGCTGAGGGGACGAAATATTTCACGAGGGGGCTGGGCTCAGCGATGCATCGGGGAGCAATTGCATGGGGAGGGGGGGGGGGGGGGGGGGCACAGGGTGGCCGGGTCGTATTGATCGCTACTAAATTTCATGTGACGTACACAGCCGCTTCCAATTGAGCCAGACTATTTTAGACGGCTGCAATGACCTTTCCGGCATCCGTAGACCTTTAATATGGCCTTGATGCAATTTTCGGTGAGAGATTGATATGCCAGTTCATTTCAAGAGGCTGGGGTGAAACGCCTTTACTTTTTATGGCAACGGATATAAAAAGAGCCAGACAGATTTTCTTCTATGTAGACAGTATGGTAAATTATTTAATTAAATATAAAATTTCTACAACTACCACAAATCCGTTAATAACGCTATCCCAGTCTTTTTACATTTCTTCCACGTCATATTTATTTATTTTTTTATTTATTTATTTACAAGTTCTTACCATAGTAGACAGACAGAGTCCTCCTTATTATAAAGTTTAAACGCATAATTAACATAATTTAAACTACATATTATAAATCGTAGAGAAAAAAAAATCATTTAAAATAAAAGCAAAACGTTCGTTAGGTAACTCCCAAATATTTATACTATTCTATTCAATTTCAGAAGTGTGAGACGGTGTATTGCCGTGCTGGAAGAGAATTGTTTGGCATCAATTTTTTCAAATTGAATTAAACGTGAAAATTTAAAAGCCCAAAATTATTTGTATAGAATATCTTACATTTCCAACTTTATACATAACTCTTTTCCAACTTTATACATAACTCTGATGCGCAAATTTCGCAGTAAAATAATATGAAAGGGGATAAAATAATAATAATAATAATCAAAGAGACTCATTTTAAAATAAAATAACTTTTATAGGTATGTGAACATAGTAAACAGAAAAACCAAGTATCGGCTTTCAAGCTTTGACTCAGGCAAACAAGTTTCAGTTTTTAAGCCTTGGTTAAGTCTTGGACAGTCTTGAGAAGCCGTCGTTTGTTACGTAAGGTTGGCTCTGTAGTGCAATCTGACAAAGCCTATATAAAAAAAAAAGCTCGTTTTTTTGGCTTCATTTGAGACACTCAATTTCGCTCTAAATTCTCGGCTCCAAGTATCCCCCTCTCGTAGTCTTGGTTACTTATCATCTTAAAATAGAAAAGTGTCCCTATCTACTTCAGCAAATCCGGTGAGACCATTACACCAATCAAATTAATTAATACAAAACGCCATCGCACCAGGAATAAATCCATCTTGAGTTCGCAGTCCTTACCTATCCCAAAGGTTTCCTAATTATGAGTTCCCAGCTCCCGTCCACTTATAACCGACATTTTCCCTCTCGACGTCGCTGACTAGTGAGCCTGGAGGGCGAACAGAACGAACGAAACCCTTCATGGTTTTGCAAATTGCCAAGGGAAAAAAGGACATCACAAAATCCGTGCAAAAAAAGCGTCGCACACAGGCAGGCCTCCTCCAGACGGAGGCGCAGCCGAAACCACGGCACGGCGCGGCGTCTAGGCAAAAGGAGGCCTCAAAGTGGTTCGGCGGTAGCCAGACATAAAACAGACCGGACCTACCCTAAACGGGACGGCGGTACCGAAGTGCCGGGACGCGTTATGCAACTGCTGTGTGTGCAGGGGGCCCCACACGCCCCCCGGACCTCTACCGCCGCTTTCGCCGTCGTCCCTCGACGAGGGGCTAAAGTTAGTCGGGCGAATTTGCATCATCTCCGGAGCAGGAGTTTTCACTTCAAAGGGAACTAACCGGATGTGCAACAATGCAGCCAACTTGCCAAAAGAATCGGCCAAAGAGGGCCGCGGGGAACGAGGGCCGCTGCTCCTGATCCCGCCGCCGGGCGAAATTTAATCCACGTGAATGGCCCTTGCACATTCCCGGGCACTCCGCGGGACATCGGGGGTTGATTTCGAGTTGACCGTGGAACGGGTCCGACCAACCCCCGGCCCGGCTCGGGGCTGTTTTATTGATTTCGATTTCCCCACATCGGGAGGCTGCGGGATGCACCGAATTGCTCCCTCCCATTGTTGGGAGCTGCTCCGATGCCGCCGCCGCCGCTGCTGTTGCTGCAGTTACTGCAATCACTTGAATGCATTGTGCTACACTTAAATGAACTCGCGTCCCGCGAACCTCCACCCGTCGGGGGCAGGGGCGAAGGGCGCGAATCACCTCTTATTTGACTTAAAGTAGATGAACGACATTTCGAGAACAATGGGGACAATTGAGAAGGGTCTCGGCCAGGAATGCCGTGATCTTTTAAAGCAGCCCCTCATTATGGCGATTCGGGAAAAAAAGGGTTGCGCCTCAATGCACCGTGCGATGCATGCGTTCCCGAAGAAATGGGGGAAAAAAAACGGGTTCTTGCAAGGATAGAAATCACGTCAATGGTGCCTTCTTCTGCGGGGATGAAATTCAAGTCGTCACCGACGGCCGCAGATTACGACTGGGCCCCATTGAGGGCAGGAAACGAATGCGAAGAAAGGAAATTTTCTGATGCGCAGGACTTTCTTGCTTTTGTTGTAAGCCTGCCAGTCAGCTTTGAAATATTTCACCCTTTGTTTTTTGGGCATTCGTCTTACGAGGAAAGTGGTCTCGAGTTACACGCATAAAACGATTCTTGGAATTCATTAATTTCTTCACTATTCTTTCCTGGCCGTTCCCAAGGAATGAGTAGTTAATTTTACACTGAAAGTACTCGCAATTGCAATATTATCTTATCAAAACGCATTATGCATTTACACAATAGGTACGCAGTAAGTGAAAACAGCGTTTTTTTCGTCCCTGAACATAAATATAACATTACCAATTATGCCCGATCTAGAATTTCAAAATTTGGAAATTAATGATCTCAGAAATCCCTGAACGCCAACTTTCATAACATTTAGGGTTTAAGAATTCAGGGTCAAAGCTGGCATTGTTATATTTTCGTGTTTAGTAGATGTACAATGCGAAATTTTAAAAGATTTGGTTCGGTGGAAGCACAACAAAAAATCAATTCCAAAATCAACTTTACAGAGATTACAATTTAAACAAGCCAAACTCGTTCAAAACCAACAACGCACGAAATTCTACAAAATATAAATAATGTGTATCAGCGAAGACTACATACATAATATAATATAGTTACATAACTACATAGTACATAAATATATGGGTAAATATTTGGAAATATGGGGTCTAGAATTTGTAATTTTGGTTTTTTTTTTAAGATGGCTTAAGTTCCTCTCAGAAAAATGGCTATGTTAGTAGAAATTTCGAGCAAAGACAGTTTACTATAATAGTTTACTAAAACCCTTTAATTAAAACAAAATTATATAATTTTCACAACAAAAATGCGTGCCAGGGGAATTACAAATGTTTGAAGAATTTAGAATAAAGTGGGTCAAATCTACTCAAAAATCGTTTCATCGCCTTCTATGAACAAGAAATAGCGACTATACTCGTACGTACATCATCAGTTGCCAATTTTTTACCAAATAAACCCACAGCACTTTATTAGCCACTTTTTGGCTGGATCGAGTTATGGCTTGGTTTTTTCCACAAAACCGTTCACTAATAAACCTTAACTTTAGAAAATTAAATTGTTAAAAACAAGTGCTTGGGCAGATTTCATTCCCATTTTTGTTGCCATTTTTGCCTAGAAAAAGTGGGCAGAAAAGTACGGAAACAAACCTAATATTGTGTAATTTAAGTAGATTACGAATTTAAAATCAAGATCGTGAATCATCTATGAAAACCCAACTTGAGTTTAAAAGCATATTCTCGCAATTAAGATAATTTTGAACAACATACATAGCAATATAATGTAATTACCATTTAAAGTTGTCTCAACAATCCTGATATCTCTTAAACTCGGTTCGTTGCTTGATTACGAGTTAAAATGATATGAAAAATATTTGCATGATTACTTCAAATTGAAGGAAGTTGGCCTTTTAAAAGATTTCAAGATAAATCAGAAAATCTAAAACTCTAAATATCAACGATTTTCCTTTAAGTTAGAAAATTCAATCTTATCTTATCAATAAATGGAATATTTCAGGCACTTCTTAGGTTTGTTTTAAAATTTGTTTCGAGCGTTCTAAACCACTCTTTTGTAATTTATGTTAAAGATACACGCGCAGATAATAAAATTATTGAGCAAAATTACAGAATCATCTGTAGGCAGTTAGTTTTCCCCACATTAAATCGATATCGATCGATTCCCTAATTGGAACTCAATAAAATTCCACGAAGCCTCGGAGTTTACTATTCCTAAAACAGTCTGTTTCCGAGGCTCGAATTGCCCCCAATTAAAACCAATTAAGCCGGCGAGGTAGGGCACGAGTTGAACGTTAAACGTCCCCCAAATGTCGGCGAACCCAATCGAAAAAAAATCATTTCGAGATAAAGAAAATCGTTTTTCCACTTGTCCCCGTGTTTCCCCCAGAAAAGCTTTTCCAATCTCTCATCCAACGATGGCGTTCCTCTCCATCGCGTCCTCGTGAAGTTAGCTCCGCTCCTCCGTTCCTAGCGAGCGAGGCAGCGGTACACGCAAATTGACCTTGACTGTGACTTTGGGGGTTTCGGTAATTTCGTGCCCCCCTCCCCTGTCCCTGCGAAGAGAACCGCATTGTTGCAGCGGAGCGCACCAAAGTCGACCTGTGTCCTGTCTTCACGGCGTCTCATGAACTTGCCCGCTGATAGTTCCCGAGGGAGCCGACGCGGGGTCGGCACTAAGCTTTAGATAAAGTGGAAAATTCGTTTGGCCGAACCCACGAAAACTTTCCACCGACGGTGCCGGGGTGAATGGAACGAGATAAGAATTTGTCGGTGTGCAGCCCCACGGGAGGAGTGAATAAGACAAAAAGGTGAATTTGCTCCCTTGACACGTAACTGCCATCCAGAAAATAGCGCGCAGGTGGAACGGCTGGCAACGGGCACCCGAATTCGGTGATATTCATGTCAGTGTCAATGACACCGGGCCCCGTTTTTCGAGAGCAGTGTCAAGCACTTGAAGCTCACCGAAATCATCAGAAAGTGGCGAAGGCGAAAAACAAAAAAAAAAAAAAAAACAGCAACAAACGGCCGCGATATTGCACAGCGATTCTATTAATATCGAGAAAGCAGGCGGGCCCAATTTAATCGCGCAAACAATATCAAACCGCCGCCGCGCGGCCATTGACCGCTGAACTTGAAAATTCTTTCTGCTATCGGTCATTGAGCCAGCCGAGCTTCCCGGCCACCGCGCAGCACTTTGCAAAACGATCAAATCTCGCACATATGGCCGCGGTCGGTGGAAATTAAACAAAAATTTCGCCGATAAAACCGCCACAGGGCCTGCTGATTTGTTACATTTTTTTTTTCTCGAGGGAAGCAAATATCTTTGCGCCCGCGAAGGGGGAAACCTAGGCCGACTCATCGATGGGGCAGTTCTGGTGTTTATGTTATAAAAGTGCGGGTGGCTGAACCCTGCCAGAAATCTACAGGCCTTGAATTTTCGGCGGATTCATCGCGTATGTTGCCATGATTCTCGCTTTCGATTGCGGGCCGTTCACCTCTGACGGTTCTGATTGTAAGTGAGCAAAATTTTTTTTTCCGCTAGTAGTGCCCGGTAGCTTGGCATTTTGCTTGTTTTTGGTGAACTTTCTCGACCAACATGTGGGCGGATTTTTTTTTTCTCCCACAAACATGCCGTACAAGTCTGAGGGCAGCATATCCAATTTATTCTCTTCTCAGACAAGAAACTCATTAAAATTCTGTACACTTTCCAGTCGTACATGTAGAAAATTCAAAATTGCGGTAAAAATGCAACTTAATACTGAAATAACTTAATTTGGAAGGTTAAGAAAGGATTTGTTCAAAATAATTCACAATAAATTAGTGCGAAAAAAAGTTAAAGTCAGAGAAAATTGAACAGATAGAGCAAACAAGGCGAAATGACGAAATAACCAAAATTAAAACTCATATCATCATCATATACTTTCTCGTTACTTTCATAGAATACAGTAAAAAATCGATTTGTTCAAATATAAGAAAACCGTCGTTGGGTAACTGTATTTACGGTGCGCGACCAGGAGAACAGGTAGGTGCCCATGGAATATATAAATTTTATATTATAAGAGTAGGGTTAAAACTAACTTAATTAAATATATCCAACAATAATAAATTAGAACACCACAACAACGATTCCAAATCGTGAAAATTTATTTCTAAAATCTGGACTTCAGTTAGAGCACTTCGTGAATTTTATGGACCGAATAATCGCCCATCAGAACACGTTATTGGTCGTGTTATTGAAAATTTCCGCCCCAACTTAACACTGCATGACAACATGCCATCAACAAAAATTAGACCGGGGCGTTCCGAAAAAAATACCGCAGCTGTTGGAGCCAGTGTTGCAGAAAATCCGAATCTGTCGACTTACAGGCGTACGATATAAACTTGAATTTCATCTGTCCACAATTTGGAAATGATGCGCAGTACAGAGCAATGATCCACGACTTTTTGTTTCCAAAAATGGACCTATCACAATTGAAAATTGTATCAATGCAGACGGAACCACATCGCCTAATAAAATTCTACACTTTTCGATTTGGTTCCAAGTCATCTTAAAAAATATCATCAATATCAATACAAATCACTAACTGACAAGAATTTCAAGGTCGTGCAAGAGTCGGAGTCAATGTAATGCGTAATTGAATTTCATGATCCATGACCACCGTGTCTATTTTAAAATGAATGAATGAACTTAAATTCTAGACATTGCTTTTGAAAATTGATTGAAACTTGATTGTGGGGCGTATACTTCTTTGCAAAACACAATCAACTGTTCCATGCAGACCAGATGTTCTTGTGGTTTTCAATTTTTTGCAAAACTTATTATTGAATTTCGACAATAATACCGCTTTAATTATTTATTTAAATACCTACTGATTATTATTTAACATGAATAGTGCATTTAGTATATTAGCGTGAGAATTTACAAGAACGAAGGGTTTAGTAAAATTAGTTCTGTTGGATGATATTTCAGAATTATTTTTATTTTAAAATATTTTATTTGATCATTTCTTGTGGTACTTTTTCTAGGTCGACCTCCTTTGTGAACATTTTTATAATATTTTACTTCTCATAAATGTTTTTTTGCGATAATTAATTTCTATAATCACTTAAAATTCTAGATTTTAATTTTTTTTTTAGATTTTCGTAGAAAAGTTTTCTATTAGTTTTAAGTTCAATATCAATCCAAGAATAATAACACGCTAATTACGCAGAATACTGAGGTTGTTGCAACGACCTGAGACAGTGTAATCTCCAACTACAATAAATGATTTGTGGAATAGATAAAGCTGATATATGTAGGTAACAGAGAAAAATGCAAAATGGAATCGAATAGAATTTTCATTTCTTGTCATTTTTGTGGGAATTGACAATCTACATTTGTTGTTATTATTGTCTTTAGCACATAAGGTGAAATCGTTCTGTACAAGACGTATTCAGCTTAAATTAAAAAAAGAAAATATTAAATAAAAAACTTCGTGTCTGACTTCAGTTGCTAATGTTTTGTCCACTATTATGTACTTACATAAATATTTATGATTTTTGTGAAATTTATGAAGCATATAAGGAGAAAACTCTAATACATATTACAATAAAGACTTAACTAAGCGTTTTTCGATCTTTTAAATTTTGAACTTCTAAAACAAAAACAACAAAAATATTTAAACCTCAACATAGATTTTTATAAGAAACTCTTGTTACTTCATCAGGCTTTAGTAACAAGTTGAAGGGAGTGATGAACTGCATTACCTACACGACAGATGCACGTAAGCGACAAAACAGTTTCGTCACATCACTGCAACAAGTTCAAGCGACAACAAATCAAAGTTCAACAGCCGCCAAAGCATTCCATTGAGAGGCATCAGAGTGACGATTTCATCACCTTGCGAAACGACGTTGCATCATTTATCATCTCGGCCCGGTGGTGCTGACTCATTACCACCTAATTCGAGCAAATAAAATAAATTACAACATAATTGCTCGATTCGGGTGAAAATTTTCAACACCGAAACGACCCCGCTGCGCCCGGGAGCCGGACCAGAGCCAGTCGGGCCGCAGACCCCGCCGCAATATAGAAAAAGGCGCTGGGCCCCATCTGGAGCACCGGCAACGGCTGAAAAAAGCACGACCAGGCCAGGGGTTGATGAACGTCCCCAAAAACGTATTTTGCTTATTAACAGGTCAAAGCCTCGGCTCGGCGCTCACTGGAAAGCTCAGCAGAATTTAGCACGTTGCCAGAGCCTGTCGGGGCGCGCGTGTGTGAGTGCGCGGAACACCCCACCGGACCGAGAAGCCCCTGAAAGTGGACAAACGGCGAATTGATTTTCGCGCAATAACACTTATCACTTTTGGCGTCATCGCAGCCATTAATTGACACCGCGAATCATATTTATATTAATTCTGCGACCGGTAGGGCACTTTTTCAATCAGATTCAGAATCATACCACCACATGAAATACAGGCACACAAAAGAGCAGAACTAAGAGTTTAAAAACAGCTTTCGAAAATAAAAGAGGCTTCTCGTTCATTTTTCCCAAAAGCTCATCTACCCACTCTCTTCCGAAGCAAAATGCCTGCGAATAATTTAATTGCCAGACAAATTCACAAACTCCACGCGAATAAAAGTGATAATTGCAATTAAATTACTGCTGAATTTCATATTTTCATAATTACTCACACGAATGACAGGAACACAAGAACTTTCTCATGCAAACTCTCTGCAGCTGAACTCTTTAAAAAGGCAAAACCACTCTCGGTAAATCGTAACCTCTTCCTCTCTTCCCAGAACTCTTCGACGTATTTTCCCGATTTCTCTTCGTATTTTGCTGATTTCAGAGGTGAACGACCGACCTAGCCATTGATTCGGTTTTATCCCAATAATGCCTACATGTATAAATGCCTACACTTAAAGGGTATTGATCCCGGGAATGGGTTTATTGTAGATGATTTTTTCGGGAACTCATTTTTGATGATTTCGCCGCTTCTTCGCGCTGCTCCCGCTTTTTAGCGATCTCTGTTTGGTTTTTTTTTTTCGTGACGAAATTTAATGATTCAGAATTCGGTCTTTTTTTTCTCGTAAATTTGATTGGGACCGTTGAAATAAATCAAGACAACGAAATTTATTTCTTTTTATTTTTTTCTCGGGCAATGGATATTCTTTTGTGACAGTCATTGTTAGATCCAGGTATACAAAATTTATGAGTAGGAAATCTGGGAGTTTCGAATGAACCACACCGCTTCAAATTCGACAGTCGCATGGAAATTAAGTCCAATTTCAAAATGTCATAAATTTTGAAAAGATACCACACTCAGCCTGCAATAAATTAGTATACTAAAACTTAAATGAATGTGAATTGATATAAAAAAGCAAATATGCTTATTTATCCCCATAAATCATATGCGCGGAACCATTAAAGAATCCAGTCGAAAATTGTGGGACTCCATTTAATTTGAGAAGATAACTTCAGATAAATTCAAATTAAAAATCATGAGCTGGATAATTTAAATAAGAAATTAGCTTAAAACTGTACTTCACTCAAAAAAAAAATTAATTAAAATATGATGTAACAGAGAAAAAGCCCGTTCCGGTTCGAAAAGACTTGTTAAAACTTGTTGTCTTCTAGGACAGCCAGACGTACCCTTTTTAAAGTTATTTTACCCACTTTTCATGTTTTTGCCACCGTACCCCTTAAACTATTAGAGGGTCCCCACTTTTATTGATCTAATAAATTTTTCCTCAATTTCACGAATTTAAAATAATAGGAAAATTTCATATACATATTTATTTATTATTTTCGCATTATAATTAAGGCTGTCCTTTTGAAGTAATTAAAACTACTAAGAGTACATCAACTTCAGGAATTTTTTACGGGAGTTCGGGATTTGAATACGTTCCTCTTGCTAAAATGTCGCTAAATTCATCATTTATAGATCTTGATATAGTCTCTAAATAGCAAAAGATTTTAAATTATTTAGAATTGGCTTAACATAGAGAATATAGCTAATTTTTTTTTTCGATTCCGTATTACCAACGCCATATCCGAACGTACTTTCAGATTAATACAAA
This sequence comes from Eutolmus rufibarbis, assembly GCA_963920795.1. Lineage (NCBI taxonomy): Eukaryota > Metazoa > Arthropoda > Insecta > Diptera > Asilidae > Eutolmus > Eutolmus rufibarbis. Next base: position 37,764,476 of record OY987206.1, on the reverse strand, counting down.
ATGTTTGGAATAAATCGAATATTTAAAATGTAAAAGCTGATTTTTAATACCAAAAACTAATTTTTCGCTATCTTGTAAAGAATTAAACAACTTTTTATGTATTTATCGACAGAAAAAGTTTTTACAATTCTTGAAAGATGCGTAAAGGTGCTAATGGATTAGGTAAAGATTTTGTTGCCAGCAAATAAATGTTAGACTATTAAAATGTGTGAATGTAACCTTAAGTCTCTAACTTATCCTCGCCTAGCCTTTTTCATTCTGTATGTGCGTAAATAAAATTATTGCTCTTTGATCCTGAAAAATTACAGAAAGTATGAATGGATCAATCTACTGTCGGGCAAACACCCGTATTATTTTAAAAACTGCTGATTTTACATAAAAATATCGTCCAACTTATACTGCGATTTTAGTTTTAGAAATCTCGCTACAAATTAATATGCATGTGAGATTAAAATAAAAACATTATATAGGTAAAAGCTTTCATAAACAAATTAAATAACTTCCTTGTAGATGATTTTAAAAAAAAAGTGAAATATCAACTGATAATACTTATAACATTTTCAACATGACATATGTATGTATAGCGAAAATTGTGTGCAATTGGTCACATGATTAAAAAATCAATTTTCTGTGGTGGTCAGCCCAAGGTCCTGGTCCTGACCTTAACCTCATCAAAAATCTATTGAGTATCATAAAAAGACAATTGTCCAACTATGGAACCAGTTGTTGAAATTATTAACTTTGGCTGAGAATAGAATAGAGAAGAGTATTCTCACAAAATATAATAAATATAATTAATAATTTACATAAAAAGTATTCCAAAGATGATACTGGAGCAAAAGTATGTACATACATACATATATGGATGATGCTGCAAAAAATATAGCCGACCAGGGTTTTTTTGGATTCATTTCTTTGGATTCAAATTTCTACTTATATTTGTTTCGGGCGCAATTTGGATAAGATGGAAAATTAGACACATCTGGTTCTGAATTCGATTACAAAATACCCTTGTTCTATGTCAGTTTTTAATTAATTGTTTTGTGGGTTTTTTTCTCTATTCTTAAACAGATGCCAAAGGCATAATTGTTGTCGCAGCTCGATTAACAACGACATGGCCCCACTCTTCTGTACATTGCCCTTTTCATATGAAAACAGTGCAACATTTGGAAATGTGACACTTTTATTTGCCCCTACACCAATTGTGTCCATCAGAGCAACTGTTTCTTCGCAAACAATCAGCACCGAGGAGACACCCCTGGGGATCAACGAACCCTTCCGAGCGCACAGCCCGGCAAACACCCAAATCTGTGCGTTGAAATCAGAAAACGACAGAAAAAGCGGCAGCTCCCAAAAAATTGTTTAAATTTCATTTCATGAGTCCCAATCAGGCGATTTCACGGTCACCCGGCGCACGGAGGAGACGCTCTTCGCTGGCTTCGGGTTCGGGGGACAGCGGTGGCGGCGGCAGCAAGTGGCTGCGTCGTCCCGATCCCGTCCCAATCAAAGCGCGGCGCGGTGGCCACAGCTGGCGCAAGGGATAAATTGGCTCCCCGAAATTTCCGCGTTTTCCCTGTAGATCCCTACGGCGCGATCCTTCGACCGGCAGATGGCCTGCGATCGCTAGGGACGAGACGCGCTCGTTTGGCGGGAAACCGCCGCCCTATGCGCGTTCACCGACGCAAGCATACGCGACGCAACAATCGGGCCCAAACCAAACACTTGCCCGTCGCGGTGCCAATGAACTTGAGAACGGCACTCGCGCGGCCTCAGCAGCGGTTTCCGTGAATGATCGATGGAATTAGTTCAGCTGGCCGGAGGAGGGGGCGGCCGTCATTACGGGCCACAATGAGCTCATCATAGAAGAAACGAGAGCTGGTGACCGGCCGTAAATCGCTCAAATTAAATTTCTCGAATTGTCAGCGAGCTGCGCGCGCCGCTAATTGTCGTGATGTCAGTGGCGCGCCGAGTCGCACCGCCCGCCATTCCGCCCGATTGGGGCTAGATTCACTTGTTGTTCAGTTGCGCGTCTGATTTTGTTTATCGTTAATTTTTTGGGGTCATTAACTCATTAACGATTAAAGCCAAGGATATCGCTCGCGCTATTTGCCTCGTCGGCTGCGGGTGTGGACAATTGCGCGCAGCCGGACGGTGGTCGACGCTCAATTGCGGTGTAGGTGGCTGCGGCCAGTGTATGCCTCATTCGGTTCGCCCCCTCCCCCGCGCGTCATCGTCGTCGATTCAAACGAAAATGAAAGTGATAAAAAATCACCAGAGCACGCAGCTAGTTGAACTCGATGGAATGCTTTATCAAGGTCATTCGCTTTTTTTGGATTAGAGGGGAATTTCGTGCGATTCCGATAAGATTCTGAACGGATTTGCGTGATATTATGTTTAATTTGCACCAAATTACTCACTAACAATTTTGGCAAAGTGTCGAGGCGGAGATAAGAGATTCAAAACAACTTTTACCTAGACCTTCTTTAGCTTATCGCTTCGTTGTCAGGCTTCCGGCTCTAATCATTTTTCGATTCGCTTAGGCCTTTTGAAATCCTTGATCTAAGTATGGCATTATTTAATGCGTCGAATTAATTTTTTCTGCTTGTCATAAATAGGCTCATCGGTTAACTTTTCCAGACATGTTTGCTATTGTATGAAAAAAACGATTTATTTATTTATCGATTTGGGATATGCAAAATATGAAATCGAATGTAATTAATAAAGTAAACAAAGTAGGAAAGAATTTATTGAATAACCACATACCTACACATATGTGTGAATGCGAAAATATATTGCCTTACTTACATATTATATACATATATGTACTATTTACAGATTTAGCAATTTGCAAGTTTAAGATATGATGCTTAAGATGCTATTTGAGGGCACAATGAGATCATCCTTAATGATGGTCGATCGGTGTTTTGTATTTTACACTTTTAGGAAAGATTCGAGTCTTGATATTTTTTAATTATATTTGTTAATGAAAACGTAATTTTTTTTAAATTTTATTCAAGGAATTTTAAAGGTATAAGTATAAAAGGTAATCGTGTTAGTTAAAATTGTGCCATATTTCAAATATAATCGGATCGAATAAGTTTTGAGTTATCTTGTACGAGGTTCACGAAAATGTGGTTTTGAGAAAAACGCATTTAAAGTCTGAAGGCTCAAAAAAAGTGTGATTTAATCACCTACCGATTAATCCACAATTCGGGGACCTTAAAGTAGTCCCTCGGCTTGTTCCTAGAGCTCGTTTTCGTCCCTAAACTCTTCCTTACGACTGCCAAACTTCTTTGTTCGAAGACAATACAAACATTTGAAAGGATGGGATAATAAAAGCCAGGTATCTCGGCCCCGAGCATATTTTTATACCTACTACGCGCTCTCAAGCTAAAGGTCAGTAGCGTTCACAGGCTATAACTTGAGAACGACTGCGAATATCGTTCCAAAATTTTGAGGCGTATACAAAAAAGGCATTTTTGAAGGTTGTAAATAAGGATTCCCCTGCATACATTTCTGTTCGTAAATTACAATAGTTTCCTAATATAGAACAGATACTATAAAGCGATTATAAGGAACTTAAAAACTGACCTAGACTGCTTCATCTCTATATATGTATATGGTATTAAAGTGTATATAATAAAGCATTTGTAAACTTTTAACAGCATACATATCATTAATTTTTCTATTTATGTGTACAATTCATTAAATATTTAAATACAAATCCTATTTTGTCCAAAAAAAGACTTAACATAGAACTTTTTACGGTACAGCCAGGAGCTTAATTAGATCTAAGAATTAAAAATAAAGTTTCCAACATTTTATAATTTACAAAATTTGTTATTTTTCTCAAGAGTAACCCTTTTCAAAGATTTTTATTAAAACAAGAATCAAATCCAATTTCGTTGAGTCAAGCGAAAACATCAATATGATCCTTTCGAAAAAGGATTATGTGCGCAAAAAACAAAATAACAAAAAAAAACTCGTAATTAGTCCCTCCAAACCTCTTTGATGTTCCACAAATAGAAGAGTTCACGCCACCCCCATGCCTCACAGGTCTAAAATAAACTGAAATTCCGCCCAAAAAATGCGTAAATTTCCACAAGATTTTCTGAGTGCAGTGCACTGCGTAAAAAAGCTCCCAAAAGAGCCCGAAAATCTTGAAACTCCCCAAAAAAGACGAAGACGACGGGGATTAAGAAAAAGAAGGCGAACAAAAAGACGAAGACAACGTGAAGTGAAACGCCAAAAACATCGGCAAGAGGCAAGGCAGCCAGCGAGCAGATGACAATGCGCCAGGCCATTGACCTTCCAAACTACGGCAGCGCCCGTGAAGCTACGAAGTAAAACGAGATTGTGTCATACGTGCTGCGTGCACACACCGGCGGCTGGCCGTGTCCGCACACGGCGCACACATGCGCACCGCCGGGAGCGTATCGAAAAGTTAACCAAATCCCCGCGATTGCTGGTGGCTCTGTGTTCGTTATGTAAGGGGGGCACAACTGTAAAGGAAGACGGCTGATTTGGCGCGCGCGAATTTTTTTTTGGGGAATTTCTGATATTCCGGGTGTGCTCCGGCGGCGGCGACCGACGGCCAGGGGTTGGTCGGGCCAAGCACCGCGTTGTCCACCTTCAGCGGGGTAGCCGATGGCATCTTCCTCCGGTGCCAAGAGCACGCTGTGCCGGCATCTTGGCATCTTGGATCCGCTCCTCCGTGGGAGCTGGCTGGGTCCTCTCCTCAAAGAAAACGCCGAAATGAGCAGATGTTAAACCTGAAAGGTTGCCAGCCTTTCTGGCATGCACACCCCGTAGCTCGTTGGCAGGGCTCCGGGGCTTCGGGGCCCCGGTGCCGCTGCTACTGCTGCTGCTGTCGTACATAACGAGATTATTTATTTATGCCCCCGGGCGCACTCCCACCCGAACAGCGCCATCTGTCCTACACAAAATCTTGAGTGAGCGACATTGAAAATTTTCGGCAAGAAACTTACCGGGCCCAGCCTGCTACACCGCCCGGCAAAAGAAAAAAGGACTCTTCTTCTTCTAACGCGGCTCCCACGGCTTTTCAGGCACAGTGGCATTCGGCCTTGCGATATTTTACCGGAGAAACCGGAGGGGTTGCGGCTGTTGTTCCTCTCACAGGGTCGTTGAACCCATGTGAAATTTTCGGGCGCCGCCAGAAGATCTGTGAAATTGCGGAAAATTACATCTTGAGGCTTTCTCAGAAAATTCTTATGTGTTGATGCGGTCAGAGCAGGAGACTCTTCTGTTTCCCACGAGCACGTCGAAACCCCCCCTCCCTGCTAGTAGTGCACCTGCTACGCTACTGCTCAGCTCATATACACAGGTACCTGGGAAAATGTAGTAAACGAACACCTCCTCAAGAATTTGAGATATCTTAGTATCTAATCTAAACAGTGAGAGGCTCCCTTCAAAAACAGACAGAGCTACTTTCCGAAGAAATTTTATGATTTCTGTACATAAAGTGAGCCTTTAGTTGAACCCCATACCAAGCGAGGGTGGGTTTTCGTTAAATATTTATTCGTGCGATATTTCTTTACAAGTTTGTGAACCGCAAAAAAGGCTCATTTTTTTGGGCTATAATTCTATTAAAGCTGATTGCCAAAAATTCGACAAAGAAAGATTCGGTCGCAAAAATCATATTTCTTTCAAATGAAGGGTGTTTTTCTAATTATTAATCAATTTAAAATTATTATATGTAAGTATATGTATACTTACTAATTTTCATATTCTTCAAGTATATATTGGAATACATTTTTGATTTTTCATGAAAAAATTTCATCGAATTATATTTAATTCTTCAAAAAGTTTCTGACTGTGCGCAAGTTATTTCAAAATATAGATTCTGACTATCTGTTTAAAAAGTGCTTACAACTCTTTGATGAGTATTACATTGAGTTGAAAATAAAAATAAACACTGCAGAAACGCAAGCCATCTATTTTACAAGGAGAATAGCTGAAGAATTATAAAATAAAGAATAAAAAACATCTAAACATTGGACGTTTTCGAAAATTCATAATGGTGTAAACCATTTCAACCACTTTTTATCACCTTGTTCGTAAATTCACCATGTAAGCGAAGTTTAATATTTTGGTGGACATTATGAGTAAAATTGTGATTGATAGTGCATCAAACCGATGAACTTACGAAAACGCCCATTATAAATAATACAGATTTTTTTTCAAAAGATTATTTTAAGTAATTCGTTAAAATATTGTACGGTTTGTATTGTTTTGGGAAGGTTTCAAAATTTTATTTAGTTTGATAAATACATAAAAGCTTTTGTAACTTTGCATTTTTATACATATATGCTAGAACTTCCGGTTTTGTAAAAAGCAAAAAAATCAAATCGATTAATGTTTTATCGAGCGATAGAGGAACAAACATTTCCATTACCTACATACATAGAATTTAATAACTGTTGACTAATGTTTTGTGATCTCCAAACCATTTTTCGTCATAATTTTGAAATAAATCACTAAATCAAGAGCTCCAAGGGTCACAGCCCGCGTTGAAACTGTTTCCAGCAAAAAACGATAAACCACAAAAGCATGTCACAGAAAGGGGCGCCCCAAATGAAACTGTTGTAATTCCGCTGCCGGCACACCTGAGCGTAGACATGAAATATGGTTCATCCGAGTGCCGCATTAGCCCCACCCCGCTCGCCACCAGTCTAACCTTGAATTTTTCGCAGTTTGCTAAATAGGTGCCACATATGCCCATCACGAAGCAGGCTCCCCGGCAGGCAGGAGCATTCCAAATTTCACGTCAGGGGGCTGTAAAACAATAGGGGCGAAATACAATCCGGGGCGGGGAACAGGAAGGGTGCTCCCTAAAAAAAAATGTGTGCGGCCGGGACATTTTCTTTGGGGGAGTTTAACCTTTCCTCAACTGGGCCACACGGTGCAATTCGAGGAGGCCAAATTACAAGAGGAAAGAAAGAAAACCCGAAAAAAAATCGCTTCAAAGGGAACTCTGTCGCTGACTTTCCATCTCGTCAGAACGAACCCGCCAGGGGTTAAGGACCTCCGAAAAGCTCTGAGTCACTGGAGTTCTTCTTCGAAAGCTCCTTAGGTACACAACGCGTGAGTTCGGGAGCGGTGCGTGTACGCTTTCTTCGCGGCAACCACACCCCGCCCGCATCACGCCAGCGGGGGGGATATGACTAATTACCACCAGCACCACCGGTAGACGCCGGAAGGTGAGTTGCCTGGAGCAGGCCTGGAGAAGTGCCGAAAATCGCTCGGTCGCCGCGCCTGCTGAAAAAGAAAAGGTCAGCGCAGAGGTGCGACAAGAAAAGCAAACCTCAGAAGCGGAAGAGCGTGAGGAAGCAGCGCGTCTTCCTCGCCTTCTTCGCCGTCCCTCCGGGAAGATGGCAAAGTTTGTTGGACTCTTTCAGCTGATCGTAATGTCGTCCGCAGGCCGCGCGAGTGGGGGCCTGGGGTCGCCACGTTCATTGGCCTTGGCACTCGAAATTATTTGTTCGTTGGCCTGAATGCTCCTCTGCCCCGTTCGCTTCGGCTGTTTCTGGCGGCCGATCCGTTACCATTGTCAATGACATCAAAGTTTAGCGGACAGGGGGAGCTGTCGTCGTGGAGCCCGCGCGATACCCGCGCGAAGGTGAACAAAGCTTGGCTGCTGCTTCTGCATTTTTTTTTTGTTTTCGCATTATTTGCATTCCTCGGACATTTCGATTAGATTTCTTTGGACTTTTTCTTGGTCGGTCGAGATGCTCCTTGTCGTCCGCCCGCCTGCAATTATCGCAGTAGCGGAGGCAGCCAGTGGGGCCAATCGGGGAGAAGGTGCCGCAGCTGCTTCTGGTCGCCCGAGCTTTGTTTGGCGCGCCCAATAACAAGAGTTCATCGGAGTTTATTTCTAGCTTTATCAGGGGCTATAATTAACGCGCGAGTGCGTAAAAGTATAAAAATAAAGCGACTCGAGCAGAGGTCAAAAAACACTATAAAGTCACACCCGCTACAGAACACACCCGGGGCGGTCGGGCCAAGTGGGGCTAGTTCAATCAATGGAAAGTGGATCTATGCCGTTCGGATGGGCTCAGGGTCAGTGAACTTGGAACCATTCGGGAATTTTTTCTCGATGATGTTTTTAGGGGAGCTGCTGCGTGGAGGGGTCAAAGTTTTGATGTTAGTTAAATTAGATGAGGGTACAGTAGTTAGTGAAATTTATTTAATTACTGAGTCATTATATGAATCAAAATTGAAAAGGTAGATGATGATTCACCTCAGATACAAAAACTAGCCGACATTCATGAAAGGACACAAAAGGAAAAGACCTACAGCTTTAAAAATATTTTAAGAATCAAACCCTTTACGAATTTTATGAAGGTCTTCAACCAAGGAGGGAAATAAGATAAGACTACGAAGGTGTTAAATAGATTTTATTTTTAAGTTTTTCAGTCTATAAGATATTATCGAAAAAGATAGACGTTCCTTCAGATCAAACAATTTTCATTAATGAAATAACACGATATTGTCAAACTTTGCACTTTAAGCGCCAATGTTATGTACAGCTAAAAGTTTTTAAGCCATTTAATGATTGAAAATGTTGTTTCTTTGCTAATAACTTTAAAAGCCAGCGTAAAAAGGGACAACTACGCCAAATAAAAGCAAAAGTCGAAACGTAACAATACTTTTCTTGGAATATCTGAGACGTTCCCTTGACTACGCCATAAATTAATCAGAGTGGTGCGTAGTGCACTATGACTAAATTGTTTAGTGTTAATTTAAGTAAAGTAAAGTTTGACCCATATACCTTTTCTGACTCGCGTAAATTGATCCTCGCTGAGAGTACATTGTTTTCAAGCTAGGCCTCTTTCTTGATTGGCAATCCTAAATCTTACTTATATGTATGCTGCGCTATTAACCTAAAAGTAATTACCCTACTTGCGAAAGTATTAATAAATTCCCAAAGGCCTTTTTGAACTGAATTTAGTTCCTTTACCCGGTGAATGTGTCGATCTGCCCCCATGCCATTTATCTACATAAATCCATCAAACAATACGTCCCCAAAATTGGGTCAATCCCTCACGAAAATAAAAGATGCCCTGAGCCTCGCCCAATCATTGTGGGCGCGCACCGTACACTGAAGCGACAGATTTACAGAGTCGTGATTCATTACGATCTTAATCTCGACTTAATGAGCTCGGCAAACTCCCTGAAGAAATGCGCTAGAATGTCGCCAACTCTCGCCGCGCGGCTGCACGAATGAATGTAAATAAACTGCAGGCTGGAATGGCTCCGGCCACCAGGGGGCGCTGCCTGCGGAGAAGGAACAGAGAAATCATCGCCAGGAAAAGTGTTCTGCCCACCTAATCAGCCCACACCCCTGGTGCTGCAGCCGTCGAGCCGGCAAGGTGTAATTTGTGAAAGAAATTCTCCCCTTTCTCTGCGGATTTTTGCATTCCGGCTAAACTGAACTGCCATGCCGATAATATGTCGAAGCTGTGCCCCGTGCCGCCGCCCTGATGCACCGTGTGACTCTCCCTGGATTTCCGATGCAAGTTCAATCGCAGCAGAGCACATTATGCGACGACGGACGGCGAGGAGTTCGGTGCACTTTGATCGAATTTGCCTGGTGCGGTGCGGTGCCATGCCGCAGCCCAGCCGCCTCAGTCTCCCTGCCGCTTACCAGCGCCCTCTCTGGATGCATTCTGTATGCACTGCGGGTGCACTGCAAAGTTGTGGTGCGCTGAGGTGCAAAGAGGTGCAGTCGACCGCCCCCCAAAGTCCCTTCCCCCGCGCGATTCAGTCCACACGATTTGAATGAAAATGATAAAAGCGCCGCAATCACAACGTGCACAAAAGTCCCCGACCGCAGCCGGGGCACAGACACTGGAGGCGCGCTAAAATATAAAGCAAACGGTAGGAGGACGCGGCGTGACGCGGCGGAACGACGGACGGACGCACGGACGCGGCCGGGCTGGCCACCAGGACTATAAATAAACGAGAGGCGAGTGCAACATGTGTGATGGGCCCTGAGATGGCGACGGTATGATGTTTTTTGAAAGAGAAACGCGGAAGGGAAATGCCTTTTTGCTATTTTTGCAATTCGCCTTTTTTTCATGTGTTATGAATCTGTCCAGACGGGAATATTCCTGGGCGGGCGGCCGGGCGGCGCGGCGGCAACGTTTCTTTCCTTCAGACCGGTCGCGAGTGTTGGAAGAATTGAATTTTTGTCTGGGGAGGAAATTAAACGTCGTATGTTACAAGAACATAAAGTTTTGAACCTAATTATAAAACAAAGGGAGATAACAGCTCCATCTAGTGACTATCAATAGAATTATCAATAGAATTATCTTTTTTCATAGTGAAACAAATATCGCACTTTTTATATGATGGTTTTGGCAGTTCTAACTAGAGTATAAATATAAGAAAAGGATCTGAAGGAAACTCATTATTTAAGGGGGCAAATCTAAGTTAAAACATTCAAAATATCGATGTTTCTTTTTTCTTTTTATTTAAATAAAAAACTCTATTGTCCTTCCAAAGTAGAACGCCGCAAATCGCATGTCGAAATTCAAGTCCTTCAAGTCATTTAGTTCCAGAAGGACATCTGGTAAAAATAGTAGTTCGTAAAAAACATTTTATATTGAAATTAAAATGTCTGAGGGTATATATAATAAAATCGAAAAAATTATGACTAATAAAAATTTGAAGCAAGTAATGTTGTAGTTAATTTCATTTAAGTTAATTTCTCATTAAATTTCAATTTAATCCAACATCTCATTTACCGAATTTGGTTAATTTATTTGAATGCAACAGTTGCCTGAAATATGATATATACAAAATGTTACCATGCAAGTAGGTACATACTTTTATAAAGGAATTTTAATAAAACTTTGAATAAATTAATTTTAAGGACTAATATGCTAAACATCTATTTTAATATAGTTAGGTTTCAAATAACTTTAATATATCCAGGTAGCATTTTATGAAATGTGGAAAAAAAAATATTATTTCGACGAGAGAGGAGCACACAATTCGATAGGGTGGATGTAAAGGCAAGTTCAAAATAAAGGTTTGCCACAAATTGAATCAGAAGTAGGACCGCATACATTTGATGTTTTAACTTTGTTAAAGAAATTTGACCTTTCAACCCGACGTTCCAGCCCAAAGTTTACTTTGAACCTTATGAAACGAATGACCCCGCATTACAACCTTACCCCTTCCACCCTAAGTTGGACCTGCCTAAATATGGCAACTGATAATACTTGGATAACAATCAACTTTTCGCTCTCCCCTTAATTTCGTACATTGATCCAAGAAATATGATAGATAGTGGGACACCATAAATCATATCCTTACTCTCCTCCTAAATTTAGTTTACCTCTCTAACAATTTCCAGCCCTCGAGTAATTGAATAAGCATGCTCCCCCTTCCCCCGACATCCCTAAAAAATTAGCCCATAAAACTGACCTGCTCGGGTTATTGACCTTGGGTAGGCCTCGACTGAGAACTGGAGGACATCAGATAGAATTCAAAAAAGAAAACTGCCAACCGCCACAAATCCGGGCCAACACAAAAGATCGCAGGGGGCGTAGGTGGGCCGGTCGAAGGGTGGGTATCAATTCGCTTCGTCTTCGGCAATAAATCAAAACAGCCGCAAAATGTCAGTTGCCTTCGGGACACATAATAGGCCCCGGTTTCTGCCTCTGCCACGCACCACCAGAGAGCGTCTCCCTTCGCCGTGTACACCGGGCAGAATCATCGTCCTCTTCCTCATTACTTGACAGGCTCATCCCTCCCCGTTGCCTGGCCGCGTCGCCCCCTCGCCATGGCACGAAAATAGAAGTTCAATGAACCTCTGTGCCGATGGTGCCCGACATATATCCTTGTGAAAAGAAATTCTGAGTATTTTTGGGGCAAATCCCGACCCCGTTCTGGTCCCCTCCGCCCACGACATGCGGCTGTATGGGTACATTCCGGGACCCGGCTGTGGCGGCAGACGCATGTTTATATTCCGTTCGACCGAGGAGCTTTCCCGGCTTCTCTAGTCCTCCCGGATCTGTGCCCTGTACCCGAGAGCTGGTCGATTAATTGCTACATCGACTTCGGCCTGGGCAACGTACGATAAGGCCAGGTTCACCAGAGGTTGTTGGTACCGGGCGAGGAGCTTTCCTCAGGACGTCTTCTTTTGGGGCCCCGTTAAGCAGCTTTCCGAGACTCCAAGAGCCGGGCGCTACTCGTCGCATTCTCGGGAGGTTAGGGCCTGCCAATTCGTGCTTTAATGGATATCATGTGATTATAGGTATTAGACTTAACCTCACAGCCTTTGACATCCTTCCCCACCTGGACGACTCCTGGTTTCCCGTTCCTTCCGTCCGGTAATCTAAAAATGAATTGCAAATGTGCAGCACGGGAGCCAGGAGCCGCCATATTGCGACCTGTAAAACTCAGGCCTAATTTGGCCCTGGCTTAAGGGCAAAGACGCCATAAAGACTCAATGGGTGCGAGAACTCTGGGAACTGTGTCAAGCAGATTCCGAGCTGCCTGCTGGCGGACAGGGACGTCTGCATGAGTGATTGAGTTTGTTCGGTTTCATGAAATTTTGCCGGGGATTTAATTCGGGTCTCCTGGGAATGAGAGGCGGGATGTCGAGCTTGACGAGGAGGGCAATATTCCGGGAATTTTCACAGCAGAAAGCTGCCGGCAAGTGCTGGCTATGTATCTTGTTACCGAGCGTATCCCTCGCAACAGGTAGCTTCTTGGGGGAGATTTGATGAATAGCTTATCCCGGCAGAGGTCGCTCATAATTGCTCCGATTCTAAAATTGTAGCCTATCTGTTTCGGGCATTTTTCGAACAATACTAAACTTTTCGACTCAAAGGCTGTTGTGGTTTAGGTATACATAATCTGGGTGTGTAAACAAACACTCTAAAAGTAAATGTGTAAATATATCTATATATTTACATAATATTTTACATAATTCCAAATTAAAGAGAGGTGTGTTGTGTATCCAATTAATCTACGATATATCCCTGGTTAACCGAAAATTGTGAAGGGAGAATAATCAAAGACAGAGTGAGACATGGAAAGCTATTATAAGAAAACTTGAGAACAACAATTGGTTAATTATTATTTGTAGGATTACGAACATACACTCCTGTTCGTTAATAATAAAACATAATTACTTCAACATACGAGTGTTGATTTAGACTATGATATCATTGTGTATGCAAATAACTATGAAGGCATACCAGTGACGCCATATGGTGCCTCTAGATTTTCCTTAAACATAGGTTCCATCACAAAAAGCGGAAAGAACGATCCGCAATTACAAAAAAGCAACTTCAGGCAGTGGTATTGTTTTCATCAAAAAGACTTGTTTGTTTGACTGTAGCTATGAAATGGATTTACTGATTTTGTTAAAAAAACGTGTTATTCAGTTCTTCTTTATGCCGCAAGTGACTGATTCCCAATTGGCTAGCAAATCCCCAAACAGATTATACCATTTCCAAACAGATCGGTGGAAAGAAATTCAGATTAAGGTTTTCCACAAGAATAGAGTGGGAGTACAGTAAAATACTGCAACACTTCAAGAAAGCGATTTTCATAGACGGCTCAAAAACTGAAAAGGCACAGCAATTTTCCGCCTTCTCGACCATACTACCTATAGTATTTACCAGGCAGAAGTACTAGCGATCTTGATTTGATTTTCTTGTGATTGCTAACAAAAATGGAACAAATCTTAGCGCCTGTGCCACATCTAGATTGACATGGCCTTCCCATGACAGGAGAACGACCCAGGAACCCCTAAATTTGATTCACGTCAACATTGCCCGAGTTGTAGAAATGTACACAGATCATTTTACCATAGGGGATTATGCGGCAAAGCTGGAGATCCTTCAACAACATCTTGTATGCAAATGTCCCTTGTCCTTATCGAGGCCACGCATAATCTGCTCAGTAAGCACAGGCTGATTTCAAAGAAGCGGATCAGTGATATGGTTCACTATCTAAGCTCTGGTGTATTTTCCTTACTAACCATAGTACTTAACATCCCTAAAACAGATCAGAGTCTTGTGGTACAAAAACTGGAGCCATTGTGGTAAGAAAACGGTTTAGCCATTATTTCACAGCATTATTGCTGTACTCCACTTTAAAAATATATTCTCTGGCTCGCAATTTTCCGAGAAATATTCAATGTTTTTATCACGACCATAAATATCGTAACGATCATCATTTAATTATCACTCCGAACCACATCCGACCCCACACCACTGAACCCCCTTTCTCGAAAATAAAAATAAAGAAAAAAAAATTCAAAAAATCGTCATAAACGACCAGAAGAGCAAATAAGCAATTCAACTCATTTTCCGGGGTGCAATGACCCCTAATTGCACTCGGCTCATAACTTACTTTCTCTTTTCACTCTAGACTGTTCCGCTGCCGTTGAATAGCAACGTAGCACAGCAGCACAGCAGCAGAGCAGCGCACCGGCAGGCGGCAGCACTGTACACGGCCTTGTTTCAATTGCGTCGTCGATGCAAGGCGCACGGCCGCGGCCACTTACAAAAATTGTTTCAATTTTCTTTTCCTGTGTTTTTCCATGTCATTGATTACATATGACGTGCGACACGCAGTGCGTTTTATGCGCACCGTGCGCGTGTATCAATTGGCCGCAATGCCGGCAAAGTCCTTTGCGCCTCTGTGCTTGCCTGAAGAGGCTAGAAGCAAATAAGAAAAATAAGAAAAGCCCCCAGTTGACGTAGAGTGAAATACTCTCGCCTCGAGTCAGGCAGTCTATTTGCGCGGGAAAAGTTCATTGCATCGTGCATGCAACAGCGGCAAGATTACGATGACGGCAAGGCGAACATTAACGACAACTTTGAAGTAAAGCCCGAGGGAAATAAAAAGAAGAAGAAGAAATGAAGATTTCCCTGCAATCAGCTGGACGAGTGGCTGCAGTGGTGGTGTCGCCGATCGCAGCGCAAGATCAGTGAACAGGGAAATTGTAAAGAGAGGGAACGATGACTCGTAGTCGTTACAAACGAAACAGTTACCAAGAAGCACCAGCAGCAGAAGCAGCTGCCTGAGAAGATTTCCTTAAGAGCGCCAAGAAAACTTGATCGCGGGAGAGATCACTCTCTTGGATGATCAAAACGCTAGTGGAAAAACTTGTTTGCGCTCCGGGACGAGGTGCAATTAAGCGGAGTGCTCACTCCCGAGCGCGAGGATCGCTTCTTCTGCTGATTGCGGCAGCAGCATGCCGCACGTTGTGCTCGGTCAGAGCTTCGTTGCGACAGCGCCGCGTGGTGTCGATGAACTTTCTTCAAGAGCGCGGCCGAGAAGATCTTCTTCTTCTTCTTCGAGAGTGTGCAGCCGCGCAGCTGTGTGTAACTTCTTCTTCAGCAGAAAAGAACAAGGGATAGCGGGCGGACGTGGTGCGCTGTGCGCAACCGCACAACCAGAGCGATCGAGAGTTCGCACGATTTCACTTATCGCAGCAAGTGTGAGTCACGATGGACAGCGACCGTCCACTGGAATCAACCGACGGCCCCGATCGCCGAGCTGCGCGCGCAGGTACACTCTGAATGCGCTCGATTGACCCGCCGCGCCGCCGCCGCAACGGCCGTTCTCGCTCCGGGAATTGCACTTTTTCCTTATTGCAAAAGTGCCCCCACTTTCTTGCTTACGTTGCACCACAAGTGATCATAATGTGACGTCACTTGAAATGCTTTTCTTCTGTCGTCAACAAAAATTTACAGCTACAAACTATCGTGGCGACAGAGCTCAACTAGTCCCAAGGGGAAATTTCACTCCGTTCGCCGGTCGTGGCGAAACGGCGAAATTTTCTCGTAGGGCTTCGCCGCAACTTTCGTTCTCGTTTAATTCATTTTAAGCAGAGCATGCCGACGGGCAGCGGCTAGCTGCGATCTCATAAAAGTCATTGATCGAGGTACTCACGTGACAGTTCCCGATCTAACCATTGTCATCCGTCATCGTTATGCACTGGCCGAGGTCCCAGGGTATGTCGTGATCGCCTTCGAGGAGAAATTTGATGTTCCCAGTGGTTTTGTAGCGACTTCCTTTTCCTGATTTTAGCCGCACTTCCTGGTTCCGGGGTACCGTTATATTTGCCGAAAGTCTGTCCCTCAGTAGTACCCGCTCACTTGCCCACTTTCCGAGTTTATTGCACTACGTCACACTTCTCACCTTTTTCGCGAAATACTTTTACCTCCTTCTGGGTTCGTGTAAACTTTCACTTTTAGCACAGCAATTGTGTTAAAATTTTTATATTTTTTTATTTTTCACTTCAAAAAATCCGTTTGCGGGGCTACAGCAGTTGGAGGCCGTGGTCCATGGGGCGCTTTGAGGTTCCGCAAGAAGTTGACTTACACTCGAAGTGACCTGTGCGGGAGAAAGGCAGGAAAAAGGTGAGATATTTTGTGTTAATTGCGTTTTTTTTTAATGTTTCGTTAATTTATGCGAGCAGGTAACGTTCCGTTGATTGGGGAGAGCTAATTAAGAGCCTTTCGAGCAGTTTCAGCTGAATGAATGCGCGGGTGAGTCACTCCTGCCAACGTCCGCTTTGGACGTGAGTGGGCCGGTTAGCGCGGGGATTTTGGGGTCACGGTCATTGGATTTACCGCCGGGCTTAACGCGGTCGTTTTAGTCACTGTTCTAGTTGAACGAGTCCGGTTGTGGCTAGGGGCTACATGATTTTTATATTTAATATAAACCCAACGAAATTCAATAATACGTGGGAGGATTTATGAAATAAAATATAGCCGTGGGGGAATTTATGAAGAAACCATTTATAACCGAGCTTAACAATTTAGCTGCTTTATTAAATTTATGGTAAAAGCAATGGTTTTAGGGTGCCTTAAAATGTTACACCAATTTAAAGCATTCCATTTTGTGTCCTTGAATTCCGAGCGAAAGACAATGAAAAAACTAAGAAATACACTTATTGGTTCACTTTTTGCATTGTATCGACAATTCTATTTCGAAATTTTAGAAAATAATATTATAGATTTTATTTTTCCATAAAATTACAAAGGAAATGCCCAAATATCAATGAAAAACGCTATTACATATTTTCTAATTCATCTCTAGCAGCTTTCAAAGAACCCCGTAATTCCTTTAAAACTCTTCTATTTATAATAAGTAGTATCAATATTTGAATGGACATAATATTTAAGTTCTCTTAAATTTCAAAAAAAGAACTTGGATACAAATAAAACTACCTACAAAATTGAGAATATTTATTCCCAAATTAATCTTTGTGTGTTAGTTAATCTTAAAATTTGTATAACTACATCCAACACCCTTTTTACACAAAAACATTCTTCGAAAAACCGTGGAAAAAACAATTATTTATTTTATATGCCATATGCAAAAAGAATTATTAAAAATAACTCTAAGAATTATTATATGTATTATAAAATATGTGTATTATATTTAGTTGATAATAAACGAGATCGTTTACGGCGGGATGAACCAAAATGCATTTTTACTTAAAAGTAAAAGCTTTCTTGACCCGAGTTATTCTAAAACCGTGTAAAAAAAAGTCTAGTGTCCACTGAAATAGTTTTTAAGTTTCAGCCGTAGGAAGAAACGGAAGCGGTTTGTCGCATAGAAAAAACAATGGCATGACACCTTAAGGTAGCTTAAGATTTTTTACGATTGTATGAAGTGTCATACTAGCAACTATAAAGCCTTAGTCTAAAATGTTGGTGGAATTTAAGTCGTAGTATTGCGAAAAATTGATGCATTACGTGATTTAATTGTGCTAGTGTAGCTTAAGATTTGTTAAGATTTCACAGAAACTTAATCAACCTTATTTCCTTAAGGGGCCAGACCCAATTACAGTCTTGCAGAAAAGTTTAAGACCACTGGCAATTTCAAGCTTACGATGAACTTCGCGCTCCTATAACTTCGTTTCTTCAAATTCAAAACGTACCAAACTTTGCATATTAAAACTTTGAAATGTTGTCAATAAAACGATATATTTTATTTCAATCAAAGCAATAAAATTTTAAAGTTACAGGCTAAAGTTCCGATTAAATGCTGCAGAAAAGTTTAAGACCATCTTAATCAATCTCAACAAATGGAATTATTTTCAGTAGTGTACTGTTTATAATGTACTGTTACTTTCTCGTATGTTTTTGACAGTCCTCATGATACATATTAAAGCAGATGCTTACTTAAATTTTTTCCTAATTCAAGTAATTTTTAATTTTAATCGACATAATATACATACTCATAAAATGGGCAAAGCATCAGTAGATAGTGGGATTCTTTGGCAAGTACGTTTTAATTTAAAAAAATAATAACAGTGATAACTTATGAAAAATCAACCGAAAAGGTCATTGCACTCTCTGGTGAAGGAAAATCTCAGCGAAGCATTGCAAGGATTTTAGGAATAAGTAAAACTTGTGTGCAACAAACTTTAAAGAGATATGAAGAAACAGGGTCCGTAGAGCATAAACCAAGATCAGGACGTCCGTTAGTTATTAATAAGTCAGCTAAGAAGGAGCTCATCAATATTGTTAAATCAAGAAGATTCGCCTCAAGTCGTGAAATAGTGAATGAACTCCAAAACAACCTTTTGAATTCCAGACAACAAACAATAACTTCTGGCTATATTCAGCAAGTTTTATGTAATTTAAATTACAGAAGTCATCCGGCGGTTAAAAAACCTTTAATAAGTAAAAGAAATGCCGAAATTCGGAAGCACTGGTGTAAAGAGCGGCGCAATTGGACAATAGATCAGTGGAAACGCGTTGTATGGTCCGATGAAAGTACATTTCAACTAGTACCCAATTCAAGAAAAATGGTATGTAGATTACCTAACGAGAAATACCTGCCTGAATGTGTGCAAAAACAGGTGCAAATGTGCGGTGGAAAGATCACAGTTTGGGCAGCTATGTCTTGGTATGGATATTCACCACTGTGTATCATCGAAGGCATTGTAAACAAAGAAAAATATGTCCAAATATTGAATGAATTTCTCCTACCATATATTAAAGAAGAAATGCCTCTTCGTGGTACTATTTTTCAACAAGACAACGCGAGGCCTCACACAGCCAATTTTACCAAAATATGGCTTGCAGAACATAATATCAACGTTCTTCCTTGGCCTCCAAGCAGTCCTGATTTAAATATAATAGAGAATTGCTGGAAGACTCTAGGAGACCGAGTGTCTAAGCGTGCACCACGTAATCTAAACGACTTAAAGTCATGTTTAAGTCAGGAATGGAAAAATATGCCCCAAATTATGGCAGAAAATTTGGTAAACTCCATACCAAGGAGAATAAAAGATTGCATTAAGGCCAAAGGATACTTTTTCAAAGCATAGTCATTCAAAAAATTTTGTTTTTCGTTGATTATGGAATTTGGTCTTAAACTTTTCTGCAGCATTTAGTCGAAACTTTTGTCTATAACTTGAAAATTTTGTTAGTTTCATTGAAATGAAGTATATCGTTTTGTTAACAATGTTTCAGAGTTTTAATATGCAAATTTTGGTACGATTTGAATTTGAAGAAACTAATTTATAGGAACGCGAAATTCATCGAATGTCTGAAATTGCAACTGGTCTTAAACTTTTCTGCAAGACTGTAGAATTTTGAAAAAATCTATTTTTTTTTTTTTTTTTGCATTTTCTCAAAGTAGAATATATCAAAAGTATTCTCTGAAAATTTCAGACAAATCGGACAGTTATTTATGGAATAGACGATTCAGTGTAAGTTCCAAAATAAATTTCTTATGTGCATTCAAATCGTACTCAAAACTTTAAACACGTTTTTCTTGAAACCATGTTTTCGAAGTCGGTGATCACTGTAACTTGAGGACGGCTTCGGCGATCGGTTTCAAATTTTTCTCATTTATTCTATACGTAATTGTCCTCGGGATGGACGATAATTTTTTTTTTTATAGTCGAAAATACGAGTGAAATTTTAGTCGAATAAAAAATGTTGCCTTTCAACATCCGCCATTTTGTGAAAATTCAAAATTTTTCAAATCCCTTCGTCCATCCAGATCATTATGTCATTAGTTAATGGTCCCTTCTTCTTTTTGATTTCGGATAATCCAGTGACGAGCAGCAGTGATCACGGCAAAACGTTTTTTTTTTTTACCCCTCCCAAATTTGCTGTATTCCACTAATTTTTCAATATTTTGCCATAAACAAAATTATAATATTTTCTGTAAACACATATCTTTCATGTGGAAAAACATTTGTTGTTAATTATTTTAATGCGTGGCCAAAAAACAAAACCTAAAAAACGGCTTTTTTTGGAAGTCCCAAATGGGTCTGCTACCTTAAGGAAAGAAGACGAAAGATCTTAGTGCGCCTTAAGGCCATTATAGTTAGGACAAATATTTACTTTCGTCGTTTCAAAAATCAAACCAAACCAAACTATTGAAGAAAGATTCAGTCCTCTTTGATCAATCACAGACAATTGTTGAGGTTTGCTTAATCTCTGAAGAAACGGCGAGCAAAAATCCCTTTATGAAAAGGAATAATCAAAAATTTTTTCCACAGGTATTAATTCAATCTGTTCAAACTTTAAATGTGAATTATATTGTTGGGGGATAAGTGAGCCAAACTATCGTTACCGAGGTTGTGGATTCGACTCCCAACTGGACCTTGACCACTTTGGGGAGGTCTAGATTTCAGTAACTCGGTGGACATCTGGTTAGCCCTACTACTGAAGCCTTGAGTTTGAACCCTGATTGGTCAATTGGCTGCCCTGGCCCATTCTCCCTCAAACACCTAAGTTTCCTTTCCTGGGCGTTGTTCGCACAAAAGACCTTTCAGGTTGCAGTGCGCACCCGCATAGGCCGCCCTTTCGTTAAATACTATTAATAAATATAATATATTGTACGAAAATTTGTTGTATCGAAGATAAAACACATCTATGATGCGTTACATTGCGGCATGATGAAATTATAAAGCGTGTTCAGGTGTATATGTGGAATTTTTTCCCAATATGAGTTATTTTAACATATTGCAAAACTTATTAGTGAGTTGTTTTAATTCACAATTCGAGTGTCATTAAAAATCACACATTTTTCGTGAGCTGAGCACACTTGAATTTGCTGATATCAAAAATGTCTGTATAAAAACCTTATGGTATTTTATAGGTCCTTTGGTGAGTAGTCATAGGAGAAGGATGTAAAGGGTATCTGCATCTTTCCTTGAGAAATTAGAAATGCGTCAAAATGACGCGTTCCGTAAAACTATTATTAAGGATTGTCAGGTAGATTATAAGAAAATGTTATGGATATTGTTTTGTGGAATTTTCTACTCTCAGTTGGTCGTATTCATTTAAATTTTAGGTGAGGGAAGAAGGGTAAGGGAGAGGGAAATACTTCCTCAATATTAATCAGAGCGAGACGCTTACGCCAAATACGCCGAACGAAACACCAACAGAGACAGACCTTTCACAAAAAGTTACAAATACAAACGACTAAATTATCCTTACCTTTTACTTAATAAATTCAGTCTCTTCGTCAGTTCGAGTAATCCACAAGTAATCCATTTATAATCCTAAAAACTCCGTCTATAACTCGGCACAACACAAATATTTAGCTATTTAGAAAAGATAATAATAATAAATTCCCGGATATACCACAAAGTTGCCTTATTATCGGGCTAAAACACAATTATTTCTTAAATTATCACTATTTTTACGTATATAATTATCTAAAACCGGAAACAGTTCCAGTACAAGAATAAATTCACTAGTTCTTGAACAAATCTGAAAAAACAGCTTTCACACGTCGAAAAAAAAAAATTATTGCAACGATTTGCAAATTTATATAAAAATGAACGAAAAAAAAATAAAAATAAAATAAAGGTAAATAGGACAATGAACACAGATAGCACTTTAGAACCACAATACCAAAATATGGTTCGTATTTTGCCCCTAGAAGAAATCGCCGCCAAGTTCAAAATAAAGCGGAAGCGATTTGCCAGCGTCAAGCACGGGGACGACTCAGTCCATTGAACTATTGCGGGAGGAACAATAAAAAATAAAATAAAACGAAAAGCACGAGCTGGGGGAGGGGGGGTATATTTTTAAACCACCGAACACTGGGCAATGTCACTGCGAAAATTATGTCACACGAGCTCCGTATGCCACTGGATTGATGTGTGATGTCAGTGACGGCGGCCGGTCCGGGCGGTTCGCGATCTTTCACCTTTTTCGGCAGAGAGTCAATGACGAATCACTTTGCGAGGTCTTGGAGAATTCTTTGGGGGTCCCACTTTTCCGTTATTTTGTAAATAATTTTTTATTATTTTTTTTAAATCACGTCTTTACGAATGAAACAAAATCAGAGTGCGATGCGGCAGAGAGTAGGTGTGGTGGTTTGGGCTGTTGCGTCGCCAATTGAGTCTGAACTGTGGAAAAAACTGTCCGCAGTCCGTCGCACCGTGTCTGTCGCGTCTGGAGCGAAGAACAGCGGAAACAGCACACAAAACTCTTCGAGGATAGTACGACTTACGAGTGCGGGCTCGTCTCGTTGTCGTCTTTCGACCGTCTTGAAGATGTCTAGCTAACTGCGACTGAGGGGTCTCCGGGCTCTTACAATGAAGCGATAAAAGTACTTTTTTTAAAAAAAAAAAAAAAATTTAATAAATACTGCTCCCGGAGTGTCCAGGGAATTGCCCTTTAGACTCTGCTCCACAAAAATTTGCTCCCGTCTGGAGTATGGCGAACAAAAACAAACACCGGCCGCTGATGGGAACCTGTGGGCACACGCCGAAAGAAAACCCGAATTTATCTTTTTTTTTTGTATTATTGTCTTTCAACCTTTAAGTCGTCACCACACGGGGGCGAAGTTGCTTTTAACACGAATCGTTTCCGATCAAGTACTTGATTTGCGACCAACTCCAAATAACAATAATAAATAAGAAGCTCTCTGTAACTTCCCTGTTGTGCGGCAAGAAGGGAATCCGCTGCTGAGCCGAACGACGTCGACCTCGGCGCTCTATTCTTCACAACAATGACGTGCACACTAACCTTTTGCATGAGCACGAAAGGGAAGGAAGCCTCCAGCAGTCGACGGATCGCCACGGAAAAAAAAGTCACCGCAGCACCGCTCAGGGAAAAATAAAAACGAACCTTTTTCGTAAGTTCGATACTGAAAACGGTTCTCTTTGGCGGCTCTCTCGAATACAAAAATGAAATTTCCCTTCGAAAGAGGCCCACTCTTCGGTTCGCTCCAGTCTCGTCAGTCGGCCGGGGCCGGGCGCTCCGCTCTTTTAAATGACTCCTCCGGGGCCCACCAGTTTTGTATAAAAATGAACTCGACTAGAGCCCGGCATCTGGGGTCAATGACCGAACGTAACACGCGTATATTTGCCCCACCACTACACACGTCGTATGCAAACGCGATAAACGAGCGCACACCACTACTCTGACGTCCGCGCCTCCTTAAAAAGTCAATAAATGGCCGAGTTTTTTGCACTCGGGGGGGACAAAAAAAATCGATTTTTATATTTCTTTCATTTCACACTCATTGCCGGGGCGGGCGGAACAGTTTCGCATTTCACCGCTTCGTTTTCGTTCTTCGGGGCCTAAGCAAATAAAATTTTCTTTTTAAGCGTGCACCACAACCGCACCACTTCCTGTATCTGTCCCGCTCGCGGGCAGCTCGCGAACCTCTTCACAGAATTTTCCCTTTTGTTTTACAAAATTTTATTCTCCCTTGCCCATAAACACTAAATACAGCGATAAATCGCCGATTAAAAAGCCCAATAATTCTCCAACAAAAAAAATATATGTTTAAAATAAACCAAACCGGCTACCCCCACCTGACCGCACAAACCGCCGCTGCCGAATTATGAAATTGTAACAGTTATAAAGCACACCTCCCCGCCACTGAATTTGTATAAGTCACTGTAGCCGGGATGGAAACTATTCGCCCGCCGCCCGTGCCATAGTACACCAAGTTCGTTGGTTCGCTGCGCCGATTAAAAAGAAGCGAAAAATATCACTTTCGGGAGTTCAATGGCCTCGGTGTGAACCAAAACAAAGCGAAGTGCCGTGGATCCGAGAGGAATCACCGCACCGCATGGTCGTCACTCCGTCGTCACGAGATGCCGCTCTTCTCGCTCTCATCTTCGCGCGCTCTTCCGCTTCATCTTCTCAGAAGAAGAGCCGCTCTTCTTTGCGGGAACCCGGAGATTTTTGATGGCATCTCTTTTCCTGCGAATTCCTGTAACATCCGGGCTTTCGGGCTTTTCGGTGATGGGAGCTTTTTTAGTCAACTCAATTCTCGCGTAAAAGCCCCTCGTAAGCGGTTTTCAGTATTACCAGTGACTCATTTCCCCGCGGTTTTTTTTTTTTTAGTGTTTCCGGAAAGTTGCGTTCCGGTTAAGGTTAGGAAAGGTTTTCAGATTCCGGACGAAAAGAATTCGCGAAATTGCTGTGAGATCAGATTTCGAATGACTCAAGTTATAATAACAAAATTATGAATAACTTAACCTTGCACCACAATTCAATTCGTTCATAGGTTTTTCCAGAATCGACTATATTTACACTGATTACACTGCAGCTTTCACTGAATATTTCACTATCACCTAACTGACTAGTGATAGCGCATGCTAATTTCACTGCCACTAAATTGATTAGTGATCGTTAACGTCAAGTTCACTATCACTAAAATGACAGAAAGAGCAATGGCAAACTCATTATTATTAAATGATCAATGATATGAGCTACGTCGCATTCAGTATGATTAATTAGTGAAAACCGGAGCGATAGAGATAATGAACTTGCCGGTTTTAAAGATATTTGAAATACGCAATCAGAAGTAAATCACTAGCTTGGTTTAGGGTCCAGGATTTAATCAATTCTAGTATATAACAAAGCAGAGCTGTAAAATAATGCAACCTACATACATATGTATGTAGTTAGGGGATTTTTCTTTTAGTAGCATCAAAACGGCGCGTTTCAGTGCTAATTGGATTCCAACCAGGCTTGGTAATGGTAATTAAATGGTAATTAAATGGTAATTAAATGGTAATTAAATTGATAATGGTAATTAAATTTTGTTTAAGTACTAATACGGTAGTGAAACTAGTAATTTATCTTGCTTGTATTCTTTGTACCTCTAATTGTAATGATAATGATAGTACTTTCTTTACAGCTCTGTAACTAAATAAGTCATTGTATGACATACGACGGTGAAATTTATCTTAAAGCATAGCTGAAGAATTATTTTATTATCTTCCTTCAATAAAAGTCGAACTGCCAATATTTTGCAAGGAAAATTATTGTTTGAATGAGTGCGACTGGTGGGACACTAAATCACCTTACCCTTCTATGTACTTTTGTTTCATCAATGATAAATTTTAGCCAAACTACTATAACATTTTTTTTTATGTTCTAATAGTATAAAGATATCTTTACAAAGAAATACAATAAATGCTAACTAGTGTTAAAAATATACATATATAATTTTAAGAATCGGTTGATACACAAACGTATACGTATGTTGGAACACGGAAAAAATCTGACAAAAACAAAGAAATTCAACGATGAAAGTTTAAATATTTATAAGAATAAGACTTATCAAAGAACAATGTTAAACCACCTCTACTATGTATACTTACATAGAAATTGCGTTAAAAATTCAATTTCGATTTCAAATTCCGTACAAGTACTGTACGTGGTCAATCTTCTTAATATGGAACACAACAGTCACCAAGAAAAGAAGATCACTGACTGACTAAAGCTGGAACACTGAAATCATTGTCACTGTAACTCAACGGAATTGTCATTGCAATTTCCGGTAATAGTTTACGTTTTATGTTCCTAGTATTTTATAAGTGAGAAAACATATTTCGAGAGAAAGATAGGTAGTTATTAATGTCCAAAATATAATTTTCTAACGATTTTTGTTTTTAAACTTCAAATAAAACTTACAAATTAAGTTCCGCCCTAGATCTCCATCATTTTTATTACCTATTTTAATTTTAAAAGCAGAAATGTTTTTTTAAAACATTTTCTTCGAAGCATAAATTTATTGAGAAATTTTCTGAGAACATATTTTTCCAAAAAAGTACTAGATAAATATGCCTTGGATATCTTTACATTGAAAATTTAAATATGCAAAAAAAATAACCAGGATTTCCGAGACTTTTGGAATACTCCGGCAGGACCTCTGTGTTTTCTGTTGAGTTGAATTTGAACTCGAAATTTTTATAAATTTTAATAATGGGCTGCATTCCAATCGCCGAGGCTGCTAAACTACCACTTTTGATTTTCTGCTAATTAGCAAGGCAGAAATAATTTTTTTTTATGGTATTAAAATCACTATAGTGACAAGAACAAAATATTAAAATTCGCATTTAAAAGTAACTATTACCTTCCCTACCCTAGAACAAATTACTACAATAAGTCATGATCTCAACTCGATCGGCTGTTGTTGTTTTGTTCAAACGCATGACTATAGTGAATTTTGAAATACACAAAACATTTAATATTTTGTTTGTGTTAATACAAACTACAAAAATACAACCAAATAATCTAACAAAAAACTACTATTGTTTAGCAGCCTCGGCGAGTGGAGTCAAATTCGTCCACAAGAATAAAAAATTGATCTCGAAAGCGATTCGCAAAGTGTAAAACTATAGAAAACTGGATAATATGTAATAAATTTTTTTATTATAATTTAAATTGTTCAATCCGTTCTAACCAGTGCCAGATATATGGGCTATTTCTGAGCATGTGTCCTTCAAAAAGAAAACATTGATTTACAAAAGTTGTTTACTCTCAGAATATCTTAAAGATCGTAAGATATGAAAATGTGACCTCCACGCATCTTCCATTTTAGATCAATTGTCCAAATAAATACTGCATGATACTTCCATTCAATAAGTGCTGGGAGCACGTTATTTTCGGTACCTAATTTAGTTACACTTCCGCAAGGAAAGTTAATTTCTTTAATAAATTAAAATAAAATATATGAAAAAGTACAATTATAATTCGGGTACCTGTTACTTGTTTTTATAACCCGACTTAACCCCATCTCGGCGTTTCTCAAAGCTCAAAGGAGGGAACTGCTGATCTTGATGCAGTGATCTTTCCGCCTTTTTCTGCAATCCCAGCCACTTTCGTCGCGGATCGTGCGTGAAAACGGTTCGCAGCCGCGCCTTTTAAAAGCAGAGCACTTGACCCTGACCTTCACGCAGCAATTGCCGCTGATTAGAGATGCCCTCGGTGCTGATCCGCCCGGAGTCAATAGGCTCGTTTTCCCCGCGAAAGGAAAAGGGTGTGACGTCCAATTGCGAAAATTTAGCTGCGCGAATCGCGCGATAACCGCGAGGGCTGCGAAAAGGTGAGCTCGCAGCAGCAGACAAAGGACGGCGGTGGCCGCGGAGTTGACGACCGACGAGGGCACGCGTTATCAATACTTGATCCCGAACGGCCCTCAACTTGGACGCGCAGTTTTACGCGCTTGGTCCAATGCCGTCCGGCGACACGCGGGGGGCAGCGGCCGGCCTATCGCGCGCCTTGAGAAAGTGCACGCGGAAGCGACGCCGCGACCCAAAAAAATTCCGCCTCCGATCGAACCGGAGAAAGTGTCGTCAGCACTTTCCCGGGAGCGCAACGCGACGCGCACCCATTAGTAGCTGCGTCAGGTTACGCGTTGGCTGGGCGCGCGCCGCTTCCAGGTTCAAGGGCCCCGGGGCCGCGGTTGATGCCACAGTGGCATTCGCGGCCTTTCTTCGCGTTTACTTTTCACTCCGCGAAATGTTTTCATTTTCCTGACAATAACCGAGGAGCCGGCGATATCGCGACCAGAGGCGGGGGCAGCGCGCTGGGCCCCAGCAGAAGAGACATGTCAGCGCCCCGGTTGTTATCGGTTAAGGGCGATTGCATGCGCTTTTAATCCAATTTTTGCTGCGCACTGCGTGATCTTGCTAAATTTACTGGGCAAACGTGAAAAGCCGTCATGCCATTGTTGCTGATTGCGAGATATTAATACTTGAATGTCGTTAACATGAAGAACAATCTATCAAATATCTAAAAAATATCTAAGAAAAAGCACATGCTTCTTATTTTGAAACAACACCACAATTAAGGAATTACGGTAGATTGATTTGTTTCTAATAAATTTGAAAAAAATATCAGGATTATTCTACGGTATTTGATTTCTTGATCCAACGTTTCTCGGAAGTGTCTTTCTGTTTTATTGAAAATCCTAGGTTTCTTTAAAGGTACAATGATAAGTATAAAAAGTCTACAATAGCAACGGGCACAGCAGATTTCATATTTGTGCCGAGTTTTAAAAATTCAATACATTGAATCCAATATGACGTCCTTTAAAACCCTTATTTTTTTATATTAATGTGGCGATATATTCAAATAACGTGATCATTGTCATCCCAACAAAAATTTCGGGAGGGATCAAGCCCTAGTGACCTCCCCTAGCTACGGCCTTGCTTTTAACTTTTAACCTTATTATATTTGTAGATACCCCAGTTATTTTAGGTTTCATCTACGAAAAAATTCGACGTGAGCTGGAGTTTTTTATAGACCTTCGTTACAGCGTTGTGAATGAACCAATATCGACTTCCGAAAAATGATCTTCAATATTCAATGTGAAATGTTCTTCATAAATTTTATCTACAAAACGACATTAAGTTCATTTCGATTAAACTTATAGTTCCCGGAACATATTTGACCACATTACGAGAAAAAAAAACTCAACGGGGAAGAACTCCGCACGTTTTTAGAGGAAATCGAACTCTGTCGATTAGGCTGATATTTAAGAAATTTGTATCATCCTGGGGGTAAAATTGAATAATTTTCTAGTTATAGAGGATGACTCGTTGGCATCGTTGCACTGAGTGTAAAATTTTAAATTTAGTTTGTTTCTATAGCAACCAATTTTTTTGCAACTTATACAACGATGCAATTCCAAATGAATGCGTGAATACCTTCACAGTTTCTTTGCTATGTTTGGATTTTCATTCAGGAGTTGAAGTAACTATTTAATTTGCGTTGTATTACTTGTCTAAAATCACAATAAAATTATATTTAAAAAATAATATATTATTTAAATGCTTACATTGCTGCTGTTGTAAGACAAAAGTTTGTGAACGAAGGAAAAATTCCACGTTTGTCAAAACAGTAGAACACAAAAACCACAATCCTTATTCACAATACCAAAACTTTGGTTATATGTAAATATGCAATCATTTTTTTTCATGTGTATATTATTTTTTTTTTTTGTTCAAACATACCGATATGGGTATCAAATTAAAGGTCTTGATCAAACAATATACATTAATGTTTATATAATAAACGTACGAAACAATTTGCTCACAGATTTGTTACGAAATTCTTTTTTTACCCGACGACGGTACAAAAAGGAGTGAATGCTTTTCGTTCTATGTTTTATGTATAGATGCAAAATCCATAGTGCAAAAACTATATATTTTAAAATAAAAAACCAAAAAACCCGACTGTTTGTAAAAAAGGAACTGAAAAGATATAAACAACTATTTAGGCTACAAATATTTGTTCTCATTTGTAAATTGGTAGCCTCCGACAGTGTGTCACGATTTGATAGCATGAAGTTTGGAAAGTCCACGTACATTTTTTCCCTACTAGGAACTATCTAATCTAAAGGATAAGAATAGTAATAGTAATATTTTTAATTTCTTGTGTCTAAGCTTTATAAATACTTGTTTATATCTTTTCAGTTCCTTTATTTCAAACAGTCCAGTTTATGGTTTTTTTAATTAGCTTTTTTTTAAATTCTAAAATCGAAAATAAGAATAAACATCTACTTGACCTTGAAATGACCTGTATATACAAATTTCTGTATTACAATTTCTCAGATTAGAACGAACGAAACATTTTTTTATCTCTCTGAAAAATGAATACTTACCCACATTCTGTAACACTTATAAAGGAGTGAAAAGGGTAACAGAAAGAATTGATCTATTTGACATACTTTTTTTATTACTATTATCTCATTGAAATTTTCACCAACTCAGTTCGAGAGTGCGTTTAAAATCCTTCCCATTAATTTTAAGATTGCTGTAAGACTACCGCAAAAAGGATGTACAATACTTTGGCAGAATGGGGAGGGGATACACTTGAGACTTGAGTACACAACTATTACTAACTGCTTTTAGTGTTACATGTAGTTAAAAATGGTTTGTTTATATGAAAACTTTCTCTTTTATTCTTTATTTGTCTGTGAAGCTCGAAAAATTTCATCAATACTGTTATTGTTTAAAAACTGGAGGAGCCACAAGGCTGTCCAACTATTACTAAAGACTATCTGTGAAATTTAACTTACAATTAGATTTTTGTTTACATCTAATCTGATTTATTAGATGAAAAATTTCATGACTGATGACATAATTTGACTTGGTTCGATTTCAGCTGTACCTGAAATGGTCAGTTTTTAAAATTGCTATAAATGTGCGCTTTTATTTTTGGGTTTCTGTTTCTAGCTGTAGTTGATTTACTATATGAGTTTAATTTTTATTTAATTTGTACGTAAGGACCAATTAGAAGGATCGGTTCTACAACATAAACAAATTGGTTAATGACAAATTTTATTGGTTAACGCTAAATTTTAGTATGCAGATACGATCCTTCTGACTGCAATCTTTTTAGCCTAGAAATTTTAATATATTAGCAGTTAATTTATATATTAAAGGAAAATGCTTCAAAGTAGCTTCCGAATAAATATTATAAATATTATAAAAATTTAAAAGCCTTTTGTAGAAAATTAAGTGAAAGAAATCTGTTTAATTTTTTTCTTTTCACTTTGCCTTCTTCAAGTTGAAAATAAAAATAAATTTAACTGAATTTAAGCCACAGATCAGCAATCTTATCAAATGACAACAATTTTTTTTTTATCACAGGTGAGAAGAGCAAAAGGGTGCATTGGTTGCAACAATTTTATTTTTGTCCTTTTAAAATTATGGTGAATTGTGGCTCACTTTATATCTTTTTATTTTTATTATATATTTTTCTAGTAAGATATAATTAATAATTACAAAATTAAAATGAAATGGAGCAGTACAGGGTGTATTCCAAAGTAGAGACATTAAGTTAGTGATGGATTAGAAACTTTTGAAGGGAGGAGCGATTATCATCGACTATAAACTAATGATTTTGTCATGATAACATATGTTCTGTGAATATTTGATTATATGAAATTGTATAGAAATTTTTTGGAAAGTTCAGAAATAATTTAATCAGTTATTCCTTAGGTACTGACTCTACATGTCGAACCGGTAGTATACTGCTCAAAAATACAAGGCTACCTAGAAAGTGATATGAGACTTGATCATATACTGATTGGGTGCTATGCAGATAAAAAGATTTTTTTAAAAATTAAAATGAATTTCAAATTCCTATAACTCTAAAGACTCAAATAGCTAAAAAGCATAATCATTGGCGTAATTATTCTCTTTAATTAACAAATTATATGAAAAATTCGACCCCTGCATTCTGCGTTTTACTCTCATCAGATAATAGAAATTTCTAAGTTTGTAAACATTTCCAATAAATTAATTTTCACCATCGGTAGTGTGGTACTTTTAGGACAAACCTTATAACTGCCGCATCTCGAACAAATGAACAAAACTCAAATAAAAACATACAAAAAGGAACAAAAAAAAAAGCGATTCATGTAAATTATAAATAATTGCTTTATATATTTTATATACAATTTAACATGTCTCAATACATATTGTTGCTTTGTAAAAGAAGTGGGTTTGTTTAATAAATACACAGAAATCCTAAGGAGCCTAATGTACACAGAGAAAGATACAAAAAGGTTAACTGGCGCTCGCCTACATTGAATCACAAATGCCATCTATGAGTCTGTTTTGTAATGAAGTGAGTGACTTAAAGCATTTCTCCTCACGCCCCCTATGCTTAAACCGTCTAGAGAAACTAACTACGCTACGATTATCAAATGCAAGAACCACACGAGCGCCATCTACGAACTACAAGAATTTTACGCGGCGAGCTTTCCTCTCGCCTAGCAGTTACCGTTCGACTGCTGCTGCTGCTGCTGCTGGTTCTGGTGCTGCGTCTCGTACCGCTGCCGGAGCGCCGCCAGAGCGCTGAGCAGCCGATTGTTGGCCGCGTCGAGGGCCGCGATCTGCTGACCCTGGGCCTCGATGACCCGCTGCTTGTGGGACAGGGCGAGGGACATCTTCAGCTGCTCCCGACGCAACTCCTCCTCCATGTTGATTAATCTGGGGAAACAATTGTTTGAACTTCTTTTAAATTCTTGAGATTTCCACTTCGATGGCGGACGGTGGGATGGTTGATTGAGGCTGAAGCATTCAGAATTTCACATCATTTCTCTTTTTTTGATATCGCAAATTATTTAAAACGATTTATCAAGACACTTTGTAAAAAATTACATAACTGGGAACTAGGATTATCATGTCATAACTACTTTAAACAGCTGGATTAAATGTAAGATTCTTATAGAAGTCATAAAGCACATATTCAGTCAACTATTTAAAAAAACATGAATACCCTTCTACCCACCATGAAATGAGTTACGAAGTTTGTGCAAATATTCTTATACGAAAACTTGCACAATCCAGCTATACAATTTGTATCGTATCGAATGCTGTTTTTTTTTTTTTTTTTGTATTGATTTTTCGGCATTCCAATTATTAAACTCAGCTACACTCAACCAGCTCACCGTCTCTGCACGTGTTGCACACATACAGGTTTTTATTCCTGCCTGCCTGTACACACAGCGCTTATTCAGCGATTTTATTTTTTAAGCTGAATAGATATTGCAATATGTTAATATGTGCATGTAAAGGAAGTCAATTTTTAATTATTCGGAAAAAGCAGAAACAGGTCTATTTTAAATATTGTATATAAATCTTAAAACATGTTTCCATCTCCCCAAAATCTTGAGATATAAAATAACTGATTTAAAAGTGTTTCCATTTGGTAGTGCGATTTAATTTTATGTATCAAGTGTCACATTTTAATTGTTTTCAAAGAGTTCTTTGTGCATAAAATGTTAATTTTAAAATGGATATATCCAAACAGTTGGACATAATGAATAAATTTAAGTTTTTGTGTAATAGAAGTAGAATGGATTTATGAGATTTTCATTGAAATTCTCTGAAAATCTCAAGATTTGAAATTTCCCTACTTGTATGAGAAATCCAAGAGATTGTCATATGGATTTCTCGAAATCTCATAAAATATAAAGATTTTGGGGAGATGGAAACATGTTATTTTATTTCAAACTTATGAACTTATCAAAGAGCCCTCATACATGCAAACATACATACAGCCATACATACAAATAAACATTGACAAACAAAAATAACACACCCATACTCACTTATATGCACTTATATTCTACTTTATACTTATTCACATTCACTTATATACTTATTCATTATATTATATTCACTTCCACTCGTCACACACAATTAATTTATTACCTTACCCTGCATTTTTGCTTATGTGGGAATCGAATCTACAACATCCGAATGGCAATACAATGTTAAAAAAATGTCTAAAGAAATGTTGCCTTTTCGAAAACATTCCGAGAGAAAAGATAATAAAATCTAAATGAGATTATATTCAGCCATAAATTCAGCTATTACTCAGCCATAAGGAGCGAATAGGAGCTGAATTGGGTTGTAGTATACTGTTGAATAGCATATACATGTCTTTTTTTTATTGTATTTTGCTTTATTAATATTCTTAATCTGTTTTACGCACTCATTGACTCTATGCATTTAATTTCTGCTTTCGTTAGAAATTTGTACTCTTTGTCTTAAACTAAATGATCAATAAATAAATTTATAGCTAAAGCAGTTATCATTACTAGAGGCCAGGTACAGGGCACATGCTGAGGAGTATTTAGGTTTTATAGTAGACTTACCTATCAATAATACTTCGCATCTTTGACTCAGCTGCCAAATTGCCTCCACTAGCACTGGGCTGTAGGCAGTAAATATCATCGTTGGAGTCTCTGAGTTCGGCGGCATCTTGGTCTAATTTGTGCCTCAAGTGGTCTAGAGAGGCTTGCAGCCGCTGAATCTCGCACTGTTCCGACGAGCGAGGTGGACGCCTTCGCTTGCCTTCAGCCGCATGGCAAACTCCTAAAAATTAAATAACGATTAAATCTTGACTCTAATCCGACGAGTGGCAAACGCACCGTTCCTCTTACCTTCCGTATCCGTTGAGCTATCCGACAAAGTCCTCGCGGACTCGAGGCTCAATCTTCTTTGGTATCTGTGGCCAGCACCGCCGTGGTGGTGGTTGTGTCCATTGTTGAAAATCCCATGGGAGCTCGGTTCGCGCGCCGAACCGCCCAGGTAGGAGGAGGTGATGGGCAGGTACGAATCGTGGGAGTTCATCTCATCCCGCTTGTACTGGGCCAGGGGGTTTGTTCGGGGCATCCGGCCGCCACTGTGGCCGCTGCTGCTGCTGCCGCTCAGCGTGCGATGAGTATCCAAATGACCATTGGAGCTGTGCTCTGTGATCCCCAAAGTGTTGGGGCTGCTCAGGTGATTCGAGAATGCGGTTGAATTACAGGTAACAAAGTTTTCAGTGCTGAGGTGCTCCTCGCTGCTTGAGGGCGTCAGCGAGGAGGAGGCCCGGCCGACCGAGACTCCGGTGTTCCTAGAGCTAATGTTGCTATTGTACATGAAATTATTCCTATGGTGGTGGTGATGTGTCGCCGGCTTCTGCAGCTGGTACAGGGGGTTCTTAAAGGCTAGGGGCGGGTGGACCGAAACTATCGAAGTCCCTCCTCCGGTTTGGCTGCTGCTGTTGTTGTTCTCGATGGCCGAGTTGTACTTGTTGTTGGCGCTTAACTTAGTACCTAGACGTCGGGCGCTCGAGGAGCTGTTGCTCTTCGCCACGGCGCTGTTGTATTCATGCTGTTCGACGGGGCTGGACGATTGCGAGGGGGTGGTTATGCTTTGGTATCCGGAGCTGCAGTGCCCGATTGAAATGTTGCTTCCTTTGGAGGTGAGTTGCTCTTTGGGTTTGTTGATGCAAACAGGCTCATCATTTGCATGCTCCTCAGCGTACTTCAGAAGATCATCCAAATCTTCTAGATTCATAGGCATATTGCTGTTGGGATTCGACTGCTGGACACTATTCTGGAGCAGAGCCGAATTTTGAGTGATTGCAGCAACATCGGGAATCCCAAGGCTGAGATT
The DNA here is from genome assembly GCA_963920795.1 of Eutolmus rufibarbis. Taxonomy (NCBI): domain Eukaryota; kingdom Metazoa; phylum Arthropoda; class Insecta; order Diptera; family Asilidae; genus Eutolmus; species Eutolmus rufibarbis. The sequence continues at coordinate 37,729,279 of OY987206.1, read as the reverse complement.
CAGCGCAGTCTTACTGGGAGACCTTTCACTAAGAGTCAGACTGAGCTGAGAGCTTGAGATGTGATTTTTTCCTCTATTTCCTGAAACTGCTACAGACTTCAGAAGTGGGGTGGGACTCTTCTTCACAAATGCAGAGGACGGCTCAAGCCCGATTTGAATCAAGTTGGCCGTATTCTCCTCGAAATTGTTATTGGTGATGATCGTTGCGTGGTTGTTGTTCCTTGGCAGTGTGTTGGCCCGCATTGCTGCTGGACTCATCCGTTCCCCATGTATGTTACTAGAAGCAGTTAGATTCCCGTTGCTAGAGTAGTACAAGGAGTTGGAGTTGTTGTACGACTCCGGAACGCTGATTCTCTCATGTGTCCCTGCCAAGGATGCTGGTGGATTGTGGTGTTGTATAGTGGTCGGGATCAAAACGCCTCCGGTCTGGGAGGATGCGATAGAGGACTGAGACTGGGAATGCTGCAGATTGTTAGAATATTGCGACCCGTTTATGCTCGTCTGGCTGTTAGACCCATTCTGGTGGAGCAGAGGCGTTACTGTGGGGTCATTGTACCGGAAAATGTTTTTCTCTAGAGAACTGGGGGTGAGCACACCCCGAATGACACCACGTTCAGAAGGAATCCTTGTCATGCTCTGCTGCTGTAAAAGGGAAGTAATTCAAATTTTAACATACATAAATAATTATTGATTAACATATTTTGAACTTATTGTTAGAAGATTAGAAGTCATATACTTGAACTCGTTCAATTTTGAACATACCAGACAAGAATAAATTGCAGATAATATGGATTAAGAAACTAATTTTCGTTTTTGTTTCAGAAAATCCAATCAGGCGATGTAAATGTAGACTATACTTTCAACCCTATAATTTTTTTTTTCTATATGTTATATTCATCCTCTCATGATATAAATAAATAAAGGTATTTAAAAGTTGAAGTAATGCAACACTTTGAAGTTAATCTAGTTACTAATTTTAAAATACATAAATAAATAAACTAACCTGCGGGAGAGGATTTTGATTCTCCTGATTCTGGAAGAAATTGTTCGTTTCTTTGCACCTCGATATTTCATCCAAAATCGCCTGTAGAGGATCAAGTTCATGCTGACGATTCTCAGGCAGCTTTTGGATGCTTTCAGACAAGAGCTGATGGAGGATGGAAAGCTGCTTGCCTTGATCGATGTAGCCAGCCCAGTCCAGAATAGACTCCGGTGGATTGTGGTCTGGACGTGCAGAAATTTGGTAGAGGAATTCCTTCATACGTGGAGCTTCTTGCTCTAAGAAATCATTTAAAAATTCCATAAAATCTTCCTTTCCCTGGAAGCGAGTAAAGTTTGCCAATGTTTGTAAAGTTTTAGCAACAAGGGTCAGGTTTCTGGTGGCTCGAGTAGATGGGAGCTCTGTAAAATAGAACAATTTAAAAAAATTGTATATAAATAGAAATTTGAATATCTAACCGTTTGTGATGTTAAAAAGACTTGGAGAGAGGATTGCGGGGCACAAAAATCTCAGGAAAATAGAGGCAGATATTAGATTGTCTGCCATGTCCTCGCGATCGAGGGTCTTCAGCCTCTCCCTGAAAGTAGCGAAGCATTCCCTAAGTTGTGGCGGGAAGTGCTTGTGGGACTCTGAAATGCTGTTCCACGCAACGCGAATAGCGTTCCTCAGCGCCTGCTGCTGTCTCGATAGCGATCCCGAAGCCTTCAAAGGATCAACCTCGCAGTCTCGATCGGACTGGATTATTTCACTGATCGGAGTTGAAAGCGTGTCCTGCAGATACTGTTCCCCAGTAAGTTTAAGGAATGCCTCCATACTCTTCGTGGCTAGAGAGTTTCCGCGGAAGGTCAGCCTCTGGTCTCCGACGCGGAGCAAATCCAGAGCCACAACGTCCGTTAAAAAGGCGCCGGCCATCCCTTGGGCATGCATGAGAAGGACCAGCGCCTGTCCAATATCTTCTTTGGCTTTAACCCCTATAACGGGTTCAAGGATTTCGCAAACCTTTTTGTAGTTCTCTTTCAGGTAACTAAGAAAATCCGAATAGACCGCGATCGGCAGAATGTCGATGCTCTGGAAGCGGCACTTAATCCGCAGGGTCGGCGTGATGTCCTTCGAGGAGTTCCTGCTGATGCTGTCGTGCTTCTCGCTCAGAATGGGGTACCAATCCTCCGAGAAGAGGCGCGACGTGACCTCGTGTATCGGAATCTTCACCGACCCCACGAAGACGTGCTTGTCCCTCTTCTTCTTCTTCTCCACCTCCCTGAAGACGTTCACTGTGATCACATTGATATCGGGGATATCCGGGAAATCGAAGTACTCCCCCCAGAAGAGCAGTTCCGTCTGCAGCTTGACGCTGGTGCGCCCGTAGAGCGTTTTGTCCAAGTTGATTTCACAGAAATACTTCTTCTTCGTGGGCAGACACTTCGCCTCGTAGATCCACATCTTGAGCGAGTTGTCCGTTCTGCGGGTGTGCTCCGCATTTGGGGCGATCGACTTCCGGAGGCTGTAGATCCAGAGGTCGCGCTCCTGACGGGACCCGCAGCTGTAGTACCGCTCCCCGCGGGGTCCGCCCCTCACTTGGAAGCAGTGTCGTCGACCCAGAACAGACTGATGAACTGGAGCAACCCCCACCGCTCCTGTGCATGAGAGATCTGAAATCGGTTCGAGATGAGTTTAATTTTTGTTCTGTATGGTGATGTTTTTTGGGTGGAATTGTTTGCTCTATATAAAGTTTTAAAGAATTATAACGAAATACTTTAAAATTATTAAGATATAAAAGAGAATATGAGCGTAGACATCAATATTTGTTTATATTCGTTAAGGACACTGAACAAACGACGGATAATTTCGATATAATTTTTCTTTAGATTTGAGACCGGAAAATAAAAATTTCTAGTCCCTATATCAGGTCAGGCGCGGATTCAAGGGGAGGGTCACGGGGGTCATGACCCCCCCCAAAACAGCCCGCATTTCAAAAAATTGAGCTGAACCAATATTTTGAAAACCGAAAAACAAAAAAAACCAAACGAACAATCCCTAGTTTTTGCAAACTTAAAAACCGGAAACTAACCAAACGACCAAAATTAACTTATTTTTTTGCACTTTAAAAAAATTGCAATCAAAAAATCACTGAATCAACAAAATTGACTAATTTTCTTACACAATATCGACTTTTTTTTATTATTTTTTCTATATTTGGATTGTAGGTATACTTCATATACTAGCATTTGTTTACAATCTGTTTACAAGTTCCAACTAAAAGCATCATTTAAAGCACAAAATCTAATCTTCTATTTTGTTTCGCAAATCTGTTAAGACATTTCTTAGTTTTGAAAGTACATTTTTTATATAAAAATTTTATAATTTTATATAAACAATAAATTTATATATGAATGTAATGAATTTTTTCGTAAAACAAATTGGACGAGTTTTTACATAAGGTTATCCTGACTTTGTTTTTTAATCATTGAAGAAATTCGGTTTGCTTTGTTTATTTGGTTATTCATGTTATTTTTATTATTTTTGATTTTTTTCTATCCTGTGACCCCTTCCGGAAAAAAATTCTAGATCCGCGCCTGTATCAGGTTTTTCAGAACGCACGTAAGACTAATTAATAAGCAGATTAAAAAAAAGCACAAAAACCGGAAATTCGCAATATAAAATGCTATTGTTATAAGATTTGCCTTCGCTTATGATTCACACTTAGAGTTTGAATCGAGTGAATATAGGGACTAGCGTTCGGTCATCATAATCATGGCGTCTGTGGCAGATGCATCAAGCCGTAGCCACACTGAAGTTGGTGTTCCGGATAGAAACGCCAGCATTTTTTGGGCTCGTCTGTCTCGGCGGACGGTAAATTTGGCAACACTATTTTTTGCAAAAACTGTTCTGCTGGTAGTTTTTGAATATTTTATTTTTTTTTTTAATAAGATACGAAATACTTTAAAATTTAACGGTGTATCTTACACTTTTTTCCATAAAATACAAAAAATTTAATTCTGAGCTGAGTTCACATGAAAAACTCACTTTAAAAAAAAATACGAATCAAGATTTCTGATTTTACTTCAAGGTACCAAACTTCAAGACGACGTTTTTCTCAAAATCGTTCAAGCCTTGTTTTTATCTACATTAATACGAAAATTTTATTGATACTAATAAAATTAATAATTACCTATGGTAGACATCACTGCATGGCTCGAGAGGAGACTTTCATGCGACCGAGAGCCGCGTAATCCACCTGGACCACGTTTTGAACGTTCTAATTTGGTTACTGATTTTGTGCGCTTCAGAGGGTTTGATCTAGAAGAAAAAATTATAAAAAATGCATTAAGGTAAAGAGACTTTTTAGTTTCAAAAAGAAAATGTATTTCAGAAATTATAGTATTGGTGTCCGAAGTCATAACGAAAAAAGTACCAGTAGTAGAATTTGCAGAATTTGTATTAAATGAAAAAGTACACTCTTATTTCTTTTTAATATTGGAGTTCACCACCTGACTAAAATTCTTTATAAAAGTAATATTGGCATGATCTCACTCTAGACTGTAATTAGCAATCATATTTCCATTGAGCTTCATCAGTTTTTTTCGTTTGTACCACTGGGTTCCGAGCAAATTTCGAATAAAAAAAAGCTAAAGTAATTTTCTTTAAAAAAACAATTTGTCTAAGACATGAACTCACCGTTTCGAGAAAAAATTTGTAAATCTCGACGTCGTGTGATTTTCTTGCTGCTGCTGGGGCTGTTTTTGTCCCAAAATTGGTGTAGCTGGAGCTGAACCACGTCGGCATGCCTTCTCATATGAGGTGTCTGAAAAATGCAAAGATGAACAAAATCAGAACAAGTCGACCAAAAAATATTATAACAAAAGTTGAAAACGAACAAACGAGCAACAAATTACTCTGAAATTTCCACAAATTTTTAATTAGCAAGCAAATTGGCAGTTTAATCACATGAGCAGCCGAACAAAGATAGTCTGCCGATCGCGTGCTGCTGCAACGCGGAGGAGGAGTACACCAGATGGATAAAATTTAAGCTGCTGACGGATTGGGTAACGGAAGTCATCACTTAAGTTCTTAATCAGTCTTAAGATCGTTGACTTCGATTGTGTCTACGAAAAGAGTTCTTGCGTCGAACGCATTCGCTTCGAGTTCGTATTTACATAAATCATTCCCCTTAGCTTTCATCTGCCTGTTTGGACAAGCAAAAAGAGGAAAAGGGTTAGAGGTTGAGCCGGTAATTAATCATTATTTCTTCTCGAGAAACTTTTCGGGAATTTTAAGATCGGAGCTATGCATGGTAATCGATTTAAGGCTGGGCAAAGGAATTTTAACTTTGCAGATGACGCTACGTCGAGCTTTTAAAAATAAAACTTTCAGTTTAGAAAGTGATTGCCAGTATTAATGCGTACTTGTCAGCAAATTATTAATTGTACTCTCAATTAATATTAAAATTAATTCATATTCAAATAATTATATGCAAATCATTAAAACCTTTCCCAGAAAAATATTTTTTGTTTATATAAATAAAAATATACTATAATTATATCTTTTTGTTGAAAATAGGTGGGGCTACTGTTTTATTAATATTAAAAGCATAATTTAAGAAAGTGCGACGTGCACTTGACCGTTTTTTTATTAGCTATTTTGAAAGTGTAACAAATAAGAAACAATTTTATGAAAAGCAGTTCTGTTGTTTGTTGAAATTGTTGCTGTTACGATAGCAAAAATACCTTTCACGTTGGATTAAATAAACCCTTTTTGTGTAAGCGGTTTTAATTATTGTTTCTACATTGACCTGTTGAAATTTCAAAAGTTTATCACGCGACAGCAGTTAAATTCCTTCGTGTTAATTTTTAAATTGGAAAACCTGTTGAAATTTGCAACAGTTGCTGTAATTAAAATTGTTTACAGGTCACTGGAGTAAAAGTATAAAAAAAACAGCAACAATTTCAAATAAAGCCGCAGGACATTAAAAGTCTGCCTCGACTAGCGCAATTGAGTGTCGCTGTAGCCTCAGGGTATGGCTCAAGCAATTAGTAATTAAGATTCCGGGGACAGTACTTAAGGCTAAGCAGCAACAGTAGCCCCAATTGGAAAAAAATGAGGAAAATGGACTTAATAAACTAAGCAACTCACTTTAACAAAAAAAAAAAAGATCGGCGACGCCGGCGAGTTGCAAGTGCGTCACGGTTCAAGTGGCGCGACATTTTCAAAATCTAAACAATTTTCTGTTGCATCAACCCAACGAACGACTTGAATACAAATTTTGCCGCCGCCAGTTGAGACGATTGCGTCGTCTACCAGAACGTCGGAGTTTAGTGACCTCACGACAAATGTGTAATTCGGAAGATAACCCTGCCCCAATGCGTAGAGTCTTAAAGACAAGAACTATAACGAACGACTGTTTGAGGCAAACGCAGATTGATTTCAGACGGCCAAAAGTGTGGACTGCGTCCAGCCTTCCGTTCCGGCTGCGTTCGAAAGATAAAAGAGAAAAATCAATTACCCAAGAATGCAGCCAAGACGTCACTCCCTTAATGGACCCAAAACGAGTTTCTGCGCTGTTTACACGCATTTATGGCAGACGCACCATCTCGAGGTACGCACTCGGCTTAAAAAAGAAGATATAACAAGTGAAATTCCCTTCCATCGCTGTATCTTTTCTTCTAAACAAATTTTTGGACCCGAGCCCGAGATCCCCGATCCTCACCGATCCCGCGGCCACGTCGAGGTCAGTCATTCCGTCCAGTCCAATCATGAACTATAGCCTCTAATTAGATGAGATTTAGTTCTGCTATCTCGCAGGAATTCCACGAGCGATTAGCGATGATGATTGCCTCCTTTGATTGACGGACCGACGGGTGGTGCTCCGCTCGCTGGGGAAGATCAACGGCGCAGAAATCGAGGCACATGGAGCCTCATCAGCATGTCTCTTATGTCACAACTTTCGGCGCTTTTAATTAAGCCGTTTGGATCAAACGATCGCGATCCGAACGTTGGCAAATCTGATAGATCTTCTGAAATATTCAGATGCTATTCATAATTCATCGCGCCTAAGTGACTTTTAACTGCGCGAAGAGGGCAAGTTTCTCATATGAACTCAACGACAGGAGTTACGCAACCAACCGACAGGTGATGGGGTTTCTTAACTATGAAAATTGAAATTTTTTGAAGGAGAAAAAAAGAAATCATTTTCTACTTAACGTCTAATTTACTATCAATTGCTGCCAGACTGACGAAATCGATGGTCCCAGGTATATAAATACTGTGATTACAGGCACAGTCATTATTTTCAGCTTTTAAGATAGTGTCCAATTAAATTAGAAATTTTTCTCCGTTTTAAGATTAAAAAGACTTGAAAAAAAGTCTTTCTAATGTTCGTTAAATCAAGAATGTGGAGAAATCGGCAGTAGAATTAATAAAAGTAAAATTTGTACATTACCGCATTTATGATTTCACCGAATCATCTTAGTAACTATAGACTTGTTAATGGCCTATACTATCATCCAAGGACTAAGACTTTAGAATTTTTTAATAATTATTTGATTTAGACGCGCATCTAAGGAATCTTGAAATTATAAAAGCCAATTTCTTCATAATGAATTAATTGCATTTTCGGATTAAATGATAATAATTTTCAGATTAAATGAAACTATTTTCAAATTAAATGAAACCGTTTCCGAATTGAATGAAACAATTTTCAAATTATTATTTACCGATGATACTATGAGGTGCCACCTTATTCTGCCAATGGCAGTCAACTTGTCTGTTTTTAAAATGTTTCTGCTTAAATTAATTTGCAAAACAAAAGATAGGTTTTTCTATTTATGGAACGAAGTTGCCAAAAACAAATTGAATTTGAAAATGAACTATTAAAAAGTCAATTTTTTTCCCAAGTAATCCTATTGTGACGTTATTCAATTAAATTCGACAATTTATTCATTATAAGTATGATGCATAGCGATTTATTCCCTGATTATCATAAAGACGCTAATTAATTTGGACTTTTAGAACTTCTACTTTACATGATTAATTTGTTTTAGTGAATTTAAATGGAAAAGCTATGTATATTTTAGAATTTAATTATTTGTTTATTTTGGGCTTCATGATTAATTACTTTTCGAAGACTCTAATTGGATATAATTTAGGCAGTTTGAAACAATATTGAGATTGAAAACAAAATTTGAATTTTAAAAAGAATAATAGTGGTAATAAGTATGAACTTTAAATTAAAGCTCTTTTATTGATAAAGTAAGTAAGAGTAAGAATAGTAAAACAAAAATCATAGTTGGAAAATTCCATGATGTAGTGTTGAATGTCCTCAAATCATAAACACAAATTATATCAAAAACATATCATTTTTATTTATGCTTCTCAAGAACCAAGGTCTATATTTCATGTTTATACTCGTTCGAATTTAGGTCAGGTAATTGAACAACATAAATGAGAAGGTTTACATCTCGCAGACTACAGCTGTTAAATTGTTTAGTGATCAGCTCTGTCGAAGGTTAGTGGAGGAAATCATGTTGTGTTTAATGCTGGGGCGAGGATAGATCAAAAAATTATCGCTCTAACAGAAAAGTGTTTGGGATTTCGAGATTTCCAAGTGGTATTATAGTAATTTGTAAAGGGTGCACATTACAAAAACAGCCCTGCTTTTCTGTGAAACTATTCTTCTCAGAACATTTTATTCTCTTATATCTGAAAGGGCTCAAAACCAAACAGAAAAAATTTCTAAATACAAATTGTGGACCTGGCGATCGTACAAAGGTTAAAGCCTAGTTCCATAAGCACTGAGTGATTGATTAAAACAAACAATTCCCGAGCTCCCTATCATGCTTCGGGGAGCAAAAAATTTGCCAGATGCTTGAAAGAATTAAATAGAAGAAAATTCACTTCGCAAAAGTGATTAATCATAACCGAGCAGACATGTGTGAATGCAGGTAACCAGCGAAGCGAACAGTAGTAGCCACCAGCAAACAGGCGCCAAACCGAAATCGTGGGAATAAATTTTTTTTCGCGCAAACAAGGCGACAACAACTTGTCAAAAGTAAACAAGGTTTGCAGTTTCGAAACCGAAAACCGTCTAAAAGATGTCGATCTGTAGCATGATTCAAACCAGAACAACATGAAATTTCGATGTTGGGGCCGAGGGGAGATGAAAAATGTGTTAATTCTTCGCGATAAGAACTTAAGAACAATTGACATGCGCAGTGAGGCAGACATTACTCAATAGAAGCGCGCCACAGCTGAGCTGCTTCTTTGCTCATTTGCTTCTCGTTGCGGTTTGATAAAATTTCATTTCAAACAGCCCCGAGACAGACCCGAGTGAAACTTGAAAATGTGATTAAGTTGCATAAGTCGGTGGAAAAAAAAAAACACACTCATACATATGCGAAGAGGAAAAAATAACCGTTTTGCCCGCACCAAGGAGCATATCAAATGTTGTGTGAATTGCGTAAGAAAAAGTGATCGAGATTAAGGGGAAAAGCTGTCAGCTCGACGTGCAGTCAATTTGTAATTATCCAAGTGCGGTCGGGTCTAATAGTAGAAAATTGCAACTGGAAAAAACAAATCTTCATTCTGGTCACAGGCGCCATTAGTTGGAGTTTGGCAAAAAAAGGGTATTGATCACTTGGAAAGCGTGTTAATTTCAACTCGTTGATTGGAACTACTTCGATTTATCAAGTACTTTTTATTATAACTATTATTAGGCTTTTTATAGACATTGGTTACCCAACTTTCCGCTCGGAGAATTTAGTTAATGTTTAAGGGGATATATGTATCTAGTCATGAGGGTAAAAAAATTCATGTTTTGCATTTATGCTTTCCTTTTAGTATGGTATCTTAAGAATATTTTCTGTAAGTTTCATAAGAATAAAATAATAATTGGGGAAGTTATAACAGTTTGAAGGGACGAGTTTCCGCAGCAGGTAGCTTGCAGCTGCTCCCAACTCAGTGTCCACGGGGTGTCTGTATTTCAATATATATACATATTTAAATACGGTTATATATTCAAATTCATCTTCTGGAAGCTGAAATAACTGATGAATATTCACCATATAGCCCTGAACTCGATGATTCTCATATAAGAGTTGCAAACTTAACTTAAAGTTACAATCTTACTTAGAGGTGCTTGAAAAAAACAGAGCTTCCAAGTTATTACAATGATTTCATATTTTGATTACTAAACGAATTTCAAGAAAATTCAGGGTTTTCTAATATACATTGCAGTCTTTTGTGATCTTCTTCCATTTTGAAAAAGCACCTTTGAAAAGGGGGAAAACTCTAATAATTCTGAGCAATACTTGCGATTATTGAAATATAGTGTGAAATTCAGAAATATCATTTTTATATTTTATGATGATATTCCTGCTTTGTTAGGCTCTTTTAACTAATAACTTAAGGCTATAGATCCACTACGGTCTCTTGATATATCAGCTATTAATGTTAACCTCATTTCTTTCCCTGATAAAAAAAAAGATTGAATAAGAGTATAAATGCCGACCTTAAATATTCGAAAAAAAATAACAGAAAAAACAGTTAGTAAAGAAATGAATGCAAAACACTAAGAAAACTTAAGGTGCAATCACATTGACACACAATTGATCACGAAGCGGATATCCCGCATATTACAGACTTCCTCCCAAAAAGCCTCGACATTACAAAATTTCTCGATCGCACAGGAAAACTGCTAGATTCGTCAAGACTGAGCGATTTTAGGTCGGTGATCCCTGGGATTGGATGCATAAAGAAACCTTTCGAAATCCATCGCACTAGCAAATCGATTTGACGCATGAATGGAATCGCTCTCTTTGATCGCAGCAGCATATCCATCGTCAGCCTCCCAAAAAAAAAAAGAATTAAAAAAAAAGAGAGACAACCTAGCAAGCGATCCAGGGAAAAAATTTGTTTGATAGCCAACATACAGGAAGAATTAGTCAAGCGGCAGAAGATTTGCATGCCTGCAATGAATCGATTACGCCAGCCTCGATGGCATCTCCCGTGAATATCTCAAGAATTTTCGGTTCAATTGAGAAGAAAATTGGCCCTAATTATGCGTCGTGTCGCCTGCTTGTTCTTTGTGCAAAGTTGGCGCGCTTGCCGACGCTGGGGCCCCATATGCTCGGGCTTTGAAACAAGACCATTTTCGAGTGATGCATAAAATAAAAAGTGCTAAAAAGGGTTCCCTCGCTGAATCACTCGCAGCATCATCAAGTGGGTCGCAGTAATCGCGCCGATGAGTAGCGTTTACAACCGCCGCTAGGCGGCGCTTTTTCATGTCTGAAAGACCTGAGTCACTTTTCTTCATCGCCTTCTTGATGAGTATTTTTCTGGAGAATTAGGGCACCAGCAGATGTTCGGATAATTTTCGGATGGGAACTTGAACGCGACAAGATGAAACAAGAGCACCAAGAGTCTCGGGTACATCTGTTCCTCTGGGAGGCACTTTTTCTGAGACTGGGGTACCCTTCCCTTCCTTCCTCTTGGTGTCTCTTGTTTAGGTTCGGTGTCCAATTTCCTTTTGACAAAGTTTTGCCTTTTAAAAACTTCTTACGTTTGCTTTGAAGTGATTAAAATGAGATTAAGGAGTTTTTTACCTGTTAAAATAATTGTTACGTTCTTTAAATGCAAGAGCTCCACCCATTCCTTTTCTGAACGCCTTGTTTGGGCTAAGAAGGGTCTTAAAATGTCTGTAATTGGTTCTACCTGCTCCAAGACCACACACGACGCTGGTTGCATTCGTGGCAGCAGGTAGTCGAACAAACCAAGTGAGTCTGTCGTATTTTATAGAATTTTGATTAGTTAGGAGGGAACTACCAACAAACCTTGCGGAATTTTATAATGATGATCATTTCAACCTTTTTTATTATTGGTTATCTACAAAGATTCGTTATCATCGATGTCTTATACCTTCAAGGAACTACATACTTAAAATTTAGAGAGAATTGTGCAAATTAAATGCATTCGACGAGCGAATGCATTTAGCAAGAAATGATCTTAATAAGCACAAAATTTATGTCGAATTCGTGTTTCGGTTTAATTCGACATTAGAAATAGACAGTCTATAAGTACCTACTAAAAATTATGTAAAGATTATGGAAGATTTGCGAGTAAAATCCGCGATGGTAAAGAAAGAAAATAAGCAAACAGAATCTACTGTTTAACGATATCGAGATTTGGAGCATAAATCAACGATAGCCAACATGATTTAATTAGGACCGTATATAAGAGGGAGACCGTCAAAAACCAAGAGTGCTGAATCGTGAATCAAGAAATCAACTTTTCGAATTTCGTTCAGCTATGATATGACCATAGCAGTTTATCTTTTTCGAGCATTTTACCAAATTACAGTGAAAATATATGAAAATCGTGCAGAGAAGATTTTACGGGGAGGAAGGTGGTGTAAACGGCCATTTTTTAAACAATTTTTCTTAAAGACGAAAGAGTTTATTGCATCAAATCAAAGTACATTGTAAAATATAGGATATACAAGGATTTATTTTTCAACAGGACAACAACTAAAAACACACACCGGAAATGTGTTTAATCGTTCATAGCGAAAGGTTAGTAGAAAGAAAGTTTTTACCTTCTGTAATTAATGATTAGATTTGAATAAATTGAATAAGATTTGGCAAAGTCAAAATAACAGATATTTTATGAAAACATACAAATTTTTATTGTAATATTGAAAACAAAACTGAGAACGGTATTTTTGTTGCTTACGATTTCTTTTGCCAGTGGTCGATAAGTTCCACTAGTTTCAACAATTTACTACCATACAAATTCCGTGTCTTATTGTATCTTATCATGCAAGTTTTCTCGACTTTAAGATTTGCGGAAACGATTCATTAGATGTGGCAATTACACATCATAGTATTAATGCTCAACCGATCACAGGCTGCAATCAAACATATTTACGTGATTCATAATGCGCAGAAATAATGGCTAATTACGCACATTTATTGCATGCGAAACGAGTTTCTTAACTGCTCGTTGAACGTTAAATAACACTTTTACAGGAAACTGTTTCTTACTAAGGAGTATCTCACAGCTGCCCTCATTAAAGCGTGTCCACAGCTTCACGATTGCAGTACTGTAGATCTCAAAAGACATTCCGTGAAAGTCGTTTAGCAGCAAAACAACAATAACATAAAATAAAGATGTATGTCGTCAACTTGTCTGCCCGACCTGGACTCATCCGACTTTCATGTTATTTACCATTCCTCGCGGACTTTACCATTTCGACGCGCAACAAAGCAGCCAAAAAGACGGCAACAAAAGCGAGTACATTGCAATTTGAACTTTCACACTCGTAGTGGGCAATTTGCCAGAGGGAAAAGCAGGAAAAAAGAGGGGACCAGCGATTTCAATAAGACGACGATACTCGCTGCATTTCTGATTCTCCGCACCCTTCTAAGCTGGCTAATTGCACGCCACTTTTGCAGGCTATCTCCTAGCCGCTTAATGAAATATTTTCAAAGAGGCAGCGCATGGTGTCATCTTCGGAGATAGACTTTCAAGTAAACAGCGGGGCCCCACAGTGCGAACGGCTGGTGGCGTATCACCGGAGGCAGGCTGTTGAACAACACCAGCCCTGAACAAAATTCGCTTCAAATCGAAAGAAAACTGTGGAAAAAATGGCAATTTTTTCCCCGAGGTCATGGGTAAATAAATAATGGTATGTCCATATTTATGGGTGTGTATGGCGGATAAATTTCTGGGATTATCCCGGTCTCGCCACCCCATATTTTTAGGGTATAGCAGTAAATTAATGAAGGGTATTTGCGACTAGCAGCCAAAATGTTGTTTGCGCTTAATAGGTCCCCGGAGCAATTAAATGACCCGCACAATGGCCGGGATCATCTGCAAAATATTGCAGAGGACGGCGACAGATAATGGTGCAGAGGGCGCCACGGCAACGCGTGTGGTATGCTCGATGCGGTTTAATTTGCGGTGGTATCGATGAGGGTCGAAATCATAAAGGAAGGTATTCCTTTTATTCGTTTTATTTATAGTCGTACCGAAATGTTGAATCATATTGAGTAATAGTAATTAATCACACTTTCCTGCTTGTGAAAAATAAATCCAGATTATTTTCTGTCATCAAAAGGTACTTTAAATTTCAATTTTGTAGTTTACCAACATGACATGAAATTTATGTTAGTCAAGTTTTCGCACCAACTTCAAACATTCAGTAAAATATTGTTCTTCATAAAATATTATAAATATTTGCAACGGAGAATAATATACCAAGTGTACATTTGTATAAACAGACAGACAGACGGACAATATTTATAATATACATATATTATAAATATATATCTAAATCATGCCCGACGAAATTCTCTATCTTCAAATGAAAGTTCCATCGAAATTGGTTCAGCCATTCTCGAGATTAACACAAACAAATAGACAGACAGACAATAATTAGTTGCAATTAAAAACCTATGTCCTAAATTATCACCTAACGAACAGTGAAAAAATGTTTAAAATAGGTTCAGTAATTCCCCCGACAAATTCATAAACTTTATAAAATTAGTAAAGAAGTATAAAAAAGCATGGATTAAAGACATGATCCGACATATTTTTTTAAAATTCGACCTGCCACATGAAACCATGAAACGAATTAGTTGTATACTTCAGGGAATAAAGAAAAGAAAATTGCGCAGCTAAAAGTTGTAAGTGCAAGAAGTAAAAAACAAAAAGCCTTCCATCAAAAAGTCGTTAGTTTACACATTAAAGTAATCAAAATCCAATTTCTGTGCCAATTCGAAATGATCACTTGAAATTTGGAAACTTCCTAACGATCTTTAAAACTTATGCAATATCGTGAGCATTAATGCTAAAATTGAGATGTGCCAAACAACTTGCTGTTATTTGAATAATAAAATTAATTGAGCAGTAAAATGAGATCATTATTGTATGTATTAACAATGATTCTTAAACAAAATATTTGTCACGATTTGGACCTTGTTTGAATGACTTACATAGCTATCAACTCCGATAAGAGTCGTGTCAAGGCTTATAATCAATTTGTCATATAAATTTATGCAGAATGATATAAAATTCGTAATAGGCCCCATTTCGCCGACAAACTTCCATCAATTAATTATCACATCGCCTATTCAATTCGTCCGAGAAACCCAATTATGTAAACAGAAAGCAATCAACGATGGCGCCTTGTGCCGACACGCGAATGTTTTGTGCCGCTCCGAATGTTTAAAGATGCGCTTCTCGTCGCCTAAATAAACAATGGATTCAGAATGGAAACTTCCTCTACGGCCACATCGAGGAAAAGCGGAAAGAAGAAGATTATCAATAAAAAAAGAAAAATAGATACAAAATAGAGAATAAAAAGACGCGCCAAACTGTTCAAATAAGAAATAAAATAAAAATATAAGACGAACCGGAGCAAGTCAGTGCACGCCGCCACTGGTAGAGCCTAAAGTGGCGGCGGCACAATTGATTTGTCGAATACAAATTGACCCCATTTCATGCTGAATTCCTTCATTAATTCGAAATTCTAATTAAACTGAGCTCTTTGTTTTTATTTCGGCATAGGCAACAAAAAAATAATACTTCTTGGAATGCAAGCCACTCAAAGAAATTGTGGTTCCGTGCAAGAAAAGGCTTCGGGCCAAATAGGAAGTGGGTGAACGACTCGCCGAGTGGATCGCAAGGGGCTAGTTAATTTGTCAACGGTAAATGCTTTTCACCTTATCTTGCAGTGACATGCCAATTTCTCAATGGACGTCTTTTGTTACAAAATCCGATGTTCTTCACCTTTTGAAACGATTTGCTCGTCTTGTTTGCTCGTTCGATCGAATCATATGATTCGAATAGTTGAAGAAGATTCAAGTTATAGTATTGCCAGATTGTCGATAAAATAATCGATATATGTATGTTCGATTAATTCGATATGAACCTATTGTATGAATGAAGATCTAACAAAAATACACTACTTTTTATACGAATTACTGTAGCATTAGAACAAATGCATACCAAGAAGAGGTCATCACTGAAACAAACGCCTATTTTGAGGGGCTCGAGAAAACCTATTATTTGGAAGGAATAAAAAAATTGGAAAAAAGCTGGATTAAATGTATAGAGCTAAAAGGAGACTATGTTGAAAAAGAAAACGCTTATTTGCCGAAAAAAAAAATATCTTATTCAAAAACTCACTGGCTTATCAAACTGCTCTTGAATTTACACCATAAGCAAACTTTACAAAAACCGATAAAAACGTTTAGTGATCACTATTTACATATATGCTCGGGTGTTTTTTTGTTTTTTCAATAACATTATTTATGAAGGTTATACGTTTTTGTACAGCTAATTTGATTTTCAGTATTATTATTAACAAACAAAATAATAAATAATCAAAAATGGAAATATGTAGCACCTTTTGATCAGTCATTTTGCAATTTCCATAGAAATAGCACCCTTTTGATCAGTATTTACATAAATTACGCTTAGGATATGTAAGTAAATAAAAGATAAATTCAATAAAAAAGATAAATTCAATAAATTCTTCTTCGATGTGAACTTTTTCTAAATCTTTCAATTTTTAATGAAAAATATTCAAAACTAATAGAACTACCTCTCCTTGGAGTGAAAATAGCACCTTTTGATTGGGACAATAAAAATAAGGCTACTATTAGTAAGAAACTAGGCACTTTTGATCAAGGGTAATGACAGATTTATGTAGGATCTTAGATTAAAAATGAAATTAGTAAAAAAAACCTTGAATGACAAAAAGAAGTTCCTTTTGAACAGACACTCGTCAATTGTTTTCGCAGTGAAGTCGACATCTTATTACTAGAATGCGGTATAAATCTACACGAGTGAAATTTTATGGGAATATGAAAAAACTCGTGGCGGCAAAATGTCAATTTTCGAAATTTCAAAGTTAAATATCGCTGGAAGTACAAGGGACCGACAAATTCTTTTTACAAATTCGTCATTTTTGACTCCTTTGTAGGAGTGTTCAACAAAATTTTATCAAAATTTGTGAGGAGGTTTTTATCTATGGTCTACTAAAGCTTATTTTTTTTTTTATGATCTGACTCGGATAATTTCACAGCAAATTTTGTATTGAATTTTAAATTTTCGAAGAGTGACTCCTAGGAAAACGTGCTCAATTTTGCACTGACTTATGCCCACTTTGCATCAAAAACTACAATAAATCTAATAATTTTTTCAGTTCAAAAACACATCTTTAGTTAACGCTGATACTAGGCCGGAATTCAGCCTAGATTTAAGCGTATGGCACAAACGATAGACAACGTCTATTACGTATGTAGCGGATAACGACCTTGCCTCATGGTTGCATGCAATAATTTTAGATTTTTTTCTATGATAATTTAGATTTTCTCACCCTAAAGTTCAGATCCAATCAACATTCTACAAATCTTCGAAGTACGTAAGCTGTGAACGCACGATACGTCGTCTGTTCAAAATCCCTAATCAGAAAAAGTTTCTATACATTTTTTAAGTTGTGCCATATTTTTGCAGCCGGTGAACGCTACACCTGTTGACTGCAAATTCTTTTCGTCCCTCAAACTCCAGCTTATTTTTAATTTCGTGAATTGTTACGGACGGAAAAGGCTAATATCCGTCCAATTCATTTCCTGCCAAGGATCGAATTAGCAAGTCACACAGGTTCAAAGAAACCACATGTCCCTTCACTGGCGGCGACACAAAATGCTGAGTTGTTGCTGCAATTCCAACTTCTACCTCATACAGCTGTCGCAGCTGTCTACCAACATTTTCCCACCAGAGTTCTGTTGGCGCGCAGTAATTGATCTACACAATTTCCGGGAATACCCTACTTAAAAATTAACTTGGAGCTCTTTAGTTAATGTTTCAATCATGGGTCTATAAAACCTAATTTACTATATAATATTAACAGCAATTCTAACATAAAATACCCGGCTTTGATCCCTAGTTGCTAATAGAAGTGCTTCGAACGCGAAGATCAGTTAAATCCCCTTCGAATTTACCATCATCAACCGCAATATCGGAACGGAACTTGATGGCAACAGATAAGTCGAAGAGGTTAACCACAATCTTTAAGGAGTTTGGCAAATTACGGATTGGCTTACCTACCACTGTGTCGCACTGGAATGTCTTTGGCAAACAAAGTAACTCTCTTCGGAAGAGGCTCTTCGAGCGGTGTGGCGGCGCGGCGCATTCCAGCCGGCGTATGCTTCAACTAAGTCAGTCACTAAGAAAGACGAAGGCGAAGACGAAGACATGGGCACCTGTGGCGAAGCAATTTCATATAAATTACAATACTTGCGGCGTTGAGAAATTGCCCGACTGAGGGACTGTTGCAATCTTGTAAAAAGCCTGTTGTTGTTATTATTAGTTCCGCCATTATTTAGTTTTATGATGCTTCTTTTACTTTTTGATTTTTTAATAAGCAAAGAAAGTGCAACATTATGCTGATTATGTGGATTTTTCTTGATTCTTTGCGGCGACTTACGCACCTGGTGATTTTCTCGACGACGAGAACGGCGCAGCGCGTGTAATTACAGTCTTTAGTTTTTGAGGAAAAAAAAATGTTGTCGTGCGTAATTACATAGACGAATAACATCAATTACTTTGTAATAAATTTGACTCTATTTGATCAAAAGAGAATATGTAGCACATCAGAAAAATCTAAAATTCGATTTATTTCAATTTGTTCGTTGATTTTACTTTTAAGGTTTATTAATACAAAAAATAAAAGAGTATTATATACTACATAATATGGCAACACTAAGATTTGTCCATACATTGATAACAAATTACGTAACAAATCTTCACTATTTAAACAAATAAGAAATACCCACCTAGGCACATTAAAGTAAAATTTAAATCGATTTCTTCTATATTCAATTCTTCTACATCCATATCCATTTCAAGAAATTGAAAATAGCATGGGTTAATTTACACGTTAAACTCTTAAAAACTAAAATAGGCCTTGCACGCCGGTTGTACTAGATTTGCAGAGTAACTTCACTACTAATTGAGAACATTTTTAAAAGATCCGTAAACGTCGAACAAAATTTGAATAATGAGCAGCACGATAACCGGATATCAAAAGCACAAACGTGCAAATGAAGCACGATAAAGTCGTTTGCAATCACGGCGAATTCGAAGATCGACATAAACACCTTCATTCATTAGCATACAGAATGCAGAAGGCCTAGGTGCAAAAAAATCAATCTTCAGATATCGGCGGAAGTGGTGTGACTGGAAATTGCAGGTCACATCACAAAGTTTACGCGATTTCGATTATAAAACGCCCCTTTTTTCACTGAGGCGACGACTTCGCCAGGAATTTTATTTGTCGACTATCAAAAGCCGCAAGAATAAACATCGCAGCTGACAAAGATTCTATTGGGCAAAGGATTGATAGCCGCTGAATTGATTCGTGTTTACCTAGCGATAACTTATCAATCGCAACCGCCGCGGTAATAGATATGTTGCTCAAGGCCTGGTCTGAGTCAACAATCTCCAGGAAAGACGATTTCTCTTGTCTTACGACTGCAATAGCCTTTTACAAAATGTTTGAAGGAAGATTACAAGACGTTCGGGCATTCAGCCTTTAAAATCTTTTATTTAGCGCTAAAGAGGAAATTTTATTGAATCTCGACTGCCACTAGACGAAGGCCACCAGCGGCAACAGTCGCGGGCTGACAAACATGAGATGAAAATTTATTTAGAAGTGCTCCATAAGGCCGTTTATCAGTGGCCGAATGGGAACATAATTTGCTGCTGCCCTAAATATTTACTGAGACAACATAAATTCTTATCGGTAGTTTGGCATATGGCCTGCGATTAGACTATCGCTGCAAGCAAAAACAAAAAATTAAATTTTTCGTTTGAATCTCTGACACTTTGACTCGGTGTCACTAAACTAGAAGGATTCTAGGAAGTAGTCAAAGTCGTTAATTTATTGATTGTTTTTTTTTTTTTTTTGTATATTTTCTGACAATGTTTAATGGTCTAAAGTTATTTTTGGCACATAGATCACAATGTGGTTCCGTGATTATTTACATGATGCTATGAGTTCTAAGAAGATAAGATTTTAAAATAAAATGAATTTATATTTATTTGAATTTATTTATACTTCGAAAATTTCTTTCTATTAAATTAAAAATAAAACAAACTTGACCTTGATT
Organism: Eutolmus rufibarbis; assembly: GCA_963920795.1. Lineage (NCBI taxonomy): Eukaryota > Metazoa > Arthropoda > Insecta > Diptera > Asilidae > Eutolmus > Eutolmus rufibarbis. Next base: position 37,709,110 of record OY987206.1, on the reverse strand, counting down.
TATATCACTGTTCTTTTTCTTACAAGCATTGAAACTTAATATTCAATTTTTTTTTCTATGCGTTATTTTAGTTCGGTTCTTAACATTTTTGGATAATTAAGCTTTGCTTTATTTTATAAGTTGATTCTTTTTAGAATTCCTCATAGTTCGACAACTTTAGGTCAATGTTCATAAAATTTTGCTAGTAGATGATTCATATCGAGATCACGATGTGTTCCTGACGCATTTATTGTAATTTGAATCTAAACTTGAATAATGTAATAACAACTAATTTCGAAAATCCGTTTATTTAGAAATCGATAGTCCAATTTGGCTGTATAAACTTTAGAATTTGGTATTAATTTCAACTGGATACTTCAAGTTATTCCTGAGAAAAAAGATAATGACGGAGAGACAGAAAGACGGACAACAAAGCGATCTTATATAAGGGTTTCTTTTTTTTTATTTCGAGGTACGTACAGACAGAAATCGGAAAAAATTGCCTGCATCTGAAACTAATTCAGTGGGGTGATAAGCTTTTTAAATTTTTTTGTTTTCTAAATACGTCCAGTCAGAATTCGTTCGAAGGACGTCGTACCCAAGCATCCACACGAACCAACAGGTGAATGAAGAATCTTAAAAAGACAGGTAATTTTCTGACTGCAAGCCGACACTTCGACTTTGTCTAAGCCCCAACCTTACAGTCGAACAACAAATTTAATAAAATTCACGTGCCAGCCCCAAGCTACGGCTCCTTCAACCCGTTCTTCATCGCGTTCGCAACGATCCGGCGATCTTCGAAAATCAAATAAAAAGTGCACTTCGCTTCGCCGTCGTACACAGCATCCGTGGTGTGTAAATTCCTCGAACGAGGAAGGCAAAAAACCAAAACATCTGCCCAAAAAAGACACACCGAGCAGAATAAACAGATAACGACGAAAACGCCTGAAACAAGATCGCGGTGCAGATCGCTGGCGCGCTGATGCAGTCGAGGCGAAGTGGCCGCACTGGCCGCGGCCCCGGCCCCGACCGCGGATTACGTGAAGTTATGTGTTGCCAGAAGATTTCACTGCGATGACACTGGACTGAAGATTGAGTTGAGATCGGAGTCGATGGACGTGGAAATGGTCCATGCCAAGATAAATATAGCGCGTCAACTCGGTTGGCGCTAATGCGTAAGAACGCGGATAGATTAGAAGCAACCATGCAAAAGGTATAGTGGCCACCTTTTGCTTCCTCGACTGTACAGAACGCAAGACGCACCATGTGTGGGACGTTGCATCGTCTTCAGAGTAATTTTGGAAGAATTCAAGCTTCAAAGTGGCAATTTAGCTAAAAGAATGCGAGACAACGACGGGTATCCAAGGAATTTTGAGCGTTTTTAATGTCAACGAGTGTAACGAGTCGCCGGCCTTGAATTGCGTCTTGTTCGAAAGGTGAGCCCGAAATTAACGATCACCGTGCCTTAAAGTGACGTGCAGAGCTGCAGAGGCACAAAAAGTAAAATCTTTTTAAGGAAAGAAATCACTGTAACAACTCAAGGCGACTCAAGAACCGGACGCATGCCTGGACACGGCAGTCTGTCCGGTGCTGCTGGCTCATGCGTTGATTATTTGATGCCGGCCGTCGTCATTGTGAGCCACCACTCGCAAGATCTGATCTTAACTGCGTGAAGCAGCAGCAACTTCTTGACTTGCGCTCAGCCGATCGTTTGCCGGTTAATTTGTTTTCTTACTGCCCCGCTGCAGGCTAGTTGAATTATGCTAGAAATGCTATTCATAGCACATTGTTGGCATTGCGTCGCTGGTGCCGTCGTTCGTCGAGATTACAAGATTACCAGAATTTTTCCTTCCTAGTCGGGTTGCGGTGCGACAGCGCAGCATCCCCTGTGTACCAACTCTACAAACGATCGAGTCGAATCACTTTTGTGTGCATTAAAATTGATCGCTCTCTCGCCGCGAAATGAGCGTTTCAGGGCTATTTCTATTGCTCGGCTGTAAGGAGGAATTCATTTATCAATTATTTGGAACATCAGTGCTGCTTGTGTTGCACAAAACCGGATGTGGGATGTTTCGTAAATTGGGTTGATGCCTTTAACAAATTCTGAAGGCCTTCAGAGCGATCGCTGCTTACGATTACGATCAAATCTAGACAAGGTCAACATTGACTCACTATTTCCATTGCATAGTTAGTTAACCTTTAGAATAAGGATGATCTCGAATTTTTATGAAAATTTAGATATATATACAAGTAAACGAGATCAGGGTGATTTTGTTTTAATCAAATAAATTCCATATATAAAGAATTTCAGAAATTTAGCTATTTGCTGTTTCTATCTAACGGAAGAGAAAATAACAAGGTCTCGTTTATCGTAAATTTTGCCATAACTTTATTTATTTAGAATTCCAGAACTCAGTAATTGGATATAACTAGCTCAATCATTTTAAAGATTTTCTTGATTTTAGTAATTTATTTGGAATTTCTGTTAGTAAGAACATTCAGTTTATGGGTGTGCTCAGGAAACGCCAATTGAGGGTCAGCTAATAGATAAGAAATACGCACGACCATTACTGAATGGAACTGATAATTTTTGGATACTGATAACAGACCCTGAGACTGAAAAAGATTTTTGCTTTAGTGGATCAATTAGTTCCTAAAGTTTTTCGAAATCAAATCTTTAGACAAGCTTTCACGGTTCACGCTATGGACCTATGGAACTTTTTAGCGCTGCTGAAATTCCTTCCGAACCAATTTCGGAAAAGAGAGACGATTTCTCCTTTTTTACTTAATTGTGGGAAGGCATTCTTTTTTTTTCACTATCCCCCAATTTTAGTAGTAATTTTATAACAAAGAAAGGATACCTGTAAAAACCAGCTATTTTGTTTTTTATCATTATGTCAGAAAATGAGCAAAAATCAAATTCACTTCACTCTCGTTCGACTATCGCCAAAACCAATGAAAAAGTAGAAAAACTTCAATATGTGGCCGCATTACAAAATCGACAAAAAACCTGCGCCACACATCCGGAAACCGATAAGACTCACACATAGTCTAAACTCGGTTTCCGATTAGCGCAAAAACGAGCACAATTAAAACAAAAAAACCAAACCTCGAAGCAGACACAACCTTACACAATTCGCGTAATAAAAACGATAAGATCCCTTTATATCTGCGAAATCAAAATTATTCACGCCTTTTAAATTCCGATGATCGCGACGACAACGACGACGCAAAATCGGTGGGCCCGACTGATCGAGGAGATGCACTCACTGCCTGAGTCACATTCTTTGGAAATTGTGACGTAGCTGAACGCCAGGTAGATCAGGTAAGAATTTTTGTCAAGGTAAAAAATTGATGAGTTATCTATGAGAAAGGTGCTTGGCCCTCAAAATCGAGAATCAAATATAATAAGAAAAGACAAGATGGACCAAAAGCAAAAGCTGCGAAGTCAAAGTAAGAAATTGTCGCGGTCGAGAGGAAATTTATCGGAACAAAAGCATTTCACCGCGTGTTTTCGCTTTATCTTTTGTTTTCTTTGAGTAATTGAACGTTTCGCATTTTAATCTCCCCTCGGACGGGAAGATAACTGCTGGCTACGTTGTCACGCCATGCGATCGTTTTGAAGGTTGCACGACTGCACCTATGTGACAAAGCACGCAATGTGTTTTGTGTAGTTGTTCTGTTGAAAACAATTAAATTTACCTTAGTTATGTATGTCCCGGCACACCGGTTTTTATAGATCTTATCCAGGCTAAACTTACATAAAACTACATTTTAAAATCACCTTGATACATTTTGTTTGAAGCATATTTCCAGTATGAATTTAGCAAGCACGCATTTTTAATTAGTAAATTAATTTTACTAATATCTCGAAAATTAAACAAATTGTTGATATTGTTTGTTTATTTCTAGATTATTTCACAATGCCGGACCTGCATGATGGTAAATTTTGTTTGAGTTTTACAAAGAAAATTTCAAATTAGCTGATGCGTACGAAAGAGATTGAAAAATTGTATTTTGAGAATGTTATGCAGTTTTAGGGAAAAAATGTAGTTGCTGTGACTGAATTTGGTTGACGAACTTTAAAATAACGCTGATATTTTAAAATTTGTTTTCTAACACACCAAATGCACTAGTGCGAATTAGATTTTCAAGATGACGAGTTTTGACGACATTTAAAATGATAACTATGTTTTCTGATCTAAAAGTGCATGGGTGGGTTTAGCTTATTCGGAAAATTTTTAGTAAAAGTTTGTCTTAGGAAATAAGAAAAGAAACTTAGAATAGATTTTTGGAATATTGTATGAGATATAATTACATACTTGATTTGTTTAATAATGACTAATCACTAACGAGAAATTCTTTTGTTTCCATCAAGTCACATTTTTAAGAAAAATAGGGTGAAAACCAAAACAAATCGTATTTTGAGCATTTTTGATAACATATAGATATATGAAATAGTATCATACCATAGCTCTTACTAAGGATATTGGGGAACTAGTTTTTTCGGAATGTGCACTAGTTGTGATTGTCATTCACTATTAATTGTATAAAGTATTATACTACCAGTGACACACTATAAATGAAATTTAGAATTTCGGGCGTGTTCAATTTCACAATAATTATTATATTGCTGAAATTGAAACAACACAAGATTCTAAATTTTGTTATAGGTTGTCTAGGTCTAGGGTATAATTGGTTAACGGAAAAAATTGAAATTCATATAGCATTTCGGAAAGTCTTAATACGATATTTTGTGATCTTCAAATCATTATTCTTCGAAAAGTTGACATGAAGGGAAATTTTCATTTATTTGGAGGTAAAGCTATTTTTTGAGTTTATTTGGCTAGTTCTATCAAACCTGTCCTCTTCTTTATTGAAAGGGGCCAAAAACCAAAGTCCATATTTACCGGAGTGGACGGCATTTTCCTCTTCGTCCTGGTGAATGCATTTCTCGGCCAAATCCAGCTCCCTCGGGAGAAAGAATTCCCTCATAAGATCGGCGCATTTCTCAGATTTGAAGAATTTCTCGAGCCTCTCAAAGGGAAGTGGTTGCACCTCGTATGCAGCCGTGAAACTTGCGGTACTCGATGACGACGACTTTGTAGATGACGTCAACGACTTAAGAAGCGAGTTGCTGCGCGATAACTTTGTGGAGTGCGCCCTTCTTATGAAACTGAGCGACTTCTTTGGCGAATTCACCGCCACCGGTGGTGACGAGGTTATCGATGTGTCTGATGAGTAATTTTTGGATGAGACTGGACCGGGTGCAGTCGATGAAGCCGATGATGGCATTATTTTTGGTGTTGATTTCAACAGGAACAAGTTTTTTGGCGGAAATGTGTTCGTAATCGGTCCACCGCCGCCGCCAGCTGCACTCATGCTGGACGGCGATAAATTTTGTGGTAGCGTCTTCGACTTCTCCTTTCCGCTGGGGGAGGTTGCCGCGGCAGCTGACAGAAGATTGCGATCAGCCGGCTGCTGGGGCACGGACAGGATATTCGTCCGCGATCGCGACTTCATCAATTTTATCGGAGTCGATGTGTTCGTCTGCATGCGGCTGATCTCGCCGTCGTCCTCGTCGTCCAAGTCGACAGCGCCGCCGCTGAGAAGATTCAGGGCCTTCTTCTGGCAGAAATTTACGTCCTCGCCGCCGATTTGGTGATCGTCCAAACTGATCCCATTCAGCACGATTCCGTAGCGCTTCGTGCGTGCATTGTTCGCGGTGTTATTTTTGCTGGTGCCGTTTCTGCTGTTACTTCCAACAATTTTCTGAGGTGACACGAACTCGTTTTCGTTGTCTGTCGGCGGCGCATTCCAGCTGAAACCACACGGCGGGCTCATATCTTTCGAGCAAAATATCCCGGCACTGTTCAACGATCGCTTAATGTTCACTAAACTTGCCAACTTTTCGGTTGTCGTGTTCGCAATCAAACTATCATTTTCGGTGATTAGAGGCACGTAAAATGTCGAGCGACGTCGCGATGAATCCGCTGACGAGAACGATTGTTCGGCACTTTGCAACATTTCGTTCGAACAGAATTTTTGAACGTGTCTGCAGCTTTCTTTTTTGGGGCCGGAGAACTGGCCGATCGTGAGCTCAGGGCATTTTTTTGTTTTGTTTCGTTTTATCGCAAACACTCGATGCACTAGCACATATGATAAGATAAACAAAAAATCGCAGAAACTACTTCAATATACGCCTTAAAAATCAATTTTCCACTGTAAAAAAACACGAAAAACCACCGAAACAAAATCACAGAATTCCTCCCTTCATTGCATCTCTCGTCTTTCAAATTTTTTTTTATATTACTTTTTATTGTTGTAAAATGTTTAGATACGCCTGAAAAATTCTTCGAACCAGAACCGGATTTTACTTGGCTTTTATCGTGGCCCAATCACTTTTTCTTATTTCTCTTCCTTCCCTTTACCTGAGCCGAGAACTACGAACAAGCGAAGGTACTCCGCTCGGACCGAAGGTGCAATCTTGTTTGTTTGTACACAATAATGCCACTCGAGCGACTGTTCCCACTTCGTTTTGCAGTAGATTGCCTGCTCTATTTACGATTTACGAAGCATCAAACCACAGTAACTCAATACCTTTTATGCAATGACACTTTATTTGTAATAAAAAACTACAGACCCCAAGGGCGAAGCGATTTGAATTGCGCGCGCTCGAACGAATTCAGCCCTCCGAGCCGAACTGGTCATACTCGACTGCCGTGACACCGTGCGCTTGGTCCCCCGAGAGCCGCAAGCTTGGAAGTGTGGAAAGACTGGCATTCAGCTGAACAGCTGAACTCGCACGACTTCCAGTTTCCAGGGCGATCGGCTCGGTAGTGTTGCCAGTGTGCGAACGATTATAATTACGCATTTAGATTAATAGCAGTTTACTTAATTTGCAATAAATTGTAGGTTTCAAAAAAAAACTTATGCAATACTTTCAAGAATTCTCTTTCTGCAATAAACTGCGCAATTCAGGATTTGATCTTATCAAGTGGAGATCGCGACTAGGAATGTCAATTTTGAAAACAGGTAGCAAATGACTTCAAATAAGTTACTACTTTTAACTGATATTGTATTATATTTCATATACATTCAAAAATTCGGAAAGTAACTAAGGAAAAATGAAGGAAATAAATACTTAAGAATAATTAATACAGTTTGTAATATAAACCAAATTCAACTTCCTAAATTTATAAATTTGTTGCCATCTCGAATAAGTCCGATTCTTTTCAGTTTTCAAGAAGGACTCAACTAAGAAAAATAGTAAAATTTGATAGCTGGCTGAACTGCGATTTGTAGTTTATAAATATGTATCGATATGTCAACTAATATTTCATAGTAAATTAAAGTAATGTTAAGACTAGACACATGTTTTGGTATATTTAAAAAAAAGTTTTTTAACAGGGTAGAATTAATTCAAATACTGCTTTATTTTTCGCGCATTCAGGGAGTTATTTTTACTGATCAGTAGGAATTCTTGTGAATACATTTATGTAAATAGCTAGAGGTATCCCGAAGAACATTAGTAATATATGTATACTATTTTTTATTTTACTTTTGTCCATAGTAAAACAAACTTTTCTGAAATACATATTTCAACAAATTATTATTTTCATTTTAATAGTAAAATTTTACTATAATAAAATAATAATTTTTGCAACAATTTCCCCCATTCGACATGCAAATGATTCTATTTAAAAAATAGGTTCTGCTATAAAATATTTAATTGTTATCTAACAATTAGTAGCACTTAGCTTAAAGCTCTCTACGACATCTGCAAAAACGAAAAAAAATTTTCATAAAACAACAACAAATTGTGAGTTGATCTGAATGCTTACATAAGTTTATCACACATAAAATGATTTATCTACAGACTGGGGCGACAAACAGTCTGCTTCAAACTCTTTCACGACTAAAATACTGATAACAAATTATTACATGATTTCCTTCTATTCGGCTTCATTTAAGGCAAAACGATAAAATAATTTTTTTCACATGCATTACAATAATAACCCATTTTCCTGCTAGAATAGAGAATAGAATAAAAGGAGGAAAATATTACGAAGCGACATTTTGAACTTTGCACATTTGATCGAATTCTTATAAACTTAGCTTAATCTCACAATTCCACTAGTTTAAAATACTTTGTTTTAGTTTATTTGCAGTCATCTGCAACACATGCATTTGATAATTTAATTTTATCTGCCATGTGCGTATTTTAATTATTCTTTTGAAAAAAGTTTTTATTAAGAGAAATTGACATTCGAGTTTTGTTTAGACCCAGACTTTTACACAAAACAAAATAATGCAAGCAAATAATAAAAATAAAAATAAAATGATTATATGCATAAAGTAAAATTGAAGAATGGGTGACACCCATTTTTGGTGACGTATTGAAATTTGAAAATAATAACAAAAATTTACTCTGAATATGAAAAGCATAATATCCACCTGGATTGGGAAAAAAATAAACAAAAACCATTGAAAGCGAAAACAGAAAGCAGTAATACCCTTCTGCGACTCCCTGCAGGGCGTTTGGCCAGCCCTAATCTTCTAAACTCCATTAAAAATGCAAAACTAATTGCGCCCTCTCAACGGTCGTTTTAATCAATTCGCCTCCCTGGAAGGCACCTTTCGGGAGGAACCCAATCCAAAAAAAAAACAAAGCCGCGAACGGCAGCAGTCGCCCTAGGACATGTGCACCGAATGCACCTACAACTGCATTCCATTCTGCATCTCGTGAGGCACACCGAAAAAGAAAAAATAATGCACATGTTCCCGTCCAGCGACTGCGTGTGTCTCGTTCTCGCGATTTTACACCTGGATGAGCACACCGCCAGGTTGTCCCCGCTGGAACATAACTACCAACTCACGGCGGCGTAGTTACTGTCAAATTATGCGGCCACTGGCGCTCAAGCGGGGCCCTTTTTGTTTTCGCTAAAGTCGCTCTAATAGCGCTGCAAGGACGACCGGTTCTGTAATGGGACAGGAGTAGCCTCGATCAATGCGCAGAAGCATACTTTTATGTTGCAGCATAAAAAATAAGTTAAAGTCGCGTCCATCATGCGCGCGCAAGAGTTATCGCGTTTTGTAAGGCTATCATGCGCGCCCCGCTGCCCCGCCCCTGAATGAGATTATCGCGATCTTTTCATAAGGGCAGCTGGAATTTTTTTCGCATTGTTTGGCGCGTTGTTGCTTTAATGCGTACCGCATTTTTCCCTATTATCCTTTTTTTCCTTGCTGACTACTTGATCAGGACATAATCCCGGTGAACAATGGCAGTGGCCTATCAAGCGGGTTACCCCACTCATAAATTTTTGCTGAAGATTAACAAGGTCTCAGCCCCTGTGTAATCTATCTCAGCGATTTATTTTATTTCTCTTTGATTTTTTAACTACCTCGCATCGGATTAAATCAATGCTGATTATATTTCATCTGGCAGAATGGGAAATTATTTTTTTGTGCTTCAACCTTTTGATGTCTTAAAATTGTTGAAATACAAATAGGTACATATAACGAATTTTATTAATTTTTTCATTCTAGTACATTATTTTTTAAATAGTACAACCGTATCATTTTTTGATGATCGCACTCTGTCTCTGCAGTGTTAAAATAAATTATCTTGTATTTTGGTTAAATATTACTTTAATCACCTAATACAAATTAAAAAAATCTCAACATTGCTTTAAAATGGAAATAAAACAATAGATGTACTAAATCAAAAAGCTAGAAGAATACTTTGAACATATTCAAACGTTGTTATAGTGAGCCATTTTTTAAGTTTTCGCATAAAAGGAATTGTATTAAATTATATAAAGTAAGAAATCTTATCCATACCCTAGAAATGAAAAAACTGGTCAAAAGTGGGTTGGACACGCACATAATAGGGATAGTTTTGCTACAGTGTAATTCTTTTGACTGTGACAATCAAGAAATTTTTCAGATATTTTGAATCAATAGTTTAGAAATTAAGGGGGGGAGGGGGTATGCTTTAATAACTACCTTAATTCTCGTAACAAAAGGTTTAAAATCAAAAGATCCTTAAACAATTTTATGATTCATTTTAGGAGACCTATCTAAAGACACCCTACTCAATGGGGTAAGTGAAAAAAAAAACTTTAGTATCATTTTTGACTCGATATGGGAGGGGTCCAAAAATTATGTTTGCAAAAATCTCATCAATCTACGTCCGCATACCAAATTTCATCTAGGTATATAAATGAGAAGGCTGTGACATACAGACGGATCGACCGAAACCCTAGGGGTTGCTAGTTGTTGGCTAGGAAACCCTAAAAACGAAGCTTGACGGGAAATTTAAAAAAAAATTATTACAGAGGCTTCAATTTTTCTAAATTCGCAAAAAATTCAGACAATGTGACAAAAGTTTTACAAAATTCATATAGACAATTATTATACTAAAAAATATAATCGTCATCGCCCGATAGATGGCGCAGGGCGTAAATTAAATTTGAATTGATATTATTTAAACTCCAGGGTTCATGCAAACCGAAGTTTACTTTTTATTATCAAGCTACTCGTATTTACCCGATAGGACTCTTCACCTTCGTTTTAATTTTCTAATTTAGCAAAATTCAACGACACATGTTCTCGCCTGAAAGATACTCAACAAAAACTCGAACCCAACTGATTAAGATAAAAACACAATCAGGATGGAGTGTCTACTTAAAACCTATAAAATCGAGGAAAATGTCCAAGGACACTTTTATTATTTGCAAAAAGGGCACAAAAGAGCTGCTCGAGTTGAAAAATAAACCACTCGAAAGTGAAAGATGCGAAGAAGAACGCCAACTGTTCCCTTTTTTCGAGAAAATAAAAAATTTGCACCATTGAACATGATCGGACAAAAACGTTCTCGAACTCCCGAGCGGTGGCATATTAACGGCTGGCAACCAGGATTAAAAAAAGGGAACTCCAGCGATATTTCCCAGCACGACTTCCACTCGAGTCTTACGCAGGTTCTTTTTATTTGATTTGCACTGGGAAAAGAACCTATTCATGGAAAAAATGCAGAAATTTGTTACGGTGCCGGAAGAGTCGTCCCCAGAGTAGCGCCATGATTGAAATAGGTCAGAAAAAGCATAATTTTTCAGGCGAACGTTTAAAGCCGGTGGATTTTATTTGCTTCCCGAAAGATTCTTTTTTCCCATTTTTGTTTTGTATAGGCGAATTGGTGCAACAAACTTTGAACGGAACATGGCGTGGTGGCGTTCGCTTCCTGCTCGATGGGAAATGAATGGGAGCACGGAAAAATATTGCATCGCACGGTGACAACATGGAAACAAATAAAAGACGGAGAAAAAACGGTTCACCAAAGTTTAACAAACCCAAGCTGCCGTCTGGCGCTGGATGGAAATGCAAGCGTCGGTACAGCAGTGTGTGGGTGCACAGGGCCGGAAAGTCGGGAATTCTGGATGAGGGCAAAAAACAAAAGGGAAGAAAAACTGAATGAAGCAAATCGATCTGTCTAATCTGAAGCTACACGGGGCTCGAACGCGAAGACTCCCCGGCTGCATTTGCATTCCCCTCCCGTCCGTGGTGGGCACCAAACGGGAGCAAACCGTTCAGTCAACGCGACGCGATGCATCTGAAGTGGAAGCGGCGCGTTTCCGGAAGTTCGTGACCGGCATTTAATGCATGATTCACGTCCGGACGTAAATTCATCGCGAACCTCTTGAGAGATGCGCCGCATTTGCACGAACACCTTTGATATGAAACGCTTCAGAGCAGCCCTAGCGAATTCAAGAGGGGCCCCATCACACAAGACGCTCGCAGGGCACGCAACTAGGCCACGTCTCATAATTCACTGGAGATGGAAAATTCGGCCGTCCGCAAACCCAAATTCGGGCTTCCTGTGTTCTCGAGAGCCCCCCAGACCCACTGGTCCCGGTCTTAATTACTCCCAAGTGGGTGAATGATGTCACTTTAATTTACACTTCAATCGCAGACGGCCGGGCGGGCGGTCCGCGAGGAAAATGAGAAAACCGTTGAGCGCGACACCGCGTGCGACATGAAAGCCACCGTCGCGTCGTCCCATCCAACGAATCCCTGAATTAGCGCGCTCGGGCTGCGGGACACTTAATCTGGCCGAAACTAAGAACGTGCACGACAGCTCCATGATCTCCGGGGGGCGTTCTGTTTATCGCCGAGATTTCCACAGATTTTTATCGAGCCTATCGTGCGTCACCGGTTAGCATGACTGTGGCGATTTTCCAGTCGCTCTACGCTCGTGATAAATGAGGGTCGTCGTTGTCGTTGTTAAGAAACCTCTTTTATGGATGTTTTCCCTGTTGGTAAGGTTTAAGCGTTTACTTTACATGAAATTTAGGTCATAGGGGGGCCTTATATTAATTGCAAGCACCAAGTACTTCTGAATTCATCGACGGTAGGTACGGCAGATCTGCGAAGTTAATCAGTCAAGGCAGTTTGAATTTATTACCCAGAAATTAGGTTACTCGTGAAAAGGAAGCCTCAAGTAAATTCGTAAACAACAAAATTGTATATCACACTTAAATTAGCTTACTTTCAAAAATTAAATTTAACTATAGTTGTAGTCTGAACAAGTTTTGTTATTATGTCCCTCTGGACGTATTTTGAGGTTATATACCATATGTTCCAAGTCGTCGATCATAAAAAGTTCTCCCGGACGATCAAAAGGCACATCATTTGGAGATTTTTAATTAGCGAGGATTGAGGCAGAGGGGCGAGACTGAATGAATGCAACTTGGGTCTTCCAATATACGACCCTGAAACCAAAACAATGCAACGTTCTATTTTGAAATTTTAAAGCGTTTAAAAGCGCGGATAATCCGCGTTCGTCCGGTTCTCTCAAAATGGATGGATTCTCTACAAATAATGCCTATAAGCCTAGAGTGAGCGTCAATAACATTAATTTGATTGTACAAGCAAACAGACATATGTATGACAGTTTTAATTCTACGAGAGCAAATCGAATTATAGCAAAAGATGTCAACACAAATTTCAGAATAAGAAAAGCAAAATCCTGAAAGTTAAATGTCTAAAACCAGTATACCTTACACATGTACTCCTAAAGCTCAAAATTCCAGAAGCGAATATCGGATGTACAAATGCGTGCTTGTCTGCATACAAAGTCATCAAATTCGCACGCAAACCTATAAATGTAACAATTTAGGTCCAGTTTGGATTATGGGAAAGTTCCGTTAAAAGATATCAGTAAAGAATGCGATAAACAACAACAACAAAACTAACCTCTGACCAATTCAAATTTTTAAAAAATGGTCGATAGTATATCACCTATCTTATTTGCACCTAATGTAGCCAGATGTTTGCTTTAAATAAAGGCTCCATCAATATTCTGGGAAAGAACAAAAGGAAAATGCAAATATTTTCTATGAAAGGGTGAAATTTTCCCACAAGACATGGAGCTGGTTAACATATTCTAACCCCTTTTGTCCAAATAGAAAAATTTCACTTACATTTCTCCCTAACCCTAAAATCCCCTTAATTCACCAAACTTAATTGAGCACAAAAATCTTAATCTCCTACGTCCTTTTCTTTGAGGGCACTGAAAACGGACATTTATGCAAAAAAGAACAGGGTGACATACGTGACCCAAAAAACAGCTCTACCTGCTTTTAACGAGCAGCTTGAGCTGGGTCGCACCTTGTTCAGCAAGGAATGCAAGAAGTGCTACGGCCGGACGGAGATTGCTCTTTCACAGCCGATTAAACTCATCGATAAAGTCCTTGAAGATACCCCTCGCTTGAGAACAGAAAAACCTCCCAAGAATCCCATAAGGTCTACTTCGACGAGTCCTGTGTGTGATCGTTGAACTCGAGCAGGAAGTCGCTCCAAAGAACGAAACAGGAAGAAGGAAGAAAATGTTCAGGTACTTGGCCTACCTTTGGTAAAAAAGGTGGCTGAGTAGGATGTGATTATTTTTATTCGGTTTTTTTAACCAATGGTCCTTTGTTTTGTAATGTTTTGTCCGATTGGGGTTTATCGCGTCCATAAATCATAAAGGATTGCCTTGTTTTTGTCGGGATTCTTGGAAAACGTCTTTTGATACTTCCTTCTGATAAAAAAAGGGGATTTCGAGAATTTATGACATATAGAGGGCTCTTTTCCACAATGGAATTTCTCTATGCGAAGGACCCGAAGGGAATACAAATTGAGTTTTAATGGCAGGCATCGGATTTCATTTGCAGCCTTATTAAATCATTCCCGCGTCAGGCAATTTCCTGCGTTTTACGTGCCATTCGGCTAATTGGACGTTATTTTTCAGCGCTAGCTGCTCATTGTGATAGAAATTAATAAAGGATAGGGTGATTCGGTTTCACACTTCATCTCGCCCATTCAGGCTCCGCACCCATTCCTCTAACCCTCTGGGAATCACAATAAAACGTGCAAAAAATCATGAATAATTGAACGGGTAATGCGCGCGCATTGTCCCCTCCCCGCGATTACCTAACCCGAGCGTACTTTCAATGTCACCGGGCGGCGGCGCGGAAGGGTGCTGTCGCGCCGGCCCGTATCAATTCGACTTGATCCATTTGCGCATGCGCAGCGTTCCATGTCCGTTGCGCAGCAGAATTAAAATTCCATGGTCCATGGCCAATTAATGCGCACTGCTCCAAGAGCCCTATTTGGCCTTACCTCAGTTGTTCGATTGTTAATTTCCCCGGCGTTCACACGTCTCCCAGTCGTCGCCGGGGTTTCATTTGCATAAGTGGTGCGGTGCGATACGTCCGCCCGGCCCGGTGGAACAGGGACCGCGCAGCGCCCATTACAACCGAGGACTGTGGGCTGCCAGGTGTTTTCGTTAAAAGGCAAGGGTTGACCCTTTATGTGACCCAAATTTGTTACAGTTCAATAGCTTTTTCGGGCTCGTTCGAAGGTGACCACGCTGCAGCAGCGGATTAAGGCCGAATGTTAATTTATTCATGAGGGCCCGGAAAATTCAAACATAGAAGAAAAAAATTCGAGATTCCCATTTCGGCCGCCGTTTTATGTTTACCCTGACAAATTTAGGCAGGTGTAAATCAAAATTGAAAGTTGTTACAGCTCTAACGGCCATTTGTTGGGCGGACCTACCACCTCTGAATTTATGAAACGATTTATTTCCCGTCGTTAAATTTTACTATCGAACCAAATTTCGTTTGGCTGTAACATGATTTTCGGGATGTTTATTATTGATTGATTTTTTTATTCGAACTTGAAGGCTGTTGTAGCTTACACTGCTCCGGAAATAAGTTTTCGATAACTGAGGGATATGGAAATCCTAATTTAATTTCCGCTCTTAAATCTATTATTACTCTTTTGGAAATAGAGGTCAATATTGAAAGCTTTATCAGTGAAAAAAGTCTTACAATAATACAATAACGTTAAGCTACATGGTAAAACAAAATTTTTAAATCTATCCAAAATTGTAGTAGGAATATCTTAATTATCCTTAGCTAGTAAGATAATCAAAATCAATGAATGCATCGGAAAATCTCATATCTTTTACTTATCATAAATCAATTCGCATAACACTCATTTGCATATGTATTAAGTATCCATATATCAATTTAAAATTCTAAATGTGTAATTAATAATGTCTTTATAATTAAAAGAAAGAAATGTTGAGATAGCACTAATATTATCACAATTGAATTTAATTAGTATTTATAAAACAACACTACCGATTTTATATACACATGTATATAACAGATGGCTAATTTTTGTCGATACCATCTACAGTCTATCTTTTCTTGGCCAGACTGTAGTCAAAGTTATGCTTATGCTCCCTGGAAATATGCAACGAGTAAAAGTATGTCAAAATAGTTTGCATTGCATATTTCAAGGCGTTTATGTATAACAGTTGAAAACATTTATGCTGTATGGGAATTATGTAAACTTATGATCGCGTTACGATATGAATTTGTTTAAATATTAAAATATTATTTTAAAAGCTCAATTTCTACCAGTTGGGACAGAATGTCTGTATGCTGTGAAAATAAAACTTGCAAAGAAATCCGCTTTAACTTTGAGGCCGCAAAAGATTTCGGAAAATGATTGTAATTCAAAAGGGTTTACATCTTTTTTATTTATTTTGATCATTACCGTAGCTTAGAATCTTGTCAAGCTTTTTGTTTTAATCGATCGATATTTTGGTCGGTTTTAACCGTGCCTTTTACAAAAAATTCGTAAATATACCCTTTCCAAATTTTCTATAATTTAATTTAATTTACAGTTACAGTTTGACAGTGCTGGAAATTTTTATAATAAATACGAAAACTCTACCCATCAATTAGAAATCGAGATATTTTTCGCCATATGGAATCCGCTTTTCCCATGTCGAAATTTTGATAATAAATTAGTGAATAGTTCCCGAGAATTTTTCTCAGTAATCATTGAAATCATTTCAATTAGAAAAATTCTAGTCGAATGTACCTACTGAATATAAAATTTTATATTTTGATAATTGTTTTTATAAAAACGGATTTCTTTTAAATAGCAAATACAACAGGAGTATTCACGATTTGTCAAGGTATGAAATAAAATAAAATATTACAGGTAAGAAAATAAACCATTCATTCTACTTATTTCTAAAATACCCTGTATAAATAAACTTACTTTTATTCAAACTCAACGATCTTTCTTCCAATGAAAGCTAATCTGCACACTTAAAATTCCTAAAAGGAAATTTTCCGCAAAATGTTCGTTTCCAGAGCTACCGCAAACGTGTGTCCCACATGGGTTTATCGCAAACCCAAATTAATGCACGACGCATCATTGCCGGCGGTTGGAAGAGCAACCTTTTCACTTCGGCCCCATAATCCACTCACGTCAGCTCCGCTGAGCCCCCCAGGCCCGGCCGCCAGTGCAAAATAAGACCGGCCCCAAATCAGCATCAATTCCCTTTACGCTTGATGTATCCCTCCGCAGCAGCCATATTTTCGCATCTAACGGAAAATCCCGTACTTAGGCGTTCTTGTAATTTCCGGTCTGATTGCAACTACCCGCCAATTAATTAATCACTCACCCATCATCGGCATCATCATCATCATCATCGATGGGCTGCGATTCACGCCAAAACCGGGAGATAACAGGTCCGATCGCTTTTGCAATTTCACTTTTTACGCGGGGCATGCACGCAATTTGCCCGGTCGCCATTAATCGCAGCTGACTTCAGCCGCATCCCATTCATGCACCGGCCCGGCCGGCTGAGCTGACCGCGCAGGTGACCGGGCGACTGACGGCACGAACAGAAACGCAAAAAAAAGGATGTGAGAACAGAATTCTGTGCGATAATTGCAGAGAATTTTTGTTCGATAAACGCAGGTCTTTTTATTCGATTATTTATCCCGGGAGTCACGTAGACGCAGTGCTGATTTTGTGCACATGTGCGTTGCTTGACAACGCACCGCGCGCCGCGTCGCCACCGGTGCCGGTGTTGTGGCAGCACCGTGCGGTGCCTCACTTTTTTAATGAGATTCTCGGGTGGCACGCGGGATCGTAATTCATAAACTGCACCGAGAACATGACTCCATTTGGTAACTGTGTAGCCGAGTGCCGTTATTGCTGCGAGAGTAAACGGACAAGGATTAAATTTATGCAGTTTTTGCTAAATTCTGGCACAATTTCATCTGTGAACATTTTTAACAAATTCGTTTGAAGAATCTTCTTTTTTGTGGAACTTCATTATCGACAACGGCCGGCCATCTTAATGAAGCCGTATCCCGTCAACGCGAGCACTTGTCGAGGCTTGACGCTGACGGTAACGAGTTAATTTTAGCAGTTTGCAGAGGAGATCGACTGTCGCTCCCCTGAGTTGAGGTAAACGAACTGTTGAATTTTTGTCATTAAATGGGCACATTTCTTGCGGAAATTGTCTTGTTAACAATTCAGTGAATTCTCTCGACATTTTGACAATTTAAGTCAAATTACCGGAAATTTTCGCAATTTACTAAATTTTGCACAAAGTGACACACTCCGTTGAGGGGTCAATCAACTTAATTTGTTATTTTTAACAATTGCACAATTAAGTTTAATTAAATATTTAAATAGTCGTATATCTGGATGTTCACATTTTCAGTTTTATAAAACGTTGAAATTGTTTAATTATGTTCAGGTATATTTGCGCATAGATTATTTTATTTTATTTTGGTTTTTTTTTTGGATTTTCTGTTACATACATATTTACATACATATATACATATCCTACTATATGTTTAACACGTTGAATGTCATCGGTGACCGGCGTTAGAAAGCTTTCTTCCGTCAAATGGATTTTTACATGCAATTTAGTCATGAAAACTTTCTTGAAAATTGTGGCATTCAACGTGTTAAGAAAAATGTTGTAAAATTACTGAGCCGATATTCCAAGAAATTGAAGTAAGCAATAATATTATTATTTAACAATGATATTAAAGTAAACTCAAAACTTTAAGCGTATTTTTCTCGAAACACTTTTTTCAAATTGGTGACGTCTGTAACTTTTAAACAGATCGACCGATTTGTTTTATTAAATAACAATCATATGATGCATATCACTGTTTTATCATAATGAAGTTTGCATGCGTGCATTTGTATGTGGTACCGAAATTACTTATTTCCTTAATAACTTTATGACCCTTACCAAGATTTTTTCGTTTCCGTAATATTCATTCAAACCCCGAGCTGCTTTCGTGATAACAATCATTTTCTTAGAGTACTCTATATACCGTAAAATTTTAGAGTTCTTCAAATTTTTCTTTTTCCCTTTCAAGATTGAATTTTAATTTTGGCTGACTTTACCGGCCTATCTTATCTTAGCTAATTAAGTATAAGTTATCCTTCATTTTGCCCTTATTTCTTTAGGAGTATGTAGGCATATACATATATATAATGTATATGACAAAGTATTTTGCAACTCAAATATGTCATAATAAAACAATACTATTAGTATTACAAAAAACAAAAAGAACCTCTAATAATCATCGCGTATGACCTCACGAAACGCCATCGAATTACTGCAGAAAATTTCTAAAAATACAAATGATCGCAAAATTTTTTCTGGGAACTTGTTTTTTTTTCGGTATAAGTCTAACTTATGAAATTTATTCCTCACTGATTAAAGAAGATTGTAGACTACTTTTCAAAAGTTGTTGCATTAATAACGAGTTCATAAAAACTCATGAGAACAGGTGAAAACCTGAAAAGGGGACCTTGAGACAGATGCAGTCCGACTCGACTTGTGCCGCGTGCGGGGATGCTCCATCAGGTGCAAGGCGATCGGCTTATTCAACAGTAGCACCATCATTCGCTCGCACAAAATTAGAATTTTTAATCAAAATCCAAGCCCCGCCGGAGCCGCATTTCTACATTCTAAGACCGCGAGCACAGGCATTAAAGCGCGATTTTAATTTCCCTTCGAGAATAACTTCCGTGTCAGCTCGTTCCGGAGTCGACGCGCTGCAGCTTTCTCTGATTTTCCTCATTTTCGCACACAAATTAGCGTGGCTAGGTGCATTTCTAGCGAAGAAGTTCATCTGCGAAGCAATCCCAATAATGTGAACGAACGGATGTTCGTTAACCGCACTTGCCACCGGCGGTATTTTTATGCCTTTTAGAAGACGTTTGCGCAGGTGAACAAAAACCCGCCGGAATGAGGTGTGCGCCTTCTGGGAAAAGGGGACTTCATGCCGGTCGTAATTATGGACATTCACTTTTCATATTTGTCATACAATAGACGGGTAACAATACCAAATTCTGGCAAAATCAATTAGATATTCATCCGGTGTCCTGCAAGACTTTAATTGTCGCGAACGATAACAGGACTATGGGGGCGAAATAAACTCTGATCGATTTTGAGAATGAAATTCTTTGAAAGAGCTGCGTGTACAAATGCGAACGAAATTATTGTGAGGTTACACATGAACTTTGCGGAATTTAAATGTTCGCGCTATGACAGAACTTCCCAGCGTTGTTACTTATTAATTATAATGCAAACACCGTTTTGATTAATCATCCACCTAGGCGGAAAGTAAATGAAGGGCGTTCATTTTATGGCCCGAAGATGATTCAAGTACGTCCCTATTGTATTTAAAACACCCTACTCAGAAAAGAAAATTATGTATTAATATTTAGGTACATAAAAGATAAAATATGTTGATCTTTGCTAAACTTATTCTTACGCAAAAACGTTTCAAAACTCAGTACCAAAATCCGAAATTTTAAATTTAAAGTCGTTATACCTAATTGTATACAGTATATATATAGGTGTTAGAGTAGTTAAACACTCAAATGAAACCTAGGAAGATCTACTATAATATAATACTTAGGCTGTGTGCGAAATGCGGCCAAAAACCAGCTAACTTGAAAAAAAAATGTAATTTTAAGCCATTTAGGTTATCTATTTTCAAAATATTCATGCCAACATTAACATAACATATAATAATTACATTTGGTTCAGCCGTGGTGCAGACTAGCTGTGACCACTTCTGTTTGTACTTGAGTACAATCTTCATGTGGCCAAGCGTGAAGCCGTTTTCATTTTTAACATTTGGTGGTCTAAAATATTTATTAACACCTACATTTTTTGGCTTTATCTTTTCTTGAATAGTCAGTTTCTGTATTAAAACAAAACAATTCATCTTGTGAGCGGTTTGACTTTTTTGCTTAGTAAACATGTATAAAAATAAATACATGTTTACTATTTCTTTGAAACTTTGAAAGTAGCTTCGAAATTCCGACGATTTCTGAGCTGAAAATGCTTTGGGGAATTACCCATTTCACAATGCTATTACAAGTATTAAGTACACAAGTATTATAAACAAACACACCATTATATGTTTAAAAATGAGTTAATTCTTCAGTTTAAATCAGATTTTTTTTTTTGCATAAATTAAAATTTAACACTTCGAAGTTGCGAATGTTTTAATCACCGCAGATTTGAGCATAGAAATTCAAATTTGTTTGACCTTCGTAGTAGGGCTATTCAGACATTAGGCTGTTTACAATGAATAATTTTCATGTTTTTCATTAATTTTCTCGTTAATTCGCCACCTTGCTAGGAAATGAATCCAACTTAAAGCTTTACAGAAAACATTCCAAATTCGAATAAAGCCCAGGAAATGAATTATTTCCCATGCAATATTTTCCCCCCCGAAGAATATGTCATCAGCGATCAACGCCAAGGCGGCAATCACTGGAGGAGTCGTAAAATTCTTTTGATGACTTCATCGCGCCAAATCACGCGGCATTGTCTCCGCTGAAAATACGCAACAATGGCCCTTAAATTCCGGGCAAGTTGCGAAACCGCAAAGGAAGCCCATGCCCAAAATCGGAGCTTCTCAAAAAAATGTTGGCCGTCGGTGAAGCAGGGCACGCACACCTTTCGCGGCAACTGTTGTTTCTGCCTTAAACCGCGGCGCTGACCGGCGCGGCCAGCTAATTACCGAACGCGATAATCCGCTCAAGTTTCGCATCGTTCTTGTCGCACGGCAGCCCCTTTCTTGGCGACTCCACGTCCGGCCAGGTAGCCGCGGAGGCTGCCAGGTAAGGCGGCGATCACTTGCAGCGCGCCGCATTTACGTTTTGAAATTTTTTTAAATAGACATTTGTTTGGCGAAGCACTTACGAGGCGCTGGAGAATGAGATTAGTCGTGATGGACGACGGAAGGGTTAACAAATTGAGGCGAAAAAGGAGCGCGAAAACCTGCGCCAAGATGACACACCAGAGCTAAGCGAGTTACGCAGGTCTGACTTTATGCGTGACTTGGTCATTGTTAACGGGCGCCCTAACCTGCTGAAAATGTTTTGTAATTGCTGTGAAGACTAAAATCGGAGCTTAAAAATTTTCTCTTCTGTTTTCGGTTAATTTTTTACTTATTTCTAAATAACACACCTCACTACTGGTGTTAGGCCGAGAATAAAATTGTTGGAAATCTTTAAAATTCCAACAGCTTCGTCACGGGTTGAATGGATTCTTTATGGAAGACGTCTTCCTTGCATTCAAAGGCTACTCAAAAGCGATAGAAATTGTGAGAATGGGAAACTTGGCCATTGTTCCGCGGCCTTTGTTGCACCCATCATCTCCTAAAAGCTCTTCATATTTTTTCTGCCTTTTATCTTAGCTTCCCTAGTGGCGATGATGTAGTGAAAACGGCGGCGGTGTCATAAACCGCTCTTCGGGTAATGATGGGAAATGAAAAGGTTTTCTGATATATTTTTTCCTTTTTTTCATAATTTTGAATTGGGACTAAAGGAGGCGATAGCCTAGATGATAAAAGGC
This sequence comes from Eutolmus rufibarbis, assembly GCA_963920795.1. Taxonomy (NCBI): domain Eukaryota; kingdom Metazoa; phylum Arthropoda; class Insecta; order Diptera; family Asilidae; genus Eutolmus; species Eutolmus rufibarbis. Next base: position 37,686,867 of record OY987206.1, on the reverse strand, counting down.
CCAACGACTGTCTGGGAGGCGTGAACTAATGTTTGCTGATTTGATTCGACTGTTTATTGAAGCCCCTGGAAATCTTTTGTTTGCCTTTTTTGGTTTAATTGATCCAAGGTAACGAGTCTGGGAATAAATTCAATTGTTTTCGCCTACTACATGCACTTTTCGTTATTATTTTCAATGTGGAATTAACTATTTCAGTATAATTATGAGTGAACATTCCATTTATATGCAAAATAAGTTTTTATCTTAAGTGCGAAGAGTTATTAAAACTAGCCTCAATTTGATAATAAAAGACTGGTTAGGTTATAAAATATCTTATAACTAATTGTATAATTTTCTTGAGAAACATCTGAAAAGTAAAGGGTGGTACCTACTTAACTTACATAATGAATACAGTTCTAAATAGTCAAGTTTTCGCTATTTGAACCTTTTTTGAGTTTCATTTTTCAATCGATCACCGATACGCCCTTGATATTCAGTAGTCCAAAAAAAAAAATCTAAATTTCGGCCCGAAAATTCATCAATTTCTCACCATTTCATTTAAATTTTTCACAATGTTCTTAATTCTATTGAATTTGGAAAATTTCATCATAATCAAATCAATTAAAATGCTCAGTTGTATGCAGTTATATCGTGTAACAAAAGATGTAAAAATATCAACTGACAAATAAAAAAATGTCTATCAATTTCTTTATAAAAAAAATTATTATTAGTCATCTAACATTTTCTTTATAAAATAAGTCTCATTTCAAACGATATGACTAAAACTGAAGTAGCTAAAACTATTAATATAAACATTTAAATATTTTTATATTCTACAACTAAAAAGTGTTGTAGAAATGGGTGCAAAGAAATTATTTAGCTTCGGTCAATTTTACGACGAGAGAAAACGAAATATAAAACAGGCCTAAAACTTTATTGAGTAATACACGTACCTATATGAATTAGCGCTACTGTCAAGAGAGATTAAGTTTTCTTATTGAATTATGTATGCATGTGTGTGCTAAATAATACTTTATTTTAATACGTAATTTTGAATACATATAACAGAGTGTAGCGGTGACCAATTTTTTATTTTTATTTTGTTATAAATATTTCACTCCTAGGGGTTAACCTAAAACTACGATTTAAAGGCCGCTCTAGGGGACGCAGCCCATATTACTGTAACCAAACCAACTTGTTAGTTTTTTAAACTGAGTAACCAAACCAACTTGTTAGTTTATTAAACTGAGTAACAATTCGCTTAAATGTCATAATTATTTGTCACCATTATTTGTCATCATTATTTGTTATCATCCTACATAAAAATTTCTATCTATTCTAAAAATTATCCCAAAATGACAGTAACCCTAGAGGATATCATAGAGTCGTGTACTTGTGAAACCCAACTTCAAGGGATTGCAAATTGGTTTTTAGTGGTTACAATCGTGTGTGCTGTTTGGTGACAACACAAAATTGGTTTCAATGAGTTATCAAAGTATAAAATCTGAAGAGCCTACGACTTACGAAGTTAATTCGTAAGTTACTTCGTAAGTCGTAGGCTCTTCAGATTTTATACTCAAGTCTCCTTAGCAGTCTTTATCAACATGGTAAAATTTTTCTTTGTTGTTTTATTTACTAAATAACTAAAACATTTAATATTAGAAAAGGTTATACGAAATAAGTCACAAAATACTGCAATAACAAATCAGAAGTAAAAGAAAAACATTCAGCTTAAAATATGAAATGGTGAAGGTATGTAGATACACTTTTATAATATTTTGTGTGACAATATCAATCAAAATCGTAAAAATACACATTTTTGGTGTATTCCAACAAAAAAGTGTAGATTACATCAGTTTTAAACTTTCCTTGTGATGTTCCATCAATTTTGCAAATTCTTTTTCTGATTTAATACATCAAATTGGTGTAAACATACGCATGAATATGTAAAATTAGGTTAAACTGACTTATTAAAAACAAAATAAATAAATAATTAATAAGTATTTTGAAAGTTTAATCCGTTCAAGCCGTTTTTAGAAATATCGTCATTGTCCCTTTAAAAATATTTCAGATGTAAAAATACTACATTCAAAAAAGTTTCAGTTAAAAAATTTATAATTCTATATTTTTACACAGCTTTCTAGCTCTATTTTAAAATTGCAAAAACATAAAAGTATTATTTTCGGAATTCGATTAAACATTTAAAAGTAATTACGCAATCAATTTTAATTTGTCTTTTTTATCTATCCGATTTCGCCATGATATCTAGACACATTGAAACTAGCAACTATCAAAAATTATCCTATCATTCACCACTTCGCTGACACTCGAAGCTATTTTATATTTTAACCTTGCATGTTAAATTCTTCAATTTCGAACCGTGACAAAAAGACGATTATCAGTCAATGTTACGACCGGAAAACCAAGCTATTTTCTACTTAAAATTATTTTGAATTCGGTTCAGTCATTCTCGAGTTAAAAAGAAAAACACGCATGAAAAACTTTATAAATATACGAGTTCATCATTGCCCTAATGAAGATATTAGCGATCTCAAAATCTTTTCTCACGGCCTTACTGCTACCTTAAAAGTTAAAAGCAACATTAAGTATAAAAAAAAAAACAGAATACAATAAGTTAGTTCAATTTTCGAAGCCATCAAAAGCCAGATTATTGACCATAACGAATTCCGAATCTTCAAACGACTGAGACTAAATGAAATCTCCAACATTTGCTGATTGCGTAACCTTCCAGCTAAACGCAAATTAAATGGGATAAAAATGTCTGCAAACACGATTTGCTCCGCATTGCATAACCAGCGATAGGTACTCACGTTATATTTCGTCGGGCATTTGTCCTCTATTCACAAACAAAAAATTTATATTTATTAATCCAACCAAATCAAGAAATCAGAGTCATAAACAACGCTTCCAAACAAAAGCTGTCGCAATAAAATCCATTGTCGGGGCCACGTGATTTTGCGATTTGTAAGATCAAGAGCGTCGATTCGGTAATTAGGTTGCCGATATTAATCCTATTTAAAGTCAAATCCCTTTAGGGGCTTAAGCGAAATGCTTCAACAAAAAAGGGGCGATGTGCCATGCAAATAAGAGCCATATAAACCCTAGCTAAGAAATTTTATCTCCACCACTGGGCGTAACCTTCTGGGTGGTAATCGCGCTCCAATTAGTCTTACCGCCAATTAGCAGCGCACTGCCTTACCCTTCCCTATTATCATGTGGTGCGGCCTGTCCCGGATCCCATCACCAAATGATGTAATGCCGGTTTCTTTGTCATTGCCGTTTAATTTTAGTATTATCGGGCCCTCCCCCGCCGCCGCCATCCGAGCCCCCAAGAACAAGATAAAGTCGCGCGAAAATTAATTTGCTTTAACCTTACAGTAGGAAATATTCTCACTTGCAATGACAGTCGAGTGATAATTTGCCGGCTGTGCAGAGTCGATTTCTTCTTCTTTTATGACAAGGTAATTAGTAGTCGCGGTGATAAGATCACTTGGTGGATGGGTAATTGTCGGTATGTTAGTAGCTTTTGTTATTTGTTTCGAACGTGCGAACGAGCTAGTCATGGTCACCCGAAATTGATCCACCATTCCGGCGCCCGGTTCTAACTTTTTTTCCCCCCTCACAATTTTCAAATTCTTGGCTAGATTCTGTTAGCTGGTTTGGTGTAAAATTACCCAAAATGATGCTAGTCATGCCGGTCATCCGACATGCCCATTGGGAGCATTAAACTCTACCTGCATACCCGACATTTTCCAGTTATCTGACGTGCGTGGGAAGACCGTATAGGCGGTTTATTTAAATATTGAAAGAATCGGGAAGCGCATAAAATTTCGATCTTTACGCCAGAATATTGTTAGAATAAAAATTAGAGAGTGACTATTTTCACCTTAAAAAACGTGAAACCAGAAACCAGAAACCAGAAACCAGAAAAAATAAATTCATTCAAATTACAAAATGCCTATTAACTAAAGATTTTCCTTTTACAAAATGCCTACTAACTAAAGATTTTCCTTTTACAAAATGCCTACTAAATAAAGATTTTCCTTTTACTGTGAATTTATTTTTTCTGGTTTCTGGTTTCTGGTTTCACGTTTTAAGGTGAAAATAGTCACCTCCTAAAAATTAATCGGAACCATACCTCCTACTTAACCTATGGTAGAACGCTTCGATAAATAATAATCGCTGAGCAACAGCAAAAAAATCTCCCGACAGCTCGAAATACGATATTCGTAAATTCTATTAAATAATTTTGTAATTTGCTTCATTCAAATTGAAACCAGCCGCACGATTAATAAAATCGACGTAAGGTAGAAGCCATCGAACGATCGGTTGTCGGGAACACAGGGTAACATAAACTCCGTAAACACGAGCCCATTTTTCTCAATTTAAATAGGATAAACCACGTCGCTGATAACCAATCAACCAAAAACTCTATAAACCGCGAATAAATAGTGTCCGGTATTAGTCATGCCATAACAGAATCGCACCGGATCGCATGCTATCGTAACTTGATACGTTTTGCCAGATTCGGGCCGTACCACTGACGGCAGTTACGTCACCTAGCCCGACATCGAATCGGCGAATTAAATTATTATTAACCGCATTCGAAACAAAACAGAGCTAATAATGTAAATAAGGCGAAAAACACCGGATGATCGCGACTTATTGCGTCTTGGATTTTCAGACATGTGGCAGTACAGCGGCGGGCGACTGCATACCTTGCATACATACAAACGAAAAGTTTTGCCACACTGCACAAGTGAACTCATTGCACACATTATGAGTTTTGCAATAAGATAAACAAACGGCATAATTGCCGCTAATGGAATTTTATCATGCGAATGCGTTGGTTTTTGTCTTATTTAAAGCTTTACCTTCGTTTTGCGCTGATTCAGCCGACGTATCGAAATGTATGCGGGGCAGAGTTTTTGATTTGCACTCACCTGGAATGGGAGAAAATAAAAATAAAATGAAAATAGGAATAAAGAAAATAAATACAAAACTAAAAGTAAGCCGAAAAATAATTAGAAAACTTAGAGAGTTAATAGTAGCAATAAAATTCAAAATCGATAACAGCATATTCGTGAATAGTAATAGCCACTAGTTTTTTAAAGATTAATGCCAATGACTACCACTCGTTTTTATTATTTTTTTTTATTATCTTTTCCCTGAGAATGGGAAATTTCATCTAACGATGTAATACAAAAATTAAAAAAGCTGTACATTTTCGCACGATAAAAACTAATTAATTATCTAGATTATACATTTTTAGTGCGCTTTTGTTAATAATAAAATTTGTAAGAAACAAAATTCGCAAATCCGACTAAGTTTTACGCGTTTGCATGTTTTACCTATAATTAAAAAGGTATTAACACGTAATAATACTTTATCATTAAACTTCGAAAAATAACACTAGTTTTGTGAATCGAATAAAAAACGAATAAAATTAATTATTTTAGAATCCTTTTTCAAATCCCCATTACTTGTCAGTTAAGTAAGGAAGAAAAAAAGCGGAAAAATGCAAAAAGTTGGCTATTACAGAGTACCTAGTTCTTGCAAAAACAATTCTTAACTGAACAGAAAATTCCGCACGATTATTGTTGAATTTTTAATACGGAACTAAGCCTTTTAAATAATTGCAATTTTACTTTGAAATTTTGCAAATGGTACTCAGTTTTAACCCCATTTTCTACTTAAGTCTTCTAAAGCGACTTCACCTAAGCTATTCCCGCAAAAGAGTATCTAAAATTAGCGTCCTCCACATAGAGGAATCTTTGTTTACAAAACTGAGAAAGATCTGAATAAGTCTCAAGTAGCAACTAGGTGTGAAAAGAGAACAGCTGAAAGCATACCAAAATAAGAAAAGGAAGGAAAAAATAGAAAATGAAAGGCGCTTCTAAGTGCGCCTTTATACCACAGAAAGAAAGGAATCATTCAAACGGGTGTTCGCGCCAAATAACCCATTTTCCCCTCGCATGAGCCCCCATAAAGAGCTTTCTTTTGTTGCGCACTCAGCCCAAATCCCGAAAATTAATGCATCGCCACAGGCGTAGGGAGCAGGCGTGCTGTCTTGCTGAGTTTCGCCTTTGAGCTCGTAAAATGAGATGAAGGCGCACGGATAAAGTGGCATGCGGCGGTACACCAGAGAAGAGGAGAAAACTAGTTTTCGCGCATCAAAGAACAATTTGGCGGGCTATAAAGCTTGCCACGATGTGAAGATGGGTGCACTTCGAATGTGGAACAGTGCATGCATTTCCAACAATAAATTAAAGAAACTGTGGCAAACGCAAAAAGCCACTTTTCAGCAAATTTGCAACTTATCTGGCTACTGCCATTAGCTCCACTTCACGCTGAGGTGCAGGTTGCACTTTGTGCAAAGCGAGAAGTTCTGGGGCAACTCGTTTTACGACTCTCTTTATGCACTGTACGCATTTAAATATTTCATTCTCCACTGTTTTGGCTATAAACGCGGTAGGCCCGCAGAATAAGAATTAGCCGTAACTTTCGCGATGATATGTCTGTCTGACCCCTAAACTAATTATCATTCGTTGAAATTTCCTCGTAAATTTCAAAACTCAATTATCTGTCAGCACGAGCTCAAACAAAAATGCCTCAGTCGCGCCGTAAATTGATTTAAATTTAATCGCTGGATAAGTTGCGCCGTCGCGTCCTCAGCGCGGGATGCATTCATTCACCTTGGCAGTGCGCTGGGCTGGGAGCCCACGCGACATCGCAGTCGCCATCACTTCCAATTTATTTGTCCCATTCGATCGAATGCTTAAGTTGGCAGCATGACCGTTATGGAAGGCTGTCAAACTATTTTTAGAGCACCTGATCACGATCGCAATCTTGCGGCCATTTCCTACTCCCCAGATGGGTCCATATGATCGCAGCCGCCACCCGGAGCCAAGTTTCCTCCGTGAATGAGATCACTCGTGCGGGAGGTGATAGGAATTTTTCACATAAATATTTACTGGGAGGGGGTTAAGAGGAAATGATTATTTTTTATTCAATGTAAATGAATCCCAAAAGGTAGATATTCCAACGATATCGAATGAAAATTCTAGGGAAATCATTTAAACCTGATATAATTTGTTTAGACAACCCTTTGAGAATCGCCAGTCTTCGAATTAAAGATCGCTTTGTGTCGGCGCTTGAAGTTCTAGGAATAAGGCGATAAGTCCAAACCTTGTAAACATTTCTAAATTATAATGCAAATAAAGCTTGAATGGCACATACGTACTCGTACTTAGTAGCGAAGGTAGAAGAATCAATGTGATCGTATCAAAATCGTAAAGTTTCACGCTACACTGTGACCTATTTACTTTCTTTCACAAGCCTCTTTTTTGTTGAACAATGATTAAAAATTTACATTTTTATTTCTGACGTCAATAAGGGGAGACTGGGAATAGTTTGAACACTGGTGCAAGGCAATCGGTTTTCCTATTAAAAAGTTCAATTTTGATGAGAATTTAATTTATCGAACGAACTGTGGTTATCAGTATCTGAATTTTTTATGACCGCACAATCTAGTCGCCTAAAAGCAAATCCAAGTATCAAAGTTATAGTTTGAGAATTTTTCAAATAAAGAAAATGAAATCATTTGTTTTGTATGCTGTTAACCTTTTTCTAAGAGCCTCAATGTCACTTTTCAATTTTGAAATATGTATATTACGTTTTTAATAACACGAATTACTGTTTTTTATTTTTATTTAAGGTGAATAATTTAAGAGATATTAAATTAAATGTGTGAAGTTTTTTATCTATCATTATCTACATACATATTTAAATAAATTTGGTGAATTGAAAATGTACTGCAATCCCGAAATTTTCTATTGTTTTAGTAGACAACTGTCGAAGTCTAAATTTTAGACAGAATTCGCTGAAGCCCATATTTACTCCGGTTGAATTTGTAAAACCTAAAACTTTTAACGATTCCCACGAATCGTACAACAGTTTAAATTGTTACAAAAATTGCTTTCCAGTTCCATTGAAGATGCCACTTCTTCCGGATTGGTGGCGTGTAAAACGACGAAGAAAGTAGCCATAAACAAAGAGCGCAATTTGGCTCCCATGCCGAGTGAACATCGACGTGAACATTTTTAAAAGCTTTCATTTGTTAGGCGCCGCACTGCGCCGGAGCTCGTTCATTGGCTTTGCGCCACTTTTGAAAGACAAAAAAACAAAATTTAGCGAATGTGATTAAAAATTTCGCTCGTTTGACGAGCTACTTGCATAAGATTACACCGGTGAACTGACCGCAAGTGAATTGCAGTTATTTTAGGAAGAAACCGAGTTTTTTGAAGGGTAATTAAACGGCTATTTGCAGATAACCATGGAAAAAGATGAGTGAATGGTGCGAATGGAAGTGCTTGGGATTTCTTTTCGATAAGATTTCCAGAAGATACAAAGCTATGAAATATTATACGGTGAATTAAAAGTTGGCATTTTAATGATTCTGGGATTTTAACTATTTTGAGATCGTAATTAAATATATTTTTGCAACATTATCGTATTATTTTTTTTTATAAAGCACGTTTTGACCGATTGTCGATGCAAAAGCTCAATGAAACCGACAATCTAATCAAAGTGTAATGTTACCTAATCTGAATTAGCGTTAGTGTCAAGAATTCAGTTAAACTGCCGCTGGATATGGATAATATTCCTAATTATTGCTGACAGCAGTACAATTCAATTGCAAACAACTAAGAGAATCACAAAAACTCATCGACTCCAGAAAGATTGCTTTTTATCGAAGTCGGTAAAACGCACGGTCGTTCTGAATTCGATTTGCATAATCAAGCGATTCTGGGTTATGTAGCGCTAAAAAGCGCCGTAAACGACAGAGCACCGCTCGTCGGTCTATCAATCGACATCGGTAACAGATGAAAATTGCGATGCACTCAAAGCAAAGCGACCGGCCGTAAACTGCTTTATCACGAGCAGAGACGTGATACTCTACACTTGGTCGAATGCCGAGGAAAAGAATTTGTCTGCAATAACATCGTACGGCACCGAAGGGCAAATCTTATGCAGATCAACATTAGGAGGAGAGCGAGAGGCCACATGTGCTGACAGGATGGTGGAATGACCTATTTCGGTCAAATCATCAGTTATTATCGCAAATTATTCATGTCATACGACGTCGAGTTCAGATCACGTCACGAAAGCTGGTGGCCAACTGCGGCTCAAGATCATCAGAGATCGTCTGGTGCAGCGCCCGCCGTCGGGACGATGTGTTAAACATTTAGACCGTTTTTTTTGTTTTTGTTTCTGGCTCTTGAGTTAATAGTAGCAAATAAACCTTGAGGAATTTTTGTGCCTCGACAATTTGATCCATTTTAGCCGATCGCGCCACGCCAGATGAGACAGACGCAGATGAAGACAGGCCATGGAGCAATTTTAAGTGACTGACTGAAATTGAGCCACTTTTCGAATTGTACAGTGTGAAATCAATCAACTCGATGCGGTGGTTAATTTCAAGCAATCGACTCTATTACGGCATTCATTCCATCTCGCTGATGGAATTTCTTTTGTTTATCTTTTTCTCCTCTTTCATGTTCTTTTTATTTTTAATGTCCGAAAATTTCCATTTTTCACGCTCGCTCTTCACACGACTGACCGTGACAGATCGTGGATTCGAAATGCAAAACACACTCGATAATGTTTTGCACTTTTCGATCAGTTTTTGGCGTGATTTGTTACATTTTTTATTTGAATGAAATTATCGCGCTTTTTGTACGCACGATTTAACGCAATCAACTTTCATTTTTCACGGATGAATAAAACTCAACGGAAATCATCGTCTCGTCGCCGTCACTGAGTTGGTTCAACTTCATTCACTTTCGATCGCATGCCAAATGTATGGCACGTCACGGCTGCAGCGGCGAGGCGAGCGCGGGCGCGTCGTGCTGTTGAAATTGGTTCAGAGACGAACAATATGTGGTTTTGCATGGGAATAGCACGATTTCGTTGCAATTTGTCGATATAATGCTGTTGCATAAATCCCCAGGTCTTTGAGGATTAACGCTCCTAAAAATAAATGGGCAGTGAAGCTTTGGCAAGTTTCCGTATGAAAAAATTCATTCATATTATTTGGCTATCAATGAATACAAAATGTAACAACACGGAATAATGTAATCGTTTGGAACGAAAACATAACAGCGTGTCCCAGTCTACATTTTACTGAAATTTATTATCGACATTGAAACACTTTGGACATATGTATTTTGCAGGTTCATGTACATAAGTAAATATTTCAAATTTATTTCTGCTCTAACAACTTGTGTCTAAGGCACAAAGCACAATTTATCTGAACTGCATTACCGATAAATTGTTTAATATTATCTGGCCTGCTTAGTCAATAAATTGCCATGTTACAGTTGTTAACTTCATACTGTACACTACAATAACTGGGAAGCATTACCGATAAATTGAAAATTACGGCTGAAATTCTAATCGTTAATCGATCGACATTTCGTGAACTGCAATATCTACAGTAAAACCATTTAAACAATGCAGTGGTGTTGAGGAAAAACTAGTTAACTGACTTTTCTGACATTTTGAGAAATTGACGTTTAAAGTTTAAAATGTGAATCATGTTGTAGCAATGTTGTGCGTTAAAATTCTCATAGAACATTGTCAATAAAGTAAAAAAAAATCAAAAAAACATATTTTTTCCAACCCAATGTTTTTTACAATTTTTCTTTAAATTCAAGTCACTTAACTGGTTTTTCCTCAAAAATGTCAGTTAACTGATAAAGTTTTATACGTTTTACATGAAATAGAGTGTTCGAAAACCCTCCCAACTAGTCTCAAATGAAAGTTCACTTGAAAAGACATCAAAATATATACGTAACTTAATTTTCGAAAAAATGTCAGTTAACTGGTTTTTCCTCAACACCACTGAATGGTATGTTATCATGTTGTTGTAATCCAAATAATGACTCTTTAAATAACTTTACGTATTATAAAATCATAAATGTTAACATTTATCAAAACTATCGTTTTAGATACCATATTTTGCATATAATATACCAGATTTTAAACTGAAAAGAAAACCGGTTAGATATATATGTACATAAATAAAAATCAACATCGACCAATTTATTCTGAGGCGTATACTAAAAATAAACGTATTTTGGATGTTTTTTGTTGTTGTTGTAAATGAATTCTATCATATTATAAAAGTGAAGGGTCGACCTGCCAGTCAACTTTGAACAGTCTAAAAGTAAGAACTTACATAAATTACCTATTTCAGGTTCAATTAATAATGCCAACTATGTACCTACTTAAAATAAGCGTATACTTGCATATATGATAATAATAGATTCTTAAATTAAGATTGTTATTCTAAATTCAATATTCCCCATCTTTAGTCAAGAGTATCCCATATCACTTCAAAATTATTGCTGAAAAATTTTATTATTAGAAAATTTTAGATTAATATTACTCTATCTCAGTGTTCTTCATATTTATACTTCGGGGACTTTTTTAAGGATTAGAGATATTTTTCTGTGAAATCCATTGTGCAGAATTAGCTGTAGTGAGCCGATTGCGCAATGTTTTAGATTTTTTTTTTTTTATTGAGGTTTATTTTTATAATATAGTGATTTATCCATGAACAGAGTTACTTTTCGGGAATTGGTCCGAGTATATTATGTTAAACCTATAGAACGAGCGCACTGCCGACAAACGGTGTAGTTTTAACTGCATTGCTGACCTTAAAATAGCGTCATTCAAAAAACAAATATTTAACAATAGAACTCTTTTTATTACTGCTCCTTCTGCTTTATGATTGTGTGTTATTTACAAAACAGATCTATTTAAGAAGGAAAACTGCATTTCAAAGCTACCAAACCTTGCAGAACAAAACTAGAACGTGCCTATTAATCACCTGATCACCTTATCTCCCTTTTGCGCTTTTTGTTGCGCCGTTGAGGTCAATGTACAAGACCCATTCGTTTATTGAATAGACCCCTCTCTGGAACGTTCTTGAAAAGCACTCCCTGCTTGCATCACCACGACGAGAAAACCCGGGGCCCCATCAGTCATCAGCTCAGCAAGATAGAACTGGCGGCCCGTGCACATTATGCAACAGTTCACCTGCTAGCTATACTAGTCATAATAATTAATACTATGCGGAAAGTAGAAAAAATTCAACAGGCATCTCAGAATTTATGGGTTTTCAATAGAATTCGACGACACCCACTCAATGGTGCCGCGCGCCGTCTCAAGTACCTACGCCAGCCGGGGAAATTACAAACTCAAAGGGACTGGGTGCCTTTAGTTTGAGCGCGACTCGCGGGTGTCGCAAGCAACTTTGAGCCCATCGATTCGCTCAAGATAAACTTTGAGTCACATCCGTGCCCATTTCCAAGCTCGGAATCGTCTATTTCATTGTTCGGCGGTCGGCTCGCCCGAAGGTCGAGAAACACCTAAATTAGTTGAAATTGTCGCTGCCGCTTCGTGTCGACAAATTCGATGCAAATTAGTTGCGAGCAAATTGGCTGAGTAGGTCGGCAGTTGCAAGTAATTGCAGTCATTTGGACGCATTCTTTTTGTTGAAGGAGCCAAATTGGACGCATTCCTGTGGTCCATTTAGCAAGAGTCCGCGTGTCATGCGACCAATCGAAACGAAATGCACTTCACCCCTCTTCTGGCGGTCTGTTTTATGCGCGGTCAGCTTGCAACCGCATCCCAGCGCTTAATCAGCTAATGGCGAAATTTTTGTGTCACAAACAGCTGCAGATAAAAGGAGGATAGCGAACGCAACAAAGTCATCTGCGGTACGTGACGAATTTTAATGCTGCTCCGCTGGACTGGCTCTGGAGCCGCACGCTTTCGGCCAAAATGGGGGAAGCGCGGCTCCAAGTAAAATTTTCATTGCAGCTAGTTGCTGGATGGTATCCATGGAAAAATTGTTAATGGTGGCGCGGCGAGCATTAAGCGGGCTCGTCGTGATGTAAGCCTTTATTTATGACCACCATTCTCAATTAAGAAGCCCCAATTCGCCGGCGAAACATTGTTGCTAAGGCCCATTAGTTAAAGCACCCGTGGGCAGCCGTAATGAGCCCCGCTTTGCACTATTTCCGCGACTATTACTGGAAAGTGCCAGCTTCAAATTAATTATTATTTTTATTTCAGACCCAGGCAGAACGCATTAGGATTACGGCTAGATCCAACGAACGAATACACACGCGAAGGATAAAGGGTAATCGCCATAATGTAAAATTTGTTTCTTTATTACCAAAATTATGATCCAATTATCCCATTTGAAAATAAGGACGCAATTAGTTATTTGGTAGAACTCTGTAACTGCTAGTCTCACGAACATTGTTTAGAGAAGGCTTTTCTAGAAAATCTGATTCTCTACAATTTTTACTAATAAATTTTAACGTACTATAAATAATAATAAAAACTCATAGTTAGTTCTTATTAACCTCTACCATATTAAAGTTTGGAATATGTTGAACCTATAATACAATTTGTATAAATGTTTTCACGAGGCATGCGTAAAGCGGTATGAATAAGAGCTCTTTTTAAAGTTACCATGTTTCTTAATATTGGTAATTTAGAAAACAAATTGACTTGTTAAAGTCCGCAACTCGTTAGTTGCAAATCTGTAACTTTAGAAAAGTTCCCTATTATAATAGCCCTATTATTTTTAAATACAACGAAATTCAAATCCGTTCGAAACGTAGAAAATTTAAAAGCAGACTAAATAATCTAGAACCCTCAGCAGGCATGGAAACACTCTGAAAGTTCCAATATAGTTCTACGTTTCGCGAACTCTTCTATGTTTTAGCTATTATCTTCCAATTTAGGATTATTAAAAATGAGAGAGAAAAATGGAGTCCAAAAATACCGAAGACGGAGACGGCACTTTGGCAATCCTTGAAAAATCAGTCAAAAATAAATGTTTGTATAGAAGTTTGGAGCATGGCTCAAATAATTGCATGAAATAATCAGTATATGGTAAAAAGCAAAATTTGAAGATAATTTCGAAATGTTTTAAAGCTTTTCGTATTATTATATATAGCTTAAGATTTTAGCTATCATTTGAGCAAAATTATAAGCTCCTTGTTCAATTCGTTATTTTGTAATAATTTTGTTCATAAATGGTGAAAATATGATCTTTTGTACCTACTTTTCAATCCTATTTTTCTCGAAAGTAAGAGGTTATTGAATTGATTTTTATTTACGAATTCGTAATCTAACACTTATTCGGCAACAAAATTAGTGTTGCTTTGTGTAATCAATGAAAATCGAAAGTATGTAACCCCAACATTCAGTTTTGCCAACCATAAAACAAACGTATAATCGCGTTCAAGAACTTCGTAATTTGAATTAAAAATTAACACAAAGTTTTTATATATTACATTGTATCCGTGATTCGAAGTAATCACATTCCACAGTATACTAACGATTTATATATTTTTTTTCAACTGGTTAAAAATCATTACGATAAGAGTAATCATATGCAATATACGCATATAAGAAAATATCGTTAAAAATATGATGCAATTCCGCATTTGCATCGCTTGCATAAAAGTATCGGACAGATTCTAAGAACATCAACAAGATGTGGTCAAGATTTAAACATTTCTCATATGAGGTTGCAATGATTATATTATTATCATTGCAATCTGAGTTTTATACATATGAAATTGGCTGTTTTCATTAACAGGCAAAAAGGCGCATTCACATCTGAATAAATAATAACGATCTTAATGGAATTATACAGCTAATAAAGAAAATGATTCAAGAATGTTGACAAATTAATGAGCACAAGATTGGTACAATATGTGGTTTCAGTTCAACAAAACCAGAGCCACAAGTCTGGAAAATAAATTTGCGTTTCGGTAAGTTGAACTGAAAAATTACCAGTATTATCTCCATCAGACTTAATTTTTTGGATTTGCGTTTTATAATTAAGTTGCAAAACTAACTTAAAGATAATATTAGATGAAATATATAGGGAATATTTTCTGAAATTATAATAACATTGTAAAATCTCAAATTCAAATTACAATATAATTAAGAATTAAAATAAAAAGTTTGAAACAAACCCTCTGCCTCGCGATAGTCATAGAATTCGTCTCTTTCCCCCCGCAAGCAGGATGTGAGCCCTCGCGACGTTCTTTTGTCTCTGTCCTTGTCCAGAGGGCGGCAGTACAAGTAGGTGACCTTCGGCTGAGAGATGTTCAAGTCCACTGGTTCTTCGGTAGATGGCGGCATTGTAGCGCAATTCATTTTTGAAATAAGTTTCCTTTTTTTCGTTCAATTCAATTCACTCAATATCACTATCTAAAAAAACCACAAAAATTGCAAATTTCTACCACAATCTCGCGACGTTTTATACTTTCCGGCCGAAGAGCACGGGCCGCATAATTTTTATTTTATTTACCTAATTTCATCTACTGAAAGAACTACGACTCTACCAATGATGAAATTTCGGATAAGTTACGAGCACTTAATTGTTATATTCATCAGCTGGTGCGGTTAACATTTACATTTTGGTGTAGCGTACAAAATTTATTGATGTTGTCAGCACTGGGATATTGCTACATCTAGCGACGATTTATTGCACTTTTACTTTGCGGGGTGTGAAGTAGAATTCGAAAGCATTAATGGTGCGGATTTTTTTTCTTTTCTTTTTTGAATTTTTCGAAATATTTTTAAAATTATTTCCAAGTTGGAAAGGTTTATGCTTTGTGCGTTTCAAAACAGTTTCATTTCATATGTTCACATTCTAATTGATTTTGGTGGATTTTTTCACTGAAAAACACTAAAATATTTCAGAAATTATTACGTGCGCAAGAAAATGATCGTTCAAGTGCGTTGCAAGAGATTTTACTGTGTGCGGATCTTAGATATGTATAATTTCTGTAGACTAACATGGAATTAAATTTTTTTTTTAGGACAATGAACTTCTCTAGAATTATTGTGGAACCAAGAAATCTAGAACTGAATTATAACAATATTGACAAAAACTGATTCAATCAAGAACACAAACTTGAATATAAGAACGTGGAAAAGGCAACCAAGATTAAAACCGGACTATTTTCGGTACACATAGGATTAGCATTCACTAAACAAGATTATTTTAGCAGCACTTTGTATGCAGATTATGAACCCGGAAAAGAAAATGTTGAAGATTTAATTTGATTGCTTTAAAAATAAATTTTAAAAATCGATACAAAGAACCATACGCCCGACTGTTATTCTATTTAGGTAGTGCTTAATACGAATGTGGATCTAGTGAAGAAACACTGAGGCAAATCAAGATATGCACGCTGAAAAAATGCCCTATAAAGTTTTTGTTGAAAAATTAAAGACACGTCTAATTTAGGCGTATTTTCGGAATACTTATAATGCAAATTTTATGCCGATAATTTAAGGCTGGCTTAAATGTTTCTTCATTTGGGCCTAATATCCACCCAAAGAGATCTTCCAGTTTAGGGGCAAAAAAGTAACTTTTTTGATAAGGGCCTAATACGGTTTAAAGATAATACGAATTTTGCACTTTGTTAACATAATAAGATAAGTCGGCCAAAACTAGACATCTACAAAAACAAATCATATATCACATAATCTGTGACAAAACAAAAAAACAAAAATGTTGACGATTCTCATATCATTAATGAAATTTCATTGATTCTGTACAATAATTTTCGAAAGTAGCTCTACAAATTATAGAAGATTTCTTTTCTTTTCCTTAATTTTATTTGACATTTATTTTTCAGGTTCTTTCTAAAACGCAAATAGTACAACCGATCTCTAAAATTTAAATATAAAGACCTTGAACCGGAAATCCCAGAAATATACAAAATAAAAAATAGACATTTCGAAAAAGACGGAAAAAAACAATCATCGCTGATGTCGTGTACAACAGCAAATCGCGTATTCTGTTGACGAAATAACATCGCTCGTAAGTCATTTTCTACATAGTGCCGCATAAATTTCAAATATAATTTCAAGTCCACTGGGTTCTTAAGTGTCGAGACCAGAAGAGGCGAAAAATTAAAAAATTATTTTTGTTCCGTCCTTCGCAACTATTTTACTCTTATTTATTTTTCACTTACATCCCAAGTCCAAAAGATAGCCAGACGTTGTACCTCCCCGGGGCCTCACAAGAAAACATGCACACCGAAAAACCCACTCGGCCATGTCGATTTGGGCAAAAGTCCAGAAAATCTCCCCTTTCCTGTTTCGTCTAATTCCCAAGAAATTTGCAATCAGGGAAAATTCGTTTACTTAGCATTTAGTGGATAGCCGCCACTGGGTTCGGTGGTGGCGGTATTTGAGCAATCCCAACCACAAAAACCCAGTCCGAGCAGGTTATGATGGATGGAAAACACGTTAAAGCCTAGTAAATTTTTAGATTCTGACATGTTTACTCTATTTATGGGCTAATTTTAGAATTCGAGTGTCACAGGAAGTGCGGGTGGATGCATGGATTTATCTTTGGCTAATAAAGTTTATACTCCGTCCGTCCCGCCCCCGCCCTGTTCGTCTTACAGAAGACAAGACATTCTCCCGGTGACTCACCGGTTTTCAGATTCGGAGCATAAAGGAGGACAGAGGTGGCTTAATGGCTCCAAATTGCCGCTTGTAAATAAATTCATTTTGCGACTGGCGGCCAATCTCGAACGAAGTGTCTGAATCGATTTCAGCAAAGAGATCTCAAGGAAGGATCTCTTTTTATGGAGGGCAATTTGTCTTGGTTCTGTATGCCTTCCAGACCATTTTAAGTAACTCTAACAAGTTGAAGGGGCAATTGGCGGAGATTTTGCCTTTAATTGAATTATGAGGACATGATTGAAGTCTCATTTCGAGAATGCCATTTTCTTGTTTGCCGATTTATTTAGGCAATAAAAGTCGGTTTTTATAAGTGGACGCCATACATGCGTTATTTAGAACTTCGACACTTATTTTTCCAGACTATGCAATACCTTTTTATTAGTTAAGTCTTCAAAACTTATAAGATATTTCGAACTTTTTTTGAAACATCATTATCGATTGAAAAAAACTAAAATATTACACAGTTAAGCTATTATCTGATAAATTGGATAAATAAGAAAGTCTAAATGTTCAAAAAAGCAATTATTTTGAATACCAATGACCAAGCTAAACTAAAAATAAATAATGAGGTTATAGAGCTGGTGTTAGAAATTAAGTATCTTGGTAAAGCTATTGATAAAACTTTAAAATGTTAAGTAAAATGTACTTAAATATTTAATATTTGCTCAAAAATAGCAAAGAAAATTGGTCGATTTGAATACTACTGCAATGATGCTTCTTCAAATTAAAACGAGGATTGTTGTCAAGAAACTTGACTTGAGAATCTAAAATATGTTCATGAGTTTACACATTATTCTTTAAAAATTATGAACGATTTTAGATTACAAAAATACAATTTAGGTAGCTTCCCATTATGTATTTATGTAATGAACTCCCGAATTATATTAAGCATAAGAATCCACTAATTTCGCTTTGTATATAAAAGAATAAATGAAGCAACTACTAAAGTCTAGTTTATACTGCTTATGTATGTATTGTCGAATTTATTGAATTTATTTAATGAATTCTAAAATTGATTTACGCTACTCAAAATGAAGTAGTTTGCTAGAAGAAGCAAACATTTGGCGAATCATGAAAGGTAACGACAATAAATTGGATAGCAGATTTTCCCTTATTTTGTTAGATATGGACCACATAGTCTAAGTGCGCGTCCCGTGTTAATCTCCCGGAATCTAAATACTTCTAGTGATTGAGGTTTTTTTTGTACTTTCCAGCTACATTTTTCTCAAAAACGTAACTTGATGGAACATTTTTGTTCCCAAATTCGTAATGTACGGAAAAAATAAATGTACTACTAATCAGTTTTGTGATAGTGAATAAGAATATGCACTACTACTAGAGAACTATCCAATTTAGTATAATATTCATATTCAGAAAATCCACGTTTAGTGAAATAAGAAAAAAATTTAAATTTCCTCATTGAAAGAAACTGCAAAACTGCCACAAAAGCCCACCCTTAAAACTTGCAAAATCACCACATTACCACCGCTGCCATTCCGACTGATCCCCGTCGAGAAACCGTGAGAAAAACTGCAAACGAGTACAATTGTCACTTTACGTGCCACCAAAATGTCAGCCCAAGGCCCCAAGGTTTCTTTTGTGTGAATTTAATTCCATTTAATTAAGCGTTCCGAGCAAAACTGCAACCCGCCCAGTCGTCCAATTGTTGCATATGGGGGTAAAATGAAAAGGCGGCGCGGGACGGGGGCACGTTCTACCCATTAATTGCTGTCGCGCCAATAAAAAGAATAAATCTGCATTATCTACAAGTGGAGGATCGTGCATGATGCGTTGCGATGAGGCGTATGCGACAGGAATGCACCAAAACACCTGAACAATTGCACCAAAAGGGGAGAAGGTTCAAACAAAAGCTGAGCAAGGTGATTTTAACAATGCACAGGAATTTGTCATCACCGCAATTTACACTCGAGCGGACAAACCGAATTGCACGACGACGTTTGGAGCTTTATTTGACTTGCAAAGTGGACAATTGAGCAGTGGTTTTCCCTGTTTTGTGCGGGATATGTGGGCACCTCGAATAAAAGATAAACAGAAGCAGCGGCCACTTCTGCTGTGAGATACAAGTCACTTTTTAAGCCAATTGTATAAGCACCAACTGTTACAACTGCATTATCAACTTGAAGAGCGAACGCAGTCATTGAACAAACGCCGCGTAATCCCGCCACGCTTGCGCAGTTGGTAAAGTTTTTCATGGTGCCCTTAGGTGGCGTATCGCATGCCTCAGTTGACTCCCTTCAGCCACTTCCGGT
The DNA here is from genome assembly GCA_963920795.1 of Eutolmus rufibarbis. Taxonomy (NCBI): domain Eukaryota; kingdom Metazoa; phylum Arthropoda; class Insecta; order Diptera; family Asilidae; genus Eutolmus; species Eutolmus rufibarbis. The sequence goes on along the minus strand of OY987206.1, from coordinate 37,667,011 downwards.
GGGTATTTACCTTCGTGTGCCCTTTTTATTACTTTTATTTGTCTACCTCCCGACATATTCCGGATCTGGAAAAAATATCACCTGACCACAGCCACCGGTAGTAAATGACCCTCCGATTTATCTGCCCATAATGCAGGTGGCAATCATTACAATTGCAAATTAATGTCACATTTTGTAGAAATTTAGAAATGAATGGCGAAAATTACGTGAGCTGAGCGGATTAATCGTGGGTATTCGAAAATATAACGCAGTATTTGCGACCAACTGTTGGTATATCATTTAGGGTCTCTAGAGAGCGGAAAACTCGACGGTCGCAACGGAAATGTTTCCGTTTCCTTCCTTTTATTTTATTTTATTTTCTATTATAATTGCGTGTGCAAATTATGGCGACAGTTTCTTTTTTATTGCCATATTTAAGCCAATTAGCAGCCGTTTTTCTTTTTTGCAGAGATTTCTGCAAGAACTACACGGACTTTATCTATAATTGGGGATATCCGTCGCGATGAAACAATTGATATTATACTTTTATTTCAAAAAAAGTAAGAAGCAAGTTATAATAACAAGGTCTCAGTATCTAAAATTAAGCTATTTTCTTTTCAGAAAAATGTCTATATAAAGAGATTTTCAAATAAATGAAGTTGACTCTCAATTACCTGACGATGCCCTAAAAGGGCGAAACACATCGCAACTAAAATTTAGACAAGAGTTTTTTTTTTTTTTTATTCTTCAAAAAATTAGGTATATTTTACATTATCTTACATAGGAAAGCTTCATAAAGTAAACAATTTCATGGGAATTACCTGCCAGAGGAATTACATTTTGATGATTTATTGATAAAAGCATTAAGAAATTTATGTAAATTTAATAAACACAAAGATAGGGTTCTATCTAATACCTATAGGGGCCAAATTGTAAAGAACAAAACTAGTCAACAAATATTAGAGCCTTACATGATATTCATTAGTATATAAGTATTTTGGCTAAAACGATACAAAAATTTCAATAATACTAGAAAACGAATCCCTTTACTAGGTAGTGAGTAAGAAAATAACATTTGCATTTTCAACATATAACGGCTGCAGCATCTTCGGTTCAATGACACTAGAATCAAGCGGTGCTCTTAGAGTTATCTTGCAATCTTCGGACAAGATGCCTCCCCCCAGCCACCCGTCCTCTAACAAAGGAAGCAAATGACTTAAGATTTAGACGGCAGTCCATAAAAAATTCAAATAGAAGCAGATCTTAGCTGCAGAGACCCTACCGAACCAAAGGCGGCGCATCTTTAGGCCTAGTCCTCGACGTCGTCAGCGGGCCGGGCTGACTGTCAACTCACTTAGCTATTCATTGAAAGATGTCAGCTTGTCGATGCGGAGCCCCGAGGGGCGGAGGCAGAGATTTCATCTTTCTCTTTATGCCCTAGAAAATGTTTTCTATCACGAGACCGAGCGCATTAAGGAAAAAGCAAAACAGAAAAGAAGACCTCGTCCGAAGAAAACGGCTTTTGTGTGCCTGGCAAAAATTCATTTCCTCGTGAGTTTCGCGACTCTCCCCGACTGTTTAGATGCGGCAGGCAGTGTGGGTGGGTGCTTTTTAGTTTTTACTATCACCGGAGCAAGTGACTTGGAAGACCAGTCGACAGTGTCCAATTCGAATTAATTTTCGCGTGCTATGTAGGGATGCTTGGCGGGATTATTATCATACCGTCTCGGCGTCATCACCATAAACATCTTGGTATGAAAAAATGAAAAATTGCTTCTGACACCAGTGGTACCCCCGTGCCTCGTGGGAGTGCCGCACTCCTGCAGAGCACTCTTGGTTTACATGGAACTGCTCGGCGGAGATAGAAAAGAAAATTCTAGCGAAGCTCTGCAGAATATTTTTTTTTACTCCTCATTCAGCAGATCGCAAGTGTGCCTCCTGCACGAGATGCAAGTAAATGCAGTTGGATGCTCAGCCGGGTTTGGATGGGTGAAATGCATCTGCCAACGGCAAAATTGCTGCGAAATCTGAAGGAGGTAAAAAAACGACAGTAAATCGCAATTCAGAGGGAAACTGTAACGAGATATAGGCCTCGTACGAGACTTGCGAAAGTCACAAAACATGAAATAATTTGACGCCTCTGAATAATTGATGCCAAGAGGAGTAACAGCGTGTGTCGCTTCCCGGGGGAAGGTGTGTGACATGCGGCGTTCTCGACGAGGATTTTAGAGCAAAAAGGCCACCACCGCGGAGCAGTCAGTGGTGACAAACAATGAGGAATGCTGGAAAGATTGCTCAAACAAAGTCTCATATTGCTGTGATAAATAATGCGTGTGAGTCGGTACTGCAGGAGCAACACCGGGGAATACGCGGATATACCAGCAAAATGGATCTAAGCGCCTGTTAGAAGCTGTACCTACTACAAAAAGATGAGCGCAAAAGGCGTCGAGACGCCGGCACTATAATCCATTTGGATTCTATTTTCGGGATTAGATCACGGCAATTGCCGCAAAATAGCCCGACTTCGGTGTTTCATACTTTTTTGAGGGAATCTTATTTTTCTGTCTATTTGGACAATTCCTAAAATACCTCAAAAAGAGCCCGACAAAGACATAAACATCATAAACAACTGCGATACAATCTCCTTAAGGATTAGTGGCGCAATCTATCGGCCAGATACAGCGAAAAACCTTTACGACGTTGCTGACATCGCAAATATCGAGAACAATGATTGTAAATAAAGTTATTCAACATATGCTCTTCCAGAAGGGAGCCTTGGTAGCTCAGTTGGTAGCGCGACGCGTTCGCGAGTTCCGAGAGTTTACATTATACAAAATATAAAAATTCCAAAACTCAGCTCGTATGTATTTAATTTAAAATAAATGTGTGCTTGTCTCTTCGAAGGTTTGCTTAGAAGCATATATGTTTTATATTATATATAAAAATATACATTAATTCAAACCGAAAAACTCATTTCAAATTATTTAAATTAATGCATTCATTGTAAAATACAAATTTTCACGCAGACAAGCACGCTTTAAGACTTGAAGACAGCATACATTCTCAGAGTTCTTAATTTAAAATATGGCTTTTAAATGCCCTATATATCGAAATATACATATATCTCCCTTTCTATCAAAATATCTAGATTTAATTAGTCTTAAAGACCGTTCTCGAAATTACCCTGATTTTAATGTTCTTAAAAAGTACCCCTGACATTTAGGAGCGATAAATTACGCATGAAAAAATTGCGTGAGCTCGCTTACTTTCCTCCGGACATAAGCCAGACCAAAAAAACATTTTTATTTTAAACAACGCTAAAGGCAACTAGAAAACGAAACTAATTCGTCACCCGCTCTGTGTGAGTCATTTAAATGTGCTGTGGGGTTTTCGTCTCTGTTTTTGTCTATTTAGCACGTCTGGTCTCATGTCTAAAAGAGGCACTTTACAGCCGAATTGGCCGTGACCAAATACACGAATGGATCATCGCTTTGCATTTGCGAAATTAATTGATTAATTTTTGTATCTCCTTAAAAAGTGGAAGAATTGAAAAATCAAGCCTTTGTCTCACTTCAGTAGGTGTATTTTAAGTAGCTACACCAAAAATCGAAAAGTTTTATAATTTTTTATAATGCCTTGAAGAAAGAAAAATGCGGACAATTCAAAAAAAAATATATTTTTTATGTCCAAAATCACCTCGTTCTAAACTCGCAAAAATACTCACCCCCGGGCAAGCAGCAAGTCGTTGAACGATGACGGTTTTATAGATTTTATTTAAATGATTTTAAAAAGAACCCAGAAATCACCTTGCCTCGTGATGGTGGGCGGCCAAGAATGAATTCTTTTCGAAGGCGGCTGATATTTTTTTCTGCACTCTGCAAAAAATGTTTATCGACAGATGCTAGAAAATGACGACTTCCCTTTTTTTTTCAAAATTTTAAATAATCTCACCATCTACCGCGAGCACGAAAAATTTAAATCCGGAGCAATTGGCAATTGCTTGGAAAAATAATCCAACCAACAAACTCATGGTGGTTCAGGTGCTCTGTGAATGAACGATCCGCATTTTGAATATTTGCGAAATCTATTTTGCTTCGATGATTCAAGGGTGGAGCAGCTGAATGGAAATTTTTATTTTTGATAAATGTGCCTACGCTCAAGGTGAAAATATTCTGATGAATGGTGAATTTATAGCAAAAATATTTTGATGTTTGATGTTGTTTCTCCTGTGAAAACAGGTGAAAAGATGCGAACGGAACGTGTGACATTTTAAATCTCAAAGCCAAGTTCAGATAACAGAGTTTACCGGATTTAGAAATTCGGGAAAAAACAATATAATTTCATTCATTCTCATTGTTATTATATGTAGCTACGGTCGAATGTTTCATGCACCGATTATTTGAAACAGAAAACATATTTAAGGTAGGTACACAGAAAAAATAACATTTGTAAAATCATAGAATTATCTGTTTTTGCCTTTTAGAAAACATATCATCTTTATAAATATTCATCATAATTTGATTCTTTGTTAGATACATTGGAATAATAAGTTTATGATATGCACACAATATTTTCTGTCTTTTAAATTTTAAAAATTATTTCGAAAATTTATAATAACTTATTTTAGTCAAAGTTAAAACGACTCAGTAGCTCAGTTAGCAACGCGGCGCCAGTTCGGCGATAAGGATTGTGGTTTCGATTCCCTGAATGTAATTAAGAAAAATAATGAAAACATTATTCATTTTTCCAAAAGATCGATTTCGAAATATCATAGAATTTTTTATCACAAAAATAATAAATTTAAAAGTTTCTATGACTCAAAATCATCAGATATTTTTTTTGTAATCTTTTTTTTTTCTTGTTTAATAGAGGCTACTAAGCTATAAGCATAGATACACTTTAGACCTAATTATTTATTCTATGCTTTTGAGTAAAATTTTCAGCCTCAAAAAACAACAACAGAATCCCTGCCACATTTTTGTTAGCTCGCATAGAACTCCTTCATACTTCGAACTAAGCCAATTAAAATTAATCTGTTTTCTTTCCATTATGAAAGTATTCCAAATGCAACTTCTTAAATTTCATTTAGTAGATAAGGATACAAAATTGATGCAGCACCTAAGTTCTCTAACGAGACAACCACTTACAACAGAAACTCTAAGCACGTTAATTACTCCCAGATTTCACGATATAATTTTAGTGTCCGCAACAACCAATTGAAATAAGTTATGACTTCTAGCGATAAATTCATTGAACCCTACTTCCAGCATTAACCCTTCCCGAAGAAAAACTTTTCGCCCGCCCAATCGGCGCCTAATTTCATCGAAACAAAGAACTTCCTATATATTAGTCATAAATCTCAAAGTTAGTATTGCTCATAAATTTCAGAATAAAAAAAGGCAATTTCGAAGAAGGAAAATCTCGATGCACTTCATTAAACTGCAACAGTTGAATGCGGATCGGCTGAACCATAAAGATATTGTACTTCGAAGGCGGAGGAAATCTTGCAGAGTGCATCCGCCAGTTGCAGCATAAAATAGCAAGAAAATCCAACAGCACTCAGAACAAGTGAGGAAAGGGGGCTAGAAACAAGATTCAAAATACTCATATGAGAGGCTGAAAAGAATTCGCGAAATTCCCAAGAATTCACTGAAGAAGTCTCCCACCGGAGATAATTCAATAAAAACCTATAAAGTCCCCTCAATGGGCATCTATCAGTCCTCTAGCGAAGTGGCATCGCTTATTGCTAGTAATTGAGTCAATTTTCGTTAATGCTGATGGCTCCGCATGATTTCCCTTTCCTTGGGGCGACGGCGGCGGCGACCCGCTGGGCCCCAGAGCGGTCCACGCACGTCGCCGACCGCCGCGGACTCTGCGAGACAGACGCACAGAAAATTCCTGAGCGAACAAACGCACTTGAGTGATCATTTTAAATTCAATTGCACACGGATCATTGGAAAAACAACATAAAAAAATATTGAAAATATAAGAAGCAGCTTGAGGGGAATTACACTGAACCATCCAAATCCACGCGAGAGCCGTTCAAGAGCTGTCTGGAGGTAAAACAGGGGCGATCTGCTGCTGCGTGATGCACCCACATGCACTTCACTTCTCGATCGACTGAATTTCGTCTCGACAGTGCGCCCATCCACGACGTCCGTCTTTTGATCGACACTTGAAGACCGTCTCGCATTCGATTTCGAACACGTAAAACGGTCGCGAGAATTAGCGCACAGAGGGCACCTATATCATCCACCCACTATCGGTCGGATAAAAAAAATTCAAAACAAACAGACAGTCGCGATCAGAAGATTTTTAATTTTTGTTTTCATTGTCGACTTTGACTAGCCCGCAGTCGACGACGTCTTCGACTTCGACAAAGAGCGCGCAAATTCAAACGCCGCCGCAGTCGCTGTTCAACTGAAGTCGTCGCCGGTGCCAAGAAAACACAAACCCTCGCGTCGCATGCCGGGGGGCTTGGGCAGGTGAGCAAAGCTTTCAAGCCGACGAACGCACCCCATCGCATTTGGGTGAGAGCTTTTATGCACGACGCAACGCAACCGGCCGCTGTCGGCGGCATCGCGTGCAACAAGCCGTTGGAAAGTTTATCGCATTTTGTTTTCATCCGTTGATGCGGCGATATGCGTTTTGTTTTGATTCACTTTCGCCGGCTTATTACAGTCTTGGGGTTAATTTATGAGACAGGCAATTTATTTTTTTTGATTTTGGAGAAAAATAACTGATATCCTTGGCCTTGCCCGTAGAGGTGTAATTAATACCTAATAGCAGCAAAACAATTTTGGAATGGCACAAATTCGTATTTTAAATACTTAGAAAACCTTTAACGTCATTAAATGCTGGCAATTAGTTGCTGTATTTAATTAAATTATTAACAGATGACAGTTAATATAAACACATCTAGTAAAATATTAGGATGAAGATTGTTAATAGCAATGCATGCTCCAAATTAAAATAATTTTACACTTTTTATGACAAATAAAAGAAATTTAGAATTCGCAGATATTTTTAAGTTTTGAAAATTGAAACCCAAACATGCAACTGGCAATTCCAGAATTCTCTATTTATTATTTTTGTTAAATTTTAATAAAAGGCCTTCATTTTCGATCCACTATTAATTATCAAAATTGGACACTATTGGTCCAAAAACCACCATCTACCTAATTTTGATCTATAAATTCATGGCCAGTGAAACATTTTGTAAGCAATGTTTTTTTATTATTATTATTTTCGTTTTCAATCCGCAACGGCAGTGAAAATAGTTTTTTCGTTTCAATATCAGCTTGTTTTATAAATAAAAAAAATGTATCGTCAATTTAACATTCTTACAAAATTTACTTAGTCTAGTCAGACAGATTACATTGGCACATAATTCTGACCAATTAAAAATATCTGACAATTTCGTACATTTTGTATTTGGATTTTTAAACATTTATAAAAGAAAGAAAAAACTCACCTAAATCACTGGACAGCGTGGTGTTCAAAGCGATGTCCATTTGGTATCCATCTGAGTCTTCAGGCTCTTCCTTTACTGTAGGTGGCCCATCCCAAAGTGGTCGAATGGGTTTTCTAACACGATCAAGCCGAACTCGAGGAAGTTCCGTGAAAAGGATGTCCGTAAGCTGTAAAAACAAATACAAAAGATTCTTAATTATAAAACAAGAACAATTTAAAATAGTTTATCATCTTTATATTAAATAAAACTAGAAAATTCAAATATAATACCAAATATCGAATTATGTAGTTATAACCAAAATCGTTTCTAAATTCTTTAGTAAAATCAAAGAAAAAAATCTCTCCATTGGAATCTATTTTTGAATTTCCTTATTCTTTAATCTTTTAAATATCTAAATGTAATTGATAAACGATCGCTACGCACTACGACCATACTTACCTCCTTGTTGGGAGTAGCAGGAAAAATCTGCATAATTGAATGTCCATTTTTGAACGATTAGTAGCAAAACAAAAGAAAAGTTAGTGAACGGATCAAAGAAGAACGAAATACAAGTACATAATTAAGTACCTCTCTAAAGACATGGTTTTTTAAACTTACAGAAATCTCTTCGCTACAGTACGCAGTGAAAGACTGCTCATCCTGCTGGAGGACACAGTAGAGGGGCCCCCAGGGGAGATTTTTCATTTGATGCTGTGGTCCTTCCACTTCTGTAACAAAAAGAAAATTTGTTTATATAAAGACATAAAGTAAGTAAGAATAACCTTAAAAAGATTCTCTGACTTTTGTATTTCGTGCAGATTTTCGCAAGTTTAAAGTTTGACAACAAAAATGACAAATGTTTTTATTTTCGCGCTTCTGGATTTCAAATTCAAATATAGTCAGTAATTAATTTCGTTCTTGTGCTCTATTTTGAATAAAATAAAATAAATAAATAAAATTAATTTCGGCCTTCTATGTATAGCATATCCGCAAAAATCAAAACAAATTTTTGTACTGGGGTGTTTTCTCGAAATTGTATTCTTTTTTAAATTCTTTTATTTAACTTACACTACGTGTCGTCAAATCTTGCAATGCAAAATTTTTATACTTAGACTTTATCAATCTTAATGAAAATTGGAACACATGTTCAGCTCCGGTGACAATACAAGTTAGTGGTGTCGCCCGAGCGAATCCACCCCCGCATAAAGAATTTTTTTAAAAATTTTTTTTTTATATTTTATCTTGTTTAATAGTGAAAACCGGCGTAGACAATTTATTCAAAAACTATTCAACCGATGATATTGCATTTTTGTGTAATTTATAACCTACAATTATTTAAAAAATTAGAGCTCAAAAACAAATTTCAAGTGTTAATAAAGTTGTACTGTCGATTTCCACTTAAAGCCTGGTATTGTGTTAATTTAGCGACTAAAATTTAATTTAGCTACGGAATTTAGTGTAAAGACGCGTTTTTCTCAAAACTACATTTTCATAGATGGTGGCCACTATATTTTAAAAATCACTCCGCAGATCTAAAAAATTAAATTTGTACAGTATATTCTAGGCATACAACAGTAGTGCCTGATCAAAGGATTTTATTTCATCAATACGTTTTTTCATAAACAATAACAAGCACTTTTTAACCTTAAAATTCATAAGTACACTTTCAGAGGCCACTATTTGTTAAATATTAAAAGAAAAGCTTTGAAGAACTATATAAAGTATTAAACTAACAATTTTTTTGTTGCAAAAACTACAGATGGTCACCGCAAAACCATATTTGTAAAAGTGTGTTGAACAGCCCAGCAGATAACTTGACCCAGAATTAATATTTTATTTTAAAATTATCATAAAGCTTACTTTAAATATAGTGTAAATAATTGGTACGTGGTATATTTAAAATAAAAAACGATTAGAAAGAAAGACCTATGTATTTCTCATAAACGGGCCCTTTTCAGTTAAAAAAAAGCTTCAATTCATTATTTAAAATGTATAACAATAACAAGAAAAACGTAAAGCTTCCCTATGTACAGCTAGAGCCATAAAAATTGCATGTATAACAGTTATATGGCTCCCAAACGTCGGTATACAAAGCTCAAAGTTCCGAACGCAACCAAAAAGCTCTCACAGGCGAACTGTGGGGATTCAGCTAGATGGCGCGCTCTGCATTTTTCGCAGCTTTGATGCAACAGCCCGCCCCAGTTACACGTGGGAAACATTTGAAAAATTCGCTGTGGTACTTCAGAAAAAAAAAAAACTGGTTTCGTGCGAAAACCGCGGTGATATGATATAATTGGCACCGCAAACAAATACCACACTAAATACATAGAGGCGATCAAACAAGACAGGGAAGCATCAGAAGCTGGGCGATGGATCACAATCGATTTTGTGGGAAGCGTCTGTCTGGTGAATTAATTTTTTTTTTCCCGCCAAAAACCGCAATTCGTTTTGAGACGTTAATAAGCGCGGTGGTTTTAAAGAAAAGGAACGAAGACGCGATCAGCGAAGCGGGGGGAGACGGAAGGTCGGGGAAGAAGCGGTTAGAACAGCTAGATGCGCTAATAAAACACACAAAACAGCAATCAGCGCGAGGATTCTTGAAGAAGCACAATTTAATTACCGGCCGACGTGCGTGCTTCGCCTGCGGTGGGATAGAACAACGCAACGACAGCCGCGGTTAGTGGATGATGGAGGCACGGAAATCGATGCAAATTAACCAGCACTCTCCGCGCACCAGCGATTTTCCCTTTACTTTCAAATGAGAAATTTAATTTTTCCAACTTTTTGCCCAGCGGCAGGAAGCAAATAAAATAATTCTCGGAAATTCTGGACCCCACACCATCCACGGACGAGACTCCGATGGACGTAATCGGCTTTTCCGCTGCGCGTGAATAACATCCGCCAATTTGAGCTATCGATCGAATCGCCCTGTCGTCGCGCCCGTCCTCCTTTTCATATTCTCGAAATGGTCAGCGGAAATGGTAGCCTTTCGCGAGCAGTCCCGTAATGAGGCATTAACCGTAAGCTACAGGTAAATCGCAGCAGTGGTACCTGTACTGACCGCTTTTGGCGCGCGCACCATTGCGGTTCTATTCCGCGGGTTCTCAGCGGACAACGTTCGATTTGGCTGACCTCACTGCGGTCGGCGACGATCGAATTCGATCGGAAAATGTCAGCCAGTCAGTCACCCAAACATTCGGTCAGTTGCGCAACTCGGTTGCGCTAAAATTCAAATGCGATCGGTTGCGGGGACACGGTGGCATTCAAATTCAAATCGGAGGAGCGTGAATGGCGGTCGACGGGGCAGCGGGACGAAACTCAGCAGGTCGTTAATTTGAGCTGCGTGTGGGCCAACGTTTTCCGCTCGACGGAATCCGCCAGATACCCGCAATTAATTAGAAAAACATTTTCGCGGCCTTAATTAAATCTGCTGTAGGTCATGGACTTGTTGAGCTCCAAGCTGATTGATTTATAGAGGGACACCACTTGCGTTGGGGCTTTTTGTGGTGCTCGCAATTTTGGTTGAGAAGCATCTTAAAGAACCTTTTCGGGAAGACACTTCCCAGCCATCCTCAAGACTCTCGAGGGGCGCAGATTTATTTTGAAACCCAAATTATCTTGAGTGTGTGCTTCAAAACCACTTGGAGCGGAAATACTTTTCAAATTAATTAGCAGTGCGTGAGTGTGAATATGCCAAATTTTCCCTTAGACTTCACGGAATTTCCAGAAAAAAAATCCCCCGCGGGGTGGAACGCAAGACTTTGAAGCTGTTGACATAGAACACGTGTTCGGCTTACATCAGGACATTTTTCGTTGGAACTCACGTTACAGCATTTATTTCAGGGAAAAAAATTTATCCCTCTGACGTAATGGGAGTGGATGTGGAATTTTCAATTAATCGACAGATTTTGAGGACATTTAAGGGGAACGGCTGTAATATGAAGAGACAAGAATGTTAGGAATGGCCGACATGTCTTAAGATAAATCATCCCGCCGATTTTTAAACGCAATTGGCGCTGTTCTCGGTGTAACATACCCGACCTGGGTAAAAACCATAATATTTCAGATAATGGACTTCCCAAGATTTATTATTCAAATCGAACGACAAGAAATCGAATGAGAGCATAAAACGTTCTAAGAAATCATAAGGACCTAAAATGTCAAAGACTTCCTAAAAATTCAATACATATAACCAAGGCTTGAAAGTTTTAAAATTCCAAAAAGGGTTTTATGATCAAAAAGACCTATGTTAATGATATCTAAGATGTAAATATGTATAATTCTAAAAAGAATCTATATAAATGAATATGAATATGGAGGCCAATTTTGCAATTTTCCAATTTTTGCCTGTCTTTCTATGCACGCATTACGCTGCAACTACTGAACGGATTTAAATGAAACTTGGTATGTAGGTTCTTAGTTTGTGTCAGGGGTCAACATACCTATATCATATTTTTTATTCCGGTAAAAAAATAAGTTATTACGGGGTAGTAAAAAAATTATATGTATCTCAGGAATGGCTCAACGGAATGAAACAAAACGTTCATATTTTTGTTACACTCAAATAGATGTCTTAGGTAATCATATTTCTGCTACTCACCAATAGATGTCGCCACAAGTATTTCAAAACGCGCTCACGTTTTGTTTTAACTAATCTATATAACAGAGATAGTTGTAAAACCGCACATACAACCTTCTAAATCTGAATTGTTGTTGCTGTAATCTAAGTCTAAAATATTCATAAAAAAATCCTAACAGTCTCAAAGAAGCCCAACAGATTCAAAAAAAACAGCCCTGAGTAATTCAAAAAGGCCTTAAACGTTTTAAATATGCAAGGAAGCCAATGATCTTAGAGAAAATCCTAAGACCTCAAATATAAAAGAACTCGAGAGTCTCATAGCGGCCTAAAAGTCTTTAAAGATCCTGAAGGATCGATACGAATTCAAAGGACAGGGAAAATTAGGGTGTAGACCTCAACGACAATCTCTTATTACCTAATACTTTCACACATTTTTAACTTTTTTGCTAGAAAAGTAAAATTATTCATCTGTTACATGCTCGCATATCTAGTTTATAATGAGAAACCGGCTAGCTAACGCGTTAACAACAAATTTAGCACCTATTCCTGTTTAATATTTCAAAAGCTCTCAATTAAATGCGGCTCTTGAAGCTATTAATTTCGGGCCTTTCATCGCAAAAGAAAAAAATATCTCATTTTTCCTCGAAGTGAAGTAACCGTAAAACGTGCTTTGGTTTACTTTACTTTTTAACACTAACCACTTGTTCTACAAGTTTTTATTTTTTTTTTACCCCCGTCCACTTCTTTTATTGACGGTAAACAACCGTGTCCAGCGTATTCAGGTCTTTTTAGCACAATTCTTTTTTATTTATTTATTTTTTTGTATATTTCTTATTTCTGCTGCCCTAGGCACAGATCACAGCTCAAAGGAAACACTGAAAAAAGTGTATAGGGAAAAAACATCGCCCAACAGCGGCTTATTTGTGTACAGCACTTCCGTGAAAATTGTGTCATCATCGCATCACGACATCACCGATGGATCTGACCTCTGGCGGCCGCGCACGGCTTGGCGTCTACAATTTCCCGGGTTTTTTTCGCCTTATCGCCAGCCAGTGTGGCACTCAGGTGTGAACTTGGAGATCTGCGAAGAAGGGCGCCGTTGTGGCACTACCACTGGAAAGTTTTTCAGCCATTGGGTCGTTGGGCTTACGTAAGATCGAGAAAGAAGCCCAAGAAGTTTTTTTTAACATACATATGTAGGTACATAAAAGAATGTGCGGCGAGCTATGTTTTTGCATAGAGCAAACTTGTTCCATTCATTTGGCAGCCCATTAAAAAAAAAACCTCTTTAATTTTTTTACACCTTTCGAAAACTTCGCAAGGTGTTTGCTTTTGTGATTGATGGTGTCGGCTGTTGGAGCCTCAGTGCCACCAGGCAACCAGCAGAGGTCGCTATAATCGGTTTCAGTTTGATGTCAATTTGTTAATTAATTGAGTGGATCACGTTGCCTTACAGCGGCTAATTGCTTAATAACGGGAGCGCATTATCCACCACATTCCAAGCATCTTGTTACGTCTCGTTCAGATGCTCATTGCATGGACAGGTGATAGGCAGCAGGAGTATTTCTAAAAGCAAAATCGAAGCTTACATTCAAGCGGTCGAGGTGAAATCAAATGTGGATTTAATTTTTATGCGGAATAAAACAGGTGTTAAAAAAAAAAGGCCAAACGAAAAGCGGTAGGAAGCGTGTTAAAGCTTGAAATGGTAATTTAATCGCAGACTCCAAGTCGTTTTCTTTGAAGATAAAAACATTTGTCGTAATATTTATCCATGCGGCATGCAGTTGAGTAAAAGCCTTATTTTGATTCGTAGTAAAATTAAGAGGGAAAAGTATTCAATTGAATACTATGATGACACCGGAATTAATCTACCTATCACTTCTTTACGTAATTTAGGAAACTGCTCTGATATAACGCATCAATTAATATTGATGTTAACGCTTAAAGTTTACGTTTATCGTCATCGTTTGGTATCAAAATAAAGTCTAATAACAATGTTTTTACTTTTTACATCGCAGGGAAACGGTGTATTTATGCATATGAATACACTAGGCCAATAATATTATAATTGGTATTTTATAAATACATTCACACTTTTAAATTTGTGTCATTCAGTCAATTTAATCTAAGTAATATAAAAATATAATGAAAAGAGTAATTGTAGAAACCTTTAAGGAAAGGTAACCTTGAAAACGTACAAAAAAAAGTCTATTTTTGCGATAGTTTTTTCGGAGCAGGAATGTAAATTAATTTTATTACTTATTTTTGTACCGTATAAAGGTGTTCTTAGAATATATTTTTCAAAATTTTTTGTAACAATGTTATTGAAAACGTCAAAAGTTATGTGCTCCGAAATAAGGGTATACGTCCAAAAACGTAGCCTTGTTGAATTTGAAAAACTAAATGATTTTTTTACTAAAATATTCTATTTTTATAAAATTATCCCAAAATAATGAGAATTTTCGAAAAAAAATTAGAAAATCAAAATCCAACCAGGGGATCCTTAAGTTATGCAATTTTGAATATTTATCGTGAAATTACAAGCAAATCGGATACAAAATGCGGTCAAAAACATAGTTTCGGTATAAACGCGTTTAAAATTGAAGTTCTCTGAAGAAGTTATCCCTAGAAAATGCTTTTTATTCAGTTAATATTGTAAATTCATTCTTTTAACCTTCAGAACCTCATTGTAGATAGAGGATTCAAATAATATGATATATTTAACACTATTCGTACCTGGTCCAGTGTGCTATACATATACAGCTTAAAAAAATTAATTCAATACGAAATTCCAAATCCAGATCAGATCTTCAAAAAAACAAACCTATCATCGTAAATAGAAAGATGAAAAATCTATTCCCTTTATCTTTCTAACGACGTTTCTAGAAATGATAAAGTGAAGAGTTTACGACTTGTGTGACAAATGGCACTGTCTTGTTGAAATCAGAACTGATTCATATCCGTTTCAGTACTACATATTACATGCAGTAAAAAACAACCCCAAATTCGCTAATTTTTGTTTTCATAGTTAACAAAATGAAAATGCTCTTCGTCACTGAAGCTATTGTAATATCTAATGAATAATCCTCAGTAATTTCATGAGAATTAATTAAATGAGAAATGAGTGAAAGAGGAGGACAGTTTAATATTAAATTGCCGTATATTTACGTCGCCGCCTTTCTTAAATCCTGTCATCGTTGATATTACGTTCATTTACGCAATTAAAAACCGGTAAAAGGTGGAGAAAGGAATGACTCTCTAAAAAATAACTTACGATATCATCGCAGTGAAAAGTTTTACTTTCCGCTCAAAGAAAACGAGTTGCACCCGCTAGTGCCCACTTATCCATCTCCCAAATTGCCCTGAAATTATCGAGAGTAGTCACGTCTGTCCATTTCTCTGGAAGATTGAAGTGACCCGTACTGCCAATAATCGGCAACATCACGTCACATCGCCAGCGAAACGGTGGCGTATATCACCTCAACTCTGGAGAAACTCGCGGCCATTACCCGGTCGCTGGCAAGCATTCGAAATAATAAAAAAATTACACACAATCTTCGCGATCGTGGGAAACCTCAATAGGCCCAGTTAAGCCTCTCTAGGCGTATGCAAATTAATAGAAGCATGAAATCCCGGTCAATTTCGCCGCTGAGAACGGCAACAATTCTTTTAGGTTATGTAAACAGAAGAAACCGCATCATAACGTCTTTTTTTCGTTTTTCATTTTGTTTTTCTGTTTACCTAACCGACTCGGAAATTGGTGTTTACCTTGGCGGGTGGCGAAAGCAATAAAGAAACTTTTGGGAATTTCGAGAAATTTTAAATGCCGCTGTTTGTCCAACTGGCTCGATGGACGCTTTGCCGGCGATTTCGATTTCGACACTCGAACACTTTGAAGCTCTGCTAAAAGAATAAGACACTTGGGCGGGGGTGGGCTGTTTGTTGTTTGGAAGAAAAATGTTGCGATTTTTTTCTCCTGATTCTTTTTTTCACTTCACAGGCGGTAAAATACCAGCAATAGCGTGTGAGATTTTCTTAGAGCAATTTCGTCAGTCCTTTGTATGAGTAGGATAGTCGTTATTTATATTGTTTGTTGCTACGGGGATTTTTGGCAAATTCAAATTGTAATCGCGGCATGCAACGTCCATTTGTCAACGCTTTGCAATTTTACATTGTTTTGTGTTGATAAGCGGGTTACAGGCAATTTTTATACCCTGTGAATTGTTAAGACTGTGTTTAGAATTGCAGCAGTTAAGGTATTTTGAGTTAATTGATACCTACGTTTAAATAATTAGGTAATTGTGAGGTTACTTTATTCAAAGAATTTGAAACAATAGCTGCCGTATGCAATATAATTTTGGTAATCTATGAAATTTCAGACATTTACAAATTTAAAAATTTCATTGTAAAGACCCGTCCGAATTGTAACTTAAATTTAGGTTTTAGCAGATATTGGCTAAATTATTGCAAAATATCAACAATGCAGTTTGAGTTTATAATTTAGACAGCTTAATAAATTTCACATTTAGCTAAATTATAGTGATTTTCAAACCAGATTAGATTCTAGATTAACTAATTCTCTTTTTACAGGAATTTTTTTGACACGAATTTGATTTAACACGAGTTAAAAAGAAAAAAAATTCTCTTTTTACACGAATTATTTTGTTTTAACACGATTTTCAATATTCTAGGAATTTTTCTGATGAATTTTTCAAATCAAACACAATCTTTAATGACAGATTTCCTTCTAAAAACTACTGAATTATCAACACACGAGACTAGAGATGATAATACAGAAATAATTACACAAGATAATGAAAAAAATAATTCTAGTGATAGAAATGATATTGTAGTCTTACGCAAACGTATGCGTTTATTGTCAGAAAGTGACAATGCGTAAAATTTTGTTACATTTATATTATTTTTACTTTTTTCGTATTAATGAATTTCAGATATTATTTTCTTTTTTCCAAAGTATAATTTATTTTTTATAATATATTTAATGAATTAAAATGTGTAAGCACGAAATAAATTCTTAAGTGAACTCTAACGAGAATTTTTTAATAATGTGTATTGTACTTTTCAGTTGCTTTTTTAAGTTTGGAACCAATGTACTATTTTTCCATTTAGCCAATATATTTTTTTAAACGAACTTTTTTTACACGAATTTCTTGGGAACGTATCTATCGTGTAAAAAGAGAATTAGGTGTACTATAATTTGGGCTCAATATTCAAGTCAATGTCGCTTCTTACACTATTAATTGAATGTTTTTTCTCTTTGTCGGCAGAAATAACAAATTGTCGATTTAAAAGCTATTTATGATACATACAATACATAGGTATACTTGTAAATGTAATGAACGTTAATTTCCTCCCCCAAGAGATTATATAATGAAATTTCTGGGTTAAAAAAAATATAAAGAAAATTCGTAGTCGTATTAGTCCCACCAT
This sequence comes from Eutolmus rufibarbis, assembly GCA_963920795.1. NCBI lineage: Eukaryota > Metazoa > Arthropoda > Insecta > Diptera > Asilidae > Eutolmus > Eutolmus rufibarbis. The sequence goes on along the minus strand of OY987206.1, from coordinate 37,649,549 downwards.
TAATTTAATCCATTTTTGCAATAAGCGATTTCCAATAGTGCTAGTGTTAGAAAAGCCGCATTATCATTTTATGAATGAACCAGCGTTTTTGCAAAGTCGTTTAGATGTTAATCAGTGTTCGCCGCACCTAAAATTATCATTGCCACATGTCCAATTCTTAATTTGTAATATTTTCGCAATGAAACGCTTAAAACATACGACTAAAAATCCGAATAAAGGTCACGTCGCATGGAAGGCATTTTTAAAGGTGATCAGCGCACCGTGTAAAATTCCCACGATTTTAAATTGTCGGTCCCATAAAAGTGTTTTGCGGGCTAAATTCAAATTTGGTGGCGCGAAACCGCACCACGTACATTTTAAGGCAGGTTTGCTACGATAAATCGACTATCACCTTTCTCTGTTGTGAGCAGGTTTAGATCATATAACTTACCTGCCCATCGCCCGCAACTGTCGCGCAGCCCAAGAGATCTCTGCGTGACATGGTCAGCAATTATAATTCTATTTTTGTTCGACACGATGGCCAGCCGCTGATACCATTTATCTTCCACTCGAATACATCCTGCTTGTCGACCTAGTCCAACCTCGTTTCGTCGCTTTTTTCGATATTTTCGTAAATTTCATCGAAATTTCTGTTATTATAATTTTTTTCCCGCATTTTCTGCGCGTTGTTCTTGGGTTGTTGTGCATTTTCGCGGGGAAATCACATTAAGACAGCACGCACCTATCCACGCTAATCGCTTGGGGCCCCAAAGGCATGTGTGCCCCGCTGCCGTTGGGCGGCAAATCTTTATGTCACGATATTATCAACAAAACGGCAGCCACCTTTTGGGTGTGACTACTTGGGCACGCCGCCGCCAACAGACAGCCGGAATTACCCAGGTCCTGGTAGCTAGCCTCACTATCCAGAGGAATTCATCATAATTTCTGGTTCTTCTGGACGCAGGGGGTATAACAAAAAGCATAAAACTTTTATGGCCGTTACGTGACGGCAAAGGGAGCGAGTGTGCGTGGGCTTTGATTGGGTTCAAGGTCAGCAAATATTTCGAGCGTGACAACGACAAATTGCTTTCAACCCTTTCCAGCCGGTTGGACAATTTGATGTAGGTCGGTCGGTCGGTTGGCTGGTCAGCTTTGAAAGCGCTCCTGATGCCCCAAATACCTTTGGACACTGTTGAGCGTGGGCAGTCTGAAAATGAGTGGAAGCTTGGATCATATCTATTTTGGAGGAATTATACCTGCACTCTCCAGTGATTTGGGCTCAAAGGGCTCACCCTATCTCTGGCACATCTGGACCAAAACAGGCTAAGGTCTCTCAGAATCTTATTTGCGTCAGGATCCCTTTAAAGTCTGATACCATCGCTCCAGAGCACAAAGGATGTGTTTCCATTTCCACCTGCTTAGCGAAAACATTTTCGGGCAACTTTCTTCCCTTGGCATTCCTGGCATATACCAGGCACCAAGGCATCAGGCCGCACCTCTACCCTCCCCTCCTCCCCATTCCTGAAGGCTATTAAACTATAATCACAAAAAGTCAGGTAAAATTAAGGTGGAAAAAGAGCGCACACACACTCCCACGGGACCCGAAAAAGGGAAACGAAAACAAAGCGCACGTCTATTCCCCGAACACCTGACAAAAGGAATCATTTCGCCAGGAGCCCAAAGGAAATGAATAATGGACGCGGGGAGAGGGGGGCGAGCCTAGAATTGTGTAGTAACGTGAACGTCAACGTTTTTTATTGTTTAGAATACCTTTTGCCTCCAGGTGAGCAGGTAGATGAGGTGGTATCAGGTACGAGGATGCCAGCCCGACCCACTTAGCATTTTCTGTGCATATTTCGTGATACACGCGGCCGTCGTGCCACCATAACTTTTAGAAGCAGAATATTCTCTTTGATTTCTTTTCTTTTTAGATACTTTGTAGCATTGCATCAGACTCCGCTGGGGATGGAAGGAAGCGCCCCCGCTTTGTTTTTATTATTCTTCTGCCCGAAAAACCTTTTGGCCTGGAGACTTTCTTTAGCGCCTTGACTCTATATCATTTGCAATATGATGATGAAATATATTTTCTTTTATGAATATAACCGCACTTCAAACTTAATGAGTTCATACTTGAAGGACGAATTGTCGTTTATGGAAAATCTCTTCTTTTAATTTTATATATGTAGGTCATCAAATCCATCTAAAAAGTAAGATTTCAAACTTTACAATCTTTTTGTAATAAAATTACCGACCATATGTTTTTAAGCAGATTCTATTCTTGACATCATTTTAAACATTAGACATAGGCAAAACACGTCATTCTTATGTACAAAATCGAGTACCGGGGTAAAACCAGATAATTTTTGTTTCTGTTTGATGCCGTCATCTTACCCAGAGATATTTAAAAAAAAAAGTGTAAAGCGAATGTCGCACGATTTGTTAAGGTTAATGTATAATAGACGACTTGGCTTCTTGGGTGATTTTATATAACTTTTACTGCTGCTAGAAATCCGTGCTTAGTCAGAAAAACATTTATATGATTTGTATAAATTTGTTGTGCTTTTACGATTAGTTTCCTATATTTTATTATTTATCTATTTATTGTTTTAGAAAAATTCAATTTAGAAATTGTGGAAACGAGGAAATTATAATTTAGTGGTAGAATTTAGTAATTCATTAATGTACTATATAAGATATATAAGATAAAGTATTTTTAGTTTAGTTACATACTATTCTACTTTAACTATTGCTTGCCGGCTAGCTTATCACAAGCTGTATAATTAGAACATTTTTAGAATAGCTACATTTTTCGTTCTAGAGTGGGAAAGTGCCAGAGCAGATTGAAAATCATATTGAGTATTTTATTTTGGATAAATTGCGATTTTCAGGGTATACCGGGAACCCTTATAGAATTACTTTGTTGTCTGTCTGTTCGTAAAGACCCTTTTTCTCAGGAACAACTAGAGGTATAGTTGAAATAAATACCAAATACTAAAGTCCTGTAAAAAAGAAATATTCAAGCAAAACAATAAAAAAAGGTAAGGTCCTTTCATTGTGTATTTTCATATCGAACAGACTAACTCAGTCACTGCTACATCGAAACCATATGGGTATTTCCCGTTGACCTAGACCCTTGAAATTTAGCACAAAGGAAGGTCTCATACCACAAGCAAAGGAAAAATTCAAAATGATGGACTTATTATGTGTCAATAAAACTTAATTGTTTTCAGGGATAGATTCATTCTTATCATTACAATTATTTTATTAAGAAGTGCTGTGATGTGCTTTGAAAAGGTAAGTGTTTTATAAAAAGTTATTCTTAGGTATATGTAATGTACATATTTAATGTTATCATTCCAAAACACTTCACTACCATTTATACTCAGGTTAGTGTCAGGTCAGAATATTATAGAAAAAAATTCGATTATCCTTACCGCATGAGGGCAATGAAGAACAATATTATCTAAATATTGATATCAAATTTTAACCCGAAAAACTTCCAATTTTCTGATCAAATAACCAAATAGATCATATCCAATTTAAGTACATAAGTATATACAAAAATACAAAAATATTTCCTTCCAAGAGAAAAAACTATTATAAAATTACTGTGTAGGTAAAATGCTTCGGTACAATTTTTAGGGTAAAATTTCCCTTGAATTTTGTATCTCTTTTATCAAGTTTAGGTTTCGTTAGATTGGGTAAATACATATATGTAAAATAACTTTATTCATTTCTGAAAGCTCTTACCCAAGGTTTAGGTAAAATGTCTTCGAAATTTTATAAGTCACATAATTTTGTCTTTGCTTACCCCCTTCCTCCCAGAAAGTTATCTAAAAAATTTATAAATTAGACTTAAAAAATTTGGACTATCGTTCATGATGTTATTGCAATGTGGCGTATATGTAAAAATAAAACACATAATAAAACCCAGTTTGGGGTGATTTTAGATTTCTCACCGAAGTTTTTTAACAATTTTACACAAGTTTTTCTCTCAGTGCGTCTTTTGCATGCATTCTAAATCTTCTCTTACAGGTTTTTTTTTCTTTTCGAAAATTAATTTCTCACAGCTTCATGCATGAGCTTTTCATCTAGCACCAGCTAACTAAATCCGTATAATGTTCTATTACGCTATCATGAACTTTTACTTTGTAAATAAAAAGGAACAAGTTTTAATTTAACCAATTTAAATACATAATAATGTTTAGTTTTCCTGTTCTACCTATCTGGCTCCAGTTGATCTAGTTCCAGATAGCGTAGCCTCAGACTAGGGTATGATAATATATGTAGTAACTACGCATTCCTTTTTTTAAATCTGATAGGAGAATTTTTTGCTGCAAAATGTAATTCCACGATTTAAAATGCAATTTTAAATATTGACATTACAGCGCACGCATAAATCTGTTTAATTCATCTTGATTCCTTGGTAGACAGGCACGTTGTGGCCATAATGGCTTGATTTAATATTTATTATGACATTGGACATGTTCCGAAACGCGGCGGGCGGGTATGCCGCCGCATATTTGGCGCCACTGGTTCTATGGTCGTTCACACCTTTGTCACGGTTGCGTATTGTTCGGTAACGGGAAAAAATTCAGAGTGCGTTAATGCAAATATTTACACGCGATGGGAATTTATTAAAATCATAATCGTCGAAATTGCCTCTCCACCCAAACTTGTTTACCATACCCTCGCCGGCAGGAGAAACGCCTGTCAACGCATTTTTCAGTTGCCTTTCAGCACAGCCAAGGTCCATCCAGGGGAATTTAATTATTCCGATCGACAGCCGCACAACAGCGCGTCGCGGTGGACAGTGACAGCGTCAGCAGTTCGCCTCTACTGCAGCACCCCGCAGCTGGTAGGGGGCGCGCAAGTCGACTTTTATTTAAAGGCCATCGGCGTTGATGGGGCTAATCGGCGGGCTGCGATAAGGAGGCCGGGCGAGGCGAGAGTGCTGCCATTTGCAGACGGCGGAGATTAGATGGCTCGCTGATCGCGTTGATCGCCGATTTCAACTGCAATTGATACTCGACAAATCGAGATATGAATGATGTCATGGCGGCCCATGAGTCACGAATGCAAAGTTGCTGTAATTGCTTTCATGCGAAGGTCAGTGGCTGCTGGCTTATTTAACATTTTGTCTGCGATTGCATGCGAGCCGGGGGAAAGATATTGATTTTCTCCCTCCGATGGTATGGCAGTTAAATTAAATCGCTTTGATTAAACACGCAGGTAGGCCTCGCACTGATGTTAGCTTATTCTGTGTGCTTTTCACTGAGTTGTGGATACAAAAAAGGTTCGACAGAGTAAACAGAAATTATGGTGCACTTCGATTAATGATTGAATTATAAAGAGGACTTACCACTTCCTTTTAAAGTTCACGTATCAATTTAAGACCAGACTGACTATGTTCGGTTCTATTCGTATTATAGATGAAATAAAAGAAAGGTCATGAAGATTAAAGTAGACCTTCCAAAAGGGGAACTTGACAGCATAATGAAAATTAACACAAAAACTGCCAACTCAAACCAAGCTTCTTGCCAACTTATAACCTCGGCCACTTCAATACCTTCCATCGGTAGCTTTGGAGATTTTTTTTTAATTCTGTTTAATGAGTAAATAACTATTATCCATGTAATTTTAACAAATAGAAGACAAAAAGAACGACCTCGGGCAAACAACCAAGTAGCTTTCAATCGGATAGATAATCAATTACAGGTGTTTTAAAATTGTGTCGTAAGTATAAGGTAAATAAGAATATCTTTCTGGGAAAGGAGAAAATCTATACATTTGCAAAATAAAATAATTGCCAAAGTACATATGGTATAATAATTATAAGTAATACGCGGTTTTATTAATCTGTCCTTACTCACTAATTGACAAAAAAAATTAGAACATTTCGTTCATTCGTTCACAAGTTATAAAAAAATTATTTCTAGAAGTCCGTAAAACGTCTGTGCAAAACATTAGTATCGTATTAAAATTGCTTAAATAATGAGTGTGGTATACCTTATTTTTTATCACTTCTGCACATCTACATATATGGCATAGAAAATTAAATTAATAATAGTGTCAGTTCGTAAATTCGAAAAGCTCTTATTCACAAACAGTGCTAAAAATGAATTTTCGGGGTGTTTACGCCCATAAACTTCATGCATCTATCTCCAAATAATCGACCATACCAATTATGAAATCAGATACTGATAATCGTAACCATTAGTATAGTAAAAAAAACAAAAAAAAAGTACAAAATTGTATTGTTTAATGTCGCCACCTGTCCGATAATCATAACAATGTTTACATCAATTTCTACATGGTCTTACTAGTTTCTTAAAAAATGTAATTATTTATTTGGGATCCCTTAGAAAATGTTTTTTATTCTAGTCTCCACTGCTTGATCAATGTCGTACTTTTAAAATATATGTAGTTACCGTACATATAAGCATATACATGCACATTTTAGTATCAAAGTAGATTTTATATAGAGTGTGACTATACCGTCATAAGTATAAATGGCACAAAACCCCACGGGGAACTGCCTTCGAATATTTATGCGTTGATACTGTTTTGTAGGACTTGACAGAGCGTCTTTGCTTTGCTGCTAAATAATTTAATATTGTGATTGTCTGCGAGCCACGCTTACGGCGGTCCTGTTTGATAATGATTAGAACGAATCGAAAACTACTCAAAATTCTAAATAATTGTCAAAGTTAATTGTATTGATTGTATTATACCTAACTATAGAAGCAGTTCGACAACTTTATCCATCCTCCAGTAAATCACGACATTTTCATGCCTACAGTCTGTAATTCCCCACAAACACCCCTCTTCCGCCGCAGTAAATGTATAATTGCACTAAAATTGCTTTATGGCTCCCAGTTGGCGTCTTCTTAGCGCTTCGATGCGATAAATAACGTCTATAACACAGAAGAACAATGAAGGTGAACAATTTCATGGAACACACCTCGAAACGATCATAACCCTCCCGCGATCATTTGCGCCGCGGCGCAGATCGTTTAACACCTTTCCGTTGCCAGTCGCCGCCCATCCTTTGCAGGGAACTTGTAAGGTTCCCCGGAAATCCAGACGCTTTTATACCGCTGGATTTACCGACCGTTCCTGGTTTAGGGAGCGGCGATGTAGCAGCTCCCACAAGTTCCCTATTAAAAAGTCGGCAAAATCCGTAGAACCTGCAGAAGGGTATAAAACAGCAATTTGCCGCAATTCTTGGGTCTATGTGCGCGGCAAAAACGCGGTAAAAACAGTTGACACGTTTGAATCGCGTAGCACAGACCATTATAATTGGACGGCTGCGTCGCTTAATCACTTAAGCAGCACTTAAGGTAGACGTCGTCTTTGGTCGGTGGGTAAAAGTCGTCGAAGCGGTGCCCCATTAAAGAAATCCGATCCAACGGCGGGCGGCGGCGTCGGGCCGACTTTGGGCTCGCAATCAAAATCGACGAGCTGACATTGATGAATCGCGCCACAAGTGAATGTTTACAGCCGTTTTTTGCGTAAAATATGATCGTTATGGGTCTGCTACTAATCGATGGAATTACTCGAGCAACCGTCGAGATTGCCGTGGAGCCAGTGCTGCCACTAGCCTTACAGAAACTCTATTACCGACCATCGATAGTACCTGCTCTGCACAAGCTCTACGTGTTACGTGCAGAGGTCGCTTCGGGTTAGTGCGCTTGGTATTTTGATTTGATTTTTCACCCAGAATCCTCAGGGCCGTGATTAATCGAAAAGCACTAAATAGTTGCGGAGAAAATCTGTCCACATCTGTGGCTACCTCGATTCGCTTCTAAAAGGCGGGAGGCACGAGTAAATCAGCGACTGTTCAGTCAATCTGGGCGGGAACTGGGGTCTATAGGGTTCAACAACTTTCTGTCGAAGAGTTTACATTTTTTGTCATGCTTCGAATTAAATTAGTTAAACAGGCGCGATTTGTTCTTTTGTCGCTATTACCATGAATTTCCTTTTGAATATGTATGGCTTCTTCAATTGCAAGTTGCACGAGATCAAGACGGTTGTCCCTTATGTAAAGAAGTCACACGAAGGTTCGTCGACGGTTAAAAAATAAATTGATTTTATGCCGCCAATTATTTAGTTGACTTTTCATTAATCGCTCGAAGGGAAATCGATGAAGCGCGAATGAGAATTCTTTTGTAAGAAGTGAAATCTTAAATTTTTGTTTTTGAAGTAAAGTTATAGCGTTAAGAGCATCGAACTGAAGGCAGGTGCTACAACTTGCGAAATGATGATGACGAATGAATGTCTTCTCCATCGTGCTTATTCACTGGGTTTTTGTGGCACCTTTTTCTTAGATAAGACACCAGCACGATGGGACAATGGGATCTGAAAATAATTTGATTTTAATTGAGGTTCCCTTTACACAAAAATTTTAATGACTTTCAAGAGGACTTTTCCTGAGTGCCACCGTATTTACGTGACGAAACGGTCGGTGCTCATGGACCTTGAGAATGACTATAATTTGATATTTATGAAATAGGACCAAAAATTTAGTGCCCATTTCAGTAATTATAAGAAACAATTGCAATTTCTAATGAAAATTAATTTCTTCCCATGGCTGTAACCAAAAATAGAAATTAAAGCGCTGACTGTTGAGCGATGCTCATTGCAAAAGCTTACAACGTTTATGCGTTAGAAATATTTATAAGATTGAACTTAAATTTAATTTATTTTATTATTATTATCGGTTGACTTGAAGCTAAATAAAACTACATTACTCCAAAAAATTAAGGGAACAGAATTTTTTTTTGAATTATTTGGGTATTTTTTGAAGAGCTGCATCTTTGTGAAAAATGGTCGTATGTAGATTATAAAAAAACCATATTGAAGCTTTAAGTTTCTAGTTTCGAGATTTTTTGGCAGAAAATTTTTATAAGCTATGGTTATTACGCAATCAAAAAAAATAACGCGAAACAAAAATTTTCCAATTTTTTTTTTTATTAGGGTGCACGAGCTTGAGACATTTTTTTTCAGTTAAACCAATGTCACGGTCAGTTAGCTTGTTCAAATAGTTACCCAAAGCGTACCACGTGGAGGTTGCATGGTCAGATTTACGCTTCTTGTGCATTACGTGCCTTTAATTGTTTTGTAGAAATTTGATCAATTGGTCCGAAAAAACGGTTCGATGGATCAATTTGACAATTTACAGGGCTATTGAGGGTACATTAAACTGTAGAAAAACCTGGAAACAATAGGCCCCCATCAATATTTGTAAATAGGCGGTAGATTTACTAAAAAACCGTAAAAAGTCATTTTTTGTACTTTTTTTCAAATTAATGGTGAGTGAAAAAAAAATTCTTTCTCAAAAAATCATCGAAGGAAGAAACTTATTCAAGTTTTTAAAGCCGTCCTTACATTTGCTGTGCGGTTATTGGTTGTTGAGATATCGATAATCAAAGTCGGATATCTCAGCGAAAAATCAACGTAGAGAGATTAAAAAAAAAGTATATTGAAGCTGAATAAACAAGCTAACTGACCAATGCATTGGTTTAACTGAAAAAAAAATTCTCAAGCTCGTGGACCCTGACAAAAAAAAAAAAAAAATTTGGAAAATTTTTGTCTCGCGCTATTTGTTTTGATTGCGCGATAACCATAGTTGATTAAATTGTCTGCCAAAAGATCTCGAAACTAGAAACTTAAAGCTTCAAAATGTTTTCTTTATAATCTCATACGACCATTTTTCACAAAGATACAGCTCTTCAAAAAATTCCCACATATGTAATTCAAAAAAAAATCTGTTCCTTTAATTTTTTGGTGTAGTGTATTTAAAAAGGGAATCATTTTTTAAGAGGCGTCAAAAAAAGCGCCAACGACACGCGGTGTTCCCAGGCGGTCCTCCATCCAAGTACTATCCGCGCCCAATGCTGCTTAACTTCGGTGATCGGACGAGAACCGGTGATTTCAGCGTGGTATGGCCGTTGCCGAAGGAACCGTGTTCTTAAAAAGCTATTTAAGGTGTAAAACTATACAAAAAAGAAGATTATAATTTCAGTTCACCAATTCAATAGTGGAAGTACAGCAAATTAAGCTAAAAGCTGTTTTAAATTATTTAAATCCAGTTTAAACATGCGATAGGAACAGCTTTACTCGTAATGCATTTATAAGAATGATAAAAGCTTATTGATTAGATAAGTTTGCAACGCAAATATATGTAAACATATGTAGTTAAATTTCTACTGTATGCACATATGTTTGGCTTCTCTATCGTGTCAGATATTTACACTTATATTCTATGAGAAACGGAAAGATATAAAAATGCATGTACATTGTACATATCTATGAGATGCTAAAGTACATAATTGGAATGTACAAAAAATTGTACTCCTTATAACACTTGTTATTGCTTCATCCAAATATTTTCAAATTCCTAAACTTAAACAAGTGAAATAAAATTCTAAAAATGTACCCGAAGTCAGCAAGTCAATCTCAGGTATTTCGCAGAAAACAGCAAAAAGCGTCCATTCCCATCGAAGCCGTATATTAGCACACCCTTAAGGCATATTAATTTATAGTTTTCGTTTCATCCATCCATCGACTCCAGTCATCCGTCGAACTGGCTGCGGCCGCGCAAGAGTCCCGCGAGAATGTTAAGCACGACAAGCGCACAAAACTCGTTCATAAATAATGCAAAACTGTGCCAAGTGACGTCACTCGACCAACAGCCCAGAGAAAAAGTATAGTAGATATAAAGAAAAAGATGTCAGAGCCAGAGGCCGAAAAAAAGAAGTTGATCGGGATTTATTTTATGAAAAAAAAAATAAATAAATAAAACCTCAGAGTTTCCTGGCCAGTGGGCTGGCCGGGAGGTGCGGGTGGGTCGGGTATTTGCCAGCTAACTGGAGATCCGCGACGTGAATCGAGGCTTAACGAACAAACATGCGCGCGAGACGCTGATTAAATCACGGACAGGCCGATAAAAGGTGAGGCGCGGAGTGTGAGTCGTGCGCGGCGACGATTTCGTCTCAATCTTAAAGTGCACCGAAAGGAAGCTGACTGAAGGAGGAGGCTGGCTCCCGATGGTGTGCAAGAAGCCGTCGTCATCAATGAATGGGGCTATCGCAGCTGCGTCCAATCGATTACAAATGTAGGCCCCAGCGATAAAAATAGCCCGCGTAAAGGTGTTCTCCAGCGGGGCACGCTTACGCCTGGATAAAACTCCGCGGGAACATTTAGCAGTGATCTGAGCCCGCGCTGCGATCACCGCGGATGTGGCAAAGTGGAATACGCGCGAGAGTTGTCTACCTGCGGCTCAGGTGTGGGTCAGTCTTGAGATGGCTATCGACGAGGTGGACAGTAAAATTTCAGTTTTCACTTAGGCGCTTTCCATCTGTTTTGCGGTGCGGCGGCGGTCAGGGCATCGGACGGACGGCACGACTTATCGGAGTCGACTTATCTGCGTACTTTCGGGTAAATGCCTGTTTTGCGGACATTTGGGACCGTCGTCGGATGGGCTTAATTTGCTTTGCGGCGTCGACTTATCTTCGGGTAATTGGCAAGGAGAAATCAAATTGTAGCAAAAAAGGCTTAAAACCTTTTTTTATGGGTTGTAGCAAAAAGGTATTTAGAGTAGAGAAGCCGTTTAACGCTAATACCGTTCAGATTTATTGCGGGAAAATACTGACTTTGGATAGAAAAGGCAAATTAATTAACTGTAAAAACACTAATGTGTCAACATTAAATTGTTTTTAACCTTACCTTACCTTATTTTAAATAAATTTCCGAGGCATTTTACTGTTACATATACATATATGTATGTATATTCTATGAACAGCATTTTATCATTTTAGCATGCATTTTAGAGGCCCACAACATTTTCGCCCACCTTCCAATTGCTTCCTTAAGACTTAGAAATCTGAATATCAAGATTTTCTATTTCACCTTGTTTCCAGCAATCTTCGGGTTTCTGACTTTTTTAATTGTCTGTTTAATTTATACCATTTCAGTGTTTTCTATTCAATATACTAAATTATTAATTAATATTATACGAAATAAGAAATATGTAAATTATTATTATTACATATATTCCCTGATTTGTTTTTAAATTGTCGGCCCTAGCCGTCGCCATTTTTGTTTTCTTGACATTTCACATATCCTATGTCACTCTCGGAACTCGGAACCAAGAAGAATGACACCTCATCTTGAAATGAGTAGCTCAATAAGTATTCGAATGCGCACAAATCCAAAAATTAACAAATGGGTAGAATTTAAATTAATTTTGAAAATAACATGTAGTTAATATAAGCATTTAAATAGTTATTTCATCCTACGGCGACACTAAAAACTTTGCTCAAGCGGTAGGTACATTAAATGCCTGTGCAATTATTACTAAAATGGAAAAAATATTAATTGGGCAGTTAGGTAAACACAATAGTTTGCCAATTCTCGGCCTTCGATAAAAGTATAGAGAAATAAAGCCTAAAGAGGCATTTACTGAGTTAATAGGCATTTAAAATATAATAAGACGGCGAGAATTTATGTAGTAAAACTAAAAGGAAAATATTCAGTCAATATTCGCGTTAACTCCGTCCATTTTAACTCTTTTCAACTAAAATAACTTTTGACTTTTTATCTTAGTGCACAATTAATCATTGTAGCGCTCAAATAATAATTGCATACCATATATATTTATTTAATCTACCACTCGTGTAAGTTTTGTACTACCGCTGTGGGACTAGCTACATTTTACTGCTCAGTTAATTTAAATACCGCATAAAAGTTTAATACTGCCCATATAAATTATTATTACTATTATGTTCATAATAGCGTGTTTTCCTATTTTAATTAAGATTTTCTTAGCTCTAATGAAAGAATATTTAAAAAATAAGGAAAAGGATTAATAAATAAAATAGAGTAGACGTTGGAGTTCTTTTTTTGGTTTTCAGGTTCCAAATATCACTAGTAGAGCGTTAAGCAAAAAGTACCAATCGATCAATCAAGATTTTGTGATTACCTTTATCTACACTATCTTTTACGCAATAAATGTATCTAATATAATATTAATTAATCAAATACTAACGAATTAACACCTATCCTTATTTTGGTATTTGTTATGTAATATAAGTACTGAGTAATATAATAATAATAAGTAATTCTAAGATAGTGTTTATATGAATAAGATAATGTCTAACTACAAATAACTCAAAACTTTTAAAGGTATGTACGAGTATAACCTAAATAACCTGTTGAGTTTAATAAATTTACTTGAGAAGTTATCTTCCAGACTGAAAAATAACGTTTTACTACCTTGTGGATTTTAACTGATTAACTTTTCTTTTTCGACGAAAGTCTGAACAATTTAAATGGATTGAGTAATAAACTTTGCATGATTACAACTTGAATTCTGAGAATGACGTAATAACCCCTAACGAGGAAGAAGCTGTAGGAAGCTGAATCAAAGCGAGTATCCGATAACTAAGTTAATTAAATTTTCATGCTCGTGTATGTCGTGCCAACGGATTGTAATTGAAATTCCCCGTGAAAGCGATGGCAATGCCATCAACAAACGCCTCCCTGCGGTCAAGGTCATTTCAGGCAGCCAGGATTGCCATCAAATAATAAAAAGCCTTCCGGAACTCTTCAATCTCCCAGCTCGGAAGTAACACTTCAATTCAAATCGTTTTTTCTTCGTCGCAATCACGCCTTTATTCTTCCTGGAGCAGGCAATTAGCAATGAAATTTAATTTTACGGCACTCAGCCATTGTAAGCACTGAAGCCCCCCTATAGCCTTTTTCGTAACTCAATTAGGCCCTGGCTGCCCATTGAAAATTATCGCCAAATTAATGGAGCACTCTCTGGCCATTGCCATTATACGTTTGAGGGCCTAGCTGACATGAAAGGCAAAGAGCTAATTTCAACGAAGAATTTGTTTCAATTAGGCCATGGAATTGGATTTCTTGAGAGCGGGGCCTGCCATAGAATCGCAATGGTCAAATTGGCCTGAGTTTAGAAGAATGGAAGAATGGAAAAATGGGCGAGTCCCCGCGAGGCCCCCTGGCAAAATTATGTCATAAGCCGTTTTTTGACCCACCACGGCCTGCCAGTCACGTATAATTAGGGAAAATCCATCGAGCACCACACGTTAAAATGCCAAATGCCAGAGGCGGAGGCAAGCTGGTTAACGAGTTAACCGCTCCCCGGGCATGTTCTGTTCGGGGAGCCAGCGGACCGATGACAGCGGAGTGCACATCGGAGCTAAATGGCCATCAAATCTAATTAACTTGTCCTAAACGGAATTGAATTATCCACTCCGCCGCCATTCCTCGGCAGTTGAGTCTAATTCTGCTTAATCAGAGGAATGCCCCCGTCATACAGTGGCAGTGGGCAAAGTCTGGTGCCGGCGTGTCACTGGCATGCCTCTGAGATAAGAAGTTCCTTGGCCCCCCGGGCGCATCGGGAGCTGGGGAGCTGGGGTGCTGCGCTGGCCCGAGAAGGACTCGTGTCCAATTGAAAATCTCGAAAATAGTTAATTGAAAACATGCACGGGGCCCCCTGCTAAAAATAGGCACCCTGAAGCCAGTGACATCGACGGCATTCGATAGCCGTTGTCATGCAATTTCTTTAGCGCGCTGAGGTGCTTTGTGCAATTGATCGGAATCGAAATCGATTATTGCCAAGAAAAGGGGCCGGGCAGGAGGGTGGGGACCCAATAGACCATGCCCCGTGCCCATGAGTTCAGCGGCCGTGTATACATCGAAAATAGACAATCTCTGAACGACAAAAAATATCACTGTTTACTGGCTTCTAAAAGATTTTTGAATCAAGATTTCGCCCAGGTATTGTGTAAGAACCATATAAAAAGAATTTGAAGACTACCACTTGGCAATACCTCTTGCTTCTCGTAATGGATAATGTCTCAAAGACGAATAAAAAACCTTTTTATAATAAATTCGTACTTTCAAGCAGACAAAATGATCCTTTAATTTTATGTAAGTACGTTTGGCACGTAAGGTAAGGGCGCAAGGGGCATTTTGTCAGCAGTCAGATAAAGTTCCATTAAACAAATTGTTCCAATTAAATCAAGTCAGCTTTGATTTTAAATTATTATTGTATTTTTTAAATTGTTTATTTGTTTACACTATATTAAAACGCATATTAAGCATATGCAAACCGGCCAAGAGCGTGCTGTACCTGAGTTTGCGAAAAAGAGTACTTTTTAAATTTTACCAGCTTTTATATAACTTCACCTGTTAGTTAGTTAGTATGTTTGGGTCAAATCTTGCAACTGAATTTTAAACCAGTTCCCCCCAACTGATTGAACTAAACCCCTTGACATGGTTATCAAATGAAAGGGTTCGACGAGTAGAATACGATTTTGAAAATTTCTTTTTAAATTAAGAACTTATTTCATAAACTACTTTTGCTATAGTTCGTTATAATTTTCAACAAAAGCTATATTCTGATTTTTTTTTTCGATTGTTTACATCGATAGTTTAGAAACCAGTGAGTCAAAGGGTGTTAAAACATATTTTATTTTATTTAAGGAGACTACTACTTTTTAATCCAGTATTTATTTATTTCAATTTCTGTAGGTGTACGTTTAAGAGTTTTGTCTAGCAATCAAAGCAGCGTTTTTTAATCTGGATCTCAGCCTGCATCAGTGCCTTAATTTTAAAGCTTCAACTAAAGTTTCAAATAGAAACATTTTATAGTATTTCATTTATGAATTGTTCATAGCACTGACAAAATAGAATTTTTATAAATTTATTAGTTGTGGAAAAAAACTCAAAAATGATTACAGATGACATCGTATAGTCGAGAATAGAGAAAATACGAACGCTGGGTAATCACGAACGCACCAGTTTTATTGGAATAGAATAGTAAAAACGAATTTTGAGAATAAATGTCTCATGAGGGTTACAAGAAAAACAAAACATTTTGGATTTTATATTCTGAAAAGCATCAATCGAGTCGGTGTTCGGAATCCATCCGACAGTTCAATGGATAGCTTCGAACAGCAAAAGTTTAGTTTTTCTTTTTTATTTTAAAGTTCACTATGGCTACTTGTAGCTGTTGGCTGATAAATTTGATTATGATTACCTACTATGATTACAATACAAGCCATAGTAAAGTTCATATCTCTTGTCGTTTTGGTTTACATACAGAATTTCCGCTTAGGTGTTCGTAATTACCTTACTCTAGAACAAATAACAGAATTAAATTAACAACACTGTATTTTAAAACACGATATCTCGAAAACCGAGCGAAATTCGCAATTTGCATTAGTAAATCTAATCTTTCTGACCAAAACCTCAAAGTTATTATTAAACCTTGTGGCTACGGAAACCAAAATATCCCCTTTCATAACGCAGACGTCGTCAATTTGAATCCAATTAATACCTCCTCGACTGCAGAAGACACCTTCCCACATTTTTCTGTAAGTGGCCAGTAGCACTGGTTGCGGCCTTATTGTGGGAAGTGGAGGTCCTTTGGGGCGCAGGGCCCTGCTCCGGACTCTACTGGGATCGCATAGAGTGTGGAAAACAGTGCGGGAGCTGCTAAGTGAATTGCCACTTGCACGAACGATGGATTCCTGTCCTATCAGGAATTTCTTGATGATGAGCTTTTCCACTTAAGACAGGGGCACCCCGGAGGCAATTTTCCACGACTGCTGGATGATGTTCGTCGACTGGCTTTGTGCGGGCGGGAAAAAGAATTTATGCTGGCACCTCAGAATTAGTCTTGTTTGCGATGACGATGGAGACGTCGACGAGGGCTTCTAGTTCGTGGCAAAGCTGCCTACACTTGGCCAGCACGAGAGTTTGCCGGAGAATTACTTCCGCCATTCAATTTGGAGCGCACATGAATGATAGACTGGGAATAGGCGAGGCGCTTCATAGCTGAGGAGTCAGCTTGATTGACTGGGGCTCGATGCGGCTGAGGCTGGGGCACATTCGGAAGCAATTTCAATAGGTTTATCGCCTATGAATGAATCGCTCGCTACTGTGCACAGGGATCCTACGTGCTCTGGTTGTTGACCTAATTCAGAGCCGGAATCCGGATTTTAAGGGAATTAGGAGGCTTTGATCGTTCAACTGAAATAGGCTCTGAACAGTTCTTTCAGCGAGTCAGTTGATGTATTGCCTTCCCGTTTATGAGAACGAAAGTTTCCTCTTTTCTAAATTTAATTTCTTTAGAAGCTTATTGGGAATGTTCTCAAAAGGAATAGTTTTATAAGAATGTTTTGGGATTATGTCTTCCAATTTTCGAATTCGGAAATGCCCTAAGGAAATTTGTTTCTTGTTGAATTTTCTGAGAATCTATTCGTATAGCCTGATACCTGAGAGACTCTCTGGAAGGGACCTCAGTAAGGAGATGGTATTCCACATTGCTATTATGTTTTAAAAAGTGCTTTGAGAGAAACACAGATATGTATCTAGCATAATTTCAGATCTTATTATAACTAATGTATTAAAATTCATGTTCAAAACATAAATAAATCTAAATCTACAGACATGTGGGGGTTCAAATTAAAGTCTAATGGCTCTAGTTTTGAATGCTGACTGCTCTTTTGTATAGAAATTTTATTCTATTTCATATTTATATATATTGTAAGTATTACAAAATTTATATTGAGACCTTTTAAGAACAGTGTACGTTAAGAAGAAAACGAAAAAAAACGATTTTTTTGTTTTTTACATTTCTTTAAAGTACCTACATATATACATTTTCAAAAATATGTACATTTTATGTTAGAATTCTGAAAATTCACTGAGTTACAGCGAATTTAGTGAGCCTGAGTCCCTTGCTTTGCATATGAAGAATAATGCAACGAAAACGCCTTTTTCTGGAAACGATTTTTTCGACCTTATCCCAGCGAATATTCGAAGACATATGAACCGATTTTACATAAAATTCTTTCGTTTCATTCAATTTTCGTAATCGTAGTGACTATTTTGTGAAAAAAATTATCATAAAAATACGGCTACGTACAACCATAGCTGCATTCATGTAGATATTGATAAATATTTACATATGTTCTTATTTTCCGTTTGCTCAAAATTGCAATGGGACAATAAAGGGGCTTTTTGCTTTTAACCATCACATCTTTGTAAATTTTAAATATTTTTCAATTACAATTAGTATTAAATAAGTTGAATACATACTTAATAAAATGTTCTTTATCCGTTTTTAAATAATTATTATAGTTAAACCTGAGAAAAAAATTTCCAAAGATTGACAATTTGTTGACTTGTTACAGTGACGTTTCCCCCTTAAGAGATAAATATTATAACATTAGAAAGGTTCCTAAGTATCCTTCTTTTCCACTTTTTATCTTTTTTGAAATGTTTCTTTCAGAATTAAATATTGACCCCATTTCCGAAAATATAATACAAAATTTCATAAAATTAATTTTGTTAAAGTAAATTTGTAATACCAAATAATTACTTCAATACTGACTCATAAACAATGCTTGGAACGTTAAGAATAGAAAATCTAAAAGCCACACATTTTCTTCAGTAATTCTAACTTTTATTGTTGATTTGACCGTTATTTTTTATGTTTTTAAGTAAATTAACTTTTATGACTACAAAACACTGCACCTTCCGTAAACCGCTTTGTTCCTGAAGACACACAGTGGTGGTAATATTTTTCACATAACCACAAACTTTGCCACGTTCCGTTACTGAAGGTTTTTTATTGCGTAAATAAAAATTCAGTTAAAACCCAAGAAATCGCACGGCTATTCCAGCTGAAACAATTAATCATATCTTTGACATTCAGCATCAATCACGAGATCATTCCCACCGCCAGCAGCATAGTTGAGATTTTTTTTATATCTATCTTCCGGTTTTGAGGAGCATTCCCGGATTAATTACGTACACCATTGCCTTATAATTTTCTGATTAGTTCAAAAGGAGCTTCCTAATGATGGGAACAGCCGCGTAATAAGAAGTACAATAGTTGTCTGGATAAAATAAGACATCAGAAACGACCTGTTTAACGTGTGCTAGCTCTGCGCACCCGACCATGCTAGAGCTCTGCCTTACCTCCTTCGCATGACATGATGCGGTTCATGTCGCATCAAACAAGGAAAATTGGACAGCCAGACAAACACGCGATCGCAGCGTGGAACCAATAAAAGTCACAAAAATATGAAATAAATGCAAAAAGTGGAAGAAGAAGCCGTCTTCAATTTCTTTGTTTGCCCTGGAGTGCACTAAAAATACTGCAACCGCCGACGTTTATGGTTAATCCCTTCGTAATTTTTCCGGTACTCAGCATGCAACATGGCGGAGAAGATTCTGCTTGCAGACAAACCGTTACCACTGTCCAAGATGGGGGCGCTGCATTACGAGAAGTAACAAGTGCAGCGCAAAGCGGGCGGCTTAATTTCATGTGAAGTTTTTTCCTCTTCACCGCATTGTCCCATTTTAACGCCGTTTCGTCTCGTTAATTAATTTTATTTGACCTCAAGTGAGCGAGCTCTTTAAATAAAATGTTGCTGGAATGAAGCTACAATTCTTAAAAACTGTTAAAAGACTTATGTTCTTGGTTAAATGCGGGCGCTGATATTTAGCAGATTCTTTGCTTTCACCAGAGTTGAGACACGTTAAAATAACAGTTCATTGTTTTTGTCATGGCTATATACCAAAAATGTATAAACAACTCAAACAATGCACTCTAAAAGAGTTTACTAAAATTTACCCTCACTGTAACATACCAGTTTCACAATAGAAATTTAAGTGAGCATGTTCGAGATCGCAATCTTTGTAATTCGTCGTTATAATAGTGTATAGTATAATTTTAATGAAAATAATCAGAGCTAGAAGAAAATGTCTACTGAGAAATGTTTTCAGCTCGAATAAAACGCCACAAATCTATCCAAGACTTCAAAAAGTCACGTTTTTATGCTTTTATTGTTATTGACACATGACCCACTCCCAAAAATAGCTTTGCTTAAAAAGTGTTAATTAGCTAAAACTTTTTACGATATGTTGGTGAGTAAATCTTTTCATTTAAAAATTACAAAAGAAACATGCAGCGCTTAACCGGTTGGATAACTTATGAAATTGCGTATGCGAAACTTAGAATCAGTTTTTATAAGTCTTAAATTAACAAATCACTCTGCGTATTTGGAGATTTCGACTAGCGATCTATCAAAATTTTCTTTCGCTTAACCCTTAATTACTCGCATGGGGTCAAAGCATTTTCGGATTAAAAAATGAAGCACTTGGCGCGGCCCGATTCCCCCCGCGCCCTCGCTAGCTTCATAATGCGCGTCTAAGTTTGTATTTTAGTAGCGACCAAGTCACGGGAGTGGAAGGACACGTTGCTGGGCTCTTGAGCGGTGACCCCGTGCGAGTAATTACGTTACTTTTTTGGAAGAGGTAAGTTTTTTATTTTATGTATTTTTTTGTGTATTATGAATTCTGAAAAAAACGTCTGATGGAAGTGCATTAGTTGGAAAATCGCGTCCCATCAACCACTGCAAAACGTGGACGTTGCAATAGCTGCCCGCGGAAATGCGATCGCAAAGTACCAACAAAAGGCAAGAAATGTACAAGATTTGTGTGCAATGATCACTCTGAAATATACTGTCAACAGTGTAACAAGAGTGATTCGGAGAGTTCCTAAAAAACAGTAATTCATGTTATTACTTATAGATATTACAGAATAAACAAAGCACTTTAATAATAAAATAGTTTCATTTACTTATATATTTCAATATATATTAAAAACTACTCATACTATTTGGGGTCATCTGTGACCCCATGCGAGCAGTTATGTAATGTTCTTAGTGCGAGTAATTAAGGGTTAATACTAATGGTCTATATTTATTATAAAATGTTTTCTTATAATTCCTGACTTTATATAGCTTTTTTAAAACATAGTTCCATCGGCAACGGCCATACCACGCTGAAATCACCGGTTCTCGTCCGATCACCGAAGTTAAGCAGCATTGGGCGCGGATAGTACTTGGATGGGGGACCGCCTGGGAACACCGCGTGTCGTTGGCGCTTTTTTGTTTGCGCTCCATCATAATCATTATACATTATATTTAGCAGATTTCCTCAACCACTGACCTCAACTTGTTGCATTATGTTACGTGGAAAGCTGCAAATCAGTTGGCATTCCAATGAATCTTATCTCGCAGTCACTGCATTCACATAAACATTGGATGGAATACATATTGACTTCTTTAAATGCCTGAACTTTAATTGCAATTATGCAGATTAAGTATTGACCGCGTTTAGTAGCTGGATAAATGGTCTTGATAAACATTGGCATCAGCAGAATGGTTATTCTGCAGAGTTTCCAGCTTTAAAGTCAGACATAATCTATCTTATTTGCTTACTTCCATCCACAATCTCGATTCGTATATCCGGAACAGGCTTTAAAACGAAGAAACTTCTCCGCCGAACAAAACATACAAGATCCACTTTTCGAGTCGTCTGATCTTTGCGAATGTTATCAAAGCCTATAACGTGCGAGTTTGTTAGTAATTGGGTTTATGGCTCGCAGTAAACTAAATCCGAAACTCGCTACGTAAGCGTTCTGCATTTGCACAATATTCATTGTAACAACTCTGGAGACAATCTGGTCTCTGTTTCGCTTTGCCCTCGCACTAAATTCGTAAAACGTTTTCGAATGTCCCATAAAGGCAACAATAAAGAATTTAATTTAAACAAGTGAAAAACATTTCCCTGTTGGAAGTTCCTAAAACAAAAATGTGAGTACTCAAAGCGGAATCTCGGCGTCGCCTTGAAAATTCCATTAAAGCATCATTGCCGCCGGAAGAAGTCATCAAAGTCCAAATCAAATAAACGAAATTGTCCCCTTTTAGAGAGGAAACTGTCTTGAGCACACCATAAATTCCACGGAATTATCCTATTTCCTTGGCGGGCAAAAAAAAAAATGAAAGAACAAGGAAAGTGTGGAAAAGAAAAGAAAATGAGCGCGCTACGACCTCGAAAGTCAAGAAGCAGCCATTTGCTTGTCTGCACTCAAGGTACTCTGATTGATTTCAGTCCTTCCTCCTCCAGCTGGGTAAAATCACGGCGGCGTGTTGTTCGCTGAAGTGCGGTGCTCAAGTGAAAATAACCACCGAAGGAGGAGACGCAGATTCCCCCAAGGAAATTGGTAACGTCTTACGAGGGAAATTTATGAAAGGCCCACACCGGACAGACGGTAAATGAAATGCAAATCAATTTGCGGCAGAGAGGCTTTTTCAGGCAATTTGACGCGAACGCTTACGACACGCGGGTGAGTAATCATCGAAGACGCCAGTCGGGACAGACGTCGCCGTCTACGACGCGTCGCAGCGTTCCTTGCGGCGTGCCTCCCCCTTCCCCGGGCATTTTCATTTTCCCGCCTTTATTTGTCACTTCGACACTTTTGACCCGCTTTAGAGGCGTTTTTTATGCTGCAGGAACCGCGCGGCCTCTACACTTTTGCTAGCTCACAATTCCATGCAGCATCTTGGCAGCTTCGTGTCGCGGCTGTTGAGAGAAATTATAATTTATTGAACGTCAGCGTTTATTGTGTTGCGCTTTTAGATGCAAACACGGACCTTAGAGAGTCAAATGAAACTGCTGCTGCCGCAGTTTATGCTGGCGGCGGCGACTTGTGATCCCGGATTGAACTGGTGGCAACATGGTCGGGTGCCTTCTGTTCATTAAGCCTAACTTGCAGCAACAAAGAAATGCGAGCATAGATCCAAGGTCGGGGTGCAGCACGCTTCTTGCCCGCTAATGGGAAACAAACACGCGCGTTGATTGATATTTATTGAAATAGAGAAAGCAGCTGAACACCAGCCAGATGTATTATATTGCAGTTGACCTCTTCCTTGCTGTAAGCTCAAAAATTAAAACAAAACTCTTTCATAACTATGCAATTTTCATTTTCGTTCAACTGATGTCGAAATTTCATTTACCAGCTGCACGTATATTGCTTTAAAGGTGTTCAATAAATGTTGACCTGTTAGCCTCTACTCACCTCTTGGCTCTTGCAGTCTTATTTAACTGAGCAAGTGATGAAGATTTTGTTATAAATTTTACGACTAAACGCCATTAGCGTAAACTCACCTCATTTCTACGAATATATGTATATGTTACAACATACCGTTTTGCAAATTATTGAAAAATGAAAAGTGGTGCTCAAAATAGGATCTTTGTTTTATATCAAACTAGCTGAGTTTCACCCGGGTATATCTTAAGTACTATTGAGTTAAAGATTTCTCAATTTGGAAGTTCAACCAGTTTACGAGTTGGTAATACTCCACTAATCGGTGGTGTTTATATAGAACTATAACTATAATATAAAGGAATGGATTTGCTTTTGTTTCAGTGCATTATGGGAGGACAATAAAACTAAAAACTTTATATTAATTGCCTCTCGTGATAGAAATTATCCTTCACTTAAACACACAAGGTTACATCTTTATGCTCAACATTAAGTTACTGTTTGATAGTATCATAGATTCGAGATTAGTGGGCTTAAAATACCATTAGTGCTAATTTTCACTTAAATCCCTTGAATTTCCAAGCAATTAAACGTGATTGAATAACAAATTTCCAAACAGAGAGAGATATTTTATTCATGTATAATTTACGGTTTTTGGATATCATATGTTCCTTTTAATAATAATTTTTAACAAGCGCAATAATATTACTATTTGTTCGCAATTCATTTTTAAAAAGAAATAATCAGGGCCAAAATTTTTGACATTCGACTATCTGTTCTTGAAGGATTGCTCCTATAAATATTGACAAGTTCTGAAATATTTAATATGTCAGTCAGGATTTTAGGGCTATCGAAATAACACCGAAAAAAAGTGGAGATTTAGATAACAATGACTATTGTAGTCCTTTTAAAAAATATAGTTTTATTTTCCTGAAAACAGCGACTCTACCAAAAATTACCTTGAATTCGTATAAATACTAATCTTTTGTTAATATCATTGTTTTTTTTGGCTTCGTATATACAATATAAATAGGGTCGGGTCGGTGTTTATTTATTTGTTTATTTAACAACTTTGTACTTTTCTCTAAAGAAAAACTTGATCAAAATCGGTTTTCCCACTGAAAATTTACAAAGTCATAAATAGTTAGGTACAAAGATACAGAGAACAACGCAACGCATTTATATTTACATATTAAATTTACTCTCTTCAGGGGATAAAGAACAAAAGTCACTCCAAAGTTCCTAACTGAGCTAAATGTACAAAATTAGAAACTTATGAAATCTAAATTGCCTCCAATTTCAATACAACAAAGCAAACAGGTTTTATCAGCAAGTACGAGACCCAAACATGATATGCGACCTTCTAATCTTCGGAAAACATAAAGTTCGAAATTAGCCCAGAGGGGCGAAAAGTTTCGACATTAGTGACAGCTTTTCAATAACGCCAATCCGAACATTTGCCTAACTGTACAATTTCCCCCACTTATCTGAGCACTTGTCACATTACATTAAGGGACTGCAGGCCCATCATTGGGCCATCAGCTGGAGTCGATAAGAGCTGTAAGGAGGAAACTTTTGTTTCCGCAGCAACATTCAGCCGAAATAGATCCAATTAATCTGGAGCTTATCACGTTTAAATCACACTAAAATCACAAAAGGCAAGAACAAATCGCCGCAGTCGAATTACTTCCTAATTTCCCCCCAGCTGACGATGACTCAATCTCCTAAGTGAGCTAGCCCACTTTACGAATTATTCAACTCTATTGATTTTTGCCCTGGAAATCTCCCGAACGGGAGCCGAGACTTCCCCCGGCCGCCCACCGCAGGCCCCATCAGAACCAGCGGGAGCAGAATCATTGATTTTCACAACCTCCGCAAGTGTCCCTCGGCGAGGCAAGGAGCCCCTGTCTCCCGGCTCCCGTCCTCGAGTCATGGGAAAAGTGGGAACTCTTTGTGCTTTGGGAAAGAATGGAGAGAAAATCGATTCCCATGAATAATCCAGAATCCCAGTCAGCCAGAGCCCAGCAGCGCAGCAGTCGAGTGAAAGGATCCCAATTCGCCGTTTCAGTTTCATTCATAAACGAGGGGAGCGCCTTGCGAATTTATTTTCTAGTCCTCCAGGAGCGGGACAGGAATCACGCCGCGGTTCTCATCTCAAACTGAATCCTCAGCCCTGTGCACTGCCGGGAGGATGGCAGGCATTTTGTGCCCGACTGCTCCGAGGACAAAGAATCGCAGGCAACGTTTTTCTCAATTGTTCGCTTTATTTTTTATTGTCACATTTGCAGCCTCCTTGCGAAATTGGGCCCTCGTGGCGCTGCTGCTCGGCTGGGAGCTGAAGCGTGGGCCCGTCGCCATGGCTACAGCTTCCTGGACACATGGCAGCAAGGCACCGGCTAATTTTAGCCCAGGGAAGAATTTTTTATCCGGCTGTTCGTCATTCACTTTTTTCGGGGTAAGAAGGTTGACTACCGGCAAAAGATTGGGGATTTCTCCATTATACGCCTACGGGAAGTCAAAAAGAGACAGCTGAGCTTCGGGCTCGGGGGAAGGGTTCAAGGAATATCGATCGGGAAGGGGTTGGACTCAGTCAGGGAGCCCGGGGAGGAAACAGATGATTGAAAGGCGGTGTAAGTTTTATGTGGGCGCTCCAGTCCCGAAGGAGTAGCAGGAGCAGCTAAACAGTTTCGTTACCAGAATCAATTGAAGAAAGGCAATAGTAAAGAAAATTCGAATGGACTGTTCTTTTCAGCTCTCAGATTGATTTTGGAATGGTTTCGTATTCGTGTGGCGTTTTTAGGTAATCAAACGGACACGACGTTGAGAGACTAACAATTTTATCAAATGTGAATTTGATCACAATTGCACGGAACACAATGCAACGCAATCAGAGATAGTAACTCCTAAAAATAAATCTGTTTCTATTCTAAACGACACTTTGGCAATATTTAATATCTGTTTCTTTTGTAGCACGTGACACAGACTATCTTGCTATGATAGAAAGCATAAATAATGTGTGAATTGTATCTATTTAAGTTAAGTATCTTCTTTAAGATAGGTCATTTTTAGGTTCCATACCTCAAAAGGAAAAACACTTACGTCCGTCTCGAAAACGTGGCGTAGGAATTTAAAATTTGGTAGATATTGAGTCATAAGATATGTTTTTCTCACAATCGGATCCGGATCTAGGTTTAGCAGGTAAGTTTGAACTGAATTTTATTTTGGAATAATTACTAATTTCGAATAATTATTAATTAATTAATTTTTTATTTCACAAAAGTAAAATCCAATTGCCAGGATTTATACCCATTTTGTATCAAAAACTTAATCCAAAAATGTATTCGGTTAAAAATTTATCATCAGTATCAATTATTTATTATTTATTATTATTATCAATTTAATGAACTTTTCTCAAATTTAAAAACTTCATATTTCTGAAATTGAATGAAAAATTAAAAATTTGCTATCTAATCTGATCTAGATAGGAAAATGAAAAGAAAAACATAGCTATATACATATGTAGATAACAGAAACCAGTCGCTTTTTTCGCCCGAATCGCTTTTCACCGGTTTTTAGACATAAGTTGAATTTGAGCTCTCTTTAAGGGTTTTAATACACCTTATAAGAACGTTAATTTGGCGTCAAAACTAAAAAATTATCGGTCGCTTGTATTTCCAAATATATTTCATTTTTAAATGTAACAGTTTTAGACCGCGATTTTCTCTATATTCGCAGAATGTTATGGGGAACATTCTTGCTGTTCCGTATGTTATAATTAATATTATTTTATAATGCTCGTCAGAAATTATCCTTTTAGTTATAAAGATTTCACATTTTCGCAAATTATGGCCCTCAGACCTGAAAAACACCAGTACTTCAAAAGTTTAAAGCTTAATTGTGCAAGCAAACTGCAATCCGTGTTTTTAATCGAGTGGAATAAGACTTAGTACAAAAACATCCCTTATATTCTCAACTAACGTAGATCGAAAAACAAAACTAATGTTTGCGTTAAAAAAAAAGATAAAATATCCAATTTTGATTAAGAACTAAGATTGCCAAAAGTCAGTTTGGATAATAGAGTCATCAAAGAAAAACAAAAGCCATGCTTCACATTTCTTACTATTGTTGTTCTTTTATTGGCTGTCAAATGTTTTTCTTTAGATTAGACCAACCCAATAATAATCGTATCATCCCAACTCGCAACCATCAATTTGATTGTTATTGCCTTGGATCCTTATACCAAACATCAAAAACTTAATCGCATAAATAAAAAGAAGCTGGACACACATTTAAGACGTCTTAAAATAAATCTCAAAAGACTTCCTACCGCAAATATTTTCTCAGCAGTTCCACTTTCAGAACCCGCCCAAAACTATTTCCCACGACGCTTTCCCTAGATCTCAGCAGGGCCTTCGACATGAGCAAAAACATCAAAACTTTTTCAATGTTTTTTTACGGGCAGCTTTTAGCGGAATGTTAACCGTTTTGTTTACAAAATCCATTTCCATCTGAGAATCCATTAAAACACATTTTGCCCTGCTTTTGAGTTAGGCCGCCTTGAAACAACTCCCGCCGCGCGTCGTTACGACGCTTCGTTGTATAAAGACATCGCAACAGTTCATTCAAATTCGCCATAAAACACGGGGCCCCAAAAGTGTTGGAGCGCCGCGCCGCCTCTTGCGGAGCGCTATGCGCTCCGAAGGAATTAGCAAAACTGCCAGATTTGTTCGTGTGATAACAGGCGATGGGGCCGCGCCGCGCTGCATTGGGGGCACAGGTGGATGCTGTGCTGCTTAAAATTTCAAGGAGTTCGCCGATCTCTTGTCACCTGCGCGCTCTTAAATAAATCCGATCCCATTTTGGATAGGTCCATTAATTGGTTCGTTAGGTAATTTTAATTAGAATCAGTGCGAATCGATTACAGCCTCTCTGATTAATTATTCCGTTTTGTGAGCCCCAAAAGGGTCGGCGGAGTCAGCGCGCGGCTCTGTCGCCTTCTCGTTTTCAGAAAGCGGAGCACGAGCCAAAGTGGGATTCCGCGTACAAAGTGCTCCGGTTTGATACCATTTCCAACGTGGGTGGTCCATTTCATCGCTGCCGATACAGAAATGTATCTGCTCCTAATTGAAATCGATATTTCAAATTTAACTCCATGCAGGGTTATGCGCCAATCGTGGAGTCTCTCGGGCCTTCAACATATACCCCAATTCCGGCGTCGAGAGCAATTTACTTGCGGCATGATACCACATCCCAAGGTAATACGGATTTATGATGTTCAAAAATCGATAGGACCACTGCTGGGTGGCACTGGCAATCTGGCCCAGGCGGTTTTCGAATGGGTCTTTAAGCACAGTCACTTGTTTCTAGGGAAATTTAACGCTTAAAGGGACATACCCGTTCTGGATTTAAATTATATCAACGAATGTACATTCAAAATTTATAAGCCTATGCAACAAGCTCATTTTAAAATACTTAATTACCTTTTCCAAATTCTTTTTCGCACAACCTTCGAGATATTGGGAAAATATATACATATACTTCTTTGGTTGGAAGGTCACAACAAAATGTTGCTAATATCCACACATACCAGAAAATGGTCGCAAATGTCATTCTGCTAAAAACCATCAAAAATTATTAAATCTGCGCATCACGAAGATGTCTTCTCTTCACCACTGCCTTGTTGCGGTGTTCACTGGGATTTAGGGATTAAAAATGTCTCAAGGCCAGGCATTGGAACTGCAACTGGCAATCCATCAAAATGCCACAATTAGTAAAACATCCTCCTGGTTATTAAATATTTCTATCATTTCGGAAAGCGAAACATTTTTCTGTCAATTAAACCTCTGTTGAATATTAACGTTATGTAGGTCTAGTTGCTGTGAAATTTATCAATCAATTAAATATTAACCGAAGTTTAATCCCATGACTAAATGTGCTGAAAAAGTCAAACTATAATTTAAACTCAATTTATTCTATTCATAAAGCTAATCAAATCCATCTTAAAACTGCATACATAGGTCTTAATTCACTGTGTTTAGGCAATTAAATTTAATAAAGTGCGATCAAAGTTACTATCATTAAATGCTTAAATAGTGCATGACAAATTCATAAAAATGATCTAAGACGTTATATTCCCCAAAACTTGAATTGAAAATCGAACAATTCCGTTGAATAAATAGTTTTAAGTCCTTAAATAACGTGTTTTTCTTCCAATAAATATTTTGAAAAAAAAATTACGCTGTTCGATTTAATTCAAAATAAAATCTAATCTTCTAAATTAATTTATAAACTATAAACGAAATCCAATAAATAGTTATTAATAAAAACGAAGAAATGCCAATTACTAGAAAATTATCAGCTTTAAAGTAAGGTTCGCAAATAACTAAATAGCTTCTTTTTATTTCATCACAGCCACTGTTGAAATGAAAGATTTTAGTGTTATTGTATACTCGTATCAAATGACTTAATTCTCAATAACTAACTTCAGCATAGTTACTCATCTCCTTTCAATATTTTATTTATATTGGACCCTGATTAATGAAATTGAGCTTTCATTTCATTTTCTCTTTGTTAATCTTTTATAAAATATTTCAAATCCAAACAAGCATCGTTAATTAACATAAAAATATGCCAAAGGAGAAATACGAGCAGCAGTGTAAATTATTTAATTTCCAATAACTAGTTATAGTTGTTTCAATTTAAGTCTGCATATATTTCACTAAACTCGTATTATATCATTTGGTTTTGAAATTGAAAAATTTGTTTCTCATAACTAGAATAAATACATCTATTTAAACTTTCCACTTTGAGAGTTTCACTGCATTTAATTATGTGGTTCGATTCGTATCTTACCAATCGATTGTCTAGGACAGTGCAAGTTACTTCTGGTATGCCCCAAGGTAGCCATCTCGGTCTTTCAAGCTTCATATAGACTCTATTCTTACCAAAAGTAATCCACTTTTGGGCTTTATTTAGCGTTGGTCCAGAAAAATTGCAGACCCTTTTGTTTTGAAATCTGTGTATATGGGACTTTTCCGACCGATATTAAAATATGCTAATTTGGTAACATTAACTAACATAAAATCATTAATCTCCGAAACTCTTACTTTTTACATAAGGAAGGTCATCGAACCAATTATGGGTTGCCTGATCTCTTTAATGCTCTTGTAATTTCCTAATTACATATAATAAATTTTCCCATCTGCTTAATATTAATAGTAGTAATCGGAATGGAAATAATTGTATCTCCGTGATCCTAGATTACTAAAGATTTTATGTTTATAATTATATATTTTATAATTAATTAGTGCTATGGATTAATAAATAATAAATTCAAAAGTAATAACATGAATTATTTAACTAATACGAAATTCAAAATGGAAAACGAAAATAGCATTTGTTATTTATCTTAATTTGATCGAGAAACCGTAAGAACTGAAATGGAATATGAATAATTTGCAATAACTACTCATTTTGGAAATGAGAAATTTCTTTTTGATAATTTTTGATACTGAGGTTCTTTCTTGTTAAGGCGCTTCTGAATTTATTATTAGACAGTTTTGCTTTGTCGACAAAATCCGTCAATTATATCTTTCCGCCTTTAGGATCACAAAATCAGACACATATCCTGAAGATTGATGGAAACAAAACTTATTACCATATAAGCGACAACTCAGAAGGGAGACTATGGCATTTTATATGACCCTATTTCACCGTACAAGGCTAACGAGCAAATAAACATAAATTCTGTGTAATGCTCCTAATTTTTGCGTTTCCTAATACGCACTGTGGAGCATAAACACGTCAAAGCACGTTAACAACATCATAACCATGCGACATAACAACCGCTCCATAACAAGAGCAACATAACGCATAATTTCATCGTATTTCACGTGAAACAAACAAAAACTCGACCATTCGCTCGCGTCGCGCGATGCGACCATTGACCCACTTCAAATTCCCTGTCCACAATAAGAAAAAAACGCCAAAAATTTGCATTTCCCTAAGAAACGCGTAATGTGTTTGCACAAAACTGGCGAGCAGCACACAACAAACAACGAAAAGCAACAAAAGGCAGCAGCAGCCCACTTCAAGCTAAAAAAAATAAAAATATAAGTGGAGTTTCGCGTCTCGTCGTCGGATTCAGCAGAATTCTTCCCCCGGCCAGAAGAGGTCTTCAGAAATTTTTGTCATTAAAGACGTTATGCCCTCATCACTGTGTAACAAGTTTTTGCTTTCCTAACTAATTTAGAGGCCAGAAAACGCCCTGGAAGATCTAATTTCAGTAGAACTTGGGACGAGGCTTAATAACGAGCAGCACTTCTTGGTCAGTGACATCAGAGCGGAGTCATTAGGCCCGTAACATGGGAGTTTTGCTTGTGTGAAACGAGGCGAGAGCTAAATTACACTGCCCCTAAAGAAAACCAGAAGACGGTACACTGCTTTTTGGCATTAATTAAATGATTAGTACAACACGTCCCCAACGAGGTGTTCCGGTAGATCCATTCGGGTTTTCTTGAGTATTCTTGAACCTAGGGTAAAAGTTTATATCTGTCTAAATCCACCTCTTCCCTTAATATCAACGGACGCCCAATTTAGTTCAATAGTCCTTAACATATGGAGATAGTTTGGATGGTCTAGAAACGCTTTACGCCACATAACATACATATATGGTAAGTAAACTAAAGTAATACCCTAAAAGTTCACTACAAGGATGAAGATATACTCGTAACTAAACAAAATTGACTTCATGGTCAAGTTAATTTCAAGTTGACAGGGATAATGAAAACAATTTTTTCATGAACTTATTATCTAAATGAATTGTATCTATTAAAGGACTTGAGGAAACCGGCTTCACCCCTCCAGAAACATTTGTGTAAATATCTTGATAGACCCCCACCCCAATTCGTATTTATTACATTTAGCGGGGCCGCCTAATAATAATTATGGACGAAAGATAAAGACTTCATCTCATGGGTTAAGCTAGGGTGAAAAAATAGATAGTTACATGTATTTATTCAACTCTGACATTAATTTGAAAAATTAGTCACAAATTATAAAATAATCTGTGTAGGATACTTTTTATTTATGACTAGCTGAATAGTTACTTCAAATTGCTAATAGTTAAGAATTTTTAATCAATATACTTATTTTTAAAAATCTTTAAAATCGGTTACGTACACTGAAAGAAATTTTTAACTACATTCTGGGACGATGGACTATATTCTCGCACTTCTTACGGATGCTAGAAATATAAAATTATATTCTCTCATCTATCTTAGGGATACCAGAACTATAACTATAGAGCCTTTTACTATATTGCAAACATTATTGATATCATGACCATTTTATTGCCAGCAAATCCATACAAATTTTTCTGAGTGTATAGTTTCTGAGATTATCCCTGACAAACTTATAAACTGTTCCTATTTATAATATTAGTATAAAAGCATAGATTATGTTAATCTTCACAATAAAATGTGATCATTTAACTTTGAAAAAAAAAATATATCTCGTTTGACCTTGACCTTTTGTCTTGAATGAGTAAATATTAAAAATATCTAAATCGCAATACAATTCTAGTTCAAGTACGATTCTTGAGACTTTGCAAGCACTTGCTATGATTAGCATGAATTGCCTTTCATGATGCTTTAACTTTAAGTGGTCATTCGGAATTATAAAATTCGCCATAAAAGCCAACCAAACCAAACAGCACAAATACAAATTTTACATTCGAAAGTAACGACCACTGAGTAATCAAAATGTCAAACACGCACTGTTCGCAACAACCGTTATAGAAGTGGGTCTGTTCGTTGACAATTTCTCAAATGATATAACAGGGCTGGTTGAAAATCATTAAGATAGTTTCGTTTTGACCACAACGTAGAAAGCAGTGAGTAGCGAGAAACAGCATTTTGACCCTATTATTTCAGCAATTAAGTATTAGAGATAAAAATAAATTTGTAAGCTACAGTTTCTATTAAAGTAAATGTATTTTTGAAATACGAAAATCCGCAAAAATCCACCAATAAAAAAAAATAAGATTTCATGATTCTTTTGTTATTATACTTCTTGGTAAATTCGGACTGGTTATTAAGGCAAAAAAAATTTGGTAACTACTAGCCTTTATTAACCTCTTATGTCAATTTCCTCGAAACCGTCACAGGATCAGGATTTTTGATATAATCTTCATTTGATATTTCTAAACATGTATTCCATATCTTAAAACTTTCATATTTTAATATTTCATCTAAAAAACTTATTTTTATTTTTAAATAATTCAAATTGAAGAAATTATCGGAATTGCAAAAAACAAATTGAAATTCCAAGTTTTACAGTCATTTAGAATATAAAATGAATTAAATAAATATTTAATGAATCTCCACCGCATAATAAACAGTCGACTTTCATGTTTTTATAGAAATTCACAATTTTCCACGGAATAATTTATGTGTAAAAAATCGTCGATGATTGCTTGGTTTTGATATACCTAACTAAAGGGAAAAAAATCATTGAAAACTTCTTACAAGGCCATAAATAAATGTTTGGAAAAAATGTTCACTTTTACAAGTTTTCCAAACCGAATCTAAACAGAAAGTAAACTTCCCAATAGACGGAAATTCCGAAGTAATCGGAAGAAAAAGACTCCCTCAACAACTTAGCTGAAGACGCGAAACAGCTTTTCGATTACATCGGTGAATTCGTTTTCTGGGGCTCATGCCGAAGCCCCAAAAAACTTTCGTGCATAACACCCCGAAAATATATTGCGAAAGTTTTTGGACAGGAAACGGCCCGACTTCGAACGGAGCGCCGAGTTGGGCCCCACAGCGGCTAAGTGGACATGCGGCGCCAAGTCGCTGCCGTGCCGTGTCTAATTGATGAGATCGAGGACCGCAGCATTCTCGGGAAATCGCAGGAAGTGAGTGCAATTGAGACCGGCTCAATCAGACGGAGGTGCTGCCGGTGCACCTCTGCTGTCTGGGGCGCTGTAATTTATGCTGGCCGCGAAGATGATGGGATCGAGCCCACCTCCGAGTGAAATTCGCCTACCTTTCACTTCCCGAGCGCCGAGACTTGGACTCGAAGAAGAAGCCTCTGCGTCTTCGCTTGCACACCATCCGGATCTGGGGCTGTGGGAGCGGAGGAGCCCCGGGAAGGCGCAAGGGGCTCGGTGGGATGGTACGACAAAAAAGTCGCTGTTTGCTCGCAACAAACTCATCGCAGAGTGCACTTCGGAGTAAATAAACAAAAAAAGATGATGAACTCACCGCAAACATCGAGCCATCCCTCGACCCGGCTGGGGTAATTGATGGCGCAGACTCGATTCAGAGGTCTTCGTCCCATTTTCTAGAACTTTCGTCGCTCCCTCGGCCTCCTCTGGGCTGGAGGAGGAATCTCGATCTAGTTCCTTTCGCGGTCGACGGGGGTATCCACTACAGCTGTTTTGGAGGCTCCTCCAACCGATGAAAGACTCTCGTGCCGCCCGATTCTTTATTTATTTATTTATTAGCGGGTGGTGGATGGCGACGACCGCGGGGGCAGTCGTGCGGGGCTTAAAAATCAGCGGGTGCCAGAGATACTGCAGTTTTCCACGCACCGTTAGACATTGCGGTTCGCGAGTTGCACAAAACAAAGAATTAAAACAGCTCCGCTGCGGAGGAATTGGCCGATCAGTCGCGTTTCTTATCAAACAGCACTCGCGCGCACCTCACCCCTGCCGGCTCTTGTTGCTTGACATAATTAATTTAGAGCTGCACACATGCCCCCCTCACCCCGCACCCGCGGCAGGCACTGTTCCGCGCTATCGCACTTTAGCCGGCCGCTCTGATAACACACCGAGCGATTTGCTGTTCGCGCACTTTTAACAGAGATAGAAAGGGTTACTTTACTTCCAGTCGAAGGTAAGCAGGTCTAAGACAGTCTGAATTTAGCCTTTTCACCTGGAAATTGCAATCGAATCACACGCTCCCGGTCGTCCACCACGAAGTCAATTAAAAGCACCCTCTGTGGGAATTTTCACTTTCCATCCGGCGATTTTCGGTGGAACAAGTGAAAAATTTGATCTGAATTTAACCCCCCAAAAATAAACACGGACTCACCTGTGCTGAGGAAATCGCCAGGCGAATAGCACTCAGCACACGACACAGAAAATAAATTCAACTCTTCAACTGCGGACGATGGCTTCTTTGAATGGAAAAAGAAGCGCGCAAGAAATCCAATAAACCGAAAGGAAAGCGACCACCGCGACAACTTCGACGTGAGTTCAGGCGAAAAACTGCCACCAGTTCTGCGAGCCCAGCAATGGGTTTGAAAGGCGATCGCACATTTCGGGCACTCTGCTAGAAAACTACCGGTGCAAACCACGCGAGACCAACAACCTGCCGCACGAACAATTCGAATTAAACTGAACTGAAAAGTGAAGTGAAGAAAAGAGCCTGCGGATCTCGGGGAATTGAAACAGCGACAGAGCCGTGGTTTCTGTTTACAACAAAATGCGACTTCTCCTCCGCGACGCGACGTGCTGCGAGGTCGGAGAACGCGCGAGTCACCGCGAGCGCGACACCGCGCCGCATCGCAGCCGCGTTTTGAACGTCAACGGAACAGGGACTCAGCGGCTGGGAGACCGGCGGTCGTGTTCCCTTCCCAGGGCGTTCCGTAACTACCCTTCGGTTGGTTCGAGTGGTTCGGTTCGTAGCGGTGGGGGTGGTTCGGAGCAGGCAGCCTTGCGAAGGAGTTCGCCGGAACTCGACAGATACGCAGCGCAGCGCGGCGCAGCGTGGAAGTGGAAGCGACGGGCACCTGTCGTGCTCCGCTCAGCTGTGTTGCGAAACGTCGGCGAGGGGTGGTGGAAATGCAGTTCATGGTGTGCAGAGCGGAGCTGGAGGAGCGTTAGGTGGACTCGGGAAGTGTTACCGTCGTGTTATGTTATGCGTCCCAAGACTTTCTTTGTGAAAGGAAACGAAGTTTTTTGGGATACTTGCAATTTTTGCTTATTACTTCACTGTTACTACTCATGCGAAACTTTGAGGTAAAAAGTCGTTAAGCTTGAGAAGGTCAAAATCAGATATGACTTGGAAAAATATATTTAAGTATTCTTTCCGTTTACGTTGATTGAAAAATAAATAACGGATTATGTACTTCAGAGGATGCATCATTATTTAATTTTATTTAAATTGCGAACACATTTGATTGGTCATTTTAGTGCTAGAAGTATAAATTTCATTCATCTATAATAAATACATACTTTAACGTAGCTTAGTAGAAAGTTTATGCATTATAATTAATTTTATACTTTGAGTCAAAATCTTCAAAACCCGAATTTATTAAAGGGTTACATCTAGCTCTAATTTTCAAAAAAATGTTGTTTTCTCGAAACTATATTTTTGAAATCGGACGGTAACGTTATTCGAACAATATTTTCATCTGATTGACTTGAAATTTTAACTGCAGCTTCCCAGATAGATTCTTAGTAAAAGTACACGGGCTTTTTCGATTAGTTGACAATTAATAGGAATATAAACAAATTAAAGACAAACCAAATAAAAGTAACGCTGTTTTGCTGAAAAACCATATTTAAAAAAAAGCTCGTGTATTTGTTCAATAAGACTCATGTATAGTAGATAACTTGGAAGAATAAGCTCTTACATTTTCATTTGAATTTCTCTTTTAGTCTTCTCAAAATAAATTCCCGAAAAAAAGTATAATTTTTACGAACGAACCTCTAGATGTAAACCCTTAATACTCGTATTAACCTAATCCTTTTTAAGCTAAACCTTATTAACTATCAACAATTAAGGAGAATGTATCATAGAATGTAATACGAATTTCAACTCGATACGAATCTCACTTACGATGCAAAAATTTTTTTAGTAATCGCATAGGACAAAAAGAATGCGGTCTATTACTATATTTCGGCTCATCGGTTTATTAAAATTTCTTTTCAAATCCTCTGATTTTTTGGATTTTATCCGAATAGTTACAATAAATGCAGAACATAAGGGCAACTTTTGTTACATAAATTTTTTTTAAGACTCATCACGGATTTTAATGAAACTCTGTAGAAACTTTCTTTTTGGCTCAAAACTGGAGTCGGTGTTTTCTGTTTTGTATTAATAAATTCTCAAATTTATATTGTTAAAAAATATACCAACTTTTTCAAAGTCTTTAAAAAAAACGACTATAACAGACAAATGAACAGAAAATAACGATTCTATACATGCCCCGAGACCCCTATTTTTTTTCGTAAATTTGAGAATGAGAATGCTCAATGAGCTCCCACTTTAGAGTAACAAAAGACCATATTTTGACCGTTTATGAAAAATTATTACAAAATAACGAACTAATCCGGGAGTTTATAATCTTGCTCAAATTATAGCTGCCATCTTAAGCTATTATGTAAAAATTGAAAATTTGAAAAATTTCGAAATAATCTTTGAATTTTACTTGTTCGCCAGGATGTGTAAAAAGGGCTATAGAGATAAATTGTATTTGATATTCTTAAATTAGGACTCAGGCTTTTATTTAATCCAGGTAATACAAACTTCTATTATACACCTTTATATTGAAATGATTTTTCTAAAATGGCCAAAGTACGATCTTCTTTTATATCTCTTTTTTTCTCGATAGCAGGAGCTGATTGAGCATTTTTATTTA
Source organism: Eutolmus rufibarbis (assembly GCA_963920795.1). Taxonomy (NCBI): domain Eukaryota; kingdom Metazoa; phylum Arthropoda; class Insecta; order Diptera; family Asilidae; genus Eutolmus; species Eutolmus rufibarbis. The sequence continues at coordinate 37,611,979 of OY987206.1, read as the reverse complement.
CGAATTCATAATCTATGGAAAAAAAACCTATAGATAATCTGCTACATGTTTCGAAAAAAAATTACCTTTGTTGACCAGTGTAATCAATATTGCAATTCAAAGATAAAAACTGTTAGTCTGCGAAAAATGCATTTATCGAAAATTATTGGGATTTCAAATTCTTACACTGAGACAATAAACGAGTAATAACCAAAAACGTACTTGAAATAAAAAATTTGTTCTATATGATATTTACTTAATCGCGATTTACTAAATCGGAGTACCTACGGCAAGTTTAAATGTATAAAACGACCGAATTTGAATAACGTAAACCATTCACCAGCAATATGGATCTGAAGTATAAGTATTGTTAATTTAAATAATAACAAATATTAATTTCATTTTACTCTATTTGAACTTAAATATAAGAACGATATTTTTAAATAAAGTCTATTCTCATATAAAAAGTCCTTCCGTTTTAATTTACGTAGAAATTTTCATGATTTTCGTGATTTTTCTCGTAATGTAGCTAACTAAATGTTGACTCTCGTTTTTTCCCGGAAAATAATACTCAACGATAATCGATAGTAGTCAGCACGCCTCCAATGAATGCTTTTGGGAAAGGGCATCAATTTCCGGCTCGTCAACTAGTAAATATATTATTATGTTAAAGAGCCCCGAAAATTACGAGCACTTTTTCCTGGCTTAAATTGACGATGCAACGAGCAACGCTTTTAACTCTATGACTTCTCACGTACTCTAAAAGCTACTCAGCCCCCGTCCCGGTTGATTGGAATCAGTCCAAATAGATTAAGACCCCGGGAAAATCCCGCTGCACCATGCAGCAACAAAAGGTCGCCCTCCTTCCGATTAAATCAATGTTTTCCCGACTCCCGGCATGTTGCTCCGCCAAACACGCGAATAAACCTGTCACGGCCGCTGTAATTTTCCGATTCGATCGCCCCGGCGAGTCAATAAATTTTCCGCAAACCGCCGGCCGGTCGATTAGAAGTAGACAAAAGTCGAGAAACCTCGAGATCAGAGGGGCAGTGGCAGCAGTGGAGGCTCCAGATGTCGTTCCGTCGCGCCGACAGGGGGCAGGCTAATAGCAGCGTCGAGCAGGGCACTTTTCTCTGCTTTTCCGCTGCAAAAGACCGCTTTTTAGTCAGAGAAAGAAGTCCTGGAGCGTGGGATAGCCCCGGAAGGAAATCAGATGCCGGTAACGAGCTTCGACACGTAATTACCTTCCCCTTCTCCTTGCCCATTTAAGGGCAAAAATCAGCTTGCGAACGGTGTGCCGGAAGGTTCGCATCTATGGCCAGTACTGTTTCACCGTTTAATGGGATCACATTCACCTGCTCAGCGGCTCTATCGCACTCCAGTAAGTCGGAGGTTTTTCTTTTCTGGAACTCGTTCGCATTCTTTCGAGCACAAATGACGCTAAATCGTCTGAGTAATTAAAAGAAGACCCTTTAGCGGCCTCGGTTCTATCTTTTAATGTTTTCATTTTATTTCGTTCTGCCTAGATTTTGCTCCATTTTTGTGATAGCCGGGCATTCTGCTGCCCCTGGCTGCCGCGGGGGGAAACAGAACGGAAGGAAATTGCTCCTGGCACAGACGGAGGTCCGCTAACTCCACATTAGTGGCCGCATTCATTGAGCGGAATTAAAACAGAATTTTTAAATTATCGCAACAAAGGCGCCTGCTGCGAGAACGCCTTTCGCTGAATTTCTCCTCATTAAATTTATCCCCTCTGGCAAAAGTGCAGTCGAGTGATGCCGACAACGACGACAACGGCTGAAAAGGCAAAGGACCTTGCCTTCGTTGCGCGGTAATCGCTGCGACTAACTTTGTACCTTTTGCCTGGTTAGGCCAAATTATTATTCTAAATAAATTAAATGTTCAAAGAAAAATGTCGTTAAACCGCGGAGCCACACTGCCGCCTGGCTGGACTGGTTGGTGGTAATCGGTAAAGGGTCCTCAGAAGTTGGAACTGAGAGGGGTTTGGGACTGGAGCTGTTGACACAATTCCAGAGAAATTTTTTAGATTTACAGCAATTTATATTCCACAGTACCTATTCAGCTGGAACAAACTAATTTTGAATTTTAATTATTGCAAATCTCTGGATTTTACGTTTTTGTTTTTGCTATAAAAACGAATGGTGATCGTCAGTAAAGCAATAGCTGAAATTTTCTAAATATGTAGATGCTTATCTTCAACGTAAGAATCATAATTTGCACGAGTCTAACTCACTTGGCAGATTTTTAATATGGTTTGGCTTTTTAACAATTGAAGAGCATGAAATTGAAGTTTATGCGAATAAGCGGCAAAGTTTGCCCTAATAAATATTTTTAAATTTTTTAAAAGTATAACATGTCAATATATAGGAATAGTTTTCAAACACGATACACGGTACCAAGAATAATTCGAAAACCGCTGAACCCATTCGTCTATGTAAGAATAGCTTTAAGCTCCATCATTGAGTTTCATTAATTTAGCAGTTTTCCCATAAACAATAATTTTACCATCCATAATGACTCCTCCGATTAGACCGGTTAGATTAATAATATAGATGAATTGTTATTGTCACATATCTCTTGAAATAAATAAATAAATAATAGATTCGTTTAAAATGGAGTTCTTTTTTCAACGATTAATTCTGTTCTTATTTTGTTTGTCTTTTAAACCAAAAAATAACGAATTTTACCTAAAAAATTTTTGCTTTTAATTCAAAACGACCGACATTTTGTCGAAAATATATATTTTCAACATCCGGTATGTTTTTATATTTTAATATCTCATTTTTCTTTTCTTTTCCTCATTTTTTTTTATATATTTTACAACGAAATAATTTAATTTTCGTTTCGTTTCGTAATTCGCGTTTTTCTCGAAACGACAATTTTTTCGGAATTATAACTCTAAGTATAATTGACCGATAGGAGTAAAAACTTCGACAAAAAACTTTTTTATTTTGCACATTCATCCACTTTGTGAAAAATTAATTTTTAGAAAAACGACTACATGTAACGAGAATTACTTTTATGTAGATTATAAAACTTTTTTATTTTTCCGGTCGACCATTCTGAAGTTAGAGATCAGGCAGTTGGTCCGCATTTTTTATTCAGAGGCTCTTTATATCTGAATAACTTTGTCAATTTTTAATTATTTTTAATAAGTTCAATGTATGCTTAATGCCATACCTTTTTTTAAAATCCCAAATAAATAATCTAATAGATAAAACAAAATTCGGAAAAAACGACCACTTTTCAGCCCGTCACAGTGGTATCCTCCCTTAATTCTGTGTGATCGTCTGCTACACGTGTCTCACCTGAGCTGAGTATAGCACTTAAATCTAAGCACCCGCATAATTCGCAGGAAATGAACAATGAACGAAGAAAAATGATCGGCTCAAAGTTAAGCCCAACAAGCCAAACTTTTTAATGAAAGCGTCCTTTTCGTGCCTGGGGTTAAAGAAGCACGTCGCTCTCTCGCCCTCTACTTAATATGATTAAAATCGCGATTTTTCCCCCAAATCCCGCATTTCTGGTGCGGCACTTCTTCAAAATCTAATTAAAAAGAGCCTACCCAGCGGCGAACGATTTATAGTCCCTTTTAAAACATCCGAAAAAAATTGCTAAAGCACATTTCCCCCACCTACGCGGACCTTTTGTGTAATCCACAAAAACACCGCCGTTGACTGGTCCCCGCGGCAATAAATCGCGACCGAATCGCCCAGCAGCAGCGGCCCTACGACCGCGGCCGACGGTCCGTTTTGTATCTCATTTTAAAAACGCATAAATAATCCAAAATCTGGGTTACCGTCTATTTCAGCCTCCAGAAATATACGACAAGGTGACAAAAATTCGGTCGCCGCCGTGAGCACGCTTTGGCATATATTCGGCGTAATCAAGCGCGGCCAGCGGAGTACGAGCGGCCAGGGAAGGCCCGGCCGCCGCCACGGGGCCCCAGGGATAGTGTGTGACGTCGACGGCGACGTCGACGTGTGATATGGCCAGGCGGAACGGAATCTCGGATAGAGCCGATGATTTGTGGGGCTCGCGGCTTATGCGTGCCATTAAAACGGGGCTAGCGGAGCCCCTTCAGTTGGACAGTTGTTTTCGGCGCCAAAACGAGAAAAAAAACGAGAACATTAAACCAAAACGACTGCAATGAAATGAGGACTCCATCGGGAGACACTTTCCGGGGGCTCTACAGTGGAGGCGATTAAATAAATTATACGAAAGGGCCCCACTATCGGCGGCGTCTCGGGTGCCACACGCTCCATTGAGCAGTTTAGCGCGCGGCTGAGGCGGAAATTAATCGCCCGGCCCGGTCAGTTAGATACATGAGATTATCTCATTGAGCCACATAAATACATCAGATATTATCAATAGATCACGACAAGGTCATCCGCAGTCGAACAGACAGACGAGGATCGGCTGGGAGGAAGGCAGTGTAACATAAATAATAAAACGCATGTGTATTAGCGATACTACCCACGATTTTAAATATGCTTTTTACAAATTCTTTTAGTAATTGCAATTTTTGTTCATTTTTAGGGTGGTTGAAAAAGCAACTACACCGCTGCAAATATTATACTATAATATTACTTACTAGGTTTAACAGGAAGACAGTTTGTGATAGAGCATACCATTCATAAAAGTTCCGAGTGTCGTCCTGTATATTGGACTTTGCATGATGGAATATAAGGAAACTAGGGGCAAGACAGGTGCCTGGGATGAGATCAATAACATAATTAATACAAGTGACCAACCCGTCCCTATCAGCGTTGTAAATGACATCGAAGTGTCGTAACCTACATAAGTTAGAAAAAACCCTCTTTCGCAATTTTGATTTTGACCTAATTTTTGCTTTGAGTTCGTCGCGTCACAACTGAATAAAATAAGAAGTTTCTGTGAAAATACAAGTAAGATATTGAAATATGAATTGATTTTTATAATATTTCCAACAGTTTTTTCAATATATGAATTTACGTGTATAGAATAACCCTAAGGGGCAAGATGGGATAGGATACATAAGGTCGAAATTCTATACTTTTACCCCTTCGGGTGATTCCACGCGTAAAATTAATTATGATTATATTTTATATACGTATGTCGTGAAATCTCTTAATTGTGGATTATTATTTTCAAACATATTTTGCTTATATGCGAGTCCTTTTATTTATTTTTTCCCCGCAAGAAATTTTGATGCAAGGCTCACTCAGGGCAAGCTACACTACTGAGGTTTACGTTTGTTTTTCAGTACATACCATATTTAAAAACTGGGGTAGCTATCCCACTTTTACTCTTACTCTAAGACTAGCTCTAGATCAGAAATTCATTCGTATTTAATAGAGATAGTTAAAGGCTCATAGTTTTATTTTTTATTTAAGCGACATTATGATTTCATTTTTTTAAAACAAATTCAAAAGTCAAGTATAAATAAACATAAAACACATTGATCAGTGTTATTTGAGTTCATCAACGATTTTTGACGAACAGGTTGCACTTCATTGCTCACATTACAGAGAGATCCAAATCTATTCAGTACATTGAATCTTATTTTGAGTTAACTATTGTTGATAATTGCGGAAATTATACAATTAATTAAAACTTGAATATATCTTACTATTAATATTTGTTGAGAGATGCAAAATAATTGATTATCTCATATAATTGTAATTAAAGTGGAAAGAAACAAATAATTTGCATGACACCCTCAAAAGTACTAAAGTTTATGAGCAGAGCTGTGATTTGAGAGTTCAATAAGACTCTTAAATTTGAATTGAGTCCTATGGAGAAGAAGTTTTACCCAAGTAGTCTACAAATCAATAACCCTCTAACTACTCTTATGCACTATACTTATGTACTATATATTGTAGATAGATACGGTTTCATTCTACGGAATTTCCCTTCATATGTACAAATCTACCGACTTCATTTGCACAAAATGTTTTCCGAGATCTCAAATCCATTCGTTAGCAAATAAACTGGAGGTGATTCATGGCAATTCGAGCTAAAGGTCAAGATGCATTGAATTAAGCCAAAACAGTTTGCCATATCCCTTGGTCCCCGTCCTCAGGGGTAGCAGAAATAGCACAAGTTACTTTGAGAGTCATCGGCCCCCTCTTCAACAGAGCTCCTGTCCCCTAATCTTAATCATGCAGAAATAATTGTCATTAATCCTCCAGAATTAGAGCCAGCCCCGTCTTGAATATTCTGCAGGGCGCAATTGGTCCTCCTTTAAATGCCACACGTTTACCCCGGGTGCTCCGGAATTTTCGGCCGGAACGCGTCATTTATCCCTTGCGGTCTGTCCCAGGGAAAGTTCATCCAGCCCATCGAAGTGGGTACGCCATGTGGTTTTGGCCCTCACCCCCAGGAGCCTCTTTCAGAGCTCCTTCCTGTTCGGGCTTTATTTCCTTGAGGGACAACCTAATCTTCCCGGCAGAGAGTGACTTCGAAATTAATTCATTGACACGTTCCCTTTTACATGTCGTGCCACAAGGGCCGGAGCCGGAACCCTAGCCCCACGGCCAGAGGAGTCGCTCGAGATGAGCTCATGATGATCATCACCACTGTAGTGTCGGGGTGGATTCCATACTCAGCAGAATTTCAACAATTCTTCTTTTGCCATCTTTCACCCCATGCGGGGTGGCGCATAAAGATACTATGTGAATCTCGTTTGTTTCGGATAAATGCTATCACCCTATGCTAAGGGTAGGTACTAGTTGGTCGACACCCGCACCGGGCCAATCCTTAGCCTATCGCCCCATCGGGCTTCCACCCGGGCGAGGTGGTACGGTGTCGCTCTACAAAAGGGTCGCCTTTCGGGCGGAATTAATCTAGAATCTAGATAAGCACTTTATTAAAGCGTCTAGCATTTGTGCGGAGCAAGATGTAAATTACACGACGCCCGGGAGTAATTGTCTTCATGATTGACCTCCCCTGGCTCCTTCAATGGACCGATGGAGCGCGCTGGGTGCGCTCTGATGCTGTAATATACCCAAAAAGCGCTGAAAGGCATCTGTTTGATGGCCTTGAGAGATTTTGTAATTAATTTCTTGCGAATAATGCTATCCGCCGCACAAAAGTGCTGTCGACAAAAGGCCTCCTAACTATTTTGTAATTTGCATTTCTTTGGAGCCGATCCTCGTCTGTCTGCTACGACTGCGGATGACCTTGTCAAGATCTATTGATAGTGTCTGAAGCAACTCATGTATCTAACTGACCGGGCCGGCGATTAATTTCCGTCTCTGACGCGTGGCAAAATGCTCAATGGAGCGTGTGCCATCCGAGAATTCGACAATGTGGCCCTTTTCGTAATTTATTTGGTCGCCCCCACTATGGAGCCTTCGAAAAATATCTCGCGATTAATTCCGTAATTCATTACACTCATTTTGGTTTAATCTATGATCTAGTTGTAACCCAAAAAAATTGCTGATTATACAAAAATCGTTGTTAATGAATACAATGTAAAACAGTATAATTATTAATATAATCAAATATGATTCTTTGGTTTTTTAGAAAACTATCCTATTTTCATCCCTTAGGGGGGGTTAGTTATTTAGCCATGCCTTGATTTACGCAAAAATTGTTTATTATAAGCTTTTATTTAACTTCACCTGTTATTTAGTTAGTTAGTATGTTGAGGTCAAATCTTGCAACTGGATTTTAAACCGGTTCCCCCCAACCGATTGAGCATACATTTTGCACACACGTTTGGTTTTGGCGACAATGCACGATTAGCTAAGTGACGTCATTCCAAATTCAATATGGCGGACGCGACAAGATGATGATATATTACTATTTCCATAACCACCCCCTTTGACATGGGTATCAAATGAAAGGGTTTGACGAGTAGAATACGATAAAAGCTTATTTTAAAAATTTCTTTATACATGTTTCTTACCCCTTAGGAGGGGTGGTACCTCCAAATATAATGCTGAAATTCGAAACAACATACCTCTTTATCTACAGAGTGGAGTTATTTTTACACACACTTTTTTCAAGTGTCCAAATATAGTAGCTCCGGCGTTAACACTTGAAAGATACACATGATTTTTACTGCACTTGACAGATACACTGACCCAAAAAGGGACGGATACTTTAAATAAGAATTATGAAACTTGTAACAATCGTAAGAAGTATAATTGTTTTGTTTAATAGTAAAGAGCTTAATTAGCAGTTTGTGAAAGTCTGCTTATTTTGTAAATTACATATATTATATTTAATCGGCAATAAAAAGTCGTAAATATACAAAAGTATATTTTTTTTTAGCTTTTTGCTTAATTTTATATATGTAGGTATCTTTAATTGTATTGAAGATATAAGGGCGAAAATTTCAAGTTTTATAGTTTAAAGTGGCAAGTGGTTTCACGTGGCATCGTTGATTTTAAATTATTTTGAAACATTCGATTTCTTCTCGTAAGATAAATTTGGATAATATAACCTTTTTTTGAATGATTATTTGCCATCTGCAAAAACTTTCAGAACAAATAAAAAATGTTAGGATTACAAAAGAATACATTTTTTATAATTTTTATGCCTATTTATCCACGGCTCGGAGGTTACTTCGAAACTAATGAAAGTGGTTATGCAGAGTGTTTTCTAATTGTCGAATGGATTTTACGAGGAATAATAGAAACGTCCAGGTTTCGATTTCTTTGGGTAATTCTTACCACAAGAATTTTGGTCTACCCATTTAAGAGGAATTTGCTTCAATTATGAACTGCATCCCGAATATAGCCTGATATTTAAAATCTCTAGAATTGGAACATATCCTGCAGGGAAAAGCACTTGATATGGATGATGTCGTACAAAAAAGTCTTCGTTATAAATAGTCAATCCGGATTTCCTTGGGCGCCTGTGAAGAATCGCGGGCAATCCATTAATGGAACACATCAGGTGTAACCTGACACACTTCCTATTTGCGAAAGCAAAACGTACAGTTATCGGGCGCTCCGCTTTCCTGGGCCCCTTCCTCCCGCAATCATTGAATAACAAAATTCCCACCCACTCCAGCGGGCTCTTGCATCGACTACAGGAATCCTATTAGAAAAGAAAGGCAACGGCAAAAAATATTCGATAAACACGCCGAGATTGAATTTCCCATGAAACGAGATATCCATTTGTGAGAGGTGCTCCGGTGCTTCGGTACTCCGGTGGCGCTCGGGCGCTCCTCCGCCTCCGCAGCACTGTTGCGACTTATTTCCGAGCCAAAGTATTTTCCACCTTGGGCCGGGGAGGTATCCGCGTATCGAATTGCAAAATACCGCGAACAGAGACAATTCCGCGATCATCTTGGCTGGGGCCCTAAGAAACGCACGGATGATGGTAATGGAACTTGATTGGGGCTGCACTGTGTCGCCGGCGATGTCTGACCGGAGTACCCTTTTTTTTCTGATCCAATTGCTGCAAGTGCAGTGCGCTGCAGTGACCGTGCCATGGTCTTGGATTTCACACTATTTGACCCAAATTGCGGCATCGACTTCGAAGGAAAATAACTAGTTCAGTGAGGTACCCGCCAGAGGGGCACTTCTCACCGTTGTCGAAGTCGATGTCGACTAAAACTACTATCGGTCCAGTTTGAGTTTAGATGAGCCACGATGGACCACTTGCCTCATACTCTTCAAATTCAAGTTTCCTCAAGTGGACTCAATAGCCCGACAGAATTGTGCCATTTAGGCGGGGCCGTGTTTCGAAATCATCGACTACGCTCGAATTGCCCTGTAATTCAGCATCTCACACATCAGACAGCCCAGCCGCCACCATTAATCTCCGTGTCGCAGCCTCCTTGGCTCATTTCACTATCAGCGCCATCGGATTAATAGGAAAAATTATTACTTCATCAGAAAGCAGACTCCGGGCGCAATTTGTCGCTAACCGAAATCAATTACTCATGGGCTTTTGCCGGAAGAAGTTTTGGCCACCCGGATTGAGAGGCTGCGCTAGGTCCAGTGATGCTGGCACGAATGATTTTATAGCTTTGACCTTTTGAGAGTGGCTCTGACTTCGGGCATTCTTGGGAGGTGCGAAAACCAGTAAATCACCCAACATATCACTTTTCAGCGTTGCTCAATGACTGGCTTCTTGTAACGCGGCTTTTGTGGTCGTTCGAATCGATTTGCATAAAAGCGCTCATAAATCGCGCACCAACAATGCTAAGTGTTATGAAAAAATTTGTTGAGAAAAAAAATTCCACGAATACTTAAGGTTTGTGTTGCTTAAGAATGCCTCTTGTAAAACCCTAGCCCTCTTACAATATTTCGTATATCACTGGTTTGATTGAAAACTTCTATAGATAAAAAGTTAAAATTAAATTTGGTTTTGCATAATTCAATTTGCCATTGTGTACGTTCCAACAAAATTTGTTGAAAACATTTAATAATAGAATTTGATATTTTTCTTACTTAAGAATTACATTCATATACAAATAATGTGCCTTTTGTCCAAAAATTCAATTTCATATGAGAATTATCATACTGCACAATGTAAATTAGAAATTTAAGAAATAGTTTGAATCACTTATAAACAAGAATTTGAATAAAATGGTCATAAATTTAGCGGAGACTGAAAGAAATTTATGAAGTCTAGCCACTCATTTCTATCCCAAGGTTAATTGTAAGATCCAAACATAAAAAAGTATGTTAGTAACAATAAAACCCCAGCGGAATTAATAAAAGTTTCGCACAACTTATTTGGAAGTGAATTTAAGTATTCGAAAAGTGGAAATCAGTAAATAACGTTAAAATGAATGAATAAATTAAAGAAACTAAAAACTTAAAATTTGAAACAATGATATTAAGGTATTTCTATAATCCTTTTCAGTTAGAAAACATAGGGTAGGTATTTATTTTTATTATGATTTATGTCGACCGAGAAATCATTTGCTTATACACCTAATTCTCTTTTTACACGATAGGTACCTTCCCAAAAAATTCGTGTAAAAAAGATATTGGCTAAATGGAAAAAGAGTAGATTGGTTCCAGACCTGAAAAGCAACTGAAAAGTACAATAAACAATATTAACAAGAATTTATTTCGTGCTTACACATTTTAATTCATTAAATATATTATAAAAATAAATTATAATTTGAAAAAAAAAATTATATCTGAAATTCATTAATATGAAAAAAGTAAAAGCAATATAAACGTAACAAAATTTTATGCATTGTCACTTTCTGACAATAAACGCATACGTTTGCGTAAGGCTACAATATCACTGCTATCACTAGAATTATTTTGTTCATCATCTTGTGAAATTATTTCTGTATTATCATCTCTAGTCTCGTGTATTGAAAATCGATTTTTTTTTTCTTTTTAACTCGTGTTAAATCAAATTCGTGTAAAAAAAATTCGTGTAAAAAGAGAATTAGGTGTACTGAGTTTTGTTTGTTGTCGGAATTTTGGATGTTCTATTTTTATAATACAAAAGCCTTTTAAAAGGTTTCAAAATAGCGTGTTTCTAAATATTTACTATGGAGGGTTGTATACATTTGGAAAATAAAATCGGTATTCAATTCAAAAAGTGAAATGTGAAACATGAGGTGCAGGATGAAATATTTCATATTTTCAACAAACGTCGGGTACTCCAAGCATATTTTTAGTCTACTTTAAAATTTCATGTTTCTAACTGATTTGTGTTCCGTTGAAATCACAAATACACGATAATAAGTTTAACACAGCATTTTAACAGCATAATGTCAATTCAATTGCGTTAAATGCAGATTTTTAAATTTAATTGAGAGTATAGTGTAATTTTGACCAAAAACTTCTGTGACACCAAAGTTCTAACTAAATGTTGGTAGAGATACAAGGTGGTAATTCAGTTAAAACTAAAACCGCTTTTATTTATAGTACCAAAACTTCTCATAAAAGATGTAGCGGAGGGAAGAGGGATATATTTTTTGATAATCTTGGATGCCCCTGAATTTTTGAATTATATATCTACCAAACTTAATGTAGCAAGGTGGAGCAGAAGGGACCAAAACAGCTACTCCTATTGGCAACAGGTTTGTAGGCTTAAAATCTGTTATAGACGAATTGATTAAATAAAACCTCATATAACATACCCTGTATGCACTATCTAACATTAACTATGTATATCTAAGACTAAAATTGGGAATAAATGCATAGTGTAATGCGTTGCAATTAAAATGCACTGAGGTGCTAACTACATAAATTGGCTCATTAAGTTCTCTGATTGCTTTCACAATAGCGTTGCTGCCGTAGACTTACTCGTGTTAAAATTAGGTCTACTCAAAATGTAAAAAGATTTATGTTATGCTCGGATCTTGTTTACAGCAATTCTGTAAAATAAACATTTCCACGGCTCTGGAGATGGGCTTCCGGCGCTAATCTCTCCGGCTGGATATGGGGAGCTGGCGCTGATGCAAAGTCCCAAAAAAAATCACGAACCAAATGACCGGCGGCGCTGCTTTGCAAGAGCCTTCCATTTCCAAAAACGATTTGTTCCCACACCGCGCGAAGTTAATCACACGGCTGGCTGAGCTCATGAGCCCCAATCTGGGGCGCGGAGCGTATCACGGGGCTGTTTACAGATCGGCATTCCAGACACGTTCAATAATTTCAATTTTATTGGGGCCCAGCCTGTGCCGGGAAGCAGTCGGTGATTCATGTCTTCATCTTCTGAGAAAGTGCACGAAACAATGCGCACAATTACGCACTTGGGAACTGATCCAGCCGAGCAAGAATTTCAAAAGAGGTGCTCCGCCCCCACATCGACGGGTCTGGACTTGGTCTTGAGCTCGGACCACACATCACTTTAGCTTTACGTACTAAAGGCAAATTGCTACTCTTGTGACAAAGCAAATTTTGCAGCGTTTGTGTGCAATTTTCATAGTCGAGCTAAACAAAAGGCAAGCAATTAACTTTCTCCGGAAAATCAACGTGGTTGCAATAAGAGTCGAGTGACGAAATGTAGTTGTATTAATTCAATTATTATGTCTAGCTAAGGTTACTAAATAAATTGTGTAAGTTAATAGAATGAGCGACAGACAATCTATAATTTCAATTTCAATACTATGGAGTTATTTTTAATATTTATTTACGATACCTAGTTTTTCACATTTATCCGAAATTCACGTTTTCAAAATCAGGCGGCATTAGAACTCAAGTAATTTTTATCCGCTTGACTTGAAATTTTAGATGTAACTTCTTAAATAGATTATCTACTGAAGTACAAACGATTTTGACGATCGATAACCAATTACGATTAAAATTAAACCCGATTTTCGATGAAATTTAAAATATTTTTTTATTTTTTTTTGTACCTTAAAACATTATAATACATTCTTAAAACCTTATATTGATCTCTTCATTAGAAGTCACAAAAACCCTCTCAAGTCGTTCGCAATGGAACCCAACACAGGATTATTAGGTAATATGTATAAAAAAAAGTCAACAAATTTATTCTTAACATAATAATTTTACACACACTGAAAAGAAGAATAAATAAATATATATTTTCGAAAGTGTAAATTTTAATCATTCATTTCTTTAAAAAAATAAAACAATTAATTCTAAATAATGGGATAGCGATTACAAATATAGTGGAATTGTATTAAATTTTAGATTTAAAATTACAAATGTATTTTGACCATCTAATCGACCCAAAAAATCAACTTCTGGATTCTCCAAATACTGCGGTCAATGATGTCTAATACGAGTAATACGGACGCAAACTTTATGAGATTTCCATGAAATAAAGTAGATACCAAGGGGTTTTTGGAGTCACTGAGCCGAATTTCGCGCAGATTATTAGTTCTAATTTTTACGCGGTTTTCAAATAGAATTCTAAATTTTTCGAAGACTAAAGACTTGTGAAAAAATCTCACAAAGTTTAAACATTTTTCATTCAACATATTTAAATTTCAAAATTTCAACACTACTTGTGGATGAAATCAGCGACTCCAAAATCGCCTATATGTACCGCTATTGTTAAATAGCCAGAATAATTTTTTCTCGCTAAATTTGAAAAATTGTACACTATGCGCTGTCCGCACTTTCGTCTAGCTATCTTCTGCTAAGTTAGACAAAAGTTCGTATGGGTGTAGGACTCCAGGCGGCACTTATTTGTCTCGGCAGGAAATCCAGCAGCAATTTTGAACGGAAGTCAAATGGAGAATTGGCCGCCGTGGAAAGCCAGAAAAAGTCGTTCTCAGCGGGATTTATTTGCTCCCAGTCCCTGCGACCAAACCCATAACCACGTCCCAAGGGCTCGAAAGCCGCAAATGCCCTTTAATTTTCTTAAATTTCCAGAAAATCACGGTCGTTGCATCGCGCGTCTTAGCTACCGTCCTCGCGATGATATCATTTTCTGTGTCGAGTGCGGGGCTCATCCACCACCCAGCGGAGTCCCAGCAAACGTCCTCCGCCACCGTCGTCACTTTCCGCTCGCAAATGAATGGATCGGTGGTCGGGATGAATGGCGGGACCTTGGTTTCCTTTTTGCCTTTGATGTGAAATGGAAATTAAAGTGGTGCTCGGCGGTGTCTCATTTTTCATATTTTTTTTCCTGCCCGCTGCCTTATTACAGGATGCTGCGCGTCGCATGAAATTTTGCTTTCCGTCTCGATCTGCACCAGCAATTTTAATTTTCGCTTCTCAGCGAAGGCATCTTACGGATGCCTTTCGCTGGAACGGAGACAAGAGCCCCCTTTGATTAGTCGTCTTCCACCAGCGCCAGCCGGTTGAGGAGGTGGCTTTTATGAGCTCGTGCGCTCTAATTTTGAAAAAATTTTTATGGTGGGCAAACATTTTTCAAAGAATATCGCAGAAAAAACATTTCTTTGAACGCCTCGGGGTGATGGGCAATTGGGGAGCGTTCATGGGTTCGTTCACTTCTCAGGAGTTGTAATTCTAGCTAATTTTCAATTGAGCTCTGCAGACGACAGAGATTTGTTTATTATTAGAAGCGAATGCAAATTTTTGGTAGGAGTTTTGCATGTTCCAAGAAATATGACCAACAAGCGCAAATGATTAAGTGTAGGATCTCTTCAAATCTAGCAGACTCAGACTTTCTGATAACCAAATTAAGACAATCTTATAAAAATATATTTGTTTGGTAAAGCCTCTCATAACTTCTGAAATCAGCGAGCCTGAAAATTAGTTGCTACCAATTTTTATAAGGTTTTCGGGCTTATTGGCTTATTCCTCTCCAAATAACAAATACTTTTTAATCAACTTGTGAGATTTTCATGAAAATTAGTTTCGACCCAAATCGACTAGCAGCAACACTATTCCACATGCCCTTCTAAATTATATTATTATTATTATTTTAATTTCAACAATATACATTCTTTAAGATGTAAAATTTTTTAAAGAATTAAAATGGAAAAAACAAACTTGTTTTAATTGGGGATATTGAAAGATAAACGATAAAGTTGCAGACGAGACTATTGAGAATGTGCTCCCGTATGGTAGTTTTGTTTTAATTTCAGGATTGATATTTTATATTCCGAGGGCCACTTTTCCTCAAAACCAAATATCCCTGTTTTCCCAAATTTTCAGGTAATATTGAAATTTTTTCCTTCACTGTGTTGTATCATAAAACATCGGGCGAAAAATTAGATCTTTTTTTTGCTCAGACAAGTAATGCTCAATAATTAAATTATTCTACTATACTTAAGCCGAGAATTTCGAAATAATAAGAGTGAGGTTCGCGATCGTTTCCTACCATAGGACAAGAAAATAACTTAAATGTTATGGATGAACAAATTCCCTGATACTCCTTCACTTTTCCCGCTTTTCGAGAAGTACCGACATTTCTCAATATCAAATTATCACAAATTTTGTTTTTCAGCTAATGGATTTCTTAACATTCCCAATTTTCCATAAAGCGGCAAATCTGTCTATCGAGTGTTGTTTTCAGCAGCACTAAGCAAAATCCTAAGCGGCTCTAAAAGGAAAAATCGCTTGTCCCTTAAAGTAATAACAGATAGTATCCTAATAACTCCTTCTTAATACGCTAATATTATGCAATATTTCTATTTTTACGCAAGTCTTAGCCAATGTATGAACATACAAACGAACTAGCGCAATATTATTTCGGTTAACTATACAAAACTATTAGGTTTCCCATTTAAAATAAGGAAATATTTAAAAAAAATAATAGTAACTACCGCTTTTAATTTGCAGATGGCTTCCCAGATGCATCAATGGAACATTTATACGCTCCAGAATCAGTTTTGAGCAGTAGTTAACATTTTGCTATCGTTGGTACCAAAGCATTGAAATCTTAACACAGTAAAATTGTACTTATAAAACGTTCAACATTACAAAAACAGTCCAAATTGTGAGGTATTGTTGAAATCGTGAAAAGTACCATTAGTTTTAAACTTTTAAGAATGTCTTATGAGGTGAATAGGAATTAAATTCTGGCGTTTCGTTATTATACCCAAACTGTCAATGTCAACTTTTTGCGTAAAATAGTTATTATGAAAATTGCAGATCATAAAATTCTCTTTAAAACCTAATTTAAGTGGATAGACTATAAAAGATTTAAGACGCCCTTTTTTCTGATATTTGAGATTTTTAAAAGTATGTACATATTTCAATTTTCAAAATAGTCTGCAATATAGTTTTAAATTAATGGGAAGGTAAATTGGGAGTTACGATTATTAAAGGCTGCATTTCAGAAAAGATTTAGTAATAATATTTCATATGTATGTATATTAGATATTCGTAATTTGGAATCTTTGATATTTAGATGTTCGAACAAACTGATAGTCAAGCGAGACTAAAATACGCATTCTATATTTTATAATTGAACTTTACAAAACAAGGGTGTTTGACATGTTTTTTGAGTTGTGACTCACACTTACCTGTAATATCCTCTTATCTTCATTTTCCTAGCTGAAATTTCTTAGAAGAACAAAACAAAAGCCACTCCGACGAAAATCCCAAGAGAATCCTGGAGCAAAATGAAAATAAATGAAAGCACAGGGCGCATCTCTTTTTTTTTGTGAATGTATTCATCTTCCCTTTCACATATATTAAATCAGCAACATATTCATCGTCATCAATAAAATCTGATACTGAATGATTTCGCGCATTACAAATTCCAAATTTCACGAGAAGATCGCAAAACGGCAAACAAGAACGAAAGAATGGCATCAACATCATATTTTTTGTTTTGTTTCTTGCTTTACTTAAAGACTCCATGAATACACAATTGTTGTTTATAGCAATAGTAGTAATATTAAAGAGGATTTTTATATAATTTTTTCTTGTATTTTTCTCTATATTTGTTACCACCTTAATACACATTTTGATTTTAAAAAAATAATAATTATAATAATGATAGAGTCGTATTCATCATTTTATCGTTAAGAGGTTAAACAAATAAAGCTAAACATTAAGAAGAGCGAACAGAACTAGAAGAAAACGTAAATATTAAAAAATTTCATCGCAGATATTTTTTTCCCATTTGTTTTTGTTTTACATAATTTTTTATTTAAACTTTTATAGTTCTCATAGTTTCTCCTCCTCTAACCAGTGTGTAACTTATGCTTTATGTGTTTTTTTTTTCTTTTAGTTTACTAAATATTGTGTTTTCCGCGTTTCTCTTATGTTTCTCAGCTGTGAAAAACGAAAGGAAATTATTAATAAATAAAAAAAGTTCACTTCGTTTTATTAATTGTAACGTTCTTTAATTAGAATTTAATATTAACTTTACTTTTACTTTTTTTTACGATAACCGCTTCGTCGTCGGTCAGCCCTAAAGGACAGAAAGGTTCTTGTCTCCCCGCTTTTAAAAATAGCGTAAATTCTCACTTTATGTGCTTTTTGAATGCTTTTCGCTGGAGAAATAAACACTTGTTTGGGGTGAACGTTATTACATCTCACATTTTTCACATTTCATCTTCTACAAATGTATTTTAATAGTTATCTTTACCTTTAATATATGTTCTTGCTTGTATATAATTGTAATAAAACAGTTACTCTCCACTTCCTTCTCCAATATCTAATATTCAGAGTTTGTTAAAACAAAAGCCCAATTCGTTACATCAATACGCGTCGTTTTTGGGTATGTTTTCTTTTTTTTTATATATATATTCAAAGATCCATTTAACATTTTTACGTCAACATGCTCAGCAGCAAGTAGTTAATGTCACGAATCGTATTTTTTAGCACGCAGTCCTCTTGCGTGGTGGCGTAAAAGGTACATCATTCGGTGTCCCTTTCATTTTTTTTAATTTACAAAATGAAATAAACATGAATTTACACATTATCATCATTAAAAAGTTCTTTTTTTTCTATCCTGTCGTTTTGACTTTGAGTTTACACCTTGAAATAATCACTTTGATCCGTCATTTTTGTTTTCTTTGTGTCTTAATTTATTTAATTTCTTTTTGGTTTCTTTCAACACTTTGAAATCTCTTTGAAATTAAACACACACGTGAGAAAAGTTTCTTGTTCTTAAATTTACAGTTTCATTGTTTTTTAAATCTAATTCGTTTCGTAAATGTATTAGGAATTAAGCTTACTTGAGAAAAAGTAATCTTACGTTAAAGAGAACGAACACAGGTTTTTTATTAAATTAAAATTAGACAATTAAAAAGAAGTTTAAGTGGAACGTCGTATCTTGACATTTTTTTTCCTCTTGAAGCAGATTTTTGCTTAATGTTTTTGACGCAAAAATTGTTCTTTCAGTCACTTTTTGAAATTTCGAGTACGTTAATTGTCAGTTAAATTATTTCTTTGCAGGTCAGACGTAGCAGAAATTTACTAATCCATTTTATTATAATTTTAGAATCATGGATTTATACACTTCCGCATGGTTTACTATTACGACCAACTTGTAAAATTACCAATTTTCATAAATCTTACAGTGCTGATAATTATTACGCTATAAGTAATTGGTTGATCTCAACTACTGAGTTGAATTTTGGAACAGTGCAACAGAGCGAGTGAACAAATTAAATATCGTTTTGCACGCTTCGAATAAAGTTATTGCTATTTGTGAGGAAAGGTTTCAGAATTTGAAATTAAAGAATTTCCTGTGATCCGCCAGGTCCGCCTTATAAACATCGACAAAATTTTAATTGCGTTTTTCTCGAAACCATTTTTTCCTTTTTCCAGATTGTCTGTCTTGTCCAGAGATTTCGTTTCTGCCAGTAAGATAGAAGATTTCGTTTCTGTCAGTAATATCACGAGTTGTTGTGTCGGATCAAACACAAAACTGAAAACTCAATTCCGAAATCTGTGGCCAAAACAGAATTAAATTCCTTCTGAAAACTAGATTACCAAGTGTAAAGAGAATAGAGGCAAAGACGGTATTTCATCTTGTTAAGATGAAGAAAAAAAAATCCGCGAAAAAGTATGTAATTTGTTGCATAATTCCTCCAATTTTGATGTTGAGATACCGAAGTAAAAAATCAAAATTAGTAACGAATGAAATAGCAAAACAAGCCTTAGGTATCGCTACTTCATTAGAGGATGAGCTGTTTTTTCACCTATGTAAGCAGCATATCGAATGCTTCTATGAAAAACAATCACTGAAGTAAAAATTCACGGCCTTTTCAAATTAAAAATATCAGCATCAGAGGGAAATTTATGATATATTATCAAAAAGATTTCTGAGAATAACAAGTTGATTTATAGGCTTTAAGGTACTATTCTACTCTAGAGTTTTCACAAAATCGAAATTCTTTTTTTTATTTTTCGATTCCTTACATCTTCAAAAATGACCTCTCAAATATTTGTAGAGAAATTCGGATTAGAAAAAAAGTTATAGCACTATATACATATAGCCGCGTGAGAAAACTCGGCCTTTACCAAAATTTAAACGCGTTTTTCTCAAAATGGCATTTTTCAAGTTGGCCGCAAGTTAACCTCCGGATCTACTGAACCGATTTCAATAAACCTTAGTGCGTTTTGTTTATTAAAGTGTCGTGTATGACCACATTTTGCATATTCACCACATTTTTGCATAAAAATATAAAACAAAAAAAATGGCGCAAGATAAAAGGTAAAAAAAATTTCATTTTTTCAAACTTTTTTTTCAAACATTCGCAATTTTTTTTTTGGGAGAATTTTTGACTAACGGTGGTGGATTGTCACGTAAGAAACCTTCCTTTTTAAAACCCTATTAGAATTTTTTGTTTCAGACATGCCAGTTCGGAGATTAACTTGCGGCCATGGAACCATCTTTTTTTTGACACTTAACTTTGGCGCCCTCTATTTAATAATAATAATAATATGACCAAAATAAAAATTTGTTTGTATACTAAAAGGGTTCATTTACATTTTGTGAAAGTTTCATCACAATACTTAATAAAGCGGCTGAAAAATAAAAGTTTGAAAAAAACCTTTTTTGACGCTCTAGAGTAGAATAGTACCTTAAGCCAGCGATTGTAATAGCCTTTAGGAAAGTTAAATTTGCAGTTAGGGAATGGATGAAGGATCAATATATTCTATTCAACTATTATTTTGTAATGCAACGCTATTGGGAGTACAGTAGTTTTAACTTTGATCCTTTTGATATTATTATAAAATTAATTAAATTGCATGTTCACAGTTGGGATTAAATTTTCGCTTTTTTTCCAAATTTAGAAGTTTATTTTTTTTAAATTAATTGTTGTACCACGTATAACTTTAAATGTGATGATCTTAAAAGAAATCTAGAATAATTATTATATTTAATACATCAAGGTAAATGTTTGTATATCAAATTACGTCTAAAAATTAGCCAAAATCGGTGACTGAGCTCAGTAGTCAGAAACAATGGAACTCCAATATAATTTTTTTTTTCTTTTGGAGGATAGTTACATTTTACTTTTATATCCTATTGGCCCAATTCACTAGGAATAGATCTGACAACTCTTATGGTAATAAAAATTACCAACACCCTACATGAGATACTCTACAATTTATTTGCTGGAATCCATTGCTAAGTGACTTTATTTCTTTCATCTATAGCAAATAACAATTTCTTAGTTTCGCCTTAATTTAGAATTTGAGTCTTTTACGACTCAATCGACAATTTTATCTGCATAATCTCGTAACTCAATAGAAATAATAATGTCCAAATTAATCTTGTCAACATATATGTATATTATTATTATTATTATTATATTTATTATTGTAGGAAGAGCGACCTAAAGGTGGGCACTGCAACCAGACGGTTTTTTGTGCCAAAGCTCCAATTAGTGTAGAAGACGGTCTACTACCCTAAGGGGAGCCGGCAGGTCTCTCACAAGAATTTACAAACATCAGCGGAGCTCTAAAACTCCTTGCTGAAAGCCTCTCTTCTCGTTCGTGCTAAGACCAGAGTGCCAACATATACATATATACACGTGTGCGAGTTTAGCTGATCCAATGTTTTTAAATTCTAAAATATATAAGAGCCTCGAAAAAAGAATAAAGCTTTAGGAAAAAGCTTTATTACAATCAGAGGGTAAAAAGCGTTTCACCTTGGGTATAAAATGATGTTACTTTCAGAATTATCCTCTCTGATTTTTTTCAAGTCCCTAAGCCTCCAGAAATGAAATGTGTTTAAAAAATAAAACTCTTTAGTGAGGGTAGAATTTTATAAAGATCTATTAAAAATTTAAGTTTCCCAAAATTTATAGCTTGAAGGAATTGTGCGTAAGTTCCTACTACAATTTACAAAAATATGTCGTATAATTTCTAACGTCCAAGCAAGGAATGTTAGTGACTGCTTGCAGCCAGCTAAGGCTTGTGTAGATACTGTGAACAATCTACCACGTTTTTAAGGGTAACTAGCTAGCCTCAAAAAGAATATACAATGTCATTCGTTTTACTTCAAATTCAGTATTTATAAATCCATGTACTCCAAAGCGTAAGAATCCCAAAAAATAAACTAATGAAAATGAATATCCCTTTCTAATTAACTGCAGAGATCCAAAAAAAATAAATGAGACAAATGGCTCTTTACAAAAAAACAACAGCTAAATAATCGGAATGAAGCGTAATTAGTTTGTATATTGCACAGTAAGAGCTGAGAAAAAATAGACAAAATAAAAAAGATCCTGATATAGGTGGACAACTAATGTCTTCCAGTTCAGGATAATAAGTAAAGTTTTCAGGCGGAGACTACAATAAGGCAATAAGAGAAAGAGAGATAGAGGGAAAAATCCATGCATTCGCGCTACGCATCTCTCTGCCGAAATGTAATAAATAATAATAATAATAATACAAAAAGTGAATGTGTGAACCATACGAAATTCTCCTCTTTCTTCCTTTCGGCTTGTCTTAAGTTTTATTTTTATTTATTTACCAGTTAAATACTTAAACGACCTTAAGGAATTCACTTTTACGCTTTTGTTTGATTATATTATAGTACTGTTACTTGTTTGTAATGTTTAAATATTTCTTAACTTCAGGAAGGAGCGCTGCGGCGCTAGCTACTAAATACTACAAGTATTCTGTTTTTTTATGGATCCGCCGAACACTGAGAACTTTACCAAGTTTATAATAATTGAAGGGGGGGAAAATCTTAGCTATGGGTTGTTGCTGGCTTGAAAACAAATCTTCTATATTTTGCGTGGAAATTTATCTTGTGTCTCACGTGCGTATTTCAATCATTTGAGTTGTCCTCCTTCACCGAAATGTCCTGCTGAGAAGTGGTCGCATCGATGTTTTTGTCGGTGGGCTGCTTATTCTGGTCCACCGCGTTCGATGAGTGTCCACCTGTGGATTTGAAGTATTTTTAGATTAGTCCTACTCTAGTGGTCGGGAGGTTTTAAGTACTTTAGGTCCTACCTCTGCCGCTTCCACCACCACCTCCGCTATTGCCGTAATAGTGCTTATTCATTGGCCCACCGGGACCGGAATGAGGTTGCCTTACGGAACGTTGGGATTGTGGTTGTTGTGATGGAGGCTGATGTGTAGGATAATTTGTGGGTCGCTGTATTGGGGTTGGGTAGCGTTGGGGTGCTTGGCCTGGACGACCAGCGTTCATGCTGTTTGGGCCATTACCACTACGGTTTTGAGGATTCTGAGATTGTTGTTGTTGTTGCATTACTTGATTTTGGATATCCCACTAATTATGTCACAGACAAAAACAAAACATAAATTATAATCAATTCTATCCTACGCAAAATTACAGTATACTGCCTCCATTGAATTATGACCAATTGTTTTTTTTTCGAGAATTTTGATAAGTTTTTTAAACTCTATGCTACCATGTTGACTTTATTTACCTACATTGGTGGAAACAAAATCTGCGACATCTAAATACCCGGACTTTTACAGAAGCTCAAATTTATATTTTTGTGGTAAACATTTTAACTTGAGCCCTATTCTGATTTTTTTATTCACTTTCATGTCGGTTAGTATTTTTATGATATTGAAAGCTTCGAAAATTTAAATTCACACGAAAGTCAAAGCAGGGATTTTGAAAATAAAAAAGTTTAAAATCAGAGCACCGCTTTTCGCGACTCTCCAATAAAATTTTATCGTTGTATTTCACAAATGAAAAACAATTAAATCGTTATTATATTTTCTAACGTATCTATTGTAGATTGTGTAATATGGAAAGGATTATTGGGACGGCTGAAATTGAGATCAGCGCCAGAGGATTGAGTTCACAAGTTTTCGTACTTACCGATTTCCAAGCAGATGGATTTAAATATTTTAAATTAACAGGTAAAAAGTTAAATTTTATACGACAAATATTTTACCCCCACTAACATATGACTATAAACCCAATCTCTCTTATAATGATGCTAAACTAATATTAGAAGTAAAGCAAATAGATACTAGTTATGGCATCCTAAAAATTGAATTGAATGCGCTGTTCTCAGGCAGTCATAAAATATATACTTCCACGGAGATATAACTTGAATTAACTAATTGTCTCAAAACTTTTGTGGGCAAAATCTACTCTACTTCTTTAAAATTAAATATACATACAAATATAAAACAATGGCACAATTTGAAAATAAGTTCCGAAGATGCGTGGAAATATGGAGTAAGAATTTAAGAGTGTAAAAATTACTTCTAGCAGGACAGCAGCGATGAGGATAAATTAAATAAAGAAGCACCGACATATTGTATGAGTTTTATCGTTACGCACCAGAGATAAGACTTGTTTATTTAAAAACTTGATAATACATAGGGATTGGTGTTACTTTCAGTCCTTTAAGTAATGAAAATGAATTTTTAGAAAATTTTGTGGAAATTCCTTTGTCCTGAGAAGGCCTACATATAATACAAAATGCTTCATGATAATAGTGGCAAGATTATTAATTTAATAATTTAGACCAAGAATAAACTTTTTTACTGCGAAAAAAAAAATAAAATCGGCACGAAAGGAGGATTCTCCTTTTCTGAAATTGCAACAGGAACTCCAACAATGCTTTTCTTTGAAAAATTAGCAACATTTATATTTCATAATATAGATTATCAATTCTAATTATAAGGCTTTGCTTTATAATCAATTTCTAAATAATAAAGAAACAAAAACTTTATTGGTCATAATTAAATGTCGGGACACCGTTAGGAGTAAAGGGAAATTTTAAAAAAAATGAAATATTATTCTAACCGCAGACCACTAATAAATTATTTACTTACGCTTGGAGCATAGTTCTTATGATGCGGTGGGCTTTGCTGCGGTTGGACTTGTTTGGCTAGATTCAGGCTAACATCGGTACCAAGTGGGCTCTTGAGCTGCCGTCCCATCTAAATAAAACTTTTATTTATAAACAAAATAGATTGTCGATCGTATTCAATCTTACTGAGTCCTGCATATGATTCTGACCCTGGTTGGATTTCATGTAAGCAGTAGTCTGAGGTGTTGGACCGCCCCGAAATTGATTTATAGTTGCCGTTAAAAGAGGTGAGTTAATGAATTGCGAGCTGAAATTAGCAATCTGCTGTTGCGGAGGTGCTGACGATGGTGCTGGACCTCCATGTCCACCAAAAATGCCAGCTGCAGCCTGCAATCCGTAACTCTGTGTGGCAGCAGCAGCTGTTGGGCCACCAAAGAATGCTCCCTGACCACCCGCAGAATTCGAATAGTAGCTATTCGACTGCAGCGGAGGTGGAGCCTGTTGCGGCGGATAAAGATTCATATATTGCTGTCCGTAAGGTTGACCCACTGATGCAGCAGCGGCTACAGCAGCCGCATTACTCTTAGAACCAATTGCTCCAATTTGCTGCGAAGATGGTTTCACCGAAGCTGACATGAGAGAATTAGAACTGGACGAAATGAGCACAGTGCTGGGATTGTTCAGCTGTTGGGATTGATTAAATGGAGTTTGGACAGCCCCACCCATTCGGAATTGTGAAGTCAAACTGGGATACATGTCGGGCGCCGGCGCCCCTGGCATATTTGGTGGAGTTTGCATGTATGCACTGTAAGGACCGCTACCAGCAGTTCCATAGTGTCCAGGAAACTGTGAGAATTGCGACCGGCCGGCTTCAATTTGGAACGGGCCATACAATCCGCCCTGCGAAGGCATGGGCGACGAATTGAACAGCACAGCTGGTGGACTTGGTATTGTTGGCATAGCTCCAAATTGAGACGGCTGGTAGAACGGTTGCGGTGCCTGGTGTAACTGAGTTGTACCCTGCTGCATAGCAGGAGGCGGAGACAACCCCAAGCTAGACTGATGCATCTGTTGCTGAGTGGGTTTGACCTTACAAACATTACCATTGCTATTTGATAATGCTTCAGCAGCATGCTTCAAAGCTAAGTTCGATTGAGCATTGCTTTGGTGTTGGCCTTGAGAGCCCACTGCATGCTGTGGACTTGGACTGTAACCTCCAGTTTCAGCCTCAGGAGGATTGCCAGATGAGTTTCCTACTACAACTCCATCTTTATTCCCGAAATGGGGATCTAAGCTTGGGTCAAATGTATTAGCATATGATGGAGGACCAGGCGATGACAAAGCGTGCTGCATGTGAATATTGCCTCCATGGGCAACATGTGTCGCCGCAGCCGCAAAATGTTGCAAATGCTGCTGGTGTTGGGACGTGACGAAATTTGAGCTTAAATGCGATTCAGCGTCAGTGGGTGCAACGCCGGCATGTTCCAGAACTGTTGGCATTGGCGGCACATTCTCCCATACCTTCTTAACACTGGCAATTTTCATGTTAAGATCAGCGGTCGAAGGTGATATTGTATTCTGGGAGGCAGCAGACGAATGAATCACAGATGATGAGCGCGGAAGACATAAGCCTGGCTTATTAGCTGAACTTGTCGTCTTGTCATCGGTTAGATGGCTGAATTCTGTGTCGAACGGAAAACCGAGTTTCATATCTTTATCATAGTCGTTTTCGGGCTTGGGGAATGACATCTGAGATAGGGCGGTCGTGATAGCTTCTTGTTGTTGCTGCTGCTGATTGTGAGCCTGTTGTGAGTGCTGTTGAGCCTGATGCACCACATTCTGTTGCTGTTGCAACTGGGACTGTTCCCTCTGCGACTGTGGCGGTGGCTGCTGTTGGACCTGCTGTTGCTGGGCAGACTGCGCCTGCTGCAATTCATGCGCTGAATTAGAGCTCTGCGACTTGTATATTTCTTCAGGTTTCTTCTGTCCTCCCTGAGTGGAATCGCTTTGATTTGAGATCTGTCGTTTGAGGGGAGCCTGCACTGTTTTGTAGTTTGTATTTTCGAAAATAATCGTATTCACTGGTGCTGTAGACGGGTCTAGAACTGGTTTCGAACAATTAGGGTCACACTTTTGGCCACCATTTGCCTTCGAATCGAGGGACTGACTGCCCTGCTGTTGATGTGACATGTGTTGTTGACCAAAGTCTTTATTCTCTCCGTCTTGCATTTGGTTCTTGTTGCAATCTTGACCTTGAGGTTGCTGTAGAGGCTTCTCCCAAGCATTGGTGCCGACGGATTGTTGCTGATTACCGCCTGAGCTGTCGCTCTGATTCCCGTCTCTCTTTGATCGGTTCTCCCATTGTTTCGCTAGGCGAGGAGGTAAGTTTGTTTTTGAACCTCCACGTCCATCTCGACCGTCTCGTCCATCACGTCCATCTCGACCATCTCGACCATCCCGACCATCCCGACTATCTCTTCCATCACCCCGAGTATCCCCAGAAGACTTGCTCTTAGTTAAAGGTTGCTCTTTATGTGGAGGCTGACTTGATTGTTGCTGTCCACAAATATTTGAAGTCTGTTTGAAACCCAAACCTGGCGGAGGTTTCGTCGTCTTTTGAGAACTTCTATCATCTTTTTTCAAGTGACTCGATGACCGAGTGCTCGAAATGTGTCCAGAGCTATTGCTTCTCTGCTGTTTAGGGACCTCATGAAGTATCTCCTTCTCTTTAGACAGTGATTTTTTCCTCTCTGATTCTGGACCATCCTTTTTGTTTATTTCATCTTCTTTTCGAGAAGATGGATGTATCTGTCCTTGATTTTGGGCATCAATTTTAGAGCCAGATGTGCTATCCTTACGAGATCCTTGAGATTGGTATTGAGATCCAACTCCAAATTGTTTCGGTGGAGAGGATTTTTTATCATCTCTTTGCGGCTTTGGCTGCATACCACCTTTATCCCGACTCTTTGAGGAATCGTCGATACATTCTGAAGATTTTCTGGTATTTAATCCGGCACTTATGGGCATCTGACCCATCTTGATCTTATCGTCTACAATCATTTCTGGTTTCCTATCTCCACTTGGTTTATCAATCTTTTCATCACCCATGTTGCTGGAGACAGTCGAACCTCCAAAACTGCTCTTCGAACTTGGAGGTCCACTATAAGAGTCTACACGTTTGGGACCTTGTCCGGACAATCCGCCCCTTCGGAATGATGAAACTCCACTACTACTGCCACCACGTCCTCTTCGAGAAGGTTCACCTCTGGGAGCAAAGCAATCTTTTGCGGAAGGCAATGGATGCCCGCCTCCTCTCTGACCTGGATCGCCTCCTTTATTATCCCTGTCTTTTCGTGGCACCTTCGGGCTTCTATCCGAACGCCTTCCAGAGTAATCATCTTCCATTTCTTCAGAATTTTCCGATTCACTCCAATGCTCACCACTGTAATTGCGTCCTACCCTCATACCACCGCCACCTCCACGTCTGCTCCAACTACTACTTCCTCTGTACGTTCCGTAGGCTCTAGAAGGTGGTCCACGCATATCTTGTCTACCTCCCCTCGGGCTGGGCCTCTTTTGACCTTGATGCATTTTTCCAACATCTAAATCTTGTCTTTCTTCACCCAATTCCTTTTTGACGCTCTGAATACCTTCATCATCCTTTTTAGCCTCTTCTGTAATACACTTCTCAGTTTCCGTTTTCCCAGAACCCTCTGGCTGAGGTGATTCTGTTTTTTGTTTAAGACATTCAGCAGCATTTGTATTTTCTCCTAGACCTTCTACTGGTTTTTCAAAATGAGCTTCTTTCTCTTGCTCCTCAGCAACACATTCAGACCATGCTTTTTGTGTCGGGCTCTCTGATCGCCTCAAAATCTGAGTTGGAACCACAGGGGACTGTTGTCGAGGTGGCAAGGGCATACTGTTGGAACTTGAAATGCTGGAATCATCCTTTTTTCCCTCATTGTCCGATCGAACTTCATCCTTCTTAGTGCTACTCTCTGACAAGGATTTAGTCTGAGGTCTCTGCAGAATCTGCTTAGGTTGCGACATAACCTCCTCAGTTGAGCTATCATGTTTTGGTATGCTGTGCTCACTTGAAAAGCTTTCCCGCCTCCTTTTGAGCTCAGATTCTGTCTCTTCAGCCCATGAACCAAAAGGTCGTCCATTCTCTGAACTTTGAATACTGTCATTTTGCTTTTGCTCATCAGTCGAAGATACGCTGGTCTTTCGCTGCGATGAATCAGATACGCTTCTTGCCAGCTGTGGCGTAACGTTCCCTGCCCGCGATGATTGTGACTCCCCCATAGAATTCCGACTTATGGATTCCCTTCCACTATTGCTGAATCTTTCATCATCTTCCGAGTCTCCTCGTCGTCGAGACGAGCCACTGAAACCATCATTAGGCCGCTCGTTTCTTCGCGACTGAATCATTTCATCCGAAGGATTTCTACGAAGCTGCTGTTGTTGTTGCTGCTGCTTATAATTTTGGGAATGGATGTACCTAGGATCATATTGTTGTGCAAACGGCACTGGCTTCTGACCTGAGTCAGAACTGCCGCCATGATGAAAATGCGATGAGGATGGCGGTTGATGATTGGCAGTGATTGACCGGCTATTAGAACTGCTTCCTGACTCACGACCAGAAATCGCTCCACTTCCAATTTGGTGACCTGGTCCACTGCTAGATGATGAAGCCCTTTCCTGCTGTTGTTGCCGAGCGAAACGTGGAGGCAAATTATTTTGAAAATGTGCCGAAAATAAACTTTTATTGCCTCCACTACCACCGCCCCGGTTACCTGGACCTCCAGGACCATAACTATCCTTGTAGTCACGTTCACGCTGGTTCATGTCGCGTTCATATTTATCGTAGCGACCATATTCTCTATCTCTACCTTCTCGCATTTCCCGACCTTCTCTTATGTCGCGATTATCTCGGAAATCTTTGTTTTCTCTGTTGTCCCTCATATCTCTGTCTCTATTGTCGCGGGAATCCCTTCCGTCTCGAGGATCCCGAGGATCTTTTGCATCTCTGTACTGTCTTCCTCGATTTCCTGAAAAGTCTTCTTCATTGGAGGCATGCTGCTTTGCATCTTCGAAATCCTCCTCACTCTTTTTTGTATTCAGTTTCATTTCAAGCTCCTGCAGCTTTTTCGCGGCAGCTTGTTTACGCTCAATTTCACGCCTTTCCTCCTCTTCCTTGCGCTGCTTCACCCGCTCAAAAACGCCTGCATCGAGACCTCGATGACCGTTCTGTTGAGGTCTTTGCTGCTGTTGTTGTTGCTGCTGCTGTGGTTGTTGTTGCTGCTGCTGTGGTTGTTGTTGTATACTTTGTTGACCTTGTTGGCTCTCTGCACAATTTTCTCTTTCTCTCTCTCTGTTGTCTCTGTTCTCGCGATTATCACGATCGCCGCGATCTCGTTCCAGCTTCGAAGTATTTTCAGCGCCTGCTGATCGAGCATCACGATCACGTTCTCTTTCGCGCTCATTGCGTTCATTCCGTTCACGTTCAATGTGCTCTCTTTCCATTCTTTCCTTATTATCCCGCTCGCGCTCTCTTTCTCGACTCCATGCTGCAACGTTTAAGGTGTTTTTTGAGTAAAATTATATGGACACTATTAAAATAAAATATATGAATAGCATAGCTTAACAAACACATTTTCCTGACTTTTGATCAAAAGCTTCTAAATCTTTAGGAGGTTTGCCTATCTCAAAACAGAACGAAATCAGTACGATTGAAATATGAAATCGAAACTCCAATGAAAATATCCATATTGAGAACTTAAAATGTTTAATATTTGTGTTTCGGACAGCATTAATAGTGACTGCTCTTCCAACATTTCAATAAGTAAATACTTAACCAGAAAATATTAAAATTGTTCACTTACCAGTTCGATTATCTTCCTCCTGGTGCCTAGGACCCTTCTTACTATTATCAGACGGCTTTTCATTCCTGTTAAAAACTGGTGGGGCCCTTTCATTGCCGGGCGATTCTGGTGCTTCATCATCAGAGAAAATAAGTTTCTGATTGTAATCGATTTCGTCCTGTCGTATCCAGCCATCATCTTTGGCGATCGAATCCATACGTTCCAGATCTTCTTCTTTGATGATTGGTCTTTGTAAGAGAGCAACTTCCGGTTCAATGAAAGGTATAGAATTCGTATCTTGTTCAGGCTTTGATGCACTTCCTCCTCCTCCTCCGCCACCACCAGCGGTACTTCCACGTCCACCAGTGGATTGCTGCTGCTGCTGCGGTTGTTGCGGCTGAGGTCGCTTCTGAATTGTAATCGGAGCATTCGAGTTGTGGTGCTGATATCCTGTTGTGTTCGGCGAAGTCGTTCGGTAATCTTTTTGTCCACCAACTTGTCCGGATGGCCGATCCTGACGTTGCCTACCCTGGGTCATTGAGTAATTGCCGTTCTGTTGCTGTGATTGACTTTGATTTTGTCCAGATCCAGCACTGCCGCCACCACCTCCGCTGCCGCCGCCGCTGCTTGCATAATGTTGCTGCTGCTGCTGTTGCTGTTGTTGCGTTGGTGGTGTTAGGGAGCGTGCTCCGCCTGTCGCTTGATCCGCTGATCCTCCGGTTATAGAACCGGATCCGCGGTACATAAACGATGGCATTAGAGCACGGAACTGTGGCGGCACCGGCTGTAGGAGGGCCTGGCCCTGCTGTGTTCCATGCACATCTCCACCTTTTCCACCTCCACTTTGCTGTTGTTGTTGAATCCAACTTGCGGCATCTGTCTGGGGTCTCAAGCTTACTTGTTGCACATCTCCCGAATCTTTCTGTTGGTGTCCTCCGCTCATGTTTCCGCCGCCTCCGCCGCTGCCATCTCGCCCACCGTAATGCTGTTGATTTTGGTGGTGTTGCTGTTGCTGCTGTTGATGATGATGATGGTGGTGGTGGTGATGACTGTCTTTGTGGTGGGATTTGTGTGAACCCGAGCCGGGTGTGCTCCCATCCAGAGACGGAAATTCGTGGTGAAATTGTGGACTTTGATATAATGGAGGTAATGAGGATGAACCTCCATCGTGGCCGGTCGTCACTGATGACCATGTTACTGCTGATGAACCAATATTCGATGACGTGTATGATGAAGAAGACGTTTGAGTTGTTGGGGATAGAGATTGTGTCTGAGTGCTATTTGTGGAATTGTTGCTGTTGTTTGAATTTAAGGTTGCTTGTGCAGTTTGTCCACTGTTCGTTCCACCTACTGCTGATTGAATTCGACCTGTAATATGAGCAGAATTATTCCGGACAGTTAAATTGAATTTTTCTCATACCTTGTTGCTCTTGTCCAGGAGTTGTGCTTCCAGGCGTTTGAGTTTCCGCTTTTAGGGATGGAAGATTCGCTGGTGGCCGCCTTGCGGACGGTACTTTACCCAAACTTTGCATTCCATGTTTACGGGGAACTTGATTCTTTTGTGTTGAAGGTTCAAGGGATTCGCCCTACAGATGAAATTGTGTTTTAATACTTTCTGGATTATTCCGCGAAAAATCGCATAAATTAAGGTAATTTTGAACTGATTTCGTACAAACTTTGCGAATAAATAGAATATTATTATAATTAATATTCCTGTGCTATATGAAATCTGCCTATCAACCCAAAGAGATTTTTTGATCTTGTTTGGGGGTCCACATATTTTTGATTGATTTGTGGTTAATCGTACAAAAATTAGAATTTGGATATAAAAACGGTTTTAGGAATATCGAGGGTTAAAGTTATCAAAATCGACTCACACAGCACAGTAAATGAAAATTATAATTCGATGAAAATTATCAATTTCTATATAAAATCTCTTGCTCTTCTTTTCTTTTTATTCCTCTCCCTTCAATTTTGATGTTTAAAAACGATAAATTCGAGTACTGAAACGATTTCTATGCAGTGTTTACCATTATTTAAGAAAGCTCTGTCAAACAGTTATAAGTTTATTATTACGTTAATATTTTCAAATGCAGTTAAGTAATTTAACTAGTAACAATGGATTGTATGGAATCAGTGAATGGCCCTCTAAGCTCTGAAATCTTGTCTATACTCAACTCATTGGACCACAAAACAATCAAGAATTTCCGAACCCTCACACGGGCTGTTTTTAGGGTCACTCTTTTAATAGTGTATTCGAAATTAACTATCTTTAAAGTCTTTTATACTCATTTACAAATCATTATCTTAGTTTTTTAATAAATAACGAAGATACGCTTCTTTCAAGTTTTATTCTATTGATATGCAAAGTTTAAAATATAATCTGAATTAATTCACCGTCTCGGAACAATATAAATCGAACCATACTTACACGACTACTCTTATACAGACGGTTTATATCCAACGCTGCAAACTTGGGCTTTGCATGGCGCTCCCCCCTACTTCCCCCCAGTGTGCTCATGCTGCCAGAGAATCCTCATCAGCGTAAGCACCCCGCACTGTCGCTCACGACGGTCAACAAAAGTTTGTTGTGTAGAAACTCCGCTAAGAGAGTGTTTGTGGTTTGCAGGCAAAATCACCTTTTTTTGTAAATATCCAAATTTACGTTCCTTTCCTTGCAATTCAAAAAAAAAGAACACTGGAACTGGGCAATCGTGGGAGAATATCGTTAAAAAAAAGGATGTGTATCGCTCCTTTATATCAATTATTTTTTATAAAAAGTATACCGATGCAATCGCGAATTCAATAATTTCGTTGGGAGTTTTTAAGAGGTTTCAGAAACTCTCTCATTCCCGACGAAGATGATGAAATTTTTTAGTTTCACCGTCTTCGTCGTTTTTAGGATTATTTTTTTTTCCCAGCAAGAATCGAATTGAAACGATTTCCTATACAAAATTCTGGAGATGAAATACGATTTCTGTGCTATTCGCTTTAACGAATTTAGCTGTTTGTAAGAGAACTAAACAAAATGCTACCGATAGTAAGTGAATTTTAAAAGCTACAAAGGAACCTTCAGTGTGGCAGGCTTTTTGTTATTGGTTTTCCCTGTGCTAAATCTTCCGAATCAATGCTGTATGTCGCAATCTGAAAAAAAATAAAAAATTGAAATTATTTTTATAATTAATACTAATAATTAATTAAATTCAATTATTTTTGTTAGACCAAAGATCGCAAAACGTTCAGCCCTATTTTTAATTCCATCCATTCCGAATGTACAAAATGTCAGCACAAGATCCCTGACAACAAAACATGTTTTTCTCAAACGGCACACAGTGCAAACAAACAATTTTCGTCCGGTTGACCTCATATTTTAACTGTAGCTTCTTAAATAGATTGCCTATGGAAATACGCGAACTTTGTCGATTAATTGAAAATTGTAAAAAATACGTCACTTTTTATATGTATGAAAATTTAAAGTACGGAAATTTTTTCAGACTCGTCTCAATTTTTTGATTTTCAATAATTTTTTATTTCCTCGTGTAGTTCCATGCAAAAACTAATCTAATTAACAAAAATATGTATATAATTTTTTGTTCTAGGATTAATTTTAAGACACTTTTGCTGCGTGCCGTGAATGCAGTTTAACAAAAACATGTTTTGGCGCGGCAATTCGTGCTTTTTGTATTTTTTTTTAGCAATACAAATGTTTTTTTATACATTTCAATATGCCTATGCCTTATGTCTAAACTTTTTTTCCTTTATATTTTATTCCTTTCTTTGTAAAAAAAAAAATAAATTCCAAAGATTGAAGTCGAAATTGAGCCTTTACAGTGGTATCCTCACTTAAATCAATTTTATTTCCAAAAACACGATTTATTTATTAGCTTTATAAACAAATTAGAAAAAAATATTTCAGATAAATTTGCGTTTTTTATGATTCCCGCATATATTTGAAATTTTCCCGACCAAATTAATATTGTCGAAGTGAGACAATAATTCATAATAACAAAAGTCTAAAAGTACTCCATAAAATATTCATTGAAGCTAGAAAAGCAGATACATTTCTGATTTCTAGGAATCTCCTCCTTGGGATAATAAAAATAAGTAACGATAATCCTAATTACTCTGTCCCGCGCTTAAATAATTTACTTCACACACGTCGTATATACAGTAGTCTTTTTGTCTGTTCCTTGCATAATCGAAAGATTAATCTCTTTCCCTTAATTTTTAATTTTTCTAACATAAACATGTACATTTCCGCATAAAATATCGAATCAGCCTGAGCAAGCTAGCAGTCTTTAATTTTGCCAAGTGGAATAGCAATTCATACATCTTTCGTACGAACAATCCTAACTTTCCCACGCCATTGAAAAAATATTTGTAAAGTAAGAAAATTTATTTTTTTACAATTTCTACAAGGTTTTCCAAATCTAACAAGTTACACTGTTGAACAGCATTTTTAACAATTTCAAAAGTCGGACTCCCAACAGTTCGCAGATCGTTTATATATTTATACAAATTTTCAGAATCGCCAACTTTGACATTATCGGAAAAATCAATGCCGGAAACCGCTGACATCAATCTCTCTTCTATTTGATTTAAACAAACTTCCATTATCCCGACTTCATCTTCCAACAGCTTATTTTCTTCTTCAATTTTATCAATAGCTTCCTTCAACATGTTAATCTTCAAGTTCAGCAAACAATTTGTTTTCTCCAAATGCGTTTTAGATTTTGGTGCTGGATCGAATAATTTGAATGGTACTGGTCCAATTGGTATAAAGTCGCCCATTCGCAGCTCTTCAATATACCCTCCGCTGATGAATGTGGTTTCATTTGATGGATGACCGCTATAACCGATTTTATTCTTTTCTGCACACTCCTGCATTTTTGTTCCATGAAACAATTTTTTAACTTTTGGTGATTGCAAAACTGACTGCTCTTCATCACGACATATGTTTTTAAAGCCACGTTCGTACAGTGATTTCTCAGTCATTGTTCTCAAGTGTTTGACGGTAAAAGATGAATAAGTAGTCTTTTGTTTATTACTTTGTTTAAACTGTTTAGCCTTTCTCCCATTTTTATATCTTCTTCGAGTTTTTAACGTACTTCCTAAATGGTTGAAATTCTCGTCGCGTTGAACTGATATTGCTGACATTATTTATTAGCAGAAAATAAATTAAAACCGATATAATTTCCTTTTGAGACTATTGATCTGATCTTCACTAAAATATTTTAACATTGATTAGTATCTAGAGTATGTTGAACCTTTAAATAGTCCTTATCCCCTCCAAAATATCTATTCAACTGTCAACTCCATATGTATGTATATTAGATGGTTAAAACGAAAACAATTAAGAGGACCGCCTACCTATCCTCCAGGTACTAGGAATTGTAATTCGCATAGACAAGGACAGCAATGGTTTTGTTGAACTCAATATTAATTTGGGGTAATAAAAAAGGTAATCAGAACTGCCTTCACTTGAAAGTAATTACCATTTCTATGGTCATAAAATTGTCATTTGTAATTACCAAAAACCCGAATGTGATTTTATAACTTTATTGCTCCATAATTTTCTGAATTTCATTCACTTAAATTTACGTACCTGAGTATTCTCCTAATGGGCTCTATTAATCCCGGATTTTTTTTACCCTTTGCTAAATAGTTCAACTTATTTAAACGTGTGTTAAAATTCTCGGTATTGGCTATCGCAATTCATATACATATGAAACTATCAGCCGAAGAAGCGCTTAAAGTGCTTTCAAAAATATATCTTTTTCGATTTAATTTCTTTTCCGTACTTCTGTTGATTTAGTACTTTTACCAATTCCTGCATCTAAATTTGCTTAATTGACTACCAGGACCTAACTCGTCTAACTCATCCTCATCTTCTAAAGCTAAATATAGCGACTAACATAGTGACGTTTTCATTAAATTTATTTATTTTATTTATTTATTTAGAATTCAAGATGAACTGTTTTGTATACATAATAGGACGTACATTTTAAGTACTCGAATTAGAAATTCATACATCTTAAATATTAGTAGGTAGGCATAACCGAAATTGTATGTATTTTAGCGTAAATATTTAGATAGGGAAAAAAAATATTTTAGTGATAAAAAACCCAAGAAACACTCAAATGTAAAGCATTCATGATTTATTTACAGTCGGTATGTAGCATGCAAAGTAAATAACAACATAGACTTGGTCTTTTATAGATACGTACAAATTTTGTTCCGGATTAAAGTTGTTGATTTTTTTTATTTATTATAGTTTGTCAATTTTTCAATTCAAATACCGGATACAGCAATGATCAAAAAATATTTCCTCATATGTAGTATAAAAAAAAACATGTACTAAGCTGTTAGAGATATTCAGTGTTGAAGAGGGTAGAAAGAAGTGAAAAGTTTGTAGATAGTTTCAAATGAGTTTTCCTGGAAATTTTCATTGACTTTAAATTACGAAACTTATTAATACGTATGTCTGTCTGTTAACTCTTTAAAGTTTTTACCCATGGGTAAAATAGGTAAGAACTTTTTACTTGAAAGTGGGAAAAAATCTGGGCTCTTGACTGCACTTCTCGTTTTACGCAATTTTACCAAGTTTACCCATGCCGCAGAACAGGGATTTTGGGTAAAATCACCGACTGATTATCATAGCTGTTGTCTGAATAGTTATAGAAATGAAAACCATTTTATATAAAATAAAGAACAGAACTAGGTTACTGCAGTCAATGAAATTAATTTATAATAGTAACTTTTGATAAACATCCCCACTTCATATGAACATTTTTACCAGATTTCTACTCAGACCTAAGTCGCGGTTCAAATATGTATGTTACTGTAAAGAAAGAATAGCGTTTGTGAATTTAGTAAATAAAACCACCTAGTCTTATTATTGAGTCCACAATTGTTTTTCCAAATATTGCTGCCAAGCAGACCTTCCTTTTTGTCATTTTTAATACGAAACCCTTATTATGTAATTTAAAAGTGCTATAAAAATACCATGACTTTTATGCTTTTCTTGCATCTTAAATAATAAAAAGATACTACAAATTCATTTATTTAATCATACATACTTTCAAAACAATTTGCTTGCAATAATCGAGAGTACTAAAAAAAAGTAATAAAATAAACAATAACCCAAAAAATATGTGGCAAAACGTAAAAAAAGCAATTGCCCTTCCCGCATTGCCATTAACAATAATTATTGCAAAATTTCCTTAAATTAAGCACTCATCACACCGGCTGTAAGCAGCGCATATTGCATAAAAGAAAATTCACTTCAGCAATTTCTCCGCGAGCGGCCCAAATAGGTAAATAGCACGGCCGAAGGTAAAATTCGCAGTACGGCAGATCGGTGTATAGGTGCGCGCCGGACAAGAGCAGACGAGCCAGCAACATAATGAGGGAATGGTTTAGAACCGCGCAAAAACCGATAGGAACAGAACGGTGAAATTGCGGGAAAGGCTTTTATCATTAACCCGGACCCGAAGCGTACAGGAGGAGCCCCGCAATTGCAGAGTGTGGAGTGAAAGTGGCGAGCAATGCCCAGGACGGCGGCGGCGGCGGTGGGTGACGAAGCTCCATCAAAAGTTGCAATCAAAACATAATCACTTACAGCGCACGGGGCGCTTTGGAAGGTGCATCCCACTCAAGATGCAGGCGCGGATCCGTCGGAAGACGATGCCGTTGCATAATATACTCCGAGTTAATGATGCCGGTAATTATACACATATTCAATTATAAAGCTGCCCGGGATGAGGTTACTTAACTTAACTTCTACCGGGGGTGGCAGAATGTGGAAAAATGCATAACAAACCAAAGAGCCTATTTCGCATTTACCCACCAATCATATTATACAAAATTCCAAGGTATCGACTGTAAAGACATCAGAAAACACTTAATCGGTTCGTCGCATCTAGTACAATGAGCAAGAAATAAACAAACTGATAAGGCTTCCGAGGTCAACAAAGAAAACGTAGGCTTCCTGTGTTTACTGCAGGCTGGCGAAACCCGATACAATTTTAGATAGGGATAACAAATTTCGCTTATGAAGGATACTAATAAAAATATAAAGGGGATAAATGTAAATCAAATGAAAAATTAAAAAGGAGTAAACAAAACTCGTCGATACGTCGTCCGCCGCTTTTCGCAAGTGATAAAAATATAAGAGCGCAAGCAATGTATTTTAACTGCTCATAATTACCGGATGAGTCATTTCGACTGAAACAATGCTTTTCTTAATCAACCTCACTTACTAAGTGTTCTTCCACCTGTTTCGTCGGGGAACTTTTATTCAGATTGGGAGAACTGCTTATTAGACTCCACTAAGTTATAATTTCACTCCAATAATCCATGCAATATTGGTTGATTTTGCAGAATTCATAATATATGCAAATAGCTTTATTGTGACCAAATAATATTTCATCCCTATTAGTGTGCCCAATACTTAATTATCCAAAACAATTTGATTTTCATGGCAATTGATGAACTTTATTTAAACAAAAACAATGCTAAAAAAATGTAATATTTTGATCTGTTGTCGAAAAAATTAGAAATTATTTCTGTATGATTGTTCCGTAGATTAAAATTTCAAAAATAAAAATACTCAATCAGTTCCCATTTTTGAGAAAAATAAAGTTTGTAGTATACCTACCTTAAAAGGCTTACTACCTTCCCTTACGAAAATCTACATTAAATGCACTTTTTTAAGAAATAAAGAAAAGTTTTACCTATGTGCATGGGAACAATAATCTTGCAGCTGTACACGTCTGAGCTTAACTTCGATCATTAAAGCATGTGTAAAACAAGCGAATATTTGGGGCGATAAAGTATAGTTTTGTTTTCACTATTGATCCAGTTGTTTATATCGAACACGACAATGAGAGTTGATTGTCCCTTGATCGGTCGCATGGTTGTAACGCCAGTACTCGTTGAAATTATGATGCCGGTAACAACCGACGTAAATGATCGAAGGTTACTTTTTGCTGATATGTACATACATGTGTTGTGACGGAAGTCAGAGAAAGATACGGTTCTATTAGAGGAATAATCAGACAGGATATAACTACTACAATGCTTAAACTATACAACAATCCAATAAACAACAATAAGATAAAAATGAAACAATAAATTAGTTCCAACAACTTTCTTTTAATTCTACATATATTTTAATTACTCGCCGCTGTAATTTCATTTGCAAATTACCCACTGGTCTTTTTTTTTTAAAGTGCATAATATTTTCTAAATTTTTCAAGCTAACGTATATCACTATATTTTGTTATTATACTGTTTTAAGTCATTGGACCTTAACCCAATATTTTGTTAAAGCATCAAACTTTCTCTTAAATAATGTTGGTTACATTTAGCAAAATATTTATTTTGACATAGAAAAGTGCAATCTTTGAAGCTATTATTAAACTTGTTTGTATGAACTAAACAAATTTAAGTCCATATTCCTCATCATGTAATTGTTAATAATTACAATTAGGTAATGCATCAAACGAATGGCAAAATACATAAGTGGACCTAAAACGTTTTAATCGGAAAATTTGCAAAATATTATAGTACAAAAATAAGGGTCCAGCGCAGTTTCTTTTGTAGATTATGCCCGGGGGTCACTGTGGCGTATCGAGTTTTTCGCCAGTAAGGCGCCGATCTCTTTTAAATCCAATGTCTCGCTCCACCATCGTATATTAACAATAAGCTATTCGCAATTTTTATACAAATTGGCAAATTTTATCAGAAGTTGCTGCCCCGAATTTCGCCGCGAGAACCTCAAAAGGGTTTTTCTCACCCACATCAAGCCGATTGGTGCAGATGACAGTGACAGTGGACTTTTTCAAGCCTCAATGATTTACAGGCCCAAAGACCTCCAAAGCGAAGACAAGCTACTCCTAATTAAAGTTACGACAAAGGTTGTCTGAATTTCAGAAATAAAGGAAAATGTGCATTTCGAGAAATCGCTCATATTTTTGAGTTCTTTCTCGGGCAACTTTTTAACACGTACGCACACATCGACAGAAGAATGCACATGTTTTCCAACACAAAAAAGTGGGGATGCGCTTTACATTTACCGTAAAGTCGTAGAAAATTTATAGGAACGCCCGGAACGCGGAGAATATGAAGGATGGAACGAATTGAAAGAGATGAAAAATGAGGAAACAAAAAATGTGGTGGCGGCGTCTTATAAATGGCGATTTCGCCCAAATTTCAGAAAACCCCGTGTGCCCATTAGCAATATTAGAAGAATCAAAAATCGCCATTGACGGGCGAATCAAAATGAACTGTGACGAATTACTCACCTCCTCGGCAGACGAACCGCACCGACCAAAACGAGACGAGATCTCCCAGCTTTCCACTGGGATAGGGTGGAAATTCTGCGAAATCCTCCGACACACAGTCGCTCCTTCTCGCGTTTTTCTTTCACTTAAATTCACTTCCGAATAGCGGCGGGCACAGCTTATTAAGTGCGCCCCAAAAGTTTTGTGTCTGTCTCGCAAAAATTTCTTGTTTTGTCTCGTCCGCTTCTCGTACGAGGCACCGACCGCACGTCAAACAGAAATTAATCCAAAAATCGCCAGCCTCAGCTCTGCCAGAGCCTCGTAAACTTTTCTCCCGTGTGTGTTTAATTCAATTTGATTTTATTCTTCGCTACGTTTCACGACGAGGTCTTTTTGGCTCTCCTTCGCTTTGATTTGATGACCCGTTCCGTCGTCGTTCTCCTCGGCAGCCTTTCCTTTTTTTTACGAAAAATTGAACAACTAATAAAACTTTTTCGTATTTTAACTCGTTCGCGTCTCAATGTGATTTTGCTTGCTACTTAGCTGCGCGAACTTTACGACAAAATCTATTTATTAAATAATTAAAAACACAATTTCTCCGGATTTAAGTTATTTTTCTCCGTCGCCACGAACAGGATAGAACTTTTTTTTTAATGTAATTTCAAAATGGCGATTGCCACAGTTTCGTTTCTTTCGATCAATATCGTGACGTCAGTTTTGGTTTTTGCAGGTGATTTTTTTCGTTAAGTCTTTATGCCGTATTTAGAGACATCTGGCGACCAATTGGTACGGATTAAACATTTATTTAAATTATTTCAATAAATTTTTGTATTTTTTGAATGACAAGTATGATATATTTTGGTGAACAAAATTTATTGAATCATTTGCAGTCTGCTACATTTGCGTTAATGGCCTGAATCACACATTTTACGCTTTTTCTTGCTTCTTATTAAATTTGTTTTGTAGGATCCAACACTTTAGCATTAGGTATTCTTTATTTTTCCTTCATTTATACAAAAGTTAAAATTAGGGTAGGAAAACTGTTGATTATTTCATGCTCCCGCAAAGCAGAAATTCGTTGGGAAAGAGGTTTAGAAATCATGAAAAAGGGACCCTTTATTGCCTTTTGAGCCTAATAACTTTGTCTGTAATTCTTAAATCGTTCTTTAAATTATAAAACATAATTCATCAGCATAAATTCAATATTATATGAAGCTTTGCTTATAATATAAGTATTATTATATAATTCCTACGAAGAAAATATTTAAAAAACAGAAAATAACATTCAGGCCAAAATTGTAGGAAAAAATATGTATCCTCAACAAGCTGTAAAATTGACTAGATCCCGAAGATTCCGAACATGATTTTCAAAAATTATTATTAACAAATTTTTTTCTTTGAGGATAGAAGAAAATAAATTTTGCAATATTTGTATTATACAGATGAAAGAAATAATAAATCATAATATGTGGAAAATAAATTCACTGGGAATTAATTTAAAGCATTTTCGTAAATTCTTCTTAAATGAAATGGGGTTAATAATTAAATAATTTAAAATTTCACCGATCATTTTGTTCTAAATAAATTTTATTAAAATCGTTAATTATACATCACCGGCATGCTTACTTAAATTTTAAACGGGTTCTTAAATTGTATTCAAATGTACAACTATAATTAAACCGCCAAATTTACAGGAATGAGTTCCTCCGTTAACGAGACTCACCTCATTCTCTGCGGCATCAATTGGCACTAAATGTTATCACTACAAAAAGAAATACTAGACTCATTTATCATCCGCTGTAAATTTGGCTTTAGTTGTGTATATATAAAATTTAACATTTGCTGGTCGCAGTACGTATAAAATTACATTCGTTTAAAACGTGACTGATGAGTGCTTCAGTGGTTAAGCACGTATTGCATTATATTGCCAATATGAAGAAACAATTTTGAGGAAAACACGACGATAGATTATACTTCAGAAATGTTGAAACTATTTTTCATCTTCCAATGTGGGCAACGCTTTTCCAAATTCTCAACAATCTTTCTGGTATATCCTTAGTATTAAAAAGGGATTAGAATTTTGATAAATCAATATTGCATTACTCCCAGGGAGAATACACCTAAATTGCTGATGATATTTTTCAAGTTACGATTCGTTTCTGAAATTCTATTAAAAACCAAGAACCGTAACAAAATATTAACCTTAGATCACCATAGGAGTAATGCTTACATAACTTTACAATTTTTAATTCGATCTACAAAAGATGTATAGACCAATATAAACATAAATACACAAAACATCGAGGACAAAGGCACGGGGTAAAATCGGTGTTAAGTTTTAAAAGAATTAATCACTAAACATTTATCTTAAATACAAAAAAAACTCTAACCAGTTAGTAAAACACTAAGAGTTCAGAAAAAACATTTTCCAAAAACTTTCTGACATGATTTGAGCAGTCTTTTACAGAAATTTTACTAAACACAACCAATAAACAATTGATTAAATTGCTTTCTACAAGAAGAAAAAAATTAAAACTTCAATTATTATTGCTGGATATTCCAATCAATTCAGTCATTCAACAAATCTACATTTCTACGTTTCACCCTGCTATCGATACAATTGTAAATATTTCAAGTACTATCAGTAATATTCAAATATTAGTAAATAATTGAACTTTGTTCTCATGATTCTTAAATATTCTATCAGAACATCGTTATGTTGTATATATAATTTATATAACGGTTTATTTGTTTTGTTTACAACGGCTAAATTCAATCTTGTGACTGAAAAAAGGCTCTATCTCTCAGATACTCGATTTGGTGCTCGATTACTTTCTTAAAATCTCTTTTCTGTACAATTATTTGAAACAAGTTTTCTTCCTTG
Source organism: Eutolmus rufibarbis (assembly GCA_963920795.1). Taxonomy (NCBI): domain Eukaryota; kingdom Metazoa; phylum Arthropoda; class Insecta; order Diptera; family Asilidae; genus Eutolmus; species Eutolmus rufibarbis. The sequence continues at coordinate 37,568,422 of OY987206.1, read as the reverse complement.
CGGGAAAAATTATTTATAAATTGTGGAGTATGAAAAAAATAATTATATTGGAAACTGTTTACTGAAAGAAGGGATTCTTTAGATTTCCTCCAGATGTTGACTTAATGGTACACAAAATTTGGCGCTCCAATTGGAAGTCGTAATCTAAATCGGATGTACTTGGAAGTTGATTGAGTTTCGGCATCTGAAAGAGAATAAAAAATTTAAATCAGTAACGAATGAAAATATCCAAAAGGCGGGCTCACATCTTTTAGATCTCAAAAATAAAAATACAAGTGCTAACAACCGTAGCACAAAACAGAAAGCTATAAATGACTACGCACCTCGAAACTCTTACTAAGATTTGGATTAAGCATAAAGGGGATCCCGTCAACTTCTGAATAAGCACCCAGAGTTCCTGCAGCGGATACGGGTGGTTTGGGAGCTGGTCTCTTAGGAGATAATTTATAAGATGCCTGAATCTCTTCATAATCGTGTTCGGTTGGAACTGGTGGCAGCTGAAACATAAAAATAATCATAATATGTGAACGATTGCAAATGTTTAATGTCTCACTGGTTGATTTGGTTTTTTGCTAATATTAATCCTATTAAGAGCTTTCTCAACTTCGCTTGTTATACTATTAGATTTGCTAACTGGCGACGGTATAGGAGGACGCACACCAAAAGGTACTAAACTTGTTTTATAGCACACTAAAATCCCATTTATTTCACTGCAAATTATACAAACAATTAAAAAAATTTTGTCAAACAATTTAAAGTTGTAGTCGCACCCGGCCAGTGAAAATCCTTCTGGTGCGGCCTTAAGCTTTGAACATAAAATAATATCAGTAACTGCGGTTACGACTGTTCCGTGCTTGGACAATTTGTAGGCGATTTGTTTCTTTCGCCACGCCTTTTGTTCCGTATCAGCAGTTCGAGACAATAGTGAGAATTCCTTTGGTGGATGTTCCTTTTCTGCAATTATTCTGAAGGCACCGCTTCGTTTTATAAAGTACCCAACAATTATAAGGATGAGAATCTTACTTGATAGTTTCTACGAAGTAATCTGGAAGACCTTCGGTTTTTGATAAGCACAAGTACCTGGCAGTTTGCTTTCCAAAGAGTATATTATTTTCCCTCCATAAATCAGCATCGGAGTCCTGGTCGTATGTTCGATGAATTGGAGTGAAGTTTTTTGGACATCTATAGAAAATGAATGGTTGTATTTTTGTTACTATACATATAAAACTGTCAGAGAATTAAGAAAAAATAAAATATCTTGCAATTGCAAGTGAGTAAAGGCAAAAAAGTATGACAATTTTAATAAGAAATAATTTTTGGAAATAATTCGCTTCTTTTCTTCTTCAATATATTCTAGTTTTTTATCAAAGTTTAAAATTTCCATAAATTTGTCTACCTAAATAGTACAACAAATATAGTTGAAATGCAAAAGCAGAAAAATAATATAACATGAGTATGTAAAGAAAAACCGGTCAGCTATTAATAGAACTCGCGCGGCAGGAATTGCGTACTTTTTATAGTATTGGTAATTTTTAGAAACTATTGTATTTATAGATTTAGTTTTATTTTTTCCACCGTGATGTTTAAGAAAAGTTTCAAAATTTTCCAACGAAAACATGTTTGTGCGTATTTTGGATGAAAAAGAAATGATTGAAATGTACCCTTTCAAACCCCCACTTTTTGCCTCTGTTATATGCTAGGAAAAGATGCCTCCTAAAAAATAAGAATTAAGTATAGACTATTATTATAAAACCGGTTAAGTATGAGTGGCTTGCTGCGAATTATTAGATTGAGTATATTTTTGTTTAGCATTGTTTTTCGCCCTACGGTAATTCTCTATACTCTATAATGGTTAAATTCATTTTCGAACAATATTTTTTTTTAACATAAGCGTCTATTCTTAAGTTCGACCTCTCTATACATGTAAGGGGGTGGGGATATAGGGGCTACGTAAATTATATAAAAATGGTTTGGACCCCAAATCTTTCGTATTTCGTATTTCTTTACCGCTATTGACCAAACTTAACATACACATGGACAACATATAGTTCTAGGTAGTGATCGGTCAAAGGGGTGAGGGGCTACATCAGTTTCTAAAAGTGATTTTGTTACCGCGATAGCTGCCGTATTTCTAAATAGATTTTGATCCTACTTTTCAAAAATCGCAAAAATTATATTAACAAAAAGAGAATTATAGAACCAAAGTAGAAAAATAATTAAAGATTCTGAATTGTATTTTTTTCTCCATTGTGACTAGGTTCATAAAAAAATAGTTGATAATTTTAGGTTTCAGACTACGTTGCGGGTATTTTGTTTCATTAATTTTTTCTATACACTGGTTTTTCCCGCTTGCATATTTAAAAAGTAATAATGATAAATTCACTTATATCTAAGAAGGTGAAAGACCCATTGCTCATTGTTTTCGCGAAAATGTCTCAGCCGTTAAATAATTAAATGAATACTTAATGAGAGATTTACTTGCGCAGGTGTTCCCAGGGTCCCCAAATAATAATTGATCATTTAACTGCATGTTCTAAATTTGAATTGGCATTTGACTGTAGTATAGAGCATGATTCGATTATTATTAAATAGAGACATTCAAAGGCTCCTGCAAATATCGCAAATAGCCTCGTAGCCACCTTTCTTTGTTAAAGCGAGCGTCTCGCCATCGGCCCCATTCCGCGCGCGGAGTCACCCCATCCAAACTACAGTCATTCATATGCCCGCCCAGCTCGTGCTGTGCCGAGGAGACTTAACCGGGCGAAGCTCGTTGCTCATTGGGGCCATTAATCTCTTAATTAAAAAATTAACTGGAGTGAGCACTTGAGCTCTGCGATGCGGCTGAAAGCGCACTAGACCGTGGCGAGCCGCACAAAAATCGATAATTTAAATTCCCAACCGCGCTGACCGTCCGTTTACGTAAACTTCTTAAATCGCAGCAAATAAATACAGAATGTATACTCACTTTTCATAATCCTCGACAATTTGGAGTGATGTGATAGGCCGATTGTCGGGCAGGAATCCCATGATTGAATTAATAACATTTTTCTGCTGCGATGTGAGGGGCGATGAGTGTTTTCCCGACTTATTCATTTTCGGAAGAATTTCCTTCTCAAACAGTACGTGCTAATTAACAAACGGAACTCGTGAAATAAGAATACAAATGCGTTTAAATTGCCGCGTCAGAGATTTTTGACCTCTTTTTTACCCAAAAATCTTACTCAAGTCGATCGATATTACTCATATTTTATTGGCCTGCTGCGTACTAGTTAATTTAACAACATTTTACTTAACACGGCTTGAGTGGGGGATAAACGACAAATAAAAGGCGCTACAAAATGATTTTTACAAAAGTGTTTGGAGAAATGTAGAAACAAACAAGTCGCTTTCTTTCGGACACCTCACTTGATCGCTCTGTTTTTCCCTACTTCTCAGTATCACATTATTGTTTATTGTTTTTATTTCTACTAATCTTTATTAATACTTTGCTAATTCGCCACTCATACAGTGAATGTGATTCAAAAAATCAACCAAAAACACTTTTCCAGACAAATCATAACTTCCATGACACCAAAAATGATGTCAATTGTCAGTTTTGTTTGGAGGTTGTCAGTGATTTTATTGGGCTGCGTTCCATACAATTGGTTTTTTTAAAGGCTGATTCTGGGAAGATTTTAAATATGATACATTAGACTTAAATTCCAATTATTTGAAATTTATTGGAATCTGGCAGACATAACTTGATTCAAAGTCGGCTTAAACCACTTCAACTATTTGAAGCTTCTTCATTTTCTTGAAAAAGCCACTTAACATTTTACGGCAAATCTTGCGAACGAAATTAAAGGCTCCGATTTCCTAATAGCCATTAATAAGTAAATTTTAATAACACATTTACTTCTGCTCTAGATTTTGGAGTACGCAGCACTCTTAGAAATTCGTTTATTTTGAATACGCGAATCCGCCTATAAACGTCCGGGAACTCTTTGCATGGCACTGCTTTTAATCCCCGGTTATCCGAGGCGCAGACAAAATTATCGCAATTGCAGAACGAGTGCACCGCAGCGACGAACGGTGGAATCTCGAGCAGTTCTTGACTTGATCATAAACAGGAAGAGGGGGCGAGACGAGGCGAGGAAGAAGTTGCGTTCTGTTGACGGTTAGAAAAGCTGGTGGGTCGGTGGTGCGTTATCACAAAATAAAAATCGATAGTGAGGAAAATGGAAGAGAACAAAGTCGATGATGTCCCGAAGCCGCCACCGGAGAAGCCTGTTGCCCCGAAAGAAGCGACGAAGCCACCCCCGAAGCCAGCGGCCGCAACGAATGAAAAGAAACGAAAAGCGGTCGGCCCGGCGGGAAACGTCAATCCGAAGAGCAAGAAAGTTAAACGTAAACGGGAAGATGGTGCCCCAAAATTGCCACTGACAGGTACGTCGGCGAGAATTTTTCAATATTTTTGGGAAAAGCGAGATATGAGTGATGCGGTGCCTTCAATTGCAGGTTACGTGCGGTACATGAACGAGCGGAGAGATGCCCTGCGAAATGAGTTTCCCGAAAAGACTGCAATCGAACACACGAAAATAATCGCCGACGAATGGAACAGGATGTCTGAGGACCAGAAGAAGCCCTACCTCCATGCGGCTGAGGTTGACAAAGAAAGGTGGGCCTTTACCCTTTTGATCATTAATATTAAAACTGTGACTGGGCGCAGATTTAAACGAATTTTTTACCCTGTTTGTAAGTCCGCACAGAGGTAAAAAAGAAGCCTATTGTCTCTTAAGCATTCGCTTTAAGAAGGTCCAAAGTGTATAAGCTGTTGTCTCCAGTACATAGTTGTAGGGTTCGCCCCTCTGGGCTTCGGCCTCTTCAAACCGAAAAAGCGGGTAGCAATCACACTTTCTAGTTATGATCCTGATTATTTCTTATCCGAGAAAATTCGTTTCTAACTTGCTACTGTTCGAATTTATTTATTTAACCGTCATATTAGGCTAGACTCATTCTCATGAATTTATTAATTTGTAGAGTTTAACGAGTAGGAGCATAAGGACGTTATCAAAACACTGAATTTCTTCGATATTTAGTTGAAGAAATTTTCAATTGTACAATATTTGGCTTTTGATGAAATGTTTCCGAATAAATTTTATTTTCTACGAAATTAAATTGGGAAAATCTATATCTTGCATAAAAGATTTAAATTGCTTCGAGTTATCAATTCTTCTCTAGATATTAGTCAAATTTTCAATTGTACAGGCTTGAGAAATATTAATATAGAAAGAAGATTTCTTATCCTATGCAAAAAGATGTTTTTTTGAAAATCAATGTCCGCTTATAATTTCAGGTATAACCAACAATTGGATGAATTTAACAAGCAAAAAAGTGAACAGAAAAAATCTGAATCCCTTAAAGAAAATGTGCCATCCCCAGCAAATGCCTCCAACGGAGCTAAATCAACCACAAACAATGAAAAATCACAGATGAATGGAAAGGAAGCACCTGTGCAGCCCACAAAACCACTCCGACGGTCGGGTGATATGGGTATACCAATTTTTACAGATGAATTTTTAGATCACAACAAAACGGTTGATATGGAATTGAAAACACTAAGAAAATCAAATATTGATCTGGAACAACAGAACTCTGTTCTTGAAAAACATATCGAGAATATGAAGTTCGGGGTGGAGAAAATTGAGGCGGAGAACAATGAGCTCTTTCTAAAGAATAAACTGCTTGAGGCATACCTGGAAAAGTTTGAAGCAAAACTAGCCCAGGCTTTCTGCGGTCTTGCCATTCCCAGCCAGCCAAACGGGGCGACAATAGATAACATTGATAAATACATGACCGATTTGTACGACATGGCGACGTCCAATTCACACGGTCCAGCCTCTCTCAACAAGGCCAAGGATATTATCCGCAAACTTGACCTGCAAATTCAATTGTAAATTTTTTCACCGAATTTATACTTTCTGTTAGATATACTTCCATTACTTTAACATTTATTAAGATCCTTTATCCGCGATTATGTGACGTTAATTCAGTACTATTATAACAATAATAATTATGTAATGCAGTTATGAAATAATTAAATACTTGCATTTTTTTACAATCGTTTCTCGTTTAAGTCTGGTTCCATACTATTCGACGGCATTGGTGCCGAATTTTGATTAAAGGCCCATAAATTCCGAAGAACCCTAAAGAAAATTCCCCGAAAGGCCTACAAATTATCCGCATGCTGAAATGCGAGTGAGGTCTTTTAGTTTTTACCTGAAAAAAGGATCCAATCCAGTCCTGTCTCAATTGAAGGTGTTTCAGTCATTCATTCGTAGAATGGACTTAATAATTAATAAAGCTGATTGTTTTGCATAAATCGATACTCTTCTAGTTCTCTATATCGTACTACAGTGGACACAAATTAAAACTTCCAAGTATCCTTAGTAGACTAAATTTGTTGTTTTTATTTGTATAAAATTGCAAAAACTACTATAAAATTACTTTGGTAGCATTAGCAGTATAAAAAGCGGGGTCACAACTACAATCTACCATTTGTCCTAATTTTGTGTTTTATCACAATTTTAAAAGATTTTTGTTTGTAAGAATTCTTTTAATTTTGTTTTTGTTACTATTTTGGCTACACATCTACTGAGTAGAAACCTATAGCTATTATTCCGAACGGCTCGGCCCTGTATAAGTATATATTTATTCTCTAAAAGTTAAAATGAATTTAAACTATTTTAGCAAAATGCTACGCGAACACTGCTTGGCAGTTTGCGATCAACGATGAAAGCATGAATATTTCCTGCGAAAGATCAGTCATATGCTGCGGAGTTGCAATTAGCGTTGGAGCGAAAACGGTGGCTAAGTTGTGTTCGTTCATTTTGTTAATGGCATAATGGGATGCAACTCTAAAAAAATTTAAATTTTATACATAAAAGGTTGATTAAAAAGATAATATACCTTTTTAGATGTTCCACCATAAACTTCAAGCAATTGTAGTGAGCATATGGAAGATTTTTAACGGCATCTCGCAATGTTCCGACTTGTTCCTCAACTGTTCTGCATCCTTGGAAAAAAAAGTAGTTAGATATTAATCTTATAAGGGAACTCTGTCACCTACAATAAACCCCTGTCAGCGAAATATGCGTCAACTTAATATTTGTCTTCCCATTACACTTATTAAAAAGGGGTAAAATCAGTATCAGAATGCATACTCTGAAGAAATTTCTGTTTGTGGTACAAATGATAAGATTTAAGCTTTTATTTAAATTTTAACCTTCTTTGCCTAACAAACGTGAAATGATTGAACGTTTACGTTATTGGATTCATTACTTATAGAAAAAACTCTTTGGAAATCAACAAATCGCTTGTTCGCGCACTAAAATTAGATCAAATTGGTTGACCAGTATTGTTAATCGCAAGACCTCTATTTTGAACTGATGCTAGTAAAATTGTTCAGATATGATATTTACTTCCGGTTTATTTAGCAAGAGAAATTTATTGTTCTTCCGATCTTTCGCATTGCCTACTTCCAGGATATTTTTTTCTCCCTCAGAAGAGTTCTGATAAAATAATTAGAAAATTGCCACCTAAGTTACAGTAACACTGATTTACTTACTGGAATTGGTGTATTCTAGTTTCCATATTAAAGAAACATTTAAAAAACGCCCTTATTTCGCTGATCAAGACAATTGTAATACTTACTCATTGCAGCCATAAAAGACGGATAAGCATGAAAAGTTATCAAAGGAACCGGAAGCAGCCTCAGGTACAATTTAAGAGTTCCAGCGATAACATTGATGTTCCCATACGCATTCTCCGACATGTCAGTCTTTTCTCCATCCCGGTCCAGAGCCAGTTTAAGAGCTTCAATCTCATCAGCGAAACCGGACACTCGATAGATGCCCTCCTGGAGCATTCCCCGGCATTCAACCTCCTCTACGCAGCGTTTAATAACAAATGGAATGGTGCACTGATGAGCAGTAACCAAAGTGGTCAGATCTGTGCCAAAAACTCCACGGATACGTTTCAAATCAGGAACACATTTGGCTGGAACAAGCTCAGAGCACTTGTTGTGGGCAATGAATCCGCAATCCTCGCACTTAACACCCTGAGCCGTAAACCCCCAGAGGAAGTTGGCACAGAATTCACACCAGTTCAGTCCCTTGAAGGTGTGCACCTTAAAAGTATGAGACTTCTCGTAGACAACGGGCAAGACATCGACCTCCTCGTGTGATGTATTTATAACTGATGGGACTATTTCACTTACTGTTTCCGGTTTTATGGATTTTCTCAAATCATTCGATAGTGCTCGAAGTTTTCTTCTATTCAAAGTCATGTAGGGACTCTGCTGGTAGCAATTTTTCGTTTGCGCATTCATCTCCTGCAGAATTGGGGCCGCATGGATCTGCATGTAGAAGCTAACTAGACCGTCGGCAACGAGGTCGTGCACTGTCTCAAATCGCTTGAAATTCTCCTTCAGGAAGTGGCCAACGTTTGGTTTGTAATAAATCTTGTAGTGCTTCGTCTTGTTGTTGAATCTTATGCTAAGGGTGTAATAGTCCGTCGCTCCGGGGCTCAGTCTGATTAGGTACGACCCGTCGGGTGTTTCATCAAGAATTTTTTCCACTTCGAGGTGGCCCATTTCTCCGTGGAATTCATAGCCGTAATATTCAGGTGCATCAATTATTTCGTGGTTCCGAAGAAACGCTTTTGGAGTAGGCGCTTCCAGCTGTATTTTGTAAACTGGAATGTATTTAATTAGTCCCTTTGTTTAGGAAAAAATGGATTGGGTGTGATCCACTCACGTTCCGGCTTCCACACTTTGTGTATTGGCGAATTCGGTTCCAGTAGCTTTCTGTTCGACATTTCGTTTGCGATGCAATTAATTTTAGGTAGTCACATTATAGTTTTCACTTAAAAAAACTCCGGATTAGTTGCCCGCATCCACTGTGGAAGATGTAAATATTTGACAGATTTTGCTTTTACTTTCTGACAGTTCTCGGTTACTCTGGTGAGTTGACTGTGGGGACTATTGCCATTAACTGAAAGCATGTTGAAAAATGAAGTCACTTCCTTGGGTGGTGTTTAAAAAAATTACTTGTAACTGAATTACTTTTTAACTTACTATTGAATATGAAAATCTTTTACGCAAGTTGTGCTACTTGAGCATGATGAACACGATACTAACAAGGTACGTGAGAGCCCCGCTTCACTCACATGCGATCTTAAAATTAAATTTATAGTTGTTTATGGAAATACTAAGGCATGCTGTAATTTTAGCTATTTTAAGAGAATCTGAAAGTCCATTATCAATATCTCGAATTCACTATAAATAAATAAATTAATTTACCGGAGCAATCTTACATGCCTGGGCCAATTCCAGAAAGTTGCAGTCCAAACGAGATATCTATATAACGATATGAATAATTATTATAAAGAAGGATGCTATTTTGCAGTTGGCCGATCTCTGACAAATTTGTTAAATTATCTCAGCTGGTTTGGTGTTGCAATTTCAATAGTTGATTTTGTTGGTATCGTTCTGAACTTAAAAACCTCCATTATCGTTTAAAACATCTCGTCCATCCATTAACCTTAATAATAATAATAATCATTATATCAATATTATAACCAATTATTCAATTCAAAAAGCTAAAATTATGCTATTTTAGTGCCGAGATATATTATATTTATTTATGCATTTTAGAAAATTTTAGAAAATATACTTTTCATAATACGATCGGAATTTAAAACACAAAACACTATAGAATTAAAAATATTGCGCCATAAAAGCGGCTCAAGCAAAAGTCTACAATAGTTTAACTTTTTAAGTTTCTATTTAAAAAAATTTACTCCAGATGTTGGGCGTTTCATCATATGAAAATAGCAAAATAAAAGCATATTAAGTATCGCCTCTACAGAATTTAAATTTATTTATGTGTTCCAATTTCCATACACTTTTCTATGCAACTCACAATTTCTAAACTGAGTCGACATGCAACGGCACCGAACACAGTCACGTTAATTTAAAAGCAGACTGTTCTATTAAAGACATTATAGAAAACTTGCTAGTGTGTGTGATCTCTTTACTCCAAATAACTGCGATTTAGATTTCTCAAGTAATTGAAATATTTCGCTGTTCAGCATAAACACTTATTTAGTTTTTAAACTAGTCTGCCTTGAATCACCTTTTTGCTTTTCTCTACACTGATTGATGTTTCTCTTGATAAATAGTTCTATCATATATTTAAACTCTTCGGGAAGTTTGGGTAACATCACTGGTTTCTTCCTTTTGATTCCCTTCTTCGGTTTCAGCGACCAAGGATGCTTTTTCTTAAACAGTTTGGGCTTCTTGACTGTTGGCTCACACTTTTTACGAATGATTTCTGGTTCTGGAATTGGCGTTTCCTCATCTCTGTTTTGGGCCGCAAATAGGGCTTCCAAGATTAAGTCAGCAAGTATGTAACCCATTGTTTCATAAACATTCTGCTCCATTGAGCACGGTGGTTTGGTTATTTTCATTGCAAGGTACATGTTACAAACAAGCCCTCGAATCAACCGTTGGCGACCCTCGGTGCTCAGTGATTTATTTTTGTAATTGATGGTCGCTTTTGCCATGTAATCGGCAAACTTTTTAATGACAATCTTCATGAAATGCCCATGCCACTGGTTTTTTAATTTTTCAATAACTGAGTGATACAATCTTTTCCTTCTCCTCTTTGCTTTTAGTTTGGTCGCCTCCCGTTTTTCGTGAGCCTGAATCTTTCTTTGTAGATCCCTGTTTTATAAGAATTTAGCAATGAAGAAATTTATAATTAAGAGAGCTTACTCCACAGCTATAACACGCGTTTTCTCAGATTCTTTAAGATGTAATTTTTTTGGTTTTGCTAATCTTTCTGTGCGATCAGTGTCTTTTGGGGGAAATTTTGGAACATTTGCATAGGCCATACTATCAATGTATTTTTTAAGTAAGCAAATATACTTCTCCTGCTCTTTCGCCTCATCTCTTCGACCTTTTCTAGGCTTTTTATGTAATTCCTCCTCTTCACCTTCATCATACCCAAACTCGGGTTCAGCTTCCTCAACATCTGTTTCATCTGCCATATTGTTTTAAAAAAAATAACAAATCAAATTTAGATTTTAATTAAATTTAGCAAATAAAACTACGAAAATATTTCACACTAAAATTTAATTTACATCAACCAATTTGAATTTTATTTTCATTAATGAATTGAAAAGCACAGCCAACTACTTGGTATTTCTAACGAATCTGCACGGGTTGCTGAGTATTCCTCCCTGTAGGGAACGTGCCACACATTACCCACCTTGTGTGCATTCAAATCATATTTTATAGGCGCCTATAGAGACATTGATTAAAATAAGCTATGGAATTATATTTGAGCCTCATGGCTTACCTGAAGAATGGGTTCTCCATCTTTATTTGTCGTAATAAGTTGGTATTGATGTTCTTGTTGCCATCGACGGAAAATATCCTTTAATTCAGGGCCTAAAATATGGGCATGTGAACGCATTAAATCTCGCGACACAAAATTCGTTTTTGGACCACTTTTTAGCGCTGCATACAGAAGCAAAGGATCATCCTGTGTTCTGAAAAATTAGAAAACGTCTTTTTAACAGATTTAATTAGCAACCAAATAATTAGGACAAACCAAAGGCATTTTGAAATTACAAAGCCTTTTTTTGTCCTTTGATCTTTTACATATCCTAATAATCTTAGAACCATGTGCTTATCCAAAGCAGGAAAAGCCAAAATTATATAAATTTGGGAAAATCTGAAACAGTATGGAAAAGACCTATTAACAAAACAGTAAAGCTTTTACCAAAACCATTAAATGTACAATAAAAACTCGAGTGCCCGGTTTCTGTATCTATCTACCAATTCTGAACAGTAACAGAGGAATCATGCCGAGTAAGTGTTTATTAATCACTATGGAGTTCTGAAAGTATTCGCCTTGTGAACACAGTTCGACAATCATTAGGCAGTGTAGAGATAACAGAGAGTAGCAGATGAGTAACAAATCATCATTGCATCCAGGCAATGAGACAGTTATCACCGTCAGGGCCGGTCTCTGTTATCTCAGCTAACGAGTGCAGTCTCGGTGTAACTCAGGAAGCCTTCACATGAAATAAAGACCAGTGAATTACAGAACGTAGTTTCAGTGCCAAAACGCAGCCGCTAGGATACTAATTATTATATATAACTACACCCCAGGTGAGTTAGTAATATTACATGGCGCAGCCAAAAGCGAACCTAAAGTAAACGAGACATATACAAAGTGACAGGCTGACCTTGGAGGTGAAATTAAAGTGCTTGGTAAAAAGCAAGTCATACCAAGATGAATATTTAAAAGTTCATGGGGATAGTTAAAAAAGAGCAAGTGAAAACGAGCAAACCACGTGGAAGGCCTCCCAAAACTCGCTACATTTATATAAACCGAGCCATGGATTATATAAGAAAAGTTGAAGAACTTAAGCTCGACGGCAACATAGCCGAAAATTGGAGAATATTTTGGCAAAACTTCGAAATTTTTGTCACTGCCATCGAACTGTCTAAAAAAGATGAAGCGGTTCGGATTGCGGCATTTTTAAATGCTGTAGGAGCCGAGGCTATTGAAGCCTACCAAGCATTTAATTTAACAGGAGAAGAGAGGAAAAAATATACAACAGTGGTGAAGGCATTTGAGGATTTTTGTAAGCCGAAGAAAAATCAGGTTTACGAATCATTCCTATTTCACAGCAGAAACCAAGGTCACGGTGAACCATTTGACAACTTCCTGTTAGATCTAAAGAAAATGGCCAAACGGTGTGAGTTCGCGAACGAAGAGCGGATGATAAGAGACCGAATCGTATTGGGAATAGAAGACAAATCGGTACAAAAGAAACTACTAGAAGCAGAAAATCTATCTCTTAGTAAAGCCATCGAAATGACACGAGCAGCAGAAGCATCTAATAAGCAAATGGATACCTTGAGAGGACCAAGAAAGTCGGTGGATGCAGTTAAAACAGGCAACAAAAAGCAGGAGAACCAACGGTACAACAAAGCTATAAAAGGGAAGTCATCACATACTAATGTTAACTCTTATAATCAAAATAATAAATCAAATAAGTCTTTAAATTTTAGCTCAAAAAATAAAGCAAATTGTGATCGAAAAATCAACATAGAATGCAAATACTGTGCAAGTTCTCACCAAAGGGGTCAATGCCCCGCCTATGGAAAACGGTGCACAAATTGCAATGGATTTAATCACTATGCCGTGGTATGTAAGAAAAAGTTTTTAAATGAAATTAAACAAATTCCAGATAACAAGAATAGTACATCTGAAGACCATTGGTATATAGATGCTATTGGCGAAAGCGGCGTTAGTACACAATCTTGGTTTGAGCCGATCAAACTTTTTTCGAAAATTATAACGTTTAAATTAGATACGGGAGCTCAAACTAACGTACTACCGGTTAAATACGTAAAAGATATTCAAGAAATGGGGATAGTGAAAAATACTGATGTAAAACTAGAAAACTACAATGGAACTCCAATTAAAACACTCGGAGTAGCAAAAATCGCATGCATTGCTAGAAATGAGAAGTCAGTACAAAGTTTCCACATAGTTAATGAAAACTCAGTACCTATTCTTGGGTTGGCTGGTTGCGTTGAACTAGGACTAGTGAAGCGGGTTGATGAAATAAAAGAACTAAAAAAGTTAACGAAAGAAGAATTCCTAGATAAAAATAAGCATATATTTGGCGGATTAGGATGTTTTACTAAAAATTTAAAATTAGAACTAAAAGAAAATACGGTACCGGTTGCAAAACCCCCAAGACGCGTTCCCTTGGCGCTCCGTGAACCTCTAAAAAACGAATTAAAAAAGCTGTGCGAAATAGATGTGATAGAGCCTGTTAATGAAGCGTGTGAATGGGTTTCGAACATCGTCATAGTCGAGAAGCCCAACAAAAGCATAAGAATTTGTTTAGATCCGAAATACATAAATCAATCCATACAGGAACATTATTATGAAATACCAACTTTCGAATCCTTAAAACTAAACTTCGCAGATAAGCGGGTATTCTCAGTATTTGACTTGAAAGATGGCTATTATCAAATTAAATTAGACACATACTCAAAGAAGTTATGCACATTTAGCACACCTTTCGGGTGCTTCAGATTTAAGAGGTTGCCATTTGGCATTAAAATCGCTCCCGAAATCTTCCAAAGAATGAATGAAGCAATCTTTGGAGATATACCAAACGTTACAATTTATATAGATGATATAATAATCGCAACAAAGACTGAGGAGGAACATACTGAAGTAATAGAAGCCATAGTAAAAAAAGCTGCCGAAAACAATGTCAAATTTAATGCTAGCAAATTACAATACAAAGTAAAAGAGATGAATTTTTTAGGGCACAGGATAACAGAAAAAGGCATCGCTATAGAAAATGAACGAATGAAGGCCATACAGGCGCTCAGGCCTCCTAGTAACAGAACGGAATTACAAAAATTGTTAGGATTTATTAATTACGTACGAGACTATATACCAAATTTGTCACAAATATCAGCACCATTGAGGGAACTTCTGAAGAAGAACGTTAGCTTCCAATGGCTAGCAGCACACGAAAAATGCCTACTGAAAATAAAGGAGGCAGTAACAAAAGCCCCAGTTCTAAACGTACTGAATATCAAGGATAAAATAAGCATCCAAACTGATGCATCTAAATATGGCTTGGGAAGCTGCCTAATACAGAGAAGTAAGCCAATATGTTTTGCATCCCGAAGCCTCACTGAAGCAGAGCAAAATTACTCGCAAACGGAAAAAGAATACTTAGCGGTAGTATTTGCTTGCTCCAAATAGCATACACTAATATATGGGCGAGAGATCGAAATCATAACCGATCATAAGCCACTATTAGGGATAGCGAGTAAGGAGTATTGTAAAATGCCTTCGCCGCGCCTCCAGAGGATGAAATTGAAGCTCGAAAAGTACAACCTCACATTTACTTATCGTCCTGGAAAGGATATGCACATAGCTGACCTTCTGTCCAGAAATTTCATAAAGAACCAGAAATTAAAGAGCTGACCGAATTGGTGCACACAATAAATTTAAGCCAGAAAAGAACAAAGCAATTTCAAGAAGAAACTGAAAAAGATTCTACGCTAAAGCAACTTAAACGAATTATTGTAGAGGGATGGCCGGAAGAAAAAAAAAAGGTGCCAGACAACGTCAAATATTTTTGGAAACATAAAAATGATCTATTTGTTGAGAACGAATTAATATTCTTTAATGATAGAATTTTTGTACCAATAAACCTAAGACAAGAGACTCTAAATCTATTACATTATAGCCATCTAGGAATAGAAAAAACTCGTCAAAGGGCCAGATCGTTGGTGTATTGGCCCAATCTGAATGAGGATATCGAAAAAATGGTTGCTAATTGCAACATTTGTCAAAAATACAGGAATTCTTGTGCGAAGGAGCCGTTACTTAACCATGAAATCCCGGAAAATCCGTTTCAGAAAGTGGGGCTAGACATTATGGAACTGGCAGGAAAATATTATTTAGTACTGGGAGATTACTTATCGAAATATTTAGACATAATTCCGCTGACAAATAAAAAAGCCAGTTCGGTTATAAGTAAGCTCGAAGTAGTATTTTCGATTCATGGAATCCCAAATCAAATAATCGCTGACAATAACCCCTTCAACTCATACGAATTTAAAAACTTTGCAGACCAAATGGATATAGAAATTTTAACCACCAGTCCTAACTACCCATTGGATCGGTTTGCTGAAAAATGTGTGCAAACAGCTAAGCAAATCATACGAAAATGCACAGAGGATAAACGTAGTATTGGGATGGCACTCTTAGAGTATAGAAATACGCCCATAAAAAATTCAAAGATCAGTCCAGCTCAATTGCTGATGGGTAGGCAAACGCGATCGCTAGTACCAGCCAGGACACACGTACATCGAAATCAGAATCATTGTTCTAAAATAAAGCCTATAATACGCCAGAACAATAGCACAAATAAGAAGTACTATGATAGGAATACAAAAACAAAAGAAAGTTTCCAGAAAGGGGACAGGGTGTGGTTGAGACACCCACAGAAAAGAGTGTGGATGCCTGCAGAAATAATTGGTCAACACTCCAGTCCAAGGTCATATCTAGTGAAATGCGAAGAAAAAATACTAAGAAGAAACTCCTATTTCTTAAGAAAACGGCAAAGCACCTGAGTGAAACAAACTGAACTAATGCTACAAACTTATGTTGATTTTTCGAATTTTGTTAGGAGAATATAGATTACGAACACTCTAGAAAGCTAATTAAAGTTTATAAGAATTGAATTTGTTGAATTAATCCAGCAGAAAAACAAATGAATTTCTAAGTAATTGAATGCACATGATTAAGCATAATGTTGTTTGAAGTTTTGTTTGATTGGAAAAATTATTACTTTAAGTTAGCGAAAAAGGTATTGTGTAGTTAAGAGGGGAGATGTAGAGATAACAGAGAGTAGCAGATAAGTAACAAATCATCATTGCATCCAGGCAATGAGACAGTTATCACCGTCAGGGCCGGACTCTGTTATCTCAGCTAACGAGTGCAGTCTCGGTGTAACTCAGGAAGCCTTCACATGAAATAAAGACCAGTGAATTACAGAAAGTAGTTTCAGCGCCAAAACGCAGCCGCTAGGATACTAATTATTATATATAACTACACCCCAGGTGAGTTAGTAATATTACAGGCAGAACACTCCTCAACTGTGAATTTAATTTCTCCTGCAGACCTTATTAATTGTTGTGTAATAAGCCCTCAAACCTAGAAAATAAGCTGATTATAAAAAAAAAACCGATTTTTAGATTTGAGGACTTATTGCGGAATAGTAAATATCATAGTTATACAAAAGTAGTTGAAAGCTTGAAGCATTGAAGAATAGAGAAACACTTACAAATTATCAGCGTAGAAAACTTTTGCATTTTGCTGAATAAAACTCATTTGTCCCTTTGGCCATCTCTGCATGTGTTTCCTCCCAATGACCAGAAGTCGCTGCCCTTCATTTGACAATTTCCTCACCACTGATGAGAGCTGCAAGAATCTAAACCTTTTTAGGATCAGGTACGAATTTAGCTTACTGCATAGTTTTACCAATTTCGCATAAACTGCAGGTGAATTTTTGACGCCAGTCGAGAAGGCAACATTTAGTCCATCGATAACACACTCAAAAGGCCTATTTATTTCCACGAATTTTATAAATTTGTCAACCTCATGAGGGGAAGATTTTTGAAAAACGTCTTTCCTAATTATAACCTTTTCAAGGAAGGACGATGTAAGGAGTTCAAACTCCTCTTTTTCTATGGATACAGATCTTAACTTACTCTTACAATTGCTGCACTGTCCCGTTTTAGATATTTTTGCAGAAGTACCTTTGCAATTGAGTTCTTTTAAGATTTTGTGAAGTTCAGTTATGATGGCGTAAGATAAGGTGATTTTATTCTCCCCAACAAAACGGAGAATATCTTCTAGTGATTTGTAAAAACTCTCGGGATAGTTCTTAATAGTCTTAAAGTATTCTAAGTAGACCTCACACCTCGGGAGTCTGTTATTCTCCACCATATCTTTGAGGATCTCCCAGCCAAGCTTAAAATCATCTTTATCTTGAAAGGCTCTTGCAGCTATTACGCTGTATGCTTGAGAACTTGGAGTGCAAGTTATTTTGGTCATATTTATCAATTCCATCGCAGTCTTCCACTCATTGGTAGCAACGAGACCGTGAATAAGATTCTCGCAAGTGGTCCCATCAAGTATTTGGTGCTGTGATCTGATATCCTTATACAGCTTAAGTATTTCTTGTTTATCATCCTCCCCGAGCACTCCGTTTTTATAGCTGAGGTAATAAATTTTTAATAAACGTCCTATTGCCGCATAATTCAAAGTAAAACCTTCACTCTGAAGGTAGCTAACATAGTTCTTGGCAGCTTCCAGATTTGCACTGGTGCCGCATATTGCTAAGATAATAGCATCGATATTTACTTCGTTAATATGTTTTTGTGTGTCCATTATGTTTTTACGAAGGAATTTCCAGTCTAAATTGGTATTTGATGCGCTTAATTCGCTCCGCAAGTTTGCTATTCCTTCGGTATTATACGAGCTCAACTCGAGGCGCTTTGAGCTTAGACCTCTTGGTCGTTTATAAAGTATATTTTGAGCCACTAATAATTGACTTTGCCTACATACTTTTAAAATACTTTGTACTCTCATTTTTAAGCTTTTATGCCAGCTTATTACACCATGCTATTAAATTAATCCTGACATTAAAGAAATGTCACTTCTTCTTCTTATTATTTATATTGAACGCGGCACTGATGATATCGGTATTTGAGTACACTATAAAATCTAATTTACTTTAATTTAAGGTAAGCTAAATGAATATTATAAATAAAGAGACAATTTTAAGGTATTATTAGTGAAGACAAATCATTTTAAATAAAAAGGATGCATATTTTTCCTTATTTTATAGTTTTATAAAATGAACGGTGCTGATGCCCTTACAATCTTTACAAACCCGTATCTAACTTCATCCTCTATCAAAGGAATTTTGAATGTTATTCAAACTGTACCGTTTGTGTCGAGTTTTGTGCACGCAATTTTGAAGATAATTAGTTTTAATGATTAAAAAAAATGGATTTCGAAACATCTAAGGAAAATATACAACCTCTAGCGTGTGGTCGAAGCGCAAGGCACCTCGAAGCAGCTCTAAATCCAAAATCAAGCCAGGAATTGCTCGAAGAAAGGCGGCAATTTGAGGATGAAGTTATGAATTATAAAGGCGAAGATCCGCTGGAGCCCTGGTTTCAGTATATTTTGTGGATTGAACAGAGTTATCCCAGTGGAGGAAAGGAGAGTGGACTTGAAGATGTGCTAATTAAATGTTTGCTTCATTTTGAGAACGATCAACGTTACTTTCAGGACAGGAGGATGATCAAACTTTACATTAAATACGTAAGTGCCAATTTTAGGCCTTTAAGAGAAACCAGGCCAAATTTATCGCATCACAAATCTTGATACGTATACCTTTATTTATTAAAAGCATGATTTTTTAATATTCCATTAGCCTCTTGTAAAATGCATTTAACGCGCTGCGACATAGCAATCAAGGCAACTGGTATTGCAAGTAAACCCTTGCATTTTTCTTTCCTCTTACTTATTTTGCTCCAGCATCATTAAGTTACTAATTTTTTCAAGCATTTACCTTTATATTAAGTCTCCAAGCGCAACGGGATCGATAAGATGCTCTTATCACCTGAGAAAACCTCTCTTCTTTATTTACTTTATGTAGGAACAAAGGGAGTCAAATTGAAATGCTCGAATGGAACAGTCCCCGTAATCAAAAACTGCATGTCGAAGATAATACCAGGGGCATTTAGGGCTGTTTGTTTTATATGTTAACAACATATATATAATCAGTTTGATTAAATTAATGTACAAAACAAAAAATTTATAACCGCAGATAGACTCACAACCGAATCCCCAAGAATACTATCAGGAGCTATATAACCAGGGATTAGGAACAATGGTTGCAGACCTTTACATTTGCTGGGCATACTACTATGATTTGTGCGGCAATTTCGAAAAGGCCGAAAGTATTTTCCGCAAAGGTCTCGACGCCAGAGCGGAACCCTATGACGAATTAGATCAGGCACACAAGCATTTCGGTTATACCATGTCTCAACGAATTTTACATCGGGATGAATTCTCACAGCAACAGTTCATGACTTCACTCCAAGAACGCAGGCAAGCACTTACCTCCTTGAGAAATCATAAAAAGAAGGTGGGAAGCATCAGAACAGGTACTGCGGTCAAGAGTTTTAATCCAGGAAGGATTCAGGTAAGCAAAGAATAACCCTATGCGAATGAATTTTGAGAAATTTTAAAAATTTATAAAAAGGTTGATGCAGTGAAGCCGGGGTCAAGCAACAGCAACATCCAACCTCGTGTCTTTGAAGATGAAAACAAAGATCCCAATCAAATACTAGAAGATCCTGCTGAAATTGATCTCGCTTCACAGTCAGTGGTTCGTAGTATAATAGATAGTGCACGCAAAAAGGAAAATGAAGTAGAACCAGGTCCCTGGGGTAAGGCAAAAATGCCTGGAACCAAAGGAAAACAGCCTTGTGATGCCTCAGCTCGTGGGCTCTCCTTTGAAATTCTTGAGGATGACTCAGAAGAACAATCTACTGTACGCATTCCCCTTCCTTCTGAGCCTAATAATTATATTAAGGGAATAAAATTAGAAAGTAATCACGTTCCTAGGAATTACCCGCAAAAAGAGTGGAAGACACAGATTTGCTTGGAGGCAGAACTTCCAAATCAGGTTTTTCCAATGTACAACAAGTGCTTTGCTTACCCAAATTTAGAAAAAGAATATTCGATAGAGGAATATAGGGGTTATAAGTGGTTTAAGGATCGTAAAATAGAAAATGGTACTATTAACAGATGGGATAATGTTTGGGGAAATGATCTTTCAATTGGAATCCGGTTGTATCCAAATTTCGCTACTAAAAACAATCCTCAGCCAGAGTTTAAGGTTGAACGATTTATTAGCGATGAAGCTATTAATTCGGAAAATGTTAAAACTGTTATGAATTTAGAAGAAATTTATCCTGAAGGTTCTGAGGAATTTCAAATTGAGGAAATTTTGTTCAAAAGAGTTGAAAATGGCCAGAGGAAATTGCGGTTTGATCTGGATGGCACAATTTTAATGGAGGAAGATATGGATGAGACTAGAATTGTTACAGATGCTTACGGCAGAAAAAGTATAATTCCTTCCAGGAGATCAATGGCTCCAAGAAGTTCTTTGTATGTGCAGCCAACAGCCAGTCACGCTCTTCCTGAACCGGTGGTGAAGCAAACTGTGGAAACAAGCAATTCTTGTAGAGAGCCTCAGTTAAAGTCGCCTACATTATCTCCACCTCATGGAACATTCTTAGCAAAGTTTAAATCTATTCATAATGATGAAAAAAACGTTGTAGTGCCTCAGGTACAAGATCAAGATATATTCAAAGCTCCAGCCCCAGGACTAACGCCATCTCTATCAGTGGAAAGTGTCAAATCAAAAGGCTTCCAGATTTTTGAAGATGATGGGGATGAATCAGCGTGTTCTCCTCCTAACATTGGTTTCGGTGCAAATGAAACGTGTTCCACGCAAACATTCAATTTTTTCATAAAACCGCAATCGATCAGTACTCCAAAACCGGCCCAAAAAATGAGATCTTGTTTTATCCCTGAACCGAATATTACTCCGCCAGAAGAAGCTTTGGTGCCACAAGAAGCAGCAATAGTGGATTCTCCAGAATTCGACAATGTTCCAGGATGTACCACACAGCCAAAACAACTTTCGACTATTATGGAAACAACAGAGACAAACACTGTTTCGTCCGCAGCTACTACGAGCACAAAATCATCTCCAGAACTAGAAGGAGAACAATCAAAACATCCTAATTTTGTCAAATCCGTTGCTTTTATAACACCTCCAACTATTCCGGAAGAAAGTATAAATGCTCAAAATAATGTCGAATCTCCAAAGCCTACAAACTCATCGTCATTCAAAATTAGAGTAGACACCCTTCCCTTAATAAATTCCATGAAAATGTTTGAAGAGAAAACAGAAACTGTACCCAAGACTTTGTTTGCTCTAAAACCTCCATCTATTGAGGATGATTTAGTCAGTCTTTTTACAAAAACTCCAGAGAAAAAGGCAGCAGGACCTTTTATGTCATCCATGAAAATGTTCGAAGATAAAACAGAAACCATTCCTAAGACTCTGCTTGCACCGAAGCCTACCGCGGTGGACGATGATTTTGTCAGTGTTTTTACAAAAACTCCAGAGAAAAAGGCAGCAGGACCTTTTATGTCATCCATGAAAATGTTCGAAGATAAAACAGAAACCATTCCTAAGACTCTGCTTGCACCGAAGCCTACCGCGGTGGACGATGATTTTGTCAGTTTTTTCACAAAAACTCCAGAGAAAAAGGCAGCAGGACCTTTGATGTCATCCATGAAAATGTTCGAAGATAAAACAGAAACCATTCCTAAGACTCTGCTTGCACCGAAGCCTACCGCGGTGGACGATGATTTTGTCAGTGTTTTTACAAAAACTCCTGAAAAGAAAACTGCAGGTCCTTTAAAACAGATTGGTTTTGAAGCGAACGATTCTACGACATTCTCAAAGTTAAGAGACTTTACTTTGCCAAGAATATGTGAAGAGAACAAATTTGCCGATACTGTACATCAGTCGAAAATTAAGAATGAAAGTTCCAAGGGAAATAACTCAACATGTACAATGAAGGACTATATCTTTCCCAAAATCAAAGATGAATCGGAAAGGAGCATAAAACAGGAACAAAAGCAGGCTAGCTTTATGAGTGATTTATTCTCCAAGAAGTCTTCAGCAAACGATTCTATTATTCCCGGATTTGAAGATTTTAATATCAAGGGTACAAATAAAATGACCGGATTGGATTCATCAGATATCAAAGACAATTTTAAAAGTCTTAACGACACCAAGGGATCGATACGAAAAGTTTTGCCTACGTTTTCGAGCTCGACTTTTAATGATAGGAAGACAAATGAAATTACATTTTCGAATTCAATGCTTAAAAGGGATATGTCGCTAGTAATGCCATCTCTATCAACTGCTGAAAAGTCCTTGAATTTCATCAAACCTAGCGAATCAATTCCAAATATTAGCCAATTTGCATTTCCTCTCCCTAAGGATGAATCAGTTCAAAATAAATCTCTTAGGGGCACAGGTGGTATTACCGAAATGTCCCTGAACATAAGCAGGCCTGTAGAAATGACTCCAGTTAGCCAATTCGCGTTCCCTTGTCCGAAAGATGTATCTTTCCAAAATAAATCTATTAAACACTCAGATGGTACTGAAAGGAATATGAGTAGACTTATAAAAAGTACTCCAGTTAGGCAGTTTCCAGTCCCTGCTACAAACAATGAATATCTTCAAAATAAAGCTGCTAAAAAATTAAATGGACCTATTCAAAACGAGTCATTGAAATTTAATCAAAGTGCACGAATGGATCAATCTATGAGGGCAAACATTTCAGCGAAAGACATGCAAAATGTCACAGAACAATCTCGTGCAGAAACTAGTAAATCATCTGGAAGCTCATCATCAAAAAAACAATTAGACTTCTTTGAGGACAATGTAAGGACAGAAGCTTTCGGTCTGAATGTTTCTGCTATTAAGAACTCAACATTTCTTCCAAGTTATGCTTCGCCGGCCATAAACATTTCCCAAATTCAAGAGAGATCTCTCCATATTAAAGCAGAACCTGATGATTCTGAAGGTGCATCATCAAATACTTCAAAAATATCGGTTTTGAGCCGCTTTTCCGCAATACATAAAAAGCAGTCTGCTTTGCAGCAGTCGGATTTGCAGAAAAATAACAAGCAACAAAACCATGAAGTCCTAAAAGAACCTATAGATCCAGCAAAAGGTGAAAGTAATGTATTAAAGCCTTCATCGTCAGATAATCTTCCAAAACTTGTCAAGGAAGAGGTAGTCGAAGATGACGCTGTTGAAGATGATTTAAGTATCTACTTCTCGAAAACTCTGAAAACTCCAAGCATACGGCGTCACAATTGGAGTGATTGTGATGGTGAGCCACTAGTCGAGATAGATCATTTTCCGCCTAGAGTTGTTGATTTGGATCAAACTCGGCAATATATTGAAGCTCATATGGTGGATATAAATGTAAATCCCTTCGATGAGAAACTTAAAACTGCATTTTTGGAACATATTGATTTCTACATTTACTTAGAAAAATTGCCGAGTTGTTCGCTTGTAAATAAAATTTCTGCACTAAAAAAGAATGATATTGTAAAGGTCAGCGATTGCACATTTGAAATTTTGAAAATTGTTGCCGAAGGAGGATATGGAACTGTTTTTTGGTAATTCCGTATTTATATTGGGTATGAAGATATAACTAACTCTTATTTTTCTAATTCAATAGCGCAAGAAACAAAAATACTGATCAGTTGTACGCAGTGAAGCAGGAGAAGCCACCAAATCTCTGGGAGTACTATATTTGCTTGGAATTAAAGAGCAGACTCAATATTAATGTTGTAAGTACATTTTCGTTTTTTACAACTGATACAAGGTGTAGCTCAAGCCCAGCTTGGATCTAATTTAAGTTGGTTTACGTCTGAGTAAAATTGGAATAAGGCCTTGCTTAAATCTAGTTCAACTCTAGAACGTAGACACAATTTCAAGAACGTTTGCTCGCCTTATAGTAACTTAGCTTGGCTATAAATCGGTTCAAGGAATTTCCCCAGAGGTGGTCTAACTAGATCAATTTTTCATTTTTATTTTATTAATTTCACTAAAATCGGAAATTGCGCTGCTACAAGAAAATTTTTATATAAAAACATTTATTTAATATAATAGGATATATGATCTAGCCCACTGAAGAATTCAAACAACGAGTAATTGTGACTGACAGAAACTTTTTGTCATCTATGGACAAAAATGTTAACGATTGGAGGCGTGCTTATTGCATCAAGAAGAACAATGTGTATTTCTCTCAAAAAAAACATGTCCCTTCTAAAACTTGGAATTAAGTGTAAAAATTCATAAAAATTGCCCTGAAAATTCTTAAAATTATTCCAAACGTTGTAGAGTATTGTTTATGATCTTATTACAATTTGACGTATAGTAAAACAAAATATAAATAAAATCTGGAGACTATAATCACTTGATAACTTCTTGCTTCCTCCCTGAAAAACAATTTTGTATTTTTTTCTTACGCCCTTGCATAAAACTCTACAGTTTACAATTACTTTCGTAATGTAGGAATTTCTCGCTTATGCACTTCAATTTACATGAGGAAAATTTTCAGCATCCGGCTTTTATGGACGTCGAGTACTCTCTAATAGGTCAAAATTCAAGCTTGCTGATCTCGGCGTATTCAAAGTATGGCAGCCTAATTACTGTGTGTAATAAGGTAAAGCGCGCCACAACTCGAAATGTTGATGAATACATAGTGATGCTGCTAGCTAGCCAAATGCTAACAATTATTGACCACCTCCATGCATCAAATATAATTCATGCCGACATCAAGCCAGATAATTTTGTGTTAATGTCGAGGTAAATATTATTCAAATTGCTCTGGGATTAAAATGTAAAGTAAATTTTTCTAGATTAAACCTTAGCAGCAAAACTCCAGTAGTACAATTAATCGACTTTGGAGTCTCCATCGACTTGGCACTATTTCCTCCTGAACAGGAATTCCTCTATTGCTCGTCGGACGACAATTTTAAATGCATCGAGATGTTAGAAAATCGTCCATGGACATTTCAAACAGATCTCTTTGGGTTAGCTGGAACTATTCATGTTCTTCTATTTGGCAAATATATGACTGTTCAGAAGCAACTTATTGGATGGTCCCATAAAAGTCGAATTCCGAGGTTTGTATATTGCTCTCTAGTAGTATTAATTATTTAATGATTTTTCGCTTATTACAGATATTTTAACAAATCAATTTGGGATAGTATTTTCAACGCTTTGCTCAATATTAGAGACTGCAATTCAATGCCAAATTTGCAGAATTTAAGGGCTATCTTGGATGAAGAAATTGCGGCTAGGGAAAAAATTGTCAAAGATAAAATTAAGGAGTTCAATATTGCAATTGAGTCACAGTAAGAAATTTCAATATATTGTTCTTATTTCTGATTATAAAAAAATCACTTTTCATTTTAAAATGTTTGAACTTACTTTCTTAATTCTGCGTTTCAACAATAAGTAATTGCGAAATTCCCTTCTTTCTTTCAAGAAAAGGCAGAACATGCAATTTGAAGAACACCATTGATTTTGTAAATAGGCGAAGAGGCTCTTTATTGCAGTCATATGATTCGATTTCGAGTTAATGAAGTTTGAAAACGGAATAGGGTAATCTTTAGGCGTATAAATTTCCTTCCAAAGAAATTGCAAAGTACACTGGAAAGGTATTTATTAAATATCGACGACACCGTAAAAACATTTAAATAATATTAATAAAAAATAAAACTTATGTAAAAATATATGTAAATAGGCATCTAGTGAATAATAAAATATAGTAAAGATCTCAGAAAAGGGGCGACACATTAGTGTGCTGGGCTACTTCTAGGTGGATACGAGCCGGCTCGTATAATAGACGTAAATTTATTCATAGTTTAAATCTAGAGTAAATAATATAAACAGTACTGCAACAGGCTAAAAAAACGACGTTGATAAAAAATATATGTGTGTGTATATAATTGTCCGAAAGGGCTTAGCTATTATAATCTTCCCCACCAGACATTGATTTCATTGGGCTTTCATAACGAAGGGAATCTGACGGCTTCCAGCGTCTGTGAAAGCCCATCGCTTTTAACTTTTGGCAAACAGATGATGCTGATAAATATAAGCCTTTTTCGGCCAGTCTCTCGGAAATTTTCCAATACTGAATGTTGTTATCCTCTTTGATCATTCGAAGGATTTCCCTCTTTATTAACATGTCACGTTCTTGTCGCAGTCCAATTCGCATTTTTTCACGAGGCATACTTATTTTCGGTATTGCGTCTTTTAGACGTGGACTCGGTGGTGGTTTAAATGTCATTGGAATGCCTTTAATTATATTGTCGCGTAATTTCCATGCGCTCATTTGGGAAATGTTCAAGTTTCTGGCTACCTCCATGGTAGTTGCTCGATTCGCTACTAAAATTTTTGCTTGATCATACATCTCCTGAGTGAGGAAAACATTTGGCTTTCGCGGTTTCCTGCGATATGGTGGACCTTGGGGATTTCTAAAGAATTGGCAAATATTATTCTTTTATTTTAAAACTCTATATTAATAAAACCAACTTACGATTCTGGGGCAACATTTTGAGCAACGGTGTCACTTGGGACTACATCAACTGAGCCTAGTGAAAACGAGCTGTTGCTACAGCTTGCGCTGCAAATCAAAATTGATTACAAATTTAAAAGTTTACGTTTCGTTATCTTACACCGGATAGTGTACTAAAGAGCCTGTTTCATCCGCAGATTCAGTCTCTTCCCCGTCTTCGTCATCCGATCCGTTGTCATCTTCCTCACTATCTTCATTATCCTGGATATGAGATTGTCCATTTTCACGAGATTCATCCGCTGACTTTGTTTTTTCCCCGTCATCCTCACTATCGTTCTCTTGCTTCACATTGATTTGTCCGTTTTCTTGGCCTGATTTTGTTTCTAAATATTGTTCTGTTGGTTGATTTATCTCTTCTTTACTTTTGTTATTGTTATTATTGATTGTGATGACTGACTGCTGTCTTTCTGCGGTATAAATCGGGACGTTTGGTTCTAATTTAACATCTCTTTTAGAACTGGGAAAGTTTGTTGATTGGGTCGCAGCACCTAAACTTTTACGAAGCTTCCATGCATATGTCCGAGAAATGCCGAGTTCTTGGGCTAATCGTGTGGTTGTAGGCTCCTCGAGCATTAGGCGTTTTGCTAATTCTATTTTATACGTATCGAGCTTCATTCGTGTGCGGCCTTTGCGTTTTCCATTATTCCACCTTTTTCCAGGGGGTCTATAAAATTAAATAAATAATTATTAATATTTTTATGGCGATTCAATTTCTCTTCGAAGTTGTAATTTATTTATTATTATTATTTATTTATCTTCAATAAGAGTAGAATTTTTATTTTTTTTTTTCAATTGTAATATGTATGGTTTTGTAATTTTTATCTTTGATTTCATTTTAATCATTTCCTAAAGTAAAAAGGCGGTGGTATGCGTAACTTTGAAAAGTTGATATTAGGTAACTAAATTATGATCATACTTACTTTGAAATTGCTCTGGAAGAAGTAGAAGTAATCTCCGTGGTGTCCGGTCCATCGTTACCGTTTTCCGCTTCAGAGTCTGTATCGTCCGGATCCAAAGAAATGGGGATAAAACTGTTTTAAAGCAAAATAAAGGTTAAACAAACAAAAATTAATACCTTGATTCACTTTTAGCTTTCTGTGTACTTACGATGTTCCCGCTTGCCGCGAGGGGCAATTGCCTGCCCTTTTATGCCATCCCAAATGATGACCAGATGGAAAAGTGGTATGACAATCAGTACATTGAACATTGCGGCTGCAAATAGAAAAGTATCCAATGTTTTTTTGTTTAGAATTACAATTCCAAGATCGAGGGTAGACACATTAAAATAAAAAGAAACGGGTTAAATTTAGGAGTTATTTTCAAGAATTCAACTTAGCAGAGGTTAATTCGTTTTAAATTAAGTCTAAACAATTTGAATAGTATGGTATTCCTATGGGAATTTTATTTTAAATATAATTTAACCATTAAATCGGGTTCCAATTCTTTGACCCTATTGCCTATCAGAATTTGGCACAATTCATCAGCATCGCGTAAACGCGTTTTAGCCACAATTCGCAGTCTACAGTTTGACACATACATCTACATCTACTTGTTAAAGAATTTCAAGCGTTAGTACGAGTGAATTCATGTAATTTAATTACCCTTGAGTAATAGGCTTTTTATTGCACCGACCCCGGCGCACGTGTTTGTCCAGAAATCTTTTTGATATATAGCTCTTTTTGCACTCGAAACATTCGTAGCTGGGACATGCATCAGGATGCTTTGTTTTCATGTGGTGATTCAAAATAGACTTCATTGCGAAGAAGTCAAAGCAAATACTGCACTGGTGTCCACTCGCCTCAGTCTTATCGTCGTCGTTTGGTGTTATAATCTCAATTTCCGGAATAAGGTGCAGATGATCAGTCTCATCGTGCGACAGAGGGTCCGTAGAATATCCGGCAGTATCATTTTCTATTGGAGGGTGGCCACTCGACACCCGGAAAAACCGATCAGCCTCTTCGCATTTTTCTTTGAACGAGCAGGCGTTGATCACATTCCTGGCGCAATGTACACAGATCTGTTGCGGGAGGTCGTCACCCTCGTCGATCTGTGTGAGAAAATTCAGTAGCCACCTCAATTAGATTTTGGATTAGAGTGATATTTTTATTTGAGATATTTACTTGGACATTTGCAAAAGATGTGATTTTCTTCCACAATGCATTGTCTCCGAAAATTGACATCATCTCCCCGGACTCGGTAATGCATATTCTACAACGGCGAAAGTTCTCCATTGTCCACTTCGGTTGCTTCGTCTTGTTTTTCTTATAAAAATTCACTTTATTTGCTGCAAGAACATTTATACACTTTCGGGAAGCGATTCACTAATAAAAATAATTAAGATATCTTCAGAATTTACGAATAAAATAATAAAAATTGGAAGAGAAACAAACTAGGCACCGAAATGTCATCCATTTTACCAAATGTCACTCCCACGAACGGCACCAGCACTGAGGAACTTGCGATTTTCACTTGATCTTTTGTGGAGCACATGGGGAGAATGGGTGGAATTGCTCTGAATTTTACTTTAAAGAAAAATTTCGGACATGCAGTGCCCGGGTTTCTCAAGGTTCCTTCGTAGGACTAGCTCTGTATATTATTTATATTAAGCAGTTAGACCGAGCCTAATAACCACAAGCAATGCAATAATTCTAATAAATAAATAAAACACAATCCTCTTTCAGCACACATTGAAAAAGAAAGGGCCTGCAATTTATTGACTTGCTCCACATCTAAATCCCAAATTTACAATGATATTCCTGCATCAATAAAATAAATCAACTCACTTGAAATCTATAAGTATAATGTACCTTGGGAAAGGATGAGAACTGAAAAATAGTTTCAGTCACAGTATTTATTTGTGCAGTTAAGTTATAAGATTCAAAAGAGTAAAAATATAGTTAATGTTACAGAAGAATATTAAGGAAAATAATAGGAACTGAAGATAAAATAGTTGTGAATGGTTAATACAGTGGATTCTGAAAGGAGTGATTGAACTTTCAAATGTTAAGATGCACAGCAGTGCAATTTAGCGCAAAATGAACTTGAGCAGAGCTGTTTGGGTTTTTTTCAGTTTCATAATTTTTTAAATTTTCCTTCTTAAAATTCGAAACGAAGCAAGTTTACATGGCAATGCTATCGAAAGAATTTTCGAGATATGTAGTTGTCAAATCAACAAAACGGTGTGCTTGGAGTGATTGCTTCATTCAGAACAAGAAGGGTGTCTCGACAGAATTGTGGGGGTGAATTTTCGTGTTCAATTCTAAATAAATTAAAGTGAACATGAGTCTCGAGGAGGTGAGTATTAATAAAAGATAAAAAGCTAGTGCTCAATATGATAATTGTGTTTTTGCAGCTGAAGAAGGACCTGAGCGAGGTCAAAACACTTTTGGGCCAGGCGACCAGACAGCGAGTGAAGGATGTTTTGTCTGTCACACAACGCAAACTGGAAACCGAAATATCACAGCTGGAGGAGAAACAAAGGCTAGAAGCAGCAGGCTCAAATGCCCAGAAAGCCCAAAACTCAGCAGCTGCTGCTGAACCAAAAAGGTATGCTAAATTTCGGTTTGATGCATATTACGAATTTATTTTTATCAAAATGCAATCACCAGATACATAGCTGAACTGCACGAATATGCATGGGACCAGAGCGAGAAATTCGTGAAAATATTTGTCACTCTGAATGGTGTTCACAACCTCTCCGAGCCGGACGTCAGCACCTTGTATACGGAAAACTCCCTGCAGCTGAGTGTGAGGAATTTGAATGATAAGGACTATTGCCTGATCATAAACAACTTGCTGTCGTCGATTGATGTCGAGAAGAGCTACCACAAAGTCAAGACCGATATGATTGCCATTTACATGAAAAAGAAGAACGAGTCCTTCCACTGGTCCCATCTTACCGTGACCGAAAAGCGGCTCAAGGAGATCAAGGACGCTCAATTCAAGGCAGAGGATAACGATGACGTGAAGGACGATCCGACGGCTGGCATAATGAATCTTATGAAGAAAATGTACCAAACCGGGGATCCTGAGATGAAGAGGATGATCGCCAAGGCATGGACCGAGAGCCAGGAGAAGTCCAAGGAAATGATGGAGATGTAGGTCCAGATGGCTGCTTAACCATAAAAGTGTATTTAGGATCGTAATATGTAAGGTCTAATGATTAAAAATTCCATAAGTTGTGAGCTCCAGTTGTTTCAGTTTTTATTTCAAGCGCGGCGAAGCGCCTTTGTACCTTTTCTGTAATGTGTTGGACGGTAAATATACTCACTCCATAGCTAGAATGTTTTGAAATTTTAGCTTTTATCGCCGGAGAAGTTATATTGGAAGTAAATTCATCATTATATGAGAAATATTACTTCTACGTAAAAATGCTTTACTAATAATTTAAAAGGTGCTCTTTCCAAGTTACTAATCATTTTAATGCAATTTTCTATTATAGTAAAATATGCTGACCTATGTATACATAATTGTACGTTGATAGGATTACTCAACGGGAAAAAATAGTATCAGGTTTTTGGCAAAGTACAGTATATTTTATAAAAGGGAGGATTGTCTGGGTAGCTTTGGTTTATTATTCAAATTTCTCGACGTTTTAAACTAAATACCTGAATGAAATAAACCTCAGTTCACGACTTGTAATTAAAGTCAGTAAAGATGTATCACATATCGTTTTTGCTAAACTAGTTTTTGTAATAAAATAAACGAAATTGTATAATGTTAACGCACTCAGCGAGGGCTATAAATGAGCAAACTTATTTGAAATAAATTTGTTTTTTTCTCTTGCTTGGTTAGTTATTTTAACAAACATGAATTTACGTAGTAACTCCGAATAAGAAATTTTAAATTTTTTCGAGCAATTACTTTAGCGAGAAAATTTCAGATATAGTACCAAAATTCCTCCTTTAATAGAAGCCTATTTTCGGAAAAAAACAAAGCCAGGTATTTTTCTAAAATATCCAAAACTTAGATGTTCGTGTTCCCGTGTTCAATTTTTACAATATTGTTACAGCGGTTGCATATTAAAGTGAAACTCAGTTCCCCGATGGACACCCTGTACTGGAATATTATTTTGACAGTCCGACAGTATAAAAGTTTCAAACATAAACAATGAAGAGATAAACGCGAGTGTTGAGCCGGAGAAGCGAAGGTCTGAAACTCTGTGGTGCACGTGTGTTTTGTGGACAAATTACCAAAGATGAAGAAGGTAAGTCGGTGTATTTCCCTCAATTGAAAATAGGCCCAACAACTCGTTTAATCGCAACTTCGCTGAATGCGTTCTGCAAAATCTGCGTGGGTCAAATTCAAAGCAGCGACATCCCCCAAAACCTCCCCCCACATGGAGCTGTCAAACGCAGTTCAAAACTTGTGTGTGCGCTTGTGTGTTCCCTGACGGGCTGTAAACAAGAAAAAATTTTCGTAAATTGCGGCAGATTTTCTAAAACTCGTCGATGGTCGCCTGAGCAGTCTTGGCTTTATAATTTCCTCGCGGCAGAAATTGTGGTGCTGGCGAAGTGCGCACTCAACCGAGGGAACTAATGACCGATCCCGTTGGCGTCCAGACGTCCAGCTTAGAATCACCGCTCCATCCGGCGCAGATCAAAACCGAGAGCCCGTCTTACTACAATTACGATTACAACTATCAGACGACTCTGCTGAACTTGGACACCTACCAGAATGTAAAGACGCGCCCCAAGTGGAACGAGAGCCCCGAGGCCCGGCAGCGGCGGCTTGCCCGGAATGCAGAAAGGATGCGCGAGAAGCGGGCGAGGGAGTCCGAGGAAGAGTACAAAGCCCGTCTGGCGCGAAACGCTGAGGCGAACCGAGTTCGCAGGCAGAACGAGTCCGAGGTGAAGAGGGCCCTGAGACTGATGAAGAACGCCGCCCGCCAGAGGCTGCGGAGGGCCACCGAGACGTCCGAGGAGCGGGCCAAGCGACTGGCCAAGTCCGCCGAAAGGATGAGGATCGCCAGGGCGAGGGCCCCAAAAATAGAAAAGCCACCTCTCGCTGACCGGCTGAAAGGATACTGAAAAACAAATACGTTTTGTTCTACTCACTAGTTTCATAGTTCTAAGTCTATCTGCTGCTTTTTATTTATTTAGAATTAGCTCTAGCGACGTTTGCCTCGCTTAGTTTATTCTTTCTTTGCAACAAGGTGCTACTCTTGATGTTTTGGATTCTGTTTATTTTCCAAGATTTATATCCCGAATTGAGTTAATAAATCGCTGCCGTAGAATATTTTACAAATTGGTAGTTTCATAAATCATTTTAGATCTCGATGGAGAGAATCTGGGCTTTTTAAAATGTTTTAACTGCTTCTTGAATAGGGTGTCCTTATAGAATCATCATTTATCTACAACGGTTAGTTTATTCACTTTTATGTAAAGTTTCCTAATTCCTCATTGCACATCAATATTTCGAATTTTTTGAAAAACGAAAATGGTGCATGGAACTTTAATTCAATTTTAAAAAACCTGCCCAATGACAGACCACATTCGATTAGAGTCACTTGGAAAAATCGTGATTTTTTTAATGCATTAATAAGTCCTATTTTATAGAAGTAATGAACAAATGTTAATATTCAAAAGTTTTAAAGGTTCTTATTCCATAAAAATACAACAAGAAATTCATACCTACTTATTAAAATTAAGAAAGAAATGTGGGGGGATTTTAAAAGTAAGGGATGCTTTTTGCATTAAATGTTTGAACAATTTTAAGAACCTCGATTTGTACTAGCGTTTACAATTTTGCGGCACCATACGAAGTTAGGGATTTAATATTTGACTGCGGAACCTTAAAAAATTATAAGAATTCCAAAGATATTTTGTGTTCAGCTCTACCGAATTACAGCAAAATAGTAAACTAGTTCCGGTTAAATCTGCATAAATCTACTTTAAGTTAGCCGTTTGGACTGAAGCCCTAAATTGAGTCGAGGAGTTCACCTATTAATTAGGAAAAAGTCGCCGCAGTTTCTTTTGCTATTATTTGCTCGATTTTTGAAACAAGTATTAAAATGCAATTGCAAGATTTCCGTTTGCCCTTTATTTAAGCTTTATTTTATTATGGTATACAAATTAAAACGGCCTCTTTGATAAAATGCAGATTCACGGGTTTCTCTTGAATAACTAATTCAATCGAAATAATTAAATGTAATAATAAAAAAAAATTCAAAATTCTGTAGAGCAAAAATGACGTTTTTGGCCGAGCAATTTCCCCTCCCGTAAATTCCAGAGGGACTTCATCTTGCCTCCTGTATAACAGTTATGCTCCCCGTAAGCGCCGGATATCGATTGTTGTGCATTCGCGATATACGAGAAAACTGTGGTTGTGAGTGGCACTCGTTCCGTGTTCCCCGAAATTGCTGATAACGATTCTAGTCAGAAAAAGCCGCCGGGCCGGAATTCCGATAAGATTTTATCAAATCCGCTTGCGACCGAGGCACAAACGGCTGATTAGCGATGAGTGTGTGCCGCCCAAATTGTGTGCAAAAAGAGCCGCCTTCGGTGATGCTCCGGAAGGATTAAAAAAAAAAGAAGAGGCAACCACCATGTTTGTTGTGGGTTGTGCGAAACGTCACTCTGACGGCAAAATATTTTCATTAAAAGTGAAGCAAAGCGCCAATTGTGCAGTAAATCGATTTGTAAACAAAATGCCGTTCAAACAGTGGCAAATTAGTTTTAAGAGATGTGAGGACGCTGTGCAATTGACTGTAAACATGCGCGAGGGGAGCACTCAGCATTCGATGTACCCGAAGTAGTAGGAGGACTCCTTTGGATTTTTTACAAATTTGCTGACTTCAAGAAGTGTGGTGGAAGGAGGGAAACCAAAGAAGATAATAAACTTTTAACGAGTGATACACCTTTTGTGATCCAATCACTGTA
Organism: Eutolmus rufibarbis; assembly: GCA_963920795.1. NCBI lineage: Eukaryota > Metazoa > Arthropoda > Insecta > Diptera > Asilidae > Eutolmus > Eutolmus rufibarbis. The sequence goes on along the minus strand of OY987206.1, from coordinate 37,533,607 downwards.
AAAGCAATGGAAAATCACCCCGAGGGGATTAAAATTGAGTCAACCGACCCGTATCCGGGTAGTCTGCTGGGACTAGATGGGCCACAGAATTCAGCTGCGACGCCGGCGTCGGCAGGGAGCATGACATCGCCCTCGTCCACAGGAACCTACCGCAGCGGTGGGTCCAAGCAGAGATGGAATGAAAGTCCCGAAGCTCGAGCTCGTCGTCTAGCTCGCAACGCTGAAAGGATGCGTGAACGAAGGGCCCGGGAAACTGAAGACGAATATCGAAGGCGGCTGGCTCGAAATGCTGAAGCAAATCGAATCCGCCGGCAAAATGAATCTGATGTTGAGCGGGCAATGAGACTTGTGCGAAATGCGGCACGCCAGCGTCTCAGACGAGCCATGGAAACCCCTGAGCAGAGAGCGAAACGTTTATCGAAACTAGCTGAACGAATGAGAATTTACAGGGCTAACGAGACCCCGGAGCAGCGCAAAGAAAGACTGGCTGAGATGGCAGCCCGTGCTCGTGAAAGAATCGCCCGTGAGACGAGCGAAGAACGCCGAGAACGTCTTAGAAAGCTGTCGGAATACGCAAAAAAGGTTCGATCTACTAAAAACAGTCTAAAACAAGCCAATTCTAATATAAACCTTAACCAGAATCAAGCACAGAATGCCTCACATGCGGTGCAGGGGCAGCAAGTACAACACCAAGACACAGGTCACATCCAACAGCAACATAATAACCAATCCCAACTGGGACAGGGTGATCAACACCATCAGCATCAACAGCAGCAGAACTATGTCCAACAGACTCTAACTAATTCGATTGAGTACTATCAGAACATGTTTATTCAGTCGGCCCTGAGGCCTAATTTGATCAAAGAAAACCAAATCCAGCTCCATCAACAGCCGAATCAGCAGCACCAGATTCAGCAGCAGCACCAGCAGGGACCACAACAGTCCCAGCATCAGCCGGCACAATCCCCTGTTCGATTTACTCAAAATAATCAAAATATTTCAATGGACTCGAATAGCGCTTCGCCGGGAATGTTTCAACAAAATCTATACGAGGAATCGAAACCCACTGCCAAATTCCATCACCCACCATATCAGACCCTAACAAACACTATCGAATACTATCAGAACAAGTTTATTAAGGCGAAGAGTTTACAGAATCAGGAAAATCAGGCGAACACAAAAACAGAAATCCCAATGTCCAGTGGTTTTGATTCGCCCAAGGATGAGGAGAGAAAGAACGACTCAAACTCACCGTTTGCTAGCCAGCAACAGCAGCAACAGGTACAAAACCCACCCACGGTCGTTTACAATCAGTTCCCGTATTTGAATAACTTCTCATCAATGTCAGCGTCGCCTACGCCTGTTCCTAATCAACAAAACTACTATCCAATGTATCACAATGGGTTTCAGTTGGCCATAACACCGAACTCAGTTCCACCACCGTTTACACCCGTCCACTTTCAAAATTCTACAGGAGTCCAGCCACAGTCGCATCCCTACACATTTCTGAACTCGACACAGAATCAACAACTTGTACAGGATTTTCCTAAGCCGGTCCGCGGGCGCCCCAAAAAGGTATTCCTCGATAACGAAATTCATCGAATTCCCTCCGAATTACAGGAGGAGGCTATGCGCCAACAGAAGGTAAACGCTTTGCTCGAGAACGAAATAAATCAAATGTTGTCCTCTCCAAAGCGCTGCCGTGGTCGTCCCGGACGTGGTCATGAAACTGAAGAAGAACGTCGAATACGACTGGACAAAGTAGCGTCGCATCAGAGACGAGTTCGCGCCAATGAAACACCTGAAGAACGTGCCATGCGTCTTAAAAATTTAAGTGAACGAGCGCGCTTAAAGCGGGCCCAAATTCGAGCGACTGAAACTGAAGAACAGCGACGACTGAGGCTGGCCAAACAGGCTGAATACGCGCGCCAGCGGAGGCTGAAGGCCCAAACTCCAGAGCACAAGCGCAGGATGGAAGAGAAGGCTAAAGAGCTCTATGCACAACTCCATAATTTGCCACTGCCACAAACTCAGCAGCAAATTCAGATGAATGATCAGCAGCAGCATTTGGGTAGTCCTTCGTCAGTCATTCCCAGCGATGATTTTGGCAAGAACTCATCAAAAGACTTTACACAATCGGAAAATGATGTACTCAAAATACTTGAACCAATCATTATAATGAAGGCAAAATAATATTAAAAGTCAATAATTTTTTAAGGAACTCGGCGTTTTATTTAGGCCATTTTTTATTAAATACAACTAATTGTAAGCATGTTTTTACACGAGTTTGATTTAACACGAATTAGCAGGAATATAAAAAAAAAATAATTTTATATTTTATACGATTTTTTTACACAGAACGTATCTATTGCGTAAAAGCACACTTGGGTGTTACAGTGCTATTTTTTTCACGGAACGTACATATACTATCGTGTAAAAACAGACTTGAGTGTAGTTGTAATCGCCAAACTACTAAAGCACCATTTAAACCGAGATAAGCAGTTAGACAATTATTCGATATAAAAAATTATTTATTTCGTTTTTCAAATACAGAAATATATGTCTATGTTTTCCATGATTGATTTGCTTGAACGATGGAAGTTGATAATTAATTGGGAATTAAAAACATGTACTATATTGCCTTTGAGTGAACATTTGAAGGTAAAAAAAGATGAATAGTCCGCTGAAGCAAAGTTGAATTTTCAACTCCTCGAGTTTTATAATTCTAACTTAATTTGAGTTCGAATGTCCTAAACATAGCGTAACTAAATTGTAGAGGTGTAGTGCAGACTTCTCAAATTGCTGGATTATGCTAAAATAATTTTGAAAATCTACTTTGAATAGCTGAATATATCATGTGGGATTCCTACATGAATTTTATTTTCAATTCCGCTATTAAACCATTTGTTGTCGAGATCATATTCAGCTACGGGCCATAACGAATATTTACTCGTAATTGAGAGTGAATGGGTTAAACGCGGAGTTAATTTACTATTTATTTCTATTTTCTTTTAAAGTGCAATATAGAGAAAGTTTGCACAGATACCAGCCAACGCTTTTGAAATTTTAACACATTCACGTCGAGAAATTTTGAACGCATGTTGCTGAATAACGAAAATTCTCGTTTCGCGATGCGAATGTGTTAATAGAATTGAGAGGATTATTTTAAAATCGGTAATTTCCAATATTGTTTTTTTTTTCAGCTCGATATTAAAACCCTTCACAGCATCAGTCCCCAGTACTCAGCCGATTCTATCGAGTGGTGCCAATTCCCGGGTTTTAAGTCATACTTTGCGTGTGGCACATATCAGCTAGAAGGCGACAATTCCTTGTCTTCCTCACCCCCGTGCCGGCGCAAAGGATGCATCTACCTGTTCAAGTACCATGTCTCTAGCGACGAGCTCAAGGAGGTCCATAAAATTGAGACAGCAGCCATTCTCGACATGAAATGGCTCCAGCACTACTCCACCGACATCCCTACTCTAGCCGTTGCTGACGCCCTGGGCTCTGTGGAGGTCTACCATCTAAAGGACGAGAAGTTGGTCAAAGTGGAGTCGGTCAGTCTGAATTCGAATTACCACAATTTGCTCACGTTATCGCTAGACTGCAGCTGGAGAAAGACACCCACACAAATTGTCGCATCCGATTCCCTGGGCGACATATCGCTGGTTCAATTCACAAATTCTGAGCTCAAACAGTTGACACGGTGGACAGCGCATAATTTTGAGGCTTGGATATGCGCCTTCGATAAGTGGGACCCGAATATAGTTTACACGGGCGGAGACGACACTCTGCTGCATGTCTACGACATTCGGAGCCCCGCCAATGTTTCGAAAATCTCAACAAATAAGTCCCACATTGCAGGAGTCACCAGCATGCTTAGTCATCCGACGAAGGAGAAAATCTTACTAACTGGAAGCTACGACGATAGATTGCGAGCCTTTGATACAAGGCAAATGCGCGACTGCCTTAACGAGATTAACTTGAAGGGCGGAATTTGGAGAATTAAGGCTGATCCCCAAGATAAGAATCTTTTGCTTTGTGCCTGCATGTATCACAATTTTAGCATTGTGAAGACGGATGATAGTTACAAAGAACTGGAGATTGTGGGGGAATTTTACGAACATAAAAGCATCTGCTACGGTTCTGATTGGTGCCCAACGCCTGAAAAATTAATAATGGCAACGTGTTCTTTTTACGATCGGAAATTATGCATTGCTGAAGTGAACGAGTGAAAGTTTATGTTCATTACGCTAGTAATAGGTGCGGTAAATTATTAATTATTTATTTATTTGGACCTAAAAGAAAGATTTATTTGGCTGTAAAAAAAATCTACAAGGCTATCCAGCCCTCAGGCTACAGATGGAAATTTTAGACAAAACCACCAAAATAATATAAGACAAAAGAAATGAAGTTAAGCGAGATTCGTTTTTGTGTGGAAATCAATTTTTAAGGTATTCCATTACATTATCACATGTAAAACTATTTTTTGCGAATAATTATATTATGTATATCAGAATTCCAAAAAGATTTTTTTTAATACATAACACTTTCTTCTGAATAGAGTTCGGCATATTTTTTTAGGTTGAAAGCAGATCTACGGTAAAAAGTTGTATTGTTCTCCTTCCAAATCAACTCGTAACGAAAATGTTATTTCTGGACTATGAACATTAGCGAATGATATTAAAAAAGGACAAATGATGCTATTATACCTCAATTTTTGACTAGACTAAAGCGAAAGGGTCCGAACCCTGCCGAATGGTGCATTTTGTTAATAAAGAAAATTAATTTCGCCAATCATTATAGTTTAATTGTATAAATTTTATTTATTTAACCACCTAACTAAGAATATAGTCACAACATTTTGTTAGAAAAAATATATTTACTTTAAAATGTTACCCCATTTGGGTTTTTACTAAATACAATTGATACGGCTTGTTTAAAATTTGATGAACTTTGGCTTCACAGTCAATCTTAATCCCCAGCTTCTGGTGCTCCAGAAAGGTTTCCACAAAACGCCGATTCGTCTCATGGATGTTTGGATGGGTCAAATATATATCCATCGGCATCCATTCGACTTTAAGAATTTCCCGCTCACAGCGAATTAATTCGCTTGTAAGTGGGGTAAGGGCTACAACGACATAGAGGTCGGTGCAACCAAACATACCGCCGTGGGAGTGTCGCAAACTCATGACCGAGTGGAACTTGGTTTCAACTCCGGTTTCCTCTTTCACCTCCCGAATAGCTGCATCGATGAGATTCTCCCCTGTCGAGTGAGTTTTTTAAATTTTGAAAATATAAATTTCTTCTTATTATTACGAGACTCCACATATCCTCCAGGTAGCTTAAAACTGCCTGGGATTACAGCGTTCTTGTCGCTGACTACGAGGACCTCGTTTTTGTCATTAATCACAAGCCCACCTACACCAACCATAGTGTGCGCATATTCAGGAATGTTAACGACTTCATCAGTTGGAAGCCACTTAAACATGACCACGAAACCTCCTTTGGCGTGATGAAAATCAAAGCCTTTCTTTAAGTTTCGAAAGTTCAATGAATTTTTAAAATAATTGAGCTTAATAAGAAGACAATAAAAATGCTTACCTCTGCTAAATGAGGCACCCACTCCGTATGATCTCTGTGAATCTTAAACCAAATTGTGCGGCGCTTACTCTGGGTCCAAAAGGATAGCGATTCTGGAAGATTAATTTTTAGCAGAATGAAACAGGTGCACAGAGCTGAGAACCAATTAAAACGAGACAAAGATATTTTTGTTTTGTTTGCTGAGTTTTTTTCTAGGCTAACTTTACTCGACTTTTTTTTCCCTCCTATGGTTGAAATGGCTTAAAGGGTTTAGGATTAGCTTCTATTAATTTAATAAGTAACGCAGTAATTAAAATAAATTATTACTGATTGAGTTTTCCGGTTTTACCTATTTAATTAAGATTTGTCGAATGCTAAAGTTTGGTATTTCGCATTGTTTAGAAGTGGATTAGAATGTTACTAACTAGTAATGCAGATATATGAACCCGTAGTACAAAATTTATTGTGATAAATTTGCAAGTTATCCGCAAAAAGTGTGATTTAACCCTTAACGGAGCGATGCCTCCATATAAGCGACATGGCACTTTTACTTACTGGGTCCAATGCCGCTTATATGGCGGCAAAAGTCATTTTTATATTTACATATTTACAATTAACGCAATACATAATTATTATGCCAGGTCATTTCAATGAATTTGTTCCCGCTTGTTAATGTTTAGTATAGTATAGTATGGAAAATAGCTTCGACCTGGCGGTAAGTAAACTTGAAATACTTCCGGACCGTTAAGGGTAAAACTCTATTCTTTTTGTCTGTGAAACTTGCTTGACTGAGCGTCTTTTTATAGAATTCTAAAGCTGTATAAACTAGACTTATTTAGATAAATTATGCAAAAACGAATTTTGTTATATACTCGGCGGCGGCGGTGTAATAAAAAGTACTTACTTTCAAGTTTTTCTCTAAAATCTTCGTTAAGAGTGAATTCTTCTTTGGACTCGATTGTTACCCCATTGAAGCGATCGGAGGCTCCTTTGAATAAACCGGGCGGGGCGTCTTCGATGGGCTTGTACCTGGAACAGAAAAGAGGTCAAAAGAGCTACCACTTCGATCTTTGGACATCGGACTTGTGAAAAATACTCCGACTGCTGTTAGAGCTACTAGCCATCCTGACGGTCCGTGCTAGTGTGCGTCGAAGAAAACATTCATTCTTTGAGTACAAGCCGGAATTGAAATACTTTACCAACGCCTTGTGCATTTAACTTTTAAATTACTCTCAGGTGATCACGCTCATAACCCTGGAATGCGGATTTTTAATTGAGCTATGTCGCCCGTTTGTAGGTGAAAGATTGCACGAATAATTTGCTACTGAGCTGCATTCACTAATGCTTATGTAATTTTAATTGTTATTGGGAGATGTATGTTAAACTTTAGCAATTTTCTTATCCCTAAAACTTATTATTGTCGAACCGACCAAAAATTACCAACTGTTGTCAGTTGATAAGACTTGACATTCCGTCGAGGGGAAAAAGTTCATTGCATTCAGATCTGGTACAACATTGCATCGTGGTGAGTTTTTTCCTACGTATTTTTGTAACTTGCACGCAACTTCCGGCAGAAGACACCGAAGTTCTCAATGTATTACGAACACGAAACTATGTATTATTTTAAATTCTGATCTTGGTACTTTTTTTATTCGAGTCAATTAAATTCTAAGTGAAGAATTGTTTGTCTTAATCATTCATAAAACTAGGATCACTATTACCTCGTTTATGATCTTTTACATCCGGATTGAAATTTAATCCGAATTGAAAACTGTTTTGAATCAAGTCTTATTTCAACTTGCCCTATTCTTAAACCGAATCGAATCGAATCGAAAAGAGCTTACAAAGTCGTTTTTGGACAAAAATTTATTTAATAAAACTAACACTGACTGATGAGAATTTTGACAGCAAACCTGCGGCGCCTCGAAGCGACCAGAGTTTTATGCTCGGGTAAATAACGGCTAGCGGCATTTGAATTTGAATTGAATTAAAGAATCCATTTATTTATCAGAGAAATAAATTTTTAAATAAATTATATTTAGTTTAAGTACTCACAAATCCTTGTAAACACTTTTATTTACTGAAAATAGTGAAAAAGAACTAATTACGCTCTACGATTTGCGTTCGATAAGATACCAAACCCAGGGCGCTGTGGGTTTCTTTTGACAATTCTCAGGGCGCCACAGGTTTTTTTAACGACTTTTTCATCGAACAGACCTACAACAGAAAACGCACAGCCTAAACCGGTGGGTCTATCTATAAGCATGAAATTTTGCACAGGAATTCCTTATACAACGTAGGTGAGCACAAAGAAAGAATTTTTGAAAATTCATCCCCTAGCTAGGGGGTTAAATAGGGTATGAAAGTTTGTATGGAAGTTCGTAATTTTTGAAGTTATAGAAATATGGAAATTGGTATTTATGCTTCTGTTTCGGGCACGCGGCTAGTTCCTTAATAAAGTTGCTAAAATTCTCATAAATTCATTTCAGTAACCTTTGGCTTCAATTAATTTCAAAGGAGAGCCTTAAATTTTTTTTTTCCGAAATGTTAATATGTACCTATTTTTGAAAAAAGTGAAGCCATTTGCAAAAATTTCATAAATTGGAGTCAATGACAAAAAATTATGGTAAGTTGTCCCTAATTTGCAATTTTATTGAAATAGTTTAAGTTTAAGTTAAGTAAAAATTAATTACGCATAAATAAATTTTATTTTAGATCACAAACTTTTTACATAACAAATCAGAGTAAATATAAGCTCTTTTTGAATACTGAAAGAAGTATCTACCCATTTGTAGTACTTGTAACAGAAACAGATGTATTTTTTTGTTCGCTCATATGAAATTGTATCAGAATAATCAGATAAGTTGTGGTTGCGCCAGCAATCTGTAACAAAATGAGTAAGAAATATAGTTTGAAAACAATTATTTAATTATTATTTTATATATACCGTGTAAAGAAGCGTGAAATCGACATTGAAGAATCCAAAGGCGGTGAAACCGATTTTCTGGTGAAGTAATTGGAGGGAAAATTGTTCGATCTGTAAAAGCGAAACAGGCATAATAACTACATATTTTATTTTTATAATATTTTAGCCTTACAAAAATATTATGGCTGTCATTTCCTATGTCTACATCAATTTTATGAACCATCACGGCAGTTCTATTTGCCTGCAGTAAAATGAAAATGTTTATTATAAATTTCCTTAATTATCCTATAAGAGTTATTGGGACTACGATAAAAAGGGTTTATAAATATGATACAAACATAAAAATCTATTTAGATTGTGATGTGGGAACAATTTAATTGGTTGTGTGACATTTAATATCAAGCATCAGTGGGTTAAGTACATACATCTAGATACATGCAGATTCTTGTGCAGCACGCAAGTTAGTAATCAAAATGTTGTTTTAAAAAAAGAATACAATCTGCCACTAAAGCTGATATGATAATTAGCACGCTTGTTTCACACAAAGTGGCAGGCAATTACATTTTCCTTATTATTAACATTTTAAATAAGGGATTAGAGAAAGTGTCAGAGACGAAACATTAAGACAAGGCCTATGAATTACAGGCGTTGAAGAAAAAATTGGTTAGTTTTCTAAAATTTAAGTATTTGTCATACTATGTAATATTACTGCTACATTAGAAAATATAATAAAGACTTGCATATATATATAATATAATATATATATAAAATATAGTAAAGACTTGCATATATATACACATATGTATATATATACAAAAAAATAACTTTTAAATAAAACGTAAATATTTACCGACTAAATAAGTAGGTGGTACTATAACTACTATGGCTAGATGCGAGTTTAAAGTTTAGATTCGAATATTTATTTAAACTTATTAGAGATTTTATTAGTTATCGAATTGTAACATAATAAATTAATTATTTCTCAATTTTCCAAAAGGGGAATTGCTTCCATTTCTAGTGAAATTTTATTTAGTATTTCTAAGTTTCAAAAATGAAATATAGCAAATTTATAAAATATTCAAAATTTAAAATAAAAAGTTAAAATATAAATCGATATTTTGAACATTTTTTATGATATTGATTCCATAAATATGAATATATTCATGACAATGAAGCACAATGAACATGATTATAATCGTTTAATTATCAACTTATAGAAATAATGCAAAATAATACAATAAAAAATAACTTACACTTTGCACCGTCCAGTGGCATACTGCAGTGATGATGAGCATGTTAAAAAAGTGTGGAATTGACCACACAGCGCTTCCAATTGTCTGAATAAGTTCCAAAAACGTGCTATTCTGTGCTTGTTTAAATCGTAGAAACATCCAGTAACAATTGGCAGTTATCGAGACAAAATCATTTCCAATATTAATAAGCAGCGAAATTCCATAGCACTTGTTAATTAAAAGTGTCACCTCCCAAAGCCGATTGTAAACATCACGAATAATGATAAGTCTACTATATGCAGCCGCTGTGGAGTTAATTCGATTTAAACGTTGACCAGTTTCATAAATTTCTGTTGTAAGTACAAAATTCGGAGAATATTTAATATTCGCGCTGTTCTTAATTTTAAGATGTAATTTCAGTGAGCCCAAACAGTCGTTAATTTTATCGAACCTTATCTTAACCATGTAGACAGATATGAATACTTGAAAGTATCGAAAACCGTTTATGGCTAGAGGAAAGAAATATGCAATCCAATATTGTAAACAAATGAAATCGACCGAAATGAGAAGAGCGCCAAGGACGAACAATTGGGACCCTAAATATAAAAGACACATTCCCAAGCATCTCCATATCATCCTTTTGCGAAATTCATTTTTTCGCAGATTTTCGTGCAGTGATCTTTCGAAAATTTCATCGATTTCCTGAATTTTTTGAAAAAAATCCATTTCTGTTTTCCTTCTACACAGAGACTCAAAAACGGAGACCAAATGTGCGACTCGAACTCCAAGTAGCTGGATGTAGTCCACAGTACTTCCAACATCGTTGTTTCCGGTACGATAAAATGAGGTGTCGAACACTCCGTGTAACAGTAGACCAATTGAAATCAGAGCTACTGAAATTGAATAGAAAAATAGCCCTTTGCTCTGCTTGAACTTGGCACCCCTTTCGTAGTGCAGGCAAGTTAAAGAGGTGGCCTGTAGAAGTCGGTGGATCAAATAAATCGATTCGACCACTTCCATTGACTCTGATCCACCGTTGTGGGCTTTATGGGCTACAGACAGAGGACACTTCCTCTAAATAGATTTCGCTGCTGTTTAGCTCCCTTGATTATTATAGCTGAATACTATCTGTAATTAAGTTTCCGTTTATTCAGGTCCTGACGCACGCATTTTTTCCTGCAATCAATTGTAAAAATTTATTATTTTAGGACTGGGATGCATTTGTAGGGGGGGAAAGGGTGAGCACACGTTCAATGCAACCCGATTAATTTATACATATCAACTCCAGGAAGCAATTTGTCCCGGGCAATTCTACTCCCGGCCAGCAAACAAATGGATATTGTGCCCGTGCCGCTAAATCGTGTTGGAGAGTCTCCCACCCACTCTCCACCTTTAGTTTATTAGGTGGCACTTATGGGCCGATCCATCATTTTTTAATTGCAAAGGGAAATTTCAATATTTAATACTGTTAATGATTCCAGTCTGTAATCGAAAGCAGCAGTTAGCCAATTTGCCAAAAATGGAGCAATTATCGAAACCATTAAAATATTATTCATGTCTTCTAAAAATATGTTACTTTATTACCATGCCCCGGTAATTTGAAAATTATGCAGGATGGTCGAAATAATATTTTGAAATAATTAAATAAATGGATCAATTCCATCCAATTGAAAAAATACACACATTAAATTATTATAGTCATTATAGTAATAATAATAATAATATCTAAAAATTAAATTTTTCAAGAAACAAGGATATATGTAGAGAGTCGGTTAAGATATTAAAATAAAGTAAATAAGCTGTTAGGAAGTTACATGGTGATTCAGAAAAGTTATAGTACCTATATTTAATAAAGTTTATTACATAAGGAATCTTGTGAAATGAAGTAAGTAAAATTAATTAATTAAATTTTAAAAAATGCAGTCGGAGTGCAAGATGAGCAATCTACTAAACGACTTCAAATGATTATAATCTGCATGCCTAATTTTTTTTTCCGTAATAACCATTACAATTTCTTTGAGGTATCAGAGGCTCTAAATATTTTTTTTTTTTTTTTTGTTTTTATAAATCCACGTTTTTATAAAATCCACGAGTTGCTTGAATCGTTAGATAGAAGCAAAATAAAATCCTTTTAGTTGTCTTATCGTAAAGATGTCTTATGGAAACTTTAAATTATATTAATAATAAAATGAAATATGTAATTTGTAAAAATGTATATTTACAGTTTATGATGCATTACAACAGGATGATCCCTTTTTCTTTCGTGTGTTTTATGATAATTTAAGCACTACCACGGCTACTGACCTATAAGATGCATTTAAATTCAATTTTGCAAGACTTTCATCTTCCCAATGAAAGAAATTGAGAGGAACTGCGCGTCAGAATGCCCCGATATAGCTCCACGGGCGACTTATGCACCATTTGTCGAAGCCCTTGGAAGTAATTATGATTCATTTTTGCATAATAAACGGAAGCGACAGATTACAAGGTAAGACAATGCGATTTTTATGGGTGAGTGACAACAATTGTAAAAGGTAATAAGCACCCACGGCACCTCACATTTAAATACTCACTGCAAGCTTGACTCCAAAATTATGATACTGCGGAATTGAGCTTCATTTGTTTTATTTTAGCAATTCAACACTTCAATTAAGAGCACTTATGAATTTAAAGGCACCACAGGTGGACGAGTTGAAATACCTCAGGTTACTTCCGATTCTTTGCACTTGCTGGACACATCTCCGCCCGTCTGTTAACTGACTCTAGGTGCCGACGGAGTCTAAGGATCACCGTACTTTTCTGGAAAAGGCTAGGAGTGCGCAGACGCATATAATATTCAAGTTTCTAGGTACCAACTTTTTATAGGAAACTTCAAAACGGTCTCCTTTAATTTAATATTACAATATTTGAAATTCAGATTTAAACATGTGGACTTTATGAAAAAATAAAAATGTAAGAAGACTTTCAAAATGAAATATTAAAATGCAGCACCAATTTCAATATGGGTTTAATGGCGTAAAAATTTGAGAATATAAAATAGTAAATTTGCTAATTTAAAATTGTATCTATATACGATGTCCTAAATCTAGAAGCTTAGCAGATTTTTAAAAATATAAAGCAGTATTTTGGAAAATGTAAAACCTGTGAACATTTCGAAAGATATAAAAGATGAACTACTCTCAGATTCCCTTCTTTTTTTTAATAATTCCTCATCATTAATTGTTATCATTCCGAATTATAGTTTAAAACAACTGCAATCGTTCCTTGAAACTTTTCTAAGTATCTAAATTTATAAAGCACGTATTTTTTCTTTTTGGTGGATAAACTATTCTTAAGATTGAAACCCTCCAATAATAAAATAATGTTAGAGTTTTACATATGTACATACATATATATTTGCTGTTGAGATATTTTTTTCCTTCCGAAGAAAAAATAAAATTTATCACTGATGACCATCAAATATTTCATATTTATAAAACTTCTTAGAAAATCTATAAAACCCCAATATCCCAACTCTTTTATCTTTCAAATGAAATGCAATTTGCCCCATTATCTTTTTCTATCTAGTACCTATTTTTCAATACTAAATTTTTTGGATTTAAATTTTTAATACTTGAAAGTAAAAACAGCTCATTGGGCGTGTAATTCCCTGCCCCCCTCTCGGCAGAACTGGATGCTCGAAAAGATATGCATAATTAAACGCATTCCAATAAAAATTCAGGAGGCAATCGTTTCCAAAAGTTTTACATGCTTAATTCATTCAAGGGCAATGGCTCTTTTTTAATCACTAATCGATTCAGCACGAGTAGTGAGTGACTTGCTGATGATTAATTGAACAATGATTTGGAACGTGGGACAAAGTCAACGTGTGCAGCATACCACCTAATCACAGCTTGCAATATCATAATTTGAAAGTCCTCGGGATTTATGCTATTACCATTTCAGCAAAGTCACCAAATTATAGTGCATTGTGGCTAGAAAAATGATACGCTTAAGAAAATTTTTATTATTTTTTTTTATTGGAAAGGACGACTTTTCTGATTTTAAATTTACAAACATTCATGCACAGCTTCAGTTGATACTTTTCTAAACTGTTAAACGGATTCAAAATTGTAAAAGTACGAAATTCTATTTAGTAAAATGATACAAATTGATTCCACTGAAGCATTCAAGCTCATCGAAATATGTTTAATGTGGGCGGGACTCTTTTCGGGAAAATATGACCGATATTTTCCCTACAATATCTACAGACTGGTTGTAATGGGGCTATTTGCTTTTTTGTACATCTTGTGTGTTTTGATAAACATTTTTTTGGTAAGAGGAATGGACACGATTTTGAACTACTTATCTGTGGGACTTAATTTGCAAACAACTATGCTGAAAGCTGCCACAGTTTTTATTCTTCGGAGCAACTTCTTTGAACTCAGTAAATTAGTTACAGAAATGGATAAACGACTTATTGAAAAAGAAGATAAGGAGCGATTAAGAAAAGTTATTAGACAGTGCAAGCGGATCGTTTTGATATATTTTACATTATATTTATCCGTCATAATTATGTTTACAGTCAATTCTTTGGCAACGAGAAAACATCTACCAGTAGCCGTTTGGATGCCCTTTGACTGGAAGTCTTCAAATTTAAAATTTGCTGTAGCACAAATTTATCTTTTTGCATGCTCTTTCAATCAAGTTTTGCAATGTTGCGCATACGACAGTTTTCCCACGGTCTACATGAAAGTTTTATCGGGACACATGAAAGCGTTAATAAATCACATCCAGAAAATTGGAAAAAGTCCTACTAAGAATTCAAATAATAATTACAGTGATCTTGTCAGCTGCATCATGTACCATCAAGAGATCTTAAAGTATTTAACTTTCTCGTTATATTCCTACATTCATTAAACTACTCAACTAATTTTAAGGTATTTAGATATCATCAAGCCAATAATTTCATGGGTGTACTTTTATCAACTTGTAGCGACCACAGTTGTTTTATGCCTATCCACGTCGTACATTCTTCTTTACAGCGAGGGATTTATTGCTGTTCTATCAGCTTTTTTTTATTTGAGTGCAGTCATCTTACAGTCGTTGCCCACGTGCTACTTCGTCGACCAGTTCTTGGACGATTCGAACTGGCTTACTACGGCCATTTACAATTGCAGTTGGATTGATAAGGATATCAAATTCAAGAAATCCGTCATTATTTTCATGCTGAGAACTCAGACATCAAACACTATTTTAGCAGGAAAATTAGTCCCAGTATCATTGATGACATTTGTTGGGGTACGCTATTTTAGATCGGTATAACGTGCATTAAATACATAATATCGTTCATTTATTTCAGATGGTCAAATTTTCATATTCTCTATTTGCGATTCTAAGTCAAATGAAGGACTAATTTTGGAAATTATTCAATATTCATCTAAGATATTTCAAATTCTACACAATTTTACAGTTTGTTAATTCATTGCACAACTAAATATATGACTAAAAATGTTACTCAAGAAGAACCACTTTCAATATTATCGTGAATAAAAAACTCTGAATCTGAAGTTGATTTAAAAACCAAGTTGTACTACCTCTTCTTTTACTATTCGCTAGATATTCTGTCTTAAATTTGTAAAGTTGCATTTTATCTAGTTGAAATTGGGGAAATTAATGCGCATATTTTCGGCAATTGAAGGGACACTTTACTATTTAAGTGATACTGGACTTTGAAGATTTTCCTTGGTGTTGTAATCGCTTTAATTTTCATATTTGAGATCTTATTACAGAGTACTAAATTGAATGTTTGAAGACTGAAACCATTGAAATTTTTGGTTAAATTTAGTTTATAGGACTAGCTGAGCTAAAGGGTGGGTAATTGAATAATTTTTGCTTGGGGGCAGGGACCAAAATTGAAATGTTCGATCCGATTCTCAGACATGCTTGTTTTTTCCATATTCGACGGAGAAAATTTTTCTAATCATTTTTGTTGTGGTCCGTTGGAAGTTGCGCAATTTTGCTCAACTTTAAACGGTCATAAGTTTAACAATTACGAATCTAACTAAACATATACGTAATGTAGATTATAGAGCTTTTCTTTAGATAGTTGACTTTAATTTTTCACATAGGCGTTTTGGATACGTGTGAGCAAAATGTAGGTACTCTGACCTGTTGACTTTTCCTGCAAACGCTAGCTTATAGACTTAATGGCGTTTGGAGAGTATCTAAATATTGCTTGTGTAATACAAAGTAGGTCACATGAAATAATGATCGACTTATTACTGATAGCAAATTAAGAATGTACAAAATGTATTAAATAATATTAGAGGTTCAGGTCTGAACAGTCTCAATGGCCCAATTAGTTACATTTAATCTTATCGTTTTAAGTTGACACGAAAGGATTTTTCTTTATTTCGCATCATCTCTTGATGTCGTTTTACTTAGGGATTCGACTTTATGGAAAATTGTGTTATTACTTTTCAAATAAGTCTTTTTGACTTAAACTTTTCTTAAAATCATGAATGATGCTATTCTTCGCAAACTGGTTGTACCTACTTATTTCTTGCCTTTTAGTAAATTTGTTCTTTTAGACTTGACCATCGATATTACTTGAACTTAGTTGATTTATAGCAAAAATTAAATTCTTGAAGGTAACACGGTTTTAATTGTGTAACGCTTATCGTACCACCCATAGGCGTGCGGAGCAATAGGATAAAAATATCGTTAATTAGCGACGTTCTTCATTTAAATTTGTTGAATTGCCATCCAGTTGCTTTAGTTATTTCCAATCCGTTGTTATTATGTGCAAGAGTTTTATCATTTATCGTTGTGATACATTAAAGTAGCTACACATAATTTTTTGCAGTTGTTATAAAAAAAGATAAAAGAAGATTAATTTGGAAAACAAATTGTTCGAAAATTAAAATGTTCAATTATTATTATTTAGAAAAACAATTTTTGGTGTTAAGTTGCTCTAATTTTTTCCGACACTGCATATACATATCTCATAAAAAAGTGTAAGTAAAGCAAAGAAATCGGCGATAATCTAATTAACGGGGAAAATTTCCGATTTCTTATATTTTTTTTCCTTTTAAAGTGATTAGAAACAAGTAATTAAGCGTAAAGGAAAGTACCTCTAGAGTGCGTATTTTAGCAAATATGTAATTTTTTTAAGTTTTTATATGAGCTACTTGGTAACTATGAAAATTAGTAAAAATAGTAAAACACAATGATTTATTTCCGGTTTGTTGCTATTGTCCCTTAAAGTAATTAGAAACAAGTAATTAAGCGTAGAGAAAAGTACCTCCAGAGTTTTAAATATCTCAATAAACAATTTCGTAAAAGTTGTTTGAAATATTTCTGTTATTCTAACACTCAAAAATCGATTTAAGTTTTTGCGGGTATCAGAATTTAACAATAATAATCTAAATAATAACTAAATAAATTGCTACCTAATTTTAATCCGGGAAGGATAATTCAAATTCTACGTATTTTTCATATTTCACCATGGAAGCTTCCGTCTGTCAAAAGTGAATGCAGAAAAGAGGTGAAATTTTTTAAGTTTCCTATACTCGCCACCAGTCTGATGAAATCGTCGACTAAGCTGGCTGTCAAAGCTTTTATTTACATGTCGAGATAGAGCCGCGTTACATTTTAAATTTTAAGGGAAAAAACCAAGAAAGCCCAATGAAAACTGCGTTAATGGTTGCGGAAAAGCCCTCCCTTGCGGCTTCTCTCGCAAATATCCTCAGCAATGGAAGGAATCTTACGAGAAAAGGTAAATTACCGGAGGAATGTGATGCGGCCATGCTTCCGTCGGACCTGCCCAACTCTAGAGTGAGCATTTTCTAAATTTTTTACAATTTTAGGGATCAACGGTGCCTGCTCCGTGCACGAGTGGTCTGGAAATTTTCGGGGCGAAACGACTCAGTTTAAAATGACCTCGGTCTGCGGACATGTGATGTCTCTGGATTTTGTCGGAAAGTACAACTCCTGGGATAAAGTTGATCCCGTGGAGTTGTTCTCCTGTCCCACTGAAAAAAAGGAAGCCAACGCTAAATTGCGAATGCCAACGTTCCTATCCCATGAGGCAAAAGGTTGTGACTATCTAATTCTGTGGCTGGATTGCGATAAAGAAGGGGAAAATATTTGTTTTGAGGTAGTTTCTTCACACTCAACTTATGTTAGTGGGCTGATGTAAGACGCTAATTAAAATTTCCTTGCAGGTAATGAACTGCGTCTCCAGAGTAATTCGCAATGTCTTCAGCGACGCCGTAACTTACAGAGCGCACTTTTCAGCCATTACCGAGAAGGATATTAAAAAGGCAATGGACAGCTTGGGCCATCCAAACGAGAACGAGGCGCGGTCTGTGGACGCAAGACAAGAACTTGACCTGCGGATCGGTTGCGCTTTTACGCGTTATCAAACGAAATTCTTCCAGGGACGGTACGGTGACTTGGACTCTTCCTTGATTTCTTACGGACCCTGCCAAACGCCGACGCTGGGCTTTTGCGTTAAACGGCATGATGATATTCAAAATTTTAAGCGTGAAACGTTTTGGTACCTTCAGCTAAATGCGGGCAATCCAGAAATTACGCTGGAGTGGGCGCGAGGAAGAGTCTTTAAGAAGGAGATTGCAATCATGCTACTTAATAAGGTCAAAGAATTTAAGGAAGGAATGTAAGTAAACAAAACAAAACAAAAACATAACAACTTTTTCGCGCGACTGAAGTAAAATTTATTTCCTCCCTAAAAAATCCCTATGTATTAATTTTCAATTAAATCCCTTAGGAGGTGGCGAGTGTTGTCTTATTTCAACACTATGCATCTATATTTTATATTTGTTTAAAAATAATTTTTATTTTTGATTTCATTAAACTCTAATATTTCAAAAATTTGACCAAGAAAAGAGAAAGTGTAAAAACACGAGAAAATTGCGAAATTATTAATTGTTTTTGTTGCTGTTATTACTATTTCGAAAGCTTCGAATTAAGTTAGCAGGTTTCCGATTTAACACAATTTTTATTGGTATTTATATGCCGATAGTGTAAGATTTTGGTGTAGAAATTTCACTTCAAAATACTTTAATATTTGAGACATCTATGAGATTTCACTAATTAAATTCTTTTTACCTTCAGTGTGGAAAGTGTTACTTCAAAAGATCAATTCAAGGGGAGGCCGCAGGCTCTGAATTCGGTAGAACTCATGCGAGCAGCCAGCTCAGGATTAGGGCTGGGACCATTTCAGGCTATGCAAATTGCAGAAAAGTATTTAAAAAAAAAAACACCATTATCCGGAAGCTACTAATTCAGCATTTCCTTTTTAGGCTCTACACCCAAGGCTACATCAGTTACCCCCGTACTGAAACAACGCAATATCCCGCTAATTTTGATTTGCAGTAAGTTACTAAAATATTGTAATTTTTAGTATTAGTTTTATATTACAATACTATTCCCTTTTCAGAGGTGTCGTTAAAATTTTACGACATTCTTCAGATTTCGGAGAAGACGCAAAGGGTATTCTTGAAGATTTCAATCAACCTCGAAAAGGTACCGACTGCGGCGACCATCCGCCCATTACGCCTATGAAGCTTGGTAGTCGCGGAGATTTTGACAACGACAGTTGGCGCGTGTACGACTACATTTGTCGGCACTTCCTGGCCACAGTATCCAGAGATTTGAAATATAAGGCAACGACGGCTAAGATTAAAGTGGGAACAGAAACTTTCAGCTGTACAGCAACTCTTTTGATCGATCCAGGATTTACCAATATTATGACTTGGCAAGCGTTCGGAAAGAATGATTCAATTCCTCCTTTCGTTGAAGGAGAAACGATACCCATTAATGATGCAAAAATGGCTGAAGGCCAGACCGGTCCACCCGACTACCTTGCTGAATCTGAGCTCATCACCTTGATGGAGCAGCATGGCATTGGAACAGATGCGTCCATACCTGTTCACATCAACAACATTTGCCAGAGAAATTATGTGACTATCCAAGCAGGAAGAAAATTAGTTCCAACGACGTTGGGCATTGTATTGGTTAATGGATATCAAAAGGTAAGAAGTCTTAATATTTCGGAGTGAAAAATTACTATACTCGATATCTTTCGGCAAAATTAATTAAATATACACCTTGTATGCTTTCAAATCTATTTTCGATTTAATAACTTACTTATTGGTAATAATTTTATCTTACGTGATCACGGTAACTAGGCATACATAAAAATAGATACTTAAGTCCCCAAAAGGGGACTATGTGTGCTACACAATTCGTTTTGAAGATATGTACATATATCACATTTTTTCAGGCTTTTTAGAATTTGTTTAAAGCAGGATATGATATGCTTATAAAGTATTTAATAAAATAAAAATTATTACGTTAAAACAAAGCTGAAAGAAAATGAAAACGTGTTTAATATAAACAGATTGATCCTGAACTTGTTCTACCCACCATGCGGTCTGAAGTCGAACAGATGCTCAATTTAATAGCCAAAGGATCAGCCGATTACAAATCAGTGTTGCGGCATGCTGTCGAAATCTTTCGGTTGAAGTTTTTATATTTCGTTCAGAATATACAAAACATGGACAGCCTTTTCGAAGAATCTTTCTCACCTTTGGCAGAGTCTGGTAAAGCCCATTCAAGATGCGGCAAATGCAGGCGATATATGAAGTATATTCAGGTAATATTTAAACAATTATTAAAGAATGTGAAGGAATGAAAAGCGATTATTGCAGACAAAACCAGCACGACTTCACTGTTCACATTGCGATGAAACCTACTCTCTTCCGAATGGTGGCAATGTGAGGGTTTACCGTGAGCTGAAATGCCCCTTGGATGATTTTGAGTTGCTTGCCTTTTCAAGCGGTACTAAAGGGAGGTCTTATCCTCTATGTCCGTACTGCTACAATCATCCTCCATTCAGGGACATGCCCAGGAACTCTGGATGCAACTCCTGCACTCACCCCACTTGCCAGCATTCACTATACTCGCTCGGCATCTCAAGCTGCGTTGAGTGTGAGAACGGCGTTCTCGTGCTCGACTGCACATCATCCCCAAGTAGCTGGAAACTTGGTTGTAATCGTTGCGATGTCATCATAAACATATTCAAAAACGCAACGAAAGTCAGCGTCGATTGTACGACATTACGACGTTCTTTTTAAAAAGGTTGTATAACAATTCTTTTATTTCCAGCCAATCGCTGCGACTGTGGAGCTCAGTTGGTCAATGTCATCTATAAATCTGAAAAGACAAAATTCAAAGATGATTCTGAGGAGAAGACTGGCTGCATTTTCTGCTCGATTGAATTTTCCCATTTAGTTGAGAAGCATCGTGCCATTGCTACCCGACCGGCACAAGTGAACATTAGAGGGAGGGGAAGGGGCGGAAAGGGTCGAAGCACTCGAGGACGGCCAAAGCAACCTAAGGATAAAATGGCTCAACTTGCTGCCTACTTTGTTTAATTACCACGACGAAGATATTTTCCTTTACGTTTTAAACGTAACGAATTCAATTTATTTTTTTATTATTTTCTTATTTCGATTTTGAAATTGAATATTTATTAACTTTTTTTAATGGTAAAAAACTAATAAAACCAAGTCATACCAGAAATTTTATTTTTATTCCTGACACGATCCAGACCCCATAATTTACTGAAAAATTTCAACTGATCAAGAGGAGAAATTATGATTTTCGATTTTTCAATTTCATTCAATGAATGCCGACTTTTCATTATCTAGCAGAATTATAGTTATTTTGAAATTGTCCAGTTGTCTTTTCTCTAAAGTACATATGTAGTTTTCTTTTTCTTTTGGTGAGTTTAGCCAGGCAAATAACTATGTATGTATTTATGCAGTTTTTTTATCAGATTTGTGGTGTTGACTTATTAGCAATTTAAACAAATTTCAGCAGTTTAGAAATTTCATAAATAACACTTAAAAATTTATAGAATTTGTCGTTGCTGTATGTACATAGAGCCTCGAATGAGTTTTCCACGTCCGAGTTATTAAAAAACCTATGAAATGAAATACGAAATTTGTTGTTTTTGCAATGTCTTTCGCTTAAAATGCAAGATCAAAAAATAAAATACAGGTAAACCTCCTCCTACAGCGCGATTGAAGAAATGCGGAAATTTATATGTGGGAAACATTTTAATGGGACTAAAGTCATCCAAATTCCTAGTATATTTAACATTTTCTATAGACTTGAAAACAACAACGATAATCTGAAAATGTATTATCCTAAGAAGTAAATTAAATAATAGAAGTTTTGAAGAACACTTTTTTTCATCTCACCAACTTTGTCGGGACGGAACAACTCAAAGGCTGCATTCAGAACTTCGAGCAGCTGACTTTGTTTATAATATTAAATTACCTTGAAAGCAACTTCCATTGTCCGAATGACATTATGCAAAAATTAATTAAGATGCCACAGTATTTAGCAACTGCCTTTTTAAGAGAACATAATTCCAACACCTCTGCAGGCAGCTCTTCAATAGACCAGCCCGACCCATAAAAGTCGGTTACATAAATGAAGCTCTGCGGCTATCTTCGCGTTATAGTTTCCCTAATGCTCGGTAATTACCTTTTTATTTATTTAATTGTTTATTTGAGAATGCAACAACAGCTCCTGGGCGTAGCACATGGGAACATGCGCCTGTTTGCCATAGTTATTCAAATGAGCTGCCGCCCACGCCTTTCATCTTTGATTTTAAAAAACCTCTCTCTCAGACGTCGCGGAACTACTTACCGAAAGCGAAACTTGTTTTTTCAATGCTCTGTTAAGTATTTCGCAGAAAATTACGTAATATTGTCCAGAATAAATATTGGAAAGCCTGGACACACTCTTAAGTTCAGAGAAATGATTTATAAATAAGAAGAAGTAAAAGTGTAGGGACTTCTCAAGGACCAGTGATTTCTTCTGTACTTTGAAGATATCCATAGACTTTTATAAAAAGTCGAAATATAATACTTATTTGCGGTTTATTTTTATTAAGGCGGTTTTATCATCAGTTTGGAAATTTATCACAACCTGGCGTTAGATGCGTAGTTTTGTCAAGTCAAACACCTTTTGAAGCATAGTAGCATTTAGATAGTAAATTGAACTAATCATGTAACATTCAATAAATTATGCTAAATCCTTTATATAAGTTGATATAACATACTCCTCTTCATTTTTAAATGCGTCTGACTTTATCAATCAGGCTGGATAAACAACAAATTTGGGCGAAACATAATACATATGTAATAAGAATAATTACTGTACGTTTTTGATTATTAACTAAAACGGATAATGTTGAAATTTCCGGACGGATGACTTGTACATAAAATCATTAAATAATAGGGCTTAAAAGCATTTAATAAAAAACAAAAGAGGCGTATAACTCTGGGAAAAAATTCATAAATAAACCCTGGAGAAAAATTCATAAATTGTGTTTCCTTCAAGATAAGATCTATTTAGTTCAGGATAGAAAACACAAATAAATATTTGTTACAAAGTTCACGGTGCTGTCGTTTACCTCACTAACTTTAAAGTTACTCATAAGTAATTTATGTGTGCTTGTAACCGAAGTACCCATTTATGATACCCGAATATACGAAAGATGCATAACTTGTAGTTATAATAAAATTAATTAATTCTGCTGAATATTTAATTACATACAAATGTTTTTTTCAGTTGCATTTGAAGGAAATTTATTGAAGTGTTAAATTTATCAATTAGAATGATTATACTTATGAGTTTCGTGCTATGAATTTCTTTATTATAAATCGTATCAAATTACTAACCCTCTAGCTAAAGCTCTCTAACTTAAAGATGCACGTACAATTTTTGTCTCTACATTAATAGCATTCAAATTACCATGAAAAACGTAAAGATTTGAAATAGTTTCCGTTTTCGGAAAAACCCAGGAGCGCTATACCTTGTTATTTTTGTGATTTTTGGCTTTACAAAATAATAAAATTTCATAAATTATTATTTCGACCCTTCAAAGCCCCGCGGTCTTCCGTAGAAGACGTTATGGTAATTTCTACGATAAATCTCAAGACGATATGTCTAAGAACAAAAAGTTTATTGCTCGAATTTTATTATATAATCATCAATTCACTAATAATATTACATAGTAAGATATAATAAAATTAAACATTTATCACGCCCACTCTTTGAATTCTTTGCAAAGAACTCTTCAAGGTCGCGGGAAAAATAAAAACTGGAAACTAACAAATTGAGCAAGTCTTTTACGGCTTTCAAGCAAATTTCGCAGAACATTTTGATCTTAAAAACTTCTTGAACCTTAATTCAATCAAAATTAGCGCACACTAGAAGACCTCTAGTCATTCAAGCGGCGCTTCGCTTAGATTGCGCGAAGAGGTGAAAAAAACATGCCCACATCCACGTGAAACCGGAGATTTTCTTGAAGTGACAAAAATGGTCAAGTTGCTCACTTAACGCAACGCTTATTCACCTGAGCAGGTATTATGAGTCGACGCCGATTTCGCTCAAGGAGGTAACGACGTCATTTGCTCGGGACTGATTTTTCCCGCGATTTTGGTGCTAAAATCCATCGAAATGCCTACACACGTCCGATTCTCGCTGGAGAACGAGTTTACGTATAAAAATGTTGGGGATGCTCAGGAAACCGATCAGTCCGCGGTCGACGGTAGACTTCTGAAGATATTACGATCTTTACGAAACCCATTAGCGATCTGATTAAGTTCTTGAGATCTTGGCCGTTACTGGCTTGAGTGAGTGCTTGACGAATTTCGGAAGTAAAGTTCGTTGTAAAACCAAAAAACGAAATCGAAAAAAATGGTGAGTGAGCAAGGAGAATTAAAAGTGTTGTTCAATTGTATAAATTTAAACAGCCAAATCGATTGTTCGTAGAAGTTCTTGAAATGTTTTTAACGCTTAATTAGGAGAACAGGTGAAGTTTTTTTTCTGGGAAATGAAAAAGGAAAAACGAAATGTGTACGCTAAATTGAGTGATGATAGTGAGAAAAGATGATCAAATGAAAAGGAACTAAACGATCTTGGACTTAATTCGAAAAAGATGATGAGACAAGTGTAAATATATTTAACTATCCGCCCGGTGCAAAATTGGACAGTCTGGATTATTATGCAAATGTGGGGAATTACGCAATATCTAATTCGCTTTTTATTTTATATTCTTGTGGGTGCGACTGAATTGATTTAAATGTTGATTAACTCAAATATAGTTATTACACAATTGTGGAGCTTTTATGAGAACCGAAAATTTCCGAAAAATTTGACAAGTATATTTAAGATTTTTTTTAAACATCTATAAATGGTAAGGTACATACATACCTACTTAAACTACTTTAAAGGCATATTTTATGATTTTCTTTTAAGCAATTTGAATATTGACAGTAATAAAGCCGAAACGTTAATTTCGTTGGTAGATGCTATGAAAACCCATTTAAACCAAAAATTTATATAAAACACTTACATAGATCTACTTAATGTTAAGAAAGGTTGATTTAACGACGTTAATTCATTCTCCTTAAGGTTCAAATGACATGCTATCTGCAATTCTAAATTCAAACTTTCTCCAGAAAATAAATATGAGTTACAATTCTGAAATCCAATTTTTGTATCTTGCGTGACAAATTATTTAAATTTTAATAAAATAACGAATATCATTAGATAAAACTGTTTTTATATTAAATACAAATTGAAATCCATTATTAACGAGCTAATTTAGATTAGATAAACCCGGTTTATTAAGTGAGGGATAAATGTTTGGGGTATCCCAGTTTGCGACTTTGAAAAAACGGAGAACTTAAAATATTATTTTTCGAAACGTTAACTACTTAATTATACACACAAATGAAATGTTTGTCCTCCTAATACACAGAATTAATAAATCTTATAAAGGTTAAGCCAACGAAGCAGTTATACAATAATCTCTCAATATATACATATTTCTAGCTAAAAATTAAAGATTCATTATCAAGATTACAATGGGAAAAAAATAAGTTCTGAAAAAGAAATCAGAAGCTACATAGCTTATTTGGATCATCTCATCAGCCAACTAATTAATTATTTAATATCTGGAATACATTAATCTTTCTCATTTGATTCTAAATATAAAAATAGCTCCAAATGAATTTTAAAGGAAAGCAAAGGGCAAGTTTTAATCAATGGGATTTTATTTTATAGATTTTGACTACATAAAGTCGGGTTAAAAGCTATCACATTTTCTATACTACATATTAAAATTAATTAAAGACTAATTCAGATTTCGTGGTTAGTTTTTAAAAATTTCTCTTCGCAAACGCAATAGATTTAAAACTAAATTGTTAAATTTATTTATATCCATGTTAATGATAAAAATAATATGTCTTAGTTCGACTTTTCCTTTTGCTTGTTCGCTGCTTGATTTTGAACTAACAAATTGCGTTTTAAATTAATTATTTTGAAAAATCGAATAACTAAGGGCGGGTTCAATAGAGGAACAACATGAACAAAAGCAAAACTGTTCTGTAAGAAACCCAAAAAGAAATAGAAATCGAATTTGTAAATATTTATAAAAATTTGGTCCGATATATGTGCCACGTTAGTGGAGTATAAAAAGTTCGAATAGATATTTTAATAACAATCGTAAAAGTAATTTTGCATAGTTCATAATGAATATTGCACAGCTCTTGTTAATTATTATAAAAGATTCTTATTATGTATAACTTGTATATAGCATATTATTTTCTGAAATATATTTACTCTAATCTAATCTAACTTTTTTTTAGGTTTGGACACCAGAGAAGATCTTTTTTTTTAGCCTTCTGCTATTTATCTCATATTCTTCCACTGAAGGTAACGCAAGACAAACGCGACAATGCGTTCATTGCACGTATCCCCAAACAGTGACGACATACACGTCTAGTTACAATCCTGGTTACACGCATGCTGGACTAACAAATAGAATTTCATCGTCCTCTTACGAAAGAAGTATGATACGTTTGTAGAAATAGTGTTACTAGCTTTCGCCTTCATTAGAAATTCATTTTTAACTATATTTAGGCGCTTGCCGCAAGACGAATAACAATTAATTTTCTTATTATGTTTCTTCGTCTGGTTTAAACGCTCGAAAATGAACACGATCCTAATTTCCAAGTAAAGAACTTATACCCTTTATTAGTACATACCTATTTTAAGGTTTAACAAATATTTGATTTCTATTATTATTATTTAAATTAGACTGTCTTAGGATTAGGTGTAGTCTGTCTGAAGGTAAAAAAAAGGTTGTTTTGTGATTTTTGGTGAAGCAGTTGCTCAAAATTGGTTGATTTTAAATCAAAGAAACAAAATCATATTGTTAATTTATTAGTTCAACCAGTACGTAATCAAAACTTGATCTCCTATGTTCGGATAAGTTTATGCTGCTAAGAACAAGAAAAACAATTCTGCGCAATTTGATTTAATTTAATTTAATAAATCTATAAAATCTGTCTTTTCGAGTGTTTGGTTTAGACGGAAACGTTCTTTTAATATAAATCTTAATTAAAAACTTGAGAATAATACTATTTTTAAATATTTAATAAAGGTCAAGGATGTGCCGGGAATCCTTGTGGTACGAATGCTGTTTGCCAGGAAGCGGCTGGCGGCAGACCAGTTTGCTCCTGTCCACCGGGACACAGCGGAAACCCCTTAACTTACTGCACCCGAGCCGAGTGCGCCGATCACATTGAGTGCCGCGCCGATCAGCACTGCAAGGACGGCCACTGCACAAATCCATGCACTGGCGCATGCGGAGTTAATGCAAATTGCGAGGTGTTTATTACGCTGTTTATAGTTAGTTAAAAACTCGTAACGAATTTGTTTACAGCCAAGAAACCACGTCGCTGTTTGCAGTTGTCCACGAGGCTACGCAGGAGATCCATTCCATACTTGCCGCCCTTCTGATCCAGGTAAGCATCCCACTCTTAAGCTATGTATTTAATTTAATCTAGATGTAAGTAGACTCTAATAACAACAAATTGGCGCGTTTTACATGAATTGCGTGTGTACGAGGCCTTGAACTTCACTTGAAATCCCACTCAGAGACAATTGCAACAAAATCTCGAGGTGGTTGCAAAGTCTTCAAGGTCTCGACAAAATGTTTTCTGACTTCAGCACCTCAGCAGCATAAAGTGCGTGTAGGTGTCCATGACACAGTAATTAATCGATTTCCCGATTTCCATTTTCAGAGGAGCAATGCCACCCAAGCCCGTGCGGCCAGAATACGAAATGCGAAATACTCAACAGTGTACCGACCTGTTCCTGTTTACCTGGATTTATTGTAAGACAACTTTCTTATTTACCATCGCATAGTATTAGTTATTGTTATTATTCTCCTTATTAGGGAAATCCACTTTCTGGGTGCAGGCATGAGTGCGAGCATGACTCAGAATGCGGTTCCCAAGAAATGTGCCGCGACTTCAAGTGCGTCGCTGCGTGCACGGCTTGCGGAAAACTCGCGCAGTGCAGTTCTGTAGCTAACCACAGGGCGGTTTGCGAATGCCCCAAGGGGTACATCGGCACCCCCTACACCGAGTGCCGTCCGGAGTGCTACGGGGACGTGGACTGTCCTGCCAGTCGACCAGCCTGCTTCTATGGAATATGCAAAAACACCTGCGATGGAGCGTGCGGGATTAATGCTGATTGCAATCTAAGAGGTCTTACGCCAGTATGCAGCTGCCCGAAAGACATGACTGGCGATCCATTTGTAAGGTGCCGCCCATTCACAAAAGGTAAATGCAAAATTCAAAAAAATTGTATATTGCTCTAACACCATCCCTTTGAGACCCAGTAGTTATAGTCTTTTGCATAGGTTTGCATATGTTTTCATCATCAAATGCCTCAAAATTTATATTAGTAATTTTTTTTAATAATTAGCTTTGAGTTTGTTAAATTTGATGAACGTTTGCTTGTTTCGGAGTAAAGATTTTTCCTTGAAATGTTTAATTTATAATATTTTTATTAGACATTGATTTTGTAAGGACCAAGAAGTATTTTTACAATATCGAGTTTTAACCGTAAGTGTTCTGAAGATAAAAACGTGTTTTCCACTTTAAGATAATCATGATCTAAATATTTAATGTTTTGCTAACTTTTTTATGAACGAAGGCTTAATTATTTTATTTAGTTTCACGTAAGTGCAACATTTAAGAAAAAGGTTTCTGATCGATACAAAACGTCGGTGAAAGGGGTAAATAAATCAAAATAAAATCCCTACATATTCAAAATTCATATAACTTTCATATGAGATTCTATCTTCAGAACGAAATTAAAACAAAAATCGGTTACTTATTAAGGAGAATAAGAGTGTTATTCCGGATATCAATTTTCTACACCAAAGGCTAGCTTTGAGGAAAACTGTAGAGATAGACAGATGAACGCTTTAGTAATTTCATGCCCGACATATTGTATTACTGTAATGATTTACTTCTATTTTGGAAATGTTCTCAATGTGCACCATTAAATTAGTTATTTTGGAAAGGGCGCAAATTTAATTAGTAAAATTTTTTTACACAGAATATGTCTTATTGTTAGTCACCTTAAAACCTCAGAAAGAGTCTATAATAAATTAATTTGCGTGAAACTTGTTTCATTTAAATAAATGATTCTTAATTATGGCTTAAAATAGTGCTAATAAATCTTTTTCTAGAGGATCTATGCCAACCTAACCCCTGTGGAACAAATGCTATTTGTACTCCAGGACACGACAATACCGGAAAAGAACGCCCAGTTTGCACATGTCCCCCAGGATACACTGGAAATTCCCTCGCTGTTTGCGTCAGGGTAAGAAAGCAAATGTACTTCATGAATTTAGTGTTCTATTATAATAATTTTTGCCACAGGGTGAGTGCCAGGCAAACTCCGAATGTCCCGACAACAAGGCTTGCATCAATTACGAGTGTGTTAATCCGTGCATAGGAAAATGCGGAACTGGAGCTGTTTGCGAACCGAAAAGCCATCTCGCTGTCTGCAAGTGTCCTGCTGGAACCAATGGGGATGCCTTAGTTTCTTGCCGGCAGTCCCGATTGCTTCCAGTTGCCAAATACCACGGTGTTAGCAGCTGCAGCACTTGCTAACTTTTCTGCCATTTACTAATTTTCGTTGTGTTCAATTATGTGTACTTGACAAAATCGCAAGCAGTTTTTGTTTTTACGGTTTTAATAAAAAAAACTTGTCTCTATGTTTATAGTTTTGGTAATCATTAAATGAGATTATGTTAAATGATCCAAACTCGTAACGCAGACATTGAATACTTTTTTCTTATTTGTATAGTCACTGGTCGATGGACATTTACAAATTGTTATAAAATCATTTTTTTAAAAAGTCTAATATTTTGTAAAACAAATATTTTTTTATGGAAATTTAAGGTTAACCGCTTTAATCGTTTTTCTTTACAAAAAGGGAAGATTGAATTTCCATTATTTCCTTTAAAATATTTAAATTTTCAATA
This sequence comes from Eutolmus rufibarbis, assembly GCA_963920795.1. NCBI lineage: Eukaryota > Metazoa > Arthropoda > Insecta > Diptera > Asilidae > Eutolmus > Eutolmus rufibarbis. Next base: position 37,503,423 of record OY987206.1, on the reverse strand, counting down.
ATTTTCTTTACAAAATTGTTATAATCATAAGAAAAAACGTTTCATTACGATCTCATCTTCCAAAATAAGACTTCTACAAAATAGGGTTTAAGCATAACAAAATGATTATTTTACTAATAGTTGAACTAAAACCTATTTACATTTTACTTACCAAATCTCCAAGTTAATTTCATTTTGTTGCACTGTCGATTACGTGGTGTTCAAAAATATTACAACCCGTAAAAGTTTCCTGAAGTTACGTAAATCGTCTGAGTTGAATTGAAGAATTTTATCAATTATATATATAATAACAGCCTTCAACTTCCCTCAGTGGTTTTGACGATCTTCAGATTCAGTATGCAAATGCAATCCAAATACTTTATAGAAAAATCATTACTTGTTCTGGATGTAAATCACGAAGTTTATTATAGTTGAATTATTCTTGTGTAATTCTTACACGAAATTTTAATCGAGATTCAGCTGTGAAATAACATCATTAAAAGTGAATGGACTCACACAGTTTTTGCAGTCGAGTGGATTATTCAACACAAGATCAATTGCCGAACAGTGCATAAATTTTTGAACGTTGTCTTTAAAAGCTGACCGAAAGTAATGTGCAATTTCGCTGAAATAAGACTTCCTAAATACGGTCAATTTTACGTAAATAATTTGTTGGCTTTGTAACCCGATAAAAAGTCGATTATTGATCCTAAGATTATATTTAATACAAATACACTTCTACCATGTATATAAATACAATATAAAACTGCAAAATATTTCGACTTAAAAGACTCCTACGAACACTCGAGGGCTTCCTATACACACGGGAACTAAGGCAAGAGAGGACCGAATATGAAATTAGGGTCAAAAGAGGGAGATTTTGGTGGATAGTTTTTAAGGTGGTATACGCGGTATACTTTAGTGGCAATATAAGGAAGTGAAATTTTTAAACTTGCACTATGGTAAGACATTTGATTTTCTTTTTTCTTCGTTTATTATATTTACAGCTAGCAACATCGACTTTTATGCTTTTTCCCCTGCGACCGTCTGAGGTTGATGGTTTCATTTGTTTGCTGGGCATTCTGTGCATTCTGCTGCAGCTTATGCAGAAGTACTTGCTTTGTTATAGCAAGAAACATTTCTTCAACGTTTATGTTATCTTTGGCTGAGGTTTCGAACAGTTCAATGTCCATTTGTCTAGCGAAACGTTGAGCATCTTCAGTAATGACTACCTTTCTGTCAGGATCATCATTTTTATTTCCAACTGTTTAATAAGCACAAATTAATAATCACTATCAGTAAATTAAAATAATTATTATCCTTGCCTAAAACTTTGTTCACAACATCACAATTGTGTTCGATCTCCTGCAGCCACCTCCGGACGTTGGCGAATGATTCTCCGTTCGTCACGTCGTAAACGATAATAACTCCATGCGTTCCTCTGTAGTATGTACTAGTTATTGTCCGGAACCTTTCCTGACCAGCAGTGTCCCATATTTGCAGTTTAACTCGTTGACCATCTATCACGACAGTTCGAATTTTGAAATCTACTCCAATTGTGGTTATATAACTTCCGGAGAATGTGTCGTCTGAGAATCTAATGAGCAAGGATGATTTTCCAACGCCTGAAAGAAATGGGAAATATTTATTTATTATGAATATTACAAGATTATTTTCATAAAGACAAACAACTACAACTTTAAAATATGGGAATAAAAATTAGTTACAATTCCAATTCGGTTACATTTTCTGGAAATATGATTACCACATAAGTTAATATTTTGTTGGAATAAATTTTGGGAGTAAAAGTCTTCGCATTATTTAGATTTAAAACATTATAAAATAGTTTACGACCAAAAACCGAAGATATAACAGGCGAAATGGACGAAGCATTCGTTTCGTTTCTCATTACATACCAAGGCCTAAGGCTTGAAAAAATATTTTCTATTCTAAAATATTGTTTTTTAAAATCGAAACTACTGCATAATTTTAACTTGACAACAAAAGTAGTAAACACATACGTAGTTTTAAAATTCGAATAATAATTACTTATACGTTACAGAAACTTATAGTGCTTTCTGTTTTAGTTACTCGCTACGCTTTAACGACCGAGCGCTTTATTCAATGCTATAGTTAAAAAGCCAATTGGCGTGTCCGGTCGTTGAAATAAAATAAGAAATACACTGACAATTTAAACCTGCCCAATTCCGCAAATATGTTTGTTTTTTTACGTTCTTTATTATAATATCGATAACGTTCATCATTTCGGAATTCAAATATACGTCGGTGCTCGGAGTGAAGACCCTATATTCCTTTAGCTAACAATCAGTCTTAGTCATGTACTTCGAGCATTGACTCCTTGTGATAATGTTCTATTTGTTCCTTGACAGAGTTTCATAAAAATTATAAATGTATGATTCCCAATTTTAGTTATTTTTAATGATTTGATATGGAATGCCTCATAAACAACAAAAAGTTGCTGGCGGAAGTCGCTTCAGTTTACTAATTTCTAATAGGAATAAATTTTGTTAAAGAAAACTTAATTCTTTTGTTTTTCAACTATTTAATTTGAAATACATATATTTATGATTACAAGTTCCGTTATTCTTTCCTCATAATATTCTCTTAATATGTACCTAAATCTTAAAATCAACAAAAGTTAGCTCACATCATAGAGTGGCCTCAATATTAACGCTTATAAAATTTATTATTGCATATTTGAAGTTTGAACCCATTAACCAGAAGCGTCTTCTTGGTGAACAAACCCGTGGATTTATTTAATGTCAGCATAAACAAACATGCACTGTCCGCCCACGTTGTATCCTCTAAGCCATTGGGTTGTTGCACGTTATTTATAATTAAGCTATATTTGTTTATTTATTCCAAATTTTCCATGTGGTGCGGTTACTCGTCACCAAGGTAAATGAGGATGTAGTCGAATGTGCTTGCAGTATTTCTGCCATCTACCGAATTTGGATTAAGCTGTTTTGTTATGCCAGCTGCAGTGCACACTCACAATCGACTGCTCTCGGGTTACCCAAGCGAAAGTGTACCGCTGGCACAAGGGTTAAAAAATTTAATTAATTCAATTTAATTTGGCGAGAGATTGAGAAGCCTTCTACAACTACAACTATGAACGAAATCCCACCTGGTGGACTTTTGTAGGACAATAACTTTAAAATTGAAATATATATGCACTTTTTTTCCCACTGTGCTCTTTAGCCAGTTATTCTCTCTTGAAAATTAAAAATATTAAAATATATCTCATCTTTTAAAATTCGATCTAGTAGATCATCGATTTATGATTTATGGCTAAAAGTCCATTAAAATTTCCTCCAAATTTTTGGGCATAGGTAATTTATTACTATTTCTGCAAAGAGCACGGAATTCAAGCGCTTCCGTTTACCACAGTCGTCTGAACGGAATGCACTTCTGTTTGTGAATAACTGGCTAATAATAAAATAAAAAAATAATTGAGTTATTCCTCAGGTGGAACATGCAGCCGATAAGAGGTGTTTTGAATACGCAGCGCATTCAAAGCATGTCATAGGAACTTGTGCTATTTGCTGATGCGAATGCCGAAAGATTGCAACTGCAGCTATCTACGGACACTCAATAAGCAGAGATTTAATCGAGGCTTACGGCTTAGCGCAGAGGGCACTCTGAAATCTGCAACGCCCCCAAAACACTAAGGGGAGACGCCGTAAATGTTGGTAAAAATCGACAGAATTTTGCTAGCAGACGTAAGCACCTCTTAATGACTTTTTTTCATCCTGAAGACGAGTGAATCATCAGAGCGGGATGACGGTTACTTTCGCAAGAACCAGTTCGTGGACAGTTCCTCTTTCGAGGTGTGTTATTCATTTTCTTTTTCCGGAAATGGAGGAAGGATAAACGGCATTTTTTATTGGTCGAATTAGGAGCAATTAGCGGGGCTAATCCTGCTCTAATGCGTTAAGCGGGTCAATCAGCCCAATTCCCGGCTCAGCGGCGGGCGCCAACGAGTAGCTCGACCCGCTGAAATAAACATTCGTTTTGCAGTATCCGCCGAGGCCGGACAAATTGGCTGATAAACAGACGACTTCCTCTGATAACCGAAAAATAAGTGGCAATTCCATGCAAATCCTTTATTTTCAGTTCGCTCCCGCAACGGGCGAGAGCGAGAGGTCGCAAGTAATTTGACACAACTGACAACCAATTTGACAATTAGGTGGTGCGCCTGTATGGGTGCCAGAAATCGTGTTTTATCAAAAAACGGTTACATTTTCCTTACCACTATCTCCGATGATGAGTAGTTTAAACAAATGATCATAATCTCGAGCCATTCCAGTGAAGAAGCACAAAGAAAATCAAAATTAAGATGAAAAGGTGACAATCGGCGATAGTCTCACAATTTGACAAAGCAACACTGACGAGAGCTTATGCTAAGGAAAATATATTTGCACAGTTCCAGCAACAGGGTGCTCACGTTAGTTAGAAGAGGACAACAACAATGCAATGGGTATCGTCATATTCAAACACATTCGCACACAGTAAAACGATCGTCTTATTTACAATCACTTTTCGAAAATCTGCCTGGCTCCGGTTTCAAATTCAGCATGGGTGCATTCCCACTTTGAATTATAATTAATTGACTCTATTTTACGAGTAAAAAACTTTAATTAATCGTGTAGTTTGCAGTTAGGCTACGACTAAAATCTAACATTTGTTCGTCACTTAATACAGCCACACGGTCCGACATTTTGACGTGACTGAACAGGTTTCAGTTCAATGGCTCTTTAGGATTGCAGTTTCGGTAGGGTTCAGGAATATTTTAACTGGAGAAAATTAAAAAAATTTGTTTTCTTAATTAATTCAATAAATTAAATTAATCAACTGTTAAATAGCTCGAAAAAAGTGATAATTAATTTATATTTATTGAAATCAAATTATAATTACAAATTTCCTCGAGGGAAATGAAAAATTTCCCTATATTCGTTGACATTTCAAAACGCTTAGAAGAATTGTCAAAAGGTTGTGGATAAACATCCTCACTTTGCAGATACCTCCAAAGTTGATTTTGAGTTTTTGAAAGTCAAAATGTCGAAAATAGAGTATGATTTAGGCGTCTCTAGCACAATAATGGAGGTAAGAAATGATTTTATCATTCACACTAACGACAAATGCAATTTCTGTAGATTTCTAGAGCAAAGATTACATCATAACCTATTAAGGCATTTTTTTCGAAATTTTCGCTATTTTAAGAATAATCACAGTATATTCTCCCTTAACTACGTTCTTTACTTTCCTAAATATGTTTAAGTAACCCCTAGGGTAGTTTATTGTGCCGTAAATGTGCTTCAAACGAACTTAAGTGGTACCCAGTTGGACAGTGGGCATTTTGTGGCATTTTCTGTGCTTCTTATACACCGACGAGGACAAGAATATTCCCGCCGCAGGAGATAAGCTACAAAATCTATTTTGGACTGCAATTCGCTTGGTTTTTCTCAGTAGGGATTTAGTTTTCCTCTTAATTACTTTTCGCAACGCATGTCAACTTGGGCGCCAGTGGGAACAGTTTCGTACCAGCAGGAATGAGGGAAAATATTTTCGAAAAAGACGCCGTGCCTCGCATTTCGTGTTTGATTGGTCGTTTAGGGTTTAGCAAAGCAATTAAAACAGCACATAGTTTAAGAATTCCTAAATTCTATTTTTTGCCGCCAATACTGAAAATTAATCGGTAGGAATGCAAGTCCAAATATTAACCTCGCAGTCGTAGCCCAATGACTCCCATGTTTACGGAAGAGGGCCGATTCAATTTTCAGAATAGAGAAATTTCCAACGAAGCAGGCTGAAGTATATGATTTAAAGTTTATCGTTCTTTTCCGCAGATACATCTTAATCAAATTCAATGGAATTATATGACAAAGGCCTTATTAACATAAATTTAAAATATAAAAACTTCCTTGTTTACTTCACTTAGTTGGTAAAAGGTTCAAAGTTGAATTATAACAAATTTTTTTAGCATTGTGCATTCGGATCTATCAATCTAGATTGGAAAAAATGAACAACATGTATTTGTATACTATCTAAAACGTAATATAAGAAATATACTTTCACTCCAATTTGAGGTCATAAATTCACGCAAAACGCCGTAAATAAAATTTGGTTAATTTTGTTTCCCCGACAGTAAAGTAATTGGAAGAAAATGTTTTTAAAAGGGTTTAGGAGGATTATAATGAAAATACCAAAAAACGGGTTTATATAATAATATTGAAAACAGTCAATTAAAGTTTAATGCAGTTTAATAATTATATTGTTGAAAATTACTTGTACTTTTATAAGAAATGATGCACTTTTCGCGCGCAGAGAGGCACGCATTTGAAGAGTATACATATACATATGTACATATATACATATATAAATGTTTGTTATTCTAAAAATATGATATAGTCCACAAATGTGTGCTTGTCTGCGCGCGAAAAGTGCATTGTGCGCCTAGGCTTTTAGCTAACGGCCAGATTTTCCTAATGGCTTACGACATATATATATAAATGTAATAGGTGGATTTTTTAGTATATTATAATTTTAGATTTGCATAAAAAACAAATACGAATAAAATAATATTTATAAGAGTGGTAATAAAATATATGAAGATAAAACAAAAAAAAATAGTTCAATTAAACATTGTACATTTGTATGACCAGAACGTTTTTGGGAAGGTTATTTTTTATTTTGTTTAATTTAAAAATGCAGTTTTATGAATTTATTTAATTTTATTTAAGAAAATCCAGTCGCTAATTGCCATCCCAGAATCAGCGAATAAGCCAGCGAAAAAACATCCCTATTACAAACGTCCAGGGAGAGGACACAATCATGACTCTTGCGATGCTTGCCAAGAGGGCGGAGACCTCATTTGCTGCGATAAGTGCCCATCGAGTTTTCACTTGCAGTGTCAGTAAGTTAATTTATAAACCTGTTTATTTTATGCGATGCGATTCTGATCAAACACTCATATACCCTGAATGTATAAAAATAAGTTCGCGAATACAATTACATCACATTTCTGACCTTTTTGGATACATTCTATCTGCCTACTGGTCGGCCGTTAAAAATTATGTTGGTATTCCAGTGATCCTCCGCTAACAGAAGAGGATATTCCCCATGGTCAGTGGCTGTGCCACAATTGCAGAATGACATCAAAAGTACCAACAAAATCGGGCTCGGTGGAGCGATCATGCAGCAATAAAGCAATCGATTCAGACCATTCTCGACCAAATACGCCGGCGAGCGAATCAGACGCCATGGTCCCACTTAAAATTCGGAATTTAAGGAAAAGGAGCAGCAGTCGTATTTCTGTTTCCAGCGATACTAGTGTAACGGAAAAAGCAGTAGTACCTAAGGTTCCAGCGGCTATTGTTAAAGCATTAGATCCCAACAAAAAACCCACTCCACTAGATGAGCTGATTAAAGCGGCTAGCGTTATGAACCCGAAACAGTTTGAGCTTCCCAAGGAAATGGAATTACATTGCCAATTTCCTGGATCTGATAAGAGTAAAATTAAAAACTTTTACCGAAGCTTGAAATACAACTTATTATTTTCAGTTGAACCTTGCCAAGGAAAAAATGGATCAAAGAAATTTGCACGCAACAACAATCGTCAGAAGCCGTACGAACTTGATACTCAAGGTCTTGTGCCACTTCCAGCCAGGACTTGCTTTTATTGCGCCAAGTCGTGCAAAAGGGCCCCTTTAGTTGCTTGCGACTATTGCCCACTTTATTATCATCAGGTTGATAAATGCATTCACGTCCAATTAGTAGGCGTTAGTTAATTTTTGTTTGACAAATTATTTCAGGATTGTTTGGATCCTCCGCTGACAGCTCTTCCAACAGGTCTTTGGATGTGCCCTAACCATCCAGAAAATTTTATTGTAAGTATTGTATTGGTAGTTTTTAAACAGTAGGTATAAATAACATTTCACGAAGAACATCATTAGGATGCACTGGATGATATAGCGAACAATTGGTATAGTGCATTGCCAATTTACTTTTAAATTTGTTTCTAGTTATTGTTTGTAATTGGTTAATCATAGAAACCTTAAAAGTGTTATTAAATGTGTATCACGTTTGTGTAAAGGGTGATATTCCGCATTTACTGGTCTCTAATCGAAACAACGACAAGTATATAAAATTAATAATGAGTTACCGTAAAGATCTTAATACAATTGATTTAAACAATTTTAAAACCGTATGTGCTATCACTGACCACTAGGAACGGAAAATTAAAATTCAGGAAAATAAATTAAACACCTTTATAAGCTTACCTTTATTTACAACTTGTAAATAAATAGCAGAATTATACTAGAATTTATTTGCCTACATTTTGATGAGTGGTAACGACTCAGTACATCTTACAAAACACTAGAACATTTAAATATTTATGATACTAAAACAATAATGCGAAATTTCTTGGACGTATAAAACTAATGTAATTCTTTGATTATCCCGTAGCCTCATCTTTAAAGATTTTTCTTAAACATTTAAGTTCAATTTTTAGACAGGGAGAAAAGATTTTTCTCGAAGACTGTCTTGGCTGCGAAAATAAGCGCAAGAAAGCGCGCTGTGCAAATTGTTTTGTAAATCACAACAGGCGTTTGGGTTTTGAATCAAAATGTTTGCATCATTACAGTATAGTATGTAAATAGTAAGGAAACGAAATTTGAATAGGAGAGCCCGGAAACCAAAAATAGCTAAATATAGAACTATATTTCAAGACATTTTTGTTACATTTTATGTCTGATCTAATAACTGTGGAAAGTTCTTAACTAATTAAGCACTATTGTGGATTTTTGTCACTTGTACATATAGCAGACAATGTATGTACATATATAAAAATCAATTGGGTATTAAAAACTTGGTGCAATTTCTGAATTTCTCGGAAATTCACAATGTCTGATAAGCCTTAACCAAGCAGTTGTCGTCTCTGTTTTGTTTTGTACAATATGACTTTATTTATCATTGACTCTTGTAATTTGACTCTGAATAAATAAACGCTTTGTTTATTGCGTTTGCATTTAATTTGATCAGTCGCAGTAGCTCGCTATGAGGAACGTTGCCTTTCTGAGGCTGGAGCATTAATAAAATATGCAGTGCATGCATAGTAGAAGCAGGAATTTAAGTGTTCAGATAATAAGTTTAATATCACTTAATCATTATCAGTTTGTTAATGTTTACTTTCAAAAGTGTTCCTCTTAAATTGAACTATTAAAAGTTAGTCCTCTTAAATTCAAGTCAAAGAAACGTTGCAATAATCTTTTTGCTATATCGTATTTGAATTATTAATGTAATTTAATGTAAATTTGAATTTTTAATTTGCAGGATTGGAAGCTTGTTAACAGCATTTCTGCAACAGAGCGTGTCAAACTTTGGAATCGTTTTTCAGGACCGGTAGATCACGAAAGTGTTAAAGCAGAATTTTTTCGTCGTGTTCATTTGAAGAATCCTCCGTTCAGATTTAAATTAGCTCCAAAGCCAAGAGACAGGGCGGAAATTCCGCCCATGGTCAATTACCACTACGAAAACCCACCACAATTACTGCCGTCACTTAGAGACGTTTTTAGGTACGAAACAATAACGAAAAACGGCCTGATAGAGTCCCTAGAAGGAACCGATTCCGAGCTTAGCAAAATGGTTGAAGATGACCTCCAGGCTATTAGAAATGCCAACCGGAAAGTTAGGGAGTTCCAGAAGGATGTTGGGTACGAATGTAGCGATGAAAGTGAAGAGGAGGAAACGGATGTTGTAAGCAGTAGTGGTCAAGTTGTTGATACCGAAAAGACTGAGGAATCATCGGTGAAGGCGAAAAAGGAAGGAAAGAAGAAGTCTGGAGGTAATAGCCGGAGAAAAGAGACTGACGAAATTAAAGCAGAATCAGACACTGAAAAAAATGACCAGGAATCGCTCAATAGTAAAAAAATAAAAGAGGAAATCGAGGACGATGATATTGCGGACTATAAAATAGACGTGGAATTGAAGAACCTCGATGTAGATCTTATTAAAATATTAGCCTTTCAGAGGTTGCAGCAAATTATCATGGACAATCCTGATATTGTACAAAAATACCGAAATAGAACGGCGGCTCGGGCCATTCGGGACATATGCAAGTCGAATCCAAACAAAAATATAATACTGCCCAGCCAGTTACTTACTCCAGAAGATATCGAAAGAATAGCAAGAACATTCGCCGAGGGCGACGAGAAAAGCACCGATGCCTCAAATGACTACGAAAGGTACCACCAACCGGTGATACGCAGCGATGAGGAAAAGGCCAGGGAAATTGCAATGAGATTAGAACCTACACTAATTAAATCGCCGATTAGAGCAAGAGCGGTTCTCACTCCTGTTGGAGATATTCTTGAAGGAAATAAGTAAGTTACTATGGTTGTTTGACGCATTCGCTTCTTTCAAGTATTCAGTTTCTGTAGGCAATTGCGTAATTCAGCAATTGCTTTTATCAAGTTGAATTCAACAGACGGCTGCATAAACTGAATCTTGCTTACAAACGTGGCTACCAATAAAATCTGCTAGTTAAAGTGTTAAGGCCTGCTTTATTGATTGACTTTCTTTTATGTTAGCTTTTGTAAATGGTTTACATCATTCAGCATGAAAAATTCAACGTATATGCGATACCGAAGCCTGACGATAGGATCCGGGCCAGGCGCTGATTTATCACTCAGCACCATCGGACACTGCAGGCAGATATCTCCCCGGCATGCAGTTATATTTTTTGATGAAGTTACAAAGAGCTTTGAGCTCATTAATTACTCCGAATTTGGGACGGAAGTGAACGGTCAGCTTTACTCTTGCGATTTCACAGAATACCCTCCGACTCCGGCCAAACAATACAAGGAGGATCCCAAGGAGTTGCACACAAAAGTACAAGAAATTTTGGACAATAGACGCGGTATTAAGCGGTACCCGTTTGGACTGGATCCAAATGCAAAGTAATACTCATTAATGTTATTAAACTTTTTTTGTTAATAAAAATACATTATTTCCTCAATTTAGAATGGCTGCGCCCATTTTACCGGGATGTAAATGCAAAACACGTCCTCCCATGATCCCCGGATGGGAAGGTACTGCTATTTTAGCACATGGCACACTTATTCGATTTGGATGTTTAGCGTTCGTCTTCTCGATAGCTGAATTTGAAAGGTTATCAGACGATGAAGATTGAATCAAACGAAATATTTGCTCAAATTTTAATTTTTTTACGAAATGGATAAGAGATGCTTTAAATATCTTAGTAAGAATCACAAGTGAATCATTTTTAACACGGCGCGTCTATTTAATAACTGTTGTGAATAAAAGTACAAGACATGAGTTTTGTTTAAAGAAGGAAAACATGGTTTTTTGTAGAATCTTTAATAAACATTTTACTCAAAGTATAAACGTGGAATTTGTTATTTAAGGAAATTATAAAGTACTTAGTACAAGGACATATTAAGAAAATAAAATGTTCCAGAATTCCTTTATTTTCTCCATAAGTTATGCCATAAAATTATTTTTTTCTCTCAAGTTACTAACGTACAAAATGCATGCTTTTGTATTACACATATTCCAATCGTATAAAGCTTTTAAATACTGACGGCAAGTATAGCTGTTGCATGTCTTTACCCTTTTTTATTTCTTTTAAGATGTCGAACATAAATAGAAATTCGTCGTAGAATGTTTTACAAAAAGTATGGTGTAGCGGTTTGTGCTGGTATCACCCTTTGGTCATCAGGTACAGCCTTAAATAACCTATAGTCGCGCTCTTTCGACGATGAGAAAGAAAGTATTGATGCAACATTTCCACATCTGTAGCAATAGTTTGGGGCCGACCATACGGTAACTAATTTATCGTTGAACATATACTTAATTCCCTCGTTCACCAACTGGTGCGCTCGACATATTAGCTGGAGATTGTTAATTGTCATGAAATCATCTGTGACACGAGATCCAAATAGCCAGCCAGCGCCTCGTGGGCTTTCCGCCCTAAAAAAGAAAGTTATGAGCTTCCCAACCTCGAAATGAATCTATTTTAATTACCAGAACTCCAAATCTTCAGGGTCTGACCATACAAGATCACAGAAGGCACCTTTATACGGAATCTCCCCATTTCTGTCAATGGTCCTAATTTGGTCTAGAGTCTTTATTTGAGGGCTAAGTCCTCCGTGAACACAAAGAATGTCTTCATCTATAAGCTATGATTAACTGGGCTGAGGAATCATTTTCGTATTTTTAAGATAGGTCTACTTACTGCAGCAATGGTGAGCAAATCAAAAACGCGGCAGCAGTACTTCCATGCGTTTGAATTCCCGTATTTGTTGAGGCATTCATCGTAGAACCCGTACACTTTGGTAATTTGTCTTGATTCATGGTTACCTCGGAGGAGGGTGATTTTATCGGGATATCGTGCCTAAATCAAATTTAATTTAATAATAATTTGCTAATTACAATTCCTTCTTCGACATACCTTAAGAGTCAATAACCTTGTAAGCGTTTCTAAGCTGTAGTAGCCTCGATCAACAAAATCTCCCATGAAAACATAGTTTGTATCTGGGACTTGCCCTCCGCAACGGAAGAGCTCCTCGAGATCATAAAACTATAAATAATGAAACATTAAAACCGAGTTAGTTGTTACAAAAAAAAAAATTTTGTTTTGACTAAATGTCATTATAATAATTATTAACGCACTTAGAAAACCGCTTTACTGGTATCCTATATAGAAACATTTAATATTAGGATTTGGCTCCTAGATAGAGGAACTATGCTAGGAATTCAAATTTCTAACACTGATTGAGATGTGCCGCTATTTTCTCAAAAATAGGTTTATTAATTCAAATTATAGGTTAGACACCAACACTTTGAACAAATGAAATTTGTATGAGTTTATGAGATTTTTCAGTTAGATTGCAAATCCGAAAACAAAAATTTTCCATAACTATACTTTTTCGGGAGGTTCAAAGTGAAAAAACTGTAACACGTTTGCAAAGAATGAAAATTTATTATTTTGAAGAGTTCTATTCAAGAGAATGCCTTCTATTAAAATATCAAAACAAGTTTGGGACTCCAATCCTAAGGATATAATCGGCCTGAACCTAGTATAATTAGGGGTTTAAAAAACTTTTTATATAGAGCTAGTATCCGGTTATTAAATCCAGATATTATTCCTGACTCTAGTGTAAGTTAAAATAGGGTTTCTTTAATTTTAGGAGGAGCTGATACAAATTCGAACCTCGGTAGAGTTTTTATCAGGAAAGATGGTTATTAGCGTTACATTATCAAAGATTGAAAGGTATCGAGTGCTCCAAAATATGTGTATATTTAAAAACTAACTCCAGTTGGTCGCAATCATTAAATAAGATAAAATGAGATTTTTTTCCCTGAAGCGAAAGATTGAAGCTCAGCCGGTGGGGCAGTTGCAGCACCTCCTCTGCAATGTTTACGACACGAATTTCTTTATTTATTTTTAGTTCTATAGCTTTCGTTTCGCTCTTCCTAGCTTTAATTCCTTATCTTCATATCAGTGTAAATCTTCGGCGGAAAAGACATTTCACAATTTGAAATGTCAAACACTCCCCAGAACTTTTCTGTCTACGACTTGAGAGAATACACAGTACCTGCCCATGAATGTCGCCACAAACAGTAACCGGTGTACTAACTGGTTGAATATTTGATTCTTCTAATAGAATATCGCAAACTATATCACAGAGCTTTTTCAAATCATATTCCGTAAGATATTTACAGTCCTTTGCGATTTCAATCCACTTGTCTAGTTCCGCCATTTTGAAACTGTCTTCGGATTGTTTTATTTAAAATGTTACTGAACCTGATTTTTTCCACTTGGATGCATTCGGCATAAGCAGTTAAAAATAACTAAATTAATAAATATTGGTTTTTGCCATCAATTATTTAAATGAAAATTATACTCGATTATAAGAAACTAAACTCTCAATAAGTTATATTAAATAATTATTTTACATAAAATTCCCGGCCGGTTTGTTGCAGAGTGAAAACTTTGAAACACAAAAATAATTGCCAAGCTGCCAAAAAACTCGTAAGAAGAAGGATCTTGTCAACAGGGATGCGTGCAAGATGTGTACTGTTTTTGTTTAATTTGGAAAAAAAACCTTTTATTTAAATATTAGTCAATCAGAGTTGTGCAAACAATAAAGTGAATACTGTGTAGTGCTATTAATACATTACTTAAGGCTCTTTACACCAGCAGCGTTTTTAAGCAGCAAAAATGTCTGTGAAGGAACAGATTAAAATTGACATAGTAAGAATTTGTAACGTAGGAAAACACGAAAGGACCTCTTAACATGCATAATTCTAGGAATGGGGCCACGAGAGACTCGTGCGCGCCCAACAAACAGTAGAAATGAGGCCGTACGACGTGGAATCCTGGTCGGTGTTATTGCGTGAGGCTCAGAGTCGGCATGTGAACGAAGTGCGGTCCTTGTACGAGTCCCTGGTCTCTGTTTTTCCTACAACAGCCCGCTACTGGAAGATCTACATAGAGCAGGAGATGAAAGCGAGGAATTTTGAGAGGGTAGAAAAGCTGTTCCAGAGATGCTTGGTCAAAATCCTGAACATTGACCTCTGGAAACTATATCTAACTTACGTAAAGGAAACGAAAGCTGGGCTCAGCACTCACAAGTAAAATCTCAATATTCTTTTCAAGCCATTGTAATAATGCAATTAATTCCTTAATTGCAGAGAAAAACTTGCGCAAGCGTACGATTTCGCTCTGGAGAAAATAGGAATGGATTTGCACTCATTCTCGATTTGGCAAGACTACATCACTTTCCTGAAAAGCGTTGAAGCCATTGGGAGCTATGCGGAAAACCAGAAAATCACTGCTGTCCGAAAGGTGTACCAGAAAGCCGTCGTCACACCGATCATTGGTATCGAGACCTTGTGGAAGGAGTACATAGCTTTTGAACAGAACATCAATCCCATCATATCCGAAAAGATGAGCTTGGAAAGATCCAAGTAAGTACTCGCAAACTTTGTCCTTTAATAGCTTTGCATGGAGTCAAAACAGTTTGGCTTTTAAAGTGTAACCAACTCATTCGAATGCACCAAAGCCGGACCGCCGAACTCCTTCCAGCCATAGTATAGAATTTTTTGCTGATTTTGTATTAAGCGTTGAGCTGGTTTAATACTTCACTTGAAGAGTTAGGCAGAGTGTTAATGCCCTAATATGAAGTGGAAGGAAGTTTCAAAATCTGATAGATTATGTTAAAAAAGATTTTTACTGGTACAACAGCTAATTGAAGAAATTCGGGTTTTTCTCACTGATAGTTGGGTTCTTTAAATGTGAAGCGTTATTCATCATCATTCATCGGAGTTGTTTATTGCTTGAATGATCCCATTTCTGTAATTTCGTTTATTTTCCAGCCATCGCACAAATTATGGATGAACTTCTACTGTTTCGTTCTTCTTATACAACTTTCCTTTCTGTGACAGACCTTCATATTTGTAGAAGCCTGTTGAAAAGTCGACAACCTTTGATTGCTCTATTTATTTATATTTTTCTTTTATTTACCCTTTGAAGATGAGACCGCTTGAGAAGCAGGTGTCGCTATTGGCGGAAAGTATCGGTGCGTGCAGATGAATAGTAGAATCTTGCTCTGAACGATAGATAACCATGTGCGACTAACTGCAGACACGCGTTCTTAAAGGGTTATGTATTAAATAATTTATTTTTGGGAAATAGCATGTTTAATGAAGTCCTTTTAAATACATATATAAATTGTTCAACGTTCCCAAGAAATGTGGTTTAATGCAGTTACATAAGATCATAAAGCCAACACTGTATATTATAGAACATATCCAAATTATGCGTGAAAATCAAAAATGGCAGTTAATTAAATTTTTCTGATAGAGATTATATGAACGCCCGGCGAGTAGCAAAGGAGCTGGAGATTGTAACAAAAGGACTGAACCGAAATCTACCCGCCATTCCACCAACCCTGACGAAAGAGGAAATAAAACAAGTAAAAGAAACGCAAAGTCATACCAACTAAGTACTTTACCTTTGATTTTGCTAACAGGTGGAGCTCTGGAAGAAATACATAGCATTTGAAAAATCGAACCCACTGAGAACCGAGGACACCGCTTTAATAACGCGTCGGGTGATGTTTGCAACAGAGCAATGTCTCCTCGTCCTGACGCACCATCCAGCGGTGTGGCATCAAGCTGCACAGTTTTTAGATCAAAGCTCAAAACTTTTGACCGAAAAAGGAGTGCGTATTATTCGAATAACATTAAACAACAGAACGAACATATTCTTTCGGAGTTTTAACGTAAACTTTCATTGCAATACAACTGCAGAGACTGCTCTGATTGTTGCAACATTAGCCACACTTTACAAGTACCATCACCGCTTTTTGTATCTAGGAAGTGTTTGCAATGCAATTATGCATTTTATTATGTTACTACACTGTCTAGTGAATAAAACATTTGAATCTCTTGAAACTGCCCCAGATATATCCCGTTTTGTGTGGTTCTCTGTTATTTAATGGATACAGTGGAATTGTATTTTTGGGCTTTGATTATTCAATATTTTTTTTGAATTTAAAAAAAAAAATTAATTTTGGTTTTAGTTTGACGCAAATAAAGTCAGTTTTTTTTCTGGTGTTAATCAAAGCTCAAAGATGCTCTCTCTGCTGGGCGTTTTAATTTAGATTTTAAGGCAAAATAAATAGTAAAAATAATTTTAAACTTTGGTGTATTAACCGCAAAATTTTAGGATGTAACAGCAGCTAGAGCCTTCAGCGATGAAGCAGCTAATATTCTTGAAAGAGCTATAAACGGTGTTTTGAGCCGAAATGCTCTTTTATACTTTGCCTATGCAGATTTCGAGGAGGGGCGGATGAAGTACGATAAAGTTCATCAGATGTACAACAAATTCCTGAGTATTCCAGATATTGATCCCACATTGGTAGTACTAATCATTTCTTTAAATGTCTCGTAGCTTTAATCTGTAAATTTTTTAGGCATATGTCCAATACATGAAATTCGCCAGAAGGGCTGAAGGCATCAAATCGGCTCGTGCTGTTTTCAAAAAGGCTCGAGAGGATGTTAGATCACATTATCACGTTTTTGTAGCAGCTGCCCTGATGGAGTATTATTGTTCGAAGGACAAGGACATCGCGTTCAGAATATTCGAGCTCGGGTTGAAACGATTCGGTGGAAGCCCTGAATATGTTATGTGCTACATTGATTATTTGTCTCACTTAAACGAGGATAATAACACCAGAGTTCTATTTGAAAGAGTGTTATCGTCCGGAGGGCTCACACCTCAATTATCCGTCGAGGTGTGGAATAGATTTCTTGAATTTGAATCAAATATTGGAGATCTTTCCAGTATCGTCAAAGTTGAAAAGAGGCGAAGTGCTGTTCTAGAAAACGTAATATTTTTTTAATTTTGTTGTATCACAGAAATATTTAATAATTTTCATTCCAGCTTAAAGAATATGAAGGAAAAGAAACAGCCCAACTTGTCGACCGCTACAAATTCTTGGACTTATACCCTTGCTCAAATGTCGAATTAAAATCTATTGGATATGTCGATGTAATAGCGATTACTTCTTCTCATATTCAAAATCGTCTTAATGCGAATTTTCAGAACCGGGGAATGGTTGGACAGAAAATCGGTGGTATAGAAAATTCGTTTGAGACAACAACAAAGCTGCCAGCACCAGATTTTTCACAAATGATACCGTATAAACCAAAACCGAACGCATTCCCAGGAGAGCATCCTTTGGATGGTGGTACATTTCCCAAACCGCCCGCATTGGCCGCACTTTGTGCACAATTACCACCGCCTGTTTGCTTCAGGGGACCTTTTGTTTCTGTTGATATGCTTGTCGATATTTTCAACAGGATAAAATTACCAGACGGTTAGCTGAAATCCCTATATAAATCTTACACAAAGTATTACAAAGTATTTACGACTGCTTTCAGTACCTGTTCCCACTGGAGATCACGGGTGTGATACAAAACTTTTTGATCTGGCTAAGTCAGTACATTGGATTGTGGACGACAGCACCTTTTCAGGAGAGGGAGGTCTTAGAAAACGGCGGATGCTACCTGGTGGTGACGACAGTGACGATGAGACAACAACACCAGCGCCCCCGGCTAATGATATTTATCGGTTGAGACAGCAGAAACGTTTTAATAAATAACCATTTTTCAATGTTATCATTTTATGCTATACAAATTTTCAGTGGTGGAGATTTGCATGTACAGGAAACTATTTTCAATTTCCTAAAGTACCTACATCTTTAAATAACATGTTTATGGTTTCTTCTGTATTACATGTCTTATCATGTCTAAACTGTTTTAATTGAATTGGGGCGGTGTTAAACAATTTTTTACACCTACTGGGGCGTGTTAAAAGTTATAACACTTTTTCTAAAAAGGATTTATGTTTCAGTAAAATTATTAAATTTAACTGATTTCTAGGAAATTTGATATATTTGGATTACTATGTTGAAAGCGGGAGAGTTTTAAAACATTTTTTTTATTATTTCTATTGTACTATGTCCCTACAAACTAATTATAGTTCATTCATTCATATTTTACTAGTGCTAATTGAGTTGAGAACATTTAAAATGAAGAGTGTAAAAATTAAATAACGAAAATACATTCGACAATTCAACTCCTGATTCGTGAATTTTTTTTTATTTTTTTTCAATTATGCCATCAGTTCTAGTGGAAGATATGTGGTTCTTTTTAAATTTAATTTCCATTTTGGTTGTAATTATAATTCAATAAAACACTTAATGTTATCCAAAAAGAATATTATAAAATTTATTTATTGGTAGGGTCACTGGACATGTACCTAAGGCTCTACTTTATTGAGCGCAGCTCGGGGGCACAACCCATATAGCGAAAGAATAATATTCCATGAAAAATTTCTTATCGTAAGAAAAACTCCCAATTTGTGAACAAACATGAATTGTTGATGGTTACCAAAAATTATTCCAGTTTCTTCACTCGGAATGACGAATATTGATTACTCTCATTACATACTAATTTAAATGTAATGAAAATTAAAAATATCAATTCCAATAAATGCCAATTTAGTTTGAATTCTTTGGAGGGGTATTCTCATCAGGATTTTAAAAAAATAATCTTTCGTTTTTTTTTCATTTTATTGTTATATGAACCCTTCTGAAAATATTCCCGAAAAAAATTTGAAAAAATCTTGAAAATTGGAAAAGTTATGCGGATTTATAAACAAGCTTTCGTTGGCCAAACCATGGTAGTGAAACTTCAACCGCGATTTCCTCGAAACCACATTTTTTGAACTTGTGTAAGCTGTAACTGTTGAACAAAAAAAAATATCGACTCAGTTTTGGTTTTATTTGAAAATAGACTTAATTTATTGGAGCTTATGCATAAAGAAAAGAATATTTTAAAAGCAAAATAATCAACAAAACCCGTAACATAAATTTTACTTGCCCGACATTTTTCTAATTTTTGACTTTTAAATAATTTTATTGGTATGACCTCCAACCACTCATATATTTTAAGGAAAATGTTTGAAAATTTGATTACTGTTACTGAAATTACTGTTTGCACTTAAACTCATAATAAATATGTAGCAAAAAACTAGAGTGCGTAGTGTACGTGAAAAAAAAAATCTGAAAATTACGTCATTATTTGGGGAGCTAGATGAGAATACCACTTAAAACTTTAACCTGTCGCTTCCTACAAAAATAAACATGCAGTTAGAAAGAATTAAAATTTATTAATTGTGTAGTGCTCGTGAAATTTTAAAAGCATATAAATAAAAGTAAGATTTTTATAAAAGGGTTCATAGTTTCATTTTCATTAGTCTTTCCGAAAATTAGCCATAGGTATAGTGGAGTTACTTGTTAAACTTTGCGATCAGATTCAGCTAACTCGCCAACAAGAAATTCTGCCATCAGAGTACTGAAAAAAGAAATATTACCGCCATAGAAGAATATATTTATTCTTTAAACCCTTGCTATATTACTGAAAGCGAAATGAACCGTCACGATCCAAGTCTTATAGCTCAAATACATGTTTCTTATAAGAGTTTAAATATTCAATTCAGCTACAAAAGACGAAGCAAAACGATTCATTTCGCTTATCGTATTAAATTCTCTATAGGGCATTCGATAGCTGTGTTTTTTCGGATAAGATTTAGTAGTAAGTTTTGCATTGAATTGATATTTATCAGTAGTTACCCGTATCAATTGTGTATTATGTGAAAATAAATCAGTTTTGAATATACAGTAGTAAAAGTATGGCAATTTGATGCGCTTTTCGTAAATTTTAAAATCTTTATATATGTAGGTGACGGTTTGTAGAATTAAATTCAATGAAAAATTACCTATCTACTCTTACAGATCCGACTCCAATAAAAAACACAGCTATTATGACTTTTGGGATAACTTTCAGTGACCAAAAAAAAAAACAAATAACGAATGTCACATTGTGAACAGATTCATAAAAAGTATAGTTCTTACCACTCCGATATCATAATTCAGCATTTGGTGTTTTTAAACTGAATATAGTAGTTGACTGAACAAAATGAAGCTATTTTCAAAAATTCAGTTTATTTAGTTGCTCGACAACAGCAAAAAACCGAACTCTTGAACACAGATTAACAGATTAATCAATCGGAGCAAAAATCTACCTTGCTCTACTGTTGATATTGCTTAAGATTCCGAGAATGGTATTTTAAATAGAGCAGTCTAGGTCAAAAATTGCATTGTTGAACCATGCAAAAGGTGAAGCTAGTTTATAGAAACTAATGTGCTTCCAGTTGCATGTACAGTACATAAGTATATCGTTACCCGCGACGCATGCCCCGTTTAATAAATCCATAACTTTCCCAACAAACCTCACCGTGCTTTCGTGCTGTGTCCAACTTCTTGGAATGCCTTCGTTGCATCCGTGCCAGCGACTTTGTTTAATACCTTCGTTCCACCTGGATGCTAACATTAAAAATTGTCCAAATATTATGCTTCTTTTGCGTAATTCATACAAATTACTTTTTTGCGATATTTGCTTAAATCGTACACTTTGTTTTCAATAACAACCCACAAATCACTGTGTGTGTTATGAATCGCAACTTCGTCCAGAGTTATTTGCCTTGCAGCCATTTTGGAGCGCTAAAAATACTTAAAATTTTAATTGCCAAAACTAAAATTTGGGAACATTTCCTAAATGTAAATTTTATACGACTATCCGGCGAACAGAAACCGAAACGACAAGAAAGAATATTTTAGTTTTGTCTGAAGCCTCCTTGATGTTACAAATTTAAGGGATCATTTTTAATACAGTGTAAGTTTAAACCTGTTTAAACTAAATTTCAGATTTAATCTTGTCTGATGAGTGTTCTTCTACCGTGATTTAAAACTAAAGTTTAAACCGCTCTCTATGCCTCTATAGTACCACAGTTTAAATTTAAATTTAACAGAACGATTATTTCCTGAAAGGTAAATATTTAGATAAACTAGGAGATACAAACTTGTAACTGCACTCTTTTTTAAAAAATATTCATTTGGCTAAGTGGTTGTAATAACGACGCCACAAACTGTATATAATATTAATTTAAATTATTTTCGGTAACATGACGAAAAAGTTCGGCTCTTGCACTGTGCAACTCGATTTAGCTTAAACTTACAAGGAAACTATCCGAAGCGTATCCTTCCGTAGCGAAATTCTCCATTTAATTTAGGAATTGTAATCTGAAGCCACCATAGTTTTTTAAAAAAATAAGTATGGAATAAAACAAAATTTAAAAAAAACAACCATTTATTATGTTTCAGGAATGGCTAACAGTATTTCAATTGGTCCATTAATTCCGATTTAAGGCAAATCGCTTGATGAGGAATACCACGGTAATACCTAAAATAACTGCTCCAACAGCAATTCCAATGTGTCTGGGAAAAGGATAGAATTAACACTCTGATTCCTACATTTATTAACAAAATATATTTCCTTTAAGACCATACAAAAGAGACGTGCACAAATAAGTAATCACTTCAGTACAAAAAAAACATTCTTACGAAATATAATATCTAATACGTTTATGCTTTTTATCTCAAGACACTAATGGTCAATTAGGTTATAAAAATGTATATATAAAAAATTATCTTGCTATTATCTTTAATATTATGGAATGCGGTAAAATGTGCGAACAAATTGACCATTACTGACTTTAGCAAAATTGATTTACTAATTTGTACTAATTTGAAAAAATCACCCGAAATATGTATAAGTACTCAGTAAAAAATAAAAACATCACACACTTAGTTTGTTGTTCATATTAAAACGGCAGATCCAAGCTCGAATCTTAGGACACTACACAGTTTTTACAACGAGCTGACCTGTTGATTATTTTATAATTAAAAAAGCAATATTTAAAACACTACAGCCATTGTTAGTACTGAATTAAAACACCTTTTACCAAAAACTTCTATTAATTAGAATGGAAAGAAAAGTCATTTTCACGTTCTCTAAAAATAATTACAAATGCAATTAGAATAGTAAAAACTTTGCTGTTAACAAACCTATAGCTTCAAGGTAAATAAAAAGGTAAAGTAAACTGTTCACAAAAATGTCCTCGAAAATTTGCAAGCAGACATATCCATGCAAACATAAATCAGTCATACTGCACAAATATTTATATAATTTAAAATTTTCTTACTTGGGGTTAATGTTTTTCTTCCGATCTGCCTCAGCCAAGTCGCCCACTAAGTATTGTGTCATCATAGAACTAAAAAGAAAGATACATATTTTCACAATTAAGTCAGCTCCTTTCGTAACATTATTATTATTTTTCAGTTTTTGCAGATTAATCGAACATAAAGTTAAGTATACACTTCAAGGAAAAGAATCCAAATAAAAAATTGAAATAAACAAAATGAGAGAGTACGAATTCTGTCCAAATCATAGGTAATGAAAGAAATTTTAATGAGCTATGACTATAATCCTGAGGGTAAGTAATATAAATTTAAGCTGTGTGTACATTTACGCTTCTAAAACAAAACGCTTTTATTTCTAAATACTTTTTCCTACTGTGGTGATCTATTCAAACAACAAGGCTAATTATAAAATCATTTATTCATTCACTAGGTGTGAGCTCTGAGGAGGCTAAGACTAGACTGACTTGCTAACTAGAGATAATACCTACTGTGATCCTAACTGTAACTGACTATCACTAGCTAGCTTCTTTGTATGTCACACCTACTACTATTTTAGGCATTCATATTATTATAATATTTTAAATGTTTTTTGTATTGTTTCCCAATTTAATTTGTTTTATCTTTTTAGTTTTTTCTTGAAGCTACGAGTAACGATATTTTGCTTAAACTGACTGCATTTTTATTTTTCCATGCGATGTACTATATACATACATATGTACGTATATATGTATATACGTATGCATATAATCGGTGGGAAGAGACATCTTGCAACTGTTCTTGGTAATGCTTTTATCTCGAAAACTGCAATACTAAAAAGTTGAAATTCATGTTCAGCATAGCACATATTCTGCAGTTTAACACTATAGGTATATGGGGTTCTAAAATAGTTTGAAAATTGAGATTAGTTAAATATGTATGCGCTGCTCGCCAAACGTGAATTAGCAATCTAAAAATTATATCTTTTAGCCTAAGATTTGAACCTTGCTTTTTCGACATTTGAAATTGATACAGGTATGTAGATTTTTTTTTAACGTAAACTGATTTAAATTTGGTTTGATTTTTTTACGATTACCATTTATTAAATGAAATGCAAAAGTGTTGTGCGATTATGAGAAAAACGCTGAATTTCATCATAAATGAATGCAATAGTCGCGCTGCTGAAACTTGATCGGTCTTGAAAGCAATACCTGCGCCTAGAACCAATCTGGTGATATGTAGCTACACCACAAAAAAGCTTATTTATGCTGGCATTTTTTTGACTCAACTATGTTTTTGATGATCATCGACCAAAATACAAAGTTACATAATGTTTTTCTAGATAGAGTCCCACACAGTGAGCCGTATTCTTGATTCCGAAGAAATTCAAAACCGTTTGGGATCTAGATTTGTAAGTAAATCACGTATTTATGAATACGATTGGATTGAAATCGTATTGTTAATAAATAGGGATTAAATCAATCAATTTTAAATTAACTGTATGTACGTCTTCACCCCAGGACCGAATATTAATCCGAAAACCTAAGATCCACAAGAATACACATGAATTTCTTAAATTTAAAGAAATTTTAATTTAAAGTACTTGTAAATTTAGTGGGTGTACATTGGACTTTAGAAGTGAAGAAATAGTTTCATGGTTGGTGTGAATTTAAACAAAGTGACTGATTCTGTTCTGTTAATTGCTACTGCGAAAAGTAGAACCTATGGAACCAAATTTAAATATGCGCATCATAAAATCTCACCGTGCTTCGTTGCTATGCCCAGCATCCTTAAAATCTTTGGTGCCATCCTTGCCAGCGACCTCTTGCAGCACCTCCTCTCCACCGGGATGCTAAACTCAAAGCGGTGCTTATTTTAAGTATGAAAACATAAAAAGAGCATTCACCTCATGTTGAAATTTAGTCACATCGTACACCTTGTTTTCAATTACAGTCCATAGGTCTTCAGGCTTATTGTGTTTTTGCACCTCTACCAAGGGAATTTGTTTTGCTGTAGGCATTTCGAGGGAAAATAAAGCACCCTTTAAAGCTTAAGCACTAACTAGAATTTTATTTTAAACGAGAAGCCCGGCACAGAAAATTTAGGATGTTTTCGCTTATGACAGCCGAGCCGAGCTACTCAAATAAAAATGACATCTTCCCTTTCACAAAACTTCACAAACTTCTGCAATGACCTTGAAAAATAAAACGTTCTCTGAAGTTATTCAAAATTAACTTAGAATAACTAAAGTTATTATTTAATTATAATTACATTCACCATGTTTATAAATTCCTTACTTTTCATTTGAGGAAGGAATACTTAAGATTAAATTAGAAATATTTTAAAAGTTGTGCACCAACCTTTAAAAATTAAATTCCCATTTTGTGACGCTCATACAAACACAGCCTCTTTAATCAAAGAAGGGGAAGAAATAAAATTTTATTTCGTAAAGTACTTAAATTTTTTTATTGATTTGGGAAATCCAGCTCATCAACTGTTTACGCACACACAGAAGAGATCATATGTTTCGAAAAACAAATTAAATTATTTATTTTCTTAGGCTTTTTCATCCAATTTTAATAGCTCAAATAAATTTGGACATTATTAAAATTGTTCGACAAAACCTATTTCAGTTAAAGAATAGCTTCGAGTTCTCCGTGGAGTCTATCTGAATGTTCCAGAACCCCGTAAGCTATCGCCACAATTTCGCAATTATCAGGAAAGATTTGTTTGAAAAACAAAATTGACGTAATTAAACCGTTCCAGAAACCGCTAGGAGTTTAAATTTAGAATTATAGAGGTAACAAAGGTCGTGACAACGCGCCAGACGACGCATGAGTTTTCCTCAAAAAACGAAATATTGGCAAATGGTCAGGGTGATTGCACTTGGCCTTTAATAACCACGGCCTAGGAGAGCAAAATTTCACTTTTTCTATAATTTTATTATATTTTCTATGCAAAAAAAAAAAATAGGAAGCTACATTTTGTGTGCACAAATTCAATGAAAATCGCATCTGTGTTCAAGTTGGGAAACAATAATGCAGATGTGTTAGTGGGATCCTATAAATACAACCGCCAGAAGAGACGGCCGCCATTCAAGTAAAGTGTGCGGAAAAGTTTACATCGTAGTTCACAGGAGTGGATTTTAAGTGGGTGCAAAAAAAAAGTGATATAATAAAAATCAAAGGAGCTATTGAAAAACAAAAGAGGACTTTTTTTAAGTGATATTTGAAAAGACGATATTATTTGCCCTAGTGGGATTTGAGAAAAAATTGAATTTTTCTTTGTCTGAGGGTAAGTGAAGTGAATCATTAATTCCAGATTTTTTTTTAATTGCAAATTGCTGCTTAAGGGAACTAGATAATTAAAGCAAATTTTAACTAATTGCATGTACTTTAATTTCAACAGTAATTTTGCAAAAAGAAAGTGCGAATTTCGCGTTGGGAACTCGAGAAAAATTCAATTTGGTGAATATTTCCAAGATGGCTACCTTGTCGATTTTCTTTGTTCTGTGCATTTAGTGATGTGTTCCGCCATCAAGTTTTCACTGATATGATATGAAATTCAATCGTAAAGCAGAAAAATTGTGTAATTATATTATTGTGCGAAGATGAACAATTTCACAATTCTACGGAATTTGCTCCTAAAAATACATTTTCCGGGTTTTTGGTCAAAGATAAATTCTGTCAAGCATTCAAGGTTTCTTTGCCTCTGCTGTTTTTTTTTTTTCAGCTCAGCTTTCATCCTCCAGCTGAGATATTTTTAAAATCGTTTTCTCAGAAATATTTAAGTTTTGTAGAAATATTTAATTATCTCTGGTGAATAATGATTTTCCATAAATATATGTAGGTCAAACCAGTCGCATTCTGCTTGCACATTAATCGCTGATGTTTGGTATGACTTGCGCAAAACATGCCAGCTTTCAAATTACAATTGCATCTTGTCATCAAAGTTCGAGTTTTATTTATGAGTAATGAAAGGAATAAGCCCTATTAAAACTAAGCGACTGAATAATTAACAAAAAGAAAAATATTGCAATTACACTCTTCAGCTGTTTTTGTTTCCTATTCATTATTCAACTGTTATTTTTTTCGTTAACTTATTTTTATTAGTCATAAAATTTGTATTGCTATTTCCGTGGAAATAGAATAGGGAATTTAAAGTCAAGCTCATTAAATCAATTCACATGAAATTTGTAAACTCGCATGTGCAACTTTTGATATTTGCAGGAACTTTTTCTGTCGTTGAGTCATTTCATCTTGTCTATATTTCAATATGATAACGCTTGAATCATGCTTTATTCTTGAATATTTACGACTAGTGTAATTTCGCAATATTACATACAATTTTAAAAAGTATTCAAAAGGTCGCAATATTAACGCTATATTTGCTACAAATAAACTTAATGTGAAATTTTATAAATAAACTAGCAACGTTCGAACTTTCGAGAGTTTAGCTCACCATATGCCAACGACTCCTAAGAACTTTGCTCTGGACACGTGCTTTCATAATTTTTTTTGCGTTATAAACAACGGGAATTTCGCAATAGAATCCAATAAAACGTAATAGTATGCGAGCACGATTGTTACTGGTGGTGATCGCGACGCATGTTTTTGTGCGGTGCATGTGAATCAAAGCTAAAAGCAAGAACTCGTGTTGTCATAGTAACTAGAAATAGTAGCGACTTTGAGTTTATCGGTCGCGTTCCTCGTTGGCACGTTGAATTCACACGCTTTAGTAAATTGTGCACGAGGTTGAAACAGCTGAAATAATTTATCTTACGGCCTCACACGTTTTGTGTTTTCATGTACTAAAATTTTTTTTTTTTTTTTTTTTTTTTTGTTTACATTGAATTGGAACTGTTTAAGCTTTTAAATTTGCTTATACATTTTAACTAGCAGAAATTATAACTTTGGTTTTTCTTTAATTTTCAGAACTTTATAAGCCCACAAAATGCAGATCTTTGTGAAGACACTGACTGGAAAAACCATTACTTTGGAAGTTGAGCCTTCTGATACTATTGAAAACGTCAAGGCTAAGATTCAGGATAAGGAAGGAATCCCTCCAGATCAGCAACGTCTTATCTTTGCTGGTAAACAATTGGAAGATGGACGCACTCTTTCTGATTATAACATTCAGAAAGAATCCACCCTTCATTTGGTTCTTCGTCTGCGCGGAGGAATGCAGATCTTTGTGAAAACATTGACTGGCAAAACAATTACGTTGGAGGTTGAACCCTCTGATACGATTGAGAATGTTAAGGCCAAAATTCAAGACAAAGAGGGAATTCCCCCAGATCAGCAGCGTTTGATCTTCGCCGGAAAACAGTTGGAAGATGGTCGTACCCTATCCGACTATAATATTCAAAAAGAATCTACTCTTCATCTTGTATTGAGATTGAGAGGAGGTATGCAGATTTTTGTTAAAACGCTGACTGGGAAAACAATTACATTGGAAGTCGAACCATCTGATACAATTGAAAATGTTAAGGCAAAAATCCAAGATAAAGAAGGCATTCCTCCAGATCAGCAGCGTCTCA
Organism: Eutolmus rufibarbis; assembly: GCA_963920795.1. Taxonomy (NCBI): domain Eukaryota; kingdom Metazoa; phylum Arthropoda; class Insecta; order Diptera; family Asilidae; genus Eutolmus; species Eutolmus rufibarbis. Next base: position 37,475,208 of record OY987206.1, on the reverse strand, counting down.
TTTTTGCTGGTAAGCAGCTTGAAGATGGTCGCACCTTATCTGATTACAACATTCAGAAGGAATCTACGTTGCATTTAGTTTTGCGTCTTCGCGGAGGTATGCAGATTTTTGTGAAAACTCTTACTGGCAAGACAATTACCTTGGAAGTTGAACCTTCCGATACTATTGAAAACGTCAAGGCTAAGATTCAGGATAAGGAGGGAATTCCTCCAGATCAGCAGCGTCTGATCTTTGCTGGAAAGCAATTAGAAGATGGTCGAACATTGTCTGATTATAACATTCAAAAGGAATCTACCCTTCATTTGGTACTTCGTCTTCGTGGAGGTATGCAAATCTTCGTAAAGACTTTGACTGGTAAGACCATTACTTTGGAGGTTGAGCCATCTGACACCATTGAAAATGTTAAGGCCAAGATCCAGGACAAGGAAGGAATTCCCCCAGATCAGCAGCGTCTTATTTTTGCTGGAAAGCAATTGGAGGATGGCCGCACTTTGTCTGACTACAACATTCAGAAAGAGTCGACTCTTCATTTGGTTCTTCGACTTCGCGGTGGAATGCAAATTTTCGTGAAGACATTAACTGGCAAGACCATCACGTTGGAAGTTGAGCCTTCCGACACAATTGAGAACGTCAAAGCCAAGATCCAGGATAAGGAGGGAATTCCCCCAGATCAGCAGCGTTTGATCTTCGCCGGTAAGCAGTTGGAGGATGGTCGTACTTTGTCGGATTACAATATCCAAAAGGAATCAACCCTTCACTTGGTATTACGTCTGCGAGGAGGCATGCAAATTTTCGTAAAGACGTTGACTGGCAAAACCATCACTCTAGAGGTTGAGCCATCTGACACCATCGAGAATGTTAAGGCCAAGATTCAGGATAAGGAGGGAATTCCCCCAGATCAGCAACGTCTTATCTTTGCTGGCAAGCAATTGGAGGATGGACGCACTTTGTCCGATTACAATATTCAAAAGGAATCAACACTCCATTTGGTTCTTCGTCTCCGTGGTGGTATGCAGATTTTCGTCAAAACTTTAACCGGAAAAACTATTACTTTGGAAGTGGAGCCTTCGGACACGATTGAAAACGTTAAGGCTAAGATCCAGGACAAGGAAGGTATCCCACCAGATCAGCAACGTTTGATTTTCGCTGGTAAACAATTGGAAGATGGACGTACTTTGTCTGATTACAACATCCAAAAAGAATCAACTCTTCATTTGGTGCTCCGTCTCCGCGGTGGAATGCAAATTTTCGTAAAGACGTTGACTGGAAAAACTATCACTTTGGAGGTGGAACCTTCTGATACTATTGAAAACGTAAAAGCCAAGATCCAAGACAAGGAAGGTATCCCACCAGATCAGCAACGTCTGATTTTTGCTGGTAAGCAGTTGGAAGATGGTCGCACTTTATCAGATTATAATATCCAAAAAGAGTCAACTCTTCACTTGGTTCTGCGTCTACGTGGTGGAATGCAAATTTTTGTGAAGACATTGACTGGAAAAACTATCACTTTGGAAGTCGAACCATCAGACACCATCGAGAACGTTAAGGCTAAGATCCAGGACAAGGAAGGAATTCCACCAGATCAACAGCGTCTTATCTTTGCTGGTAAGCAATTGGAAGACGGACGCACACTTTCTGATTATAATATTCAGAAGGAATCAACTCTTCATTTAGTTCTCCGGCTTCGTGGAGGAATGCAAATTTTTGTTAAGACTTTGACTGGCAAAACTATTACCTTGGAAGTCGAACCATCCGACACGATTGAAAATGTAAAGGCTAAAATTCAGGACAAGGAAGGCATTCCACCAGATCAGCAGCGTTTGATCTTCGCTGGCAAGCAATTGGAGGATGGACGCACATTGTCTGACTACAACATCCAAAAGGAATCCACCCTTCATTTGGTACTCCGTCTCCGGGGTGGCATGCAAATTTTCGTTAAGACTTTAACTGGTAAAACCATTACATTGGAAGTCGAACCATCTGACACAATCGAAAATGTTAAGGCCAAGATCCAAGATAAGGAGGGCATCCCACCAGACCAGCAGAGATTGATTTTCGCTGGTAAGCAACTTGAAGATGGACGCACGCTTTCTGATTACAATATTCAGAAGGAATCAACCCTGCACTTAGTTCTTCGCCTCCGAGGTGGCATGCAGATCTTCGTAAAAACGTTGACTGGTAAAACGATTACCTTGGAAGTTGAACCTTCCGATACCATCGAGAATGTTAAGGCCAAGATCCAGGACAAGGAAGGAATTCCCCCAGATCAGCAGCGTCTTATTTTTGCTGGAAAGCAATTGGAGGATGGCCGCACTTTGTCTGACTACAACATTCAGAAAGAGTCGACTCTTCATTTGGTTCTTCGACTCCGCGGTGGAATGCAAATTTTCGTGAAGACATTAACTGGCAAGACCATCACGTTGGAAGTTGAGCCTTCCGACACAATTGAGAACGTCAAAGCCAAGATCCAGGATAAGGAGGGAATTCCCCCAGATCAGCAGCGTTTGATCTTCGCCGGCAAGCAGCTAGAGGACGGGCGCACATTGTCCGACTACAACATCCAGAAGGAGTCCACTTTACATCTTGTTCTCAGACTTCGAGGTGGAAATTAAATTCATGTCAGCATTTTACTCAGATGAAAATTCCAATTTATGAAATCCCAAGTTTTATATTTCTTAATTGCTTTGCCTCTGATAGATGCTTTTTCTTTGTTAATGAATAAAATTTCTTGAATCTTATACTTTGCTTTATATAATTTGGGATTTGGGGTGGATTTTATTTTCCAGGCTCCTTAACTTTGGTCGTTTAGTCGGTATACAGGACCCTGTAACAGGGTAAACATACAGTTCTCTGAATAAGATTGATTCGCTCCTTGAAAATGTCTTGCAAAGTTGTAATCGCTCCTACAGAAATTTATTCTTCCAGTTTTCGAGATTGGTGGCAATCGGCGAGCTGCGAGGGTCAACTTAAGAATGTTTGGTAGATTTGAATCAAACTTTCATGTTTTAAATAACAATTTAATAAAAACAAAAAGCTCCGCACCCAAAGATCCACGGTTCAGATTATGCTTTTTGGTACTTTTCCAGGATTTCGTTAGAATATCAAGTTCCCCAAAAATGCAATACATATTTTAGAAGTCAAAGCCTATTTATGCTGTACTACTGGTTTGTAAAATTAATATAGAAGACCAATTACTCTAATGTTGACGAAATTATTACCAAAGGGATTACATTTTAGAACCAATTGCTGAAAATTCTCAAAAGTGCAAGAATTGCTTTAGAAAACAAAACAGGTTGCATATTAACCCTTTGCACTCTTGAGGTGCTTCTCAGTCACCACACCAATGTATAAATTAACGTTGGTGAAAAAAAGCTTCGAGTGCAAAGGGTTAACTTCTTCAGGGACTCTGGCACATACATACTATGTGTACGTTTAATGTTTTCGAAATTAAAATTATTCTAACTGGAAAAATATTAAAATCTGGTAAAGAACTTCACTACTTTATATTTCAATAATAAAATCTAAAACATTTTATTCTACTTGAAATTAACTGCTTTAAAAATATTTCAAAGTTGGCTCTGATTGTCGCAGTTTCTTTTTAGTTTATTGGAAAGATTTCGTAAATCCTTCATAAATAAATTACCAAGTGTGTTAAATTTAATCAGTTTTAACAGGTACATAATTTGTAGTTAGGTTTTTTTTTTAATTTTTACTAATAGCGCTTTACTATAAAATGTATGAACTTGTTTTCGTTTTGCATACTATTGTTTTTTCAATTTTTTTTATATACTGAATAGTTGTCGATAAAAAATAAATAAACAACCAATGAAACCATTTTGTCCACCTTTAAGAAATTCGTCGCTGAAGAGGTTAAGACTTAAGTTTTTGGGAATTGACTTGGGTGTTATTTAGATTACGATAAAAATATGAGACGGCCATCGGATCGATGTTCAGTTTGCATGGAAATTGCCCACATTCAATTCAAATAATATGTTCAGCAAACTATTTTGAAAATAAGAAACAAACCATTGTCGAAACAAAGCATAACAAAGAACAATCATGCAAATTCGCGAAAATGATATATTGCACTATACACCACAATTACATACAAAGTCAATTTCGTCAAAACTTTTGAATTCAAACCCTTTCGTTGGGGTCTTGTCTTTAACAAAGTTAACATCTTCAATTTTAGACTCAATATCTTCTACTGGCAAGGATGATTGAAAACAGGACGCATCGTGTTTGCCATGATGGTCTTCCTCGTGTCCATGACCACGTTCCTCATGGTGGTGCTCGCCGTGTCCATAATTATCATGGTGCTGATGCGTCTTATCTTCATGAGTCTTTTCCTCAATTTTGCCGTTACCACCTCCATTCTTTTTTCTTGTAAATTTGTAAACAATGTAAGAAACTGCAATGAAGCCATAAGTTGCCTTGGCTACCTAAAAATAACAATTTAAATTATGGACACAGATACATAAATGAAACGTTGCCCACATTGGCGCGTCCTCTAATTGTTGTAGCATTGAAATTTTTTGAAAACCAATTTGGTTTACTTTCCACTTTCTTATTACCCATTTAATAGATTTCGAAGAAATAGTCAATATTTAAAAATTATATATTGTGGTAAATAAATATCTCGGATAAATATACTAGGATTGTCAAATTTGTTTCCTTGAATTTCATATTTCATGTGTTGCTATTTTGAGGGAGTTTAGAAAATAGTTGGAGCGAATTCTAAAAACAGATTAAAGTAAAATTTAAAAAATAAACGCCTTCAGATCTCTCAGTACAAAGCGAAATTTTCTCATTGGCTGAAAATGGCTATGTGACCAACGTACGGCCTGAGAAAATTTAGCTGCTGCTGCTGCTTTACTGCCGTAGCTATGGAACAAGATATCGAATCAAAAGTATTGAATAGATATCTCATTTTAGTACTTTGTTAATGAAGGACAAATTTGTTCAATAAATTATTGGAAAGTTTTTAAACATATTTAATTGGCCGAAGTGGCATTTACTTTCAACAGAACTAATTTTTCAAACAGTAGATGTAGTAAAACTCTAGAAGTACCTACGTTTTGATACTCGTACTCGCACTCAAGTCCACATTTTTAGAAATTTGTTCATTAGTATCGAATAAAAAAATATTTGCCGAATGAAAAGTATCGATCAAATAACCCAAAATATACCAATTAAATAAAACTAAATATTTATGCACAATTAAATAAAAGAATGCTTCTGGGGAATTTTCTAACTACCAAATGTATTTGCATCTGACCCATTCCTTAAAAATTCCAAAGTTTGCTAAATTTTTTTTACATTCTCCAGCTTGCTCTCAAAATTCCTCTTTTGCGAATGAATTTTATTTCAATCGGAATCAAGAACAGGACTATCCAATCATAATAGCCAAAATCGGCGCCTATGATAAGACTTATGTAGATATACTAGTTTCTGAGAGAAATTTATTGAGCTCCTTTTTTACAAGCTTTCATTAAACTTCCACCTGTCTTGGACTCATGAAATCTTCCAAGTTCATTTTGACCAGCTCTGCGATGTTAGATTGAGCTGAGATGTGGCATGTGTAAATCTAATCAACTTTATAAAGCTTCTAATAAGTAAAAGCTTGTTTTCTTTTTAATTAATATTTTTGTTAGTCAATACTGTTCAATAACTTATTTTCTATTGCCTTTCAGTTACGCCCTCAAGCCTGAGAATTGTGACCATTTACCGAGCGTAAAGGATTTTATATTTTTTGTTTTAGGTATAGCAATAAAGGTTCATTTCGATTATGATTTTGTCGCTAAACATATTTTTCCCCTTAGGGGTCGATATTATTTTGTAGTTTTTTTTTTTTCTGAAAATGTAAATTTATATAATTGTTTGAAGGAAGGATGTTGGGAATAAAATAAATGAAACTTCAGAGTACTGCATTATTTCGTCCAGTTTTATTTAAATATTAAATATAATATTGTATTCAATTATTTTATTAAATTATGAGGGGCATCAACAAAATAAATATCAAATAGCGGACGTCGAAATGACTATAAAATACACATGTTTTTGGATGATAAATGTTAAAATAAAACGATTCTAAACAAAAGTAATCAGTAAAACAATACATTCAACGCAATTGCATACAAAGCACACATAGTCAATGGACAGAGGAGAAATCTTACATCTAAAGTAGATAAAAGTAGAAAACTAGAGTAACTTAAGCGTTAGTTCGAAACAATCGCAGGGAAAAGTGAGATATTTTTTTGTTTTGTTTGTTTGTTTTTTATTTCTCTTACACTACAATATTTTATTTACTGCTGTTTCGCTTAAATAGAAAAGTTCTGTTCCGTTTTACAAATGTTTCACAGTGGTAAAATATTCCTCTTTTCTTTTGAAAAAATAAAATCGATATCATCTGTCCTTACAAGTTACTTCCTTGCTTTTTACTTGATTTTTTGTGTTCATGGTCTTAGCAAATTGATGATTTTTCAGATTTTTTTTTGTAAGCGCGTACGACGAGAGAGTTTAGTGGAAGATGAGTTATGAGGAGAAGAAGCTAAGAAGATCTACGGCAATCATAAATCGAGCGAATGATGTCATCAGTCTCGTTTTCGGGTGTTAACAAGGAGTATCAGCCTAATATTGTTTGGGGAAAAGAATGATTAACTTCGATTTTTTTCCAGAATGTATTATAGTGAGTGCTACTAGTTGGCATCCTTTAATTATTACGTTTTACTAATTGCGGGTTAGATGCTGTTTGATCAGGCTAAGAGGAAAATAATTTAAAATACCCCATTGTCAAAATTAGAGGAATGTATAAGAAACTATAATTCCATTTTTCATTATGTGAAATGATAATTACCAACGCAATTTTTATTTTAATAATCATTATTTATTTCAAACTAATTGAAAGGTAATTGAATTAAAAAATGTAGGGTGGAATGACGAATGATGAATTTTCTTAACCAAAACAAACTGATCGTAAAAAGAGCAAAATGGAAGACTAATAGATAAGAAGACGAATGAAATATTTAACAATTTAATCGCACAAAACATATTTAAACTGAAACAGTAATGGAATGTGAATGAATGAATTCAATGTGAACGAGGAAATTAAGAATCGATACTAAGGTGAATATTGGTAATCAATTATAATTATAAACACCCTTTTTGCATTCCGAAAAATTTCTTAGCCTGATCAACTATTTCGCCAACTAGCTAGGGAACGAAATTGTTCAAAATATGTGTACACTAAAATTTCATTAAAGTATGTTTTAAGTTTCACTACCAGTGTGCATAAAGACTACACCACAAGGGGCCTGATAAATATTATTTCTACTTCATGCCTCGAGGTAACTCATATTCTATGATTATTGTGAATTTTCATATTTTTTTCATCTAGTTGAATATTGTAATCGAACTTTTATAAGGGATTATTGCAAAGAGCACGTCATTTTAGTGATAAGGCTGGCCAAAGAGCTTATTCTCAACCAAAAAAATTAGCACAATAAGAACAATAGCTGCTTTTTTCGCAAAAGATTTTGAGAACGAGATCTCAATACTCCACTATTAAATAAAAAGTTTGAGATGTTGATAGCTCTACTCGTCAGACTTAAATATTAATTGTTATTAATAATAACTCTGGATGTCAATTTCTCTGAAATCCATTTCTAAATATACTTAAAACGCAACGTTTGTCCCTCTGTTCGCTTATAGCTTAATTTCTCCTGGACGGATTTTGATGCGGTGCTAGCGAAGTCGATTATTGAGGAAGGTTTAAAGCTTAAGCCAGACTTGAACTAAGCTTGAGTTAGCTTAAGCCAAATTTAAACTAAGTTTAAGTCATGCTTGCGCTAGGCTTCGATCAAACTTTAGTGAGGAGTGAACTATTGTTAATTTTAAACTAAAACATCTAAATTCCTAAAAACAAGTTTATTGGTGAAATAACAAAAACTGAGCATTTTAAAGCTTTTACCTTGCAAATGGCTTTTAGCTCTGCCAATTTCTGAAATAAATTGATCCAAATCGGTTCTTTTTGCATATAGGTGCGAATCTTGTGCAAAAATCACAGCTAATATTGGCGTGATAGGCAATGAATAAATAATTTTATTAAAAGTGACGTACTTTTTACAATAAAGCCGGCATTAACTATTTTACTATATCGTAGTACGGATAAATTGTAAAACCAGGTTAATTTATTCTTTGGATTATTAGCATGAAAATACATAATTTTTTTTTTTTTTAAATTAATTACTTGTTCTAAAAACCGGCCGCGGATTTATTACTGATTTGCATTGCATTTGATCTTTATGATATTTAAATCTATTTACGATAGAAGTCGAGTCGAATCGAAATCAATAATAAGTTCCTTTTCTGAATCATTATCTTTTTCTTAGAACCTATATGCATAAAAATTGTTTTTTTTTTCTGAAATACGTACAAAATTTATGGAATTAATTTTATGATGTCACCAGGTTTTACAATTTGAAAATTCATTTACCTTAGGGTTACACACTACTCCGCTACTTTTGTAATATCATCTAGAGGTCTATTGGAAAATGAAAGAAGTATGTATAGTATGTATTTGCAAAAATAATTGTTAATTTCGAATAACTTTATTTTCTTTGCAAAATTTGCAGTGACTACTGATCAAACTGCAAATTTTACATAATTCCAAAAAATCACACACAACGAAATAACTTCCCTGTAAGCCGCAAGAAAAAATGTACCATCACATCAAAAGTGGACTTTTTGCAAAAGTGTAAAATTTGCTCGAACTCTCCTTCGTTTTAGTTCGTTACAAATAATTTGAATAATTGTTTTTTTTCACCTAAATATGTAAATGCCAATAAAGCGCACTTCTGAAATTATTGAAGCCTTCTTAATTTTGAAACACTTTTTTTTTTTTTAAATACGTAACGCTATCCAATCGAATTGACAATTTTTCAATGTTTATAGTTAATGAGATCGTTAACTTCTAATGACTACACACAAATGTATATTAAATTGTATCTCTACAGAGGAGTGGAAATTCATTTTTAACAATGATTCAAATGTTATTCGTTTATTTAAAATATTAAATTTCAATAAGAAAAAATTTGGAAAAAACATATCTCTCTACTCAAAATACTGCTGTTGAATCTTATTTAGTTAATTGTTAAGAACATTATGATATTTGGGCGCAAATAATTGTACAAATGTGAAACGTATGGTGTACGCAAAACAAATTGAAACATTCGTAAAAATTACATTTATGGTTTTCAAAATCATTCTCGCCTTAGTGAATTCTACGCATTTTAATTGGATTGTTTAGCTTCTTTCTATTTCTTTTAAGGAATAAAATTTCAAGTAACAATTCTATAACAATTTCGTGATCACAAAAACAAAGATGAGAGGTAATGGCAATGATTGAATCAATCGGTTAATTACTGCTGCGGTCAATGCTTCTACAATGAAGAGCAAAATACATAAAAAAAAGTAACTTTTCATGTTACGTACCTTTTGGGTCACTTTTTATTATTGTAAAAGCTGGAAGTGAAGTTAAAATTAAAATCTAACTCAACTGCGTGGGACGTACTTGCCTTAAATCAATATTCCGTGTAAAGTATAAACCTAGGCGTCATGACTAGCAACGGATTCTAAATCGCTATTATCCTCGCTACCAGTTGCTTCGGTGGGATCGCCCATAGCAACACGAGCGTATTCATCAGTATCAATACTCTTACAGAAGTGGATCGCGTACTTCAGCTTCTCCATGAGAACAGCCTGGGAATGAAAATAAAAAATAAAACTTGAGAAGTTATATTTTATGTAAGATATTTATTTTTTATTCGGGAACTCTTCTACTTCTCTTCATATCACAAAAACACTTATTTTCGTATACATTTTCAACAATTACTTTAGTTCTTTAATTTAAGAAAATACTTGAATTTTTTAGTTCCAGATGAACCAGGCTTGAGATTTTGATCGTATAAAGACTTTTAAGAACATTCATTTAAAATCTTTATAACTAAAGATGTCCAATGTAGCACACCATTATTTTAAGTTTAAATGGTTTCAAAAATTTCTCTATGGAAGTCCTATAAAGTTTGAAGTATTTTAGTTGCTATATTAGACTCTGAATTCCAAAATATTAACACGAGATCACCGAACTCAAAAATCCCTTGGTGCGCTATTTTATGAAAATCAACTACCTCGAAAACCTCTAACAATTTTTGCTTGTTTAATATAATAGTATAATAGTAAAGGATTTCATTTATTGAAGAATAATAATTATATTATATATAAAAAAAATTACCTTGCAGGAATAACGGGGCATCTTCAGCAGGAAGAAGCATGTATAACTTTCTGGAAGAAAATGATCTGGTGGGTTATATTTGTCGAGCACTTGAAGAACAAAGTCGCGGCCACGGAAATCAGCTATTGTCCTTGGTAGTCTAGTCCTTCCCCAAACGAACCGGAGAAATAGTGATCGTTCCTAGAAAAAATAAAATGAAGTTTCTGGAAGAATAGACACTAAATTTTGACGATCAAACCTGATTAGAGAATTCTTCCATGACTTCCCAAAACCAAGTGACGAGCGGAGAGCTTGGATCAACTCCTTTGTAAGTAGCGACTGACTTGAGTAGTCCTAGGGGAATGTCTGGGGAACCGCACACCATTGCTTGCAACTCGGCTGCAGAGAACAGGGATAGCAGTGGCACTGGAATTACTTTCGACATGCCGTCTCGAACGGCTTTCACTTGTTCATCAAATTCATGTAAACGATAGTTTAAAGCAAGTCGGACATATTCATGTCTGTTTTGCGGAGTGATGCGAGTATATCGTGTTGATAAGGGAACTTCATGTCCCTTAGCTGATGACGTTGAGAAGGGAAGCTCCAAAGTGCTAAATACTTTCGGATCGTCCTCCATATCGCGGATACAGAGGAGTCCAGCAACGTAATCTCGATCAACCTCGGTCAAATCTGCCGGACGAAGGATCTCTCCGGCAAGCTGTCTCCACACTGGTTCTGCCAAGCTAAATTATATAAAAATGAAGTAGGGTAAAAAACAAACAGATATTTCGAATATCGAAGTTTTTTGGAAAGTTATGAGCTAAATCAACTAGTATTAGAAAGGATTTTTACGGAAACAATAAATATCTCTATCATAAATTACTTCTTTAACTCCCGTATAAAATGTATGTAAGCCATAAAGCATATAATTAATTATACCGCCTAGCGTATCATAAATCATCATCAATGCAATAATTTAAAAATTAATCAATTAGAACTCATTAGCTATGGGCTGCAGAAACTGAATTATTGAACACAGATTGTCTGTTACTTTATTAAATATTTTCGCTTTAATTTCGGAAATCACTGACGTAAAATTTGTGTAACCATTTTGGGAAAGCCGGTTGTTCATTTTAATATGAAAGAAATAATTGCTTTTCTCTATTGATACTTTGACTACCAGATTTTATTCAACCACACATTCAGCTATTATATGTCACACATACATATGGAGATGTGATTTTAGAAGAGTTGGGGTTTTTATTGAAATTTTATCGAGTTTAGTTCAAATGAACCCTGTTTTAGAATAGTAAGCGTTAAATTAAGCAATTAACTTTAAAGGCTGCCTTCAGGAAGATAATGTTAAAAAATAAAAGGTACACGACCCACTAAGTTTCACGCGCTTCGTCTTCTATGGTTTGTGTAAAACTTTCCATAAGGCTAATATAATTTCATATAATGGGCCATATTCTGAAAAACTGAGCGCAAGTGCTCAGAGTGGATTTTTGCATAGAAAACCGAGTTCAAAATTGAGATCGAACTCGGATTTTCTATGTAAAAATTGAGACTGAGCTTTTGCTTACATTTTAAGCATATGAACCATTATGTGTGATAAAAATGTTATACTGCGGCTAATATTAGAGTAATACTTTACTTACTGCAAACTAAGAGGGGAGCCAGTTCGTACTGCGATTCCCATTAAAACTCCTAGGAATCGGAACATATTCATTTGAAGAACTGAGATAAGGGTGGGGTCCAGCAGGAAACAATCCCTGTTGGCTCCAGCTTCTCCACGACCATTTGGCGTGCAAATTAGTAGAGGCACACTACCATTTTGAAGCTCATCACACATTTCAGCAATAGATTCACTGTATCCTCCGCCGCAATCGTCCACACTTTCTCCAACAAATTTCACCTTCCACACACGATGAGGGAGCGATAAAGCTTCTTGAGTTAATAGAGGCAGTTTTTGCACCATCTGACCAAAGACACTTTTCATACCATCTACTCCAGCCAAACCACCTCCAGATTTACTACGTGACCTCTTAACCTGTATCCTGTTTAATTCAATAACCGGGCCATGTTGCTTGTCCCTTACCATCGTTGTTTGGATAACTTTTCTGAAGGCGGCTTCTTTTATGCTGTACACTAAGACGTCCTTAAGGGAGCCTAAACTCAGTTCCCCAGAGATGGGCAACATAGCTAGACAGGGGCATAGAATTTCGGAAAAATGATGGAGAAGGACTAGTCTGGCATGTAATGCTTCTGGGGGTAAATCTCGAACGAGATCATATTCAAGCGGTGGACTTGGTGGAGGCCGAGCTCCTTCTGTTAACTGTGACGTAGAGAGCGCTAGAGTGTGGGCTGATCCACATGTTACCTTAACAATATGCTTTCCTTGAAGGGCAGTTACCAGCCGTGGACGTTGAATCGCACTGATGGTACCATCGCCCAATTGTCCTTCATCATTATCACCCCATGTAAAAACTTCGCCAGAATCGCTACAAGCGACACAATGCAGTGATCCAGTTGCAATTGAAATTATCTTTTTTCCTTGAAGGGCTGCTACTTTTTTCGGGCGACGGACATGTTCAACTGGGCCGTGTCCAAGTCTGTGGTAGTCCCCTTTTCCCCAGGTATAAACAGCTCCAGATCGTGTTAAAGCAACAGAGAATTGTGAGCCGCACTCCACTTTAATCACCCCCAAGCCAGCTAAACTTTCAATCTTCATTGGCACTTTGCAGCCATCAGACCCACCTCGTCCCAACTTTCCGTAATCCCCATCACCCCAGCTCCAAACATTATCGTCATCAGTAATACAGAGTGTTTGAGCATCTCCTGATCCACAAGCAATGTCGATGGCACGGTACAGCAGAAGGCCTTCCACAAGTTTCGGTCTGAGTTGGTCCTCGGAGTCTCCGTGTCCTAGTCTTCCGTAGCGACCCTTTCCCCACGTTAAAACATGTCCTAGAGATGTTATGCAAGCTGAATGCGCACTTCCACAAGCGATGTCAACGATTCCAATTCCAGAAAGGGCTTCTATAAGTTTGGGACGGTCGTAGCTCATGCGGTTGCCGTGCCCAAGCTTCCCATCTTCGCCCTCACCCCAAGAATACACTTCTCCATCGTTGGTCAGAGCCAAGCAATGTTTGCCACCAGAATTAACAGCAACTTTTTTTATGAAAACATGCTGAAGAGATTCTACAAGTGTAGGCGTTGCCACAGAATCTGAGCCTCCAATTCCCAGGCGCCCACCAGCGCCATATCCAGTTGCGAATAGTTTTCCATCAGGAGTTACGGCATACAATGTTTGTTCACCACCTGCAAGTTGAACAGGTCGAAGAAGACTTAAAGCTTCACAAGGTGTTGGGGTTTTAATTCGACTTCCTTCTAGTCCACCTAACTGGCCACGATGGTTGTGCCCCCAGCCGTAAATTGTACTCGCACCGCCCCAAGATAAGGCCCAATCTTCAGGCCTTCGGTTTAACCACTGCAGAAGTTGGGAATCATGCTGTGATTTAAAAAGATTATGGTCCTCATGTAAGAAGCTAGATAGCTCATTAACTTTTGTTTCAGATTCTTGCATAGACATAGACATTACGGCGTCGATATACTGAATTAAATTGCTAGTGCTAGGAGTTAGTGAATTCACGACTGTCTGCGGCTGAAGGGATGGAGGAGGTGTCGGATTGCTTGTTGTGCTCGAAGAAAGTGATGTTGTCGATGTAGCCAAAGCAGATAACGCATCATTTGCCTCTTTGGCCGAAGGCATCATTTCCGATAGTTTCTTTCTAACTTCCATGCAGAAAGATCGTGGAAGTTCATTTCTTTTGATAAGAGCTTGAGCAACACGGACAGCTGAGCAGTATCGGCGGAACCAGGACCATTTGTGCATATCTCCAGGAGGTACCACCGAATCCAACTGCATATCACAAGCCAATGCGGCGAGGGTCTTAAAATATTCTGAATGCATAAGATGAATGCCACCCCTTACTTGGGGCTCTTCATATTCATATTGTCGTAACAGTTCTGGAATCAGTGGCATCAGAATTGTATTTAAAGATGGATCTAGTGGTTTTGGTGAGTACCTAGAATTTAGTACTGAGTGCAATTTTTTGAGACACCAAATTCGTTGTGCTGTTGTTAGGGAACTTAACTGAGCGCAAGCTGCGAGGGCTGATGCTAATCGAAGTAGAACACTTGTGTTTGTTGGTCCAAGGCGAGAATCCAGTAAAGCCATTACAAGAGGCATTGATGGTTGTGACAGAACCGCTCTGTCCGATCCCATTTCTTGCATAAAGGATGTTGGCATTATCGCATGTACCCAAAACCGCCATCCCCAACCATTTACAGAGCTATCACTTGTAAATTTCCAGCGCATTTCATCGCCCTGAATTCGTATTTCTGGAGCCCACTGGGCAAATTCTCGTCCAGAACGTGTCGCAATCACTCTGCCAGAGCCATCCATGATAACTAGAGGATCGTTCCTCTTTTCAGTTGAACACTGACTATCAAACTCCAGACGAAGTGCATCTGCCCCAGGAATTTTCACATGACCTACAAGGGTTATATCATCAATATAAGGGTGACTAGTTTCCTGCACTACTGGTTTTGGCATTTTTCCTAAGCAATGTCTAGAAGTGCAAAGGTCTTCTAGTTCAGTAATACTTGTTTCTAGCAACATTGACCCAATAGACGGAGAATTTGAGCCTAGAGCTATTAGAGTATCGGCGATTGTTTGAGAAGTGTTTGGTGGACCAGTTCTGCCAGCTACACTCAGCTTGAGAAGTTCAACTAAACTTTTTGCTTCAGACTCGCCAAGTAACGATGTAAAATCATCCAGTCCAGTAATGGTGGATTCTCCAATCATCTGATAATTAACAAGTAATTATTTTATTAACTATCCATTTGTAATTTTATTATATCATATTAAACTTTTATTTATTCTGTTAGCTTAAATTTATTTCTTGTTTCAGCGGCATATGCTAAAAAGTTAAGAACTCAAATGTACACCTTACACATCATATAAATAAAAATTAAAAAAATAATTAAAAATACATTTAAACTTACCTCTTCATGATGGGTCATTGTAGCTGCCATTACGGACATTGCACTAGCCGACATTTTTGAATGCTTATGAGGAGCATTGCTGGATATTGATGCGGAAAGAGATAATGACCCGGTTAGACTTTGTAAAGCACTTAAAGGTCCTGGAGGAGCTGGCAGCACTTCTATTTCTGGTGATGGTTCATGAACAGCAGGATCAGTAACATCAGCTGGACCTTCGCCTCCACCTTGAGCAATTACCTCATTGCTGGGATTTATAACAGGAATAATTGGAGATTTGTCTGTTTCTTTAAAACTCTGTTGGCAATCAGTCTCACTGGCAACTTTATCACCAGCGTTTATTTGACTATGACTAGTTAAAGCTGAAACAATTAATTGCCTTGCCTGAAGAATACTCATAGCATTCAGAACATAATTAAGAGCTGTTTGGCGAGCGCCATACGTTTCGAGCGAGAGGAGAGTTTCACTAAGTGATACCTTTGGCATTTGTTTAGTTAACGAACTTGGTGATGGTTCAGAATCATAAATTCCGAGACCACTTCCGCCTAAGGGATCTTTGGTTGTTGCAAACGGTACTGGACCTCTTTTATCATCCTCAGCTGGGGAAGATGGCAGTCCCCATGCAACTGAATGAGAACTACCACAAGCAACACGATTAACGTAGACATTATCAAGTCCAATAACTTGCATCGGTTTTTTATTAACCGTCGTATTTCCAGAACCTTGCTGGCCATGATCATTGTCTCCCCAAGCAAATACCTGTCCACTGTCGGTCACTGCTAAGCAGTGTAAAGCACCAACAGCTACATGGATAACACGCTTCCCTCGCAGTCCTTGAATAGGTGCAGGTTTTCTGACATGCTGATCAGTACCATGTCCCAAACGATAGTAGTCGCCTTTTCCCCAAGTCCACACCTCACCGCTTTTTGTTAAAGCTAAGCTAAACTGGGCTCCACATTCAATTTGACTGACTCCAACTCCTGCTAGACGATCGATTTCATGAGGAATTGATGAACCTTCAGACCCTCCACGACCCAATTTTCCAAAGTCACCATCGCCCCAAGAATAAACAATTCCGTCTTCGGTTAGAGCTAGGGTTTGAGCATCTCTGCTGCCGCAGGCAACTTGTACCACTCGCTTTCCTAGGAGACCAGTTACCAGTTTTGGCTTTAGTTGGGTCGTATTGTCACCATGTCCAAGTCGTCCATACTCTCCCAAGCCCCAAGTGTAAAGTTCACCTGCTGATGTTATAGCTGCGCTATGAGATGAACCGCATGCAATATCCCTGATCCTCTTCGAACGCAAAGTTTCTATTAATTTTGGTTTGTCTAAAGTAAGACGATTGCCATGTCCAAGTTTACCATCCTCCCCTTCTCCCCACGAAAATATCTTGCCGTCAAGAGTTAGGGCAAGTGCGTGCTTCCCGCCAGAATGGACAGCAACTTTCTTAACCACGTATTGACTTATCACAGGCACTTGTCTTGGTGTTGAAACATTACAGTTGTGGCCCAGCCCTAGTCTGCCATTGGTACCTTCACCGCAAGCGTAGACTTTTCCATCTATGGAAACAATAAACAGGGATTTTGAACCTCCAGCAATATGAATAGGCCTAAGGTAGCTAAGATTGTGCGAAAATGTTGGAACTTTTACTTTAGAACCCTTCAAACCTCCGAGCTGCTCTTTATCATTTAATCCCCAAACCATTACTGTGCAAGGAGGTTCATTTTGTGATTTATCATCAGGGTACGTGTACGATGTTGAAGTATTTGGCTCGCAAAGAGAATCATATTCGCAAGCTAGGAATTGTGCGTTCATCAACATCAAGTCAAGATCTGTTTGCTTTCGGCGTCCTACAATATTAATACCATGCACTTTGCACTGGATGCCGTTGTTCCTGCATTGCTTTATTGTAATTTCAATCCATTGATAGTACTGGCGTACATCATTCAGTAGAGGAACGTTAACATCAGTTGGTTTAACAGAGACCCAACTAGAGGAAATGGTTTACCAGCATTTTAATTAAAAATAGTTTTTGCCACTTACCTGAATTCCTTCAGAGTGCCTAGGCTATCACCAACTCTAGTCACGATGAGTGAAGGCATATGAGAGCAATCATTAGGATTGACCATCACAGAGAGGCTGTGAATTAGGATGTTTTCGTGCATTTCTAGTCTAATCCAGTGCTTTCCTTGATTGCTTGAGGAGCTCTGCCAGCAGTTATTAGATCGATCCAATAAATGCTTAGCCAACATTTCATTCGATGAAACTGTAAGAGATCGTATACATCTTGACCAATCGTCGATTAGATCACCATCATTGGCAATAGGTTGCCCTGTCGATCGAGACATCGCTTGTCCATCTTTGGATGCCGTAACCAGCTCCAATTCATTTAGACATCCTGTCCAACCCGCTTGTTGTGGGAAATCCACTGTTACACTTTTGCCACTCAGGGCGGTAACAGTTCCCATACTATTTCGCGTTACCGGCCCCCATTTAAAACGAGGGGTCAAATGCGACTTGATACGCACTAGCGAGCCAATAACAATTGGATTACGATCGATTATAGGTTTTTCTTTAGGAGGCTCAAGCAGCTCAATGTGTACAAAACAGACCCAATAAGTGCTGCCATGTATTTGCCAGTCGACCTAAATGAGATTTTTATAAAAATTTATAAGTTTGAAAGTGTTGAATTTTTTGGAAGATTTGCCTAACTTTTTAGAGAAATTCAAAGACTTTTATTTTGCTTTAACTTTATTTATGTAATCGACGTTTTTATCGTTAGATTTAGTTTATTTTTGGGTAGATTTAAAATTTCATTCATCTCGAGCATAGAGTAGTTTTGCGAGTATAATAAATGGAAATGCTATAAAAATGTTATAAATTTTGAGTTTGTTAGCATATATAATATTTTTTAAAAACTTTTAATTTTAAATTGTTTTAGAAACATATATTTCCCAAGAGGAAGGACTTTTGAAGAAAAGGCAATCAGATTTGTGTTCTTTCAGCTGCAACTGTGAATTTGCCCCACTAAAGGTCACACCGAACTTGAGATAAAAACCTAGACCACAAAGACCTTTTGGCGGTAGCCAGAAGAAATGGGTAGATTGCCACTAAAGTCTACAAGATTACGATATAAATAACGACTTAAATAGGTCGTGAACTTATCTAATTCACAGTCAATTTTCTGAAAGACTGGACCCACTTCATCCCAGGGCCATTTATTAGCTAAACCTTTAAAAAAAATTGGCAAACTTACTTGTACATTTAAATCATGAAGTCCTTCAGTATCCACCTTGAGCACAGTGCCAATATCGCCTTTCCTAATTTCCTCAAAATCTCTGCAGCACCTGACAGTCATGCCAGGACAAACCAATCCACGAACGTACATAGCATACTGATCCGCTGATTGAAAATCCTTTGGGGTCGCATATTTCGCTGCTGAAGGTTGATCTTGTATCGAAGATCCTTCAACTGTTTCACTGCTGTCAGCGCTGTCTGTATCGGAATCAGGATCTATTGGTAGCTTAACACCTTCAACAATTTCTTCATTTCCTAAATCAGCCAGTTGTGATCCTGATGTTGATGCAACTGGTGGACACAAATCAGGATGCTCTAAAATCCACTGCACTATTTGTTCTGGAGTAGGAGATACATCTGAACCTGTAAGATGAAAGTAGTAATTAATATTGACATTGTTCACTATCTTCTAATATAATTTATATTTTACTTAAGGTTTTCATTGCCAATTCCACTGATTTACGAGAGAATCCCATTTCCATTATTTGAGACACAAGAGGACAGGATGTTAATTTCGTTTTACTTGAATTCCGACCACTTTGAGTAAGAGGATCTTCACCAGTAGTAGGAGTGCTGATTTCATCGTTTATCTTTAAAATCGTTTCTTAGACTTTATTGCAATCTTCCACACAAAAACTTACCCCATCATTGTAAATAGGAACTCCATGGATTAAAGTAGGTTGGACAGGTGGTGGAACTGGTCTTGGAACATGAGAGGGTGCATTAATATCAGCATGCACACTGCTCGCTAACATTTGTGAAACGTTCAAAGCAGCAGCTGCTAGCTCATTATATGTATAAGTAGCTTTCAGTGGAGAGGGTTGCGTGGCTCGCATTAGAATGCTCTGAATTAATAACTCGCCTTCAGAAATCTCTTCACTTTCTTCAGGAGCAGGTGGAATGATAGCTGTCTCTTGACTTTTAGCTGCACCTGCATTATTTTCCGCAACATTTTCTTGATCAGAAAGACTTTCATCGGACGAATATGAAGTTAAACCAGGAGATCTCTGCCTAAGGATTCGTCTTAAAGCAATTTGGTGTCGGTAAAGTACGCAATTCGAATTTAATATGGAGAGTTGAATTTGCTGTAGTCGAAGAAGGGCCACATCCACGGATCGCGGAATAGATTCTTTCCGTTCCCCTGGTCCATATACTAGTACAGACCATGAATTCAATAAAATCTCATTAAGAGGAAGTCTCGACAAGCTAAAAACTGAATGATCTGCACAGTCGGCTGCGGTGGTTATAGAGACTTTTTTGGGTTCTATTAAAACTTCATTCTCAGTGCAAAGTAGGCATTTTCCTTTTTGCGTAAATCCACATATAGTTGCCCTTGTTCCTTCATAAGTAAGCTGCAATCCCAGTCGAGGTCGGGGATCACAACCTCCAATCGTGTTCAGAGTTCCCATCACAAATATCCGCTCCTCTTCCAAATGGTTAATATCAAAATCACTCTCTCCAATAAGATCGGCAGCTACACATAATTTCTGGGACAGAAATGAATTTATCACCGGGTTCCACAGCGATAGTGTATGAAGTTTTCGCAGCAGAGAAATAATTTCTTCTGCAACAGTTCCACTGTGCGATGCACTTAATAAAACCCTTGATTTTGTATCGACAGGATTTTGAATTAAGGATAAATCATTTGGGCAGTACAAGCACACTCTACCTAGAGTGGAAAACATGTCCTTTATTATTTCTGTGCAATATGAGGATTTATCATCATCCCAATTGAGTAAAATTGCCTGAACCAATTTCAGGCAGTGAACTTTTTTGTAAACATCTTGCTCGCAAGTAATAGGGGCCTCAAGAATTTCTTTGTATAGATTGATCCAAACAGGTGTTGTTAAATACCTGGACATAACCTTCGAATTACCAGCAATTGCTCTTAGGAATCCAATAGTAGCCCAACTCTCTACACCGCAAAAGTTTACCAATCCAGACTTTGCACTCAAAACAGCTCTAAACATTGATGTGACGGCAAGCACAGCCGATCTTTCCATTTTCTCACTATGTTGCCCTAATCCGACTGAAACGGCTTGCAGCATTTTTGTGCAAGCAAACCGAAGGTATTTTGTTGGATGGGATTCTCCTGATAGCTGGGAATCATCAATTAAATCAACCTTTTCTGACTCGACATCTGGTGAGACGATATTTGAAGCGCTATCTGCTAATCGGAGGTCATATTGGCCTTCTTTGCCCATCCGATAGGAATTTGTTGCTCCCGTATCCCATTCAACACGGACCCATCTAATAAAAAAAATATAAATTGTATATTTAAATCAATTTTATACCATTGTGGTAATTAAATTGTTTTCGTATGAGGAGTTTAAATGGTAAGTTTAAGATTACATTTTAGTAAGTGCTATTTGAGTAGGTTGGTTTAAGTTTTTGAATTATATTTACATTTTAATTGGTCCAGACAAATTAAGAATTTGCATGCAATGTTCCAGCCAATTTTCACAGATTTATAAAGGAAAAGGCAAAAATTAAGTTAATAGTTTAAGGTACGCGAGGAAATAATTTTTTACTAATAACTGGTACCATTATTATTCTTAAATAATAAATATCGTTATGTTCTTGTATTTACTCCATTATTTCTTTTCCCAATTTTTAGGAAGGCCGTAACAATTTAATCATAACATATTTGATAGTTAGATAAAAAGACCATATAATTGAATCCGTTATCAGAATAAGTTTTTAAATTAAACATAAGGAAATTATAAAATTAATCTTTACACTTTTTACTTACCCATCTTCGCCAACTTCGCTAATAATTCTACCTTCGCCTGGAGGATTTCCATCTTGGTCTCCCCATTTCCAATCAGCTCCGCGACAAATTCTTGTACCGATTTTCATTAATTTCGCAAGTTCTGGTCCAGATAAGTTAGCTTTACTTGATTTTTGCTGAAATATTTTAAATTATCTAAAGAACGTTTACGAAACTAAATGAAACTAACCTTCAAAATAGTATCCTCATAAACGACTGAAAGTTCACTTCCACTTCTAACGCCTGAATTATCTCCACCAGTTTGTCTCAATAATCCAAGAATAGTTCCGAGTGTTCCAGAATTAACAATTAAACTGAGTTCATTAGGACCCATATCTTTGGCCAAAATACCAAAAACGCTCAACAAAAATCGAGCTCTAGGAAGCTTTTTAAGGAACACGTATGTCCCTAAATTCGAATTATCTTTGCCACCATGAAATTTCTGTTTAATAGAAATCTGTTCTTGATTAACTAGTCTCTGTAGCTCAGATACAGACCATTCTGTGACTCTTGAATGAGTTATTATAAGACTAGCTTTCTGAAATGCCGTCACCATATTTAAGTCTTCCAAAATGTTTTTTATACTCATTTTCGTACTTTTTAAATGAAGACCAAGGTACCCACTTAGCATATTATATTGAACAGCATCCAAAAGTCCACTAATTCGCAAGAGCTCACTAAACATTTCTAGACCTTGACGACGGATTTGGTATCTCTGGACTTGGCAGTACATTGCTCGTCGCAATGTTTCTACATCGCAAACTTCTTGCATTACAAAATCAACTATTTGGTTCATGATAGCAATGCTAAGCTCACCAGCATCACAAGTTTGCATGCATTTTTCACTTAATTTTACAACGACATCGTTAATAAATTGCTCTGCTTCCTTCTGCTTGTCTGCAAAGTTGAGGTCATTAGTGGGCGTTTTTCCGCCAGTTTCGAGGGGCCTTTTATCATTCATGCAATTATTGTCACCCGAGCCAACCTCTAACAAATTCTCATTAGATATATCCTTTTTCTGTGGAGAGTTTACGGCTGTTAAATTTTCTACGCTTCCGCACTTAACAGCTAAATTTTCGCTTGAAGAATATTTGCACAAATTCTCTTGCGACAAATTTTTCTGAGCAGCGTTTTGGCTTTGAATGGTTACGTTGAGAATATCCTCAGGCTTTGCGCAGGCGAGTTGTTTCTTTGCTATTCTCATTTCGGTGATGATCTTTTTAACTAGGCCCCTGAAACGTGGTAATTTATGTAAGATGTACAGCCGTCGTAGTCCTGACTGCTCCAAACTAATAGCAGGACGTACTTCGTACAAAAGGAACCTGAGTCTTTCTAACATTGGAGCACAGACCTCCTTGTAGCTTCTGTTTAATTGTTGTCTCATTCGAATGACGGTCCATTTGGTCTGATACACAGTACGAATAATTTCGGCTATCTTTTTTGGCGGCTTTTCGCTAAGACCACTAAGTTCCCTGTCAATCACTGCCAAGACGAGGGGTCCTAGGCTCTGATGACGAATCAAAGCGGCGGCTAGAAGCCGTTCCAACTCTTGAACTGGATGCTCAGGAGAAAACTCCTGGTGCCAGATCAGGTTGTTTTCCTTGCAGAAACGTTCGGACACTGAAATCCACGCTGAGACCAAAGGATCTATTAGTCTTGCTTCTCCAAGGCCGCTAAGGAACGTGTCAACGCGTTGTTGAATCAGAGTGCGTGACCAAACAGTTTGTGATGGAACCTCACAGCTAGGAATTTGGTGAGAGGGTTCTGTTGGAGTACTTCCTGCCGTTGAGGCACTGCTACGAGCCTCGCCTTTTTCTTCATCAAAGGGATTCGTTGGTTGAAGCATCTGCAGCCCTCCACTTAGTATCGTCGACTTAAGAAGATTTTTGCATTGCAATTCAGCAGGTTGTAGTGCGGGACCAGATTGCATAATGCAAGCCCGGACACCCAAAAGGTATGCTAAGGTTCTCTCCGAATTAAAATGAGTTAAAGACTTATTCTGATGATTGTGCGCTTTTTCATCAGTATTATTGGGACCAAATTTGCCTACTTTAAAGTGATTACTGATATGCTCCAAAGCAGAGCGATTTGTTGGGGCATTTAATTCCGCGGTCAAATCTTTTCCTATGCCGCTCTGTAGAAGTTCACTTAGGGTTTGGTTATCAGTTTGATAGTCTTGAATATCGTAGACGTATCCATTAATGATAATCCATTTTCCACCGTCAAGAATGTGATTTTCAAGATCATTCTTGCGGATTAGTGGTGGCTCCTCAGGAATTGGAGACGTCTTCTGAGTTCCACGACATATTATTCCAGGCCATCCCATATCGTCTGAGTCCTATTATAGAAAAAATGATGATTTTATAAAAAATGTGCATAACACTAGACTTAAGAGTCAGGGAAGCAAGAATGTCGACAAGATAAGAAAGTCGGTTCCTTTCAAAAAATATATATAATATATGATATAAGCATCATTATTATCTATTAGTACGGGATCACTAATAATAAAAACATAGTTTATTTTCTGGGCGATTCTTTTATTTTACTTTTAAAAGACTTCACGAAAGTATATATGTATGTATAATAAAGAACAATCTTAGATATTTTATACATGCCTACATATTTTTAGGAGAAAATCTACATATTAGCTGCGTTTTTTTCGTCCAGATCTGGATCTAGATCAACAAGAAATGAAAAAAACGATCTGGATCAGCACGTGTTTAATTTGAGAAATTGGTATAACTGCCTTCGTGAAATGTCAATACAAAAGTCAGTGACAATAATAAGTTTTGTGTTTACGCTTCGCAGGAAAGAACAATTTTAAGTATAATGCAGCGCACACTGCAATCGCTGTCGCATGTAGACGTCCCAGCTCTCTCCTGCCAACATATAAAATACGAAAAAACGACACAAGCGCCTCTTGTAAAATATTTAGTAACCAACACGTTTGAAATCCAGATCCAGATCCGGATAGAAGTGTGGATCACGTGTTGTTGTTGTAATTCCATAGTAGGAAGCTGATCTAGATTCAGATCCGGATGAAAAAAACGTAGCTATTGTAAAACAAATAGACCTCTGGATCCCGAATTAGGAAATGACAAGAATATTGGTCCTAAAGTGACCATGCTTTGAATTACTTATTATGGACTTTATAAATAAAAGTCTCTTTTTCTCGGGAAATGTTGGTTAAGTAATTCAAAAATAAAAACGCAATTGTATTAAAGCTTAAAATAAGGAATTGGGCTATTAAAAAAAGTTGACTCACCTGTATTTCGCTGTCGCATATAATTCTATTGAGATTGTCCAGAGAATGCAGAAGGGGCAGAAATGTTTTCGTCCATTCAATGCCATTTAGAACATTGAGTTTACTTCGATGTAATAGAACCAGTCCAATGAGGAGCTCATGCAGCAATGTGTCCGAAATGTCTGATTTTAGAATATCGACTACTCCTTCTTTGCCTTGTAAAGCAATTTCATGAGCTTTTTGCAGAGACATAGTACAAAGTTGAACAGCACTTTGAACATACTTCCCCAGTAGTATTTCAGCTCCAGAAACATCCTCATCTCTCGCCTGCTGAATGTGCGATAAAAGGAGTCTTTGGAAACGATGCAATAAATCTAAACTAGGTGATGTTTGCTCCGGCGATGTCATTAAGTAGTCATCATCCGTTTTTAAAAACGAAGAGTTTACTAATAGCTGAGATAGACGAGCTTGAGTCAATGCTGAATTATTGCGAAGAAGTTGCTTAATCAAATGGAGCAAAGGCAAATTATGACCATTGTTTAAACGGTCATCAGATTCTGAACTAATTGCCTGATTAAGAGCTGTTTCAAGGCCCCCTTCTGCCATTAGAGATCCAACAAGCAAGTCGGTCATAAATCTATGCCCAGATGTAGAGATTCCAGGTTCGGATGGCAGTAGCGAAGTTAATGTTTGGGCTCTCTCAGATGCTGTTGGTAACAGAACACTCCAACCAACTTGCAGTGCCCATTGAGCAGCTTCTTGCATCGTTTTAAGAATGCAAGAGCCTCCAGCTAAATTGAGTATTCTAGTTTTTAAACTGGCTAAAAGCCTAGAGCCTTCACCCAGTCCAATCGATTTTGGGGGGTAGTTATTGGCGATCAAAGAGTGTAATTGAAGACGTAAAAGATTCAAACATGCGACTGCAATGCACTCTGATTCCTGACTGGGTGTCTGCCTTCCATCTGCTCCACAAACCATTCCGAGTAGTTGATCGAGTAGGCGAAAGGTATGTTCCGAAAGATCGATGACAAAAGGTATCCTCACCGATATTCCTATTACAGATGTTTGACACCAGATTATACTCTGGGCTGCTCCGCATGCAATTCCGGAAACTCGAACGGACGGATGTGTAGCAAGAATAGGTGAAGCAAGGATGGGATCTTTGGATATTGATTGAGGGCAAATCTGCTGATAATCATTGCGACCCCATCCAAAAACTTCCCCTGTGTTACTTAACGCTAGACAATGAGCTGCTCCAACAGCCATGTCAACAATAACTTTTCCTTCCAAAGAGTGTACTAGTTTTGGAGTATTAACAATTTCGGAGACGCCCTGAACGCTTTTCCCAATAAATCCATGTCCTAGGCGTCCTCCAAGTCCCATGCCCCAGGTATATATTTTGCCTTCGCAGGACAAGGCAATGCTGAATTGTGATCCGGCGAACACTTTCTGTATTCGAGGTAATGTTTCTACCTGAATTGGCACTTGTGAACCATTGCTGGAGCCATTCCCTAATTTTCCAAAATCACCATCACCCCAAGCAAAGACCAATCCTTCTTCGGTGACACACAAAGAATGGGAATCACCACTTCCCAATGCTACATCTATTACTTTGTGTCCTTTCAGGGCGACTACTTGTTGAGGAGTTAGCTTATCGTCCGAATTACCATGGCCAAGGCGACCGTAGGTCCCCCTGCCCCAAGTGTATAAGTCTCCAATCACAGTCAGAGCAGCACTATATGTGCACCCACAAAAGATGTTGCAAATTTCCTTTTCAGTTAGTGCTGCTATTTTTGTGGGATAATCCTTCGGGCTGGTATCACCATGGCCAAGCCGTCCACCTTCTCCACTCCCCCAGCTGTAAACGTGGCTGTCTTCATCTAGTGCTAAGTAGTGCTTCCCTTCGCAATGAGAGGCAATTTTTAAAATTTTAACATTGGCAAAATCGTCGATGACTAAAGGATCCCCATCCGGTTTGAATATTTTAAGACTATTGACTTTACCTTCTTGGGAAAGGATCATTATCGTGTCTTCCGAGAAGACAACTTGTTTAACTTGAAAATTTATGTTAAGACTTGGAGCAGAGTACTGTGGATAATTATTCGTAGTGCCAGGTAAAGGAATACCCACCGCAGGCTCTGCAGTGAATCCGTAACTTTCTGAGTATAAAGAAAACCAGCCTAGAGCAAAGACTTGTTGTTCCTGCTGCTGCTCCATTAAATTATTTTTCGTTCCTGCAACACACAACGAACCAGTTGGCATGTGAGGCTTGGCTAAACGATCCAAGTGACTAATAATAACAACAGCCGCTTTTTTCAAATCGACATTCGACGTTTCCTGTTCTGGCAGTGTAAGAAATCGAAGGAAAGACTCCGTGGCACTCGAAGGTAAATTGTCCGGTGTGGTGGGCATTCCATAGTTTGAGATTCTTTCATATCTTTTTAGAATTGGTACCAGTGGAGCGCCGGCATTTTGGGGTATTTCCCTGTTATCATCAGTATCCTTCTCCTTTTCCCACAGCATCAGCAGTAAGACTACAGCTTCCAGTGAAGCTCCTAATGTCCCCTTTTGGGCTCCTAACTCCAGAAGTAGGCATAGTGCAATATGCCGATCATCACGCGGTACAACGCATCTTCCACCCATAACATCTCCGAGTACGACTTGCCTCAAAAATTTTATAGATCTTTCCAGTACCTCTATCCATAGGGATGATATTTGCGAAGTATCGAACAAAGATGCTTCTGGGAGACCCTGCAGCGATTCTAGGGCTTCCATTAGTAGCTCACTGCATAATTCTGTGTCTTCTCCAGATCTCCAGGCGCGGCGGAGGAATGCAAAGGAAAAATTCAGTGCTGCTCTTGTTCCCACTCTAGCTAATCCTAGTGTGGCTTTTTCTGTGTCCTTGATGGGAGTGGCTACTTCGGCGACTTTGTATTTAGTTAAGCTCTTCTCGACAATTGAAACTTCGGATGTGAATCGCTTAATTACAGGAATTTCCACTTTAAGATTTTTGCATCGCGAAAGTGCTATGAAATAGCGTTCGTAAATATATAGCTGCTGACGTATGTGAATTGAAGAGAGGCAGTTCCCAGCTGCTTGCAGCGACAGGTCATGTTGCTCTGTGTGAAGGGCATTCAGACAAGACGCCTTTTGTTCTGGTGCTGTTAAAGAAAAGCAAGTTTTAAAAAACTTGGTTACTCTAATAAAGACAATTTTTCCTAACAATTAAGCTAATAGACATAGAATTCCTCCAATACATACAGTTCCAATTTCAGCGAAGGAGCACTTTAAGGGGTTATATACACCCCAATTGGTAAAAAAATTCGATTTATTTTTATTGCATTCCGTAAATCATATCACGATTATCTCTACAAAATTTCATAAAGATTAGAGCATTGATAAAAAAGTTATTGGCATAAAATGCGCGCTATATGAAAAGATGAGCTAAACTAAACTAAAACTTTAAACGCGATTATCTCAAAAGCTATTAATGCGATCAATTTCAAATTTTGTGTGATGTTTTGTTATAATAAAGGGAAGAGCCTGAACGAATTGTAAAAAAATGAAATTTGAAAATCTTGAATAAGGAACTTTCCGCTAAAAATGTTGTTTTTTAAAAATTGAATTTGATATAACACTAACATAATCCATTTGAATTTTGATTTCAGATCAACCGTTCAAGAGTAATCATGACCATCGCAAGCGATCCCGAAAGAAATACGTCGCCGGAGATTGACTGTATTTCAGCGAATTTTCAATATATTGTAATACACAAATTTTTACAAATACCTTAAGACATGTGAGACATGCACTTTTGAAACCGATTATTGGATTCTTATCAATTAATTATTATACACTTCAAAACAAAATAAAAAAATTAAAATCGATTTTACTAGGTCAGGCTATTTGTAACCCATTAAGAATTAAACAAATATTTATTATGTATTTTTACTTTTTCATTCCTCTTATTAACCAGAAAAATGGGATTATTTGCGGGCATATAAATTCTACTCTATTACTATGCCAGATTTCATGTTGGTAGCTTCAATAGGATTCAGACCAATAGGTTGGATAAATCAATAGAGACTATTTTTGTCTTGCAAAATCAAGTCCTCGGTTCATTGTATGTCCTCAGAAGCCTACATTCAGGTCGGAAGAAACATAATAGGGGATTTTATAATTGTAATGGGGAAGAAAAGGCAGAAATATAGTCGTCAAGGTTTTTAATATAACAAGTTCGTTTGGTTAAAAAAATCTAAGGACGCAAAAAGCCTAGGGGCATGTTTGTACTTACTGGGCACTGGTCCCCACAGCCATCCGTTTAAAATGTTCTCTGAGGCTTGAGTGGTCGGTGCAGAATTTGTGCTTTGTGTCTTCTTGATGGCGCTCTCGCAATCCAGCTGATGGCAAGCAGAACAATTGCAGGGGGTCAATGGTCCGCAATATCCTGGGGCGCAGCAGCCGCACGTGAGCTTCTCAGCCCCGCAGTAGTGCTTCCCGTCATCGCCCAGATACGACAAATTGCCGGAGCTGTTCACGATCGGCGCAGCGCTCGACGAGACTAGCTCGCAGTCGTGGATCAAATTATTCCATAGAACGGCCGTATCCTCCGTATTACGTAAATTAGCAATCAAATCGGCCCGCAACCATTTGGCGTCGAGGCATGGCAATGGACGCAAATAAAGCTCGTTCGCAGCCATTGTTAGCGCTCGGCTGCCTCACCACCGAAATTGGACGTCGTGCAGCTAAAGTCTGGCCAACTTGGACATGTTTTTGCATCAAAACTATTTGCAATTTTATGCCAGCGAATAAACGAAATACCTCACAGCAAAAAAACACTCGCAGAATCGAGCAAAACAGTTTTTTTTTCTTCTCTTCTTTTCGGCAAATTTTTCTTTTGACGTGAGCTCACTGAATGAAAAGGAATTTTTTTGTTTTTCGTCGAGAAAATCCTTTAATTGTGATATTTGTTGAAATTTCTTGTAGGATATTGTTCAAAACCACTAAATTATAATGTTATTGAATGTTTTCACTGTTTGGAATTATTGAAAATCGAAAATTTTACGCATAAAAGCGAGCAACAAATTCACAAAAAAATTCGATAAATACAAATTTAGAACTGTCAGATGGTCAAAGTGGATTACAAAATTAATGGAATTTTCCACCCTTCTGCGAGTTAATGCGATTTAGGACTAGTTGGGCGCAATTTTAAAAATTATAAATCTTCAGAAATATGCGCCAGCACATAAATTTTTAGAGTTTATTTTATTTATTTAAAGAATAGTCAAAAGCATTGAAAAAAATTATTTTATTGTGACTCGTGAGAGAACATTATTTACAATTTTAGTTTGGTATTAAGTTTTTTGTTTTTCCAGGTATATTGAAAATATTTTGATGGGTTATTTTGTTTGTAAACAACAACAAAGGCAAAATTTCCTAAGCGAAATAAAATTTGGAGCAGTGAATATTGTAACAATGAAATTGGCGAAAAAAACAATTAAAAGATAAACCAGAAATTCATGTTTTACTACTATTTTATATTAAACGTATTACTTACCATATTTTTAATTGGATGATGCGTCTGATAAGATTTTGTCACGGATATTTAGGATACTTTTATTATTTTTGGAACTTTTTCCTCGAAAGATTGTTTTTACAACTGAATGATATGATTAAAATTGAATCAAACCTCATAACATTTTACCGAAATATTAAGAGCATATCTCTTAAAGATCTCTCCTTAATAATTATCATTCTATTTGAATTACAAAAATAAAGATTCATTAAACTGTTCAATTAAGGTCCCGAATGCTAAAAAATCTCAGTAATAGCAAAGAGAAACAATTATTAGATCATCAGTTTATAATAAAAAGATTTATTTTCTGAGATTCTAAGAAAATGCATGCGTAATATTGAATTGAAAAATGAGAAAAAACGTTTCGTTCAGTTGAGTAGTAAACTGAGCAGGATATTGCCTAATATTTCGCAAGCTAAAAACGAGGGAGCACAAAAGGACAACGCAGTAGTAAATAAGGAAATCAGGTAAATGGTACCGCCAGACTGATGACAATGCCATATGTATCGATGCTAAAAATAAGGGATAAGATAAGATCATGGTGAAAATTTAGTTTATGACAAGATATTCAAGAATTAAGAATTGAATTTTGCTATAAAAGTGAGTAAGAGAAATTCAGAAAATGTAAAAGAAAGTATTAAAGTAAATAAGAAGTTGCAAGTGAGTTTCCATTGAGTGCTTTGGCATAGGATAAATGAGTAAAATTGGTTTATTTATTTAACGGAAATTTCGTAATTGATTGTTTGTTATTCGTGGGTCAAAGCAGGCAATTTTGAGCATTATGATGATGGTTTTTCTGTCCATTGTTCTTGAGGATGCTGTAACTCCTCAGTTGATTTTTTTTATTGGGGTTTAATACATACATACATACATCAAGGTCGGACTTCCACCTTGTGTACGGCGACGACGCGTTCCTCTGTGCCTTATTTATTAGTTTCATTGCTTCTGCACCACTTGTGGCTTTCTATTTTTGGTGAATCCTCAAAAGCTTGCATTGATATTCTTATTTTTGTAATTTCTATTAGTTATGTTCTTGTGTCGCACTCACGAATTGTTTTTTTTTTTTTTTATTTGCAGATACCGGATGTTCAATCAATACTATTGAATTTTTTTAAATTTATTTGTTTAAACGCCATGTACACGGAATTTACAATCCTGAACTTTACTAGTTTTCTTTGTATGGTTGTTCTGTAAATTTTGTTGTTTTGTTACTTAAATTTTTTTTTTTAAATGTCTGAATTTAATTTTCCCACAAATTCATTATTTAAAACTAACGAATATTGAGAATTTGCAACTTTCTTCAATCTATTACATTTATCAAGAATCAGCTAGTTGTACGTCGGATTGAACTGCATTACCAAACAAAGGTGATCAGCTGACGTTTGTTTACCTTTTCAAATATTTATATTGTAGTAAGGAAAAACGAAATATTCAAAGTTTAGTTAAAAAAACAATATTTATGAAATTGCGATAATTTTGTTAAACAGTTTTTAATTCATAAATCTCGAAATTCCGAGAATTGTTTACCAGTTTGCCTCTCACGCACACACTCAAAGCTATCTTGACAGTAACTGACAGTTACAAACAAAAATCAGAACATGTTGTTACCTCCCCAGTGGAATTTGTTGAATTTTTAGAAAAAATGTTAAATTTTGAATCGGGCCTATCATGTCCTTAATTAGCACCGACAGTGTTTACTTTTTGCTAAGTGAACTGTGTGAAAGCATTCGCCACGAATTTTACCTTCGCACCGCACCAAACGAAACAGATGCACGCAAGCTGAAGTCAAAATGCTTCGAAGTGTTGCTGAAGAAATCTCCGAATTGCGTCGCGAATACCGAGGAAGAATGTGACCCGCTGCGGGAACTTAACGTCGAGTTGTTTGAATTCAACATCCGGTTGAAAAATAGCCCCGATGGTGAGATAATTTGCGATCAATTCGAACAGCACCTCAAGTTCTTCGAGGAGGACGCATACTTCTCCGATGGCGCGGGAAGGGATGTTCTGGTATTGTTGCTGAAACTTCATGAAAAAACAGAAAACCATGAAGGGAATTGGAATGTAAGCCATTAAACTGCGTCTTATAAATTTGATTGCAAATTCATGTCTTTCAGAGTCTCAACAGGGCTTCCTTGCTCATCCCAGGACCTTTCACTCTTCATGCTACGTACGACTGCAATCCTTACTACCCAAAGCAAAACACTCTGCACGCGAAGCCACTCGCAGAGCGCTTTAAGAGGCTACAAACTTTGCCAGATCATCGCAATCCTTATCTGCCGCGGTTCTTGTTCCAGAAGGAGCCCAATCAACTTGCAAAAATTGACCAAAAGTATGAGGTTTCCTCCCCGAAGACTTTTGCTGCTTTCAGTGGAGCCGTTAAGAGCACCTGGGACTCTGCCCTCAGCTTAAATCCCTTTTCATGCAAGTTCTTCGGGAATGTCTCAACAATAACAAAATGCTTCAACATCCCTACAACCAGCAAACCAAAGGTACTTTAGATTTTTCGTTCTCTTTAAATTTTAAAATAAATACGAATCTGAAAATGACAATAAGGTTGTATTAGATAATTTATTTATAAAATATATATATATAATATACACCTGCGGTCATAAAAACCGCACCACTTGAAATTCATATGAAAAAATTGAATAAAAGGATATCTACTTTTCCGAATGGAATGATTCTTTGCTATAATAATCAATAGTAACTCATAAACAGTTTGGTAGAATTTCATTTGCCTACTGCCTTTTTTTTGGAAGAAATAAATAAAAAAAGTTAGATTGTTGATTTTCATGCTTTATTATTATTTACTTGTTTATTACATTAATTATGAAATTTGGGGATAATTTGGAATATTTTTATTTAAACATAGCTTACACATAATTTACATTGTATGTACAGTGTTCAGTACCGCGTTGCCCCTCCTTTTGCTGCAATAACCGCTTCGATCCTAGAAGGCATTGAGTCCACCAATATTCCAATGATGTCATCTGTTATTTCGTTCTTCCACACAAGATCCAGTACATCATTCAGCTTTCTTTTGCTCTCCGGTTTATGATCTGCTACTTTCCGTTTCATCACGTGCCACAGATGCTCAATTGGATTCAAATCGGGCGAATTCGCTGGCCAGTCTAGTCTCTGAATTCCAAGATCAGAAAATGTTTTCTGGAGCTGAAAAAAACATAAGAGGATAAATTAGTTTTTTATTAATTGTTTATGAAATAGACATTTGGCAGTTCATGTGCCATACTATCCTTACCGATTTGGCGCGATGGCAAGGCGCCGAATCATCTTGGAAAATTACTTCGTCAGTAAACGAAAGGTGCTCTTCAATGGCTGGTACCAAAAATTCGTTTATGACTTGCCCATACTTCTGAGCATTCATTGTTCCATCAACGAAGTGCAAAGGACCTAGGGTGTAGAAAGAAAAGCATCCCCAGACCATTTGACTTTGAGGAAACTTCATTGTTTTAATCGTGCACTCTTCCTTAAATCTTTCTGCTGCTGAACGTCGCACGTATGGTAAATTGTCTCCGCACAACAAGTTGAATCTGCTTTCATCGGACCAAATCACACGTCGCCAATCTTCTTTCGTTCAATTTTCGTACTTCTTCGCCCATTCTAGACGAGCCGCCTTCATTTTCTTTGTCAACATGGGTTTTTTCGCTGGTCGTCTTCCATAAAGCCCTACCTCTCGTTACCTTCTACGGATTGTTTTGGCGCTAAGGTCGACTTGATGATAGTCCCTCAGCTCTGCCCTCATACGGACAGCGGTTTTAAAGCGATCCTTCAAAGACATCCGTCGTAAGGCCTGGTCCGTCCTTGAATTTGTCTTCCGTTTTCTTCCAGATCCTTTCGTCCTCTCCAGAGGGTCCAAATTTTGCTTTTTCTTCATTAGGCGAACGATAGTTGAATGGTTGCACCCTATTGTAGTCGCTATCTGACGATACGACAGACCTTGGTCTCCCAATGTAAAAATTTTCACTTTTTCCTCTCGGGACAACTGCCTGTATTTTCCGGCCATTTCACTTTTATCACTTTATCTTATCACCACTTAGCTTAAACTGAATATCCTTTCACCGAAAGGGTTGCTTTTATACCCCCTTAGAGCAGGTCAAATAATTGCATCCCTCCCGCTACCCTACCTCCTTCAATTATGTGCATTATTGAAACTACCTGGGTGGTGCGGTTTTTATGACCGCAGGTGTATATAGCAATACCATGTCTTCTATTGACTCATTAACGCCCAGACCAAATCACTAAGGCTAGAACTATGAAATTTGGTCAGTTAGAACTTAGACCGGATTTTTCAAAAGAGTGTGCAAAAGTTTGTATGGGAACAATGAATAAATAAATGAATAATTTACATAAGTAAGTTAAAAAATATTTAACCACTTAATCAAAATTTTACTTTGAGTCCTCAACATAAAATTTGTATTTTTGTACATTTTACATTTAAAAATACATCGCATTGCTCTATTTTGCAGCCTCTGCAGACGCATCAACTGTTCTTGACTACAAAAGGCGCAAAAAGTGTAGGTTAACAATTACATGTTTATTGCGCACATAAGCGATAACCTTTTTCCAATTCTACTCAAAAAACCAATTTTCCTTGCTATTTATTTTTCCTATGTATAAAGTATGTTCGCCGAATTTAATTTCTTCTACGTTATTATTTCCTACAAACAATAGGGCATCATCTGCGCAAGTCGTTGATGTAGATGGTGAACAGTAACGTTCTCAGTACTGATCCCTGCAGAACTCCTACATTTACTGACAGTGATGCCATCTATAATTCGTCAAATATTGCTTAAACCACTTTAATTCAGTTCCTCTTATTCCATATTTCGCTATACGATTTCGAAAAAATATCCATTTAACACCATTAGAGAGTTCACATAGCAAGTAAATAAATAAATAAGCCGCATTCGGCTTCTACCGCAAGTAGGCGGGTTAAAAAATGTTATAACTTCGACTAATACGTCAATCTTGTCAAAATTGTGTAATAAAAAATTTTAAATTCAAATTAATTTTTTTAGAAAAATTATTAGTACAACAATAAATAAAACAACTTTAATCAAAATTCAAAACCAAAGCGAGTTTGTATTCACAAAATACTATCATAATGGTAACTTTCTTTTTTAACAATGTTTAAATCGTAGTGCGAATTTTTTTTATATCCAATTATGTATATTCGATAGGCTCAAAGACGTGAGGATATTCCAAGACAGGAGCCAAATTGCACTGCTCTCGTGATACCTGAAGATAATTGCCAACTCCGCTGGGACTGGGAGTATTTAGGTTGTTATTCTATGATATTTATCGTTCCAGTATTTCAACAATTTCCTTTTAGGTTCCTACAAATTACCGGCGACGAATCCATTTTGTACAGAATCTCAAACATCTTTGCATCTCAACTGTGTTCTAGCAGAGTTTACTGGAAGCGAATTTTGTGCCAAAATTATGTCTGTTCGGGATTTTATTACTGATCTAAAATCCCTGATAATCGGAATACAGTCACATACTTTCCAGCACGATGATATGATGATCTTCCGAATGGTGGACGATATAACAATTGCGGATGTCTCACCGTCCGTCATTGACGCCTACGTGCTTGACTTTCTTGAGTGTGGCACTTGTTTCAAACGTTTGCAGATCATGGTTTCGAAAAAGAACTACAAGCTCAGATTCGATGGTTTTATTTTTAAGGTAGCAATTTAACTTTAAACAAAAATGATTTTTTCTGCATATTTAACGTCTTTCAGGCTCTGTGCTCTTCCGTGGAGGAATATTTGATTACATTTAGAAATGTTGTGCTTTCCATCTCCTGCAACACTCTGTCCGAGCTCATATGTAAGCTCAAAAATTTTATGAAACAGGTTGTCGCGCTTGCGTACACCTTAGCAATTCATCCGAGCCGTAAGTCATTATTTTAACTTCTTTTAAATGTTACTTTGTAATATTTTTTTTAGTTGAAGCTCATGTTAAGCCGCCCATGGGATCACAATTTCTCGGATATCTGCACAAAGAAATTACCCACGTTACACAAAAAGACGTGGTTATGCTTCTTATTTATATACTCAGGCGATGTTGTCATGTATACTTTAAGTAAGTATTTTAGTTTTTTATTTATGGATATGTTGTAAACTACAGCGCTGTGAATTTCGTTTTACCAATAACAGGCACCTGCAAAAGTGGATATTCTATGGCCTATTAGATGATCCATGCAATGAGATGTTTATTTGCTTTGTTGACCACTACAGACCATATACAAAATACTTTTTTGATAAAGCTTACTTTGTACGGAAGGAATCAGTTCCTGGATTTTTTCAAGGTTTCGAAGATCAAATATTACAATGTGGAAAGTACGCTATGCTGCTAAAAGCTTTTAAGCCGAATGTAGGAGTTGTCATTGGTAGCCAGAATGTTTTTTTTAATCTAAGTTTTGTAGCACACCTTATTCGACATAGAATATCCAGCGATTTCTGTTTGCTTGTCTTACGAGGAGATTGAAACCATTACCCAAAATTGCAGAAAATATGTAGACAAGGCGAGGGATATTTGCGGAAGACCTATAACAATTCGCGATGTCTTTAATAAAAGAATGGAGAAAAAGAAGGCATTCTTCAGGATGGTTTCAGAAAAGAGCAGGAGGGATATGGATCAATGGACAGGTTAGAAAAACTAAGTTAAAGAATTTCATTTTTTCTGTTACAAAGCGATATTTAATTTTACAATAACTAAGAAATGTACAATAAAATTATTAGTAACGGTGAAACCGAAAACTTCTGTAGGACTTCAAACCAAAATTAAACAAAGAGGATTGTACTTAAAAACAATATCTGAATTTAAAAAACTTCTAAAATACAAAATAGCATCAAAAATACTTTGATTAATAAGATAAAACAAAAAAGACTAATCTTGATGAAGTGACTGTAACTTTATTAAACTTAAAACTAATAAAAACTAAAAGAATTTTAGTACAGCAAAAGTCAAATAGTTAGTCAAGTTATCTTTTGTCTTTATAAGTTGTATCTTAATTTTATTTTTCTGTTTTTAGCTAATCAAGCAGCAAGATCAGCTTTGGTTATAGCTGAAAAGAAGAGACGACTCGAAGAAATTCATGTTCAACTCCAAGCAAAGAAAGACAGAAACATTGCTGAAAGAAAAGCGAATTTAGAGTTGGACTTAAAAGTTAATAGAGAAAGGGAGGAGATTGAGAGCAAACAAACATTACGAGAAAATTTAGAAATACAGAAGCGTATCGAACACTATGAAAAGTTAAATGAAATTATGGAGCAGCGCAAGCAAAGATTTGAACACGAACTTTCGAAAAGTAAACCTCTCGTGTCGTGCCCTGATGCTCCTGCTTTAACACCCAGGAGCAGTACAACAACTGAATTTGACTCCTGCTTGGGCGATGAAGAAAATGAATCTGGCTACGAAGACTGTTTGTCTGTTGATTT
Organism: Eutolmus rufibarbis; assembly: GCA_963920795.1. Classification (NCBI taxonomy): domain Eukaryota; kingdom Metazoa; phylum Arthropoda; class Insecta; order Diptera; family Asilidae; genus Eutolmus; species Eutolmus rufibarbis. The sequence continues at coordinate 37,437,519 of OY987206.1, read as the reverse complement.
TATAGATAAATTCAAACAAACTGAGGAAGAGTTTATGGAAATCGTTAAGGACAATAATGAAAAAATTACTCAACCTGTACAGATCTTAATTGAAGAAACTGAAAACGATAATGATGTTAAAATATTGAAGAAAAGTGAGTCGGACTATTTCAATTCGAATGAAGTTTTGCCGGACTCTAATGTACTATCAGAGCTAGCGCAGAACCGTAATAAGATTTTGGGATGCAGCATTGAGAGCTGTTTTAGTGAGGCACGCGTTAAAGTGGATGATACAGCCAAAGATCTTACTGAAGCACAAAAAATTAAGTTTAAAGTTTTAATGCAGGAGTTTGGGTACGAATTCGTCGATAACATTGTTGGATCTATTAAATCTGATGATATCAACTCAAATCCGGTCTTAGAAAAAACTGAAACTCAGTCAAAACCTGAGCTTACAGATTTAGAAAGAAACCGGCTGCGAATGATGCAAAATGATACTTTCGCAGCAATCAATTCAGAGCCAGATAGAAGATTGCTTAACTTAGATTTAAATTCGGAGAGATCCAGGAATCGCCGGAAAGTGCTTGAAAGCGAGTTTCACATTTTAACTGGTGAAAGTACTTCAGTAGGAGTAACACCCATGTCCACAACTTCAGATTCTTCAATTTTTGATGATAATAAAATGGAAAGCAGTTCAAGTAGCGCATTTTGCAGCAAAAATTCGTCTGGGCTTACTGTGGACATTGTAGTTGCGAAAGATGTAGATATTGACAAAATGAAGCTAGATATTCCTACAGCAGTCGTTGAAGAAACTCCTGAGTGTGCTCTCAACACTGCTGGATTAAATGCTAGGAAAGGATTCGATTTTACCAATGGTGGAAATAAGATTGCCGATAAGAAAGATACCGACACTGTTGATACTTCTGCTGGACTGCAAGTGGAGCTTAACGATAATATACAGAATGCTTTAGCAATAAAAAATTTGTCACCTTACAAGAGGTGCGAAGAACTGGTGAAGAGTAATTTTAAATGCAAACCGCTTACTCCTTTCTTTACCCTAAAAATGCCCATAATTAATTCAGATGAGCAAATTGAATCGATGAAAACCAAAAAGAAGCATCTTAGTACTCTCAGTGCGATTACTCTGACGGAATTTTTGCAAAAATCAGTGACTATTCCTCTGAGCGCACATCTTGAAGTAATGAACAGCGAAACCATGAGAATCTTTCTTGAGGACTTGGACATAATCGGACATTTTAAGAGCCTGCGAAACTATTTCTTCCTAATGGATGGCGAGTTTGGTAGCTTTATATCGGATGGTTTAATTACTAAACTGGAAAGGGGGGCAGTTCCTAGTGAGCTCTTTAACTATCAAATGCTCCATACAACCCTCGACAATGCTTTAGGCTCGAGTATAATGGGAAATGATAAAAACGCAGAGAATCTCTCCTTTATAGTCACAGATTTACCTGAAAAGTTTGATTTAAGCTCATCTTCGGTTCTAGAGAATCTCTGCCTCAGCTACAGAGTATCATGGCCTGTAAATCTTATACTCAATCCAGAAACTCTGGATCAATACGCGAATATATTCAAATATCTAATGAAGGTCAGACGAATTAGTTGGCTGCTGGAGGAGGCGTTTCAAATGCTGAAGGAAGTAGTCAAGAAATGTGGGAAAGATATTTTACTTTCTCCTCAGTATCGACACGTTCAACAGATTCGCCACAAATTCTTTCACTTTGTACATGCATTGCGGAATCATATTACATCGAGTGCCCTTCAAGCCTCGTGGAAAACTTTCAAGGATGATTTGATTTCTGCAAGAACAATCGAAGATATTTACCGAAAACATGCTAACTATATAAAAAGGATTAATTTCCTGTGTATGTTAAATAGAAGGAGTGTGGAGTTCTACAATAACATTGAGAACATTTTTAAAGTATCCATCAGATTTTATAGGTGAGTTTGTATTATTTTACTATTTCTTTGTACTTTTTAATTTTAACAATACTTCCAGAAATTTAAAATCTCGTGAATGGAAACGCGTCTCCGGAAGCAATTACTACACACATTCCAAATATGAAAAACTACTCAACGATGAAACTGAATTTGAAAAGCTCATTAAGTACACAATTTACTTGGGAAACAAAATAGTCAGACATGGATATCAGGAAGAAATCGGCGAATTTATTAATTTAATTAACTTTAACTATTATTATGTTGTTGATGCATAACTGTTTTGTTATTTATGGACATGCAATGCTCTCTCTCACGGGAAAAATTTCATCGTCTAAACTTTAGGCGGATTAATTCACCAATCTTTAACTTGGTTAGATAGCGCTTATTTACTCACAGTGTGTTTCTGTTTTTATACAATATCTTCAATACGTTAATATTAAAAATTCAAGCATTTTTGGAATTGTTACCCACTATTTTACAAATTAAAGCAAATTCTGTTAATACATGCAAAAGATTTGTTTTGAATTAATAGAAAGATATTTTCATAATGTTATTTAAACCAATTGATTAGGTTAGGTTGAGGTGGCTGCTGCTAAGGGTACACTTAGGCCAAGGAAGGCCTATATTGTGATACCCTGGGACGAGTCCCCATTTAAACCAATAGCTATTTATTATAAAGATCATCCATCAAATATCAAGATCTCTATTGAATACAAAAGTTGAGATGAATATATTTTACTCAAACTGTAAAAAGTAAAAGTTTCTGGTCATAGAAAAGTAGAAGTGTTCGCAAAAAATTAACAAATTTATTCTAAAAACCTTAAAGTGGTCTCTCTTATGGAAAATTGGAACTCTTTAGCCGTGGAATTATTTATCAACCTGAAATCTACCCTAAAGAATGTTATATAAACGAGAAACTTTCAAACACCATAGCAACCAACTCAAAAAATCAATTAAACAACAAACATTAATCATTCGTACCAGACTGGAGTTAGTTATATTTCCATCTTAAAATTTCAAAATGCAGCGAAACAGACCAACGAATAAACTCGACGTATTAGGCAATTTGGGCCTTAAACCACAAGATGCTGTCGGAGACTACATTGAATCCAAGGACCAAGAAAAACTCTTCATGTAAGTCTTTCCTCGATATCAAATAATTTCTTAAGTGCTAAGTTGTAATTAAAGTAAAGCACCTTATTGGGATGTGCCTTGTACTTCGCTGGAACTGCTCTCTATTGCAAATGAGCGGGAGTACATTGAAATGAAAAATCTTCAAATGGAGCAGTTCGAGAATACAAAGAAACGTAAAGCAATTAACGCGAAACGAATCGAAAAGATGCGTGAAGTACAGATGAAATTAAAAAATAGGTTCATTGAAATCAACCAATTTATAAGGGACTGCGTTGAGAAAGAGCAGATTGCAGTTAAGAAAATTCGACAGGAGAATAAGGTCCAAGAGGAGCTGCACGCCGATATTACAAAATACAAACAAGATATTGAAGAATTGGAGAATTTTCTTGAAGTCCTAGAACACACTGTCAAGGAAATGGAGCCTTATGAGACAGTCATTGAGGAAGCCCTGAAGCATTTTGATACAGTGCACACCGTAAAAGATTGCATGGATCGCTGTGATGCCCTAAGTATGTATGAATCCAGCCAATAATTGTTTTCAAGAATGTAGTTTCTGCAGTATTTTTCTCTATTCAATGTAAAAAGAACAATTGATAAATTGCGAAGTCGGTTACCGAACTGAATTCTTGAAAACAGTCTGTAACTGCTGTAGAAAACGTATTTTGCTAAAAAAATATATACCTACATATGTGTTTTAACTTAAAATTCAAAAAAAAAATTATAGTGCTAGCGCAGGTTGAGATCTCAGAATTTGAACAAGATAAATTGAAAGCGATCGAGGAGATGCGCTCTAACATGGTTGCAGCAACAAATGAGGCTGCCCTCACTATTCTGGGATTAAACAACGAGTTAGCCAACATGGAAAGATCTTATAATCAAGCAAAATCGGAATGTGGGAAGTGGGAAAAAATAATAGCGAACACAAAGAGTTTTATCACAGAGAATGAATTTACAAAAGATCGAATTTTGGATGGAGTCAATCATATGCATATAATTTTATGCAGGCGCCGAGGTAAGTAACAAATTTGCTCATTGTCAGTCAGATGAAAATTATATCTTAGGCATAGAACCCTTTTTGGGACGAAATGACATTGAACTTCACTTGGATTTTATAAAGAGCGAAATCGAAGTCTTAGAAAAGCTTCTACAGATTTGCAAAAAAGAGGCAAAGAAATAAATAGTAATTTAGGGGCAGCACAGATAACGAGACTGTACAATTAATGTTTTATAGTGCTTTAATATATTTTTAGTAAATTACTCTCAAATCTCTTTATGTATGACAAATTCCGTCATTTCAGTAGTGATTTTCATAAAACTTCTGAGCGTGCTCAAAATGAAATAGTGAAACCTTTCGCCTACACACTATAAACTATATATAACACAAATAAAAATTATATTATTAAATATTTGTAGTAATGAAAAAATATAAAAATTAATTGTTAATCGTTTTCGAGAAATCGTCGTTTTCTAATTTGTAATAACTTGTAACCTAGCTAACTAGGCATAGAAAGGTTGCCGATATACTCAATTTCATAAATAAAGGTTTGAGGTTTTCGAAGGAAAAGTGGTAAATAGAATTTAAATTTATTTTTTTGATATTTTCCTACTTTCAAAATTTTATGTACTTAGGTAAAGTTGTGGAAACGGTGAGGCTGTGGCACATGGACGGACATGATGAATTTAAAAACGACTCCATGTTTGATTACGGAACATTAAAAACTACTGTTATCTTACAATATTTTGGTAAAAACAGCCATTACATGAAAAACCATTCAACGAGCAGGATGAAAGCAAAAGGACGGAAGAAGTTAAACCCAAGCCGAGTAACAATTCTGCATAAAGGAATTGCAAACGCGATAGAGAAAATTTTAATGATCACCGAGAACATGGAATTTCGCAAGTTTTGTATGGAAACACTGGAAGTAAAAACTCGACGCGAGGCGAACCAGAGGATCCTGCAGCTTCTTGGGGAGTAAAAGTCTTGCAATGGTTCAATAGTTTACTATAAGCAGCAAATAAAACAATAAACAGTAATTACAACCGAGAATCTCCCTACTTTTCCTGCTCCGAGCCACCGGTTGACCCCTGCCGCAGAAGTGCACTTTGAATTCCGACCTTTTTCAGCTCCTCGATTAGGTCTCCACTTTGGTGCATCTGCAGTAGGATGTCGCAGCCCCCGACAAATTCTCCATCGATAAAAACCTGTGGGATAGTTGGCCAGTTTGTGAAGTCTTTGATACCTGCAAAAATTGGAGAAAACCGGTGTTTACCTCTTGCGAAAAAAACAGAAAATCAAACAAGTTTACCTTGCCGCAAGTCATCGCTTTGAAGGACATCGTGACTGTCGTACTCGATGCCGTGCATTCGCATAATTTGTACTACTGCGTTGCTGAAGCCGCACCGTGGGGCCTCGGGGTTTCCTTTCATGAAGACCACAACTTTGTTGCCCTTGACTATTTTCTCAATGGCATTCTTGTCGAGTTTTGACGTTGGGGCACAGAAGGTTCGAAGCACTAATTTCACGTCGTTTCTACAACTGGTCAGGCTTTGTCTGACGACGGTTCGAAGTATTGTATTCATTTTGGAGCGCTGTTCACTGGAGTCTCCTCTCTGGTCTTTTCTGACAGACAGTAGGACGTTGACATAACCTCAAAACGAATTTTGCTGTATGAGATCTTCTAACTGCGAATAGATGGCGGAACAGTTTTTAAGTGGAAGCCTTTTTGAAGTAGGCTTTTGTAAATTATAAATTTAATTATCACAACCCGTCTATTGAAGAAAGAAAAATAGCCCTTTTTACATAATTGGTTAATCCCATAATGAAATAAATAAAATCCAAAGGTGTCGGCATATCATTAAAAAGTGCAATTCTTCACTTGTATTTGGTCTGAAAAACCAACTTAGCTAAATAAAAAATAAATAATTTGTGCCATGAATTCTAAAAAGAAAACGTTCATATTCAAAAATTAAAAACAGCTGCCTTCATTTGACATGTGTCAAAATTTGCAATGCATTGTCAAAAAAATTTGTTGAAAAGCACCAAGCCCTCGTGGCATTGATGTTGTTTCGGCAAATAACTCTGATAAAATTAAAGTTTTTGAAAAGATTTTCCATATTAACACGTTTAGAAAGTTTTAATACAAAAGTTAAAAAGCAGTTCAGTCAAAATATCAAGTTATTATCGCAGAAAACCAGCGTCGAAATGTCTGTAACATATTTGGACACTCCGGATAAGGCCGAATTTGATAAAAAGGAATACAGGTTTGTTTCTCTGCATATATATTTTTTCCTTTTTTTTTATTTTGTTGCAACTCGGGCAGACAAACACTGCGCCCAGAACAATGTCAATTTTTATTTCACAATCCTCTACTCCCACATTTGAGTAATCTAGATTGCCTGAGCAAATTCAGGGCCTCTAAGTTTTCATCCTTTTCTGGCGGATTGTCTGCAGTTTATTCGACACGACAAATTTTTCGGTGAAATCATAACTTGTATTTTTGACTTTCTCCAGTTCTCTAGTTCGTAAGTTCTTTCGAACAGTAACTAGGTGAAAACGCGAAAATGAATTATAGGAATGTTTTAAAAATAAATGCGAAAACATTTTGTTGTTCCCCTCCACGGCACACATGAAGTCCGGCAAAGTTGAGAAACGTGAATTATTTATTATTTATTTATGCATTTGCATAGTTTCGTATAGAAATGAAATCCATTTATTCTTAGTTATTAAGAAAAAATATATGTATATGTGGAAAAATAAGAATAAAAAGCATTAAGAAAAGGAATTAAACAAATTATGTAGAACAACTTAAACCTGAAACTATTAACAGAGATGGAAGGGCTAAGGCCATTCATAACACTAAAAGACACATACAAAATAATCTATCAACTTACCTGCACCAAGGACCATTGATTTAAATATTACTTAATTTATTCCTCAGTTAATTATTATAACAGTTTGCCAGAATAAATGTTCGCAGTATTCTAGAATTTAAAACTTACGTTAAAGCCCAAAATGAAGGAAAATTCATAACACTAAAATTAATTTAAAAAGAGATAATTAATAACTAGTGACTAGAGAATGAAGGTTAAGGATATTGAGATTGCCGGGGCAAAGAACTTTTGAGGCGACATTCACACAAAGATTTTTAAACCAAGAATGGATCCTTGTGGACCACCTAATCTCCAGTATTCAAGTTTAATTTAAAATAAATCTATTAGGAAGAGACTATATTAAAACAAATATCTTCAGGAAATTTAAAGCGATTTAAAATATATAATTGCTATCCCGTTTTGGGAAATACAGCTCTTTCAATTGAATAATTGAATACAAAATTAACAAATATCATATGAATTCATATTTAATTTTTGTCCCGTTTAAAGATATGAATGCTACCGTTTTAAATATTAAATTTCATACACTTATCTCTGATGGTCTAGAAGTTATTGCTTTAGAGCGAGTGCAACGCGCGAATTAACCATTCAAGTTTTCTTCCAAATTTGTTTGCCATAAAACATAATATGAGGTGAACTGAAGAGCCATCCATTATGCAGGTGATAAGAGTAAAATTAAATAATAAGTCCTTGGAAAGTTATTATAATTTAAAGATCACATCGATATTATTGTCAATAAAAAGTATAATTTTTCTAGGGTATTGAGGCTTCCGAACAGTCTTTTAGCTCTTTTGGTATCGGATCCCTCTCCAGTTCCAGTAGACAGTGATAGTTCCGGCTCGGAATCAGAGAATGAGAAAGAAAGCAGCGGTGAAGAGGAGTGGCAATCAGTTGAGTCAACATCAACCGAAAATGAAACCGAGGAAAGTGATGATTCAGAAGATGAAGGGGACGAGAAACTTGCTGCATGTGCCATGATGATTGATGTCGGCTCCTTCAGCGATCCTCCGAATATAAACGGTCTAGCCCACTTCTTAGAACACATGATTTTTATGGGATCAAAAAAGTACCCTCAGGAGAACGAGTTTGATGCTTATATAAAAAAATGCGGGGGTTTCGATAATGCCGACACAGAATGTGAAGAAACATCGTTTTATTTTGAGATTTCCGAAGAGCATCTCAGTGGAGCTATGGATCGGTTTTCTGCCCTATTTGTTCATCCACTTATGAAGAAGGGGGCTATGCAGCGAGAACGAGACGCTGTGGAGTCGGAATTCATTTCAACTCTGCAGGACGATGAAATGAGGCGGGATCAATTGTTGGCTTCACTAGCAACGGCCGGCCATCCCAGTGGGGTTTTTGCCTGGGGCAATTCCAAAACTTTAAAAGATTCAGTCGATGATGAGAAACTATATACAACTCTTCATGAGTTTAGGAAAAGACACTACAGCGCTCATCGGATGTACTTTTGCGTTCAAGCCAGACTGGGACTGAATGACCTTGAGGTGGAACAACGAAATTCTACTTATATGAGTTTTTAATAATTTTTTTTGTTTTACAGAAAATGGTTGTGAAGCATTTTTCCAAAATTCCCAATAATAAATTAAAACCAGACGATTTTAGTATGTATAATAACGAAAATGCTTTTAGGGAATGCTTTTACGATCAGGTCTATTTCGTTAAACCAGTGTCCAATATGTGTAAGTTGGAATTAACTTGGTGTTTGCCTCCTTTACTCAAAGTAAGGTCATATCACTTGTAAAAGGAGCTTTTAAAGAATTTATTATTAATAATATAGCAATATAGGAGTAAACCGCATCACTACTTAGCCTATCTTTTTGGGTATGAGGGTCCCGGAAGCCTTTGCGCATACCTGCGAAGGAGGTAAGGATAAAAGATTTACAGGAGGGTAGAAAATAAAATTATAATTGTTTGTAGACTTTGGGCCTTAGAAATGGTTGCAGGCATAGATGACTCTGGTTTTGAATATAATTCGTTATATTCGCTGTTTAACTTATGCATCTATCTCACTGAAGACGGATTTAATCACTTAAACGAAGTAAGTAACTATTTTGGTTCTCAAAAACATCATCTTAATACTTGGCATGCGGGCATGCTCCGCCGCCGACTTACGCCTGTAGCGGGCGTTTTTTCTACTAAAGACGTATTTTTAAGTCACCCGCGCTCCAGCGACAGATTGCGGTAAACGTAAAAGTACGTTCCCCGCATGCCAAGTGTTAATAAATACATGCATGAGTCCTTATTTAAGTTCAATGAGCTAAAATAAAATAAATTAAAAGCAGTGCTTAAAAAAAATTTCCTTTTTGACCAGGTTTTAGCTGCCACATACTCTTATATAAAATTGTTTAAGACGTGTGGACCAAACAAAGAACTGTTTACGGAACTACAAGAAATTGAGGGCACTACTTTCCGGTTTCACACGGAAAGAAGCGCTCTGGACAACGTAGAAGATTTGGTTGTAAACATGAAATATTATCCACCAAAAGATATCCTTACTGGACCCGAACTCTATTTTACATACGATGCAAAAGCAATTTCGGATATTATTCGAATACTAAACACTCCAAAGTTTAACATCATGATAACATCGACGAAAAAATTCGATGGAATTGTATACGATAAAAAAGAACAATGGTTTGGTACTGAGTACACAAGCATACCAACCCCCAAAGAATGGACACTTCTGTGGGAGAATGCGAAACCAATTCCTGAATTATTTTTTCCAGAGCCAAATGTTTTCATAGCGAGAGATTTTACAATTTTGTTCGATGAAAAAAATAGATCCAAAGTGCCACAGTATCCTAAAAAGATAATTGATACGGATGTATGCGAATTGTGGTTTAGACAGGATGATAAATTTTTGCTGCCCTTAGCGTATATGTATTTCTATTTTATTACGCCGCTGCCGATGGTTAGTGAAAAGAAGTAAGTTTCATTTATTTTGTTTAAAAAGTACTAGAATTTTGATTATTGATTTTGCATTATTTTATTGTAGTGCTGTGCTTATGACACTTTATACTTTGGTAGTTAAATATCAATTGGTTGAACAGCTCTACCCTGCTGCTGTTGCTGGGCTTGATTATCAGCTTTATTCATCCGATAAAGGGCTTGTTCTAAAGGTAATGTTGTTAAACAATATAAAAATTATAATCTAAGACGGTCTTTGTTCTTCGGGTTGTAATTAATATTATGAATTTTAAAAGGCTTAACTTTTTCTGAGATGTTTTAATAAGTATACTTATTTTCTAAAAATTTTTCAGGTAAATGGCTATAATGAAAAGCTTCATCTTATAGTAGACATAATTACAAAGCACATGACCCTTTTGTTTGAGACCTTAAATGAGAAACAACTAAAGGTTTTTGTGAAGCAACAGCAAAGAAACTATTATAATTCTTTGATAAAACCAAAATCGTTAAACAAGTGAGTACAAACAAAAATTTTTAATCTATTTGTACCATTCTATTAAAACATTTCTAGGGATATTCGTCTTTGCATAGTAGAAAATGTGCGGTGGTCAATGCATGAAAAGTATAATCTATTACAATATATTACAATGGCTGATCTAAAAGACTTCGTTAATGATCTGTTCTCTGAAATGAAAATTCAGGCTCTGATTCAGGGCAATTTAAAGGAAGAGACTGCTCATAATGTTATGAACGCTATTCTTAAAAATTTCAATTGCTCAAAAATAACAGAGGTAGGTTATTTTATATTCTTCTTTTAACAGATTGGTCTCAATTAGCTTAGCTTAGGTTTTAAAATGTGTAATTTTTTACTATGCTTATCTAGCCACAAATGGTCGAATCCCGGTCTTGTCAGATTCCGGTAGGATCTAATTACGTGCTGTGCAAATCATTTAATGATAAAGATGTAAACACGGTGGTATCCAATCTTTATCAAATAGGACCATGCACATTACGTAACGAATGTATAATGGACCTGTTAATGATGCTCGTAGAAGAGCCGCTTTTCGACATTCTGCGAACAAAAGAGCAGCTTGGATACGATGTCTCTTCGAGTGTGCGAAATAACCACGGAATACTTGGCTACACAATTACAGTGAACTCGCAGGAGAACAAGTTTGATGCTAGTCACGTTCAACTGCGAATAGAGGCGTTTAGAACGCATATGATGCAAATATTGCGGGATATGAAGGAAGAGGAATATGAGCAGTTTAGGGAATCCTTGATTAAAATCAAGCAAGTCGTTGATAATGAGCTTAGGGATGAAGTAACTCGAAATTGGGGGGAAATAACTTGTGAGGAGTACATCTTTGATCGCGCTAAGAAAGAAGTGGAATGTTTAAGAACTATAACAAAGGAAGATGTTATTGACTTTTGCGTCAAGGAGGAGAAGAACGTTAGAAAATTATCAATTCAGGTAAGTTTTTAAAATAGAATCGTGCACTTGAGTTCAATTCGCTTGTACTTAATGAGATATTTAACTTTAAAATTTGGACAAATTCTGGAGGAATATGCAGAAAATTACGGGAACAAATATCAATTTCTGAAATTCAAAAAATATCAATAGTTTTTTTTTCTTTTGTATATTTGTTACTTTTGAGCTAAAATGTTTTTACAATGAATTATGCTTCATCTTAACCTCTGAGATAACTTTAAATTAAATTCTCACTCAGTTTTTCTTCGGAATATGAAATTAAATTAAAATCTATTGAATTATATGAAAAAAAAAAGTGGTTCGTTCCGTCTTATCGATTTTCTCTGCATTTTTAAATCACTGGCGCTACATTCAAGTTAAATAAAATTTAATAATTTCCAGGTTATCGGGAACAAAGTTGCCAAAGAATCTCCTGATGAAGATACGAGCGAAATTGCAACCACTTTCAATCTTAATTACATCAACAGCACCCATACAATTGACAACATCGCCAACTTCAAGAAGGGACTATACGTTTATCCAGTGACAAAGACTTTAATTGATTGCCCGCTAATTGAAAGCTTCCAAAACGATTAATAAAATGTAATATCGGTGCTATTCTTTGATCACTTTTTATTCGATTTCTCCATTTGAGTGTCTTTTCGTTTTTGTACAAAGTCATTGAAATTTTTCTCCTCGAGTTCATCATCTGCGAAAGCAACGGCTTGCTCCTCAGTCCCCTCCTCGTCTTCTGAGCTCTCATTTCCAGGATGTTTTAGGTAAATATCGGTCAGCTCTCTACCAGCTGAAATTGTTTCCACAAACGCTGCCATAGGAACCTCTGTACCAGGACCTTTTTGAGATGCAATTTTGGCGAGTTGTTCAGCCGTTCTTTGTTTATCCTCTTCTAGTTTTTGTAGGCGCAATTTTTCATATTCAGTTTTGTAATCCCTATAATGATTAAATTAAATTCAATAATTAATCTGGAAAGAGGAGCAAAATCGTAATATCTAAAAATATGACCAAGTTCAATACTATAAATAATTATGGGCTTTGAAAATAAGTAAACATTTTGACGATTTAATACTTTTTGTTGTTCGATTTATGAAGCCAGCCTAGATTCAGAACAGTTTTACGAAAATATTCGCTATTACGTTTGCGAGTAGAAGAAAAAGGTGGTGATAACTTGCCCATATAATATAAAATAATTGTTTGGCAAATTTTGTCTAGCTTCAAAGGTATGGTTTGATTTGTTCGAACTTTGAACTAATTAATTTACAGAAAAACAGAAAATTGTTATAATAAGGAACTTGTTTTTTTGCAATGGAATAAGGATATCTTCTTTTTCTTTTCTTCTCTACGGTTAAATTTATTCTTACCTTTCGTACTCCTTAACACCATCATCAATCATATTAAAGAACTCCTGGAACCCATCACCTGTCCGTGAAGACACTCCACAGGCACTAAGATGACTATAAAATTCATCAAGTGTAAGGGACATTGAGCGCGTTAAGGTGCTCACGTAAGTTTGTTCCTTATCGAGCGCCTCTTCGAAAGCAGTAAAGTCTGCCATCCATTCTCTAGCGAAATCAAAGCTCTGGACATCGATCTGCGGCGCAAAAACACTTCTTTTACAAATTCCTTTAAACAGAAAGACTGAATTACCTTGTTACCAACTACAATTAAAGGTAGCCTGGCTTTGTACAGAATCGAGCAGGCGTACAGCATATTCGACATGAACGTTGTGGGGCTCGCAGACCGCACTACGTCCATCACGTAGACAATAATCGTAGGAAATGAGGATGCCAGAGCTTCTGTAATTATTGTGCCCGACGCCGACCAGGTGAACACTTCAATTTGTCCAGGTGTGTCGATTATGCATAACTTGTGCCCCTGTTTTCCAGCTCTCTCGACTAACTCTACGACTTTACCAAATTTCGTTGAAAATAAATTTAAGGAGGTGACGATTCCTCCGTTGGGACCAAGTTGGTACTGTTTCATAACTTCCTTATAATTTACCGTGTCCCTTATGTCTGAGGATGGAAGCGACATGTTTAGGAATATTTGGTTTTACGAATTATTTACCTATATTGGCGTGGTAGGGTACTTCTTTGCAGGCGGGGTCCAAGTTTATTATGTACGGATTGTGCTTAGCGTAACTTAACTGGGATAGTTTCTTCACAAAGGTCGTTTTTCCAGACCCCGCCATTCCGAGAACTATCAGACATACCGGAGTGGTTTGGGGCCCTACCTCTAAAGCTGAGGGTTTGCTGGACGAAGAGGTAGATGCTTCAGGTGTTGTCATCTTGTTATTCAACTTATATTAGTTAGAAATCACGAAAATCCTCACAAACCGTAAGAAACCACAATATGGAGGAGAAGTATTTAAAATCTGACAATTGCGAAATGAGGTAAACAGATGTCAGATGTCTAAATTCTTCACGGCGACCAGGGCGACGCGGCTTGACTAATCTTTTAAGCTAGTCTTTATTTGAATTTCAGACAGTGAGGTTATGTTTAACAGTTTTCTAGGGGATGTTATTTATTTCTATATAGAAGTATTAAAAATGGACTAAAATAGGAATGCTATGCAGATTCGGATGTATATCCTTGCGCAGGTATAAATGATATAATGTTATAGAGATTTTGAAGCACTATGAATGTTTAGCATGCTTAAAATTGCACAGTGTCTAATATAATAAAAATAAAATAAAACTGCTTTAATTTTGTGCGCTATGTACGGGCCCTACTGCATAAACTATTTTTAACTCAGTAATGTTAATGAATAACTCATAACTACTAGCGAATACCCGGCGTGCGCTGCTACGCTGCAATATATAAAGTTGAAATATAAATGAAAATAAATGAAAAAATCGAAGCGGAAAAAGAAAATTGAAGCGTCGCACGGGTGTGGAGTGCACTCCTTTTAATTTCAATAATACGTGGTAAAAACTTCAGGATGAACGGTTGAACGGTGTCCATTCGTAAGAAATACACGAATATTCGCTTTTATATATAATACATACATATATAGAAGGTAATCTTCCTCAAGTAAGTAGAAATTAGGATTATTATACTCGTAGTGGATTGGATCGAGTTTGAATAAAGGAGTTTTGATTACCCGAGTATTAAGAGAAGAATTATCCCAGAACTCGAATAACGGGCGTATTTGAGTACTCCGTATCACACTAAATGTCTAAAAAATGTAAATTACACGAAATTCTCATTCTTGTAGCTTATGCCGGGACGTATTTATTTACTTATTATATTATTATTATTTCTTAATTCATTAATTCTACGGGACTCAAATTCTGAAATACTTGAATGCTTCCAAAATTTAATACTCGAATACTCCTTCCCATTCACTGCCAATCACAAGTATATTCGAGGTAGGCAATAGCTCGTATTTGGCTGAATATGCTCTCGGCAACGAATGGATTAATTGAGTACTAAAATATTCCCTTACTAGAGTTATCAGCTATTTTTGCTCTCACTTCCTCGAGTACTCGCGTTCTCAAAACTCTTTTACTCAAGCTAGGCTCTTTAAACTTAAGTACTTAATTGAGTTCAGAAGAACTCGAGTAGTATCACGTTGAAATATTAAAAATTGTATGCAGTAGATGACCACGTAGTGAATTAACCCATTCGTTGCCGAGAGCATATTCAGCTAAATATTCAGCTATACGAGTTATCTCGTAGTTGGCAGCGAATGGGTTAAGAATAGTTAATAGGAGTAATAGGTTTAGAATTAGAATTGAAAAATATGTAAAAAATAAATAGTTCTTCTTTGATTAAATAAGGCAATAGGGAACATTCATAAAACACAGTTAATAGAATTTCTTAAATTTATTCATTCATCATACAACCGGCACGCAATAACTTTAACAGGTATAAAAATAAATGCATCAATCCAGTTCAATTTAAAATCTAAGGAAGACTTGAACTTTAGAATATTTAGAGACATTGCCTATTTAAGAAGACGTTCACGGAACTTTCTTAACCATCTTACTTCATAGTGGGCATAGCAACAGCAGCCTTGGAGTGAGTTACGTCGGTTTGCCGCCACAATTCAGTTACTGTCTTTGTTTGAGTATAGAATTTAACTCCCTGCTTTCCGTAGAAGTGGTTATCTCCTAAGAAGCTACCTCTTGTCCCGGTGAAGGAGAACATGGGCAAAGGAACTGGAATGGGTACATTAACGCCAACTTGACCAACATCGATCTCGTTCACGAATTTCCTTGCAGTTGCTCCATTTGTTGTAAAAACTGCTGTGCCATTGCCGTAGGGGTTATTGTTGATCAGTTCGATAGCCTCGTCCAAGGTGTCTGTGAAAAGGCATACTAAGACCGGTCCGAAGATTTCTTCCTTGTAGCATTTCATATTAGTTTTAACGTCTGTAATTATAGTTGGCCCTACGAAATTTCCCTTTTCGAAGTTTGATACTTTGATGTCGCGTCCATCTAAAACAAGCTTGGCACCCTCGTCCACTCCAGACTGAATGAGCTCATGAATGCGTTTCTTGGATTGAGGACTAATTACTGGTCCAACATCAGTTCCGGGAACATGTCCTGCGTTGACTTTGAGTTTTTGTGCCCTCTCAACCAAATCGGGAATCCATTCTTTGGCTTCTCCCACAAAAATAGCAGTGGACAGAGCCATGCAACGTTGTCCTGCTGCCCCGAAGGCTGCTCCAGCGAGTTGATTCAGAGTGTGCTCTTTGTTGGCATCGGCCAGGATGACACCATGATTTTTAGCACCCATGTTACACTGCACTCGCTTGCCATTTCGTCCAGCTCTCTCGTAGATATATTTTCCAGCCTGGTCTGATCCGACGAACGAGACGGCCTTAATGTCTGGGTTGTCGCAAATGAAATTAACCGAATCGTGGCTTCCGTGAATAACGTTTACAACTCCTGGAGGACATCCAGCTTCATTGAGCATTTCCATGAGGAGCATTGTAGCTCCTGGCACACGTTCAGAAGGTTTAATGATGCTGGTGTTTCCGCAGGTGATCGCAACTGGGAACATCCAAAGCGGGATCATAGCCGGGAAGTTGAAAGGAGCAATGCCAGCAGTAACTCCTAGTGGAAGGACGTGCGAATAGGTGTCCATGTCTTTAGCAATATTAGCGACGGTTTCACCCATTTGCAATGATGGGATACTGCAGCAGTGTTCCACAACCTCTGTAATAGATTTAAATTTTAAAAGATTAATAGATTTACTATATGAAAAAAAAAACATTTACAAATCAAAACATAAAAATAGCGTTTTTAGGTAGGAAGGTACCATTTCTATAGCCAAAGAAAAAGATTTCGGTATTCAATATTTTGCAAAGTCCATAACGATTGGATTCAGTAGTTTAAGAGTATAACATTTTATAAAATTAACTTACGAAGTCCTCTGAATACATCGCCCTCAGCATCGATGAGAGTCTTTCCCTGTTCCTTGGTGATTTCTTTAGCCAGCTCGCCAATATTAGCCTTAATAATTGATTGCAGTTTGAACATGACTTGTTGTCTAGTGAGGATTGAGGATTGGCTCCATGTCTTGAAGGCACTCTTGGCAACATCTACGGCATGTTGCATTTCATCTTGAGTCGTTTTAGGAACTCGAGAGACAACCTCATTTGTGGCTGGATCATGGATATCAATCCAATCGGATGTTTTTGAATCCACAAATTTTCCATCGATAAAAAGTTTTGTAGTTGGTGCAGTTGAGTTGGAGTAGGTCCTTTTAATTAGTGGGCGGACCTGTGAATAGAAAAATAAGAGGGGATAAAAGATAAATGGTGTTTTTTAAATTCAGGATATTTATTATTTCGAGATAGATAAAATTAATTAATCTTGAATGTATATTAGATTTTTTTAAATATGACTCTTTTTACTTTCTAGAATATAATTTCTATCTATATGATAATTGTAGATTGTAATAATAAAATGTTGTAAATACACTTAAAAAAAATTTGGAGGAAGCTTCATTCACAAAATGATTAAAATTGGATGGAATATAAGGAAAATGGTAATTAAAACTAACGACAGAAAATAATGGGCAAGATTTATTTTTGAAATTAGAATTATTTAAGTCACAGTCGACACAGAAAAAGTGCTAACACAATAAATTTTGGCCTATAGTCAACATTAACGTCTTTAACATATGTATGATACATCTTCTGAAAAAAGTAAAATGTACTCTACCTAGACCTATGTGGTCTCTAAACATATTTATGAATACGTCATTGTGGAATGCATTCTTATTATACTAAAATTTAATAGACCAAATTATCTGACAATTGAGCAGTACTGTGACGCAGTTTAAGATATAGACGCAATCATTGTTGGCACCGAACACTATGAAAAGTTACAAAATCATCCTCAATCTTGGCATGAATACCTAATAGACGAATTTTTTTTTTTCATCGAACTGTTTTAATTACAAAAACGTAGCCACACTATATTCAAATCTCTTCAACATACATAACTGATGGTAATTCTTTGCTTTTCCCTTGCAACCAGATCTGTTTTACTATCACCAAGCACTTAAGTGCGGACGAACGTGTCATATCAGCTAGCCGGAATCAGCGGCGATAAGAATTACATAATGAAATCGACCCCCAAGGGGAATCAGCTGACTCTTATTAATTTATTAACTTTACTGCGATAATTTAGGTAAGTATTACGTTTTATAAAGCATTATAACTACAGAGTATTTGACCCAATGATTTGCAATCTCACCTCGGCACTAATCAACCTTACTAAAGACATTTTGTATGGGCTACCCGTGTGCACAACTCACTAGAACTCGACAAACTGGTGGCTCCCCAAGAACACAACTTGAGCATACCGGGAGTCGACGCAATTAAGTGCACTACTACAACTTCTGAGAGTCTTCCAAGAACGTCATCTAAACAGAGTAAACAGAGTACTTCGTAAAACAAGAAAGAGATCCAGAATAGCTAGCTCTAGCGCAAGGTCTATATTGAGGAGATAGTTTCTATACATTAAAACTCAAGTCGAACCCTCCTAAGATATGATCATATATTTTCATTGGTTTGTTAAAAACAAACCTCTCATAATATGTGGTCTATATTTTGCATGTTCTTTCGTCTGTTGCTATAGCGCCTTATTGCAAAAATATTTATATATCTACTGATTATGATCTAGTTGGCTCTGGTGCCAACAAATATCGCGCGAAAATCCAACGTACCGCAACATTAGAAGCTTCATCGTTTCGGCATGTGGCGTGAGCAGAGAGAATATCACCTGATTAAGATTCGTTAACACCGCAAGTGAGATGGTATGCCATGGTATTTATCTCCTATATGTTTTGCTTCTATAGGCATTGAACTTGAAATTGAAAGTATGATAGGTGGTCATTAAATTGGATCGCACTGTTGGAGCTTTGTTTACTGTTTAGTCATAAATAATTTGATTGTGTAAAGCTTAACAAGACTAAACTGAAGCTCATTTTTATGCCAATCATGCTGATGTAGGTAAGGTGGGTGTGTCTCAAAATTTAATATATCTGTAACAATAATTTAAATTTGGAACTCTATGACGTCTGCAAAAAATACCAATTATATTTTTGCATTTGGTATTTTTAAAAAAAGTTGATAATAGAACGTTCAATGTAATGATGAATGAACATTTATTTTAAGAAACTAATAAGTAATTTGTCTACAAAGTTCAATGCAATGCAACCGATTGCCAAATGCCAAATAATCGCTATATGTAGGGCAAAGATACTAATTGTTAACTTAAGGGGACATTCGACCTTCAAATTTTCAAAGATTCAAATTTTTTTTTATTGTTGGAATATGTTCTAATAACCTTTAAGAACATGATTTTAATAATATAAAACTCAAAATCTAAAAAAAAAAATTTTTGTGAGCATATATTTGTTGACACGCGGCTCTGGATACGTACGCTTCAGTATATAATTTAAACTTTAAACGCGTTTTTCTCGAAACAACGTTTTTCAAGTTGGCGTGCATGATTACAAAAAAAGTTTTCATCCGATCGTTCTGAAATTTTAATATGTTATTCTATACGTGTTAATGCTCAGAATGAACTACGGATGAAAAAATCCGCATTAAATTTTTTGAGTTATGACCGATTTTTGGGGTCAAAAAATCTAAATTTTTGAAAAAACGTCGCCATTTTTTTATTTTTCGGTCAATTTTTTTTTTTTTTAGTTCATTCCAAGGGGGTTTTGATGCTGAATATAACCCCGTTTTTTTTTTTTTCAGATTTTTTTGTGAGCAGTTAGGATGCACACCGTGATTTTTTATGGTTTTTTTAAAAAGCATGTAGCAGACGACATTTGGCAAAAAAAAAAAATTTTTTTGTGCACTTCAAAGTAAATAAAGTATATGTACAAAGTTTCATTACGATATCTATTTTTCTTCCATTAAAAAAACCCCTTTTAAAAAAAAATTTTTCTTTAAATTTGAAGGTGGAATGTCCCCTTAAAATATAATCAACTAACTTAGGAGTCCTCTAAATAGATTTAAACTTGCTCTAAATAGCATAAAAAATTATTTTGTATTTCGAATGAATGAATTCGGTGACATCAAGTCGTTTTCTACTCGCATGTTCATCATACACTTTTAATATTCGAATCATTAAATCCATTAATAATATTTTGTGGTTTTTTCCCTGTTTTTATAGGACGTTTTGAAAATGAAAATATTCCATCACATCACGTTTTTGAGAAACATGGGGCTGAAAAGTGGAAAAGCCGTCCTATGGCAACTTTTGAGAATTTATTAAAAAATAAGGGAAGAGTAGAAGCTGGAAACATATGTATGTCAAAAGCTTAAATATTTAACTGTACTTACATATTATATAATATCAGTTATTGGTGAGGTTTATCACGATTTGATCAAAAGACATTTATTTCACAGGTCATGGCACGCCGAAGGCAAAGGCACATTACCGTAGATAAATTTTATTAATGTGTATAAATAACTTATTTTATATAGATAGTTAAAGATTTAATGTTTTGTTTGAGTTATGTTTCGAATTTGTTCGATAATCTGTTATCTTTTTAGAAGTTTTTAAAAACGGTCATAATATGGTTTTTTCATGTGACGTCCTTGAACATTTTCGTTTTCGGATTCATAATTTACTGAAGCAATTCTATAAAATCAGATATTCGAGGCAAACATTTCGCAAAACCAGGGTTATCTAATGAACCAAATGTATAAATACAATAAAAGCTTTAGGTGGAAATTAATTAACTTTATATGCACATTGTAATTTATTTGAATTTTCTTTTGCAAGATTTGGTGAATATAAGTTTTATATATTTATGCTTAATTTCTTCAGGTATGTTTTGTAGCAGATAATGATGAATAAAATATAAAAATATTGTTATTACTTTAAATAAAAATCATGCTTGAAGATGTTAAGGAACATTAAACGAACTGGTTGGCTGGCTGCGGTATAATAAATCAATTTTTTTGTTTTTAATTTATATCCTGCCTTATTTTAAAACTTTTGATAATCAAACATCAAAAATGTGGTTTTCGCGTTCCAATAGGTTCAAATTCAAAACGAATAATATTTTTAGAAAATTTTACTGAAGAAAAAAACCTATGCTTTACTAAAGTTAATAAGTGATTTGTTCTAGTTTTGTAATATTGACAATATCTGTAGATAATGCTGGCTTTAATTTTAGGTTCATTTATGCAGATATATAATAATATACGGTTAATTTAGTTTAAATCCTTGGGAATCAATGGCTTCATTGAATTGACCTAGATTATTTTGTCTATTATTCATACTATAGTTCGATTTGCCATGATTGTTTGCATAGACGTAATTTATCTGTTTTTTATTCAAATCCAGATCCCTCAGAGGTGCCACCAAAATAGCAAACATCCTTCCAACACTGCCGCCAACTAAACCTCTGAATACCGAATACCGGCGACTATGTCCCGACACCGAATTTCCACAGGTCGTCTATTGATTTTTCGCACCAAAGTGAAGTTTCTCTCCTATGTTACACTAGTCAGGCAAAAGTAGTATCGGGAAGGAATCTTTCACAGTGGAATATGTCGCCCGTTAGCATCGTAACTACCAGATTTTCGTAGATAGGCCAGCCAGGAATGTTCGTTAGATTAGTGCAAAAATGGAATACCTAGGAGTTGAGCGTAAAACTGAAAACATTTCTGGTATTTCTGGGATCTCGGTCGAGTAACATATACAGCGGCTTTGTCGTGTGTGCGAATTTTATTATTTAATCGATAGCCGGAAATTGGTAGTCCACGGATCCTTAGAACTAGGCAAGACGTAGGCTCATTAATTAGCGGGTGTGAGTCGGTAGGTTTAGCGGCTGCAGTATATTTTAAAGAGGATAAAATTGAAAATAATTAGCAGTCATCATGTACAAGACAATTCGCCACGGGGAGAACAGTCTTCAGTACACAATCCTTCCACAGAATGATGACTTCCGCATAGACGGAAAGATTACGGGAAGTGGAAATTCCTGCGGGCATAAGCAAAAGCGCGCCAGGAGACGTTCGTTTTTCGCCTATCTTGGACTTTTGTTCGTTTGCACTGTAATTGTAGGCGCCGTTCTGGTACCCTTCCTAGTTTCAGCAGAGTGCCTGCCGAACCCTTCGGACTGGTTCCTCCGGACGAGAGTGGCCTTGCTTGAGGGCGAGAAGGTCGCTGCAGCCAGCAAGCCGGAAAATAAAACTGAAAGTACAATTAAAGCATATCCAAACACCAGCCAAACCGTAAATGCAATTCAACCAACTACCACCCTTCAAACCGATTTAGTGGCGACTTCCGAGAACATCTTTACGATCCCAATTCTTAGTGACCAGAAAGTCGTTCCGGAGCCGGTAAAACGAGTAGTGGTTATAACCGAAGGAAGTATCGTGGTGAATCCTGCCGAGACCCAAATTCCCTTGGAGGTCCTCAAAACTACAGAGGTGCCATCAAATCCTCCTGAGACGGTGCAAAGTGTTAAGGATGATGTTAAGCTCGCTCAGCAAATTAGTGAGGCGGTCGTGGAGTCTACGGTCGGTCCAACAACTCCAGCTCCTTTAGCTTCATCCACTAAGAAGCCAATAATTCTGCCTGTTCTGGCCAAGACTAATTCGATAGTGCGAGAAAATGGAAAGCCCGTTGATAAGTCTGTCGGAGGACCCAATAATTGGATTCGATTACATTGGCCCCCTGTATATTTCCAGTGGCAGGTATGCAAATATAACTGTTTTTTATTTATTTTAGTTTGTAATACAAGTCGACTAAAATTAAGTATATATATCTATAACAGTAGTTCTCTGATTCACTACATACTGCTAACATCTAACATTTTTCAAAACCAGTGATATAAAGATATAAACATTTCTTATAATTATATTTTTATATTGTACGAACAGGATTTAAATTAAACGACAACTCAATTCAATTCGACAGATTAAGGACTGAAGGTGATTTTTCTATGAAAAAAAAAAAACTGGATACTTTCTAAGGGAACTCTTATAAATATTAAAATAAATGATTTTTTGTTTTTAATGCTTTGATACCCAAAATTCGAATCGCGTTTTAAGAACCTTAGAAGTTCCTTTTTAGTATATCTTCTTAAAAATAAGCAACAACATAGTTTCTATGATTGAATGGATTAATTACAATGGTTTTATTTATATTCGAACAGTTTTAAAGTCTTTTATTTTCTACTCATTTTGCATTTTCACTAATTGTTGTTATTATCAGATTGTTTGTTTTTGTTAGGCTATTTAAATCAAAATTACGAAATATGCTACAGTATCTTTTTATAACGAGTTTATTCGATATGAACACTTCAGGAGTTAAGGGTTAAAAATTCACTACTCCTCTTACAAATGTTTTTTCAGGCCAACATTTTGTACATTGTCTTTAGTATGCGAGGAGACTTTTTGATATTTTATGTATTTACTTCTTTTATCATAATTAACTATTTAACAATTTTAGAACATTAAAAAAAGTATTTCTGAGCCGTAAATTGTTTTTTTTTTGCAGGGATACAAAACAGCAATAATCTTACCAGCAATTCTTGGACTAACATTAATTGGAATCGTGTTGCTAGCAACTGTTTGCTTGGTTTCTCGAAATAAAAAGACCATTGTGGCTACCATGAAAAAAAGGAATCCAAACGTAATATTTCTTATGGTTTATTTTATTGCCTATGTGATATTGATTTCACTTTTTAGAATATCGAGGGGGCTGGAGAAGACAATGCAACTCTTCTTACCACCGGTAATTTGTCAGACGACGATTAATTTCCACCTAAGCACCAAACATTGAAAATAGAGCAAAAGCAATTTACCAACAGAAACGCATAGAGCAGCTTAAAACACAAAAAAAAAAGAAGAAGCAACAAAGAGCTAACAGCTAAGACTATTCAGTCTACATCTCATCACCATCATCAGTCACTTAAGGCACAACGAAAACCGTGACAATTTGTAATGTGGTTCACTCATACCCGATCATGCCACGCAGAATGCTTTCCTTGTAAAAAAGCGACTAAACGTTGAATATGAAAAACCACACACGTACATTAACAATGCTACAACAGCAGGTGCAACATTAAAAGACTGTGCAATAATAAAATAGAGAGTAAACAAATATAGGAACAAATTAATTTCAGAGGGAAGATGACGGGAGACAGTAGACGTAGAAGTTGACTAACTTAAGTTTCATTGTGACTCGTAGGACGGAACTAAACATGATCATAATTAGTGTAAAGAAATGAGAAAAGCATCTATTTTGTGAGATTTAGAGTTTTTTGCATAACGCCTTCTTTGTGAACAAACATACGGCAAAACATACATTACACCAGAGGGTCAGAAAAATAAAAACATTTTGTAGTTTAGCGGGTATATTCTAAATTCAATGGGTTTTCGTTAAATTGGAGCTGTGTTCATGTGATTTTTACGTTACAATTTAAAAAAAAAAAACAAAAAAACAAAGGGCTTTTAAATATCTATACGCGTGTAAAATTCATATAGATCGGGTCTTGCGATTCCATCAGCATTTTAGGCAATCAGTATTTTATTGAAAGTATTTAAGGAAACTATTTAGCCCATGAGATTGAAAATAAAACACAAAACTTTTGCATTTCTACATTTTTTCTAATGCTTATATTTTTGCATAAATGACAATAAAAATGGCAACTGTTGGTTTTACACGTTCAAAGCAAATAATACGCTTAGCCCAGAAATGTGTTTAAAAATCATTCGCGCATTCATGATTGATCCGTTTGCGCACAGGGTGTTTCGAAATTTGCTTCAGTTTATGTTTCTATTATAAACGTAGAGTTTTTTATGCATGCATTGCATGTGAAGCAATCATCATTGTATAATACATTATTATTTTATTATTTTGCAATATAACTCAAAAAATAAAAAAACTAGCTACTCTACTTTCAATAAGCTTTTCTAAAGTCAAGAAGCTGCTAGATAGTGTTATTGAGAATTTTATATTGAGTGAATAGGAAGCTGGTTACATTAATATGTATTTTTGGTAGATAGCTTTGCGTTCAACAAGCCAATATTAAATACAATTTCTTCCTTTCTTGAATGCTTATTTGGAACTTCCTCCATTGTAGATCCTTTTACATACTCTGAGGAAAATACAAGGATCCGTTTGTCGAACTGTGCCGCTCTACTAGTTACTCTAGTTTCTTCGTCACTTTCTCTTATTTTCATTGTGTATTTTTTGAAAATATTCATTTCAATTTTGGAACTCCCTGTGGTGAAATACAAACAAACAATCATTCACAAATGAGGTCATTTGTAATACATTTTAAGAAATGCCAGCTCTAATGGAATTACATTTTACAAAAAGTTTTATTTGCTCAATTAAAAACACTTTGTATTGATAATTAGGCTGTTATTTATAAATTCTTAGGATAAGAGAATAAGTAAAAAAACAAAAAAACAAAAAAGCGATGTATAGTTGTACACTTAAAATCCAAAATTAAAAGCAAGTGAAAAATAATAAAATATAAAAATAACAACATTTATGTGAAAGATATTCTTTTATGTGATTGGGAACCATTTTAGAGTATATTTAGCAATATTTCCTACGCATAATTTTATTATTAATATACTATCTTTGTGTTGTTGTATTACAAAACGAAAATCCTAGAATCAAGGAGAAAACATCTTAAAAAAAAAGAAAAACATAAATAATATTTGTGCCTTTTTAGGAATCTAATTTTTGTGTGGGTAAACGAAAAAAAAAAAAATTGAAGACATTGAGAAATGCAACAAAACGTTTGACTTTGCTTTAAGATATTGTGAACGGTTTTCTTTTTAACCGGAAATTTTTTGATTTTTAATGTTTGTAGAGTTTTTAAGGATTACTCTTAAGCATAATCAAAGTTTTAATGTTGAAGCGCTGTCTTTCCTCGATGATTGGTTGTTTTACAATAATATAAAAAAAAAGATTCTTTTGATCTCAGTCAGTATTCGAAAAATAATCAATAATTTCTTGTCTTCCTATTATTGAGAAATTGTGCATTATAAAATTGAGACACATTTTCAGAAAAAAAATAAAGAAATGCTCGAAGCATAAAGCACGTGTATATTGTGAAGAAGTAACATCTTCCGTTTGATTCAAGCTAAGATCTTAAGCAGTATTTAAGGGCAAAAAATTCAACATGTATTCGAATTAGTGAGATGGCTTGCATTTAAGGTAATTTAATCTTCTTTTCGAAACAATAATTTAGAATATAATGTGACTAGATAATGAACGTCTGTTTAAAGGTATACATATATTTGATGTACTGTGCTATATTATTCATATCGTTACAGAATTTTTGTAAGTGTAACTTAGGAATCATGCTAGCTCCTGAAGTATCCGCAGAAAAACAAAAATGTATAAGAAATATTTATAGCAAATCGCAGATACATATATATTTTCAGAAGTGCTTAATTACATTGCATCAGCTTTAAGTATTTAACGCTCCAGCTCTGAGATGTATTAACTATTTTACATAATCTAATATTTATAGGGATCTATGGCGTTCAGTTTGCTCTACATTTCTTCACGTTTTTTACTATTTCATTCAAGCACTTGTGACAATTTAAGTAATGTCAAGGTGATCCAAATATGCTGATGTATTTAAATTTCTGGTTCTAATTTTAAGGTTTTACTAGATGTTTGAAGTCGGGCGCGAAAACCAAACTGATTTCTAACTGTTTAATAAAAAAAGATTTGTCTAAATCGGCTCATGTGTTTCATAATTATACGCGACAAGATATAAAAATGTCAGTTAAAAATATATATTTTTTCCAAACATTGTTACTCTTGAAATAAAAGATTCGAGATCGTTTTGCATGAAATAGTCATCAGTGACTCACAGATTAAAAGTTTTAAGTCAGGTTAACTGAAAAAGTCTTACCACCAGTGAGGTATTGTTTCGTTCATTTGAATTTTTAACTACAGACACCATCAAAATCAGGTATTTGGATCATCCTGACCCATGTTGTTTTTCTAAATATTTTTAAAAGGTTTTCGAAGTTCAACCTGTTTATTTAGATACGATTTTTTCTTGATCGAATAGAGTGTTTTGAGAGTTTGCAGTGGCGAGAATATTTAAAATATGAGCAACAATTTTTATGTTCATTACACAATATTGCGAATAGTTTCGCCAGTAGAATTATGTAAAAAAATCGATTGAAGTGGACAAGTTTGATTTTTGAAAAGTACGTATTTTGACAATATGCACAAAACTTTATTATAAGAAGGTATCGATTATAAAATAGTTAATTCTAACAAAAGGTGTTCTCAAAAATTGCTTAAGATTTTGTATTTATCTCTCCACTGCACTGTCTCAGACAGAAAAACACTTTATTATTAAATTTATTTCATTTAGCAAATTGTAGAGGAGTCATATATCTACAAAAAATGTAACCATTTTGTACGCTTTATATTCTCTTCACTTCCATATTCATGTCCATCCTAAGGCTACCTGGTAATCGACTAAAAGGACTCACCTTATAAACTAGAAAGAGAAGAATCAAAAGCAACAACCACGTATAAATAAACTAAATGTAACTAAATGTGAAGATTAGTTGAGTAGTTTAGTTCTCTTTTTCTAAAAAGAATATATATGACGAAGAAGAGGTGTCCTGGATAGAACTTCCCATAGGCGATCAACTGCAGATGTATAACTTTTTAACGTGTTTAATTGAAGTAATTGAAGTATATATATGAGACATTTATGTATTTACTACTAGAGGTGTATAAGAAACTATATATTTATACGACAATGTATATCTTTTTTCGCCTTTTATTAACTGCACTCCTTGTTAAATGTGTACTTTGACAAAAAAAATAAAATAAATAAAAAACATATGTATGTAATGACAAAAAAAAAAAACTAAACATGCTCATTCATCCATGTATCCTTCTCGATCTATATGACTTACGTAAGCATTGAATTGAATTGATTGAGTTGACTTGTGTACAATGTAATCAAAAACGTACTCTCTCTCTCTCTCTCTACCAGTAATGACGAGACAAAAAATTATTGTGAAAATGCCTGTTATGTATAATGCTAATAAAAAAAAAAAAAAATCCAAATATTTCAACAATGCATGCGTTTTAATAGCAATAGTAAGACCGATTTTTAGGATTTTCTGCTTATCGGCAAGGGCAAGGGACCAGTAGGGTCCCCCGGGTAGTACAGACCGCTGTGTATGCTCCTGGAGAAGCTCCTGAAGCCTCGTCTCCAAGCGGCTGTTGAGGCTGCCATAATGGCACTCTGCCATAATGCTCTACGGAGTAGAAGTCTGGGCTGACGCATTGCGGTGGGAAAAGTACCGCAGGCGCATCGCTGCGCGGCCCGCGTCTCTTCGCATTGCGAGCTTCTACCGTACGGTCTCGGAACCGGCGGTGCTAGTGGTCGCGGGGGTCATACCTATTGACCTCTTAGCCCGGGAACGACAGTCCGTCCACCGGGAAAATGCTGTCCTGGGGAGGGAGACCCGGAATATAATCCGGGCCAGGACCATAGCGTCCTCTACCGTCAGGTAGTCCCTCATCATCTGCAATAGATATTGAAGGGATCCTGAAATCATGCTTTAGCGCATTAAGCGCGTGCTCCCACCTTACCGAGTTAAGGGGTCAGTACACTTTGTCAACTTCGAAAAATCAATTTTGTTTTTCACAGTTTTTCATTTGTTTAATTGAACTGTGTCATGTTAATAATTTTGTCTGTTTCAAGGAAATGGACAAATGGTATCTATGTATAATAATTATCATGGTACTTAAAATCCAATTTTTCAAGCACTTCTTACAAGTATTCCGCATTTAAAAAATAAATATTTTGATTACTTACCTGCAGTAGTTAGTTCAGAAAAATGAAAACAATATTAGTAGGTGGTAGTGAATGAAATAAGATAGGTTTGTAAAAACATTACTTTTATTA
Source organism: Eutolmus rufibarbis (assembly GCA_963920795.1). NCBI lineage: Eukaryota > Metazoa > Arthropoda > Insecta > Diptera > Asilidae > Eutolmus > Eutolmus rufibarbis. The sequence continues at coordinate 37,408,727 of OY987206.1, read as the reverse complement.
ATTAGAATTAGTATAACTGATTCATTAGTAGTTAATAACATTTTGGCACTTGTTTAATAATTTTACTTAAGAGTAGGTCTCTCGTGTCCGACAGCTAACTTACTCTAGTCGCCTGTACCTACGCTATGCAACACTATTGTTGTTTAACTTAGTTAATTATTGACATTCTGTTAATGGTTTTAGTTGTTATTGTTCATTGCGCTGGCGCTCATATATAAATTGTTTCATAAAGTTCAACAGTTTTTTGCTAGTAACAAATGAAATAAGTCAACTTATCCTATCTAATGTAAATCCACTACACTACTGCTATTTACTTTCGCGTTTCACCTTCGAGGTGATTTTGTCGTTTGTATTTTTTTATTGTTACTTTCAGATGATATGACTGTGGATGATTTTGTGAGTATACGTTGATTTTTTATTTTTATCAGTTACTTTTATAGTTATATGTATATTTTTTTCGTTATTGTTTTCGTTCAGAGGCTAGTGTTTTAACCAGCCAAATTGACTAAAGAAAAAAAATAATAATAAAAAAGCAGTGCGTTGTTTAACACTTTTTTTTTCAGTATTTTATTATTGACTTTATACAGTGGCTCCTTGCTATCGCTATGTTAGTGTGATTCACAACGAATAAAAAATGAAAACGATAAAAATATAATAAGATGGCTTCTTCTATAAGAAAATTTATTTTAATTACACAATAATCATACGACTCTTAAAGAAATGGAAGAGAACACTATAAGTAATTCGTCATTAAATTAATGAACAGTCGCCCTCTCAGGGCGCCGAAATTTGTTACTGACTATTTTTGTTGCTTTATATCGTTTTTGCTTTTCTTGCTTTGTCCGTTTAAAAGAACTGCAAAACCTAAACTACTGGTGGCTCTGGTCCTTCTAAATCGTCAATAAAGTCGTTGCTAAAATAATAAAAGAATAAGTTTAATTAAAATTTAACAAAATGAAAATTAAAGAATAAATTTATATAGGTTATATTAAAATGATAAAATTATTTGAGGACGGGATTGAATCGAGTTTATGGAAATTTATCATCCGAAATTTTAGATACCTTTTATAAATAAAGGCTAAAGATTTACGTGTTTAAATATTTTTTTAAAATCCCAACCTAAAAAACTCAATAATCGGTCAAAGACAAATCGACTTCTATGAGTGAAAATAAGCTGAAATCAAGGCCGTAGTCAGAAAAATATTACGGGGGATGAAGAGGATTGGTATTTTTATTTTTAACTGATTTAATAAAAAATCGATTTGAAATTTTTCGAAATTTAGTTTTTGCGTTAGAACTTAGGCATTTTTTAATATTTTTATACATATAAAAGAAGGAGCCGGTGCTAAATAATCCTTTCTTCAATTTAGAAAAATTCGAGTTTAGTTATAAAACCTAGCCGAAATTTTTCTAAGTTGCGTTTGACCTTGTAAAAAATCTATCCGTATTTTTGTGAATATGTTTTAGCACAACTATTTAATAAAAATAAAATTCTTTCGTTCACGAACGAACTGTACATGGAGAAGATAGGCATCAAATTTCATTAATTTTTATGAAGCTTTGGTAAGAAATTATTACAGACATAGAATTGGATCAAATATTTAAAACTTTTAATTCATTTTGATAAATAAAAAAAATCCTAATGATTTCTCTTTTACCAATGACGTTACCTAGAATTGTGAAAAATTACAAATAAAAGAAAAATTAAAGGATTGCTAAAATATGAATTATATAATAAATGTAAGCTGATATATATGTATGTATATTAGGGTGGTCCTTATTTTTCGACTTTTGAATTATCACCATGGCACTTTGTCATTCGATTATATACATCTAAATATGAAACAGATTTTTTTCTTTTAATTTTTTGTTACGATTTAGAGGTCGCTACCAGTTGTCAAATTTTAACAAAAAGCGTTCTATGGCCGCTTAAATGATGGTTTCACTAATGCTTCATTTAAGTGTTTATATCACATTTTAACTGCAAGTGAAACTCGCATAGGCAACCGCTCCTCTTCCCCCTCTCCCCTCGACCACTCTTCTGCACCTACGCGTCGAGATTTAGCCCGCCCCGCACTTCAGTTCTAATTAGTTATTAACGAGAGCGCACGCGTTTTTTTTTTTTGTAAAAGACATATAAACGTGTTTCAACTTGCAATGGCGTCTACAAGTAGCGGACTCAATATAGCTACTAGAAATCAAACTAACATTTGGCTTATCGGTCAATTGTTATCCGAATTAAACCAATCAAGGTTGCCATCCATTGGTGAACTATTACGTTTGTTTTTTTACTACAAAAATGAAGAAAAGAAAACCATTCGTGAATCTGCGACTTTGGCGGCATGCGAAGTCATAAATTTGTGGGAAAAGGCTAGTATACCAATTCAATTAAAAAAACATATCATCAGTAAAATTGAAAAATTCTTCAGACTGGCAGAATCTAAAAAAAATAAAGAAAACAAGAAAAAACGTTCGGAAGCATTAAAGAAAAAAGAATAAAACTGGCAACAAAAATTAGAAGATTTATTTGATATTGCTCATCGTGATGCTTTAAATATTATGACTATAGAAGAAGACAAGCAGTTTTCATTAGCACTGCGACAAAATATACGTCAGGGTTTAATTGGTTCAGTGGACAGAAAAAGTTTAAACAAATGTAAGAAAATAAAAGAGAAAGGAGAACGTCTTCAAAGTGATTCTGAAGGCATATCAGAATTGTCCAAAATGCAACCACCTCAAAAACGAGTTCGAAAAGACATTATTAACAGCCAATTAGCTTCTAGTCTGGATGTCTCTAAATTGAGTGACAGAAAAGCAGCTATGGTCGTGACACCTACTTTGAAAAGTGCAGGATGTGATCCAACAGAGTTTAATGTCAATAGATCTTCTATTCGTCGGCAGCGTGTGAAAAACCGCAGTTGCAGAGTCTCTCAAAAACGAGTTTAAACATAATTCGTCATTAACAATCCATTGGGATGGCAAACTTATAGAAGATATTACTGGACATGAAACTGTAGATCGGCTGCCAATTTTAGTATCAGGACATGGAGTTGATCAACTTCTAGCAGTTCTAAAATTAAAACGTGGAACAAGTGAAGCATGGTCAGCACCAATAAACGACTTACAATTATTGAAAGACCTTACAGCCTTTGAAAGCTTTAACAAAAATATGGCTACTGTTGCGCTGAAAAAAATTCTAAGTCATTTGTGGTATTTATCGGAAGAGCTAGTTACGTTTGCATTTTTCGGTGACGAACTTTCAGTTCTAGAGAAGAAGAAAATTTTAGAAGCACTAAAAATTGAAGGCACAGAAGATTTCTCAAAAAGAATAAACCTTGATATCAAACATATCCACGAAAAAAATACAGAAAACTTCGTGAGTAGCAATTCCTTACGATTCTTCCAGATCTTAGGTATCTCATCAAATTTTTTGAATAAAGACGTAGAAACTTGGAACGAAGACGCTGATTATGTAGCTGCCTAAAATATCGCTCATTTTTTGCGAGTAGTGAACGACATAGCTCAGCGCGGTGTTGCTTTAATGGAGGAATATAATAAATTGATTACAACCAATGAAGAACAAAAGCAATATTTGCTTTTGTTGGTGGAAGAGTATAAGAAAAAGTACGCTAATACTAACAAGTCAACCCTTGTATCTTAAAAATAAATGATTCAAATATTTATATATAATATAATACTATTTATATAATATCTTAATTTATAACAACAACAATAATTTTGAATTTTTTATGTCCTGACTTATGAATAAAGTAATCCAATAAATGTAGAGATTTTGAGTTTTTATTTAAAATTCAAACCCTAGTAGCAACCCTCAAATGTCATGTAAAAAATTTAAAAAAATTACTGAAATAGTTTCTTATGGTATATAATCAAATTATGTGGTGCCCCGTGAAATTAAAGAAAAAAAATATTTTTCTTAGGAATAAGGACCACCCTAATGTATATGCTTGAACGCATGGACGTTTTTTTAAAAAATAGCATAGGTTTTCAAACAATGGAGAATTAGCCTTATAAGTCTAGAGCCTTGTTTTAATTTTGATTTTGATTCTTCCTTATTGTAAGTAAAATTGTATGTTTTTCGATGTCTTGAAGAAATATTGCCAAAATTAGATTATATAAGTTAACAGCCCAAAAGAAATGAACAGTCCCATTTGGAATAAAAGTAAGATAAGTAAGCTGAATACTAACTGAAAACACTAAGCTAACAGTCAACGAGCTTAATATACTTAATTAGTTACTACCTATTGCATCTATTTGAAAAAATATTGCTGCAGTCAGTAAGGAAGGGCTGAATCAGGTTGCGTTAGGATATCTGTTTAAAAAGAAGGAACTTGTGCTTTTCTGCCCGCAAACATCTTAATGACTCGTATAAGGCAATACATTTTGATTCGTCCACACTGCAGAGCTAAGAAGCGATCTTTGGTAGGAATATTCACATATGTACAGATTGCCTTGCAATCCTTCTAATTTTACCGAATTGCGCCGAAAATCCCTACTACAATTCGACAAAGCAGGACAACGCATGCAATCATATGTCGCTCTCCTTTACAATTACTGGCAAAACTTCTAGGGGTCCAAAATGTTGGACGGGGATATAAAATATGGACTGGGGGTGGTTCACCGATCTCATCAAAGCTGTTTGGATCGAATCGTGTTCCGAAATCAGAGTCCAAGTCTGTGTAGACTAGACTCGATATCCAGTTTGGACTGTTAGTGGCAGCGTGCGGGGAAGAGAAACTTCTTTAATGGCTCATTAGTTTTTTCTTTCCGGAATAAATAAATGTTGGTTTTCACTTACTTCGGACATGAGTCTACGTTAACAGCGGTAACCGCATGTAATCCTAGAATAATTCCTCCATCTACTTCACCTTCTACCGCATGGACACATCCGTTGAAGCCATTTGTATAGCGGTTACCTGTGAAGCTGACGAGATCTGGGGCTCCGCCTAGAATTTAGAATTAATTTAAGAATTGAATAATTGGAAATTTTTTTTGTTTTATCATACCTATGAATAGATGTCCAGGAAGATGCATTTCGTTTTTGGCAGTTGGTCGGGTCTCTCCGTAATGCGCCATGTGGTCTAGTTCTAGATTTGCTTGATTACCAGTTCTTTTGATAATAGCAACGTGTCGTCTTCCATCGTCCACTCTTATTAAGGGGGCTTTAATGCTGGCTTCTTCTCCGTCTAATCGGTAGGAATATTCTAGAATTCCATCAGCAATGGCCAGGGCTACGTAGTCCTGTCCGATGAATTTCTGTCCCTTCTCTTGTCCGAACCATAGAAGCAGTCCATTTGGCGATACCGTTGAGAATAAAACGGCTACTGTCGTTGAAAATTGTTCGGTTGCATTGCTTACGACGTTACGGTCTAATTCGAGATATCCATTTCCTCGGAAGTGTGCAGTTAGGTCCAGCTTCACATCTATTTCGAGTAGAAGACAATTTAGATTATATTAATATTTAGAGTTTAGACTAACTTACGTTCTTCACAGAAGCGGCCGACATGTCCAAGAGGACAGTGGCAAATGAACTCCTCGCCCTCTGGGATGCAGGTTCCTCCATTTTCACATGGTTCCCGGGAGCAGCTATCTGTATAGTGGTTTTCTTTCCCATTGATCGCTGGTGGAGTTATTTCGTTATTATCTCTGCAATTCTGGACATTGGCGGCGTCCAAAATGTCTGATATCATGTTGATTTTCCTGTTCGATTCTTGGAGCTATAAAGTAGTAAATTGTTTTTGTCTTACTGCAAAAAATATATAAATCAGTGAAGCGTACGTTTGAGATGCATCCGTCGAATCCTCTGGAAATGTTAACATCCCTGTTCAAAAGTATCCTCTTGTCGTATCCTCCGAGGAATAGGTATGTCTTTAAGTATAAGCTTCTTGCAGGTCCAGCAGCCTTTCCGGATTGTTCGGGCTCGTTTCCAACCTTCAGGAAGCCTTCTCCCACTTTCCTGCCAATTTCAACTTCTGTCCATTTATGAGTTTGTAGAGGATTGTGGGATCGAATAACGACTGGTTTTAATCCTGAAAATTTATATAATTTTTATAAAAATATACAAAATTTTGGAACTTTACATATGTAATTTTGAGCATATTATCTATTTGATTTGTTATGTAAGCAGAAAACAATTTTTAATAACTCTTTGGACTATTCAAAAATTCTGACCGTGCAGAACTATTTTAAAATTCGCCAATTTATGCGTAGCTATACCCAGGAAAGGTCGATTTGCATTTGAAGTGAATTACTGCAGTTGTTGACGATTTTGAAATAAATTATTAAATATTTGAGCTTATTGTTATAAACTATTTAATAATCTTACTCGTACCTGTCTTATTTTTTCGATTAAAATTTTGCGATTTACAGAATGTGGGCGTCTCTAAGCTCAAAAAGACCAAATGCTTTTACTTTATCTACTTAAGGGCAATGTGCAACTCTCTAATTTTACTAGCAGAATAGACATAGAATAGAAATAAAATATGCCCAGGTTCATGACTTACTTTAGAAATAATTTTAAGAATCAGATTAGTTTGAATTAATGTGATTTGAGCTTCTGAGTGAGAAAATCATAGTTTTTTTGTGTTTAGTATCGCAGCTTTGTGTAATAGCTGAATCACTTATTGAAAAATGTTTTCACAGAATAGTGTGAATGGACGTATTTCTTAAAAAATTCAAGACTTATAAGCAAAACAGCGTTAGACTATTTTTGAACAGAACTTACTTGCGCCAGTATTAATCCTCAGTTCTAGATGCTTATCTTTAATTAAAACGGCAGCAAAATCTCCATTGACTCGTTCAGATTCAGCAACATACATCACGACTGAATCGTCCAGACTGTTCGGATGGATATGGAATTTGATGTTAAGCTTCGATGGTCGTGGAGTTCTAAATTAAAGTTATTTAAAATGTATTCCCTTAAAAAAGAATGTAGACTTCATACTTGTAAGCGGCGTAACTGCCGTCCTTAAACGACAGGCTTCCTTCCTCGAGGAACTCGACGTATTCGCAATGGTTGCCTGTTTTATTCAACGGACAGAAACATTCCATGCCAGTTTCTGTGTTCTCGCATCGTCCAACTCCACAAATTCCAGGCATACAGGAGCTTCCCTCAACAGCGCAGTTCTTCCCAGTGAAACCTTCTTGGCAGATGCAAGTGTACCCAGCCTCCGTCTGGCTCTCTAGACAGACGCCGTCGTTGTCGCAAGGATCATTGGCGCAGGGCTCACAGGACGTGATTCCTTCCTTGTGCAAGGCGTCCTTGTTCAGTTCGACCACCTTGTCCTGGAGGACCAGGCGACTGACGCAGCCCACAAAGCCTGTCTTGCGAGCTACGGCAGCTGGAGGAAGGTCCTCCCACTTCGGAACGCCTCCGATTAGCAGGTTCTCGATGAGGTCCAGGGCCAGGAGCTGTGCCGGTGGTGGGAAGGCGACTGGGGGCTGATCGTCGACGATCATGTACCCGTCCCTGCGGAACCGACTGACCTTGATCGTGTGCCAGTCACCCAAGGAGATCGGGCGTTCTGATCTTATGATCGTGGGCGAGTTCCCGAAATCGAATCTGAACTCTGGGTAGAGGTCGTTCAGGGACAGGGCGATGTAGTCGCCGTTGCCTTTCTTCTGGCCGTTGTAGAGGATCAGTCCGTTCGGCTGCTCCGGCTTGAAGGTGATGTCGATGTTGAACTTAGTGAATGCGGCTTCTATGGTCGGGAAGGTCATGTAGCTGAGCGGAGCCTGGTGAAAGTGGGGAATCGCTCCGGTGACCACAAGAATCGTTGGCGTGGCGACCGACATTCCGTTGCTGCTGACTGTGCAAATGTATGTTCCAGCGTCCTTGGCCTGGACGTTGCTCAATAGGAGTTCACTCTGTCGGAAGAAAACAAGGTAAATATATTTATTTCACAGTGATCATAAAATACTGCAATTTTGTTTAGGTGTAATGCACTTTGTTGCAAAATTCTAAATCTACTACTACCAAGTCTTCTAAAGATATATGAAGATGACATCATTTTTTAAAATATTGATAAAAATGTATACCGGTAAGGAATAAAGTCTTTTCTGCAAACTTTGATGTATTGTTTTCAAAGAAGTTGCATTGTTCCGAATGTTCCATTTAACTTAAAATAATATTATTAATAATTACAAGTGGAAGAATTTAACTCTAGTTTCCAAAAGAACATCGAAATCTTAGGTTTTAGGAAAATCGGTCATTCTTTTTATGCATAGTATAGTTGCTTAAAAGACTGAGGAAGAAAAAATAATCTAACTAGTCATCGTCAGGCAACTTCACTAGGTCTAGCTAAAATTTTATGTAGGTAGTTTTTGTAAGATAAGGAATTTTTACGCCAAAATTTTTATTATTAATAAAATTAATTGTCTTTTCATTGCGTATTCATATAAAAGTGAACAATTTTAAATTTAGAAAAAACGATTGATCGAATACTATTGTCAGCTTTTTCTTACAATACGAATTATTAAAAATTAGTATATTAAACTTTATATTGAAATTCAAGAATTCCGTAAGGTAGTCGTGGAAGAACATTTGATTCTGAAAATCCACACCAACGGACATTGTTTAGAGTTAAAAGTTGTTATGTTTCTGATAGTATGTATTCGGAAACAGGGTATATTAAACCTCTTTATAACCTATTCATGTAAATTCCTTTAAAAATAGTTTAAGGTCTGCCCTATTAACTTCAGTGGCATTAAGAAGCCTATTTTTGCACTGTACCAAATTTCACTGGAATAACATGCTTATGCCTATGGAAACAAATTCTAAAAAATGATCAAATATGTATCTTCTTTGCATTATGCAGAATGCCTAAAAAGTTCTTACGCTTTGCAAATCCTTTCCGGGCGGGAACTGTCCGTACTGTCGTGACCATTTGTAAGAAGCCCTGGAGTCTTCTGAGTCGCACTTCAGAATGACCGTAGATCCAACCTCAGCATGCTCAACTTTCGGTCGCTTCGTCTGTCTCGGCGTGTCTGAAACCTCGTTTGAGGTGTAGTCTGGCCTCGGCGGCGGTTGAATATTGAGGGCGTAATTCGTTGAATATTCATCGCCTCCGTCGGTCCTGCATCTGCAGATGTAGTCACCAGAGTCACTCGGGACAGCGTTTTCGATCAAAAGTTTGTTTCCAACTTGCTGTAGTCAGAAAAAAAAATTATTTTCGCAATTTCACAAGGGCTTTAATTAACAAACCCTAATGTTAGGCGGAAGTCTTCTGCCATCGGCTCGTTCCCAAATTACATCAACAAAACCCTCCGTTGAGTGGCATTCAACCTCGGCGGATTCTCCGACTCGCAGGTAAGATTGTGGTGGGTCCAGCTTCAAAACAGGCAAACTACCTCCTGCGGCATGTTTGAATATTTTGTGTTTTTGTGGATTGTTGGTTTTTATTTGTCGTGTGGGGAGTTTTTCGTATTGTTTGTGGTGAGAACAGAAAGGAAGAAAAGTTATATACGATTAGTTCTGGTGCTTCATAAATTATTTTACAGTTTTGTGTTGACTTAATTAATTCGAAGGCGAAATAGACAAGCGTCCTTTGGGTGGAAGCTTTGAACAGATTACCTTAATTTCTTGGAATTAAATCTTTTGATTGGAAGAGATTGCATTTTTCTGGGTTCAATTACAATATTACATACATATATTTTATAGATTATAGTGTATTAATGATATTGTCTACTTTGTATTTAAAAGATCATAATCAACTGTTGCAGTCTCCCAATTAAAATTGTGTAAAAGTGGACTTTCGGAAAATGAATGATGCCAAAACTCGTTTTAGAGGTCGTAGACTTCACAATAAAATTTATTGGTACGAAACTTCTGGAGACGATAGAGGTCGTATTTCTTAATCGATTTTGACCAAATTTCGTTAATACGTTTATCCCACCAATACCTCGGCTAAGTTCGCAGATGGTAGGAATAGGTCAAGGGGGTGGAGATTATATAAAAATGGTTTCGACCCCAAAATTTCGTATTTCTTAACCGCTATTGACCAAACTTAATATATATAATACATTGGCAACATGTAGTTCTAAGTCATGTTACAAAATGATCGGTCAAAGGAGTGAGGAGCTACATCAGTTTTTAAAAGTGATTATGATTTTTGGAATACAGCATTACATTTCCTTATATCAAAATCATTTTTACCACATTCAAATCTACGTCTTCCTTCTGGCTGCCGCCGAAAGGTATTTTTTTGATTACTATCTACCTTTAGGGTTTCACTGGAAAAAGGCCAGTTATTTTTTTCAGTATATCATCTGGGTATCAATCGTGCAAAAGAAGAAACATTTTGAAACATTTTAGTGGGATATGTGATTTTTACTATGTTTACAATTTTATCAACCTCAATATTTATTTATTTTTAAATGGCCGCAGAGGCCTAAAAGAGCTAAGAAAACACGTAAAATTAATAGTCAGGCTGTATAAAATTCCGATTCTTAATAAGAAGTAATAATTTTACTTTGAAGGGGATAAATTGAGTATGGTGGCTTACAAAATGAAGTGTAGGAAAGGTAAAGTGATTCTTGATTATATTAATAAAAAATATTGTGCAAAAAGAACGCTTGTCTATTAAATGCTAATTAAATGAACAGATACTTGAGACACTGAAAATTTAAAAAAATCTATTTTTTTTACATATTGAATTCAATATAAATATATAGTGCACAATGAATTAGTAACGAGACGACGTCAGCTAGAAAAAGCAAGGCAACTAAATCTAAGATATTAGTAAATTGTGGGAATATTAGAATTATTTTTAACTTTTTTAACTATCTCTAAAATACGATTATGTTTATATATTTTAAGCAATATACAACAAACTTCTCAAAAATGTCCAAGCATATTTACAGCGACGATCACTAATCCTTTCTTTTGCATCTTTTATTATTAAAAAAAAAATGCTTTATGCAAAGTAAATTTTGGGCCAGAATATTTGATATTATCTTAAAATAATACATAAAATATAAAAGACAGTAACAAAAATTTTGAATGTGTATAATTTTGTTAAAAAAAAAAAAAAATTAAAAATAATTTTTGGGGACCAATTGAAACAAAAAAAAAAGTAAAAGACATGGACGAAACATAAAATATTAAAACATTCAATTACGTACCCATCCACCGCTCTAAGGATGACGTCAGTTTTCACTTGTTACCAAATACGATTTGAATTTTTTTTTTCATTTTGATTTTGTGTCTTATTATGATTTTGGTATATTTGTGCTCAGTAGTTCGGGTGTTTTATTACAAAAAACACAACCAGCGTTCAGAGTAATTATGTTTGTAGATATATGCAAATAGTTTATGTATAATACACGCACTTTTTATGTGCGATCTGTAAGGGTGCTTTTGAGTTAAACAGTGGCTTATTGCTAGAAGTTTTACTAGACAATTTTTAGATTTTATAACTAATATCCAACTATTTTAAAGCAAGTGATCTGTGGAGGTTGGATTATAATAATTTTAATAAAAGGTCGGTTGTTGTAGCAAAGTACAGTTAGGTAGGGAAATTTGGCATATGCATACTTTCAAAGTCTCTTCTATGAATTTTAAAGAAATATTTTTGAATTTTAATACAATACAAAATTTGTCCTCCACGAAACCACTTCAGCGTCTACAGAACAACCCAACAAAGTTTACGAACAACACAATAAATGTCTGGCAAATATAAGAAATGGGATACCAATTCGTCTGGGCCAATTTTCTGGAAACCTGAAATCAATCTTTCGAATTTGAAGCGTTGATCTTGATGTGAATGTATTTGCTAGACGGACAACTTAACAAAAAGAACAAATATTAAGGCGACCAAAAACTACGTGGACTACAGTTCTAGTTGTAAGACATATTCCACTAATACTACACGAATAGATAGGTGTAAAGGACGAGTGCGTGAGTGTATGGTCTATTGTTTTTCAATTAATTATATTTTTTTTGTTTATTTAATATTTTAATTTCTTTTGTGCATTAAGTGTGGTATGGTGCTGTACAAATTATGTCTGTTTTTTTGTGCATTTTGCGTGTTGTGGCGAGTGGCGTAAAAATCTGTTTAAGCGGATGTACCAAGTGTTTCTGGAATGTTTGCCAAGTGTGATTGTAAAAGTCTACGGTGTTTATGTTTAACGTGAGTGTTTCATATGTAAATCGACATAAACAATTAAACAGATATTTAAAAAAAAAAAAAATAAAATGTAACTAATTAAATGAAAAGTAAGTATAAAATAAATTTAAAAAACAAACCGATAAGCTTCATCTTGTAACGATCCTTTTTCCACCTCTTGTATCTCTTTGCTTGGCTACAATTGAGCTCGTCGGAGCGATCGATGCAATCGTGAATTCCGTCACAAACCCTCGACGGACTTATGCAAGTGTGCGGGTGCGAGGAACATTTAAAATCGATCGGTTTGCATGACGTGTAAACTGGCTTCATAATTACCCATTTCTGGGGTACGTAATATCCTGGGTATTTCCAATCGATTGTGCGAGCAAGTCAATTATTAAGTATTTTTGATTTTATTTATATTTATATCGTGTTTTCGTGCCATTTTATTCGTGTGTCCCAATTTTAACGATTAACAAACGTTTTAGGTAGATTATTTCGTTTAAAGGAGCATTCAGCGCCGTAATTCACATTCGCAGTCACATAGCATTCGAGCGCACATTATTCGAAATTCGCATACAAGAATTCATTTTTTTTTACGAAATTGTTGTATCGTTTTTAATTAAATTACAGAAAATCGAATGTTATCGTAGAAGTAGAAGTAGTAGAATGGCAGTAGTAGTAGTAGTGGTAGGAAGTTCAAAATAAGAGGGAAAATGAAATATATAAAGAAAATAAATTAGAAAATCGCTTCAAAATATTTTAAAGTAAAATTTAAGCAAAAAGTAAAAACAAAAAAATTAGTTTTATCAAAATTTCAAAAATTCCACAATCGGGAATTGTCAAAATTTAGATATTATACTCTATGAGCTATAAAACTAAAGTATAAAACAAAAACATTTATAAAACTAAAGTGTAAAATAAAATTTGGTGAATAGTGTCAGACACAAGTGATCTAAACATGAAACTGATTTTAGTGTTGTGTGATATTTTAGAACATATACTTGTTTTTCTTTATCTCAGTCTTAAAAACTTAAATTAAAACTAAATAAAAAGAAAACTGGAATACACCTAGGTTTTTTAATTATTTCGCTAACAGTCTTTTTTTTTTACCAAGCATTAACTACAATATTGAATTAGTGCCAATTTTTCATTTCTACAGTCTCGTGTATCTAGTTTTCTTTTAGAATTTGTTATATAGTTTTTTTTGAGCTAACTATTATAAATTTAATTTTACTTACGTGTTGGAAAGGCAACTCTTTTCTTTTTTGCATTTTTCGGGATAAATTTTGAAAAAACAGATAAAACACAAAAAAGAAATACAAGTGTTAAATAAAAAAATCTACTAAGCCAAATATTCTTGCCCAATGTTTTATATTTTGCTATTGCCTTACCAGTTGGTCATAGTTATTGTTTGAAAGGCACGTTTCACGTTATGAAAGAAAAGTGGAATATTTCATTTTTTGGTCCTACGAGTAACTAAAGTACTCGATTTTAAAAATTTGAATCGATGATCTGCGTCAGATCAATAAAAAGCTTTGATTCGATTTGGTTTTGCGATATATGTAGTCGAAAAATGTCTAGGATTTGTAGTTAACATCCGGATAGAACTAATTGGAATGTTTAGGTTTTCTACTAAAATAATTTTATTAAACGAACATTATTCAGGTTGAAATAGAACGAACGAATTTTAGTACGTTAAGTTTTTTACTACTATAATATTTTCTACATTTTTAAACCATTAGTTGGTTTGTAGCAAACATTTTCATGGCGACAGTATTGATTCTGCGGAAGGAAGAAAGCTAAGGGTTAAATAACTTTAAAATATTCGATCTGTCTGATTTTTGCGAGATCACTTGGTGGAATATGTTGGTATTCATTTTAGTTAAAAGAGGTTTATTCAATTTCACACAACTTTTCATTTGCCTACGTGCCATATATAGGGTAGGTATTTTCAGGATTTCGACTTTGGAGTTCTGTTGAATTTAAAAAGCGTGTTTTAACTAAAATGTATCTGATCTATACCTATCTCTATAAAATAACTCTTATACATTTTAGCATCGGTGATTACCGACAGTAACATTTTTGTTTTCCACGAGCACCTCTGTCTACAGAACAATGGAATGGAATTTAATTTTATAGTATTTTAAATAAAGTTATAGTACATAGTCTAAAAAGTTTCCTTCTCAATCGTAACTACGTTAAAAAATATGAAGATATAAGACTCCACTTTTCTTTCATACTCAAATCATGGTATCTAAATGTTCCATTAAGAATGTCTTCTACGTCATATATTAAAAAATGATGGAAATAAAAAGGTTGAGTACACAAGAATATAAGTAATGGTAGTAACAATAAATAGATATAAATAACAAAATGAAAGTAATTAAAAACACACCTGGACAGATATGCAAAACCATGCAAAAAACCTCATTTTTGGAGACACGTCCTCTATCTTATTTATATAAAATTGTTTTTTTTTTATATAATTTTGTTTTGTTTTTTTGTTTGTTTTATATATAAGATTTGTATCTTGCATTTTGTAGAAGTAGTAGTAGTGGAGAAAACACAAGGAGAACGACAGACAATAAGAGGTCAACGGTATATAAGAGAGAGAAAAAAAGGAAAAAAATAGAAAAAATAGTGAAAAATACTTTACAAAAATATATTGTTTTTTTTGCAAACAAAAATATATGTAAAAAGATTTGTATATTTTTTTTTTCAAAAAGATATATATTGGACAATTACTTTGTTAATTATAACAAAAATGATGGGGTGGGGTATTAGCTTCAACATATTAAGTAATTGGAGATTCGTTGGGGAAATTAAATTCTTTACAAAAGTTATGGAAGTTTTAGATCGCTGTACGATAATTAAATTATGCGGGGTTATATGGATTTATTTGGGGAAGAAACATAAGAAGATAGTTTTTAAAGGAGATATACAAATGAATTTGGGTGATTAGAATAGATTTGAAGAGAAATTGGTAGAACAAAGTTAGTATATAAACTATTTTGAGTTCTATGTCTATTTCGGACTTGTGTCATGTGTTCCTGAATTTATATTTATTTATTTCAATAAAATATGTGAGTTTAACCATAAAGATGTAAATCGGTCATAAAAATTTTTTAAAACGCACTCAAAATAGTCCAACTAACTTAATGAAGGGTCTAATTAGATAGATCTGAAAAGAAAATCAAATTAGCATTAAAAAGAGATAGTATGTAAGTTGTGGAAAACCAGGGAGTTAGAAGGTTATAAATTACAGAAAACCATAAAAAATTCAGTAAAACAAGAAGAGTAGTAAAATGAATGTAAAATAAATTTTCAACAAAATAAATTATATACATTAAAACATGTGACTAATGTATAAATGTCTAGAGTAAACCAACTTCAAGATTAACAGAGGGGTTAATAGTATTAATAGGGTACATGTTTGTTTAAGTGTTTCATTGATTGTTTGTGAATGAAACAAAATTGTGTGTTTTTTATGAATTCAATTTTCATTTTAATCAGAAAAAAAAACATTAGCCATAATTTGGTTTTAAACATCTACAACTATAATTTTCATATCGTATGTTTATTTAATATTATATTAAAATTGAAGCTCACTGAATCGCAATAAACAATAGTTCAATGGACTTTTAATTGTAATGTAACTCTTTTGTTGTTTATTCAAACAAAACTGTTGCAACTATTTCATAGCAGTTAAACAAACTCGGATAATAATGAACACTAGAATTAAGCATGCATCTAAAATATCGAGGAACGTTCTGTTTGACTACAAAAAATTTTTGTAATTTTTGTTTGTGCACTTGCTGGTAAAATAACACCACTCTGCTGCGCGCCCCCGTCTTCTCAACTATTAGACCTTATAATTTATGAAATGGCTTTTATCTGGCAGTGATTCGAGGCGCTGTTGTGACTTAAATGCTGTTATTTTGCCATCAGTTTCAAAATTAATTTATAAATTTTAAAAAGAAGAGTATCGCTTAAGGGATTCGTTGTATTATGTGTAAATTTTTTTTTAGTGATATTACTGGGATCCCCGCCACCGTTTTAGTTTAGAGGAGGGATTGTGAAAAGTTGTAGAATGATCACGTCTACGTCGATACTCACGCTTAATGACAAGGTCGACATGTTTTACGCCAACGACTCCTTGAGGAGCGCGAATCTCACAAATGTACCGTCCTTCGTCCTCACGTCTGACATTGTGCAAATATAGTCGACTTGTGTCAGTTCTGGCCGTTGATGTTATCGGTCCATTTCTCCTTGTCCAATGGAACTGAAAACCGAATAAATTTAGTTAGAATTCTAAATGGGGCCAAAAATATTTCGGAAAGAAATGGGTTCAAAAATATGTTTAATTAGTATGAGTACTAAAATTATTTCGCTTGGAAAAATTACTAAAACAGATTTCAAGAGTTAGATTTCTACATTCAGTAAAATATTATAATTTTGCACTTTAAAATTACGAAATTTTTAACGAAAAAAGGAGTAATTAATAATATTGTTTTCCATATCAAGCATTTATCTGAATTGAAAATAATTATTTTGCAATTACTCATTATTTAAGTACTTGATAGTATTTCGTTTTACAAGTATTCATTATGGGAGTAATTGATAATATTTGAATATTTCGTATTATTTTTTAACAATTGTCCATTATTCCAGTAATTAAATATATATTTTTTCTTAATTTTTACTTCAAGATCATTAATTCAAAATTTAAATAATAGAAAAATGGAAAATAATAACGTTTTTTGCCGATCGTTGGAGCAATAGTAAGCAGAAGTTGTCACCATGCAACAGTTTTTTTCGAACTGCTACAAAATTTGCTTCTTATGATTTAAGAAAGGTTTTTGTATTTATGTATAAATTTTTAGTTTCATAATATTTTTGGCAAAGCATTAGATTTTTGTTGGAGAAGATTTAAATTAAATAAAAAGTAATGGGAATGTGCAGAAGGTGTTCTATAGTTTATGTTCTCCAGTTTCTGATATTTTTCATTATAGTCATTTTGATATATTTTCAACAAATTTATAAAATGCTGAAAGATTTGATAGCCTCATAATTTTTTCCAATGAATCCAGAACCAGATTTTAAACTGATTTCGAGATATTTGAAAGATAAATTTACAAAATTTTCATCCAAATTAAAAATTGTCGAATCCAATCTTTTGTCGTTTTGAGGTGGAATAGTTGTTAAGATTTTTTAAACTTTTTGTATTTTCAAGTAATAGCTCGAGGTCCGACCTTTTTCTTCTCGTATTCAGCACATTCAAAAATGTTTAAACTTAAAAAATGTTATAGTAGATATTACTTTTTCGACTAATCAAATATTAAAAACAACTTGTTCATAAAACTGTGGTAGAGTCCAATATAGTTTTAAAAGGCGAAAGTTTGAAAATGTAGTCATCCCGCTGATGGATACCCTAATAATTTGAAAAAGTAGTTATCAACCCCCACGTAACTTACCCTATATTCAGGCCTGGCGTCGGCGTGGTAGCCGATGGTGCAGTCCATGCTGACTCCGTTGCCTTCATAAACCTCAATAACTTGGGCAGTGCTTGGCCGGTCAGTGACTACTTCTCTATTGACGAGAACTTCGGCTACTTTAGTAACATTGCCGTTTCGATTGGTGGCTGAGCAGTAGTAACGTCCGGCATCGGCAGGTTTGATAGCTTTAAATCTAAGATAAGGTCCTTGAGCATTCACAGATCTGTAAGTGGATTAGAAAATTATTTCTTCTGGAATTTAAAAAGGCGGGGAGGAAAATGTAAAGTTATAGAAAAAAGCGGTTGATTTACGGTGGCAGTGGTCGTTGATTTTCTGCATGCCATTGAACGATGATCGGCTCCTCGCCGGTTGCATTGCAGAAGATATTCACAGTCTCCCCAGCCCTGACGGTCATCGGCATTGAGGGTGAGAATGAAATTCGGGGGATGTTTGAGAGCACAAGTTCGGCGGAAATAAGTGGAACCCGTCGGTCGTATTCGATTGCATAGCATCGATAAACGCCGGCTGCCTCTTCGGTTAATCCGTTTATGATGAGATCGTTTCCAATGTATTGGGAACCTGGTGGCAGTGGTCGTCCGTCAACGCGCTCCCAAGTTGTGCGCACGTTCGATGGTTGAGCTTAAATTTACAAAATTTAATTAAATATTAAATAGAAATAAATTAAAAAAGGCTGAATTTTTGTATAAAACTATATTTCCATATTCTATCGAAAGTCAAGATTTTGCGTAAAAAGTTGAAAAAACTTGTTCACATTTTTATATGAATTGGGAATCAGGGAAAATCTCGTAATATGAATTTTTGAATAACAAATTGAAATTTGGGGAGACCAACAGGTTAAGGTTCTTTTCTAAATAAATTATCGTAAATTGAAATCTAAGCGCCCGGTAGGGCGTTTATTCCTTCCACATCACGCCAAAGATAGCAAACCCGAAACTTTAACCTTAATTTTCTCAAAATGAGTTTTTCTGTTGTATAATATATGCCTTCATTCGTAGACTGGTGGCATGAAACGTCTTCTTCGGAAATTTCTTTTCCTCTATAGACTTTTTTTCGACTTGGCGTACACAAAATGTCGAACATCAATAGACCGGTCGTAAAATTATTGTTAGTATTAAACGTAGTCGTTTTGCCTTTTATCCTGTAAATCAATATTTTTTTAAACACTGATTTTTATTTTGAGATCAACCAAGATTAAGAAATCGTTGTCGCGGTAGTACAATAAGAAATTTGATAATAAGTTGTTTTGCGGACAAATTAATATTTGACGAGATATTTCCAAAAAAAAAAACTATAGAAGCTTTAGCAGGAGTGCAATTGATAGGCAATTAATTTAATATATGTACATAAAATGATAAAGTCTTATACAAAAATTCAGACGAATGGAAATTTTTCCTCTTGTTTAATTTAACTGGTTTATTATATTTATTGATATGTTACCTATATTGCATGATAAAACAGTCCTGTCTCCAATTTCAGCTAGATAAGTCTCGCGTCTGTCGGGGTAGCTCGTTGGTGGAATGTCGACATCAGAGCCGCCTGTAAGACATGCAAATATTTTTTTCATTTAACTAATTATTATTTTTATATTAAAATTGTGAGTCCTCAGTTTATAGGGGTAAATAAAGGAAAGAAGTGGTTTTATAGAAGTTATAGACAGTACCTATTATAATGAATTCCTCTGAAAGGCATGCGCGGGTAAGACAAACACTTAGGCAACATGTCTGTTAAAAAACTTTGCGATATCTCATATAATTTGATTCGACCTGGATCGAGATTAATACAAATTAAAGGTAAAAACGACAAAACAAGAATAATGTCTGCATTAATTTAGGTATTATTCGTAAGTGAATAAAATTAAAGGTTTGTTTTTCCTATACCCCCACAAATTTAAATTTTTGCGGAATTAAATACTTGCCCATTCCTGTTTTCTTTGGTTTTGACAAACCAGGAGTCTTTCAAAGAGATTTTAGATTCGATTCAGTTCGAACCAAAGTACGTGAGATCCTCTTCTTAACTAACTAAGAACTTACCGACATCACCACGCTTTGGTTTAACTCTGACACTAATGTACTTTCTGTCTTCTCCGGCGGCGTTGTTGGCGTGGCACGAGTAAAGATTTGCATCTTGCAGAGTCACGTGGAAGATTTCGAGGACAGCTTCTTGGATTGATGGCAGGCCGAGCCCGGCGAAGGAGGGTTGCGACTGCAGCTCTCTTCCGTTGCTATCGAGCCACTTCACGCTGACTTGTGGCACTCCTGTGGCCTGGCAAATCAACCTGAGCTCGTCGCCTTCGGTTACTTCGAGGTCCTCTTGGTTCGGGTGGATTGTGACGATCGGCGGCTGAACTACGTTTATTGTGGTGGTCGCGGTTATTGAGCCTGCTACGTTAGTTGCGTGGCACTCGTAGTCACCAGCATCGCTGAGATCAATGTCTGAAATTCTGTGAGGAAAATAATATATTTAGTATAGTCTTTAAGGGTAATGGAAAAAGAGAACAAGATTTTCTCTTTGTTGAATCAATAAAATTATTGAGGAATTTCACAACTATTAACGTTGTCACAAAATTTACTTGAATTGAATCGGAATCATGATTTAATTTTGTAGGAATTAAATCAAAAGGCTTTTTTTTTTACTGTCGATAAGTTGTTAGTAAGTATTTAAACATTTTTCTAGAAAGCTTTGTGGGAATATGCAAAAATTTCGTGATGGATGGATGGATGGAAATATTAACTTTTCGAAATTTAAAAGTTAAAATTAAATGATTCGATCGATAAAATTTGTTTGCATATTCGTTACTTCCCCAAATGAATGTTTCTACAAAATTACATCAAAATAAATCTGTTTCAGCCTCAATTTTATGTGGTGCTTTTTACTTTTAACATACTGAACCGATCCTATATTGGGTAAAAACTAAGATTAATACTTACGATATTGTTCCTGCATAAACTTCGCTAACTTTCGGTGATAGTGGCCTCCTATCAGATCGGTGCCATGTGACAGTGGGTTCTGGAATGCCAGCAATAGCGCGACAGTTCAACATCACTGATTCGCCCATTCGAACAGTCTGAGCATCACGAGGATGAATCTCAACCAGTGGTCGTTCACGTGCTGCAATCAAACAATTTGATGAGCAAAAGAATATCATGAGGTTGTCAGTAATCACTGATTTACCAACTCCGCTCTTGTACGCTTGCGGGAGGAGACATGACAAGGTTCGTTAATGCAAATTTTTGTTTTTTTTGTGGGGGTGGGATGGGATTTGGGGGCAACATTACTTACGTTCTACATCGACAACTGTGCTAGACTGATCTGAGCCGGCTGGACTTTCAGCAATACAAACGTAGACACCGCGATTTTTGGTTTGAGCATTCAAGATTCGAAGAGTGTTTCCAGTTTGATGGACATTTGAGTCTAAGGTTTCGTGGAGCTGCGATTAAAAAATAAATGTGGTTTTAGAATTATTAGATTGATATGGGAGTCTGTTATTATAATACTTTAGTCCATTTAATAGTTGGATATGGAGTTCCACTGGTCTCGCAAGTGATATTTAAGTCGTGTCCTTGTGTGATCAGGTGCTGCTCCTGCAATGGATGAATCCTTGGTGGGATACTAAAATATATTTTTTCTTGTTAAATTGTTTTTCTAATGTTTAATAATTTTTTTATCTTACCCTCCAGAGGACTCAACTGTGACATATGACGTCGAGGTGTATTGATTGCCAGTTCGAGGATCGACAGCGCGGCAGGTGTATCTTCCAGTGTCTGAAGGTGAGGCCTCCCTGATGGTGAGGGTATTATCACGCAAATCAATGTTTCTGTTTCGGTAGATATCATAATCATCCTTCAACCATTCGTAAGTCACAGTGACTGTAGTACGCAATCGGCAAGTTAAAGTAATGACTTCACCAATCCGTCCATGGTATTCTGGAGGTTCGACATATACGATTTCAGTGTTGGGTCCTGGAGGTGGTGTAACTGGTGGTGGTCTATAGC
The DNA here is from genome assembly GCA_963920795.1 of Eutolmus rufibarbis. Classification (NCBI taxonomy): domain Eukaryota; kingdom Metazoa; phylum Arthropoda; class Insecta; order Diptera; family Asilidae; genus Eutolmus; species Eutolmus rufibarbis. The sequence goes on along the minus strand of OY987206.1, from coordinate 37,387,091 downwards.
CTGTACGAATGTAGACGTTCAGAACGTAATCGGAACTGCCGACATTATTTTCAGCTAGACAACGGTAGGACCCTTGGTGGTCTCGACGCGCTGATTGGAAAACAAGACGCTGGCCATCAGCGTACACTCCAGAGGGCATTGGGGCCCCAATTCGGGACCATGAAACAACAGGTCGTGGATTTCCTCTACCCTCACAGTAAACTTCCTTGGACTGGTATTCATCAATATCAACTTGCGGAGGGTTTACCGAAACAGAGGGGAGTGATGGTGGTTCAGCTAGAAAATTGGAAGATTTCTTTAGTACTTTCATTCGAATTTAATAACATTTTTGCGGTATTTACAAGAATTTTTACCCATTTTACTTTTAAATTCCTCGGAGAAGCCTTGTAAAATTACATATAAAGTCGGTTACTAAGCAATACAATAATTTAATTTTTAGGGCAAGGCATTTGAATAAAGGACAAAGTTGTGTGTACTATTATTAATTAATAATATGCAGTTAAATTACTAATCAGTTAAAAGTAAATACGATTTCTGAATACAGTGAAAATAAATAAATAAAATCCTTTTTTTAGTTGGTCAATTCGATAAAAGCGACAATTTAATTCATTCTATGTACTGCACTTGAAAATTTAGTGATACTAATTTTGTTATAAATTTCCTAATATTTACATAAGTAATGGTGAACTTATGCATAATTTAGTGATAGTATGGTGTGCACTATTACTAATCAATTTAATGATAGTAATAGTATCTCCATGCAATAATAATCTGCTAAATAAAATACTTACGTCCAACTGACAGTGTAATTTCCTTCGAAACTATTTCTTCACCTCGTTGTGCTTGGCAGACGTACGTGCCTGTATCGTGGATTTGCAGATTTGTTAGGCGCAATAAGCCTTGATTTTGGCTGGCAGTTGGAGGCAATTGGCCGCCTATCTTGTACCAGGATACGCTGACTGGTACCTGTGGAAAGAGTTATGTTTAAAAAGGTAAATTAAATACGATAAATTGCTATTAAAACTATGAAAGTTTGGAATGCTCCAGCTAAACACAAAAATTGAATCGTGAAAACGAACTAAGGAACCAAAAAAGTTGTATATTACTTTTATACGATTTTGTTTTGTAAATTACGAATTCAGTTCATTGTTGAGTAAAATAGAGGTAAAAAGACAAAATATCAACGGTCTTGTCTCTCCTTCATTACTCATTTTGAACTTATCTTTTCAATGAAAAATATCGTTCAGCACGTCGAATGTAAAATTTTGTTGCTAATTATCGCGGTGTGTTAATCATGAACATTATTTCTGAAATTAGTTTTTCTTATTACACATTTTATCGTTATGCAACAAAATTAAAGATATATCTCAGACAGATCAAATTTCGCAGATAATAGCAAAGAAGATGATGCTAAAGTTTATGTAATATATAATACACTGATTTTTAGAGCCTCCAATAAACTTGAAATATTTTGGGTTTAATTCTGTTGTTGTTACTTGAATTCTCTAATATTTAAATGACTGGCAACAAGTTGTTAGAATCGGGGGACGTTTTCTCTAGAGAAATTTTTGTCTTTTCAAGTATGCCACAAGGTAGTCTATTTATAGTTTTCATTAACGATGTTATTACTCATTTTGTTAATTCTAAATGCCAGGACATATGAAAATGATCTTAGGTTATAGAAAATAATTACGATCTTATTTATTTGATGGTTCATATTATGATATTCAGAGAAAGCGTTGTTAAATTAATTATAAAAGAGTTTTTTCTTAATATGTAGATAGAATTAACATCTGTTAGGTTTATGCAATCGATGGATAAATAAATAATACCGCTGCTTTTGTTATTCACCTGAGAAAGTATGACTTGTCCACTGCATTCAAATGTTATTGACTCTCCGACATTGACGATGTTGATGGTTGGTGATGTCACTGTTACAGAAATCGTAATATCGTGCCTTGGAGGGGGTCGTGGTGTAGGTCGACTTCCTATGAAGGTGGAGAACAAATAAAAAAATCGATTAGTGCAAAAAAGAATCATATGCAAAACTCGGATCCCATTAGTCACAGTCTGATTCTCATATGTATGTATGTATATATTAAAAGCGAATATTTTGTTAGTAATTTAATATTTGAATTCGATTTTTGTACTATTTAATGATTATTTATTGTTGACTGATTCATGATTTCGCTGTGTTTTTATTGTTGTTTACCCAAATTGTACGATGATTAACTTACAACAAAGTGATTGTGATGCTATTACATATGTATGTGATGATGCATTTTACATATGTATCTGATGCATTTTACATATGTATCTACATATATCTACGAACATAAAGCAAACTTTAATCTATTTTTGTACACAATTTATTATAATTGTTGAGTATTTTATTTCTTTGATGTTGCTTTTCATTTTTTACAATTAATAGTTTATGTGTTTAATATTTACACTGTACCCCTAAAGTGAATATTATTGAAATTTAGTGCATTTTTGGTAATTTTGATAATTTAAACTTAATTAGGTAAAATTCCTTTTATATAGAGTTAACAATTCAACTAAATTTTCTCGTTATTTGAAGTACTTGTTTAGAAAATTAATAAAAAAAATTGTTATTAAAGCTGTCTTTAGTATTTTTAAACGGAAAATGATAGAGGATTAAAAAATGTCACGGAAATTTATAAATTAAGCACAAAAATGGTAAATGAATTTTTTTAATTGAACTTTATTATTTAAGATATTCGAAATGAAAACTTTTCCGACTTTAAATGTATTACGTATTACGGAGTAAAACACATATACCAAACATTAATAATATTATGTTTTTTCCTCAATTCAATTTCTAATTTCTGCAGTCTATTATTTAATTCAGTGTAAGAAAAGCAATCGCTGAATTGACTGCAAGAATTGAATACACAAAATAGAGGTTTTAGAGACATTAGTAGTATTATCCAGTAAAGCTAGTGTATAGTTTAAAATGTTTGAGGTCTCTGAATTGCAGTCACGCAGGCAGGAAAAAAGCTCACTTCTGGCACTAGGTTTTAATTAATGAGTATGTGTTTTGGATGATCAAATAATATTTTTTATTTTGTTTTAGAATTTTTAAAATGGAATTTAAAACATTTCGAAGTATTCCAACCCACAAAAACTCTCCTGGCTACGTGCCTGATGAACTGTATTAGATTTACTAAGGATTATGATTTTATTTTCATGTTAGTGAAAGTACTTGTAAAACGTATATTAATACTGAATGTTTTGAATACAGTTTTTAGGTTACTGAAAAAAAAATTATTATTTAGATTATTCACTTTAAAAATTAATGAAAAGCAACGCTTTCTGATTTTGTGGTCACCAATTATTTGAGATACATATTAAGGACTACAAATATCCTATTCTATGTACGAATCTATGTATCTATCTAGAGAAGACTAAAACAAATATTTACAATAAATGCATTTGTATACCAAAAGTGCAAAAACGGAGTACACAAATGTTAATTGGCCGGAACACTGTGGAGAAAGTAATCCAAGAAAATGTTTTTCAAATAAAAATATGTTAAAATTCGAACGTATATCTAAAGATAAACATAAATACTTTTTTTAAAATGACACTGATTATGTGTTAGCCAAAATATACGTGTTCCAATTTGTACTAACAAAATAGCTAAGTTTTCTATTGCTGTACTGTTCTATTTTGATTTTGACCCCACAATTAATTAACCAAGACGAAGTATTATGTAATGTATAATCTTTTTCCTGAACCTAGTGTCCAATTGCAACCGGAATGCTTCGTTAAATAGAGTTCTCCAAGTAGCTTCGAGTCCTTGCCATAAATGTAAACTATATCGTCTTTTGGCCGTCGATTTTCTATCCAGTGTATATGAGTTTGATTGGTGCAATCACATAATTGGATTGGGCTTTTTTCTTCTGGGCTTTTTACTTGGTCTGTATATTTATTATTCAAATGATATGAGTGATAATGGATGTTCTCATAATGTTTATTTTTATAAAGATTACCTGATATTATTTGGAAGAAGATAGGAGGGGGTTTTTTGAATGTGGTTTATTTTTAATTGAAAAGTTCTAGCAAAATTGTTGGTACATCTTCAGTGTTTCATTAAAACAAAAACACACTATCTTGTTTCCAAACGATATCACATATTCGTATTTATAGTTTCCAAATTTTTAAATGGAGATAGTTCTAGGGCTTTTGTATTCTCTTTTTAACTGAAATGGAATTCAAACTTACCTATGTACTGACAACGATCTCCGCTGAATCCCCTCATACAGTGGCATTCAACATTGCCATTTGGCTGCATGCTGCAAGATTCAGCACCATCCTCGCAAGGACATTGCTGACATGCTCCAAACAGTCCAACGACATTTGACTCATTCCTATAGTACAGTTTTGCGCAAGTCTTGCAAAAAGAAAAATGGTTTAAGTGTAGCAATATATATTTAGAATTTCTTCTTACTCAAAAATTCAATAATTTAGCCTCTATTCGACGGTAAATAGTCAAGTTTTACAATTTTGGAAGACATTTTTATGTCACAACTTAACTTTGAAAAGTAGGATCAGAAAAGTTATTACCCTAGTAGTCTAAAAAAATTATCAAAAATAATAGAGCTCAGATTAAAGTCGTTAAACGTGTTAAGGAATAAGTTAGGAGTTTTATGCAAAATCAAGAATTTAACGAAAAATTATGAAGCTTATTGTTAGTTTGATATAAGTTTAAAGATCAAACTTTAAATTGAGCGATATATTTAAAAAGTTTTTTAAAAGGTGGTGTTTTCCACTTTTTTTGTTTACTACCGGTGAATCTTTTAATTTCAGTAATAGGTTGTTTCATTTTACAAAAATTGTTAGTTCCCCTTACCTCGCAACTTGTTCCATCATATCCACGCGGGCACACACAGGCTTCAACTTCATTTACAGAAGATCCACTTCCTTCGTATGATCGTGGTACGACGGTATCCAGAACTACATTTCGCAAGGTAGTGGAAGTTGTCGATGATTTTGGATTAGCGCGAATAAGAATATGTTGAAGGTTGGACAAAACAGTCATGATATCATGACGTGAAGCTGGATGAACCCCAGCAGTCCGGTCTTGACGATACCATCCTTCGGATTCATGCAAACGGACGTGCATATCCTAATAAAAAAATAATAAGTAGTATATTATAAATAATTATAAAGCTTGTTAAAGCATACTTCCTCATCTTCAGTGCCTGGAGGTTTTGACCAATACAATTTAATTCCATTTCCACGAATGATGATATCTTGATCTTCGCCATAATTGCCGTAAGAGTCTGTTTTGAGGGTGAAGTGCAATTGTCCACCATAGGACTTAACTTGATTTCCGAGGACTCTGTTTGGTAGACTCCAGAAGAGGGTGCTGTACATGGGCTTGTTGTGGGTGACCTCGTTGGTGGCAAAATCAATGACAAAATCTTTGTCAACAACTAAATTGCCATCGTAGTCAGTAAGAGTCGGTAGGTCACCTATAAATCCAATTGGGATTTGTTCCCTCCTAAAGTAGGACGTGGCGCAGGTGCTAGAAACGCCAGAGCAGAAGCATTCAGAGCATCCGTCCGGGTTGTGCTCGTCCAAATTAAAAGTGCCAAGCCGGCAATGGTCGCAGTTGTAGCCTTCAACATTCGTTTTGCACTGGCACAAGTTGCCCTCGCATTTCACATAGCCGCGGAAATCGCAGTTGCAAACTGATGTTCCGAAGTCGTCGCGACGGCAGTCGTACGGGGTGCCTCCTGTGGCATTACCAGAAAAGCCTGGGGCACAATCCTGGCACATTTCTCCGACTGTGTTGTCCCGGCAGTTCTGTTGGAGCAGATTTCACATTATTTATTTATTTAAGTATAGCACCGACGGATCCACGGGGGGGATCAAGATCCAAGATCTTAAAAATTTAATATTTTTCTCGTATTAATTAGAATTTTTTTTATTATGAGTTATAGAATCGATAAACTTGAATTTTTTCTATAAATATACTCCCCAAAAAATTATTAGAAATAGTTTCTACTAAAACTGTTTATGAGAACCAAGCAGATGAATAAAATACTTTTTAATGTATCCGGGATTTTATTTACGGGCTATGCGCAATGTTTTCTCCTCAACGAGAAATGGGCAGCTCTGTAATGAACTATGTTTTGAATTCGACAGTAGCTCCCGGGATAATATTATTAATATTATTAATTTGAATAATTTTTTCAGCTATATATATATATTCCGAAGCGTCCCCCCCAAACATTAACTCTGGATCCGTCGGTGAGTAGTAAACCAGTATTACACCAGTAAGCATTATTATTAAAGTACTATGACCATGGAAACATTACTTTAGATTATTTATCATTACTTACATTACTCGGCATTATTCACAATTACTCGGCATGATTTTGAATATTGCAATGCTAAGTAATGGCAATTAAATGATACCTAAGTGGAGTAATGCCGAGTAATGGCGAATAATGCTGAATAATCCAAGTAATGGTGACTAATCCTAAGTAGTTCAAAGTAATGTTTACATAGTTTTGTTTTAGGTACTAATAAAGTACCAGTAGCATTATTGGTAATTGCGCTTTTACGTTTATAATGGTAATGGTACTGTACTGCTTTTTTATAAAGTTCTTTTTTGAGGAATTATATTTATTGCATAGATTGTTTGATGAAAATCTATGACTTACCAAACAGTCCCCAGATTCAGGATCACAGTCGTTTGAATGGCCGTTGCACTCGCAAGGTTCGCAGAATCCAAGGTAGAGTCCAGCTTCAGGTGAACGCTTGAATCCAGGGGCACAGCGCTCACAGGAGAGTCCCGTGTAGCCGACAGGACAGGCGCACTGTTCGACTTCGAAGGCCCGTGAAGTTCCCAAGTTGGTTTTGGTCGCGGTATCCAGGCTCACGTGCTCGAGGGCGGCTTCTTGGGTCGTTGTTGTGTAGGTGGCCTTAATGAAGATAGCCTCGATGTCAGCCAAGGCCATCAAGAAGTAGGCTCGGTTGTACTTGCCCCTGTCCTGGCGGCGCCACTCAGTGTCGACCATGGGGATCATGTGAGTGCTGAACACGCTGGGGGGTACGTCTGATCTGCGGAAGTACGTAAGGACAATATCGTTGGCCTAGGGAGGAGAAAGTTTCTCTTAAAAAGCAGTATGTAATAAGTGTTTAAAACTTAAACAATAATAAATATATTATAATATTACAAATAAAGTAAACTACTTATTTAATTTTTTGAGAGTTTATAGTTTAAAAAATATTATTAGAAAATAAGATAAAACAAAACTCGTGATTTCTCATCTTTCTTTTCAACCCTAGTAAAACTGCTACGGACGGGACGATCTGTTTGTAGATTAATAAAATAATAATTCAATTGATTGTTTTGTTTCTGATTAGTCAAAACAGTGCAATTATTTACGCCAGCAAAAGTAAAAATGTAAAGGTCACTCTGTTCAGCACCATCAACAAAATGCTTTAAAATTTTTGTTGGGATAAGTTTTTTTGTTTTATAAGGAGCATTCTTTTTGAAAACAAAAAAATGTATTATGTATATAAGTTTGAATTATCTGTTGTCTTTGTATAAAAAGCAAATAATATTCAAAAAAATCTATGTTTTTGAATTACAACGTTTAAAAGAAAAACATTAACGAGTACGGATGATTATAAAATACATATAACATCTTTCCTTCTTGTTAAGCATTATTAAATATTTTATAATTTTTCTTCTCTGTTCAAATTTTGATTAGAAAAACGGAACTGTCTTCAAAATTATTCTTCAAATCTATTGAGGGAAAGCAAATATACACTTAAATTTATAAAACAGTCAGGTACGATTCGGAACAGGGAAACATTTTTTGTATTAATCGTTTGACTAGACCGAAAAATATGGAGTTTAATTAATTTTTATAATAATAAAATTACCATAATTGGTCTACTCGCAGTTCGTCCTAACAACAAGTGGAATATAAATTGAAAATGTGACAATAAAGTGGGTCCATATATGTAAGGCTGAAATGTAGCAAATTTTGGACCACTTTTGTCTACTTTTCCAGAATTCCATAACTTTCAAAACATCAAATTTAATGTTTTTGCTAAAAATATACTTTAGATAAGAAATGATAAATTTTATAGGCTTATGCATTTTAATAAAAAGGGTAATTTTCATTAACTGAAACTTTTTTCTCGAAAATATGTTTTTTAAGCTGGCCGAAAATATAATTCAGCCAAATATGCCTCATATAACTATCACACTTTTAATCGAATTACGTTACGTGCGGAATTTGCAATTGGTTATTAACTTTCTTAGATTAATGTTTTTTTAAATAATAGGAAAAATGTTTTTCGGGTAAAGAAAATCTATATAAAATAAGTCTATTTTTATTTAAATATTACTACTTACGCTCTTAAGAACAACATCAGGAGCAGTATTTTTAGACATGCCGCCTCCTGGGATCGAATTATAACGTAGAGTGTAGCTGAGTTTTCCGCCAAAAGTTCCCAATTGGTTGCCCAAATATTTGGGCGGTAGGCTCCAGTAGAGCACATCGGTTACGTAGGTGCCTTCAAATTGAAGCTCCTTTCCTGTGTCCTGGATATTGACGATTCCCTTCTTCGGAGTCTCGGTGTTTGAAATTACCTCGAATCCATGCTGGCTGCGGCCATTGAACCGAGAGTGGAGAGTGTCCCTGTACCAGTTGCTACTGGAGCAGCTCTGCGTGACCCCGGAGCAGAAGCATTCAATGCAGCCCAGGGGATAGAATTCGTTCAGGTGGAAGCTGCCAGCGGTGCACATGTCGCAGAATTGTCCTGTAACGAGCGCCTTGCAGGTGCAGCTACCATCGGGGTTTGTGTAGTTCGTTCCATGAGGATCGCATCGAGAGTGTGGAATTGGTCTGCAGCTATCGCCAGGTTGGAGTGGATTGCCCTCGTACCCGGATTCGCACGTCTCGCACCTACGTCCAGTGTACCCGGTTTGGCAGTGGCAGATCACATCTCCATCTGGTCCCAAGGAGCATCCACGAGCAAAGTTATTTTCCGGATTGGTAAGTGGGCATGGGCATGCTCTGCAAGGTATTCCTCGACTCGGATCCCCGTAGGTGCCGGTTTGGCAGGATGGTGGTGGTTCGGGGACACAGCGGCCGAGCCATGGACCTCCGTGTTGTCTAACGTAACCAGGAGCACAACGCTCGCAGGAGGCTCCGATGTAGCCAGTTGGACAAGAACATTGTTCAACGAGACCGGCTTGACCTAAACCGACGTCAGTTATTCCAGCAGAGTCCATTGTGATGTGAGTAAGTTCAACTTCGCGCTCCGTGGCGTCGATGTACTGCAGTCGCATTAACAAATGCTGGACATCAGCCAAGGCCATCATAATCTCTTCTCGGGTCGCCTGTCGTCCATCGGTCTTGGTCCAATCACCAGCGGAGAACTGAACTGAGATTTGGTTCCTAATGTTCGGTTCAAGACGCTGTCGAGAATGGTACGACAAGGTGTAGCCATTTCCAACCAAAATAACGTCTGGTACTGGGACTGGACGTCCACTTCCAATAAATTGGGTCTCATATTTCAGGTATCCTCCGTACGATTTCAGTTGACTTCCGAGGTACTCCTCTGGAAGGGCAAGGTATGGCATTTGGCGCGAGTAAGGAAGATTCGAGGCGCGGAACTGCACTCCATGTCGAAGACTAATCAAATCATGACCCGAGAACTCGTTGACGGTCATTTCTCCGTAAGGTTGAATTTCGACTCCTACCACTCTGTGAGATGTGATTGGTGGTGGAAGCTATAACATAATTAAGAAGTGTTAGCATAATTCATTAATCTCTAAATACAATAGACTGTCCCATTCGGGTAGAATTTTCTAAAATCCGTTTTCGACTATTTTCAAGTATATTCATTTAGAATCTGGTTTGGGAATGTTTTAAAATATCATTACAACAGTTTCTAGCTTTGATCACTAAAAAACATATTGAAAATGAAGAAGTAAGAGATGACAAAGTTTTCAAATAGTTAAAATGTAAAAAACAAGATCCGACTATTAACTTGGATTTACCATGGTATGTAAAGAAGTTTTGCGATTTTTGGTTTTCTGTATATTCTTTAAGTACACTATCTTAAAACATTTTCTGAAAGTTTTAAGTAAATCAGATTAAATTTGGGGAAGCTTTAGGATTTTAAGATATTTTTGGGTATCCCGGGCAACATTACACCAAACGCCTCCAAAATTTGTCTTTCTTCCACCGAAGCAAGAATTTTTGATTTGTATTAAATTTTTTTTTTTAAATGAACGTAAATATAAAGCAACTATTAAATGCCGCTACTTTGTTTAGAATAAACTTTTTAAAGTACCCTTCGTTCACGAAGAATCTTTTGTACAGTTCAATTTCAGTTAAAGCAACTCGGATAAACAATCCTTAAAGAAAATAATTAAATTTAAATTAACAAACACTGATTGTTATTAAATTTAAGAAAACTAAAATATTCAAAAAAATACATCTAGTGGCATAGATACCAAAAAATAAATAAATAAATAAAACGCGTGTCAGAGAAACATTGCAAAGTTTGAACTACAACGTCTTTTGATACTGGCTATGCGATATCTTGAACAAGCTTTTGATATTTTTAATAAAACAGTCGTTTAAAGTTAAATATTAAAAATTAAATTATATAAAATTTTTCTAATTGGTTAAAAAAATGAAATATAGATAGGTATAACCTCCAAATTCATAAAACTTTTATGATAAAAAATTATTGTGTTTTAGAAATAGAGACCCGAATTCACCTTTTAGGGGAAAATCTATTGCATTTGCTTGTTAGTTGGTGATCTTACATTGTAGACAAACAGATCGGCGCTCCTGCACTGATTGGAGACTCCAAAACAGAAGCAGTTGACGCACTCCTCCCTGCGAATGGCAAGGGCATTGAAGAAGCCAGCAGGACACACGTCTCGCTGGTCGTCGATCACAGTGACTATGGTGTCGGGAGTAACGATCAAGCCGCCTTTGGTGTTAATCACCTCGCACGAGTACGCCCCGCTGTGGACGACTTGCATGTCCAGGCAGACCAAGTTTCCAAAGCCATCGTCGCTTGTCGAAACGCAGTTGTCGGGTATGTGGCCCCAATTCAACCGCCAGATAACAAGAGGAGTTGGGACTCCAGTAGCCCTGCAAGTTATGTTTAGAACCCCTCCGACAGGTATGTCTACTCTTGGCGGGGGCGGGCTAATTACAGCAGGTGCCACTGTGGAAAAGTTTTATTTTTTAGTACCATCTCACACCTATGTTTAGACTAGAAAAGGAGTGTAGTTCACTTACTGCATCCGACTTCATCAGAACCGTCCCTGCACTCGGGAGTGCCGTCGCACTGGAACGCCTTCGGGATGCAGTGCTGACTCCTGCACTGGAACTCGTCGAACCTGCAGGGGGCGTCGCTGGGGTTGGGGTCGCAGCTTTCCTCGTCGGACCGGTCGCCGCAGTCGTCTTCGCCGTCGCAGCGCCAGGTCCTGTCGACGCACTTCGAATTCTTGCACATGAATTGGTTGGGAGCGCACTTTCTGCCGTGGCTGCAGCTGTACTCGTCGGATCCGTCCGAGCAGTGGGGGATGCCGTCGCAGATGCTCGATTTTGGAATGCATTCGCTGTTCATGCAGGTCGCCTCGTGATATCCACAGGCTTGCGGGGGTCGATCCAGCAGCGGGTTGTCTATTTGGCGCCACAATTGTGGGCGGGGAGGAAAACATCAAGTTAGTAGGCTTCAACTATTTCGGGGGAAGTAATTACCAAATCCGAAAATTTATTTTTCAATTTCGGTTTGCGGTTGCAGAAAGGGAAGAAACATTTTTGTTAGTTAATGACTGTTAGGAGAAGGGAGTTACTTGGGTACCTAGTCCGAAAAATTCGAGACCTATGTGAGGAACTGTTCCATACTTTATTTTTGTAGACGGCCTCTCATAAATATGGTTTCCCCAGGCTGCATGCGCAAATGGGAAATATTAAATTATTATATTCAAATCAGAGGTGGATTTAAAATTTGGCTTATCAACATTATTACAAAACATTTTATTTTAAACCCTTAGCTACCGCACTTCTTCAGAATTACATATGTATGTAGCTAGCACATTGCGACCTATCATACCCCAGCATCTAAAATGTTTAATTAAAGGCTTTTTTAAAAAATCGAAAAAATTAGATATTATTTTCGCTAATTTGTCTAAATTATTGAAATATGAGTTTAAATGTCTAAAAGTCGAGCTTGTCACTCTTGATATACGTATATAATAAATTTAAAAGTAAGAAAATGTTTTGATAGAGGTCGTTGTTCTGATATTTGAAAGTACTACCTAAATTTTTCGATGGAATACTTAAAAAAATAAAATATCGAATGAAATAATTAAATATCGATGGAAATGGTTTTTGTGTTTTTTTTTTTTTTGTAAATGTGACAATTCTTCTAACTAACGACAGGGGTCATTATAACCATTTTCAAAATTAAAAATTGGCTTAAATTGGGTTTAAAAAAGGGGGGCCCTTTTGGTACTCCACTGTGCCAGCTAAGAGATAAGGGTATTTTAATATTTTTAAGAGTAGAGAGTGGTGTCCTAACTCTCACAGTGTGTGGACGTGCGCGCCGAAAGTTCTGCGAAAGTTTTCTAATTCCACAATAAGTGAATATAAGTGAATATGGTGAAAAACAAACCAATAACAACAAATGAAGACTTAAAAGAGCTTCTGTTGGGCCTTGGCAAAAAAGTCGATAAAATCGAAAAAACAATATCTAATACTGAAAAAAAATGTGAGAAAAACAAAAAAGACATAACCTCTTTACAACAGAGTAATAAGAAGTTAAGTGCGCAGGTCAATAAGCTTGAAAGGGAGCTATATAGTCTACGAGTCGAACTCAAGAAGAAAAACATTGTGCTATATCAAATTCCCGATTCGGACGAAATCAATGGAGATTTGCTCAACTACATAAGCGATAGTTTTAAATCATTGGAGTTGGATCCCGAAGGCATTGATGAGGTAAAAAGAATTGGTCGCCTTCCTGGTAAAAGGCCCGTCTTAATCTCCTTCACGACACTACGTCATAAAGAAGCGGTTTTTAAGAAACACAAAGAGCTTAAAGAGCAACTCTCAATCGTCATAGCTAATGACACATCTAAAGAGCAGCGTCAAAAGTATGTGAACCTCAAAAAAATACAAAAAGAGCTGGAAATTTTAAAAATTCGTTCTGAAGTTAAGAAATACCATATATACATAAACGAGGAAAAATACACATTGGCACGCGCAAGCGCCTTTCTTGACAGTAAATTGAATGCCAAGGCTGGTAGCAGCAAAATATTCGAAACTCAAGAAAGCGCTGTCGAGGAGATAGCAGAAGGTGACAACGTCAGCATACTCTCTGATAAATCTACGGAGTCGACGCAAAGCAGGACCAAGAGGATGAGAGATCCATCCGCCTCACCTAGCCCATTGCATCAAGTTGAATCACATAAAAAACCACGCGTCTTCAGTAAGAATAAATCTAAACACGGACCTTGTGTTAGCCCACCTAAGGCATAGCAATCAGAACATCGTAATGGCGCTCTCAGGCTCGTTTTTTGGAACTCGTCAGGGTTTAAAAACCTAAAAGATATCCATGAAATCATACGTGAAGACGATATTGTGTGTGTAAGCGAAACGTGGCTTGAGCAGACTCCCAACCTTACTTTTTCATTGAAGCACAAATGTATAGCGAGCAATGCCAGGAGAACCGCAGAGAGGGGGCGTGCAAGTGGAGGTATCATCATTTCATATAATGAAGCCATATACAGCAACGCTGAAACTTTAACTATAAGTGATAACTTTGTAACTTTGTAAAAACAAACACTGTATCTATGAAGAAAACTAAATTTATGTAAAACTATAGTCGGCCAAGGCCACAAATTTGAACTTATAGTGAGATATATCCATATGTATATATATATTAAGGACATACACCCTTTGTACAATTCTAATGTATTTTCTTTTTATACAATGAATTAAGCAAAAAATAAATAACTACTATTTTTAAGAGTATACTTTTATTTATATAATATAAGTTTTATATATTTCTTATGATACGATAGTATTCCCTAAAAACTCAGATGGAAATTTCGGAAATAGTATCTACTATCATAAAAATAAAAAAATCTGCAATTCAATCAGAGATGATAAGGGTTTTAGGTTTGTCGATTTAATGCGGTGCTATAACCACATTAAATTACATAAAATTACATAAAATTAGAATAAGAACGGGAAATAACTTACATTTCTCAACAGTTAGAGTTACAGTGACACTTTGGCCTCGAATGTACGATGGGTATCCAACAGCTTCGCAAACATATTCTCCAGCGTCTTCGGTCTGAAAGAGAAATTTACCATCATTTAATAAATTTGGCTGACAATGATAGAAGAAATATTTACCCTAATATTTGGAATTTCCAATCGTCCGTTGACTTCAGTAAATCCAATTGGCAGGGGTCTACCGCCTGGTCTGAGCCACCTCACTCTAGCTCTGGTTGGACCTTCGTCACGGCAACGGAATACAACTTCACGACCTGTTTGCATAGTAAACATTACGTTAGATTATTCAAATAGAACAGGTTTGGAATTTTCATTCCAAGCACTGGTGTAGCTTATTATTGTTTAAATGGCTCAAATTTTGAGTGATTTCTCGCCAATCTTCATTTATGATGTGCTCATTTTTGAAATGTTATCATTGTTTTTGAATCGAACATTTGTGCCTTGCCATGTGCTCTGGCGAATTATTGTGCTTAACCTCCACATGGACCGTTTAAACTCGAGTATATATTTTGAAATTTTTGATAAAAATGTAAGTAAAATAAAATATAGGCAAAATTCATGTAAAAAATTTGAAAAGTAAACACTCTAGTTTAGTGGAGGTTAACGTTCTTTTATTAGGGGTTCAGTGCAAAAATATGCAGTTTAACTGCACTAAATATTTCGGAAAATGTTTGCCAGTGTAAAAATAACTTACCCTCCCTAATATATCCTGGCTCATTATGATTTCAGTGAATAGAATTAGAAATATTGAAAAATGTTCACTTTAGTTAAGTTCGAAAATGATATGGTTTTTATAAGGAGTTACTTTAAAAAAATGGCAGCAATTAATACGCTTAGTATGTATAAGACATATTACAATATTTAATATTTTCTACATATTTATCTTTTCTATTAGTCGTTTTATTGATTAAATAATTTTTAGTACTGTATTAATAGCTGCCTTGAACATTGAAACTGAAATCAGTTCGAAATTTTAAAATATTTTTTACTTACTTTCTTTGATGGTTTGACTTGATGGGTACGTTTTAAGGTCCAGTTGAGGATCTGATTGCGGTGGGACGGCTGTGATAGAGATAATAACAATCTTATTAATGTACACTTTAAATTAATTAATTTTTTTACTAAAAAATTTTAGAGGTAAGCATTAAATGATTTAAAAGAATTCAAAATAAATCCAGATTTAGTAGTTCTTGTTAATGGTGCTATCGTTTCCTTCAGCGTTGAAAATGTGCTTCACTTAATAAAGCTTTTGTGGTGTGTTTATTAATAACTTTGCTAATTTTATTATTTTTAAATTATCGTAGTGAAAACTGTAAGGGGTAAAAATGCAGTTAATAAAGAGTGTCTTGAACTAATCTAAAGCTGTAGATTAATTCATGGTTTTGTGTCTTTCAATTTTGATTATTAGAACTCTCAAACTCCCTTTGTTTTGTGGGGTAAATTACTTTCGTCTTGAGGACGTTATTTACATTAAGAATTTTAAAAGTGTCATGTTAATATAAGTAGTGGAAAATTTATGAATTGGTTTTTTAAAGGGTTTCGATAAAGCGAAGTAGTTTTTCTCACACTCGATTTTTAGTAGTAGTGATACACTTACTGATTATTTCATTTGTAATATGGCCACAATCGAGTTCGTCACTTATATCGAATGGGCAGTCGTTGCGTCCATTGCATCTCAAGCGTTTTGATATGCATGGACCATTCTCACACCGGAACATATTTGGACCACATTCCTTACCATCTACTTCTGGAGCTTAAGTGTTTTTTATTTTTATATATTTTTATTTACTTATAGTCAGTCGGAATTTGTGTAATAAAATTGTTTTCGTTTCTTATTTTAAGGCATGTTGTTTTTGAATTTTAAAAGAAAGTAAATATTGATACTCAGCTATGGATGTATATAAATTCTGTTTATTTTTATCAACTAAGTAAAATAACGAGAGCTGTCTGACAAATTGAAAAACAAGTGATCAATTAATTTTAAGAGATCATTTTCATCAAATATTAGACGTTTTCATGAATTTAATCGTAGTTTAAATTTTTACATGTACTTATTGATTCATTAGACATTAGACAGTTCTAGAGTTTCAGTTTCTATAAATATCGTTTTTGTTTTTATAATTTAACTAAACGTACATCCATCCGTAGTAGAGTACAAAACAAGAAATATTCTAAATACTTACGACAATCTCGTTCATCTGAGGAGTCAGCACAATCAGCTCTTCCATCACATTTCGCATATGCACTGATACATTGTCCATTATCACAAACCCATTGGTTTTGAAGACATCTAGATGGCGGAGAGATGCAATTAAATTCATCAGATCCATCTGGACAATCCTGTCGTCCGTTGCACTTAGCATCTTTATCAATACAAGTGCCATCGTTACATTTGAAGTGATCATCACGACAACCTATTCCATACAAATATTTAATTAACAGTGAAACAAATTAAGTTTGGCTACAAAATGGGACAAAAAAATTGATCAACCAATATTCTTCATGTATTTACACTATTATTTTTATATACAACACTTTTATGAGGCATTTCAGCAAACAAAAAATGGAAATGTTTACGATAAAATGAAAATATCAATAGAATTCGTAACGCCGTGCACTTCTAGTAGAAAAACAAAAACTATGAAATTTTTCAATCATTTCGTCAAAATGTAATTTAAATACATATGAATGGATGAAAAGATTTAACTGAATAACTAAAGAATTGATTTAACTAGTTGCAAACATAATAATTTCAAAATAAAGCAACGTATGCCTCAGGATTCGCTATTAGGTCCTATTCTATTTAAAACGTAAAATTGTTTCTTTAAACTGTATGCATGTGTAGTGTGTGATTATTTACAAATGATTCGATTGTGTTTTCATATAAGATACTGAAAACTATTTACATCAAATTTATTTTGCGTAAAAATTTCTGAAATAATTCTTCACACGATTACCACTACTACTAGAACAAACATCTAACAGTTAAAAATTGCCTAAAATAAATTTGAAAATTTCTAAACGACCTTTTCAAATTTAGTTGGGGTTGTAAAAACAATACACCAGTCAAACAATACTTCTTTTGTTTTTTTTTCGTCTATAGTTAACAAAAGTATTTTCTTATCTTACAGGAATAAACGAACACAAATGGAAAAGTTAGAGAAAATATATAACAGTGAAAAATAGCAGTGATATTAACCAAAACAGTTTTGTTCATCTGAGAAATCTTTACAGTCGTAGAAACCGTCACATCGCAGTGTCACATTAATGCATAACTGATGATCGTAGCAGGAAAATTCATTTTCCTTGCAAGGACCTATGCGTTTTTACGGTAGTAGTTGTGTTTTTAATTGGTATAAGAAAGAAAAAAAATAAATTATTGTGTGAGAAAAGAGAAACCAAGTGTTATATTAAGGAGAAGAAAAGAATATTCATGTTAACGTTTTTTTCTAATCGGTTCGAAACTTACAATCTCGTTCGTCGTATCCATCGTCACAGTCTGAGACACCGTCACATTTTTCAGCATAGCGATAGCATTTAGCATTTCCTGGACATGTTAATTCTGGACATGGATAGCGAGTTGGATAAGTTGGAGTTGTGGTATTGTAATGGGGGCAGTGGGCTTCATCTGCTCGATCTGTACAATCAGCCCTTCCATCGCAGACAATGCTGCGGGGGTGGCACAAACCATCGCAGAAGAATTCGTCATATGAACAATGGTCTGGAGTTATAGCGCCATGACCTAAATTTTTGAACATGAAATGTGGTTAGTAACAAAAGAGGGTTATTACTATGTTTCGCTTGCTAAAACTAAATCAATCAGTTGGTCCGAGTTATTATATGTTTCAAAATAGTCTAGATTTAGATCTACATTCAATTTAAAAAATTTTGAATTGATTTAGTTTAATAAGGCTTGATTATATTACAACTTTATTTAGGACTTCTTACCTGATTCCTACCCGTATTACCAAATTATATCATACAAATTACATAACAACAATTAAAAAAATAAATAACAAATTTGCATGATCACCAAAAACATTAAGTGCGAATAAATATGCAAAATGGACAATGACTGTTATATGGAACGGCAGAACTGGATACATCAAAAACTTAACAACAATGTCTTAAGAACGGGTTGTAGAAAAAATCAAAAAGATGAAGAAATTGGTGTGTTACCGTATTTAGAGCATGCCTCGGGGCTCTCGTCTGTTCCGTCGAAGCAATCGGTTTGGTTATCGCAAAGGAACTCGCTGTTAATGCACTGGCCATTGCCGCATTGCCACTGCTCCTCCCCACATAGCCCGTGAATGTTATTTTCTATTATTGTTTGGTTTTTAATTGTTTTGTGGTGGATGAGGTTTATTATTTACGTATGTTACAAATGATATATGAAAAGAAGAAAGTTTTTTTTTATTATCGTTAGAAGATTTTCGTGGAAAGAAGCTGAAATCGTTAGGTCGAGAAATGTACAAAATTTTGAGTATAGAATACTTGCACAGTTTTAGAAATTTCACTGAGAAATGGAGAGAGTAGTCGACAATGGATTTTCATATCAAGTTACTAACAAATTTTCCAGACTAGAGTTCAGTCAGTCCTTAAACTAACAGGTATTCCTACTAGTAAACAGGATTATTATAGAATACTTGAATTTGTATATAAATATTCATTCATTATATCTTTATTTTGTCTTATATGTATTATTTATCTGTAAGTCTATGTATAATTTTAACATAAATTATAAAAATATAGTAAAACGCCTATTTTTTTAAAATAATACTGGTTTAACAATAAACATCTAAAATCAGTGGTTTTCTAATTTTTCAAACAATTAAGTTGATTATTAAACTCCAATTTCAGGGGAGTTTAACATTTTGAATTTTGATCAGGTTAAATTAATTGGTATATTGTGCATAGTTGGTGCAATAATAAGCAATAACATTTTTATAGTTTGGAAATTTGTTGGTATCGCAGGTAGTTTCAAAATATATGTAGATTAATATCTATGTAAATGCACAAGTTTAAAATTTCATGCAATGTGATTTATTTTTAAAATCTACGAAATTGGCATATTATTTTATCCTTTTCATTTAGGAGATCCCTTAAAAAGTAATTCCTAAGAGGATTTTAGAAAATTTACGTATCATTAATAAAATATTCCATTTTCATATATGTAAATTATAATAATTCATTTTATATAAAGTCTAGTGACATATTGGAAATTATCATATTAGATCCATCTTATAATTTAAATTTAGATTTCCATTTCAAAATGACCTGTTCTCTTACTTTAGATCTGTACCTACGTGAATTATTTGAAATATTTCTTCCAAATAGTTAATAATTTCATAACTGCCACTATTAAGAGAACTTAAAAAAATAAAATTTGCGAAAATTGGGTTATCTATCACTACCAATTTAGTTAAAAGTTTTGCCATTTCTTTCCATTTCTCAGCACAAATTAATCACAAATATTTAATAGCTATCGTAGTAGATTAAATTAAGTAAACAAACGTGCAAGTAAAGGCATATATAGTACCAAAAATTTACCGAAAAGCAAATAAATTAATGAGATAAGCGAATTAAAAACAATTTGGACACCGAAAAGCCGCGTTCCTCATTGAAATATATATGCCAACAGAAATTACATTCAGTTGATTTGCACATTTAGTTAAGATACATAATTATTTATACAACAACGACAAAGAAAAGAAAAACAACACATATAATATTATTTACCATGATCACAACCCTGTTCATCAGATCCATCTGTACAATGAACCACACCATCACAGACACGTTCCTTTTGAAGACACAAACCATCACCGCATTCAAACTCATATGGGCCACATTGTGCTGCATAATTTTTTTAATTTATAAAATGCACCCAATTCGTTTGTAATGTGGAATGCACAGAAAGAACATTTATGAAAATAAATAGAAAATAGAACATAATAAAAATATAACTAAAGTTAGCACTAAGGAAGGAAGAAAGAAGAAATTATTTACAAAATACAGATACAATAAATAAGCATAATTGAAAGGTATTTTAAAATGGAATGGTGGAAATAGGAAAACTTTCAGTTTTTAGATGTGTTTTGGGTTAGTGTTCTGCTTAAAATGATTTTTATATAGTGGATACATATTTAATTTAGTATGATGGAATGTATTTGAGGATGTTATGAGGATTTTAAGTCATACGCCTTAGTTTTTATTCAAAATTTGATTGCCAGTTAGGAAATTTTAGTAGAATATTTTGGGTCCTAATTTAGTAAATTCAAATAGATTCGCGTAAAATACGTTGAAACTTACCACAATCGTATTCATCGCTACCATCTTCACAATCTTTATTGCCATTGCACCTATGTCTTTCTTGAACGCATTCGCCACTAAGGCAACTGTGCACAGAAAAATGAAAATAATGATGTTTGATTTAAGAGTACCAAAGATAGATAGAAAATGTGAAAAATTTTTAAAGAGAAATGATATGGAAGATAATCTTACTGGAATGCACCAAGTTGGCAACTTGTACAGTTCTGTTCGTCAGTGCCATCAATACAATTTAGGATGCCATTGCAACGACTCTCGGCGCGAATGCAAAACGCATTGTCACAGGCAAATTCGTCGACGTTGCACTTCGGCTCTGTGAAATTTATATATTTTATGGAAATGAGATAATGTTTAGAAAAAATAGATAACTTTTGAAAATTATGGCAAGTCAAGAGGAGAAATAGAAAATATGTTTTGTTTTTTGACTGATATGAGTTCAGTGTTAGATGAAATTGGTAATAGATTAACCAGTAGCATGATTTTGTTGAAAATATTTTCGATTGATGATTTTTTGCAGCAGCACACAATAATAATGGTGTAGACTTGTTTTGTTTAAACAGTTTATGAAAACGTATATTCGTGGTGCTTTTTTAAAAAAGCAAATATGACAAATCATTTCATTTTTGATTTATTAGTACGTGCAACCATAGGCTCGCTTTTAGAAATGATTTACTTTAGTATTGAATTTTGCCTAATTGTTGCAGAATTTTATATTCCAGACGAATATCGAATGTGAATTTTAAATGATCAATTTTGGAATTCAGGCAACTTATTTTTCTGCTAAGCAGCGTGTTTGCAGTATGAAATATAATATTTTTTAAGCAGGCAGTTTGTACCTACATGCATGTGCTTAAATTATTCTTTGTAATTATAATATGTCGTATTGTGTTCCTTTAAAATGCATTTTAATATTAAGATTTAAGAACTAAAAAGATGCAAATGATAAAGCAGATGAAATTCCTTGAACTATAGAAGCGTTCAAAATACCTTATTTAAATTAAATATATTTAACTAATTTTAGCATATTTTTATAATAATTAATTGTATTATTTAGGAGATTTTCTAGGAGCTTTTCGAAGTCACTTATAATGTCTAATAAAGAAAAACATCAAAATTGTTTGTCTGTGACATACAAAAGTTATAAATAGGCCCAAAAATCTCAATAAAGATTAGGGTTCGGTTCTCGATTTAAATCACCCTACAAGCTCTTAATAGTGAAAAATAATTATTTCCAAACTCGTTTTTAAACCTATAATACACATATCTCGTAGACATTTCATGATTTTCAGATGCTTAGAGCTAAACCCTTGGAAAAACTTAAGCATTTTCTTAGGTTATTGCGCTAGTTTTATAATATATATGTACTTTAAAGAAGAGAAATAAGTTTAGATTCCCCTATAAAGAATTAAAATTAGGAAAATATTTATAATATTTTTCATATTAATTTAAGTTGCCAGAATATTGGCATCTTCTGCAACAAAATATATGTATATATATATTTTTTATTTTTGCTTTTAAGGGCATTTCATTTGATTGGATCAGGAAAATAAAATTTGGATTTGGGATTGTTAGTTACAATCCAAAACTACTGTTTCCATGTGGATCTATGTATAGTATAATCGAAACGATCTTTTTGTTAAATACATTAAAGTTAGCAACATTTTAACTGCTAACTAAACAACGATACATCTACACATTAAGCGGACAGTGTATGTATAAAAGTTTTATACAAAATTTGCTCAATGCTACTGGTAACATTAGTTAGTTCGGGGTTAATCACATTATTACATTGGGTTAAGAGAATAGTGTAATAGGATTCTACAGTATAAAAATTGAGTTATTAGCTTTTTTGAGGGTTTTAAACGTGATTAGTAGGCAAAGTTTTACTTGGGGGTATTACGCCATTACGGTTACCTTCCAAATTTGTACATTCAAGCTCGTCAGTTTCGTCTAAACAATCAGGATAGCCATTACATCTTAAATCTATGGTAATGCACGTTGAATCATCACATTGGAACTCATTTGGGGCACAATTACTAGAAGCTTCCAGTTCTATGCTTGTGTCTACGAAATTTAGATAAACAATTTATAAATGGTTAAACTTGGGCATTGGGTTTTATACTTTTCGCCCATTTTGTCTACGTGATTAGATACAATTTAAAATGTTTATTTACATTAAATTTGTTACAATTGCAGAGCTGTGCAAGTGTATGCTCCTCACATTATGTTTTGTGTTGATATAATGTGGTGTTCTAAAGGTATGTATTTTATCCATTTCATAACAATGTGTCGCAAGGAAGTAGAGACATACAGTCGCACAGCTCTAATAATATAAAAAACTCTGAAACCAATTTAAAAAACTAGGTATAGTTTAATTTGTTTTGAAGGAAGAGTTTAAGTATTTGGACAAAATAGGTAGAAAAAAGTTTAAATTACAAAAGTGAACTAATACCATCATCATAATCGTAACTCGGAGATGGTGGACAGTTTTGTTCATCGGAATTGTCGGCACAATCATTTATGCCATTACAACGTTTATAGCTTGCTATACATATTCCATCGGCACAACGATACTTGTTATCTGGACAAACTCCTTGCAATATATCTGTATTATTCAGACGATCTATAAAAATTTCAGGAATAAATATCTGTTTTTTTTTTCAAAAATATTATATACACGAACAAAATTAAGATCAAAAATGTGAAATGCAAAAAATCAAAAGTATAAAATTGATGTGCACGCAAAAAATCGTGTTATAAACGAACTTAAAATTTATTTTAAGAGAAAAAGAAAAAAATATCACGAAATTGCTGAAAAAAAAAAATCAAAATCAAAATAAAGGTGGTCCAATTCGTTTCGATGAGAGACGAGTATATAAATTTTATCACATATAATTTATCGTTTTATTTTTATCAGCTGGTATCATTTTAGAATTTTCGCAAGAAAAAAAAATGTTTTATATTTGGGTTTCATCAGTTTCGTAAACCAATTAATTAGACACAAATTATAATCTATTACACAACCAATTCATACAAGGCTACACTCACACTACAGCATTTTCGAGGCAAGCAAATAACCCAGAGCATGTGGCTAAAATTCATGCACTCTCGATGCAAAGGCGGTTTAATTCTTTGCGTAAATATACTATTTAGTGATCATGCAATAAATTTGTATAATGAAATTATAAATAAAATAATAATAATAAATAATATATCAAGGCAAGGTCAAAATAAATACTTACCGCAGTGATCTTCATCGCTTCCATCGTAGCATTGACGGCTACCATCACATCTTTGATTTTTTGGAATACATCCACCGCCACGCAAACATTTGAACTAATGTATGAGTTTTGGATTATTTGTTAGCTTCGATATGCTAAATTTTCAGTTTTACGTTTTTATTTTTCTGGTTTTTGAGAAGTTGAGCGCTTAGCATAGTTGTGGTTAGTAGATTAGCTAATCTACTGTGGTTTTTAGTAGTTGTATGTATTTTAGTAAAGCAATCAAAAGTTATATTGATTTTGCGCTTTTCATATACAAAAATGGTAGATTTGGACATGTATCCAAAATAAAATTAAAATGTCTAAAAAAATTGATCACTTTATAGCAATGAATCATAATTATTAAGGTTATTGGAAGGACTGAAGAGTTTTCTTTCTTATAAAACTTTGTAAATGCTTCTAGGGCATAAATTAAATTTATTACAGGGTGCTAAGAAATACTCAGGCATATTAAATTGTTTTTTTTTCCCACGATCGATATTTTATAGTTGCTGTTTTTAATAGGTTACAAGTTACTAAAAAGCTTATTTGCTAAATACACTACTCTTTTTAGAGTCTAGATTGATTTTTTTGAGTCTGGACTGATTTTTATGATTATTTTAAGCGTTTTTGCTTTTTAAATAATTAAGTTTCTTATATCTTAACAGAAATTTATAAATGCATTTAATTTTAAGTTATACATACATTTTCGTAAAAGTAATAAAATAAAATTTATGATTTTTTTTCCATGTCGCCTAAGCATATGGGTTTTGAGGACAATTTCTCTGGTCGTTAAAAGTAAACAAATTTCAAAGTACCGACTTCTAAGAGAACTATTTAAGGGGGTATTCTGGTGTAGAAATTTGAAAAAATCGATTTTTTTTTCTCGATGTTGTTAAAGTATAGACTCTTAAAAATATGTCTTAAAAATTTTGAAAATTCACAAAATATTAACGATTCAAATACGACAGAATTACTTGCGCCCTACTCTACTTTAAACTTTAAACGCGTTTATCTCGAAATCACTTTTTTCAAGACGGTTGACATGATATCTGTAGTTCTATTTGACCTATTGATTTCAAATTCGGTGTGAACCTTCAGTATATGTTCCTTTCTCGTTTGAATCACGGAAATTGCTAAATTATTATGCTAACTATATTTTTAAAAAATTCGAAACTTGAAAAACAAAGCATACAATATTTTTTTGTTCAAACAGCCGCCATTTTGTGAATTTTATTTATTTATTTTTTTCTTTGGTTCCGGCTATGACATCCTTCCTGAGTATAAATATTTTTTTTTTGGTGCAGCCATACTCAACCACACTGAATTGTAATTTTTTGTTTAAGAAGATTTTTTTATAGCTTCTTTAATTTATATGTATATTAATAAAAAAAAAATACAGTAAAAACACCGTAGTAAAAAATATTACTTGTTTTTTAGTATTCAGCCCTAAAAAATTCCTGAAAGGTCCTTTAGATTAGAATACCCCTTTAAGTTAGATATATGCAAGTACCTTGGAAACAATGGCTTTGAAGGGACGCAGGCGGGAATCGAACTCGCAAGCTTTGAGAATTTGCGCTTCGATGCTCTAATTAACTGAGCTATTGTAGTCAATTTTCGATGCTCTCGAGTAATTCTGAGGTCTGATTATGAGTTTAAGGTAATAACATCATCAAAAATGGTTTCTAAGGCATTCAACTTCTCAAAAAATTGTAGGGCCGTGTTTGCATGTCGATGGACTCACCTCATGAGGCGAACACTTGCAGTGCCGATCAGATTCATCCTCCCGTTGCGAACAATCACTTCGACCATCGCAAACTGCTATCCTTGGAATGCATTCCCGAGTAACGCACATATACTCTTCAACCGTGCAAGTGTTATTACTTCCAGCTATTTTATATATATATATATACGAGCATGATAATTATGACATGGTAAATTTGTGATGTATGAGATGGATAATTTTGATAAAAAACTTAATTTCCTCAAGAAAACATTACAAAAAGCACAAAAGACATAGTTACAATATTACAAATAAAATAAACAAAAAAGGGCTATTTATAATGAGCTCAAAATACTAAAAGTAAAATTTTATCATACTTCTCGGCGACATAGTTGATGTTGGTGGCGGTGTGCGATTACATCCGATCTCATCAGAAAAATCGTTGCAGTGATGCATCCCATCACACCGCAGAAAGTTGTCTATGCAAACACCATTTTTGCATGCAAATTTATCGGCTGGGCATGCTGGATCATTTGTTTTTTGGTTTTTGTTTGTATTATGTAATTCACAAAATTATGTCGAATAAATCGATTTTATGTGTATTTATTTCGTAAATGTGCGTGCATGCGTAAAATTTTGTTTATTACATTTATTTACAAAATTATTCAAAACATTTTGATTTGTGTTGATTAAGACATAACAATCGTGCAAAACCAAAAATGTTGTTTTCATTGTTTTCGTTTGTTGATGTTATTTTCCAAATTGGTGGTGTTAATTTTGTTTTAATTTCAATTTATTTAATTTAGTTGATGTGCAACATTTTGTTTTGATGAGATTCCAATTATTTTGATGCCAAATTTTTAATTTTTGTTTTTGCGGAAATCCAGGAAAGTGGAATCCAATTAGGTCAGTCCAAAAAGTAAAAATAAACCAAAACCAAGAAAAATAAGAATTAATTTTGTGGTATAACAATATTACTTTAAAATGTTGGTATACTTAAAAAGTTTTTGTATTTCGTTAATATTAATTAAATACAATTTAAGTAGTACAAAGTAAAAACAGATATTAAAAAGGAAAATGGTACAGTATTTTTACATCTGATCTGTTTTCGTTATCACAAAATTTTGAGCTTATCAATACTTTTCTTTTCTATGTAAATATCTAAAATATAATTTTATTATTTATACCGATGGAGTGTTAAAAATGGGCAGTGACATTAAAAACCTCTAATACCAATTTACTGAGTTCAAAACGTTCAGTACTATGTTGAATAGATAACAAAAAGGAACAAATAATAAATAAAATAAATTCTACTAGTTATACTAGGATATATTTCTTTTGGAATTGTGTACTAGAAATTTTGAAATATGTATACCATTTATTTTGTATCTAGTTAGACTAGTAAAAATAAAACGTAATATGTAATATTTTTCAGAATAAGACAGATCGATGTAAAAAAGCTTATTAAAATGAAAGAAAAAACAAAACATATAATTTTAAAAATGTTACATTTTGAAGTACATATAACAAAAATTTTTATAATATGAGCATTTAATAGACATAAAAAATGTTATCACATTCTTTATATCTTATTACTTTTATTCATTATTTGAAAAAAAAAGGAAAAATTATTTACAATTGTTAAAAAGACGAAAAGAACCACCACCAAAGTAGGACATCTACTCAGCTCTATTAGCACTAAATGTCTTATATTTAATTAAAGAGTTTCAGAGTGAAAACATTTAAAAGTTTTTTTAAAACTAAAATATTGAAATGCAGACCCAAGCGACAAGTGGATTAAATAAATTTTATGTTGACAAGAGAAAGTATCGCAGACAAATTAATGGCGCCGCGAAATGAACACCATTTTAATAGGACTTGGTGAAAATTTAGATGTAGGTACCTGAAGGCTGGGGATTAAGTAGTAATTTTCGATTTATGCGAGCAAATCGCTCGTGAAAAAAGTGCTGAGATATTTATTAGCTTTCTGGCTAGATTCCCAAAATGAAATATAGATCAGTCCTAGTGCTTACGTACATTTTAGAAGAAGTAAAAATAAAAATTCATTTAGTTCTTAGCAACGTGGTTTTAGATATGTACACCGAAACATAGACGTTGTCTGTTCGAAGTGTAGGTTTTTAGAAGCAGAGAGGCTGAAAGTCTTGGGACAAATACAATAAAGCTTGTTTTGTAAAGGCAACATTAATTATAATTGTTATCCCATTTGAAGAGACTTTTTATAAAACATCACATAAAATCCCAGAGGATGGGATACAAAGGGTAGACCATACTTACGACAACTCTTTTCGTCGGAGTAGTCCGAACAATCGTAATTCTGATTGCAATACAAATGCAGAGGAAGACATTGACCGTTGTCACATTGGAACTCAGTATCAAGACAATCTTCTGATTCTGTTCGTGATGAGTAAATGAGTTTAAAGAAAGTGTAAATAATTAAGTTAAATATCAACTTATCTATATGAAATGATCAACGTAAAATGAAACTGTTGATGCGATCATTGAAGAGATTAGGAAGAAGAACCCAAAAGAATTGTAATTTCAAATAATAAAATGTGTAGACAAATTTATTTTAAACTCACATATTTATTTTAACCTAAATATTATTTTCCTTAAAAAGTTAAAAATCAAGAAAATTGATGAAATATTAGTTAAATGGATTTTACACCGTCAATATGCTCTCTATTTTTTTCAACTATACATATGTATGAAAGAAAATGTATTTCAGTATTTTGTTTTAAATTAATAATGATTTTTTTTTGCTTAGGAGAAAGAAATTTGAAATATACGAAGGCCATTTGACATTTTATACTAGTTTTGAGAAAAATAAATCTTTTTTTACAAGTTTTTATTTAATTTCACGTGTTAGTTAGTTAACACTTATGTTTGGGTAAAATCTTTAAAACTGAATTTTAAACTAGTTCCTCCAATCGATTGAGCTAAAATTTTGCACAAACGTTTGGTTTTGGTGACAATACACGATTAGCTAAGTGACGTCATTCTAAATCCAATACGGCGGATGCAACAACATGATGATGTATCATATTATTTCCATAACCACCCCCTTGACATGAGTATCAAATGAAAGGGTTCGACGAGTAAAATACGATAAAAACTTGTTTTTAACAATTTCTTTTTAAAGTAAGAACATATTTAATTTAAATTAGTCAAGTAAAATTTTTAGCGATTTTCTCGAAACCACATTTTTCGAACTTGTGTAAACTATAACTTTTTAAAAAAATAAGATATCGACACAATTTTGTTTTATTTTAAAATAGACTTAATTTATTGGAGCTTATACCTAAAAAAAGCATAATGTTTTCATTTTAAATATTTCTTATAGCTATTCAAAAAGCAAAAGAATGAAAAAAAATCGTGACGTAAATTTTACTTGTCCATCATTGTGTTAATTTTCGACTTTTTAATACTTTTAAAGGTATAAGGTTTTTCTCATTTTTTGGGCGGCTAGATGAGAATACTCTCTTACTATTGTAGTAAAAAATAAAATAGATGTTTATGGCTCGTTGATTAAGTTTAAAACATAATTTTGAGCATATACGGCTTTAAAGTTATTAAGGAGCTTCGATATTTCCTTATATTTTTTCTTATAAAGCATTGTTTTATATAAATATTATTCATAAGTTTTACTCGTCCAAAATTAAAAAATTGAATTATCTGACCACCTGTAACCTGCAAACTGGATTATTCGTTTCCCCATTAAAAATTATGGACGGCGGCAGCGGCGTGGTGTGGCGGACGATAATAATTTCATTCAAAATATTCGTAATTTGAGAAATATCGACCAGCAATTTTGGGGGTGATAAATATTGCAGCCGCTTATAAACCAGCGCTGGTTTACAGTGCATGAACCTTGTCCAGATAGCGCCTTTTAGGGTCTGCTTTCTTTCTCAGGAACGTTTGCTTTTGTATCCCAAACCTCAGTCGGGACGCTGCGGAAGTCGACGAGGGGGTTTCCGACGGTGAGAACTCACCTTTAATAACTTATTCAAACACTGCTCGTGCATTCTACCGGCGGAGAATATTGAAGAAGGGTTTCGAGGTGCAAAGGATAATGAGATCTCATGGATATGGTGTGAAATTAGCTTTTTGTTGGCCCAATCCTTCGATATTCCGAACCCTCCCACTATTGAGTTTCGATGAATTACAAGGGTTTTGGGTTCTTTTTCTTTTGTATTAAGATTGGAAAGGTGTCAAATGAAAGCATTGACACAGACTTTGATTTACATTAATAGATCAAACACCTGTTTTGCATTAAATGCACTTTGCACGTGCATCGAAGAAGCGCTGACTGGGAAAACTGATGAAAGCGATTGTTTTGGCTTTCTTAGCAAAGTGCCGTGCGAAAGTTGGCAAGGTACAAAAACAGATGGTCAATTTGAAACGGCGGCCAAGGTGCATGTGGACACGGATATCTTAAAAGACGCATTATCATTCTCGACCAGACCTCCTGTAATGAGACACTCGCATGCAGTGCTCAGCGTGACGAGCATGCACTAAATATCATCAGCCAGGTATGACAGAACGATCTGCGTCAATCTTTTGTTGCCGCAATTCGAAGCGATTTGTTTGTAATTTTTCGGTGTTTGCATATGAAAGGTTTGCGACAAACAAATCATAATGAGAATGATATATTATAGTCTGTAGGTGTATACGAAAAAAAAAATCTATATAGTCTACAGTTTTTACTATGTACACCTGCACACTATTTTCTTACATACATATACGCTTCCTTCTTCATGTCTTTAAATTTTCAAAATTCAAAACCGAATTTTAGAAATTTATGCCATTGTAGGCCCTTAATAAA
This sequence comes from Eutolmus rufibarbis, assembly GCA_963920795.1. Classification (NCBI taxonomy): domain Eukaryota; kingdom Metazoa; phylum Arthropoda; class Insecta; order Diptera; family Asilidae; genus Eutolmus; species Eutolmus rufibarbis. The sequence continues at coordinate 37,356,608 of OY987206.1, read as the reverse complement.
CATACATATTTTCATATTTGTTCTCAATTTTCTCAAAATGTTATTAAAAAGGGTAGTTGAGGTTTTACACAACCAACTATCTGTTTTCAAGAATGAAAGACGTGCGAATAGTAATAGAAAATTTAAAAATGTAAAATTCTCTGACCAGTCATTTTGAACACTTTCAGTTTAATTTAAATCTCTTCTCTCCAAGAAAAGAAAGTAAGCTGCGAGAGGTCAAAATTACCCCTTTAGTAAACTTAATATGAAAAATCAAAAAGGAGGGTACAAAATAAAATATGTATATTATATGTAAAACAAAACATTTTTGATTTCTTATGCCTCATATGTCATTAAAATGTCTTAAGGAGTAAAAATATTTGCAAAATGAAATAAATAGAGAGATTTTGACTGGTATTAGATAAAATCCATTATATTTGTTTCCCTAAATACTGAAATAGTCGAATTCTGTTCGTAAATTAATGAATTTTTGAACTTCTTGTATATACATAAAAGTTCAATGCTATTTTGAAAGAAAGGAGTTCTTTATTGCAAAAATATAAAGAAGTTGGGTGTGTAGATATAAGAATAAAGTCACATTAAAACAAAAGAGCTGTTTAGATGTAATGTTAGTACTACAAATAAATAATATAAAACTATGTATAATAATATAAAGCTATGTATAACTGTATAAGCTAGTTAGTAATTCCCAAATCTCTTCGAATTGTTTTTCAGTATTTGTTTTAAAAAACTTCGATGTGCGAAGGTGAGTAATGGGGATGCGAAAATGAATTGAAAATTTATTGTGATTATACTTACCTTGATCTTTGTTTTGCGAACCCTTAAAAAAATAATTGTAAAACGAAACTTACCATTGCAACCCCTTTCATCTGAGACGTCTTCGGGACAGTCGATATTTCCGTTGCATTTAAGTTCGATAGCTATGCATGTTCCATCATCACACTGCCATTTATCATAAAGGCAAGCTGAGTCCGATCAGACAGGCAAATTTTTGTTGTTAAAATTAGTAAGATTAGTAAGAGATAAGTAAATATTAATTAAAATAAATAACATTTATCTGACATTCACTAAAGCAAAGAATTAATAGTGTCAGTAATGTTAGACTAGAATTATAAGGCTATTTGCGAAACATACGACATCCTTCCTCATCCGAACGATCAAAGGGGCAATCAACTTTTCCATCACATCGTCCAACAATCGATATGCACGATAAATCGCGGCATGTGAATTTGCCCTCTGGACAAAAGTATCTGAACTTAGGTATTACTAAATAAAGTGTTTTAAAACAATTTATTTTAATTTACCGAAAATCCGAAGATGGAAGCACAAAAAAGAAAACCTCGTGAGTCTTTCAAACTAAACAATACAAACACACGGAAAACGCAAAACATAAAACGAAACGAAAAGACCCTAAAGGGGTCATAAATACCTGAGAGATACTTAAATTAAATTTACCTGTATCACAGTTGTCCTCGTCATCTCCGTCAGGACAGTCGGCGGCGCCGTCGCAGACTAGATCGTCACTTATACATCTAGACCCATCCTTACACTGATACTTGTCGCTGCTGCACTCAGCAGCTGGATTGTTAAGATATTTTCACGTTCCCAAAATGTTTGTTTTATGTTTTGTATTTACACATCCCCAGCAGTGCGTGCAAACATATGATGTATAATATATTTTTTTTTTTGCATTTGTGATATGTATGTACATAGAACGATCCATCCATGGATTTGGGTTAGATCAAGTGTGCAATCCCAGGTAAAAATAGAAATTTATATTTAAATATTAGTAACAATCTAACTAAACCAAACTGCGCTTTTATGTCCAATGGCAAAGTCATGTGCAAAATGTTTGAGTTATGACCGACGAATGTTTGTTAGAAAACATTGCGGATTTTATTTTTATATGCGCTTCGAGAAGCATTTCTTCGAAATATTTGTTAAATGTGAATGTAATGAGTATGCCATGGAACGTTTTCCAGTTTTTGTTTTTTTTTGTTTTGTTGTTCAAAATTGTTATGTACGTTTTGGAACTATTTAAAATTTTGCTTATTTTTGCATGTATGTTTCGGGGGTTTTATTCAAAGGTACTTACGGCAATTTTCTTCATCGTCACCGTCCCGACAGTCTCGATGTCGATCACAAATTTTGTACGATGGAATGCAGGCACCGTCGCGGCACTGATGCTCATCTGAACGACATTCTGAAAATTAATAAAATTGTTTAATATGTGGAGACAATTTAGTTTGTGTGGAAAATTAGGTACCTACTTAAAATAATTTAGGAGAATATCGATGGCAAACAAATTGTTTTAACATGGTAACATAATTTTGATTTTATTATTCACGATGATTGAAAGTTACTTGGTAATTAAAAGTACTATATTTAGTCCGAAATTTTATTTTGGTATTATTTTTTCCGACTGTAATAAAACAAAATCTTTATTTTAATTAATTATCATTTTTATGGCTCCGTTCCTCGAAATGAAAAAATCAAAACCTTATGGGATCATTTTGTTGTTCGTATGTCAATATTTTTATGGTTGTAATTAGCATCATATATGATACTAAGATTTATAGTTTCATAGTTCTGGAATTCAAGTTTCTGACTCAATGCAATAAAAAGCATTTAATACCGATAGACTGACTCACTGATCATCAAAGCCTATAATATACTGCCCGCTGACCTAGACTCTAGAAAATAGAAAATTTCTGAAAATCCGTAAATCTTAATTCTGTGTGGGATTATTATGTGGTATTGAACTACTTGATATTGGAAATTTTAGAGCTAAGCAACTTAGATTCGAAAGTTTTGTACTTTTGTATCTTTTATGTTCGGGTTCGGATACCTACTTTGGGTAAAACTTATAGAAATAAACTAAATTATTTAAAAAACAAAAAACCCGACTGCAGTAAAAATATCAACTGAAAAGCGAAAAACAAGCTCTATAATCTATAGAAAATTGTAAGAGCAATGTCCTTATAAGTAATGCACCATGCAATTATTTTTTGTTCGATACCTCGTTAACAAATAATACAATTTATACTATTATTTAAATATAACTTAAATATTGGAAAAGGTATTGCAGGCGGGGACCAATTAGTCCAAATGTTACTTTTTTTCAAGAAATATGTTTTGTCGTTCATTGCCTGTCCCCGCCTGCAATACCTTTTCCAATATTTAAGTTATATTTAAATAATAGTATAAATTGTATTATTTGTTAACGAGGTATAGAACAAAAAATAATTGCATGGTGCATTACTTATAAGGACATTGCTCTTACAATTTTCTATAGATTATAGAGCTTGTTTTTCGCTTTTCAGTTGATATTTTTACTGCAGTCGGGTTTTTTGTTTTTTAAATAATTTAGTTTATTTCACACTTTTTTTTTGATTTTCCTGTCAAAATGGTAGCATCAAAGTGTTATAACGGATATATATTTGTAATTGGCTATTTATTAGCTTTCATTTGAGACCCATATTGTTAAAATAAAAAAAACTTTTTTTTTATTCCCCTCCATTTTTTTTTTCGCGGAAGCCATATTGAAATATTATATACCCTATAGCACTCCGACAATTAAGACGAATCGAATGACACCTTATATGTTAAAATCTGTCATGCCGTTTAGGCTGCAGAGCGACACAACGAAATAGACATACATACATACATACGCTCGAAAAACATAACCCTCCTTCGGCAGTCGGGTAAAAATATGCAAGACTGTGGAAATTATTGCATTTAATTATTTTTTAAACTTAATAAGCTCAAAAAAAGTATTAAGGCTTTCAAAACTGTCTTTTATATTGAAATTTTTGAACTTTTTTGAATCTCAAAATTCTAGTTGCTACCAAGATGAAGTTTAATATAATGAACAGGGTGTCTCATTAGTGAGTTAACACTTTCATACTATATTAGATGCTGCATTCGCTTTCGATTATTTGATATACTTTCAGTTTAATCTTGGTTTACTATGTACCATATTACATATAATGCTTGGTCAAACATTATGGATGCATACAAAAATTGCTTTATTTTATGGTAGATTGAAGATTTTAATTTTCCGAAATTTCGATTAATATGTCGAACATTGGACTACTTGAAGGTACAATTTGTATAGGCATAGGTATCATACTTATGTACATATACCAAAAACTTGTTTCGAGTGCTAGTAAAATGAAATGAATAATTCATTGATTTAAGTAAAATAATTAAGAAAAATCCTCTTTTCAACCGGTTTCACAAGTTTCGTGACCCAACTACTATCGAATGCTTCCGGCCCTTTAATCAAACTTCACCGCCGCTTTAAATTTGGGGAACAAGAATCGGAACTATCACATTTGAGTCCCTTCCGGCAGTGCATCCTGTGGGCCCATTACGTTGACAATCTTCGTCGGGACTGGGATCGGGAACAGGGACATGGGGGCATAGCGTCCTGGGACGTTGAAAAATGAGCGCGTAAACAGGATGACCGGCGAAACTTCTTTCGGAGGAAGTTACTCGTTATAGCATCTGCAGGATCGGTTCGCACGGAGATGCGGAAGGAATTTAAATAAATTTAAGTGCGCTTACCTCATCCATTCATTGAAATTCGGCAGTAGAACTTCGTACACTCGAATTTCGGGGGTGTCTATTCTTTGGTAACAAAGCGTACAGCGGGTACATTTCCCGGGACTAGGAATAATTCAAGAAATGCATTACCGTCGTCTGAGGGGTCTGGAGGACCGTCGCACTGATTCATGACTTTCAAATTTTTGCGCAATTTTCAGGACAGCAAACCTTCAAGATAGATCTGAATTTTGAATGCCAGGGCAGAAATTAGAGAGGGCGGTGTCCTTTTGCAAAGGACTCGCTAGCCACCCTGCAGTTGTTTACGATTTTTGGGAAATTCAGTTCCGATTTCAAAGAGTTGAAAATCGTCGAGAACCTCCCTTGAGGTCCTGGGTATCGTGTGGAGCAAAAGATATTTTTATTTCGGGCCTCTGGAAAGGACGCAGGAATTCACCTGCTCAATGTCATCCCACAGACAACCTCAAATTTCCGAAAGGACGTCAACAGCGACGAGCACCTCCAGCGGCTGGATGCAGCTCCCCAGAACCAGAACCAAACACTTCGCGGTCGAGGGGCTCAATGCCGGGGAGCTGGGGCTCATTCCTCGGGCGAGTCCAGCTGCAACCCGAGCCGGCTTCACATCCGCCGCAAGCACCTCTTTAGAAAAGTTTTTCCATTGTCGGCGCTGTTGACGTACGTCGCGTCGCGCATGTCGCGCGGATTCGCTCCAGCCGTCGTCTTAAAGCGTAGCCTGCGATGATTCCCCTTGGCTTTAGGTCGCATTAAAAAAGAATCCGCGGAGCATGGAGCGACCTTCGCGGATTAATTCAGGTTCCGGGATTCGCGGCCGACGAGCGTTTGGGGCCCGCAGCGGAAGAAAGGCGCGCTCTTCCACATCCAAGCCCAAGGTCGGCGAAACTTTCATTGAGAATTTTTATTTAAATATTTAGAAATATGAGGGGCATAGAAACAAAGGTGCAAATCTCCACTTTCTTCATAAGTTAAACTTTAGCTAGGACGTTTCATACTCCACCACTAAAATGCTGACCGTTTGATTATTTTAATTTGAAAAAATTAGGTACTATATGTATATACGCTCTAAATTTTGGTGTAATTATGTCCTTTTTTGAATACCTTTCACAATGATATTATAGTAAAATGACACTTAAAAAAATCCAATTTTTCTTGTGTAAAAATATTACACAAAGGATGGAAAATTAAATGTAAAAGATGTAATGTTTGTATAAGAAAGGTGCATTATTTATACTTTTTTAAAGTAGTTAAATTCACATATGTATATATCATTTTTAAAAATGATGAGTATAATTCATTACAAAAAATAATGTCTTTTTTTCGCTATAGCAAAAAATGTAAAATTGGTCAGTGTAGTTTTACACTCAGTTTTTATAGCGTGGATATATAAATATAATATTGAATAACAGAAAAACATTAAAAACACTCAAAAAATCGAAAAAATACTATTTTTATTAATATCTCATACAAAACAAAGCTACACATTTCTGAGATATAAAACTTTAAGTAAAAAACTTGTTTGAGAAAAGGTAATTTTTCTGATATTTGACATCTAATCTTTTATGAAGGAATTAGTTTTATTTATTTAAAACAATAAGTTTCAATAAATCAATGGTTACAAATTATAAAATAATACATAAAATAACAGATAGAATTATGCTTATCGAGGTAAAAGATAGACCTTCTAACTTATGAAAGGGTTTAGAATAAATACCATTTTCAAAATTTAAACTAGCTTAAATTGGAATTAAAAAAGGGTCGTAATTGTTGAAAATGCAAGTTACATTACATCCTTTCCCTATAGTTAATTAGCGACAAAATTCAATGATTGTAACAACTTCGGATATTGACTGCTTTGTTTTGAAAACATATTTTAACAGAACGAATTCAATGCAGACAGATATCATTCTATCTTGTTAGTAAACACGTCTCATAGGTAAGTGTTCTATGATTTATTTATTTTATTTCATAGCTTTCCAAAACCAAGGTCTTTTCCTTAGAAACAATTCCCCTGTAGATTCTAACTGCTACGTACCTTTGGCAGCAAAAAGGAGAATAAGTCCAAACATCTATACAAAATGGCCTTTTTTCTTTTTTAACTGTTTTAAATACAATGACAACCATTCTAATTTTTAAAGTAACTTTTTCAACGCCTTATGGCGATAACTAAACCTGAGCTTAGTCGTATTATACTTTTGAAGATATAAACACTTTATTGAAATTTGTCAAAATTTCTATTTTACGTGTCCTGCTATTTTCTAAATATTGCTGAAAAGTCTGCTATCAATAAAAACCTGTACCCTGTCGTACTAGGCGTGTTTTAGTCTTTTGATTTTAACATTTCAGTTATGAGATATTTGCTTTCAAAGTCGTTATAAAAATAGCCCCCTGAAAATCCTCAATGTACCTAGCCTAACTCTATAGCATAAATAGTTTCTAGTAAATGTACGGAACCTTAGTTTTTCACATTTACTTGATAGATCTTTTGTAATATTCTACTTTAATTTAATTTTACAGGGATCTAGAGACTTTAGTACCTATTTGGTATTAATTTCTAGTCGTTCCTGAGGAAAAGGGTCTTGACTTCCGATTTTTCATTTCGAGGTATATAGAACCCTAAAAATAAAATTGTGGAACTTTCTTTCAATGGTTTCTTCTATGTCTATTTTATTATTCACCCAATCGGCATCTACAAAATCCTCTAGATCTACATATTCATCAGATATTTTAGAGAATTGATTTTCCTTAGTTCATTGTTCAAATAAGAAAATCAAAGTAAGGTACTATTCGCACCTTTTTCATGTTTTGGTGGTAATGGCGGTAATGGGTTCTTAAAAAACAAATTTATAACATACATTTTCAATTTTTCTAATTTAATTTAAAAAGGTCTTATAGACATAAAAAGGTATATTGCAATAATCCGTCATTAACCGGAGCATAAAGCCTCATATTTTCCTTTAAAGTCGAAAACAAACACGGCAGTTGCCGATTTAATGAAGGAAATCCTTTTAACCTTGGCTCTACTTAGAAATTTTTGGGCCATTTTTACCGGCTGCCGCGCTATCGATACAAAGCCCTCAGGCAATCGGGAGGGTGGCATCCATCCCCGCGATCCCCTCGCTCATGTGTGCATATGTTTTTCTCAGAATCCCTGGAACAGCAAACAGATTTTCTTTATTTTTCCTTTCACGTATCGTCCGCTGAATCTAATCGGGAGAAATCCAGCTTACAAATAAATTATCGCTTACAGATAACTGCGGGTTGGCGCTCTGCCGGAGCAGCCCCAAAATCGAACCAGCCCGGAGGATCCCTTCCACAAACAAACTGGGAGTCGTGGAAAGGGGCTCCCAGGGGCTCTGCTACCTGGGGGGCGCCAACAAGTGAGTGGGGTTTTCGAAGGGTGGGTTGAAACCCGCAGCAGCACGAATATGCAAAATGTGAGAAAATTTCGAAAATTCCCTCAGCATCTGTGGGGGTGGACGACCTCTGTGGGCCCTATTTGTTGATCAGATCTCGGGCGCCGGGCAAGGTGCGTAATCATCCCTTGGAATTGAATTAGCGGCGGATGAATCTCAGACAGGTGTCGAAGGGCCCCGCTCGGGTGGGGACGGGGTTGCCCGGGTGACGCACGCGGTTCGATGACGTGCTCCGAAGTGTGGCGAGCCTCAAAATACAGCAGACATGCTAATTGGCAATAAGAGCATACTCTTGTCTCCGCGTTTCGGTCCGCCCCCGCGCCCCACCGGTCGCCGGATTTAATAACGTGTACAACACCGGAGGCCGGTGGAGATATGCAAAAAACAAAAATCAAAATACACGCTGAGGGGATGGCGTTGCATGTCACAACAACCCTTTACAACATGAAGATGTCATTTAGTAGGGGCCCCGCAAATTAATGACTCCACCGCCCGGCCCCGCCCCCGACCGATTAGGCAAGACATCATCCAGCGCGGGATCCCTCGGGTAACGGTGATTGCGTGACACTTAAATTGGCGGACTGCCTCTTCGCTGAACTTATGCCAGTCGAGGCGGGGGCGGGGGCGGGCGCTCCGCAGTGAAACTTTTCCTATTTGTGCAAAAAAAAAAAAAAAAAGAGTTGCACTTTCTTTCTCTTCGACCGGGGCAGGCATGTCCCAACTTCATCAATAAATTTCGAATATTTTTTCTACAGAAACCGAGCCTCAGGGGGCTCTGCGGGGGTGCGGGGGTGGCGCGACGGGGGCAGATAGGTCAAATTTTTCACTTTTCAAGTGGTTGAAGCAGGCCGCCGCAGAACGAATTGGAAGAGAAGTTGTTAATAGATTTTAATCGTTTACGGAAATCGGGAATTAGTTGCTTTTCTTACCTTTTTTGATAAGTTTTTACAAAAGGTTCGTTTACTATAGCATTTTACTGGTTTTTGAATAATAAGCAAGGATCGTTATAATTTGATTTGAATTGATATCATTTTTTCCTCATTGCTGATAACGAAATAATTTTATAATTTATTACAAGTAAAACATTATTAGACATAATGCAAAACTTTTGATATTTGATTATTTTGTTGGAACAGATTGCGTTTGAGGTCTCTTCACAGATTTTAACGCCACGATTTTTTTCATAATACCTTAAATTAAGGAGATTTCAACCTTTTCATTCTACAAAATTTTTCAAAATTATTTGAAATTAACGAATTAACGGTAAATATCTTTTTCGACTTATTGACAGTGACGAGGACACATTTGTCTTATGAAATGATAAATCGAAATAAAGTACAATTTTCCTTATTTTCAGCACTCGTGTAGACTTTTTTACAGAAATTCGATGGAAATATGTTTAGATTAAGATTTTTCCATAATTTTCACCAAATATGGAAAGCATGGAGAAATTGCGGCGAAAAACTATCCCTTTTCAGAATTTTAAAGTTAAATGTCTTAGAAAATATAAACGACCGACAAAATTTTGTTTGCATATCCGTCACTTCTGGCTCTAAACAAACATTCCTTGAAAGTATCATCAAAATCCGTGAGGAGTCCTCAAACACAATTTATGCTATTTTGTTAATTTAAAATTGTTAGTTACAACTTTATTATCCGCAAAGGTAACATTTTTAAATGTGAGTATGGACTGTAACACATCAGAAAACCTAGTTGGTAACTCTTAAAATTATTTAGCTATTGCTAAGAATTGCATCAGTTTACCGATTTCATGGATTTCTATTTTCTATGCAATCGTAACCACCTTCCTATTTGGTTTTTTAATAACAATCAGATGATGTACTATATGTTATAGAATAGTACAGATTTATTTGAGCTAAAAACGCCATTTGTATGTGGTAACTAAATTTCATTTGGTTTATTGAAATATGAGCCTAATTAAAAATTTTTCCTTTCCATAATATCGTTAATTATTTTTGTTGTATATTATAAGATTAAATATAAGTTGCAAAAATATTTTAACGTTATAAAAAATTTTATATTTTAGATCCCTGATAATAAATCCTAAAGTGTTACATCAACATATGATACGACTGAATAAACGAATATTCGAAAGCAATGATCATCGATTTAATTTTTCAGCACGACAGAAAGATTTATTTGTAATTATGTTACCTTAATTACTCCTTAAAAAAAGGGGAAAAAAAAACATAGCAAATCGCTGACCTACACATGAACATTCTCAGAAAATCGTTTTAATTTCCTTGATGATTATAGGGATTAAAAGTAAGTACATAAGTACATAAAGTCGTATTTTGGGCATTTTAAAAAATTAATATATAAAAAGCACGACGTAAGAAATGTTTGTAACATAATTAAAATAACAGTCTATAGGACTTGTTAGGCATCTTTATTTAATTTCAAAATACTTGTTTGTATTAAAAACGCTTCTAGTTTAACATTAGTCTATGTCCTAAAGGAAAGTATCACCTATAAAACAGTAAACAAATTTTTGAAATCAGTTCAGTAATTTCTGAACTAAACTTTTCCTTTTTATACTATTAAAAGTATATAGATTTAGAAAAATATTTATGTAAGTTTCTCGGTAGAGGTTAAAGGCTCAAGTTTTATTGAAGCCACATGATACACTACTATGCTAATCTTTTTGTTTAAATTTTGAAAAATGTCCAAAATGCGATGAAAACTTTTTAAAGTCTTGGAAAGCGAATTTGAATTTAAAAAAAAAAGACAAATTTTGGCTTTGAAGTCTAATGCGAACATTTTCAAGAAAATTCATTCAGTGCAACCGGGTTTAAGGATTTTTTTTCTAATTCATTTATATTGCGAAACAATTTTGTTTCACTGATTTTCGTCTTAAATATTGTAAGAATTATTTATACATTAAACACACATATGTTTGTATGTATTGGGGGTTCCACAGTTAAATAAGGATTTTTTCTTCTTTCTTATCGCATCGCATTGCACTTTTTGAGATGAAATTTAATGTAATAATGTAGTGTAAAACCGTTTTCATGGAAAGAATATTTTCTCAAGGTTAGATACTACTTTTGTAGCAACTCTATGGAACCCTATTTTTAGGTGTTTCGACACGCACTCGATGGGCTTTTTCTTTACTTTATTTTAAGCATATGTATCTACTTACTTTTATTTAATTTATTTAGTTTAATTTAATTTAATTTTAAAATAATTAGTAATATATAATAGTACAATAAGAGATAGTTATGATGAACAAATGCTATTTGCTTATTCGTGAGGCAGTATTCAGGAATTAAAAACCTTGAGTATGTTGACTCATTTTATTATTATTCTGATATTTTGAGAACGATAAATTCGAGAAGTGCTGAATTTATTACGACAAGTCTTTTATTGACCTATATCTCATCAGTGATGAGAGATTGGACAGACAAAATTTCATGAAGTCAACTTTTACAAGCACTCAAATTCATTTCAGATGAACTGAAGTATCAGAAGATGTTGTCTATAAAAACTAAAAACAAACAATAAATTAAATTTATATTAATAGAGACCAAATTAATATCAATTTGAATAGAACATATTATAATATAGATAATATAGATCTTAAAATAATGCTATTAATATATTCTTTGTGGTGAATTGACGCAATTATAATATAAAAAATGTGGATGGTGATGTCTTATATAATATGTACTTAAAAAGAAAAGTAAGTTGACACAATTAGCATGATCCGTATGACTTTCAATGAGTGATTTAAGTGCTATGCGAATGCAATTATTACCAATTTCCTAACATGTTTAGCATCGTAAATAGCTTCGCGTTTTATTTCGGATTTACGCATGTACGAACGCATAAAGTGCATCACTTAAAGAGCAATTAAAATTTTCTCTCACGATTCATCAACTCATAAGCGTTGTCACTCGGTCACAGAAACCAGTGATCGTCTGTCCCGCTGGGTTGAAGTCACTATCAATCTAACTCTTAGCATTAGCACTCGATCGCTGGACAGACGGCCAGGGAATAGAAAGGGCTGGCAAAAAAGTTGTTCGCGATGCGGGATTAAATTCTTTCGCAAGGAATGCGTCCCGATCGCGAAATGAGTCGTTAAAAAAATAAATAAAATTAAAGGAGTCAATCGAATGGAAAACGACAACAGGGGCAAAAAAGCGAAAATTCAGGCATTCTCCCACTTGAGATTGTCGGATTACAAGTGCGCAGCCGCAGCGGATTACATAATTCAGCCGCGGCTGCTACTCGGGTAGCATGCGTAATTATTTGAGGTAATTTCGACGATCGCGAGGGAACACATTTCAGATTATGTCGCGACATGTGCTCGCGACTGTGCCGCTCATTTTTGCTGGGTCTGCCACCGCGAGTTCACTCGAGCAGTCTTTAGAATTCGCCGTTCTGGCATCAGGGAATTCGCGGCCAATTGGGATCGAATTCAGAGTCAAATGATTTGGAAATCTGCGGTAATCAGTCGGTGCGCGGTTGCAGATTGCAGCGATTTTTAAAATCTGCAACTCACTCGGACAATTCAATTCGATTGATCGCGATCTAATTTTAGAAGCGGTTGTAAATCAGCGCCTTTGGAACAGGAAGCGCTCTCACTGTCACGCCGCGACGGTTGCGTTTCGAGTGGGTCGCGTAGGTGCTGATTTACGCGACCGGTACGCTGACATTGACTCGGAAACTGCAGAGGCGACAGCATTAAAATTTAAAACAGCATTTACTGAAAAGTGGAAATAACTCACATGATGAAATCTTAAAGTCTAAATAAACAAGCAGAGATTTCGTACTTTAACAGCTTGGCCTCCCCGACACTTTCCATTTAATAGTTCGCATCTAAATCTAAAGTTCTGAGATCATCGATAATTTTATTATAACCTTCAGTTTTAAGCGACAATGCATATTAAATAAATATACTAAAAAAATACTCTTTTTAGACTTTATTATTCTCTGTGACCAAGACTTTAATACTATTATGCATTAAATATTAAAATTCTTGTCATCGTCAAAATTTAATGTTTCTTTTCTTCGAAATCTAGAAAATGTTTAGGACTAATCCTTGATTTGTGGATGTTGTCCAGCAAATATATTACAAATTGTTTGATTTTATAAAACAATACTCCTTATGTATTTTCGACCCAACTTTTTTTTTATAGGACTAAAATTATTGCAATTGCTTTGGATTAATCATAAATTTACAATTATTTCTTGAATTTTGCAATAAACTATTAAGCAAATAAAGATCGACAAATTCTAATAAATAAACATTTTAGAATTGAGTCTTAGCAATACAATGCAAACAATGCCATAGCAATTTATTCACTGGTAATCTACTTGATAGTCATCAGGGTCCTTGTTTAAAATTTTTTGAAATATTTTACCTAAATTTTCCTCGAGGTTTTTAATATTTGTCGCTTTTACTCTATAAACTTTATAATTTTGTTTATTTGCTTTTTGAAACTATATCATCACAATGACTGTTGCATTTTTTTAAGAATAATATTTCAAAAAAGTATACCTATTTAAAAAGTTTAAAAAGTTTTAAAAAAATTAACGATTCTTTCACTCTGAAGAGTGTATAATTATAATTTTCTAAGGCACACCGTGCAAGTTGGTTTCTTTACAATTTTCCCCCTTTATTTAACTACAAACAAAATAATAATTCTGTTTAATTTAGGAGAACTAATAAAAACTTTGGGGTCAGTGTTCCGGTCAAAGTCTGAACCTACAAGAGATTGTCTTCCGGTCGTTGTACCGTCGAAGACACCTCGAGGAATTCGCCGCCCTGCAAGAAATCCATGAAAATCCCAACATCAAAAGTCATCACAGATGAGACCCAAGGGCCTGTCATTTAAGGGATAGAAATAGGGAAAACATGGAAAATTTCAATTCATCCCCCAATTCAGTCGCGATTCAAAGGGTAGTCAAAGGCTAGCCCTAGCGCACGTTTTGCAGCCAATTTCAGTCCTTCCCGACCGTGGGATTATCGGGAAAAGGGCGGGTTTCTTCGCTGCTGGAAGTGGCACTTGCCCCAGGTATCTAGGTGCAAAAACGGGCACCTGTGGAACCCCGGCAATGTGTTCCTGCAGGATGAAGGATATGAGCTGGTGAACCGCTGCAGGATTGGAAATACCTTTGTTTGGCAACTTGTTGACCATCGAAAAAAGGGGCAAAATTTTAAAGGATGATTTCAGTCTGGGGCTTGATTTAGGCTAAGGGGTGATTTATTTTTGAAATGTTTGTCTATATTATCGATCGTTGATAGATTTAAAAATTTATATTAAAGTTGGATGAATAAAAACAGAATATCTTCGTCTTGATTATACTTATTTTGTTATACAAATAAATACTCATTTCGATATCGACTTTGAGTCATAGTCAAGTTACTAAAGTGCATAAAGCTGAAGTCTGACAAGGTTGTACATAATTATATATAACGCCTAAAAAGTTATGAAATAAAATATTTAAAAAAAATTATCGAATGATAATTTGCTATGATACAAGACTAAATACACCAAAGAGTGATTACCCCTAATATTTAACGTAAATTTTACTATATGTTTTATATTAAAGACTATTTCCTTATTCTCCACCTATTTCCTTTTTTTTATTTTTTACTTTTTTAACCATATTCTCAGTTTAGAATAATTTTTTAAATTTAGGGGTTCGAATATGTGCTTTTTGGGTTACAACTAAGTCAAAGGTGTTCTTTTTTTAATCGCGGTAATTTAGTTCTTTAATTTTCTTTCACAGCAATCAAATTTAATTCATTTGAAATTTCAGCATATTAAAAGAACCTATTTTACAAACTAAATCTATTAAGAAACATGATTTGCTTGTTTTCTTTTTACAAAATATTTAAAATCAGATTTCTTGAAAGCAGTGAAATTGAATAGTAAGGCATAATGATGAGCTAGGAAAGGATAATTGAAAATAAAATAATTAAAATACAACCTGTAAACGAAATGATGCCAATAAAAGTTTGGATTTAAATGAATTTTAAAGAAAGTAATTCTAGCTTTCAACATTTTAACTTATGAAAGGATAATTTGCATTATAAATCGATTACTTTAACCGCAACACTAGTACATAGCTTTGAAATGAATAATTTGCTCACTGAAAAGGATAGTGTAATTATTGGTTTAGTGTAATTGCTATTAGTAAATAATAAAAGGAAAATCTTCAGTCGATAGACATTTTTTAAAATGAAAGTATTTAGTCAATATATAAATCAACGGATATTTGTAAGTTTTGTACTTTTCCTAGTTGAATTTATCTTTTTTAAAGTGCAATTAAAATAAAATCTTTTTTTAGAAACCTGATGTATGATTTTTAGTACTTAAAAGTGTATTGCTTATCCACATTTGAATATACATACAATATATAAATGTAAGTACTACATGTGAGCAATGTGGAGTAATGAAATTATAAGTTATTTAAGCTAAATTTTAGTGATTAAAGTGGGTAGGTGTGGTTATCACTTAGATTTTGAGTCCTATAAATTAAAGGGCTTATTGCAGCTATCAAGAAGCCACAAAGGTTTCAGAGAAAACCCCTTTCGCCAAAATGCCACTATCTCAGCGCGTAAGCGTCACTTAAGTCGTAAAGGGATTTTTCCACTTTGTCTTCCCATTTTCCCATAATTAGTTCACCCCAGAAGTAAAAGCAATAAACGACCTCGGCGTGGAAAAGTGCAGGGCTCCTTGGGGCTCGCATCGACACCTTAACAAAGTTTTCCACAACTCGTGTCGCCTCGTAGTGACAGATTTTCCGGGAGAGTTGTCCGGGAAGCAACAGTTTCACTCCTCCACTATCCCGGGTCGGGAGTGTGCAACAGGTAGGTCTGTGGCGCTGCCCGGGGGATGGTGGGGATTTCACAAAGCATTTAGTCCCGACAAAGGTTAAAATTCCTTTAGTGGAGCGCGCATAAGGTGTAAATTTTTTTCGTGCACTCCCGGTCCGGGTGCCGGTGTCTGGTATTTTATCCCGTCAGCACCCGGCGCACACTTGGCGCACCGGGACTCCTTACGACATCGGAGAGCGGTGTGGAATGCTTCGTTCCTGGAAGCAGCCCTTTGGTAAACGCGAGCATCCCGAAACCTGCTGCTGGGCCGGGATCAAAGCGACACGGATGATGGCCCGGGAAAAGAAGTAAGCAATTGTGTAAAACGGGAACCATTACCCTCTGATTTTCGAGAACTGGGACCGGGACCGGGACTCTAAGTGGGAGGGGAGTGATGAGACTCGTCCCTGTTCGGCTCTTCGGGTGACACATTCCCGCATTCCTCAGGATCACCGGGGCCGAGAAGGGACCAACTTTGGAACGACTTTTACTTCGTAGGTTGCCATTCTGGCGACGCCGGGGATTTCCCGGCTTTTAGGAGAAGGATAACGCAGCGCTGGGAAGCAGCTTAACTTCGTGTCCTTGTGGCTTTTAGGGATGTTTACAATTAAGTGAACTGAGAGTGGAGCAAAATTTCGTTTTGTGAGGCAAATTGAGGTGAAATTAGTGGGAAAATTCAATTATTGATGCATTTTCCTGTACAGCGAACTTCTGCTCTGCTAGACTAAAAGGAAACGGGTGGCGGAGTAAACTTTTTCGAGGGCTCTGTTCGTTTTTATTTAATATTTTTGAATAGGAGACCGTTGAGAGGAAAGTAGTCATTACATTTAAGTATTTTGAATCCAATTTAATATTCAATATTAAAGAGTAAAATTTGTATTACACTACCATCATCTATATGAAAAAATTTGTTTAGACGAGCTATAGCTAAGGAAAACTCGAATGTTTGGTTATCTTTCCATCAGGAAATATGTTTCAAATTGTGGCAAAGCCGAAGACTTGAACTCAGTCTGGAGCTAAATATGAGTGTCGGGTTAAACTGGAACTAACTTAATCCAGATTTAAGCAAAGTTGTAGCTAGGTTTGGTTCAAACTTGAAATAGGATTAAGCAAGGTTATAAAAGAAGGCTAATTTGAGCTTTCTTAGTTTAAGCTTAAGTTTTTAGTATAAAACAAATTTGTTAAAAGGTGATGGAGTTTTCAGCTCTGAATTAAGTACTGAAAATAGACACAATATGAATGTAGCACTTCTTGCCCGGTCATTTTAGACTAAAAATAGACCAATCTGTGAAAAAAATTTCCATTGAGATAGATTTCGTTGTTGACAAGGCGTATATTCGACTGTTATTCTGTACATAATAAATTTAACATATTTACGGCATATTATAAGTATATATATGTATTAAGTAGGTATATATAGTACTAGTATATCAAAACATCCCAATGTTGGAATTCCGCAAACCATTTGTAAAATGTATATGACATATCTTGTAGAAAATTTTATGGTATATAATTTTCATAATAATCTCTATCGACTCCCGATTAATATTGGGTGTGTTTCAATATTTTTGCCCAATACATTATGTTCTATTTCTGCAAAAAATCGCTAATTTTTAATCTATCATGGATTATAATAATTTTTGCCGTAACTTCAATATTTGTTGAGTTATTCGCGATAAATAACTCAAAAATGGTGAAATTGTCTATAGAAATTCTTACACACATTTTGACGTCCAAATGTGTGTGAGCATTTCTATAGACAATTTTCGCTCTACAATATTACGCAACCATTTTCACGATGTCTGTTACAGTTGAGGAGTGTCTAGTCAAAAGAAGCTATTTACACCATAAGCAAACTTTACAAAAACCGATAAAAACGTTTAGTGGTCACCATTTATATGTGCGGGTGTTTTTTTTTTCAATAACATTATTTATGAAGGCGATACTTTTTTGTACAGCTAATTTGATTTTCAGTATTATTATCAACAAACAAAATAAAAACAATAAAAAATTGAACTAGCACCTTTTGATCAGAGACATTTTGCAATTTCCATGGAAATAGGACCCTTTTGATCAGTATTTACTCCAATTATGCTTAGGATAAAGTAAATAAAAGATAAATTCAATAATAGTTGACATACACACAAAAACATTCTGAAAACAAACCTTCTTCTTCGATATGAACGTTTTCTAAATCTTCCAATTTTTTATGAAAAATGTTCAAAGCCAATAGAAATAGTTCTCCTTGGAGTGGAAATAGCATTTTTTTGATTGGGACAATAAAAATAAGGCTACTATTAGTAAGAAACTAGGCACTTTTGATCAAAAGTAATGACAGATTTATGTAGGGTCTTGGATTAAAAGTTAAATTAGTAAAATAAAACGTTGAAGAACCAAAAGTGTGAATAGCTCCTTTCGAACAGACACTCCTCAGTTAATGAGTAGGTAACTTGCAAAAACCTTAAGTACCATCATTTGTTCAATTTTGGTCTTGACTGCATTACCGAAGTTACATCACACCGAAGTCACGTGTCGTCGTCACTCCAGGGAGCGATGAGTCACCTGTTCACTTGACACGGCACGGTAAATCGGTGATGATAGATCCTCGAATAAGCCACCAGCAGACTGCTCAAAGTTTACTGCAAATGGCCATTAGGGCTGCGAATTGTTTATGAATTTTTGATCAAAACGTTCGCACGGCAGCGCTAATTGCCCCACCTGAGAGGAGACAAATTCTCGGTGATAGCGGTGCTGCCGCGAACAGTGACCGCGGCAGCGGCACGATTTGCATGAATTAACAAAACACCGCTGATATACATCGGCCAGGTGGCAGGTTTGTGGCTCGAGGGTAATTATGAAGGGGCCGAGGTGCGAATGCCGCGAAATTGGGTTGAGCGGCGATCAATTAGCGGCGCAATCCGCGGGCATCTGATCCGATCGCTTTTCATCTTGCACGTTCTCGCGGCAGCCGCGAAGCGACATCGCGTCAGTGTCAGCGTGCGGGTGCGTGGGACCCAGGTGAGGTCCCCGGACAGGTGTGTCACCCGGCGGTGATTTCATTCATCTGATTTAATGGAAGAGCAATGCTCATTTAAATAATTGCGCCAGCATATTTTATGTCGGTGGCGGTGTGACATGCCGCGCTGCGGGGGACATTTATTTGTGCATCTTACCTTGCTGAAGATGTTTTCTAATGAATAAGTAAGCAGTGTGAGTTTGATGCTCGTTCACTTACCTGGAAGAAAAAAAAATTTCAATTAGATATTTTATTTAATGAGTAATTTGAGTAATTTTAAGGAACAGTAGTCATAACATAGACAATATATTCTATCAAAGTTATCTGTTTATGGACGGAATTTCAACTATTGATTCGAAAGTCTAAAAGATTTGGCGATTTATTATGTATATATCCATTATATACTATAACTATTCAGTATTCATATATTAATATAGCATTTATGCACACTTCAAATGCAATAATTTCAACGATATACACAATTAAATTAAATTCAACAATAACAATCAAATTAAATTCAACGACAGCCAAATCAACCAAATCGAAATCAAGGCCGATTTTGTAAAATAACTTACAATTTTATTAGTTGTTAGAAATAGTTATATTTGGGATGGATGTTTCTCACGTTGAAATAATGTTAAATTTGAAAAAGTTGTTAGTTATTATATTTTAAAAAGTTGTTCTTGATTTTTATTTGGTTGTCATTGAATTTGATTTAGTTGTTTTCGTTATTGATTTATAATTTGTAATAAATTAGTATGGTTGGTATTAACTTTGTTATGGATATACCATATGTAGAGTAAAACAATTTATAATTTTCGGGTCTTAGCAGACTAAATTTTCTAATAGTTTAGTTTTTTGTTTTGATGTATGGAAAGCATTCATCAAGCATCTACATATTAAATATTTTTTCGTTTTGTTTAGTGTGCAAAACAACGTTGTGTCCATAGTGAAACCAATTATGGAACATTTTTCATTTTATTTATTTATCTTGAAAAATTGAAAAAATGATTATTACAAGTTTAAATTTTTGAGTTCGAATTTTTGTATTTTGTTACTTTGAAATATTGAAAAAACCGATTTTTTTGCGTCGTAAATTACTTTAAACATTAAAAGAAAAATTTTTAATGGTTTTCGAGGTATAAAATTTTGAACGTCTTCACTCAGTCCAAAACACGTTTTTTTAATCGAACATGATATGTAAAGAATGTTCTTTAAAAATACAAATTTCTTAATTCATGATTAAGGTATATATTTTTTTCATTAGTTGCTATGCGTTATTTGAAATTTACATATCATATGTAGTTAACATTTGAACCTGGCAGTCTTCAGTGTTTTTAGTTGGATACGAAAATAAAAGTCGTTTCGGGTCAAGTTTGGAAAAGAAAAGCGTGTCATACATTTGTAGCGATAAAAGAGTACTTTAAATGACTCCCTTTAACCAAGTGTTAATCTAGAGGATTGTGACGAAATGAAGAGACGACGTGAAGTCTACAATTATAATAATTTTCCTGTAATAACGAAATCAGTTTAATCTATCTCAAACGTAAAGTGATGAAGAAGCGATTGAATCGTCCTTCGTCCCTAGTTCAATCACTTTCCCGTCGATTAATTGAAGTTGCGCTATCAGATAATCACCGGGGTCGAGTCACACTTGTAATTTAAAAGCGTTTAAACAATCGACCCTTCACCTTTGTGTTTTACCTGCCGAATTGGCCCGAAGAGATGAGCCCGCCGATTGCCCAGACAGCCAGTGGGCGGTCGCGTGATTATCTCACTCGATTATTTCCCAGCAATTTTTCTTATTTCCTATTAATCGCCGAGCCTATGGAAATCCAATTCGAACCGCTGGTGCGGTACAGACAAAGACTCGGAAATTGATACCTGAGACACTTGCACCAGCGTGCAGTGAACTCTTAGCACACACTCCCCGCCGGAGCCCGGGCGGTTTCCCTGCGGTCTCCACTTACCGATTGCGGCTTTTGCCATCACCCAAGATTGTGATAGATTCAATCATTTTAATTGAAGGCTCTACGCACTGCGCCCGCGCGAATGACTACTAAGACAACAAGATTTCCTTTAAGAAAAATAACGGACAGTTAAGATTGTAGGGCTGAAAAGGTGTTACAAACTCGTTAAAAGGCGTACGAAGGGTTGCCACCTATATGCCTCCCAGTAGTTTATATGTACATACATACATACATACATAATACTTATGTATATACTCCAAGTCTACTTCACTCTTCTTATATCATACATTTTTAAACTAAACTTTCACTTAATATTTTATGACTTAGAATTTATTAGCTTAACTAATTTTAAAAGCGTATATGCGGTTAATTAAACCGTAAGCAATTGCGCAATTAAAACCTTTTGAAAGCCAATTTTTTATTATAATAATTCTGTACTATTTCTGCTCTATTTTCAGTGATGATATCTTGGCCGTTTTCTGTGACGCATTTAGTAATAAAAAGGACTAGTATCTTTCATTTTTGTGGTCAAATTAAATCCCTTAAATCCTCTACTATCCACTTGCTGACACCCATTTCTCGTAACCGTTCAAGATCTCCCAGATTTTAAACATTAGGTGAAAATATTCCTAAATTTTGGCGAGATCTATTTTCAAAAATCAAATCAAATCAATGCTTAAAAGGAACAAACTTTGTATATTGGTTTTTTAAATGTTTTTTTGGCCATGCATGCAAACGGGGAGGGGGTGTTGCAAAACAGATTTTTTTTCCACCTATTCTTGTGGGCTATCGTTGAAAAGGGCCTTTTGAGTATATTATGAATGTGTTTTTATTTTTAATATTTGACTTAAAATAAATCCCTATCAAAATTTGCTGCGTTTTGCCGTTTTTTTACTCAACATATTTCTGGGTATGGTTTTAGATACTTTTAATTTATGTATGATTTCAAAATTACTTAATATAGTGGATGAACATTGCTCTTTTCTATTTTTATAAATTTGGTATGAAATATAATCTGTCTTATGAAAAAACAAGATTAGATTTGATTTTGTAGAAAACGATGTCCTTAAAAGTAAATTTGGTTGCTTTTCAATAATTCCACCGTTGCTTTTGAAAGTCCTTTAAGTCCACTTTATTAACATTTCATTTCAACAATTTTTGGAGGTAAATCTTAACGTGTAGGTACAATTTTCTGATTGTTTTTTTTATTATCGAATAGAAGATTCTTTAACCCTAGAAAGGTAATCTAAAAAACAAAAGTAAAGTAAAGTATCTTTCTACATATAAATAGTTAACCTAACCCGTACTGTATTCTAGAAAAAGGTGGCAATCCAAGTGAAGTTCCGCTGACGTAGGCGATCTTGGCCTATTCCGAGCTTCTTCCACGGGCAGATCAATTTACAGAAAAAATAAATGAGCCCTTCTGGGAAGATGAAACACTTGGGAAACGCTTAACTTTCTTCGTATCCCCACAAGTAGCTGAATGGAGCGCGTTGTTTTCTTCTCAAAATCGTCTTAGCAACCATCTTAAGATCGGATCTCCTCCGCCCCAGGGAATGCCGCGCTTTGTCGGAAGGGGAATAATGAGAAATGAGCCCAGAAAGTGCGGTTGCAGTTCGCTGCAGCGCTTATCACACTTGATCCACTTCAGACCTGACTAAACAATTAATACCGCGGCGGCCTCAATGGCCGCTAATCGGCGCGCCAGACCCGCGGCTCTCGAGTGGATCTTGAGTGCAGTGTGTCACAAATGATTTGAAGGTTCCAGGGATGACACAGTCGCGCAATTAAAATAAACCGCGGATCGCGCTGATGATTGTGATGCGCTGGGACAGGCGCATGCGTAAGCGAATTTGCGGCTGGCTCTGGGGTTTCGAGCTGACCGCGCAGATGGGCCGTGCCTACTCAGTTCCTGGTGGATGAATGCATCGCTGGCAAATCACTTTAATTCGTCTGTCGAGGAAATTGCTAATGAGATAAATTGGATGCAAATTTTCAGAGTTTTTAGATTAGTTTTGATTGGAGAAGTGCATGGTAATTAGCAGCTGCCACTGGCTGACCATGACCAATTCGGAGAGATTGCCGGGTGGCAAAAGGGTGGGAGTATCCAATGGAAGAAGTATTTTTGCTAGATTCTGCGGCCGTGTTCTCAATCGACAAAATAATTAAATATTTTATGTTCTTTTTAAGCCTCTTTTAAGCGTTCTTCCTAAACGACATGAGCATTTTTACCCCAAACTCTTTTAATTACAGTACTCTTAGAAATAAAACATCAAGTTCCAAAAATATTATTTAAAGAGCATTTTTTTCTATATTTTAGGGATGTGGTCTTTCTTAGTTTTGAGTCACTTTCATACAAATTTTGTTAATCCAAATAATCTACTTATGTAGATTAGATGTAGATTAGATTTACTACTTATATATCTTGTTTGGAATTTTGGTTTTTTTAATTTTATTAATTTAATTTAATTTATTTATATTTTGTTGAACCAATAAATTGTTACATAATCTGTACAGTCATGTTTCATGTATCATTTTAGTAGTTAGGTAGTGTAAGCTTTCGTTCCTTTCAGTTTCTGTAATTTCTATTTTTTGAATATACATATGTTTTTATTTAGAATTTTTACTAGATTTTTATAAAAATGTTATCATATTGAAACCTATAGAATTAGATATTGAAAAATTTAATCAAGTCGATCTAGACTTACTCAAAAGGATTCCCCAGAGCACCTTTAAGTAAGAAAATTTCAGAAATACGAGTATAAAGATAAAGCCTTTTTGTTTTTTAAATGCATCAATTGGAGTTACCTAATAAAAATTTTAGATCCATCCAGAAGTTAACAAATTTTACCCCAAACAATGTTCAAACTTCGTAAGTTTGAGTGCTAGCCATCGAGGGTACTTTAAATGCTTCGAAAACTTCTATAATTAACAAATAAACTTTCGGCGGTGATTCGCCATCATAACGAAAAAAAAAGGTTTCAGTCAGCACCTGGACTGCTGTTGCACCTGGGAAGATGGGTTTGCTTTGTTTACCTTTGCAAGGTGCTTGCACGGCTTCCAGAAATTTGTTAATAGTTAATAGGTCTTCTTAAAAGCAGGATGAAATGTTTCCTGGTTACGCCCGTGATTTTAATCTGGACTGCAGCAGATAGAGGAGCAGGAAAAATGCAGTCCCACCTTAGTCTTTAGTGGGCTGAATCTGGGTGCCAGAACTTGAAAGTGGAGAGCTCCGGCTTTCCTGATTAAATACGTGACCTAATCCAAGCCCCCCTGTTTGGATTGAATATTTTCCTGATAAACAAAATGTCAACGTTGGCGCATTTGTAGTCGCAAGGAAGAAACTCTGGAAGGTGGACTTTTCCATTTTCAAAATATTTCGAAGGAGCACATATCCATCTAATGTCGCTGATAATTTTCAGGTTGGATCAACTCTACCTGGGTATTCTAGACGCAACCAGAAAACCTTTCCTGCTTCGACAATGCAGAAAAATTCCTGGTTCAATGCGTGCCACGTCCTTGTATTAGGAATTTTTCCATTTTGCTGCTTTGGCTCTGGTTTCTGTCGTGCTCCCTGTTCGAGGATCCCCAGGGACGTCTTAGAAGAAGTTCTTTTCTTGCCACTCTCTAGCTTCGAGTTTTCATTTCAGTGGTGGATGTTCGGCAAATAGTAATCAAGACCAGGATGCACGAGTCCTGACCTGGGCACCTCAATGACTTAA
Organism: Eutolmus rufibarbis; assembly: GCA_963920795.1. Lineage (NCBI taxonomy): Eukaryota > Metazoa > Arthropoda > Insecta > Diptera > Asilidae > Eutolmus > Eutolmus rufibarbis. The sequence continues at coordinate 37,332,054 of OY987206.1, read as the reverse complement.
GATGGTCAGCAAGACAGCCACAAGGATTGACTACAGACAGACTTTGGAATCTCTGCTTGGTTTTTAAGATGTTCATCAAAGGGTGGTCCTCTGAATGAAGAAGGAAAAGACGAATGTTGTTTTTATACCTCCCACCCCTTGTATTTGATGTTTACCCACCTATTTTCATTCCTATTACAATTCGTTAAATTGCTTGGGTATATTTTATTGTTTCTAAATTGATAGGTTGTCTAGCCATTCTTTCTATTATAACTAAACTGAGTTGGGAAGACGATAAATAAATTCCCAGTTGGAAATTTCGAAATTTAATCAGATTTCATTAACATGGTTTTAGATTTTTTAACTTATTTTTCAAATGGAGAAAACAAGTCAAATTATAGAAACTAAATTTGGAATAGCAAGACATTTATATATATCCTTTTTCTGTTAAAAATTCTACAACAGCCAAACAAATATTTTCCGCTAATTAGTTAATTTCAGAGATATTGGAATTTTTTTCAATTAAAACGAGGAAACATTTTTAACTTGAGGAACATATTTGCGCAACTTTCACCGAATGTGTCTGGAAACATGCAGATTTAGTTTTAAAGTTTAATAAGTCTAGAATTTCGAGTACATATGCGATCGGCATAAAATTTTCGACTCGTAATGAACAAAAACCTGTATGAAGCCCTCAAACACTATCTGTATACCACTCCCTATATTTTTCCAATATTCTTTACGTTTATCGTTAGTCTAAAATTAAATCAATATTCAATTTAAAATCAAATTTGTAACAGGTTAAACAAAACACAAAATTGAACCAATAACTTTGATCTCATCGAATTCTGTTTTTTATTTCTAGTGTTTCAAATTTAAAGTTTATTTCATAATTTTGGACTAAATTTTTATCTTATGCATAAATTATGAAAATCTTGGAAAAATACATATGTATATATATGTATGTCTACTTTTATTAAATGACGTAAGAACTGTATCTGAATTGAGCTGATGCTATGTGAGGAACTTTTTGAGAACATTTAAACCTATTAAATTGATTTAAACTATAAACATTCTGTTCTTACAAAGGCAAATATTTATAAGAACATCAGTTTGTTTTGGTCAGATTTTATGAAAAATGTGTAGGTATTTTGCAAATTTATTCCAATATAAACTCTTAGACTAAAATAGCAAACCTACATTGTTTGAAACTATCAAACATCAAACCCTCCTGGGTATCAGCAAACACTTCCACATGAATTAAATTTTGCAATTAAAATTCCAAAACGCAAGCAAAATTTTCATGTTCTTCAAAGAGGAAATTCTTTGAAAATGAATTTCAATCAAAAAGTGATTGCATGCGTGCTGCCAGCTCTAATGGACCGTCAATCAAATCAGAATGCCGCCAACGCTTCTGAGCTAAGCGAGCCGAATCGTGTCTAAATGCTTCAAGATGCTGCGAAATTGCACCCGGAGATAAAGAGATAATCGCGCGGCGGCCGCGGCGCTTCAATTGATATCAGTTGAAATTGCAAGGAATCTTGAAGGCGCCGTCGCCGACGACCAGAACTGGGTCAAGTGGCGCGAAATTTGATCAATTTGAAACGATTTGTTGAGCAGCACGAATATTTAGATAGGTCCAAATCGTGGAATTGTTATGTACATTTGGCTGGGGTGCTACTCCGAAATTTACATGAATCGCCCACGCTTTCGCGGATTTATGTTGGCTTCTGATCTTACAAGACATCAAGACAATGTCTTTGCGAGGAAGAACACTGTTTAGACGAATTACCATAGATCCAAAAGAATACTCGAGTCGTGTCATTGCTCTGATGCTGCAGCTGCACTTCGAGATGCGATAAGAGGTGATCACATTGCAGCTTCTGCAGGCGAGCGTTTGCGGTATGTGGAGTGATGCTGCATCTGCATCTTAGTCGCTCTTCAGAAGAAGAACGTCTTCTATGTAGATTAAAATGAATTGAACTTGGCGGCCGAAAACACTTATTCATTTCCGATAGATATTCTGCGAGGGTACAGAAGGTATGATTGTATCAGGTCTAATTTCAGAGCTGATCGCATTGCATTCTGCCTTGATCCGGCCCCCGCTAGATCAGTTTCAGTCGCATGCAGCCGAGAATTATTAATTGAGCTACTTTCGTCTGCCTTGAGTCCCATTAGCGCGCGGTCACGCATTCCACCGCATTTATCTCATCGGAACTCATGAAAATGAAAACGATCGCATTTCGCTTCCTGTCACTGTCGTCAGCACGACACACGGACTAATTACAGGTGTTCCCCGATAAATCAATCACTCAATTAGATAAGTCAATCGATTCACCAATGAATTGCCCTCAAATTGAAGCGAATGCATGCCGCCGTGATCAGAGCTTGATAAAACAATTGTCGCGGATCGGCAACGCGACTTCTTTCGTATTCAGAAATGCCGCTGCGATCGTGACTCGACTTTAACACCTGATCCACTTGATTCAGCGGTGATCTGGTTGACTCGATGCGCGCGTGCGTGCCCATGCAGTTTGGCTGCTAATTGACAGTTAAATGCAATTTAAATGTCAAATTGTTGGACTATTTCATGAGCTGTGCGCGGTGATATCTTGCTCACTTCGATGTACTTAATGTCGGCTTGTTCCGGCTTAATGCACTTAATCGAGGTGATGAGCAAAACTCATTGTTCGGGAAAATTAATTGATTCAATTTGGTCGTACTTTAAGCGATGATGTCTCATGAATCATATGGGGCAATTGTTTTGATCCTATATATTAAGAATTGTTAGGAGTTTGAACTAAAAATGTATTCCATTATGCAGACCGAAATTGTTATATGTGCACCATTTTTCATCAATATATCAAAAAATCACAAAGTAATAGCAATTTAAAACGACCTCTGTCTTATAAATTTGATATTAAACATTTGAAAATGTTTAGTCTAAATAAGAGTAAGTTGTTATGAAAAGTATAATGATGTTTGGATGCTTTACCTCAATAATTCAATAAACTGACTATAAATAGAATTTGATTACGTATTTTTCACATAAATATAACTTGAACTTTTAAATTTTGTAATGTCTGATTCGATATTGTTTTGCTCTAGTACAAGTTATAGTTACATTTCTTGACTTTAGAAGTTATGAAGATCCTTATGAAAAAAAATTTTCAAAAACATCATCCTTGTATTTCTTTTAATGAAGCCAATATTTAATGTATTTACTATATAACGAAAAAGTTAATTTTGAGTCTAAAAAGACTCCTAGGTCCTTTAAACTCATTGACTTTTCTAAGGGAAACATATTGATTTTTATACGTAAAATTTATTAAATTCTTTTTTTCTCTGACGAAATTGATTTACATTTTTTAGATATATTTACCACGAGACCTTTTAGTCCACATGAAGTCTTCAGATTATTAAGGTCATTACTTTGAATTTAACGCCTTACTGTAGAGACGATTTTTAAGTCGTCTGCGATAAATAGGAATTTTGAAGTCAGAAAATTATTCTGTATTTCGTTTATGAACAGTAAGAATAGCAGTGGACTACAATGTGCACCCTGAGGAACAACAAATTCCAACAAACCGAAGAAGGAATATTTAGGTATATGTATAGGGGAAGAAAAATTCCATCCCAAAATAAAACAAATTTCTACCTAAATTAAAACGAAAGGGCTTTTGATTTCTAGAAATTATAAAATAACGAACTTTTAGTTCAATTAAAATCTTGAAGTATCCTTGAATAGTCTACGGGCAGAAAATGTAATGAAACTGTAGTCAAAATAAAAATGTATTGTAATTAAAGAAATTTGTAGGTTTAAATTATTGGTGTTAAAATTATAGTGAATATTCTTAAAATAAAGTCACTCTTTAATTTAGCTAATCCATAAACATCTTTTCTGTTGGTGTATGTCAAAGATACAAACAACAATTTTATAACAAAGAATCCATCATGAAAACCACAATGTCTACATAGATTCGACTTAGACTCAAATATCGTTGGTTATTTCCGTAAAGTTAGCCCTATAAAATGTTTACGCTTTCCATCGCCTGACTGCGATCCAAGACGGTAGCAGCTCGTGCTGTGTTTGCATTAAAACAGCAGTTTCGCTGACATTCACCATGATTTATCTTAATCTTGGCGCCTCGGATCAAACACAGACGAGCACAAGAAGGTTTTTTTCGTCCCCAGATCTTTGAGACGAAAGTAGGAATTCACGTGAAGTCACGTTCCCTGCAGGCGCACGATCACCCAATTGTAAGACGGCTAAATTTATGGCCGATATTAAGTGCAAAAAAATGTTGTATACTTGTCTCTGGTTACTGCCAATTTTCTCGTCACTACAGCGATAAACGGGCTAAGAGCTTTAAATGCGATTAACCTCGTGATCACTTAGTGATCCTTGCCAGACACGATCGCCAATTTATCGTGATGATGTAACTGCGAAAATGTCGAGGATGGAGGTTTTTTTTTTTTAAATTGGCGCCCGATCCGCTATCAGTCGTCGATAAATTGATTGACTTCGTCCCGCCGAGGGCTTAATCACCGAAAGGGACACGCACAGGTCCGTGTCCCACATCGAAAACGAAAGGTAAGTCGTAGATGAAATCTGCAAACGAATCACGACCTGAATTAAGTCATCCCAGCCGCACTGGCCGGTGCATAAATTGCACTCATTTAAATGCATTTTATGCCCTTCATCTCTAGTCGGCAAAAACTGGACACGGAATATCATCTTTATCCGCGCGTCGACATGACGCGCCCGCGAACGCCGTCGCGGCTGCTGCATCGTCCGAGTGAATTAAATTAACCACAATCACCTGGAATGACAAAAAATTCCATCAAAAGTGCAGGGAAAAAAGCGCGCTCGGTCGGTTGCATTGAATGGGGCAATCAAACTGGCGGCCGGGGCGACTCCCGCAGGATTTTCCCTGGACCAGGGATGTTGCCCGGTATCAAACCGCGGGCAGCGCGCACTTACTGTTTATCATCTGGCGGGATTGAGCGCGTAACACCGCGGCATAATTCGATTTGAGGTGTTTGAATGCGGATCCCTTTTTTGCAAAAACAATTTTTTGTTGCTGTTTTCTTTTCCCACATGCAGCCGCCTTCATATCTCATAAAATTTCATTCGGGGCGGAGAGCGCGATTTGTTTTATTTTTATTTTTTATTTTGTCCACCCCCGCGCGTTTGTATTTTTTTTCGCTTTACCTTTTAATTTCGCGAGGATGCAACTGAAAAGTTTACATCAATTGTTTGATATATGCATTAAGTTACCCCGCAGGAACTCATCAAACAAATTCGGGTAGCCAAAAAAATAACGCTGCCGCGCAAACAAAATCACTTTCGGGAGATACGGGACCCGACCGCGCGATACTCGCGTATCTGATTCCGGCCGTGCAATGACAAATAATGGCAACTTATTTTTTTCGGATGGTTTTATATTGGGGCCATGTTTTTGTTCGCCACCACCCCAATTTGCATTTATTTTCCCTCCGGCTTAATCGCATGAATTTCGGTTGCCTGAATTATATCAACTTTTCCATATTGACTAATTACTGTGGCCGGACCAGCCAATTTGTTTTCGTGCCCCCAAAAATTCTAGGGAGTAGAAAAGCGCAGTTTTATGCGGAAGTTGATCCTCAAATAAATAGGAAAAAATAAGGAGTGGTTTCAAACAACAACTTTATAGAAATTTACATTTTTGGATAAAATTCAGAACAGATACTATAAATAACTACAGGAGCAACTTAGAAGCTTTACAAATTAGAAAATGCAACAGGTTTAAAACATCAAATTGATGTAAGACGGTTGAAGTAAAAAACATAACTTCTCTATCCCACAATTTACACAGTTTCGGTTTTTAAATTAAAAGAAAACAAAATTGTTTGGGTTTTATTTTGATTGTTTTGCATTATACTATTTATAAATTAAAATAGTATCATATTAAGCTCGACTCGTTGATAGCCGGTAATATTTTGTAAAATGGATTTAGTGAGCAAAATTCACATAATTAATAATAATTTTTCTAGAAAGAAAATAAATTTTTCTTTCCAAATTAATGTGTATATCTCGAATATTCCAATACCCGACCGATTTGGCTGTTAGAAAACATTTGGTATTTTTTCACTCTTTTGTCAAAATCATTTCTGTTTTTACAAATAAATTGAAAAACCTATGTCACAGCCAAGTTGATAATTGGGCTGATTTTGTTATACCAACGTAATATTTTATTTGATGTTTATAGTTCAAGTAAACTTAATTGCGATAAATTTCTAAACTCACCGACGGTCATTTTTGATTTTTGATTGGACTGAAAACATCTCTAAAATCGAAAGATGGTTATATTTTAAGTAACAACGGAAAAGTCCCAAATTAATATTAATTTATACTCTTTAGTGTTTCTGATATTTTGAAGGTGGTTCTATTTTTGCAAGAATAATTTTTTAAAGAAAAATTATTATTTTATATTACGTTTTATTAGTCGTCAGATCTTAAACAAATTTATATGAAAGAATAATTAAAATCAGTTCACAAATGGCGGAAATATGTTCAAAACAGCTGACTTGATAACTTAATCCTTTTTTTAGGTTGGTTAAAAATGCAAACAGCTTTAATACATCTGACTGGTATAAGAAACTTGAAGTCAAAAAAAGACTGCTTCCATATTCTTACAACCTTAAAAAGTATTCATAACACGAAACAGATATTAAAAACAGAAAAATGGAACTCTTATGGTAAAATTTCTGTTCTAACATAGCGTCCTTTCATATTTGAAATTCAAATTGTTCAATTTGTAATTCAAATTATAAATTAATTTTCATTTCAGTATTTTTTGTTATTACTTACAATATTAGGTTTTAACTTTTACTTTAGAATTATGTGTAATGTTTTAATCAAATCTATGTCTGTACAACTTCAAAAACATCTCTACGATCTCATTTCTTAAGATGAAGACAAAGATCAAAGAATAATTTATAAAATAACTCAGATGTCTAACAATTGTCCAATTGTAATGTAGTCTTCAGCTTTTATAAAACGAGGAATTTATTTCGCATTTTGTTTTCAAAAAGATACGCAATTAATATCAATTTACATCTATCAAATTCTATCTTTAGTACCTACAACTTTAAAAAGCAGCTGTTATTGCAATTATGTACTAAACAGTGAATTTCTATCCCAAAAGTTGTTAGATGCTGTAGTCTTTTGCTTTATCTTTTCTTAGATATATGTATATCTAAAATATTTTCTGACTTGTTTTAATTTAAAATAAAGACTAGAGTTGCAGACATTATAAAGGGTGCACTACTTGTTTACAAAATATAGTTTTCGTGCCTTCAAAACGAACGTATTCAATCAAAAGTGCAACGATGTTTACCCTCAAATCGCCCAACTTTCATTACTTAAACTCCGAATCACATTAGCGAGGCAATTTGCATAAGAACCTGAATATCAGCCATCGTTGCATCGGCAGTTATGCATTTTGCAACATCATTGCAATAAAACTTTTGCAACATTTTCCCCTGTTAGTGCTTTAGAATACAAAAAACAAATTGCATTTTTAATTATTTGCAGTTTAGGCATGCAGAAATTACTCATGCCCACAGAAGTCACGAAAATCAACAAACAGACGCCAGTCCTGGAGACAAGACCAAGTTTGCTGCAAAAGAAGCAGCATAGCCTCCTTGCAGAAACTTAGGGCTGGCGGACAAAGCAAGAAAAAAAAACATTAATTAAGCCTTTAAAACAAACATTAACAGCGGCAAGTACCAGCCGGTGAATGGATCGTGAAATGTCCCAATTATGGTGACTTTGGAGGGCAAGGGGCGGGCGAGCATAACTTCTTAAAGCAACTATGCAAGAAATTTTGTTCAGACGGGCTCCTTATGTTAAGACACTTTTACGACTAATAGCCCTTTACTGGTTTTTATGACGAAATATGAAAATATGACAAACTGCGGGGGCCACCCTTTTGCATCGCAATTACAAACTATTTCCCCGGTTAATAGGCATCCTCTCCGGCAAATCAAAAGGGTTGAGGAGCACTTAATTATGATTCACTCGCGACTATGGGGAGCATGTTAATCTCCTTCGAGTGGCAGATTCTTGAGATTTTGCACTGCCAGCTCCTTGGCAGTGTGTCAAGTGAGCGAGTCGGTAAACAGGCAATCGGGCCACAAACCCGAATTTGAGCGTGGAGTGTGGGTGCGATAGCCCGGAACGAATAGCGGGATGGGCGCGATAATGATGAATTTTAACGGCATTAAAGCGGATGTTAAGACCCATTTCTGCATCGTCACTTTGCCTCATAATGAGCCACTGCGCACGCTTAGCGTGCTCACCTTGCTCTTGGCCGTCGCAGGTGCATTCATGTCCGATGCCGCCCCCGACACACCTTCCTCATTGATTCGATTGATTCGGTTCGATGCAGCGAGTTCCGCATGTTTAGAAAACGATTCGGTTCGACCTCTTGCGTAACTAATTGAGGTGTCGATTGAAAGATTAATGGTCCAACAAATGAGCCCTGCGGCACCGCGGCGAATAAAACGTGTTTACTTGCGGTGGTGCTCATCTTTTCAACAGTTTGCTGAATATTTTCTTTTGAATGAGCTATGGCACCACAGTTACGCTTCACGGTAGTCAGTTAGTAAATCTAATTATCGTAGCCACATTGCAGCAGAAAAGTTTTATTCAAATTAATTAAACAATAGCTCAGCGTTGCTTACTGCTTGATATTGAATAAACCATTTATAGGAAGCATCATGTATTTTATATCATATAACTTTTTTTATTTTGAATACGTTTTATATACATTATATGCCAAATCTCCTTTGACAAATTTTTATAGAGAATTTAGAACAGGACAGGTTTTCTTTGGAGCTGTTTGAAAAAGTCAAATTTCAAATTTAATTATTTTTAGCATGGAATTTATGCCATTCAAGTGTTCGTGTCAATAAATACATAAGATGGTATTATTTATATTATGAAGGTAAAAGTTATTTTATACTTTTTTGGGATTCCGAATTTTTGAAGGTGGTTCTACTGTTACTAATGTTTGACTCTCATAATCAGCATTTGAAAAAGTGAAGTTGGCTCTAATATACTTATTTTTATGAAATTTAATTATTATTTTAATTTTATTTCGCTCACTCACCTTTTTTGATAAAAAGAATTCAAAACTCAAATATAATAATAGTTGTGAGGGCACTTAACTGCCTTCTTTATCTGTAGGCAGAACACTTAACTGCCTTCTTTAATTACGCCTTAACTGGAGGCGGATGAACTATTTGCACTATATGAACTCTTAAATCATCACCAATTTTCAATTTAATTGGGATTCACTTCACTCCACTTTACTCCCTTTTAATACCATTAAGCTACTATATTTTTTTAAAAGCCTTCTCGTTTTCTAAACAAGTTACAAGTAATTTTCAAAACCTACTCTAAACTTTCAAACACACCTGAAACCTAAATAACTGAGTAAAATAAATAAAATCCACAACGGAAACAAAGTCTAACCAGAAAACGCAACCCATAACGTCGACCACCACAGTTGCATCAACAGTAAATTTAGCATTGAATTAAAAATTAAATTAAATTCGATTTAATTAAAACTAACAAAAAAAAATTTAGGCAATTTGGTTGGAAAACTTCGAATTTCGGTTAAAATCATTTGTAAATCACAATCTGTAAGTTAGTGAATTAGGCAACAGTTTGAAAAATTTGGTTTGAATAAAACGCCTTATAACATGTTTCCATCTCTCCAAAATCTTGAGATTTCGAGTAAGTGATTTAAAAGAGTTCCCATCTGACAGCGTGATTTTATTTTATGTTTCTTGTATCATATTTGATCATAATTGATTTCAAAAATTTCTTTGTGCATATAAAGTTAATTTTAAAGTGGATAGATCTCAAAAAACTCTTGTAAGCCAAGAAAGAAAAATTGCAGCATTTTGGCAATAATATTGAATGTTTGATCCAGGTAAAATGTTACTTCAAAATCGACTGTAGCGCTTGCTGAATAGTGCTGAATAAACTTGTTAGGGACGCCAGAATGAATTTATGAGATCTTGATTGAGATTCTCTCAAAATTACAAAGTCTTGAACATCCCCTACTTGTGTGGGTAATTCAAGAGATTGTCATATGGATTACGCGGAATCTAACAAAATCTCAAAATTTTGGGGAGATGGTATTAAAGTTTTTGAAATTATTATGAAATTGATTTCCTTAATAACTGCTACAACTTTTTTTATTTTTTAAAGAACTGTTTCACGTAATCTAATTTTTAAATAAGATATTCTATTTAAGGTTTATTGGAAAGAAAATTTGGTTATTGTCGGAATTATTTAAAATGTTCATCCGGCGTGACCTACCGGTGGGTCACACCTAATTTAATTTATATGGCAACGTGAGCCTTAGGTGGATCATGCACATAGTAAAAAAACGCGCTGCGTTGAACTTGTTAAACAAGGCGAATTTTTGGCTTTATTCAGCCAAACGTTTTCAAAATTCTTTTAATAAGGGGAATTTTGAATTCTAGTCAGATAGACATTTTTAATTTGTAATGTGATTAGTAAGACAAATCATCAAGTAAAGTTAAAAAAGTACTACGACTGTCAACTCTATTTTAACCAACTTTATGTACATATGTAGGTATATATGAGGGTTTTAAAATATTTTTAAGGTCAGAGGTAATATCCTAAAATTTTGATAGATTAGAAATTTTTGATTGATGTGAAAGTTATTCAGATCTGAACCAATTTTTTAAGGAAAATGGGCTTCTCGTAAGAATACCGCGTTATAAAAAAGAGGATACAAATTTGGAACTCATCCTTTATCTTTGCTACGCTGTTGCCACGAAAGTAACGCTTCACGATAGCCCTCCCCCGCGGCGTAATTAGAAGCAATCAATATTGAGCTAATTAAAGACGGCTATAGTTTTAAATCCGACCTCACCTGGGCCACGGGCTCATCTCGCGGGTGGCAGGAGAGCGACGCACGGCGGCGACAGTCGCCGCAATTACTGTCACGAAATTGACTCAAGCGGTGCACGGGAGGAAAGACGTCGACTCCGGCAGCCGTGCCGCCGCCGGATGTGCATTTCGCGTGGTTCTCTGTTTACTCCCGCGGCCCCGCAAATTATTTGTTTGATTAAAAACAAGTCGCTGTGTTCCCTCGCTTTTATTTTAACTTGCTGTTTTCTCTTGCATACACCTCGACATTTTTGTCACTTCATTTTTTTACTGCTGCCTGTTTTTAAAATAAACTTTTGGTGTCTGTCTGTGCGACGAGGTAATTTTTTGTACCTCCTTCAGATAGGTAAGCGCTAAATGTTAAAAGACGAAAAGCGTTTCAAAGACGCTAGACTCAAGACCGTTTTTTCTCAGGCAAATCGTCTTATGTTTCGTCTAGAACGTATCTGTTTTGATTACTTGATCTCGGCAAGTGATTTTGTTAAGAAAGAGGAAAAAGGGTAAAAACCCGTTGCTAACACAAGGGCTGTTTACGTGCCATTTAATTAAAGGCACTAAGCGACGAGGTAAAGGGATTCCTCTCAGCGCTCGGCTCCTCGGATGCTGTGAACTCGGAAAACGAGAGGTTAAGGGATATGCTACTTAGGTGGGTAATTAGGGCTCTTCAAAAAAGTATATCAACGAGTTAGTTAGATTTTATTCATCTACGCGACACTCTCTTCATTTTCCGATGGCGGGACAGAAGCTCATCCGATATCCTTTGGCAATTTAGTTAGTCTTCAGAAAGTTCTCAGATGGATGGAGATATTTTTTAGCAATTTAGCAAAGCCCTTGGCTAATTGTGGATAAAATTTAAAATGGTTTTACGAGGGTATAAAATGTACTAATTTTTAGTTTTTCTTGGAAATTAAAAGCTCATTAAAAATTCCTCGTAGCCCTTAAAAGGTTTGTTTTTATAGTCATGTTATTTTATAATACCACAATTTAAATTGAAGGAAAAACTATTTTTAGTATTCCGCGTAAAAAGAGAAAAATAGAACACTTATGGATTTTCTTCGGCGTTCATGCGTCTGTCACATTCACAAGCGATTTTCTTTGAAACAATTCGATCTAAAATATAGACAATTATAGACGTGAGGTAAAAAGGGTTAAATTTTTATTCAGGGGCAAATTGAAAAATAGAAAGATATAAAAAAGATTTATTTTGATGTTTGTTTTTTTATGAATAATTTTTTAAACATTTTGCGGGAAAAAAATATGCTTCAAAATTGCTGTACCCTAATCTTATTACCAAAAGGATCGCTCAGAAAAATCTGAAACAAAATCATGAACATTGACATTGGTGTAAATTGAATCAAAATTATCAGGATTGAAAGTCTAGAACGATTACTTGTTATAAAAAATTAAATTGTTTAATTTCCTTATAACTGCTGAATTATTAGTTTTAGATAACAAATTTTGCGCACCACTGTACACTCACATGGATGATTAGGATTTAAGTGTGCATTTTTTTGGATATATTTGAATGATGTCGATAGATTATTAAAATTGCTCTACTACCCAAGGTCACTGGAAAACTTGATAAAGTTTGTTCTTTTTGAAAAACATTTGAAATTCTTTGAATATTATTGAAATACATAATAGGAAAACTTGTGCCGTAACAAGTAAATATTTACTTAGTTCTAAGCTAAGAACTTGATTAACATTTTTCATGCAATAGCCTTTTAATAACTTTACTACAACTGTCGCGAATTCTACAGAAAACTCATAAATTTTCGAAAAAGTTCTCTCATCTGATCCTCATAAGAAAAACTTCCCATTTATTAGTTTTTTGGTAAGAAAATATGTATGAATAATTTTAGAATTATTTTGAGCCCTATGACAGACTTTTTTAAAATCTTGGTTAAGTACACTATGTCGAAAATATTAAAACAAGTTGAATCTTCGGGCCTATTCAGATATTAATGTTTTCATGAAGTAACGTAGTTATACTAAGTAATTATTAATTTTATAAAATTTGGAAACGGTAATTATAAAATTTGGAAAATTGAAATTAGTTCAGATATTTAAAAAAACTAAGGGGAGATTGACTAGATTTAGTTTATATTTTGTAATATATTTCCCAATTTCACATAAACTACACATATCCTCGGTTTCAAATTTGATATAGTTCTAAGATGTTTTCCCTGAACATAATTTAGGAATCAAAATAAAACATATATACTTGTGTATTTCTTTACTGGTTTAAGTAAAGCATTCGACCCTTCTCACACCGATATACAATTTACCAAAGATTATATTAAAAAAAATCGGTCAAGTACGACTGCTTTCCTGGGTATTATAAGATTCCATTTATTTGATAGTGTATGGTTTCGTTTTCGAATTTTTTTTTCCTATTCTACATAGATATAACTTTAGATATTTAATTTTATCGACATAATAAATTAATAAAATTTGTAGTTTCCAACAATGCTACAAAGTTATATGGATCTTAACACAAATCGAAAAATCATTACTTACCATATCCATAATATCGCTGGGCATTTGCCGATATTGCCAACAGCAGCATACATCCGATGGAGAGCAGTGATATGGGGTGACACCACCCCATTTCGCCAGTGTTTTATCCCCGATTAACGCCTATTAACAGATGCTTTTCCAGTAGCTGCATATCACCGAAAATTTCAGCAATTTCAGACGCATTAGAAATGGTGGGAAAAAATTGACCCAATATCACCAAAAACCGAAACACATTAATTGAATAATTAAAAATGACAAATATCATATTTAGATGGCACTGTGAGTGAGATCGAGGAATTTCATAAAATCTTTTCTAGCCCCCTGCAGGTGCACCGCCGTCGTGGCATATACCAAAAAAATAAATGGTCCATCGCGGCGACATCCACCTCCGCTGAGGACCAGATTTCTTGAAAGCGACGAGTGATTGACTCGTCAGTTGCCCTGTTCTCGTCTGGTTTTTTAATAAAATCCAGTAATGGCATTCCGCAATAATTTTGGGCATTAAAATGCAAATTTTGCGTAATTTAGTGCTCTCAATATTTTTATTTTATTACCGCTGATTTGAATCAATTGTTGCGAGTGCTCGCGGCACTCAGAAGACGCTGGGGCGGCCTCCGGCCAGAAGATGTTTTTGGCGCGGCGCGTTTCTTTCGCGAGATTTTCAAGAAGGTTGCGAAGAATAAAAAAAATCTTTCCTTTTCGAGAAAATTGAGGGTGTTTATAAAATGTTTATCAAGGGCTGAAGAGGCGAAACGGGTTGGCAGAGGAGCATGCCGCTGATCTGCCCCTAAAACGCTCTTTCAGGGTAAAAGTGTTTATTGTGATGCAAATCGTATCCTGATGACAACGACGATATTCGCCCTCACTTTCGACTCGGGGATTTACACAGCTCGGTTACGACGACGACGAGGACGAATTTTTGTTCGTCGTTTGCTTGTTTATGGGCGTCGGCACGGATGCTGGCGCGTTCCTCAAGCCGAACGGGGGTGGAGCAGTCGAAATGCGACAGAATTCGTTTTCCCTCCCGCTTGTGTCTTTGAATGAACATTTTCCGTTTAGCAGCGAAAATGCAACACGGAGCTAAAGATTTCCCCGGATGTGGTCCAGTCGTCTTTTTCGTAAGTGACCAAAGCGACAGGAAACAGCAAGTGGAAGAGACGGGACCCCTGCGGTTACTCCAGGACACTTGTCCTGCACGCTGTTTTATGGCACTTTTGTTTGAAGCGGTCCTTTCGAACTCGGCTTTTTGGTCGGATGGGCATGAAGCAAAATTCACATTAAGAGTTTTTGAGAAAGTCATTAAGCGTGCGTTTCCAAGATATAGTTAAATTGCTTTTGAAATTAGGAAAGAAAATTTCCTTTTATTTACAAAATATTTGGTTTAAATCAGTTCTTGTTACTTAAAGAACGAAGTATAGTTAAACGCTAACATTCAGAAATAAGCATGTTGCTTAGTAAAAAATAACGTATTGCTTGTTGCGTTACGGCTTGTGCAAAAGTAACCGGCTTTTAAACATATATACCTCTTACAAATTTATAACTATTTCAATATTTGTTCCAGTAAGCTTTGAGTATTTGAAGCGTGTTTTGGATCATTATCGTGTTGAAAAGGCATTTCTTCTTTCGCGTAAGGCAATATAATAGTTTAAAATATTCTATTGCATATTCTTAAAGAATTCAGTTTTCAAAAACTACTCTCAAGTCTTGAAAAGAAAAAAGTTAAATTTGCTTTCGTTTCAACCATATAAATCAAAATGATTTTTAACGTTTATCAATTGCTTTTGAGAACAAATTAAGCATGTTTTACACAATACCGTGTATAAGTATGATACATTTAGCATTCTGACCTAAGTTCATTTTAAAAACTACTAGTCCAATATTGGTAACATTTATTTTTTCTGATCTGGTGATGGAATAGAACATGTAAAAGGAAAACATTTATAACTATATGGATTAAAATAAAAACATCGTTATCTTATTCGTTAGGTTTTTAATTGACAACATACCTACTTCTCAAAAGTATAAAAAATAAATTTCGCAGCTTTGGGAATCTTCCGACTATAGGGTCAAGGGTCCAAATTTCGATTTAAAGTTAAGTGTGACTGAACATTTGTTAAAAACATACTGTTTGACAAAAAAACTTTTTTATTTCCAGTTTAAAATCAAGGAAAAAAGTTAGTGTTTTTAAACTTTTATTTTTCATCGAAAAATTATTCAAAAACCTATCAGGAAAAAATTTTGTGATTGAATAAACTTTTTCAACACAGTTCTTCATAGGGATATAAGTCAACACTTTGAAAATAAATTGAATGACCTACATATATGATTGGTTTTACGGGGTTTTTGTAACATTTGTGAATATGATTCATACATACTTGCATACAGATAATACTTACTTGGAATTACAAACTCCAATATACATATATAATAATTAGTTGGCTTTCAAATCGGCAATGATCGTCTTCTCTATTAATTTGTTTTCAATAGTCGATAAAATGAGCAAGCAAGAAGATATTACCTTCTTCTCCTTTTCAGTTTTTCATATTGGTTTTGAGGGCATGTTGTGCAGTATTTTTTAAGAATCTATTCCCACTTCTATATGTACGTCATAAACTTAATCCATAATTGTTAAATGCCCTCAATAGTTGTGAAGAGTTACTAAAATATTTAAGTTATTTTAATAATAAATATTTTGTAGTAATCTGATGATTTTTTTCATGCAAATTTATTTCTTATCAGTTGTAGGATCTTCATGGAAGCATGGAAGTGTCCACCCTTTGAATGCACTTTTCCATTCTAGAAAATGTTTTCTCGTGGTAACAACGTACCGAAAACATTATCATCATCTTGGCTAGACAGTAATTAAAACGAAAATAAGGAGACAACACATTTCGTAATACAAACCCTTCTTCTTCGTTTGGAATTTGCAATACAATATGCGAATTGCAGCTATCTTTGAGGTAACACCAATGGCAACAGCCACAAGAGAAATTGGAAGCCCTTTAGAGCTGATTACATTTTGTCGCAGAGCACTCGTATCTTGTGTTCTTCAATGTATCTTTATATTTTTGTCACTCTTCTTCGGCGTCTTCCACGACGCAGTGGCATTGTATTTCGTAAGAAAAACAAGGGAAATGTGCAGTCTATTGAAATCTTGAAATTTCTGCATTTCTCGTGCGTCTTTTATATGTAGGTCGAGATGGTCACGAGCGAGACACTTTCAACAGTACTGCAATCGTAAATGGATCGTATCGATGGTAGCGATCGAATTTTGCTTTTTATTTTTTAATTCAGTTTTGTCGATCTTCAATAGTTTTTTTTTAAGGTGAGACACGAAGTGTTAATATTCTTCAGTAATTCTTCCAATTGTTTTACATAATTTTTTAACTTAAAAATATCAAAACTTGGCTAAATTTCAATTGTGATTTTCATTCTACCTAATGTTGCAACATTTAACGATGTCAACTGACAAAAGATTTATAACTTATCTTGTATAAAGTAAGTATCAAAGTATCAAAATTCAATTAGTTAATCCCTCTAAACACCACAAATTCCTGGATCAAAGAACTCATCCATGTACAACTTTGCTCTCGTGCCTGATCTATTTTTGAAAATCATCATCATTTTAGATCTTCAAAATGAGTTAAAGCCCACTAAGAGGGCATTTTGCTTCCATTTTCATTTAACGAACATTTTTTTTCCGAAAAATTTCCTCAATAAAAAATTACTCACATTCGAAGTAAACAAATTTGGCCTAATTAAAGGCTTCGTGTCAATTGAGCCAGGGCGGCCAGGAAGACGGGGTGCAGGGGAGGGAGATGCACCTATGCCGGTACGAAATTAGACACCCATAAAAGCTTGAAATATAGACGAGTTTTCTGCCTTTCTCGATTTTCGGATTTAAGTTGTGAAGGTCCCCAAAATAGATCTCCGGGGATTCCATTGAACATTTATTTCGCCTTCGAGTGAAGTGATAAATGCTTCACCTCGACACCGACTTATGCCGGAGTTTTTCCGTGTGGGACATGTTCAACTGGTGCACGCTGTTTCCAAAGAAAATTAAGATTTTTGTGACACACGCTAAAGTAAGTGTGACTAAAACTTGAAGTTTAATTATGCTCCGATAAAAGTAGAACTATACAAAAATTTAATAACTTTTTGTATTATATTTTTCTTCTGTTTCTGTAATAAAATTTAAGTTCAACCCTTTCATAGTATTTGACGAATATATTCGTCTCGAAAAAATTCCCTCTTTTTGAATTTTGGAATAATGAAATCATTGGTATATTTGCCATTTTGCTTTAATACTTCAATTTTACACTAAGAATTCAAAAATTGTCTAAGTAAGTAGGTACTATAGCGAAAAAGTTTAAATTCTTATATCTTTAAAATTTACATTGAACTTTGCGAATATTTTTTAAGACTCAAATATACGTTTTATATGTCGGAATACTAAAAAGTGGAACTTAACCTGTTTGACTCAATGCTGTAATAAGCATATTGCAAATTTGGCCTAATGCTGGTTACAACTAAGACTCAAGTCTGGTCTGAGCTCAATAGTGAACTAAGTCTGGTTTAAGCCTGTTCTAATAATTTTGGCTCAGCTCTTGTCTAAATTACACTCAAGCTAGTCTAGCTCTACCTTGATCATTCTATTCGACAATTTAAATCTCCAGGGTTTATATATATTAGTTATAATAAATAATACCCGTAACTAAAGGAAATAAATTGTTATGACATATGTACTTCATATAGTATTCACTCAAATTTCAAATTATGTTTTCTCCTTATGATCAAACGACGATCAAAATGTCTCATATATTTTGTTTATTATCAGTTAAATTCCAAAGAATTAGAACGTCAAAAGCCCACATTCAGTGACCAAATGCGGCTGCTCTAATTACTGCGAAATGACCGCATCCAACCAAAAATTATTTCCGCGCCAAAAACTGAAAAAAATAACGATCAGTTGAGAAAGCTCCAAAGAAATCACCAACTCCCTCAAAAAATCTTGTCAGCGTTGGTCAAGCGAAATCTACGCATAGTGCAAATCATAAAAAAAAAAAAAATTAATAAGCGGCCGGAGGTGGCTGCAACAAAGATGCGTGGGTGCTGACATAAACAAATCAATCAGAGCGTGTTAGAAACGGCGGCGTCGCAGCACATAAAACATAAAAAATCGCCGAAGGCTGACCTTAGGCGGAGCATGGGCTGGATAAGGCGCGCGGATTAAAAGGCGATCAGCTGTCGGGGGAATTGGTAAGAAATGTCCCAAAATAGTCCGCCTTTTTGGTTATGGAATTATGTAATTTTGCAGATTTTTATATTTTTTATTACTGCCCGCATGTCAACTGCAATTCGCCCCCGGAACTGAGACAATTTCACGCCGCCTTGGGGGGCACTCGGCGGAGGTGCCGTTTCGAAAGTGGCCGCGCACTGCCTCGTAAATCTGAGCCGTGGGCTTCGAAAATAATTTCGAATGCCTTTGATTCGGCGCTAACGAGCCGCTCCAGTGGCCTTTTAGGAGGTGGACACATTTCTTGTATTGTATGCAAATCGATCAATTTCGCGGTCACCTCTTAGGCTGTTTTACCGCATTATCGACGCGTCTTAAGACACGGTCGGGCCGGCTGGTCTGGTTTCGGCGAGTGCCACAAAATTTATTCTAATTTGGTCCAGTGATGATGATGCTGCCTTATCACTGCCGGTTTCGTCGATTGGTTAATTGATTGAGACTGCCGGCCGATCCAGTGGCGATTTTTTCGACCGTTTCAGTTGCATAATCAATTCTAATTAATATATAAAAAAAAAAGAAGAATTTTAAGCAGCTGATTTATAAGTTAAAAAATAGATTTGTCACATTTGCAAGAAGGTGATGGAAATTTTTTCTATATCTCCTTGTTAAGCTCGTTTCGCGCTTTCGAAGTGTGTAAGCTATCTTAATTAATTCTTGCTTTATTGTTTTTAGGGTTTCATACTAAAAATTAAATCATCGCCTTAGTTAGATCATGTTAATAGATTTACATGGTGCCACTTTGTCTGGTAAAATTTAAATCTTTGTTTTATACAATTATGGTATATTGAATATGACAAAGTGTAAATTATTAATTAGAAATTGGGTATAAAAATAATTATTTAATTGGGTCCTTTCTATTTGTATATGGACTGCCATTTTGCCAGTTTTATAATTTTAAGTACATTTTTCCATATCAGCTTGTTATTCATTTCATAATTAAAGTTCTTTTACTGGTATGGAACTTCTAAATGTTTATTAATTGAGATTTTTTCGATTTTCTATTCCACAATTACTTACATACAAATATATATAAGAAAGTTTGACATATTCTATCTTAAAGTCGTTCTTCTTGAAGACGAAAGTATGTAAAAATTGGGTGCCTACTTTTTTGTGAATGAGTAATTGTTTTTATGTAGTATCAAAATTAATTCTTCAAAGAGGCTAAGCCTAGAGTTAATGAAATTTATCAGGTATTTTTTGTAATATGTATCATTGAATGTAGGTAATAATAGTCCAAATTTAAGGTTTTTGGGTTAATCAGTTAATATATTTTGAAATTAAATCCTGAAAAGCGTTTATATCCCATTCATATTTAGTTCTTGAAGGAAAAATCACATATTTTTTTACAGATTTAAGGAATTAGCAAATTTCTAACGAATTTTGCGGGGCTTTGACATTCCGTTTAGCTTTCAGAAAATTTCTTTTAATGGTTTTCATAGCTGGAAATTTGAAAATTTGTGACAATTGAGACAAATTGGAAAATTGCCTTTTATGATGGAAGTCAGGTTATAAAATGCTTAGCAACAGTGCCACAAAGTTTAGAAAAAGCGTAATTACGTGGGGTATTTTATTAGAAATATACAAAACGTTTTTGTTCAAATTTGTATGAAGTAATCAGTTTAAAAAATATGTAGTATATCTGTTGATGCTATCACGAGAATGAAATGAAATGATTATGGTATGCTAAATAAATCTATAGTAGGGTCTAAGGTCGTTGACGTTGATATGGAAGGAAGATAAAATATCAAAAATTGGATAAAATCATTCGGAGAAAAACAGTTTTATTTCTATTGAACACGGTTCAATTCAAAGAGCAACATTCTGAAAAAGGAACAATTATCCTAAGCTGACTTCTAAGGAAATAATGAATCCAAACATCTTTGCACATTTCCTTTTTAACTCGTTTAAAATCTCCTCCACTCGTTTGGTTTCTTAGTGAACCTTTCCGACTCCAACCGCACCGCTGAGGGCCCATTCGGAGGAGCACCGCACCCAGAGTGTGGCCTATTGAAGCTGCTCATCCTTTTTGAAAGCTATTCACATTCGTTAAATGCGTTAAGCGCACCTTATTAAAAATAATTTCGAATAACCGCACAACAGGTGGGCTGACTAGACCAGGAGCAGAACAAGAAATTAACAAGATTACATTTCATTTTCCTGGCTTTTTTTAAGTTTACGCTGGTGGCTGCGAAAAGGGCGCATTCATTCTGTGAAAAGGTTCAGCTCCTGGAAACCATAGGCGTCGGCAGACTGTAAAAATGCGCGCGTGCTACGTGCAGAAGACTAACGAAGGAACTCCGTTTTACAAAACCAGCCTCTAATGAGACCTCGTTTCGAGATTCTCTCAAATCGGCGGGCAATGTAACTTGAATTAAGGCACAACCAATTATTTATTGCTCGCCGAACAAAGTTCATTTTGCTATTTTTTCGACTTTGAAAAATCGTCGCGTTCGAATTTTATTTTTATTTCGGTGCTCCACTTTCGGCGAAGCATTGCATGTCACCGCACGCACTTCGGCGCTTGGTGCTTCAATATCAATTGAAGCAGCCGGAGGTGACTTAAAAAACAAAAAGACTTAAAACTATTTTCGTTTGAAAACAATTCGGCGCACCAAATTAGACCCAAGGCACGCTTCTGACTCAAATGTGGCGTGTCACCCGTAAGCTGATGTAACGCAAAAGCCAATGGACGCGGCGCCGTCCAACGATCGCGATATTCAAATCTCAGCGTGAAACGATATGCGACAAAATTACTAGCAAATTAAAAAGAATACTTTTTTCTATTTGCTACGTAAAACGTAAACAAATGCACGAAAATAAATTGCAATAAATTTTGTGAGTCACTCTCCCAGACGCTTGGAAAATGATGGAAAACGCGCGGCCTTACACCTGACCGACTATTCACATTTTCGTGACGAAAGGAGCGGGCGTCAGTGGATTAATTAATTTCGCGCCGAATTAAAGAACTTCAGAATGTTTTGCATTATGCAATTTTGGATTTTTTATTTTTAGATTTCCCAAAATTTCCACGATCGCGCCAAGATTCGATGAAGATTAATTGTGCAACACGAATTTACTTAATGTAGTTGTAGTATTTTTCGGTTGGCTAAGTTTTCATGTTAAACATAAATTTTGATGAGAGTAATAAATATTGGGTTTATGACTTAGCAACCGAAAAATTGAACATTTCTCAATAATAGGTGAGCTTTCAACTAGAATTATGCCATTCTTAGTTCACCACGAATTTTTCAGTCTAAACATTGTCAGTCTCAAAATACGTTTTGAATGACCATATTTTTTTATAGCCTTGAGTTAGAAACTTGAATTTAGAATATTATTAGATTGTAGATTTTAATAATTTCATTTTGATACCATTGATGCCATTGTTGAGATAAAGAGTCTTGACGGACATACAGACGAGTTCAGTTTTTGCACTTTGGGGTATAGCATTCTAACAAAATCTGAAAATCTATTCTCGCTTATGGTTTTTTTTTTTTCTAAAAGGAAAATTGTTTTTAATACATACCAACAAAAATATATTAAGGTTTAAGAAAATGGGAATATAGCCGAACGATTTTTAATAAATTTTATCGGACTCTATTTCAAAAATTATGTTTTAAATTGGTTGGCGCCTTTTATCGAGAACGAACAAAAATCCAAAAAACACGGTCGATTTTATCATGATCATGTGTTATGTTATCTACAGAAAATATTTAACTTTTACTGAAACCATTTTTGAAGTAGAACTTAATTCTAAACATTTCAGTTCAAGATTTATTCCTGTGCTTGGATTAAAATAAAAATTTGTTGGTGAGTTTTAGCATCAGTGTCTCATATTTTCAACTTTTCATTATTTCGAAAAACTAAAAGTCAAACTAGGATGTCTGGTAAAACACGAAAACGAAATTCCAAAGTAACTAATACTAAAATTTTATAATTGACCAGGATAAAAAGAGATAAATGCAAGCCGTGATTCCTAGTTCTTCAATTTCATTTTTAGAAGATTGTTTTTATGAGAAATTGTTCTGCTTTTTCCGAAATTGTATTGTATTCAATTTTTCTAAAAATTTTTTGTTTTCACAATTTTCCATTTATGCGATTTTAGTAATTTGAGTTTTCAGCATTTTATGAAACAGGAAAGAAAAGTATTTGTTTGTCGGTATTTTGGTGTGCTTAGATTAACTTTCAGTATACAAATTTTTGTTTTTCAAATATTTTGTGGTTTCAACGATATTTATACATTTCGTTATATCATGAAACTCCTAAAATTGAACAAAACAGAAATCTGGAAGTCTTACTCTAATATTCCTGAATTAAATTTTAAATAAAAAGTTCATAATGAATAAACCTTCGAAATATTACTTGATAGTTAGCATCCAGACTTCTGGCGTCTAAACTGGAGCATAGTCCCAGTTTTAAACTTGTTATTTTGCTTCCCCCAATTTCTAAATTATTAGAGTTTTAATAAATTTCAGTAGATTTACTTAAGATCCAATGAAATAAGAGTTAAAAAATTACACTCTAATGCACTCAAAAATAAATTTTGATTTATTGGACAATTTAAATGTTGGTGAAGCATTTTATGCGTCTCTAACATAAAAATAGTAGCAAAATCATATTTTTACTCGTAACAGTAAGAAAAGTATAAAGTTGCCTTTATCATTTGAAATAGAAGTGATTTTTTTTGGAATAGGTATTAAAAATAAATTTTTTTAAACATTCTAAGCCACTTTATGAAAGTGAATTTGGAGGTTTTTGGTTTTTTGAGAACTATCCAAAACATTTCTTTACGAAAGGTCTTTTGGTAAACAAAAATTTTCAGGCATTTTCCATAGTCGACTTAGAGGAAAACGTCGTAAACAAGAAGTAAAAGAAAATTCCGTAGAAAAAAACGGGTTTCGCGACAAAACAGCGGAAAAATATTGAGAGCACTCGCCGGGCACATTTTTACCTTAGCATCGTTCGAGGGACCTATCAAATTTCATCGCGCTGAAAGACCTAAACGCAACCGTCACCAGAACTCTTCGGGCGAGAAACCCGCCGCCTTCGCGGAGGGCCCCACGGGCCAGCAGCGCACCTGGGGAGGCTTCGTTTCACAGTCCCCTTTTTATTTTCCAGGGCTTCCCCGGGCTTCCCGCGGGAGTCGGTCGCACTCACAGCGCTATCAACTGTCGGTGGATTTTACAATACCACCAAAAATTACCGGTCAAATCAATCACCAACTTCTTGAGAAACTTCTCCACTAAAAAATTCACCACTGGTCGCACTTTGCGCAGAAAAAGGGAGTCCACTCGGCGGGACGCAACTCGAGTGCTTCCGCGGGTCTTATCCAACCGCTCTAACGGTCGAAAAGTAACTGAAATTCTGCGTTGGGAAATTGTTTTTCCTGCCCCCGAGGAAACGGCGGTGGCAGCGGCGGCGACGGCAGCGGAGCGGCACGCGAAGAACAGCTCCAAGGAGGCGCGCTGCGACTGTTGGCTGCGGGGCTGCTGGGGCTCGCTGGGTGCTGCTCAGGGCGAGCGAGGCGCGTCGAACATGTTCGAATGGGGCTCCGGTCGCGTTCCGCGGACGACTGTGGCGCGTCGGAGCCGCACCGGACGGCTTTTCGACTCGTCGCGAGCCCCACGGCCCCCGCGGCCGCGTCGTGCGTTCCGCTCTGCTTCTTTGCAGCGAGGCGTCCTGCGTGGGCGGCCTCGGGCTGCAGAGGGCGGAGTGCCGCTGGGTGGCAGACGACGGCGGTGGTGGCGCTTTTGCAGACCACGACTTGCCGTGACGCGCGAAAAGCTGCTCGTGGTGCGACGCGCTCCAGGCAAACGCGTTGGAAGTCGCTTTTCACGGCACCGTTGGAAAGCGAGCGAAAATTGTGCAGAAGTGAGGTGGGTTTAGCTGAGACACTCACCGATGGAGGGAATTCGTCTTTAGATTTTTCCAGTTGATTCGCTGACTCTTATTGAGTTTATTTCGAAAAAATCGGCGTTTTACGCATTAAATTTAGATTAAAATTATAAATTTAAAAGCTATAATTTAATCTATGTTTGTCGCTTATATTCTTAATGACATTAATCAGCATTTTTAATATTCGTTTACGCAATAAAACAAGTAATGGTAAACTTCAATAGAATGTTTTCTGTAGATTACGAATCCGAGTGGCTCAAATAAAATTTTGAACCTTAAGCTATATTCACAAAATAAACAATGGTTTGAAATTTTACGAAGTGCCTTACACTTCCTCCGTAGAATATAAAACATCTTAAACTTTAATTGCGAATCAAGTTGTATTATTTCAAGATTATTATTAGATTATTTCGAGCTTCTATTTAAGCAGTGTTTGTTCAAAAGGGCTATTTCCACCTTATGGTAATTCAAAGTTTTGTGTTCTACTAATTCCACTGCTAATCTAAGATCCTACATAATCTATCTAATCTATCTTTACTTTGAATCAAAGGCGCTTAGTTTCTTAGAAATATAGCCTTATGTTGTTTATGGTCTCAGTCAAAAGGTGTTATTTGCTTGCATTCACTCGTGCAATTTAAAACGTTTAATATTTACATTTTGTTGAAGAAGAGATATTTTCTATACGTTCATTCGTTCAATATTTCTATTGGCTTTGATTAATTATTATTAACTATCATTTTAAATAATTACTAACACGTAATGTGTATACGTGTTGGAGAATTTTCATTTTCAGAAATGCAATTGACGCAAAAAATACTATCAAAACAACATATCAATTATACTGTAACAAAAACCGGTTCATCATATTTAATTATTCATAATTCTTTTTCATTTTAATTAATTTATATTGCTGGCGAGTTTTAACAATAATTTTTATTTTTGCCATTTCAACTTGAAAAAGTCTTAGGAAATATGTTAATATGAACACTCGTAAAACGGGAAAGAGTAGTTTTCAGTTTAAGTTTAAAAAAATGTTTACAAGTTGACTCTTGAATTTCCTACTAGATGAAAGAAAAGTTGAATTAGGTAATTGATGAACATTTCTATGGGAAAATGTGTTTCTTTCTAAATGAATTTGTATTTATTTAAATCTAAAAAAAACTTATAGATTTTATATAAAAGAACATAGCCTCTGTTTGCAATATAAAGAGCCTTTTATTTCAAAAGTTCAATTCCCAACGTTGTAATTAGTAAAGAAAGTAAAAGTTGTTAACTTAAGAGATGCTCGATAATTTAATTATGAACTCAAGTTGCTCAGAAGAGTCCAACTTTATTATTGATTTGGTTAAGATTGCGTGGTTGTGAGTAACATCATTTTTAATTTTTTGGTGGGAAAATTATTCGCCTATTTCAGAATTGGTGATTTAAATTTTACTACAAATATTCAACAATTTTTAAGAAATTTCAATAATCATAATTTTCGATTATCATTTATAACAAGGAATATACATTTTTAAATTTATTTTAAAAGTTGTAAAATTGTTATAAGAAATGATAATGTGGCTAAAATAAAACCTTGGACGTTAAATTTTAAGATAAGAAATACTTTACCAGAACGTACCTTACAATTTTTCCATAAAATCCTAAATATCTTTAGCTAGAATGGATTCTTGTTTCGGAGCCAGTAAGACATCATGAGTTATTAAAAATCTGTTCCAAGAAAATATCAAATCCAACGTTCTGGTTTACTTTTCTTTTCTGCTACGTTTTATAAATTATAAATTGAGTAAAAGCTTTAAAAATAATTTCGATTCTATCCTAAATGTTTTTGATGAAAACGATTTCGAAGTATAGTTTTTTTTTAAAATCGGTGGGGACTTATGACCCTGAAAAGACAAATGATTTTGGTTCGCGAAAAGTTCAAAGGACGAAGTATTTCAAAACTCTATCAGATCGATTAAAATGTAAATTTCGTTAAGATTAATTATTTCGAAATTGTCTCGCCCCAAAATATTTCCGCGTTCGATGAAATGATTGACCCCAATCATCTGGTCGTAAACACTTCGGAGCTGGTGACAACAAGACGTCGCGCGTCTTCGTCTTGATCGTCGTCTCAGCTGCGAACCTCAGGCGCGCGACAGCGAATGGTTTTCGTTAATTAAAACAAACGATTCACGGGGGCATCTTCTAATTTAAGGCGCCCTCCAGATGACGACTGCCCGAATTATGATTACAAGGCGCGTTCACGTCACTGCGCGGTGGGTCGCGGTCGCGGCCGCATGCACCCAACGCGATGATGCATTTGAACGGGCGTTATGTCACCGATGCAATTAGTTTCTAGGAACGCGACGGTGGTCAAGATCGGTGAAGATGCAAAAGTCCAAGATCACGACCGACCACAAGAATGGTTTGTTAGTTGCCAGCTTGTGCCACGCGCGCCAATCTCGTTAATTAATCGCCCAGAAACGCATTGCTGCGCGTAATGGTCGGCGCGTTTCTGGTGCTGCACCCAAAACAAGGAGCATAAATCCAGAATCTGTGGCAATTAGCGCTGGGTGCCTGCTTAGAGGCTCCCCATCGTGATGGAGTGGTTCGCAGAAACTGCTCCCCAGCTGGCCAAAGTTGGCCTCCGCTGGGCACAATGCACAATGGGTGACGTCGCCTTCTAGCTCTAGCTCTAGGCGAAAATCTATCTTTCTAGCTATCTCCGGCTGTGAGTTAGCCCCGCTGCACGAACCATGGTCAAGTGTATTTTTGCCGATTGCACCATGTATCCTTGCCGCCCAGTCGCGCATTAGCTAAAAATTGCTGCGCCCAATTGCTGCTAATTGTTTTCGTGTGTCGGCTATTTTCATGAAAATGCCCCTCAAGTCGTTCCGGATCAAAGCCGGCATTCAACGAATTCACTCATTTCGCGGAGGAAGGAAAATTTCGCATAAATTTCTCTGCTCCATTGCGTGGTTGAAGTTAGAAGCTGAGGGGTTGATCTTGATCGTGAGCCAAATTAACCAAGATCTCATTGAGGTTTCTAGAGCTAATTTCCAGATACATTTCAAGATAATATGATGGCAAAATTGTTTCATATAACCGAGTGTGATCTGTTTATTTTTGGAGGCTGATCACCGACAAATCGATATTCACTGGGAGTTGCCATTGATCGGCGGAAACAAAGGACTGATTGATAACTTCGATTGATTCTATGAAATGTTTTAAATCATCTTCTGTTAATTGAATTTGACACTGAATTGTTTAAACCCTGACATCTGATTATTTCCAGATCAAGTCAATGCTTAAGGTCATTTCATTTAATGCACTTACTTACAATAAATAACTCAAACGATTTTAGAAATACAAATAGAGCTGCAAAAATCATATCCACTAATATTGTGATGATAATAAGTGCATAGATCAAGTTTAGCAACAATTAACTAATCATCGGAGTCACCCATAACGATATTGAAAACTGATTTCATTTTAATCACGTTAAAGATTCGTATTAAGTAGGAAGCTGCGAGATAAGCCAATTAATTAATGAACATAATGTGTATAAATTCATTTTGAAGGCTTAATTATTA
The DNA here is from genome assembly GCA_963920795.1 of Eutolmus rufibarbis. Taxonomy (NCBI): domain Eukaryota; kingdom Metazoa; phylum Arthropoda; class Insecta; order Diptera; family Asilidae; genus Eutolmus; species Eutolmus rufibarbis. The sequence continues at coordinate 37,303,811 of OY987206.1, read as the reverse complement.
TTTTCGGTGTATTACAGCATTCTATAAATATAAATTGATCTCATAATCATTTCAATTAATTTATTACTAAGGCTAGGGTTAAGAAGCAATGATAGAACATTTTTAAATATCGCACTATCAGAACTATTTGAGTTTTCTGTACACGAAAGCGTAGCCTAGAATTAAATTATTTTATTATGTATGTTATATTAAACAGAAATAATTGAATTAAAATTATCTTCTGTGCACTTAAGCCCTGTTTTGTATTTTGGCTTAAGCCAGAGTTTATATTAAAACAATCTTTAAATTTAAACTAAACTTAAGTCAAATCGGGTTTCATAGTACAATTGTGAAAAAACCTGTTCGTGAGCACCATCGCAACGAGGTATAAATAAGATGAGCAACAAAAGCTGATCCATTAATATTAAAATTTCGAAATTTCGTTCAATAAAATTGCTTTTACTGATTTTCGTTATCTTTGATCTTGAATATTTTATAACACCGGCACGACATCGATGTCAATTTTACAAACGTCCCTTAAAACACCCATACAGAAAGTGTATACCAAAATCTGAGATTTTTTGAGAAGATGAAACCTAATTTTAGCTCTGTTTTTTTGATGATTAAAAACCATTAAGTACTTATTTGCATGGCAATACCTACGATTTGGAATTTAAAACTTTTTCAAATGTTAATGCACGATCCATCCAAATCCATTGAGTGGTTTTAATGCACAATAAACAGGCAGATTAATAGTAAAACTCTAAAAATTATTTGTTACACTTGACTTCTTACTAATGTGATACTATAATTTTCTGAAATAGAGTTTTAAAAACCGAAGAATGGTTTTTTCAATAAGGAAGAAGATCAAGGTGCCATTACAAAAAACAAAAAAAATTGGAACCTTTCAGGTATTGTGTTTTGAAAATTCTTTAAAGTTGCATTTCTTTTCCTTTTAACCGTTTCGAGATAATCCTGCATTAATTGACGGATATGCAGGATTTAGATTTTAGAAAACTTAAAGTTATGCATTTAAAAAATTGGAAAAAAGAATAATGAAATTCTGTCTTGAATTGACAGAGATTCCAAATTTTCTATTATATAATAATGGTATCTTTGGTATTGTAGAGTAAGACTAATAAAAAGTCAAAAGGGCAGATTACTAGTTACAAAGTGATTGATTAAAACTTATCTATACAATATTTTATTTTCACTATCATTTATTTCGAAAACTTTTAAATGCTTACAAATTTTAAAATTAAATGAAAAATTAATTCTATCGGATAACTGAATTTAAGACTTGTAATTGCCAATAATTAAAAAAGTAAAGATAAAATAAATAAAAATTACTGTCCTTCTTACTGGTTTATTTTTTAAATAAAAATCAGTTGAATGTAAATGGTACTACACTTTTGATGGTATAAAAATCGAATAAAATGTTTGTTATTAAAAATATTTACGATAATTCCAGTAGACTCCTCGAAAATGAAAAATTACGATCATCGTAGCCCCCATTAACAGGCAACATTAAGGGTTAAAATTTATGCCTTTGTTGCGAAGTTGAAGCGAGTCTTAATAACTTTTGAAAAGCAACCGCCAGTTTTGGCATTTTAAGTTTTACCTTCAAATTGCCTGTTACCTGAGTTCGTGCCGCAACCTATCCAACGCTCGAAACAATTTCAGAACATCATTTCGACATGCATACGCGTCGTAACGTGAAGGTTACATTTACATAGAAGGCATTTATTTATGCGATAAAATATGACAAACAATTCCGCTTATTAATTATAGCATAGAACATGACTTTCTATTTACCTACGTGGCAATAACCTTTTTGTTTAATTCTTCGTCGTCGCGGGTCGCGTTCCAGTTCTGCAATTAGATGAAAAAAATGTATTGTCTGCTCGGTCCCTTCCCCGCCCGTTTGCTGTTAATAAAATTATTTTTCTATTGAGCTCTCCCCGGCCGCCGGCAACCCTTTCGTCCTGATTTTTAGAGGCCTACCGAAGAGACAGTGTCGTCGACTTTTGGGGAGTTCGCGATTTTGAGACATATCATGCGATGCCGGTAGACAGGATAATAAATGACCTTGGTAGCGAGTGCGGTTCGCATGAAAATTACACGGAATTATCGAAATAAATAAATTATCAGGGTGGGTCTTGGAAAGGGTTGGAGCCCTGCCACCCGGTCGACGCCGGTGCCCCAGGGCTCGTGGGAGGCGCTGCGGCGAGGCAAAGAATTGTCAAGTAGTTGGCAGGCGACACAACAATTCGCAGGTGGCACCGCGTGGCACGGTCACCATTCCTCCCTCATTTTCTATGAGGCCCTCACCTGGCTACGGTTTTCCACCAGAAAGGTGAATTTTGGATTTAGAAGGGTTATCAACTGATAAGGAAATAGTGCGCTTTCTAAAGAATTTTAAGTTTCTGCTGAAGGCTAAGGTGAAGCTTTTAACCATGGACGACAATAGGTGCAAAAAATTTAGGCGACCGAAAGTAAATATTATCATGTCTTTGAAATTAAACTGTTCTTACTTTATTAACTAACTTATTAAATGTATTAATCGTGAAAATAACTTGTAAATCTGAAATTGCACTAGTTTCATAATTTAGATCGGTGAGTACAATGTTCATTAACTAATAGAAGCATTGCTATTACTATATGTATGTATAGCGAAATACTTTGGGTCACTTATCATATAAATTTGATATGGCACGAAACATGATCAAGTAGATTTAGGCGATATTCTAGATGGAAATTTGCTACATTACAGTTTGGTTGATCTTATAGTGAAAAGATATCTAAATTTTTGTTGTTTGTCGGTAAGACTTAATATATACGTCTTCAATTCTTTTTTCGTGTATTAAGAATCTGAACAAAATATTATTTTCGCAACACCTATGACAATATGAGAATTGCTTGAATTTATATATTTTGCAGTCTAGTATAATGCGATTGATATATGTAGCTATCTAAGAAGCGTATTTGGGAAATTAAGTGCAGAAGATGCATAGGAACAATCAATTTAAGATAATTTTGTGAGTTTTAAAGTTAAAGACTATAATTCAGATCTTTTTGGTAACAGTATTCTTTATAAGTGATGACTACCTTTGCCTTTCCTACTAAGCCAGTAATTAGCATTTAGGTTTCTTCATATATTGACTTCATTTACTGGCTGAAAGAAATAAATAATATTAGAGATGCCCATTGGTGATTGCATAAACATATACCTATACACAATTTACATAAAATTATATTGTTTTAAATTCTACAATACAAGAATTTAATTGGCTCTAGGAACCTATTAGAGGGTTACCTGTATTACTAAAAAATCTACAGCGGTATTCATAAAAACTTAAAAGTAACTTATAAAGCCTTTATAATGATAGTGCCAAAAAGTAAGTCTGATTTTGACAATCACGTGAACGATAGGCAAATCGAATTGTACGAAACGGAAGCAATAGCGACAATTAATTTAATAGGTAGAATTGAAGAGGAGGCTGTTGGGTATTCGCGCCGAAGAAAATTTTAGAAAATAGGTTTGATCCTTTTGTGCTTAGTGATGACGTGTTTAAAAAAAAAATACCGCTTTTCTAAAGACATTGCTCCTTTCAATTTTCACTTCGCTTGCGTTTTAGTTTGCTTTCTGTATCAACCATTTTTGAAATCCTTAATCAACCAATTCAATCAATTCAAAAAATGCAGGATTTTTACACATTATTTCAACTTAACAAAGCGCAAACCTACTTTAATTCTATTTTAGTTGCAAAGAGTTTATAAGTAATGAACTCTTAAAATCTATTTTAATATATTTTTATGAATACGGCTGTTACTCTACAAGTAAAGTCTTAAAGAGTTTGAGATTGGAATTGTAAACATTCGCTAAACAAGTGGTAGCAGTGGCTTTCGAAATTTATTCATTGAAGCCCGGGGCACCAAACAATCCGTCTACCGCTTAAAGTTAGCTATGGCTAAGGAAGCTGTAGTGAAAAAAGAAAAAAAAATAGTCGAATATATGCTGCATGAATATTCATAAGTGGAAATTCACGGCGCTAAATAGCAAGCCCGTGGCGGGGTGCAGCTGCATCCGCAGGAGCGGGGGCGGAGCAGCTCCTTCTTCGCACTCCAGAAGGCCAGAAGAGCCCTAATCCCGTCATTTCCCCTGGTGGCCCTCAGCCGGCGCTTAAACGGCACCCCCACACACGGAAGATGGTAAATTGCCTGTCGTGCTAACGAACTTGTTTTGATTAAATTTTTTACTTAGTCCTTAACCGCCGTGCGGGGCGGCAAGTACTCATCTCGCAAGAACTCGCGTGCGGGGAAATGGTCCTGCAGCATCCAGGCGACACTTTTTCGTGTTGCCGTGATTTTTCCCTCGTTTATTCCTCTCGAGAGATGAACTCCTCCCGACAGCGAATTAAGTTTGAGTGCGAAAATGTTCGCGAATATACATATATAAAATTTTAACGGCAAAAAACCCACAATAGACGCAGAAAGCGTCGCGACGCAGCATACCCCGAATCTCGGCCACTGCGATCGCCCCCCGCTCGAAAGTTTGTCGCCGCCGAGCTCCACTTAATCCTCATGACAATGCACCGAGGGGTGATTTTAATCTGCGCAAATTGTTTTACCATTTCGGGGATGTTTCAGGGATGCTGCGGTGATGTTTGCCGTAAGTCTTTGCGGAGGCGTGCCGGGAACGTGGGAGGATTGTCGCCTCCCCGGGAAAGTCGAGGACAATGTTTTTATCAAGTTTTGGGGGTGGGGGTGATGAGCTTTAAATCTAAAACGACGATATGTTTGGTGGTTTTATTGAGGGGCGGGCGTATTTTTGGTGGTGAGCTGCTCTGCCGGGTCGCCGGGGTTGAAAGTCTTGCCCCGTTTTTAATCCACTTCACAGTTGGGGGGCTAGTGGACAAAATCAGTTTGAATGCTGTTTTTTGGCCAGATTTGCGATATTGCTCTCCTCTGATGAACCTTGGGCGGACTTAACTCGACCCTTAATTACTACAAACTAAATGCTCTGCTGACACCCATGACCCACTTCGCAAGTTAGACTTATGATTTACCAAAATCAAGGACTTTGCACAACATTCGAACGAGTATTTTTTGTCAATTAAATTACTTCAAAAATAGATTCATTAGTAAACTTTTATAAATTAATAAAGTAGTATTAGAATTGCAATGCAGACTGCGAAAAATATGTCGGATGTTACTTTATACATATGTACATAATATAATTAAAGATATTGTGCTAAAATTGCTATATACAAGTACAATAACATTTCTATTTACAACTCCACCAAGTCGTAGATGCTTTTATTTTAAAAATTTATCTTTTTTCGGACACTGTGAATCCAAAAATGTTGCAAACAAATCTGTAGACTGATGATCATATGATCGTAAAAAATTCAAGAAATAAATCCTCATAGATTTTGTTGGAAACTTGTAGGAACATTCATTTGGAGTCAAAAGTGATAAATATCTAAACAAAATTATAGTTTAAAATTGTGGATAGTGTAAGAGTTTAAAGAAAATTGTGGAAAATATTTAAATTAAAGATATTTAAGTAGTTTCAATTGTTATAAATAGTAATTCTATACGACTTCCAAAATAAAGTAAATTATAAGAAATTTTCACATTACTTCGATGTTTCATAAGACAAACGCGTGCTTGTCACCGTTGATATGTCGAAAATCTCTTTACCTTTAATTCGTTTATTTCAAGGATTTTTGGAGAATTCAATCTGCAACGAAACGTTGAGGGAAATTTCAAATCTCAATATTTCCGGATGCCAGTGAACGAAAAAATGTTTGCCTCCAAATGAAGGTTTCCGCAAGGTTTTATCAAAATCCGTGAAAATATCTCAAACTCAATCAAATTTGAAAAATAATACATATGCAGGTATACTAAATAATCTTTAACATGTCTAATATTTTGTCAAGATCGTAATTTGTAAAATTTTTTTATTAAATTTACTACTACTTCAGTTCAGATTTTCTCTTATTTTCGAAATCTCTAAATATTATAAAGCAAAGTCGCTGTTTTCGTCTGTCTGTTTCTCCGCTAACTTCTTCTAAACCACGCAATGGATTTTGATACCGTTTTCACTATCATTTAGAGAATTTCTTCCGGAAGGTTTATACGTATAATACATCCATATTATAGTAGAGGAAAAACGAGAATTTCAAAGATTTGTGATGATGTCGTAAAAAACATATTTTTGAGCGCTTACATAGCTAACGCTGGCTAAACCTTACGAGATAGATCAAAATAACTACGGAATTGTATATCTTAAAAAGGTCTACAGAAAAGTCCGCGATGGCATATGTCTATCTCCTAAGGATAACCCATAGTAACCATTTTTATCTTTTACATATTACTAAAAAATAATGGGTTATTTACGAAGCTGTTTTAAACAATACAATACAATCCTTATCCAATTAAATACGTTAGATACGTTGTGCATTTAATGTAGATAAAAATTGCCCTTCACAGCACATCATTAAAATGAATATCTTAGAAAATATCACAGATTTAAAATTATTAAGCGCTAATTCCTTGCAGCCCTCTGGACTACCCCCACATAAATTGGTGTTGAAAGTAGGGTGTCCTATTATTTTATTACGGAACCTTAATCCACCCAAATTGTGCAATGGTACACGTTTACAAGTAAAATCTTTAAAAACCTTTTTAATCGAGTGCACCATACTAACCGGATGTGGAACTGGAGTAGTTGTTTTAATTCCCCGAATTCCCTTAATGCCCGCGGATTTACCATTTCAATTTAAAAGATTGCAATTTCCAGTAAAACTATCTTTTTCAATGACTATTAATAAATCACAGGGTCAAACATTCAATGTTGCAGGTTTAGATTTAAGCGTTGAGTGTTTTTCCCATGGACAACTATATGTAGCCCTTTCGCGTGTAACGTCTAACCAAAATCTGTTTGTGCTGTCTAATGAAAAAACAGCTCTAAACATTGTATATAAAGACATTCTATAATTATTAGTCACATACACTGTACACCCGTGCGAAGCCGGGGCGGTTCACTAGTAATGAATAAAATTAAAATCAGCTAAGGCAACTAAAATAGTTGTTTTTTTCTATAACAAATCAAAATCAAAGAAGATATTTTCTTTACTCGATTGTTGATTTTGAAATACATATTGTCGTATAAAAATGTTTTCACATTTCTCATTTTTCATTCATATTTGTTAACGAACGATTCACATATTACAACTTTGTGTTATTTTTGCGTTATAAATAGTCAATAAGATCTATTTCTTGCCTAATTATAAGTTTGTCGACATCAAATGGCAAATAAAATTTTGCGCACATAGATAAATGTATTTTATTTATTCTGTTCTGTTTTGATCGGGCAAGAGAAAATCGAGTTTGGTGTTTGGAATTAATTGCTGCTACCGAAAAAAATCGAGTTTGGTGTTTGGAATTAATTGCTGCTACCGAAAACGCAATCAATGATATACCGATCATAGAAAATCGAGATGAAACACGAAAATTGGTTGTGCACGAAATCCAACGACATATTAAAACACATAAAGAAAACAAATTTGACACTTTCTTAAAACACTGTGAAAGAACCACAGACATTTTCTTCAAGAAACACCCTAACCTAATAAAAGTAAAATCTGACAAAGGAAATATGACCGTAATTATGACGAAGGATGACTACGAGTGTAAAATGAGACAGCTGATTGACGACGTAAATACATATACTCTCCTAGACAATGACCCAACTACAAAATTACAAAATAAGGCTAACCGAATCGCTCGCACCATGGAGCAAAAGCGATACATTAATAAACTAAAACAGAAACAACTCTGCATTGACACAGCCACAAGTCCCCGTCTATACGGTCTCCCTAAGATCCATAAGCCAAATGTGCCAATGAGACCAGTAATATCTACTATAAACAGCACAAGCTATAACCTTTCAAAGTTCGTAAGTGTTATACTACAAAAAGTAAACTCCGACAGCCAACGTAATATAAAAAGTACGGACAGTCTAAAAGAATTTTTGAACAAAACGACACTAAACCCTAATGATTTCCTCATATCACTGGATGTAGAAGCATTATACACAAATGTTGATATTGATCTAGCACTCAAAGTCATAGACCAAAAATGGCATATTATTGAAGACCTGACACCAATTGATAAAGACATGTTCAAAGAAATAGTCAAATTTTGTGTGATTGAATGCAACTACTTCTTATATAACAAAAAAATTTACAAGCAAAAATATGGCCTCGCTATGGGCAATCCCCTCTCAGGAATATTGGCTGAAATGGCAATAGATCACATTATAGACGAAGCCTTAAAGAAAACAGATATAAAACCCACCTTCCTTAAGAAATATGTAGACGATATAATATGTGCAATACCTCGTGGCTCAGAGACAGGCTTTATCCACATTTTCAACAGCATACACCACCGTTTTAACTTCACTATAGAGACAGAAATAAATAATAGCATACCTTTTCTAGACATGAGGCTAATAAGGACTAAAAATCAGCAAATAATCACAGACTGGTACTGTAAACCATGTAGCTCAAACAGGATCCTAAACTACTACTCAAATCATCCACATAGCAATAAAATAAACACCGCCCAAATGTTTGCCAACAAAGCTTTAAAAATAAGCCATCACTCTTTCCTGCCAAAAAATAACAAAATTATCAGTGACATCCTGACAAAAAATAATTACCCACCGCACATAATTCGTTCCGTCATAAAAAGGGCAACACGAAACAGACATTTTAACAATGAAACACATTACCACAATGACACCCCGATACTACAAGACACCAGACCTATTTACACGTCCCTTCCGTACATACAACCATTGTCACTAAAAATTGCAAAAATAATAAAATCACATAACAACAATTTAAAAATAGCTTTCAAACCAATTGACAAATTACATAACAAATATACAAAAATAAAAGACAAAATAGAAAATCAAGAAAAACACGGCGTAGTATATAAGGTCGATTGCACAAATTGTAACACAGCATACATTGGACACACCTCTAAAAAATTAAAAACAAGACTATCACAGCATAAAGGTTATATAAATGGACAACAATCAAAATCTGCATTAGCATCGCATACTTTGACCACAGGACACATTTTCTCTTTCGACTGTGCTAAAATTATTGATACGGAGAAAAATAGGAAAAAACGCGAAATGAAGGAAGCATGCCACATATATATTAACAAAGATAATGTCATAAATTTAAAAACAGACACAGAACTCATTAGTAAAGAATATAAACACATCATAAGCAAACTAAAAACACAACACGATTAATACATACAACTAAACCATGAAGAAATCTGTTAAATAACGTTTTTCCACCGTCGACTTTTCACATTGTTTGTTTTTCCTGTTAAGATGTTTTAAAAGTTGTGCTCTTGTAATATAATAAATAGTATATATAATACAAAATTTTTATAAAAAAGGTAAATTTTAAAATTAATGTTTTTTATTATAAATTGTTAAAATTTGTTTATTGTATTAATGTAGCTCCTGATGAAGGGTTTCGCAATAGGACCCGAAACGTCGAGCGCATAAAATAAAAAAATATATAAAAAACGATCGGAGTATTTTCCTCAAAAAAGAACAACACCAAACTCGATACATAAATGTGTGGAAAGCACTTAATAATATGAAATTTAATTTCAAACGAAATTTCAAAAATACACAATGTGTGGGAAATATTTGAAATGCGTCTTTGTGTCATATTACAATTGTTGACTAAAACCAAAAATTATATATAAACTATTTATAAAATATTTATATTTATTACAGCTTTCAAAAAAGCTATGCAGTAAATTAGATGCCCCGTGAGATATGCAGCTTTAGATTTTGGCTCTTAAATATTAATTAGAGAACAAACTTTCAATTGGAGTTAACATACTTTCTAGATCATAAAGTGATCTTGAGGAGAAATTTAGAAGTCAATGATCACATAAATAATAATAAGCCCTGTTCCATACCAAATTGAGATAATAAGTATGCATATGAGTTTAAGTTTATTTGAAAATCTTCGTTAAGATCTTTGTTTTCCTCTAAGTATTCGATGTCACCCACTTGACATTATAATGAGCAAATATGTGAGCATCGCAAGTGATCGGCTTATGAAAATTAGACCACATCTGGGTGTTAAGTGATTTGCAGACAAATTAAAAATTCTTCGCGGCATAACTTTTATAGCTTTAAGGGGTGTTTAAGATTGACTAAGATGAAAACAGACAGAAATAGAACGTCTTAATTATTTGAAGAGTTCCAGATCGTCTTTATCTTTAAATTGTCATATTCGCTGTTAGGTTGATCAATGTTTCATTTTGTTGCTTCAATGTTTCTACAAATTATTACAGTAGTGTAGTTTTAGATTTTTCTTATCAGTAGATACGAATTGATATAAACACATAGTAAAGGAAATAAAATAAAATAAAATAAAATAAATTAATATAATAAAATAAAACTTGCCTTCGGGTCTTTCTGTAGGTTGAGAAGGACATTCAAGCTCATCAGCTCCATCCGCACAGTCTAGAAGACCATCACATCTTTGTGACAGACGTATACACTTTTCAGCACAGGAGAATTCATAATTTTGACATTCTTCACCTAGTAAAAATTATAATATAAATTAAAATTAAATAAAAGAAAAATTAAACAGAATTTAGATAAAATACAAATAAATAAATATTAAACATTTTAGGTTTAAGGTAGAAAGAAGATAGAAAACTCTATAAGCCAAGTTTGAGGTTGAAATTAATTTTGAAACTAATAGTTGTTAAAAAAAAATATAACTACCGCAGTGCTCTTCATCTTCACCATGTGGACAATCTTGAACCCCGTCGCATCGCTGGACTTCACAAATTTGCGTACCGCTGTACTCGCAGCGGTAGACGTCGTCTCCGCGGCATCCGTTTTCAGGAGTTGTGGACATGTCTCCTGATTCGACTGGATTCCAGTAGGTGTCCGTTACCGGATTTTCTTCACCTCCGAAGTAAGGTGTCTCTATGAATTGTAAGTTTTTTCAGTTTTTCATTTGATAAGCCTATGATCTTTGTTAACTATTATAGATTTCAGATGCAAAAGAAAGAAGGACGAATCACTCAAGTTTTTAGAAGTATGAATCAAAAGATGTGAAAACTGAACTATGTATATTTTAATTTGAGTTTTAGTAAATGGCTGCTCTAGTGTTAGTATAAATCAAGTTGATGATATAAGCCTTTTTTTTAGCACTAACTCTCATCTATATTAAATTTCACTTCAGAGAAAATGAAAATATATAGCACAAAATAAATTATTATAGATAGTGCAAATCGTTTTACGGAAATGGACTTGGATGATCTTGCATGAAACAATTTTTCGGAAAGTTTCTTCTTCAAAACAATTTCCTTTTCGTGAACAATTTTATTAAGTGTAGCTATACATACCCCCGTAGTTAATCTTTTAATTTTAACCTACCTTCTTTGTCTTTACTTAAGCCAAATTTCCATAATTAAAAAAGGCGCATTTAATATAGTGGACGTTACATTTAAAGTAATTTGTACACATATTTACGAAAATTGACGTAATTGTGTATTTTGGGTCGGTACAGGTACGCATTCAAAATATTCTGTAATTTTCCATTTTGGGTTCAGTATTTTGAATTTTGGAAATCTGATATTGGATCTGATATTGGATTCGTCGAAGTTGCATCCTTCATTTTGAATTTCAAAAATATAATTTTTGGTCGTAATCAGCGCCTTTAAAAATCCCTGGATATTAAAATCTTAAGCAATAATATTGTAAGCCTCACTTGAAAATTAATACTTTCTGGAAAATTATCGTTTTTTTTAATACATTTTGTACTATTAACAAAATGTAAAAGGTCATACATTAACCCACAAAGTGAAAAACAACCAACGAAAATTTAAGGAAAAGGAAATGACTAAGGGATAAAAAGTAAAAAGGATCGTATATCTAATCTCTCTAAAACAATTCTCATTATCAAAAAATTTGTCTTTATTTTATAAACAAGATTCAATGTCGATTAGTTCATAGTTCGCTGGTCTTCTACCTAAATTACATGCATATAATACCCATGCATATTTAAAAAAATTGGTGATTTGATGATGATGAAATTCATTAGAAATGTTTTCTTAATTAAAATTATTGTGCTATAAAAATGTAATTTCGTCCAAAATATTTAAATTCAAATGAAATTAATGTTAGTTTTAGCTTTGTTTGCAGTCGTAATATATAACGTGCATACTCGATTAAACGTTATTAGTATTAGAATAGTCCCCGGAGCAAAATAATTAAGTTAAAAAAACTCTAATTTATACCACGGCAAATATTGTCCTCATTTCTGCCTAAAATTGAAGAATTTCATTTTGGAATTTTGTATACCGAAGGAAAGACATTGAATTTTCACGCAAATCTGCGATACTTTCATGAAATCTTATAACACTATAGAATACTTTTTTAAATAAAGAAGTATACGACGTGTTTGTATTAATTTGGCCAATAATTGAACTTGTAGGTATGAATTAATGTTTAACTGTTTTGCTCTAGTAACTGGTTTTTTTCTGTCCGTAGAGAAGAATGTTTCATTCAAAATACATTCAATAAACCTTAAAATTCAATATTTCATAAAAGCTAGTCAGCATGAATAGGACGCTTGTCCCAAAACACCACAAATTCGCAAAACCACGAACTCGACAAATGTTAGTAGGCGTGGCAAACTCTAAAACCGTGCAAATGTTGCGACACCGAAGAAGTTAGTGTGCCGGTAGCCCCCGGTAGGAAAAAAATAGTACCTTCGGGGCAATTTTCCTCGTCGGACTCGTCGCTGCAGTCGAGGATGTTGTCGCAGCGCTGCGACTGCTCGATGCACTGCCCCGTGCCGCACTCAAATTCACCGGCGTTGCACCGACTGCGCTCCGTTTGCAGAGGGTGCTGCGTCGGGTATTGCGTCGGGTGCGGCGTCGGGACGGTTCTGCTCGGACTGACGTGGTAAATCTTATTTGGGTCGATTTCAGGTGCATCTAAGACGAGCGGATTTTGTGAGACAATGTTTTACCCGCTTTTTGAGTTGAGGTTTCTTAAGAACTAGGGTTTGTCTGTGCGAAGAACGTGTGCAGCTTCTGCTTATAAAACTTTACTAAAAATTATATAGTTGAAAAATCATATTCGTTGAAAGAATACCGAAAATCGCACTAACTTAAGGAGTTCCTTTTTAAACACAAAACTTGGTTGATAATTAAAAATACCTTCTATTAAACTTAAAAGCTAAGGTTACAACATTTTAAAAATTTCTATTTCAGTTTCACTGCTCGCTTCACAATTACACAGTGAATCACCAATGTAATAATTACGACAAGCAATGAAGTATTGAATTTTAATTAAGGAATTATTCAATGATTTAGGGTCTCGATTTTAAATACCAATTCCAGTAGAAAATATGGGAAATTATAAATCTATACTTTAATTCTATGGAATGAAATTGCAAAGTAGCCAACATAAAAATTTTAAAGGGCGAGTTTTTTTTTCTAATTTATTATTTTTTAATGACTTTCAGGTTCTTTAATATTTTATTTTTTTGAAATTTGAAGTGTAATGTTAACAACTGCTTACAAATTATTGACTTTATTTTAAAACGTTCAAGTCAATCCAAAATCCGCCAAACTTCTTTTAACCGAAAAGTTTGTGTCCTTATGACCTTGCCTAAGTACAGTTGTTTTTTTAGTTTTTAATCCTACTTTTCTGAAAATTTTTAGTTTTAAATAACATCAGAATTAAATACCAAAAGCCCACTTTTTCCACCCAAATTCTGCACTCTCGTGTTATTTTCAAAATGGTTGACTCTATTATGCTTAAAAGTCGTTTATCTGAACGATGTTTGACTGTAGTTAAATAGTCAAATAGATTTGAAATGGATTTTTAGAAAGATTTTTGCGCTGCACACGTTTTTCGAGGAGACCTGAGAAGAGGCAAAGTGCTTACCATCGAGCTTCCGGAAGGAGTAGTTGTCGTCATCTGCCACCCCCAAGGTATTGATTACTTGGTAATTTTTGATCTGAGTGAAGAACTTGTGGTCAAGGTCGTCGGATGAAATGTCACCGGTGACCTCGAGGTCGACAGTCACGTGGATTTTAAAGGTATCTGTGGTTTGGCTGCAATGCAACAAAAAAATAAATAAATACAAATTACAAAACGCTTAACACAAATGGATACCTCATATAATACCTAAATTTACAAAGTAAAAAATTATACGAAATTATATAAAAACCATGTTAAGGTCTATAAACTATATTTCATTTGTTAATTTCTATTTTTGTATTAATTTTTAAAATTAACACAAAAGAAATTATTGAAACTAGTAAAATTTTTTGAAAATAATGTATAAATTTTGTTACATGGGTTTTTTTTTTGGGTTAAAAGCTTTTAAACGATTCATATAAAATTAATTATATTATTAAGAGGAATGGAAAACTTTTACCCTAAACTCGGTTCCGTTTACAAAGTTTCAGTTGTATTATTAACAAAGATCATGTTAATTTAACAAATACTAGGTAAACGATTAGCTGAAATTTTAATCAAATTCTCATAGCACTTTGTGAAATCTTTGTTCCTTGAACCAAATAATTAAGATGAGTTTAGCTCGGTTTTCTAAAAAATCGAACGATAGAAACAGCTGATTTTATGTCTTTCAACAAGACTAGGGTTAATTTTTTGTTGTGCTCTACAACATAGTAATTTGACATTAAACTGAAATTTAAAGACCTCTTCTTAGGTATGATTTTAGATTTCCCCTTTTAATAAGGCAAAGCATAAAAAAAATCGAGGTTCCTTTAATTGGTTCCTTTAATTTAGCAGCTCATAAAGAAGTCGTAATTAATTAATTAAGTATCTTAGTTGAATTGAAACAGGCGAATTTATAATTTTAAGCAAGTTTCAAGCGTTATATTATATTAAACAAGTTTAATTGTTTAAATGCATCATAGAGGTTTTATCCAAAATTTCAGTAAAATTGTTATAACTTAACTTAAGTATTATACTATTTTTACGAAAAAATAATAATGATAAAGTAATTTGTATTGTAGTAAACATATCGAAAATCGACTATAGTTGAAGTAAAAAAGCATTTTAGGTACGCTAACATAATTTTGATTCAAACAAACACGATTTTAAGCGAAAAATTTGTAGATATGGTAAAATCTTTATTTTTTCCCAGTGGAGTCGTAATTAACGTTTTTGAAGTACCAATGCTAGTAATGGTATTGTAATGATAATAATAGTATTTTTTTTACAGCTCTGGAGGTATTCATTTGTGCTAAGGGAGGACGTTACTGTGATGGGCTGAGAAAAGTTCGGTTTTTTCCGAATTTTTTTTTTTCTATTATATAATCTAATATTTGAAATTTGAGAAAAAGGTTTGTTATTAAGCATATATTGAAATTATTTCGTGTATGTTTTTATTAAAATTAATTAAAAATTTACTAAGTTCTTCAGATATATGTAAGTTTCTGTAAAAAAATGAGGTCCAACGGCCGGTTCGATGGTTGGTCCGAAAAATAAAAATAGAAAAATTTTATAATTTATATAAAAGTAGTTCTTGAAGTTCTTCTAGTTGAATTTTTTTATTTTTACTTATGTATATTCGGGGGCTTAAAAAATACTAAATTAAAAAAAAATAGCTATTATGCAGTTACGAACATTTTGGTTTTTTTAATTGTAAATCGGACAATCATAGTAAATCGGACAATCATAGCACAGGTCGAGAAAAGTCGTTTCGAGAAAAACGCGATTGAAAATTAAACTTTACATGCACAACTGCATTGCCTGCGTTTATACAAAAGGCTACACTTTCGTTAATTTTACGAATTGGGACTTACAAATTTGTACTCAAATTTCTAAAAGTATGTTTTCTTTTTTGGATCCATCACAGTGGTGTCCTGCTTTAAAGAAGCTAGAACTAAAGGGGGTTACTTACGCAAGGCGGACGACGCGGGCGCTCATCGAGTAGTCGCTGTCCATGTCTTTGTACTCCTGGTCGAAGAATTTGACGAGTTCGTCGGCGATGTAACTCGACATGTTCCTGAATTCGCGACTCTGCTCGTCGGCGAAATTCGGGTTCCAGATCTCGGTTACGATGAAGGTCAGGCGGTCTGGTAACGAAAAGTTAGTTGTTAATTTTAAAAATATTTTTAAAAATATGTGGAGGGACTTACAGCTTTTGACGCCGTAGATGTCGTCTTCCCCGGATCCGTCGTACTCCCCGTCGGTGTCCTGCTCCTCGTCGTCGTTCCCGAAAAAGTTGAAGAGGCCCTGCCGCTTGGGCCGGCCGGCGAGGAATTCCTTTTTCCGCATAGTTCGCTCCTTGGGGCCCTCCGCCTTCTTGGACTTGTCCTTGGCGGCGGCTGCCTTGCGCTGCTTCTTCTTTCCCTTTTTCGCCTTTTTCGGCTTCGTCTCCTTGGGCGGCTCCTCCTCCTCGGCCCCCAGGAGTTTGTTTATCTGGCGCCGCACCCTGCTGACGCTGTTCGCCAGCCAGCCCCCGCTCTCCTTTGCCGGCACTGTGCTCAGCGCGTCGAGGTCATCGTCATCGTCGTCGTCGTCCAACGCGTCGAGGACATCCGTTCCGTCCTCTTCGAACTCGTCGTCCAAGTTGAGGGTGTCGTCTAGACTAGCGCCGAATTCGCTTTTGGTGGGTTTCTGGGATACGTCGGTTGCTGCCAAGGCTGCGACTGCCTTCGCCGGCGTCCGTACATTCTCGAAAATCAGGTCTGAGTCTTCGCTTATCTGGAAGGAGAAATTCCAGTTTTGGATTAAAGCTTTCTGCTAAATGGAAAGTTGTGAGTCTTGGATATTAGTGGTGAGTTCAGGGTGGTATGGTTATTTGCTTAAAATTGGTAAGTGCATGAAATACTATTTGAATGCTTTATTTGAATTTATTTACAAAACGATTTTTTCCAGGCGACACCAGAAATTCTCATACAAGTTTTTTACTATGTTTGAAAGAATAAAAATAAAAATTGAAAAGCGTTTTTTAGTTGAATGAAGTTAATTATTAAGAATTAATATTAATTCAATTAAAAAAAACAGTCGGTGACTAAAATTTATAAACAATTTGGATGCAAGGAATTCCAACAATGCATAGAACGAGTCGAATAAAAGAGCGGTTCAAAACAAACTTTAAAATTTAATATTATTATTTCAGAGACCGTATTTTGAAATTAAAAGAAAAAAAGAATCACTTCATACTAATTGTAAACTAAAAAATTTGTTTCATTTGTAATCGGTCATTCGATTCTAAATACTTTATATTTTAATTTTGTTCAGCTAAATAAAAATTAGAAAATCAATCACTTGATAACGATTACCACATATAATTTTTATTTTTCGATAGCTATTAATAATTAATTTTTATTTTTTGATTGTTCGAAATAAAACTCATTCCATTATTTTCCTTCCTTTAAAAAGTGGAAAAGTAATAGATACGATTCGGAATGATTATAGCCTTTTGTTTTTTTAAGTCGGTTAAAATTAATAATTAATTAATACATAAAGTGTTGGAGATGGAAGAGACGTTTCTTCACTACGTTTTCTTCCAAATTTCAGTCTATTCTATGAGGTAAAATTTATTCAAACTCAGAAAATAAACAATTGTAAGAAAGTTTAATATAACTTTTCACAAAAATACATTTACATACATTTTACATTTATTGAAAAGTTAACAATTTTTATTTGAGATATTGACCTGATTCCAAATATAGATCAAGAATTATTATTCCATTCAATTTAAAATTTTGAGGATCGTATTTTTCAGATATATAATTATTTTAGAACTGTTTTTAGTTCTCGATTAACTTTTAAAGCCTGTGGACACTAATTTTATTTCTATTTATTTATTATTATTATTATTTCTGCACTGATACTTGACAATTTCGAAGATTATTTCCTAAATTATAGCTTTTTCTAAATTATAACTTTACAACTTTGTAAGTTCATTTATTATATTGAGAAGAATTGCTGATTAATTAGTACGGAAAAATTATTTATTAAAAATGTATAGAGCTTTCCGTAATCACAACTAAAATACATTATTAGTTTAATTTGTGATAAAAATGGAGACTGCTACTTTTTTCTCTATACCCCTTATAACGTTTTTGATTAGTTCGTTAAGTACAAAAGCTTGATGTCTCAATTTAATCTCTATTCATTTGCGAATATGCAACATGTTTTATCATCTAACAAAAAGTGCCCAAGTGCACTAACGGCTATTAATCTTGTCGTTAAAAGGAGCTTCAACCATCTCAAGGAGCTCGTCTCGAGATGACAAATTGCAGTGTCGGTTGATGTGATTTTGCGCGAATCCCATTTATAAGAATCTTCTCGTCGTTAGTGGGTGAAATGAGGCGTTCGCAGCTATTTCGAGTGTATTTAGACTTATTCTAATATTTATCTGCTCCGAGGGGATTAAAAGATACTCCGGAATGCGCGACTTGTTTGACTAGCCAGAGATCGTAAACAAAGCGCTCGGGCGGAGGCTGACTAAGAGGCGGCATAGGTACTAATTTCGAGCCGGAAATAGCCCCAAATGCCGTCATCTTAGAAACTGCAGTTTTGCATATATTTCGCCGCTTTAATTAGTCGACACCTAGTGCAATTGTGATAATCTCGAAAATTTGAGCAAATCCCCGAGTTTCTTGCAGTGGACAAATAATAGATTTCCAAAATGAAAAATCAGAAAGCAGTGCTAGAGTACTGAGTCAACAGTTGGTATCAGCTCAGCACCCACCTCGTCTTCCGCTGTTTGCTCCTCACACAGTGCACCACAATGCGTTCAAGATGCAACTGTATCTTCGCGGGGTGGTGCACTATCGCGCATCCCGCGGGCTTTTTGGCCGCGAGATCAAATTCCCTGGCGGTGGACCAACTGCTGCGTGCCAGGTGTGTTTTTATGCGGCTCGGGGCTCCGGAGCCGGGCAGTCCGTCAGGTGTAATCACTTGATAAGAGCTTCTTCGAATTTTTTGTGATCTCGCCTGTGACGGATTAATTGCATCTCAGGGTAGTTTAGATGCGTGATTTAAGAAATTAGCATCTGAACGTTTTACATTCAGAAGCCATGTCCAAATTTTGCGAGTTTTAAGAAGTTGCGAATATATATTTTTGCTGAGTGAGATTTAAATTACATATGCATATACTAAAATCTTGCTACAATGCTATGCCAAAATGATAAAATCTTTTAAAATGCATATGCCAAGAGTTTTCCTGGTAGACTAGAATTCTAGAGAAATTTGGAAGTGAAGGCTTTTTAAATTGAAGATTATTTATCTTAACAATTTTATTTTTTCAATTGAAAAGCAAATTTTTGTTATTAAAACACATAGGTAAACATTTTCTTAAGATATTTATTTTTAATCTTGATGAGCAATACTGGGGCAGTTAAAGAGGTTATATTTACGTGATTTATTCGAGACAAAATCATTAATGATTTCTCTGAAGGTCATTTCCCAAAGCAGTTTATTTTAAATGTTTTAATTTTAGTCTCTGCAATAGCGAAAAATCTTCCTAAAAGACTGGTCGTACCTTCGTAAAAACAATTTCACACACATTGGCGGCACTTGACTGAATTCGAGAAAATCCTATTTTTTACTCAGTCTGGAGCCGTGCAGTATTTGGTACAGAAACCTGAACATTCCACTCACCGACGTGGGTGCTGATCATTTTTATATATTGTATAGTCATTTTGACACTTTTGTTAGAAAGAATATTATCATACACAAAAAAAAAATTCAGCTTTAATAAAATAGCAGCAAAATGCAAATATGTAAGTGAATTTATTGCTGAGATATAACTTATCTACTTATTTTTAAATGAAACGTGTAATTTCGTAATCTACATATTAGTCATGGAAAGTTTATCTTAGGCTTATTCACATCAGGTTATGTAACGAATAAAAATTTTTTCCTTCTCCGATTCGTAGTTTACGAGATAATTCAAGAAAAAATCTATAAATTCGCTCTAAATAAATTGAAAAAGCGATGAGAAATACTTTAAACTACAATAGCTTGATACATATAATAAATTGTCATAGTAATAATTACAAATTAAAATAGTTTCAACTGTTCAATATACTTATCAATCATATTTTTCATTAATTTTTAAAATAAACAAAAATTCATTAACTAAAAGTTAATTAAAAAGTAAACGTGTATCTTTATTTGAAAATTCAATTATAATCTTATTATTATAATACCTGTTAGTTAGAATCCAATATTTTTGTCTACTGTGTTGAATTACGTTGTTTTTACTTGATTTTTGTATTCTAGGCAGGCGTTATTTACTTCTGTATACCGTCAATTGGGGTTACTTTGTTCCAATTTTGAATCTTCTGATATTTTTTTCTTATCAAAACGAAAATTGCTAAAATTTAAACTTAAATGCTACAACAGATTAACATGCTTATTCTTAAATATATGTTTTTTTTTAATTTAGCTCAAACAAAATGAGAATAACTGGGAATTTAAAATTGGGATAAAGTAACTCCAATTGACTGTATGGAAGGTAAAATTAACATCTTTACATTATGATCTTAGATAGATACTCTGAGTTGAGTATACGTACCTTTTGAACGCTTATAATTTCGTCAGCTTTGCTCAGATTAATATAAAATTGAAAACTATGACTAGGAATGTGCTTTAAATTTTTATATGCCTACGTTAAATTGTTCCATGTTTGAGGGACGGACCGATTGTCATTATAAGGGCTTCATTTTAATTTCCTTTTGAGGTATGAAACCTTCAAAGAAAAAATTAACCTAAAATGTGATACTGTCTATGAACGAAGTGCTTAATTTTTTTCTATTTTTATTCTCTTTAAGGCTATTTGCTAGATAAAAACGCATTAGTTGCTTTTTTTTTTTTCAAAGAAACGCTTCATTTCAGAGCTTCACCCTAAACAGTCATTTGAAAGTGTCTCAAGATTCATCGCGAAAAGAATTTCACTCACAATATCTCTAGAGTCAAAAAGTTAAAAAAGAAAGGTGTGGTTGTCACACTTTCCCCCACGCAGCGGCTGGCGCCTGGCGTCTTCAAACACGGAGCGCGATTCCAAAGGACCCTCCATTCACTAAGAAATTTGATGTCATCATTTAGCTCATCTTAGCGCTCGTGTGTCGCATCTTAGAAGATGCACCCATTTCGAGCGCGGTCTCAAAACATCCAAAAGAAAAGGAGCAGCTCAAGAGCTCAGGTGGGAGTCGGTGTGCCACAGATGTGGCCCATAAGGCGCAGCCACACGGGGGTATCATGGATTAATCAGCGCTGGCATTGTTTGACGAAAATATTACAAAACGGTTGGAGTCAAGTGCAAAGCACTTGGAAGAAATGAGGCCGGTGCATTGAGGTAAGACGCGCACGAGGAAGTTGCTGCAGCCGACAGATGCACCAACTGAGATGCCCTGGTGTGGGTGGATCCCCAGGCAGCGGCTCGTGACGTCACAAGTGCACCGGCACAGCTCCTAAGCGGCCCTTGACTTCTCCCATTCACTCGTTTCTGAGACTTTCAAGTGCAACAGATTTTTAGATTTTCGCCAGCGGGCTATAAATAGAAGGGTGAAGATCGCCCGAATATTTCTGATATTTTCTGGCTCGCAAAGCCCTCGAAATTAAAAGGGCCGCTGAACGATTAGGGCCAGTCGCAGCGGGTTAATTCTAGAAGTCATTGGTCTAGTCTAGGACCACCCGGCGCTGCCCGCTAAACGATTTGAGTTTGTTGAGTATGCAAATCGCGGCGGGTACCATCAATTTCTGGGATTCTAATGGCAAAGCATGCATTTCGCATTCGTTGCAGAAATTCTGCAATCTGTAGATTCGCTAAAAACTGGGGAGCGGCCAGGCCATGGCATCTAGCTCATCTTTCGGCTGAAGATGCTATCAAAGGGTTCTTGGAATGCTGGAAGACGATTCGCGAGTGGCGTTTCTAGGGCGGTGGATATGTTAATTGTAATTTATGGCTTCATGGGTGGTGCTCGTAGTTAAACGAGTAGAAACTTCTATTAATGGTCCACTTTCATGGCGAAGTAGTTTCAGGAAGTTATTTGAATGCTCCAAGTTGAAGCTAAATAGGCCAATAATTGTGCGTATAGGAATGATCTATTAAAATCGTGGTTTTTTAAAACTGGTTTTGAAATTTTCTGCATCTCTTAATACCGATGTTTGAATCGTTAAATAGACTATCATAATATAACTTAACAGACCAGAAAAATTTAGGCAGATTTGAAGGAAAATATACCGAACTTGAATTTTGCGCATTTTGTACTTATAACTAATGAAAAATTGGGCTTAAGAGAGCATTAAAGGACCCTCAAAAAGGTCAAACTACTTTTTAAATATTAAAAAGCCCTCGCAAATAGCTAGAGAATGGTTGCACTACGATTGCAATTCAAAATAATAAACGGTTGCAATACGGTCATATACAAGTAAAATTTAGTAAGGCCACATACCTACCAAACTGAATTTTAGAAAATTACTAATACCGCCAGTAATTTTAATTAATAATTAATTTACATTTAATTGTAAACATATCAACCTGTAAAATAAATCGTGTAGTTCGTAAAATAAATAAAATTGATATGAACGAAAGCAATATTAATATGTATCAGAAAAATATATGAATATTAAAATATCTTATAATTGTTATACTCTTTTTGTTATTAGTATTGTTTACTTGTTAAAAGTTGAGAATTAAGTCTTCTTGCCGATTATTTTAGGTATACAATTATACAATTTCTGAGGAAAAGAGGCCGAAAATTGACTCAGATATTTTACAGTCGGAAAATATACTGAAAACAGACTGAAGTTTTTCAACTTTTGAACTGAATTTTTTTCGCTATAGCCATTTCCCGGGTAAAAATAGAAATATATAATATATGTTGAAAACATTACTAAATTGACCAAGGGCAGTCGGAAAACGAATGAAAAGTAGACTGAATTAGTGAACAACAGACGGAAATTGATAGACTGCAAATATAAGTGGAAAACAAAATGAGAAATGTGGATGGAAATCAGGCGAAAAACATATTGAAAAATGTGGACTGAAATCAGGCAGAAAAAAGCCTGAAAAATGTCTGTTTCCGGCTAATTTCCATTCAAATTTTTCAGTCTGTTTTCCGTCTATCAATTTCCGGTTATTGTTCACGGATTAAGTTTATTTTCGTTCGTTTCCCGACTGCCGCATAAAACACAGAAAAAATTGGTAAATTTAGTAATAGTCTGCCTAGTCTGCCTCTTTTCAGTTTCGGTTTTTCATCAAGTTATTCAATTATATTATAGTTTAGCCACTTATTATTCAAAATTCAAAATACATAGGTTAACCGTCAATCTTTATACAGACTTCGTTGGCATATAAAACGAATATTGCAATGTTAAAATCTAGCGGAAAATATTCTTAATTCTCAGATTGCTCGATTGTTCATTAGATTACCTACATATTTTATTAGTATATACAATACATTAAACAAAACTCTAAAATCGCTGCTTATAAGCATTTTAAAATTTTTTTGGGGATATTCTAACAAAATATGTAAAATAAAAAGTGTAAGCAATCTAACTAATTATCATAATTATCATTATAACTAAAATTTTTAAATTTCAAGAACGTCTTTTGACTTTCAATATTAATAAATCTCCGAAGTGCAAGACGTCTCATTAGCAGCAAACCACATTACCATCAATCGAACAGACTCCGTCCGATTAATTAAGCGCGGTCGATTCGCAGGGAACGGTTCAGTCGCGCATAGCGAATCATTTTGCCTAAGCGACTAATGAGGAAAATCAAAGTAAATTCCCAGCGGGGGTGGCTTTAAGTCGAATTACCGGCCGGCTCAATTAAATGCAATCAGCCGCAGAATGCAGCATGCGATCAAGGAAAAGATTGCGAAAAATCTCTCCTTACGTGACCCACTTGCGGGCCACCAGTCGGACCGCGCCGCTCTGCGCATACTTCGCTCTGCGCATGCGACACCGACTTTGGATCAATTTAATTAAGTCAGACCCGAGGGGCGCGGGGGAGCTGATTGCACTTGCCCCAGAGACACACTTTGGGCAATTTGACGTCATACGCGTCGTCAATGTCATGTCAACTTCATCCTGACGAGGCACGACAGGAGGGGGGCGGAGGAGAACGACAGCAGCGGTGAATTGTGCGTGCGCGGTCCGATTGAGATCGCAAAGAAAAAAGCCCCCTCCCCTACCGCCCGAAGTGGTCCAGCGGAGGAGAGGAGTTTGTCTTCTCACTTTTTGTTTTTCGTTCGACAAATTGCCGCGCTGTCGTGCCGCGTCTTTGGGTCAATTAGAAAATTGGACCGCCTGAAAGACGGCGGGGGATGGTAGTGGGGGCTGGTGGGAGAATTCGGGGCCATTCGGGGCAAGTACGTTTTCAGCTGCTCAGCGTAATTAGATGATCGCTAAATTCTTGCATTCTACTGCAATTTTCTAGCATCCGGCGATTTGCATCTGAGATGCATTTCTCGGACGGTGCAGCATGAATTTTAGAGGAAGCGCGCTTAAGACGACGCTTAAGACAAAGCCGCGAAAACGTGTTCAAATCGAGCACAATGTCACATGCGGTGCGCCTTTTGAGATCATCACATGTTGCACCAGCAGCCCCGGGGCTATGCTGAGTGGGTGGGTGGCGGGGGCTTCTTCTTAATGCTCCTGGAGCGAATTTCTTTCCGAGGTGGCTTTCCCGGAGCTCTGGAACGCGACTTTCGTCGTCTATTCAGTGTGTAATGTTCTGGAATTTATGAGAAGCCCCCGGGGCTGCTGGGGCGGCGGCGGTTTGGGGACCAGGCCACCCACTTCAACAGCTGTCCCGTGAACTTGAAATGTTTTATTTATCTGCACGATGATTGCCCAGCGACGGCCGAGTGTGGTGCTCCTCGAAATTTTTATGCATTAAAAGGATTTGCAGAGGACGTGTGTGTCGTGCAGATGACGCGATTAACCGGCTGCCTACAATAAATCACAGTCCTTTCCACACTCAGATTCTTAGATACGGTCGAAACGACTCATAATCGAAAAAAAGCATATGGCTCAACAATGAGGGCTTTTGGAGCATGGCAAACATCTTGCAATCTTCTTAAAACATTAAAAATGACCTAAATACATTCATATGTTAAAGTAAATCGTAAAAAGCAGTATATATTTTTCTTATGAGTTAGGTATCCTATTTTTATTAATTTTAAAATTTTAAACTTTTTTCATGATTTTTAAAATTACATAAATACATAAAAACATGTCTCTTATGATAACGAATAACATTTTGTCTACTTTGGGGAGTCCGAGAATGGATAATTTATAAACTTTTAATTGTATACATGAAAATTCAGTTGATCATAAAATTTTCTGAGTAAGTTTTGGTATATTTTATATACTTTAAGTGGAAGTATTTACCTATTTACTTTAATGTATAAACTATAAACAGAATATCTTATCAAATTGCTATGTGCATATATTTATTTAAAATATATAAGCACTTTCGCAATATTTACAAGTAAATCTTCATATTTGTAAGTAAATCTTCATAGTTTTGCTTTGTCAAAGAAACAGTATGAAACTTTTCTGTATGCAGTCAAACTCGCCTTTGACTGATTTTAACTTCAGAACAAGAAAGAAATATCGCGATCTTCAACGACTTTTAACTAATTGAAATAAAAAAAATATTGGAGCACGAATTCGCAGTGTTTAACTCTTTTTGTTTACGGCAACTATTTTTTTAATCATATTTGTGTGAGAAGTTTGAGTTTCAGTACAAATAATTTCAAAAGTTTTAACCGCCATTTCAAATCTCTGGAATCGAACATCAGATTAATAGTCAACGACTTCAAAAAACCTGGATATTGCATTTCAAGCAATAATTTTGTAAGCGTTAGTAAAAAATGAATTTATATTTTCTCTGAAAAATATAATGGAACCGAAATATCCCATTCAAACAATTTTCAACCCTCTAATAATTACTCTGGCAATTTGTCCCAACCAACTATTCAATAGAACTCTTCGGATTCTTGATAAGGAGTGCCATCTTCAGGATATATTAACCCATTAACGTGCAGATTGCACTAATTTGCATAAACAATATCAAGATATTAAACTCAAAAAATAGGATTGAAAAGATGATGAGCACTTTTCTATGGAATTTGTGTTAACCAACAGAATTGCAATTAATGTCAATTAGCAGCTATGCCATGCGTAGTTATCGTGAAATTATGTTTCACATGCGATATCCACCGGATTTGGTTGTCAGAATGAAATTAAGCAAGTCTTAAGAATTAACAAATAAAACAAACCTTTTAAATTATTGTTTTTTCTAGACATGCATGTAGTTATGCTAGGTATGCACATACATATTTCCACTGTGATCTTTTATGTGAAAAGTACACACTCGTGTATTTTTAAGTATATTCTCTTTCAGAATATGATGTCAAAGTAAGGAAGCAATTTGATCTTCAACTAAATTCTTTTAATTAAAATAAAAAAAAAATGCGATTTTCGAGGTAATGCTTTTTTTTTTATATAAGTAATTCAAATTTTTACATCAAACATCTTTTGTATGTGCATGAACCTAGTTAAAATCGTGCAATTTATGTCTTCAAATTCATAAAGTTATGTATATAAATTAATTTCGAAATGGCGAATTAAATATAGCGTTCGTATCTGGTTAAATATCTAATTATTTTTTTTAAGTTATTATACAACAGGGTGTTTCTTTAAGATCTGGGTTCCCCTCCTCCAAATTTTCAATTACGATTTTCGGGGTGAAGGAGCGATTTTAGCGGGACGTCACCGAACAAACGTTGATCAGGAGATCATGTAGAATTGATTGGCATACCCTGTTCATACCTTAACGAAACACCCTGTATAGTCTAGTATGTATTATAGTTATAGTCTAAGGGTTTAGACAATTTGGATTTAGAAATTTAGGTTTATTATCAAGCAGTTTTGTTATGATCCTTAAATTCTTTTGAAAGTTATTCCGGTAGGCCCGGCACCCACTATGCACCTGGTTCGTGAGTCTCAAGTCTCAAGTCTGAAGTGTCAGATCTCAGGGTGCTTCGTAAATCAAATCGCTTCTCAAAACTCACAAATCAGAGGGTGTCTGTCTGCTTGTCCAGCACCCAGCACCGCCCCGCCCCGCGTCTGATGAAATCATTTACTATCCCATTTGCAGCAATTTTCGAGTCAATAAACCCCGGCGGGCGGCCGCTCCTTCAGGACTTAATACGGCCCCAGGCGGTGGGAAACTTTGTTCAGCTCAATTGGGTATCAGAGGAATCTTGTTGAGATATTTATCGCCTCCACCCCAAACCAAGGGGCAACTTTTCCCGGAGTTCTCTGTGCAAGTCGCCGCGCCGCTCCGCCGAGGGAAGTGAAGTTCCCAAAACTGGGGGAATCCCCGCAAATTCCGGGAGTGCCGACTTGAAGCACCACCGTCAAGTGGCGGAAGATTTTAGCACATCAGAAAAAAGGCGAGCGCTAAAATAAAGGGGATTCAAATTCTGCGGACCGGGAATTTGTCATGCACGGGACGTCACAGGCTATTACGGTTATTACCGTTATGAGGCTATCAAATGATAGTGTCACCGCGGCAGCATCAGCGAGCCGGGGGTGGACCACCGCCGAATGAACGCCCCCGAAAAAGGGGGCTTAGCAGACGTCAGGGCTCTGCCTCTGTTGCTGCTGCCGGAGAGCATCGGAAATTCCGGGCACGCGGCACCGATTTCTCACCCCCATAAAGAAAAATCCTTTTGGGCTTACCCACTCCACCCGCTAGACGGTCGGGCTGTGGCGAGCGGAGGCCGGGTGAAGGACTTTTTGATGAGCTATTTATGGGCTGAAGTTGGGCACGAGTGGTCAGTGACATGCCCCGGACCAGGCTCCTGGGGGTGGGTTCTGTTTTCCTTGGGGTGGTGGTGTAACTAGGGCTCAATTGGGCAAATAGACAAACAGCGGCGTCTTGTTGCAGACACTCAGGAAGTTGTGGGAATTTGGGGAGCAGTCTGACGACGGTAAGTGCTTAAATGCATTTGGAGGGATTTTTAACAGGGACATTGACACTACAAAAACAGCTATTCACTCGATTCGCTGGTTGGATTTTTTTTTTGTTTTAGGTAGGTACTTTAATTTTTATTTAAAGATCTACAACTATTTTCTCAGAAACGGTTTGAGATATCGAGTTGAAACTAATATCGAATACTAAGGTTTATATAACTTAAGTTTCTATAATAGTTTAACGCATTAAAAAGATACGGCTTTTTAAAGTATATTTTCATATACTAAAAGTCCCACTCACTGATCATCAAAATTTATGGGGTAGGTACTTCCCGGTTACAAACAATCTTGAAATTTGGCACGAAAGGAGGTCTTTTGGCACAAGTGGAGGAATAAATTCGAATATCATTAATTTCGAATTCTATGTGGAATTTTCTGACAAACTTAATTTTTTTTTTCTATGATGCAAAAATAGATAATTATAAATTATTATTATTATTATTATTAGAAGTGGATCATATAGGCATCGCATAGCATCGCGACCTAAAAGCGATCTTTTTTGCGAAATTATAGAAAAATGTCTATGTTAAGAGAGTTTCGAATAATGAAACCAAACTAAGGTTTGGGAACAGTTTTGTAATTTCAAGTAACCTAATAGATATGTCTAATTTCATGCACCTTTAGCTGATCATGACTATAACTTCATCATTTGGAATATTTTAACTAATTATATTGTATTTATAACCTTACCTACTTTACGGTGCCAAATATGGCCTAGCAGTTTGTACTTATAATTTTTTATTATTACTATTTATTTATTCTAATTTATTTTTAAAACAATATGTTCATTTATTTTAGCTTACGGCTATAAATGTTTATTATTTTTTTATAGTTTATTATCCTTTTTTGAAATAAGATTACATAGACTATAAGTCTTCCTAGCCATTTAAGGCTAACATTTTTTTTATTATTCTGTAACATTTGTTTTGTTCTTTAGAAAAATGACAAAATTTTATTAGACACTTCCAATGATAATGAAAATATTAAGTTAAAATATAGTTGGGTTATTTTTTATTGTGTTTTTGTATAACTATGAAAATATTACGTTTTTCTCTAGGTACAGCGATACAATAGGAAATATAACAAAACATGAATACTCCAAGTATCTGTATTATAAAATTTACTAAAATTAGAGATTTCCAACTCTCAAAGAAATGTTTTACAAAAAAAAAAAAAAATATATACATATGTCTAATATATATTATGTATCTCAAAAGATGTTATCCCACAAAAGCTCCAAATTTGAGTAGATTTCGGACGAAAGTGCGGTGATTTTTAGTATCTCCGGAGCCAAGTCAGGATAAAAATGAGTGAAAATAATTTTCATTAAACAGCTTTATGGTTTGAAATTGTGGAGGGTTTTGATATTATAAACATAAATATACATAAATAAGTAAATTGTGCAGATTAAAGTTTTCACATTTTTTATTAATAAATTAATTAATTAATAACTGAATTCAAACTAACTAATAATAAAGCTCTTGCTACAATAAAATTTTGTATTATAGTCTAAAATAAATTTTTATTATCATGTATAGGCTATTGTTTTGGTTTTAAAAACGAAAAATTGTGAATCACTTATTTATGGTGAAATTGAAATCCTTTTTTAATTTTGTGGAAATAAAATATGAAGTATGTGCATACAAACTAAATAGAGTTTCTGTTTTGAAAATTCTATTTAAAGTCTTGTTTACAAAAGTAGCCTGTCCATGTTCCAAATGTACAACTAGTACAAACTGCTAATAATTTTCAATTATTTACTTTGATATTTCCAAATATCAATCACAGCGATATCGGCACCTGGAATCAATTCGCAATCTAAACAAATTCTAATTCACTCTTTACATCAAACTCGAAGCATATTTACGCTAACCCAAATTTCAACAACATCGCGGGGCGATAACAAGCAGGCTACCCGCGAGTATTGACCCAAATCAATCGCATCGCGGACTACAAACAAATTTCGATACGTCGGGCGATCGTGTGCAATCCGCGAGTTTCTCGCGCGAGATACTCCGCGACTTTTCCACTTTCGATTTCTTCAGAATTCCCGCGATGCACAGACCACAGGCGTTAGATAATGAGTCAGCTGGTCGCACTTGCCCTGAAAATAGAAAATCCGAGCACTCAGCCGCTCGCTCGCTCGAATTTTCTTCAATTTCAGTCTTAAGGGAGGTAGCAGAAATAGGCCCAATTTTGCTCTGCGAACGCTCGAATTCGTTCTAATTATAGGTGAGAATAATTTGCTCTTGTTTTTCGCTAAGTTCCGCGTTCTTTTCATGTAAGTTATGATGAGACTCCTGAAATAAGTTTTAATTAACGAAAATATTTGATTCCTTTAGAAAGGACCCCGCGCAAAATATATGGGAATGTGGTCCCAGTGGAATTGGCTAAAATTTTTGGATTCTGTAGTCCATTGGCTAATTCATATTTAAGAGTTCGAAATTTGATATGTACATATCTATTTTTTAATTAAATTTTCTTCCAGGACATTTTCGTCTTCTGTACTCAGAACGCTGCACTTGAATATGCTTGACTAAAAATTGATCTAACTATAACAAAATTCGAAACCATTAAACATTGAAGCAATTATGATGTAGATTTTTATAATTACACCGATATATAATTTTTTAGATCGAAGTATATATAGGCCTAAAAGAAATTTAATGTACATCCAACGACAAGCATGTCTATCGAGAATCGAAGCACTATACGTAGATATATAATATACATATTTGTTACGCTTAAAATGTTATTCTTTCCTTTTTAAAATAATATCTTTTAATTTAAGTCTATTGTCAAAATTGTAAAATAATTATAAGTAGATGTGGAATTTTTGTACTACAACTAAATTAGTACTATCACTACTTAATTGACTAGCGATAGTGTGAGCGTTTAGTTTTATTAAACTAAATTAGTGATAGTGCTTAATAGATTAATTGTCATTAAACTAAAGTCACTAAAAAATGACTAGTGATAGTGTAATGGCAATTCTTTATCTTCACTAAGTAATTAGCAGAAAGCTGAAATGACCACTATCAGTTTTCATTGTACTATCACTAATCAGTCTAGTAGTAGTAAATTTGACGCTATTGTCAATTACTCAACATTACTTGTCATTTTTGGTGAATAGTTTAATGATAGTCAAATGCACTATAGTGAAATTGTGAAAGCAACGTTTATTTCTAAAATTAATATTGTATTAAAGGTTAAAGGTATTAAAGTAGAGGATAATAAATGAATGAAAATATTTAGAAAAAAAAACTAAATTCGATTATTCGTTTGTAACCAAAGTGTACAGCTTCAATTTTCCATCTAGCAAAACAATGCACCGCGTAATTGCATTGATTAACTTTATTAACAATTTAGAGGGTGAAATTTAAAGTGCCAGGGTGCAAAGACCCGTCTCGGGGTTGATGACTTTCTTCTCGAGGAATCTCACGTCACTCTCGATTGTATCGAACCCGGAAGAAGCTGCGGGCTGTGCCTGTGTCACAAAATAACCCCACAGCTGGAACGGTGCGATTAAATCACCGCGACATCAGCCGATGACGTTGAGAAGTTCGTCACGCGGCCTATCGTCTTCTTTCTCCTGAAATCTTTTAATTTTCTACGTAGCGGAAAGGCGGAATTAAATCATCTGAGGTTGATTCAATTGTTTTCAGTCTAATGCTATTATGCCTGTCTGTTCCCGGTCTATCGATTCCCGAAGGAGTCAGCGACCTAGACCGTGTCCTGGCCGTTTCAATTACGGCCGGGCCCCTAAACCCTGCACGGGACAGTCGAAGAGGCCCTCAAAATCAGCTCACTGTTTTCAGGGTTGAATATTTCAATTAACCCTGGCATCGATCCTGCAAAAGGGAAATCCCACCCCCGCAGGGATTATTGAGGCGCTCCCCCGGTCGAAGATTACAACGTGTGGACAGATGTGCCGCAGCGCCCCATTGAGAGGAGATGTTTAGCTGAAAATTTTTGGCATTCATCTGGGGCAACTTCCCTGGCACTTGGCCCGATCCCGAGTGCATTCCCATTGCAATTTTCACGAATTGTGCATAATGTCGCGCGGTTATACAACCTGGTCAGAATCCGGCTGCTAAGATGCTAAAAGGCAGATAATTAAATTATACCGGCCGTTTTTATCTGTCTCTGGTCACATGCCAGCGGAGATTGCACATTTCGCATGACTTGGTCAGGGATGACTTCTGGGGTATTTTAAAGTGTTTCTGATGGCAATTTCTGCATTAATTCGGGGAGTGATGCTACACGAAAATAAATTAGCGACAGCTAAATCGTTGTGCGTTTGGCATTCTCTAGACGAACTAATAATAGTAATAAACCCAAAATTTCAATTTATTGTAAACATCAAAAGACTGTAGCTGTTTACTTGAGAAATTGTTTATTTCTCGCTGATTCTGTAGATTGCGAAATTTACAGCCTGGAGTCTGTGGGATCTCCTCTACGTGAATCAGCGTGACTATGGACATCTGGTCAATTTCTTGGGAAACGTCTATCTTAAATTATGACGCCAAGAGGCCGGTTCCAGCCTATGCCAAGTAGAACTCGATGAAGAAATTGTTTTAGTTGGCAGCGCATTGTTTGTGCGTTTCTGGATTGCATACTCTAACGAATGACCTAATTTTTGGCTATTTAATTATTTGTGAATCTTCAAGCTGTGAGGTATGCGTCACTTGAATTAAAATGTTTTTTGATGTTTTAGAGCTTTTAACGTTCGAAGAAGAGTTATTTTTAGGCGTAAGGAGAACAAAAGAGTGGGAATTAATTATGAATTTATTTTGAAATCTTGACCACAAATTAGGTATCTAGTTCGGTACGACAATGACTTTTTTCTCGGAAAAAGTGATAAAGAATTTCTGTTGAATTATTTATTTCTGCAATCAAGTATAAAAATAACAACATTTTCCTTAAATAATAATAATATAATAGTTTAAAAAACTAAAAAACACGCTTTTAGCACGCACTAAAAATTACAAAAGGGCCTTCCTTCAGCATTATGATTTTGAAGTCGAATATCGTCAGGGAAATAAGACAGCTTTCTCCATGCTTACTTCACTGAAAAATGTAGTTTCTCATCTCATATCTTGGGGAGGCCGCCATATTGGATTTGTAATGATGTTTCTTAGCTAGTCATGTATTGTCATCAGAACTCAGAGCGTGTGCAAAATTTCATCCTAATCGAAGACCGGGAAGTGGGTCAAATTAACATTCCAAGATTTTCTTACATACATAGTTAGTTACAAGTGAAGCTAATATAAAGCGTGTAAAAAGACTTTTAGTTCGAAGAATAATACAAAAAGTTAATACCTATAACACCTACCTATTTTGACTTGAAGAATAGAGAAAACATTAAACGTCTTAAAAATTCCAAGATCCAAATTAGCTCCCAAAAATACTTTTTGTGAAATATACCACATTACTATTAGTTTTATTTTTAAATAACTCTATATGAGGTGGATAATTTTGATAGTAATCCACAAAAACAATCCATTTTTACAATATCCTTGAGTTTATTTGGCATAGTCGTATAGTCACTTGCGTTATCAGTAATTTTGTAATTTTACTAATTGCATAAGTTCATACTTTATAGTCGATGAAATAGAATTGTTTGAATACAGATGTGTTTCATTCAAAGTGGATTCGCAGAAGCATGTTAATAGAAGACCACAAAACCGATCTATTCATTATAAGTTCAGAGATATTTGCTATTTTACTGTTTAGGTGTTATTCAAATATTTAAGAATCGGGTTCTGCCCTTATTATTTTTGCAAAACAAATTTGAGTACGATTCCCTTGGATTAACTAAAGAAAATTCAAATGCCAACGAAGCAGAAAAATTGTCAAGATAACTAGAATAATTTTTTGTCTAAGTTTTCGATTAGAATGCATAAAAAATATTAAATTAACTAAAATTTACAGATGAAATGTTACGGTTGACAATTTTAGTTGGTTTTATCTAGGTGTATAAATGCTTTTTTTTAATAAAGCGGCGTTCACATGAGCATATCATATTTAGTTGACCTACTTAATATACTCAAGTAAACGTTCCTCAATAACTGCCCTAATTTATTGAATTCTCAGCATCTACTTAAACGTTTACAATATTAGTTGTACGTAGGTAGGTATTTCTGGCGAAATTTACTGAATTTCTACTAAAAACAATTAGGATCTAAAAAAAAAAAAATTACCTGTCTTTCTATAGTTTCCCAAAAAACCATTTAACTAAAATGAACGTGCAGAAAATTACAATAGAATTCTAATAATTCGCTTTTTTACTAAATTCTGAACTGCATATCTAGTAAACCTATTCTAGTTGAGATTTACTCCATTCTAGTGAGAAAAAATTTAGATAGATATGTATCTACCTTGTTTTATTTTTGAGTAATCTTATCATAAATTTGCTGTATTTTACGAATAGTTAAATTTTCAAGCATAGAAGAAATATGTATAATACAGAAAAATGCAAAATAATTTTGAACTATAATATTTTACAGATTTTACGCGATAAAACAAACTACTTAAGTGAAGCTTGTAATTTTCTAGTAACTGCCCACACAGGCGCTTTCGGAAAATATTTCCTCTAGGTGCAGAGGTACGGCGAACACAACAAAAATATGCCACTGCGCGGTCAGTTGGATCAGGATCATTAAAATTTTCCGCGCACAAGCTGCAAGTCATGTTCATGTCTCATAGAATTTTGCGCTGTTCAACATAATTGGCATGTCCAGTGAGTAAGTGATATTCGCCAATGATTTATCTTTTTGTATTATAACTTAGGAAGAAATGTTTAGTGACAGCACAATTTGTAATACATGACGATGTTGCAAAGGTTACCAGTGAATGATCCTTGGATTTATTCTGGATGACATTGCCCTCAAAAGATTACCTGCAAACAAAAGAAGAAACGTAATTAGTCAACGTATTTCTGTGAGTTGAAAAAGAAGGGCTTTAAATATTTTGGTGGATCGTACAATTAGCACCCAAACAAAGTCCCTTTCAGGGAACAAAGCGTAAGAAAAAGACGCTGTAAAACTATCCCCTTTTAAGGCCAACACTTTTCATCTTTTTCGCCCAACTCCAGAAAAAAGGAGCTATTCACCGCGCCGCCCCGCTAAGGGGTGCACCTTAAACTCCTCGACATTTTCGTGTTTGTTGCATGACACGCTGAAGATGGGCCCCAAGAGGCGCAGTCTCCCGCTGAAAAGTCCTCCGGTGAATGGGTAAATTTTAATTCTTATGCTGCCAGGTGAAAATATGTAGGTGAGGCACCACATAAAGGGCAGTGAGTTGCGAGGAGTGGAAACAAGGGCACTAGATGACGCGTCCTGCAGGAGGTTGCGCACGGTGTCGAGGATATTGTTGTTTAGGTGCACCCTGTAACAGACTCCTCAAAAATAAAAATAAAAATAAAAAATTATATTGAAGAAGAGCCCTGCATTCTGCCACTTCATTGACTCAATGGTGATGTGCTCTCATTCTCCTTGACAAAAACTTTTGTCTCAGCCTCATTTAGGGACAAGTGCCGAGAAATTAATTATTCTGCGGCCGGTGGAGGAGGTGTGAAACTTTAAGAAAATCACAACGCACAAAGGGCTTTTGATCAACGCTACACACTTTTTTTTTTGTCCCAGAGATGTTTTCGGACAAAGGTTTAGACCAGACAACTAGACAAATTACAAAGTTATTCTGTAGAATTAGACGTAGAAGAGTAATGAAGCAATGGCACGTCTATGTTCAGCTATTACTATCTTTATGTTACTATAATTTTTATTTATTTTACATCGTCTAAAATTGAAAGGAAAAATACTTTTGTTTAAAGTTTGCCACTTCAGACGGTATTTTACGTAATTCTTGTTTATATGTAGCAATTTAATAACAGAGACTATATTTGGATCGAGAGTTAATATTTATAATATTATATGTATGTACCTATGTATGCATGTTACATGCTGGTATTCAAAAATTATGTTTTAAAATGATTTCTGGCCAAATTAAAATCAACTAAATTAGTCAGAGAATTAAATCAAACTATACAATGCTGGAACGATCCATGATAACCATAAGATATTATATGTGATTGAACATAGAGCAACAATCTCGAAAGTATAGATCTTTTTGGAGCATACATATATATGAAAATATAAATCTGACAAAATATCTTTAACAAAAACAGCACAATATACATCCCTTCTAAATTTAAGACTAGATAAATATAGATGCTTATATCGCACATTATATGATGGCATTTAACCCTAATGTTAATGTCGCAAAATTCATTTTGATAGTTTCTAAACGATTGATATGAATCTAAACATCAAATAATTGAAGGATATTCTAGGATAGATCTTCCTAATGAAAAGATTAGTGATAAAATGGTATGGGCGTGAGTAAAGTCTTTAATATGCTTTAACGCTTTAAAAATCCCAAAAATTCATGTATCTAAATACCTTTGTAAATGGTTGATTTAAAATGGATCGCATTCAATGTTCTAGATGGAATACATTTATAAGAAATATGTTATTCAGTAATTTGCAGCTATAAGAATTCAGACTTCAATTTCAAATCAGTAATTAAATTCTAAGTACAATTTTTCTTTTCAACATTCTGGGATGATATTTTGATAATAATACGCTCATATAAAATAAGAGTCGCTACAAATTTTTAATTTATCATAATTTGTTCCACTGATGTGATGATTAAGGGTTTGAATTTTTAATATGTCTGTTATGTGTTGAGCCCACGACTCACGAAAAACAAACATTGGAAAAATTAAGGCCCGAAAATAATTAATATAATTTATATAATTTGCGCTGATTTTAAAATTAGATGGTTATGCTTTATTTTATTACAAACTTAAAAAAAACAATTTTAAAAATTAATATTTTAATATTAAAAAGATATTTTCAAAATTTGCAGATTCGTTTAATGAAAACGTCTATAAAGTAATGAAAGGCAAAGTTTTCAATAATTTTCAAATTCCAAGGTCTTGGGACGTTAGAAGACGATATAGGAATGTAACAATGAAATGATTTAAATTAATTTAAACGCGTTGACTATAATTCGTCAGATTGATAAAATTTTAAGACTAAAATGTTAAGATTTGGTATGTAGGTATAAACACGAAAAATAAAATATTATACAAAGATATACACTGTTGAAGTAAGACCAGCGACTTTCGATGAACTAAAAAAACTTAGAGCAAAAACAAATTTCTAGAAAATATACACACTTTTGCAAATTTGATCGAAATTTAACCCAAAAATTGTTATTTATGAACTAAAAAAAATGTGATTAATGGTGTTTATTTTCAGTTTTTTTTTTAGTTCATCGACAGTGTACCTAATTAGAGATTACAAAATTCAAAAATTTAGTTATGAGGAAAACGCGTTTAAAATTTCAGTTATGAAAAACTTATTTACCTTGACTTTAGCCTAATCAGCTTTACCGGGTTCCATTTAATAGGCCTTAATAAACTGACACATGACAGAATTGTTAAAATAAAATAAAGCAAAATGGCAGTAATTGATTATCTTTTTCAGGTTTTATAATTGATGATCTAATTTTTTAGTTGCTTGCACTTTAAAAGATCAGTGTTTACAAATGCAAACATTTTTCGGAATTTGGAAGTATGTCTTGGAATAAATTCATTACAATTGTAAATAGTAGGTGCAATTCATTCGAAGTAATCTAACACCGCATGTTAACAAAATATTGTCCATTTTCGTTTCAAATTAGTAAATTAGACTCAATCGTAAATTATTGTTAGACATTATGATTTCATTATCGTTTCAGACTAATAATTTAGACTCAATAAAACAGTCTGAAAAACAATCGAAGTAAGTTAAATCATAAATAAATTACATTGTTCTGTGTATCTTGGATGGAAAAATTGGCTAAAATTATAGGTTCTTTCAGGATAACGGCTCTAGCGCCAATTTGATCGGTGCGAATTGAATCACTGCGCTGTTGGTTTGCAGTAAACATTCAATTTAATGGGTGGCGAGGGACGTAAGACACGTTTCTATGCGGCGTGGTTTCGTCGTGATCCCAATGCAAATCGGTTTACTGGACAGCCCGAAATTTGACTCATGTTCCAAACATAGCCGTTGAGTGCCGTCGAATTTTTCCCACTGACCGTGCGCGGCGGACTCATGTCAGCGCATGCCCGTCGTGTCGCGTCGCCTTTAACTCTGATTCATGGCAACCGCCGATGATTGGTTATTTCATCAGCGGAACCCGAGGGCACTCAAAGACCGTGTTTATAAGAAAAGTGCTAAACAAATCCGCTGAAAGGACTGCAACTGCAGCTCGAGAGCACTTTAATCCGCTCTCCGCCGACGGGGGCTAATGACCATTAATCAAACAGAGTGTTTTGTTTAGACGATCTGGCGCGAGAATTTCTTTATTTTTGGCACCACAATGGCGCCTTGTTTATTTAAAACAAATTTTTTCAGTTGGGCATGTCACAGCGCTCAAACGAGCCGCGATACCCCTAGTCAGTGGGATTTATTACTGGGAATTATTTCATAAATTGTTATTAATAACGCGCGCCGGGTTCAGCTGGAGTCGGGTGTCTTCGAAATTCCATTTAAGGTGATTGCACTGCAACCAGACGACTCCGCCACTTGAAGGCCTCCCTCACGTGCATTTTGCCGGAGAAGTGTGTCTTTGCATATTTTACCTGAATGCAATGACTAAGGCAATTCGAGAAATTTATGGATTCAAATTTTATTGAGCAGTGATGTCATTGAGTGTAAAACAGCTCAATGAATTAATTGCTCGGAGCTGGGTTGGTTCTGGCTCACTGCGTTCCGTCTTACAAGACGAAGACGGGCTGATCCCAGATCAGAATGATCGCGGTTTAACTGATTGCGAGTTTTCTTAACCCCTTTGGAAACAGCTTCCGGCTTCTTGTATGATGTAACCAGCCGCGTTTCAATTGAATTCCTTTCGCGCATATCTAACTACGGCACAACTTAGTTAGATCATACAAAATTTTAAACGAAACAAATTGTTTCACAATGACTGAAGTAGGCAACACTTTAGATTTTTAGTATCCATAAAAATATTGTAGCTATTTGGCTACTCCACTATAAAACAATATGTTCTCTATATAATTTACGACATATACTATATATGCAGATTTTACATCTTACGTTTTTTCTACATAAACATTAAACTTACTTGCATCTTAGAAGTAATCAGTTTTATAGCTATGCTATTAATTTTCTGGGTTTAGTTATGAATTTTTTAACTTACGATATGAAATAAAAACTTTCAATATTG
This sequence comes from Eutolmus rufibarbis, assembly GCA_963920795.1. Classification (NCBI taxonomy): domain Eukaryota; kingdom Metazoa; phylum Arthropoda; class Insecta; order Diptera; family Asilidae; genus Eutolmus; species Eutolmus rufibarbis. The sequence continues at coordinate 37,264,393 of OY987206.1, read as the reverse complement.
GCTGAGCAGTTTTTGGAGTTATCTTAACCTCAACTACTTAGAAAAATTATTATTTACAGCGAGCATGTTTAAAAAACGCAAGATTGATGATAAATTTTCAAGAAATTTAGTAGAGATAAAATATAGGTAGGGTGTCTAGAAATTATTTTAAAAATTTTAATATATGGTGATTTATGTCGTTAAGTACCATGTACCAGAAAAACTATATGCCAGCTTCTATTTTTTTTTATATTTTTCTGGCAATAATTCTTAATTCATAGATAGTTACAAAGCCAATAAATAAATGTAATTTTCATTCTGGACAACAATTAAATGTATCTTTAAGTGGAGAACGTTATATAATTATTATATCAATTAAGTGTTTTTCGTATTATGTCAATTTACACTTTACGATTATTGAAATTAAAAAATGACTCAGGAAAGCCTTCAATGAAATACTGGTGAAAAGTTATTTACTGAATTGTTGGTTTTAGATCTCAGTGACTTAGGCGAAGAAGTGACTCTTTAAAGTAATAATTCTTGTAATTGATAATTATAATTCTGAAAGTAATAAAATATATTGAACTGAAGGATATTTTCATCAATGTCAATTCTCATATGTAATTAATTTCGATTTATTTAAGGAAGTTTTGTAGATACAATCGAAAATGAAGACCTAAGAACAACATTCTACAGAACTATACATTACGAAATATTATATTATATTAATTTAATTAAAATTAAATTTATGAAAATAAGACAACGGACGACAATAAGACAGGAAAGTTTAGCAAATCTAGTAAAAATAAAATTGTTTATCCACTGCCCTGCGCTCTGATGCTTTCAAATCTGATTTTGACCGTTGGTCTATTGTTAATGAATAAGAGTGATAAATGATACATTTAATGTATGTTCTTTTACAATTAGAAAAACATTACAGGTAAAGGTAATTTTCGTAAATTTTAGGGTTTCAAATCAAAATTAATTTATGTGCGCACGTTCTTCGATTTTAGAATCGATTTTAGCATCAAAAATAAGAGGTCACAAATACATTTAGACAATTCCTTGAGGACTCAATAGTGAATTCATATTAGATACTCCTATGTCCTTTAATATTTAAACTTTTTTTCATTCCAAGATTATATGTGCTGTAGGCTGTTTTTGTAAAAACCAATAATACCACCTAAAATACTACAATCCTAGTGAAATTTTAAGTCAAAGTCACTATCTAATTGACATACAACCTAACCTACTATTTTCTACTTATTTTCAACTGTCGACAATCTTTCGAATTAGAAGGTTTTCTGACAAAAAGGAATGTTTAAAAAATTAACAGCTTTAGCATTTAATCTATGTATATGTAGAACTTACTTTATGTAACATATGGCTCTATAGGTGCAGCTCGGAGGTGAAGAAATGCCAAGGTAGGTCCATGATCATTTTGAGAATTTAGTTTTACGTGATTTGTAATTTATTGATATGAGTGCGAGCACATCGATACCAGAGGGTTGCATTATGGAGCATAATTGCATAGAATACAACTTTATATAAAATGAGCTTATTTTCTGGTCTTAAGTTTGTGTTTGACTTTTCTGTTTATGAAGGGATACATTTGGTTCATATTCTAAAACATTGAGCAAAAACTCAGACTCGATTTTTGTATAGCAAGCTGAGATTGAGCTAAATTTTATGTAAAAATTGAAACTGAGCTTTTGCTCACTTTTTTAGCATATTGCCAATGTCTTTATTTGAAAGTTTATTTTGCCATACTTCAGTGCTATATATAACTTTTTAGTAAAAGTAAGTATTTTGTCTAGTTCGATTCGGTTCTTAAATATTTAATGCGATCTGACCAAGGATTTTCTCCTTTGTGTGAAGAACATGGCCTGCGTTTTATTAGAGCAAACATATTATATAAAAATACATAATTTGGAATATGTATGTAGTTTGAATTTAAAGAAAATACATATTTATAAGTGGACAACTACAAACCGTTTCTAAACTTTAGACTAGTAGGCAATAAGTTTGAGAAAAATACTTTACACAACTGAATCGAGTAGGTATAGTATTATAGATGTGTATGTTATGCGGGCCGTACTTATTTAGAAGACTAACTTCTATTAAAAAGGGCTAAAAGAGACTTGTGTTTTCTGTTCCGGGTAGCCGGAAGCAATATAAAGGGTATTTAGGACATATAGCGGTTTTCCTCATCATTTATTACCTTCATCGCCCTGTCGCCATAAATACAGAAATCCTGCGTTTCCCATCATCGTTCCCGAAACGGCTGTCATCATCAGAGGAGTCTGGCTTAAGACGCCGTAATAGTTGTAAAATATACACCGCTCCCCAGGCCCAAGAACGCCGCGAGGAGCCCATCGGAGCAGGCGAGTTCATAAAATTTTCTTTATAAAATCTTCCCGCAATGATACGAGCGTATCGCGAAAGAAAAGCATTTCGATGACGTGACTGGAATCTGGAATACTCTGGACGAGGGGGCCAGTTCGTTCTACGGAATTTTATACTTTTTTTTTTTCCTATCTCGCTCCTCTTCTTCATTTTTTCTTGGCGAATAGCGTCCCTATAGAATTTCTTGGCTTCCCGGCATGTTAATGTAGTTACGACTTCTTTTCGGTTGGGGGCGAACATCTTCCACCGGGATAGTCGGGAAGAGCGTGGGCGGCGGTGAATCTGATCTAATGGGTGAAGAAATGACGGCGATGATAATGATGACGAGAACAAGACATGTATCGATGATGAGCTCGGTCTGGGAATGCACTCGCCGCTCTAACGCTTGATTTATCGCTGGCACTTGGCCGACTCGAGCTCAAACTCAAAGACGAAGGCTTGTTTAATGCGAGATCTTAGCCACGTCTTAAAGATTTCCATTATGGTCACGGGCGCCACGCGCTCAAGAACCTCTATGCAAAGTGTCCATTGCGGGGGATTTCGATTTTAGCATATTACATCACTGCTCTTTCGGGGTGTCGATAAGCCCCTCGTAAGACGCTAAGCCCGCTCAGAGTATGCAATTCTGGGAAGAATCCGTCATTTGTGGCTTTTGGGGCCACTAATTCGATTCCGCTTAAGTCGGTGTGACATGCGCTTATCTCGCGGAATCCCGCAGAAATTGCGTTTAATCGGTTATAAATGTTTTCCAGGGCAGGAGATAATCGCAGTGCCCTTCTGACTTGGTTCGATTCGATCGCCTGGCTTTGTCCTGTTTTTCTGAAGAAATCGTTTTTCCAGCACAAGTGCATCTTCGTATCTTTTGTCCTATTAAACGGGTCAACGTTTTATCAAGCGATCCGCATATTGAACATGAGCATTAATTGCTTTTTAGAGTAGTAATTCCACAAAGTAATTAGTAGTATTAAAACAAAATAAACTTGATTAGGAAGTACAATGTATCACAATTGTAATGCGTTTTCAATATTTGAAGAATTAATAAAAAAATATTATATGTAGTTGAATTATTTCTGAAATTTAAAACAAAAAATAAAAAATTGTTTCTTATTATTATTTATAATAATTAATTATTACTTGGTCGTTACCTACCAATCGAAAAATAAAAATTACTTGATAATAGTTATTTTGTAATTTATATTTTTTTGATCATAATCATTACAGTCCCTGGAATTAAATAATTTTGAACAATTCTACGAGATATTTATAAAATCTAAAAACTCTAAAAAACAAAAGAACACATTGTTACTTCTAATAGTAAGTAAATAATTACTCAAAACATAGTGATATTTATTTTCTTTTGTTTAGGTATTTTAGAGTTCGTAATTTTATATAGCTTTAGGCATAAAAATTACAAAAAAATATGTTTGTGAATATCTTTAGCTAAGGTTAACTAAAAATAAAAAGCTTTCTACTCTTACAAATTTCGATATCGATGATATTTAAAACTTGGAAATTTGATATACCGAATCCAATAAGGCGACTAAAGTGTCTAAACTTTAAGATATTTCAAAGAATATCATTTTATTGATATTTTTAGGTTGAATGATTTTAAATTCATAATTAAAAAAACTCTTAACTTCTACGAATTTACTCGAACATGTTACGTTCAAAAATTCCGCCGAACATTGGTTACGAGCAATTGTTGTTAACATGTTCTATACTTAAATAATGAATTGATTATTTTCTTTGTCAAATTTTTATGTCGATTTTTTAGATGAATCATAAAAAATTTAGTTTTGCTAGAAAATGTTCATAGTATAGAATTTGGCATTTTCCTTTTTGAGGAATCGAAGCAATTCATTTTATTTTAAAGAAATAAAATTGGTTAAATAATTGGTTCAGAGAAAAATCGGATTTTAAAATTTATTGCGATCAAATTAAAATTGAACTTGATTTCGCTTTGATAAAAAAATTATTATTTAAACTTGAAATAGTTTCGATGCAAGAGTTAAAACAACTTGAATGTGAAACAAAAAGCACTTTGGTTTTACAGTGAAAAACCAAAGTCATTTTAAATTCGAAGTTGAATTATATTTAAATCGAAACGTTTTATGTGTTGATTGTATTTTGGGAGTATTACATCTTCAATTTTAAAATTTTGGTTTTTAATTAACTATCATAGTGGAAACACTTTGATTTCTTTTTCTAAGTTAAGTTGTTTAATCTCTGAAAACACCACGTCTATCAGATAAGTTTAGTACATAATTTCGAACATTAACATTTTCATATATTTGTTTTTTTACTTTTGAATTTATGGTAGATAAATCTTTCCGGGTAGTGTGATTCGATAAGATAACATTTAAAAATATCATCAAAATCAATTGTAAAAGACAAGGTATTTTCCTGCATTATCTACCATCTAAAATTTGACCTAAAACTTGTTCTATTTTTATGCGAAAATATAAACATAATTGAGCTTATCATAATCTAACGAAAATCTATGCTAGCTAGTCCCAGAACACTTTCGCGATAACGCTCATCGCTAATAATAAACACCGCCTGCTCATGTAAAGCCTCAAGAATTATCACAAACAGCGTCTTATCGGTCACAGGTAAGGAAAATAAAACTAAAAACAAGTACCCACCGCATCTGCGTTGAGGACGTGTATGTTATCAAACAATTTTTCCAGCTTCATCATAGTTAAAAGCCGTTTTATGACCATTCTGTGGCCCCATTGCATGCTCATTGTTTTCTGAGGAATTTTTACGGTCGACTCCTTGAGACGACTCGTGGAAAATCGCCCGGGAGCACTATGCAGCGACCGGAGAAAATGTACGCAAACAGAGTGGCGTTGAATTAACGCACGATATTTATTCAAAACCCTCCTGCAGCCTTTGTACTTTTCCATTTTCCTTAGTTCGCATCATAAAAATTATGCAATACGTCGCCTGGAGAGAAGCTGAAAAGATGCTTCTTCGATCGGGCAATTTGAATAGGCGTTTCGGATTACATCACGGTGCATGCGCCGATCACCGATTATTCACAGATGCAAATGTTGCGTAACCCGTGAAGATTATCCCAAATTATCCCTAACTATAGAGGAAATCGCTAAAATTGTTAATATGCAATATGTTCGAATGCATATTGCAATACCGCTAAACTGCATGCTGCGGTGCAGTGCGGTATTTATAGATTTTGCAGATATTATCGCAAGCGCCGATCTTCATCCTCCGCTGATCATGTCAAGATCATTCGGGCGATCGCTTAATTCCAATCGAGGAAATTGCAGCAAAGGCTCTGATTAACAAGCGATTTTCTGATATATTATAGCTCTAAGGGTGAGGCCACACTCCGCCATTCTGGCAAATTGGTCGCGAGCCCAGCCTCCTCAAGATCGAATTTGTTTCACTTAACGATCACGTCGAGTTCATCAAGATAAAGATGAGATGTTTGCTGGTGATGGATTTATTGGAAGGCATCTATCGCCTCGCCCTGTTTTGTATAGAATTTGAAAAAAAAAAAATTTAAAAAAAAAATCCACGGTCCCTTCATGTCTTGCCTTCGAGATCAGCATCCAAAAATCGAATGTCTCAAGGTTATTTTCTTTTCGGGGACTATGATGTCATTGTTTCCCTTTGTTAGGCCTGAAGCCGACAGAAACGCGCATGCTTTCAGCGCTAATTCGTGTCCGCTTCATTTGGATCACGTTCAACGTTTCTTTGGCGATTGTATCGACGGTCAAGTTGAACGGTTCGCCACCAGAACGGGAGACTCCGCGGCTATTCCGTTTCTTTTCGCGCTTTGGCGGCGAATTGACTACAGTTCTGCTGGTCGCTTTTTCTAGCTCGCCATGTCGAACAGCGAGCCCTGCGGACCGTGAGGACGGGGCCTCGGTAATTAAAATCAGACAAGACGCCTTATGCGGCCACTTACCAGAAAAACGGTGCAAATGCAGAAACGCGGCAGGGCGTTAATTAATTGTCACTTCATTAAAACCGGAAATGCTCCGTGCGGTGAGAATTTGCATTTGGCACTCTCTGCAGAGGAGTTATGTAAACTCAAATAAGGTGGGACGCTTTTCTGGGAATATTTTCACAAGATCCAAGTGACATTTTCTTAACACTTCTACTTCTTACAATGCTACAACTAGAGCTGCTCGTCTCTAATTTAAGAATTCCCGATTTAGATATCTGTGTGGCGTCCAATATAAATATGCAAATTGGCCACGTTTATTCAGAAAATAATAATTGTGGTAATTCGCATTGTTTAATTGATGCGCTCCTCGAATTTGGATGATTACGCGATTGAATATGGAATGTTTCGTCATGTCGACGTGACGACAATTTTATATGATTTCCTTCACACGGTTGCAGTCATTGTCGCTATAAAAAAAAATATAAATAAGTTTATGCAAAAGAGAAAGAGTTGGAAGTCATCGATAGAATAGTTGTTTTATAATTAATTAGCTATTTGGATGACTTACACGAATTGTGACTGATTCAAAGTCGGCTAATTGAATTCTAATTTTTCAAGGATGTGGTTAGAGCCACAAAAATAAATTATAAGAATTCTGTGAATGCAATAAATATTTTGTTAGCTCATTTCTGCTTTGATTTTGTATTTTGGGACAGCAAAAAAAAGTAAATTTTGTGGGCTGGTTACTCATATACAAAATTGATGAATTACATCACGAAGTGTTACCTCATTTATCTTATTCCGTATATTTTGCAAACTATAGACCACAATTCAATAATATCAACAATGAAAATAGCACACGAGAGATATAATTAGCATACTTGCTTACTTTTTTCCCTATTGCTATTATAGTAATGAAAAACGTTAAACGTTGAAATTTTATAATTACTATGTCTAGATACATATTTAAGTTAAAGCTTTGCTTGACGAGCTAATCCGAATTTTGAGATATAGAAACCGATTTTTTTCAAATTTTTGGATATTCCTATACATTTCATCTAACTTCATCAAAACAAATGATTACAAATTGCAAAAATTATGTGTAAGCATTAATTCTTACGCTTGATTTACCCTCAATTTGTTTTAATTTCTTAGATTATTTTAAGGGATTTCAGAATTATACTTAACTTGCCGCGAAAATTAATCAAAAGAAATTTTATTGCATACATAGAACTATGAGTTTACATTTTTGTGTATGGTGTTACATTTTAATTTGTTCTTAACAATTTGAACTTGTATATATTAAAATTCTCCAAAAAGGATGCAAAGTTCAAAATACATATGTATGTTGGATTTTTGGATCTAATGTCATATTTCAAGGATCACAAAAATATTTTTCATATCGTAAAGTTTTGAAACGGATATTGTGTACTTAGAAAATAATAAAAAGGGATGTTATCATTAAACTCCCTTTTTCAAAATAAAATGTCCCAATTGTGAAGCTTTACTTGCATATATGTATTACATATAGTTGGAAGTAATTATTTTTAATCGTAATATAGGGTAGTCAGAGTCGTGAATTGAATGAATAATATATTTTTAATAGTTTTATTATGTTTTTTATTTTAAATATTATACCAAGTAGGTATTTACACTATATTTAAAGCAAGCTTGATGATAATTTTAAAACAAAATATTAATTTTGGACCAAATTATCTGCTTGATAGTTAAACGTTTTTTTACAAATAATGTTTTGCGGTGACCATCCTTTGTTGAAAATTTAGTTTTAAAAGAAATCAATAGAAAGAAGATCCTAGGGTTATTATAGAATACCTATCTCTAAAACTATTCATTGAATCGATTTGAAAGTTTAACAGAATATTTTCAAAATATTATACGAATATGTACTTAAAAAAAATCGATTTGTTTTCAAAAACCTGACTACTGACTGATTGACGTTTATTTATACCATTTAATGGTATCCTGATCGTTTCATAAATGTTAATGCGTTTTGTTAGTACTAATATAATAAATAGGTACCTATACAATATACATATACATATGTATGTATTTTCAAAAAGTTAGAAAAAATTTAACAAATGTTAGATATGGGTAAGGCCGTAAGGGTAAATGACTCATATATGTATGAAGGACCTCAAAAAATGAATAATAGGTTCGTATTATATACCTACATATTCAATTTACAATTAAATTAAATGAATAAAAATCAAAAATCTTTAAATTTTGAAAAAAAAGCCCATAAAAATTCAATTCTAAGCGAGTGAAATAGAATGATAAATAATTAATTGAAATCCGATCAAATCGCTCCCATCGACGGATCTGTCCCATACCAAATTAGTGTCAATTGCTATCGCTGGTCAATTTGAGCAATCGACCGAATCACGACTGCGTATTCGACCCTTTTTAAATCGAGGAAACGCGAACGCATGGGCCCGATAAAGACCTTTCAGCGCCTCCCCAATAAATCACAATAAAGCGATTGTTGGTCGGGGCCCGAATCGATTTCTTTCGTTAAACTTGTTCATCTCCAGACAGTTTGGCTGGGCCGCTGCGATCGTCGTCGAACCTAAGGCCCACTGCACAAGATCTCTGTCTCTCCGGACGGGACTTGTGCGCTTGTAAGTCCACAAGATAAAGTGTTTTACGAGCGATTAACACTTTGAGGTGCATCTAATCGCCGCTAAACACTGCACGGATCATTTGTCTTCTAATGAGGGTTAATGTTTTATTAATGGGTTAACAGTAAACGGTAGGAGATGGGATGGGTGATGAAAGAAATATGGCCGGGCCCTTTTCGGACCGGTTGTGCAACCCTGCGGGCGGAAAAAGTAGTTGAGATGGACGATAACAATGTTAAGTTTAATGAAACAATTTGCGAACCTCGCAAGGGGTGTTTTTGTTGCATAATATTTTCGAGCGACAAAAAAGCCACGCGCTCAGGTTGTGAAGCTTTGTCTTTATGCTAACGCACATTTAGATATAGTTCGCTAGCCGCTAGCGTGGTTCTAGGTATATATAAATATGGAGCTTAATAGTTGCTCAGAAATGCACTTACATATGTACATATATGCCAGGGCAGGCACTTTATCGCTGTCGGCCGTCTTTTTAGAGCTTTAAGACGCTTAAAAAACTGTTACAGGCGCTTCTCATTGAGGCGAAGAATAGCCCCGCTGTTTGCATAGCGTTAGAAGAGCAAACACCAAAATTGGCACTTCTGGGTTATCTCGCATTATCGCAGAAACTGAGCCCAAGGCCGACGGCGATTTTGCATACTCGAGGAGTGAAATATTTAAATTGAGATGCCCATCCAAACTGATGTGCACCGAGGCAGCGTGATGAGCACGACGCGTTACAGGGACAGGTGGACGTCCGGTGAAAAAGTACTTCACACCGTCATGCCATACATAAAATATACACATAAAAGCATAAGTTGAGGAGGCTCGAAGGTAACAAATTGGTCACGTCGCGAATGCAGATTTGCTTATGCTACTGAAATTGGAGACAAATTAAAAAGAAAAAACAAAAACAAAAAAAAATCGCAAACGCGGTGTAGCGTTGACCTGTCGCTTAATTGTTCGAATTTGTGAAAAATTTTTCACATTTGTTCGGTGTGAATGATGCGCTTCGATGTGCCACCAGTTGGTAGTAAAATGACACCAGCCGGTGATTTCGGGGAAAATTCCTCATGTTGGGCAAACAACATGAGATAGCCATTAACTTCGACATCCATCTGGTCAAAAGTAGACGACTCTAACAAGATCCTCGGTCCTTTCTTGTGTAAATTAAGAGAAATATCGACAAGACTAACTACTTTAGGTAGGTACGTGCATTTTAAAGAGTATGAGCTTGTCATCGATTTTGCTATTTTTACCTGTCTGGAAAATGGGTTTCACATAAATAATGATAATAGCTTCAGAAGACTGAACGAAAAAGCTTAGATACTAATGACCCACTCACTATCAACGAAACTTAGAATTTCACACGTACTCAATTCGAAAATTATCATGTTGCCTTGAAATTAAATTGTATTTTGCATAATGCATACATATGTATATGCATGCTATTATAATATACAAAAACTTGATTTAAGCAAACAAATTTTACACTGTTCTACTATCGCATTAACTTTATAAATAAATAAATAAATAAATAAATTAATTAATTAATAGCAGATCATTTCTATAGGATTTTTTTCGTTGATTAAGAATTTGAAAATAAAAACAATCAATTGGTTTTCGTTTTCAGGAAAAATAGGGTTAAAGAGTACAAAAGGCTGTACTTTTACCATTTATAAAAAATCACTAAAAAATTTACATTTTTATTTATTTTTTATTTTTTATTCGAATTCAACCTTATAAGTAGGTATATACAATAGTAATCATACAATTTAGTGCTAAAATTCAATATTCATTCAACTATATTGTTGCTAGGTTTGCATAAGCAAATAAATATTTAAAAATTTATACATATTGCTTAAAAAATGTACATGACTTAAATAAAAACTTGAGTCTAAAGCTATCAATAAAAATACAAAAAGCTTAAAAACTTGTGAAAATATTTCGTGAACTTGGTTTTTTTTTTTCATTAATCCATTATATCATATAGGCAAAAGGTGAAAAACATGTCCGCCACACTGTTTAAAAAGATCTACATAGATATTACTACAATATATTTACTATTATTGTATAATTAGTAATAATAATAATAAAATAATATTATAATTAAAAAGTAAAAATTTGTTGTCCTGTTATTTATAGATATAGAGCATAGAGCATCGAGTTTGCTCTGCCAAAAAACGGACCTTTTGATGCAATTTTGACGGCGATCCGGAAAATCGTGGTTGCGAGATAAACGCGTTTCAAGTTTTTGGAATCACGAAGTTTAGCCTTTTCGCGTACACGCCCACGTCCCATTCTACACGATATAGCTCAAAATTGAATGCACACATCGAAAAATTCTTATAGATGTGCATTTTAGACAAGCTATGAGAATACAAAAAAAAAAACCAAAAATTTGTTTTTTAAAAATCCTAGAAAGGTCTAGCCTTTAATAGAACAAAAGTGAAGAAATGAAACAAATTTAGATTTGTCAATTCAGAAATGGTTGTTACATATAAATTTAAAAAATAGCGCAACGGCATGTCCTCCTTTGCGCGAATTTTGTGGTAACTAAGCAGCTACACTTTACAATTATAAATGCAATCACTTAAAGTACAAATGCGTATTTACATGTAAAATTCTTTTGAAGACTCATTTGGTTTTGTCTATCTATAATATTATATAATATAATTTTACTTCTTGACAAGCACGCATTAGTTTTTTACATTCATAAATCATTACACATGAAGTTATAGTTGTAGTAGTTGTAGTAATTTTCAGAAGGTTGACTAGAATTTCAAATGTAAAAGTTTGATTCTATAGTTCTTATGCACCTTAGACTAAAATTGGACCATGCAGAAAACTAACTTCTAAATGTGGCAGAAAATGGCTCAAGGTAGAATTTCCATCAATTGAAATATGCACCAAGGGGAACTATATTTTATACCCTTTTTGAGGTCTCGTAAGGTCGTTCGCCTGTTCTTTTCGTTGTTAATAGCGATGAAGTTAATTGATTTGGGAAATGTGATACTTTACGTCGTACTCCTAAACAAGGAAACTCACAGAATGGTCGAAAAATATTTGGCTGTTTTGTGGCTGGAAAATTTCAGATTTTAGGGTAAGTTAAAGCAGGGCAAATGGGCTAAAGGTGACTTGTTAGAATTTTTTGTTTTGTTTTGTATCAAATTAATGTAGATGCTTGGCATAATTACGAAATTAATTGGAAATGTGAGATTATTTGAGTACATTTTTTTCTTTTGAATTTAAGATATGATTTTATGTCGGGCGTAGATTTTCGTTTAGATACGGACGAAATTTTAAAATGAAAATAGAATTGCATTATTTTATTTATTTTATTATTAAAATTGGCAATTTGCGAATGGACCTCGCCTTATTCATTCAAAAGATTCCGTCTATACGAAATTTAAAAAAATTCGTTTTTTTGTTTTGTTAATCCTGAATGATTTCGAATTAAACTTCTTCCCAAATTCTTTTCCAATTTGTCCTAATTGATCGTTGCTACTGTCGACGTGACCTTACTGAAAATCTCACACACATTTTAACTATATGAACTCAAATGTCTGACTGTTAGACTTAGAAGTCTATCTTAATTCGATTTGCCAATAACTGCTGGAGCCAACTTTTAAAAAAAGAAGTCCCATCCCAAGAAATCTGCCTTTTCCATCTGTTTAAGTGACCTCATTTATGAGCTGCAGCTTCCAATTCAGTTTTATCATTGCCTTATTGTTCCTTGGAAATTTTTTTTATGAGATCAATAAACATTCGGCTGCAGTCTGCTTTTAAATGATTGGTTTCAATTAAAAGCTGTCACGATAAGAACTGCGAGATATTTAGGACACATCAATGAGTCAACCCAAAAAGGCTTAAGCATGAAAATGTTTTAGGTCTGGCTGGACTTAATGTAAGCCGCGCTTTTTTTTATGTAGGACTTTAATTAATTCGACACGATCGAGTTGGGGTTTTCTGAAAAAAACAGCCTATTTATGGGCGGCGGCAGTTCTTGGGAAATTGTTATGCTGCTGATGATGCGATTAAAATGCACAGCTAATTCGTTTTGCAGACGACACAAAACAAGGATTATATTAATCAGGATAAGTGGGTTACGGTCGATCTTTTATAGTTCATCTTGTTATACATTTCTTTATAGCTACGAGTTTTTGAAATACAAGATAAAGGGCTTTATCAACTTATACAACACTAAAAAAAACAAATTCTTAATAAACTATCGGCACTCTGAGGCGCATATAATCGCCGTTAAGTTGATTGCATAGAATAATTTTCTATTGCGGCTTTATTCAGATCAATATGAAAACAGCGATCAGTAGAAATTGTCGACTGTTGACTATTTGAGCTACGATGCATGCATAATTCTTTTATGGGCTTTAGGTGGCTCTGTGTCGGCAGTTTAAAAACACGATTTAATAAGTATGTTTATCACACCATGTGTTGTCAAACAGAGCTTATTAGCATGCACAATACTAAAATAAAATTAGAATGCTAACATATGCGGAACGCAAGCGAAATATGATTCTGCGAAGCTCCAAGACAATCACTAAAATTAGCTTTGACTGATTCTCACTGAGCTAATTTTTGGATAGAGTTCAAAAGTGAGTATCGCCCTCAAATCATTTACATAAGTCTCTTAGTTCAATATTCTACATCTATATCTAGGTATTTGACCGCAGGTTAAATTATATTATATATTATATATTATTGAGGCATTAACTTATCGGAGCGATGATAATAAATTGGTTAAATAAGTACTTGCCTCACTCAAATATTTAAATTTTCGAAGTGTTAAAGAATTGCGAGATGTGCTAAATCTGCTGCAGAACCACTTAAATTGCTGCTGGCTGAATGCGATGTCTTGTTCACCTTCGTCGGTGATTTGGGCGCGGAACATTGAGATTCTACCTCCAAGATATTACACAAAATGTGAATTTACTTGACATTTGCTTTGTCAAAGAAATTACATTCAATTTGTGTGGGAGGAACATTTGGTAGATTTTGTGGCGTCTATTTGTTGTCTATTAACGCATGAAATGACGGCGCATGCTATCAGAATTCTTCGAAACCCGGTTTAATGCCGGTGTTTTGATGGCCCGTAAAATTTTATGAATAATAGACCACATTTATGAGGTAATTTGAGTATTAAGAAATGTTTTTTGCAATTTTTGAACTTGTTTTCTTGAAAGATATTCAAGATGCTTATGTAGGCCAATGCCCAACAGATGCAAGTGATGGAATTCAAATTTTAATACATATGTTCAAAATAATAAATCACCAACAATTCAATGAGTACTTTTTAAAAATAGCCTCAATGTGTTAAAATAAATTTAACATTTCCGGATATCAATGCAGAAGTTACGGGGGTGTAAAAACGTTCAAGTTCAAATATCGACTTCTGAGATTATGATTAGTTATTTATCATCATTTTATTTGAGCACTGATCTAACTTTTCTATCAAATTGTGGTTAGTCTGAATAAGTTTTCCTAGACTTTCTTATTAAGATAGAATACAAGATCATAAAACCTAAAACTTTGTAGGGCAGTGGAATCCTACTAATATAATAATTCAAAAAGCTAAAAAACAAAAGTTAGGGCTTCCTAAGGATCAGTCTTTTTTAGAGAATTTCATTTCGTTTTATTTTTCCTTCTTTTATTTCGTTTGCATATGACGATAAGTAAAAATTTCAATACCCGCTTTTTTCTGGGATAAATTTCAAAAAAATTAGAGTTCTATACCTGAAAAGGATGAAAACAACCTTTATAAAGATCATTTTTGGTATTGTGTGAGGTATCTTTTGGAAGGACTACTTTTAAGGCATCCAAAAATATTTTTTCGACATTTTTGGTAAAGTGATTACAAAGGTAAAGTTCAAAATATGCGAAGAAACTCCGTTCCATCTTGATCGTCTAGATTTCTAAAGTTAAAATTTCTTTTAAATATTTAGGCTTGGGATCAAACAGTAGAAATTTATCTTATATTATAATTTTTCCATGCAATTCCCGTGAAACTATCGTTGCTAAGAATTTTTCTCTTTAAATTGATTGTCAATGTCAGAGGGAATTTACAGATAAAATTGTTTAAAGAAGTAATATACATTTTTAAATTTTCAGCTTTTTCTGAAGAATAAGAAGACATTACCTATATTTTATTTCTACTTATTTTATCTCAATTTCCTTATGTTTTGTTTTAGACAAAATTCGTCTGAAAATACTACGTATTGTTAGATTTACTGATTGCGCGAGCGCGACTAGCTCTTGACCAGGTTCTTTTAATATATACTATAAAAGTGTTAAAAGTGATACAAGGATTTTAAATGAATAGCCATATAATTAAATTATTGAAGGTATTTGTTAAGACCTTTCGATTTTGTGTTAAACTATTAAGATCTGTTTATTACGAAACAATATCAAAAGTTCTATGTGAATAAAAATAAGGTGCTAGTAAAAAGTCGTACCTAAACTATAATAGAATGATTTATGCTGCGAACATATTCCTGGATATGCTGGTTGGCCTGTCGGTTTGGTTCGCAGTCTTTTACCAGCTTGGGAGTGGTTTTCATTAAGTTTTTGCGCTCTTTACCCAAGTTGACATATATCCGGGCTAAATTGGTAGCACATTGCATTTTTTCTGGATGACAACCAGCCAGACTCGCAGTCATTCCAGGGATTGGGCAAATCGGCCCGACAGCCACTCACCAAGTCCCTGTCCCTCTGAGATGATGTCATTCCGGCAGCCGGTTCGCTTTTTACAGGGTGTGCTGTGCGGGGACAAATTAATCTTGAGAAAACATCATTTTTGCGCTCATGGGCGCAGATCTGTTTTTCCAGATCCCACAAATAAAGTTGCGCACGCACGACTTCCTGGAGGCCCCTTCCGCCGCTCCCAGCCCAGTGAGCGATGATGCAGCGCTCGTAAAACTGCAGAATAACACGATTTATGGCTAAAAACATGGAGCCAGCCAATCTAGAATTATGAGATGCTTTATGTCCCAGGCAAGTGTCAAGTCACAACAAATAATTGAGATCGCGTCATTCTGCCCGCGGAGCATAGGCACCCCCTTCCACCCCTCGGCGGCATAAATTCTTTTCAGTTATGCTCACGCGGCCGCCAGACCTTAAGAACTTTATTTAAAAAAACCGCAGAGCATCCATCCGCCGAGGAAAAACAAAAGCGCGCCACGTACGTGCAGATCTGCGTTTATCCAGGCTCTGGATTAAGTCATGCATGCTGATGCATCGCCGTGGATCACTGCGGTCTCCACCGCGGATTAAGCGATTACTGCCACTTTTGGGTCTGCGTGATCGCGGGCGATCCTCCTCTAGCTCTAGGTCAGCCGTAATCCTAACTAGAAAAGGTGGATACCGCCGACCTCGGACCCAATCCGATCAAATCGGTTAAGTCGAGATGGGAGTTGCGGTTGGTTTTTGCAGTCTGGAGCCGGTAAATTAATTATAAATGGTGGTGATGTCTAGGCGATCACTGATTCAGAAGATGAGGTGTGGGATGCTGGATGCATGGACCTCTCTGAAATCTCAACGAGTGAGTAATTGGTAATAATTAATTCGCGGTCTCGGGACATTAATGGAATGAAATTTGTTATTCAATAATGGTCCACGCAGATTATTGTCATAGATTTTTTATACATTATTTTGCGCTTTTAAGCTTTGATTTAATGGAGTTGATCGAAAGGTATAATTTGCAGCTATTAAAAACAAATAAAAGTGTTAATAAGCTTTTAGTTTTTTCCAAAATAAATTAAAAGGTGGCTTAGTAAAAACCATTGTGCTAAGTAGTTTTCTATGCGTGTCGTCGATGACTATCTTTCAAGGCTCAAAGTAATTTATGTTTAATTTAATAGTTGTTGACACTCATTTTTAGTAAACATTTTCCACCAGTTACAAGTTATTGCTGCTAAATACACTTTTTATTATTTTATACTAAAAAAGAAGAGAAGAAGACACAAGTTTAAAATATTGAGGTAAGTGATTTTTAATGAATGTATTTTTTAATAAATATTATTAAGGCATAAATTGAGTTTGAGGTCTCTTCACGGATTTTGATGAAGTAGAATGTTCATTTGATATCAAATGTGACATCAACTGTTGTCGATATCTTGTAATTCCTGAGAAATTTAAGTTTAAAACTTCAAAAAGTGAAATTTTTCTGCGTATTCCTTAAAATTAAACTTTCGATTTTTCATTTCACACAACATATGCGTGCTTGTCCCCGTCGATAGGTTGAATAAGATATTTGCCTTTACGTTTAAGGAAAAGATGGAGACTATTGTTTTGAGTTTTGATACAATTTCCAAAAAGTTTTTTTGGTCGTATGCTGAAATTTGCGACGAAAGAATTATCATTTTTTTTCCAAATTTTAATGTTAAATATCTCACGAAGTACGGGCGATCGACAAATTGTGCTTTTCACATATTTATCACTTTTGAACGTAAATTAAAGTTTGATCAAAATGCGTGAAGAGACATCAAACTTAGTCTGTTCTTAAAATCTCTACCTCGAAGGTGGTGTCTTTTTCAAAATTACTACTGCGAAATCCAAAAATATGGTTTCGATAAAAATGCGACGTTTTTTTTAATGCTTGAACAATGTTAATGTAAAACAAATTTCAAAAAGTCACTTTTCCTCTAGTGTTGTTGAGAAAACAAATAAAAAATCCATATAATGTAAATATATACTTGTAATAAAAGGTTTAAAGTTTTATTTAATGATATATGTAGTTAACGAAAGTTATAAAAACAAAATATTTAAAATTTTATTTTCTAATTATTATAAATGAAAAATTTGAACATGATTCGCAAATATAAAAATTTCGTAGGAAGAAGAGGCTCATAACTTTTTGTTAAAAAGGAAATAAATTGGTTAGTTATTTGAGCTGTTATTTTTTAAAATGAAAAACTTTACATGCGAACTATGTATCTACTCGTTAAAGTTTAACTCGAGAACGGTTTTATTATTTATTGAGCTCTTTATTTTTATACCCTCATACGGCTCCTTTAGAAAATATATTCTTAGAACTTATTTTTTTAGATTTATTTAAATTAGTTGGTATATTAAGAATAACAATAGAAAATTGTAGCTACATTAATAAATAATGAAAGAATATCTTAAAAATTAAAAATTGAATTAATAGACGTAATATAGGACAATTCGAGATAATATAAATTTTAAAGTAACATGTCTCAATAGACTGACTGACTGATGACTGAGTTATAAATATGAAATTTGTTTGGTAGTTAACTTTTATAACGTATTCAATCACTCAGGGGGTAAAAGTGCAAAAGTATGCTTGCATGTGAACAAAAAATTTTTTTTTTGTCAAATTTAATTTGAACTAAGCATAAATACTCTAGAATATAAATAATGAAACACGAAGATCAAAGTTATTTTTCATCTTTAAGAGTAACTATAAAGTTCTAAAAATGTTTTTGATTCTTTAATGTTGACATCTAGTGTGCAATATTTCACATGCAGACACACCCGGATCCGATCGCAGCAAGACTTATATTATCTTGCAGAGGCTGTTTTACTACCTCAAGAGCTATTTAAATTTATTATTTTCACATTTCGCTTGAGAACATCTTCACAGGCCCTTGAGGGCCCAAAGTAGCTTAGCCTGCAGCGAGCATTCCACACTTTGACCTCTCGGCTCATTTGTGAAGACAGTGAAGTCTTAAATCCGCCCATCCACTGCATTTGGCGGGGTCTCAGCACATGTCGCAACTTCTTGCAACTTCTTGCAACTTTTCGCAGATTCACGAGGAGTTAGTTAACTGACAACTTTCGCAGACCGAACGAGCAGATTTCGAATGGGTTTTACTTTTTGCAGGTCTCCGAGATTTTCTTGTCGTTCTTTTTGACCCGATCCAGAGTTCTGCGGTTACCCGCAGATTCCGCAGATCCCGCTGTCGTACAAAAGATGTGTCCGGTTCCCAGTCGGTGATAAGACTTAGAAATTGTCTTGGCGATTGTGCGATTTGGTTCGGCACATCTAAGATCAAAGCGTGGATCATTACTTTTTTGCACATAAAAACACTTCCTCTTTGATATTTCCCAAAGTCGTTGTCTGCTTTATTGGTTTTAATTGCGTTCAGATGTTTGATTGTAGGTCTGGTCACAATAGGGCGCGGTAGGGGTCAAAAGGGTATCTGGACTGAAAGTAGATCAAGGAGGATTATTTAATTGATCTACTCTGGAATTTTTTATTTCTTTTATACACTTTTGCGAAATTTTAAGATAAGAAGGGCTTATTCGACCTTCGTGTTTCCGGCTGTGTAATTTTTAAAATAGATTTCATATACTGTTGAAGAAAAATGCGAACGTTAAATAAAATTTGTGTTGTCTACATATTTTTTATATGAGTCGAGCAGGTTGTCTCCATGACCCTTTGCTTGATTAATGATTTTATAAATAGCTTAAATGACCTTGACTTTAGGTGTGTACTATATTCGAATATTTTTTATTAGATAAGGGTAGATCAAATAAAACATTAGAAATGTGAAAAACAAATAAGATCATTTTTAAAATATATATATAAACAAAATTTTAACACAAATAATATAAAATAAATATTGGTGAAAACCCATATTTTAAAGAAATATACATATGAGTGGTTCTACTCACGTCGGAATTTTCCACGGCGAACCTTATTTTTTATATTTTTTGTAAGCATCTTACATTGATTTATGATGAAAACTGTACATCTAAATTGTTTCTATTATAATACTTAAAATAAGCTTGTTCTTAAATATATTTCTTACAAAAATTGTAATTTAAAGTGCCAAATTCTCAGTTTCCTGACATGTCTCTCGTCCGAAATAAGAGTAAAATTCATAACTTTATTTTGAGTGTATACGTTAAATTTGCACTAAAATAGATATATTATAGTTTCATTGTATTTGCCTAATTTTACCATAAATGTTAAATTTAATTAAAAAATACTTCATTAAATTTTGTCCCTCGGTTTTTACATTAGTCTGCTGTTACATTAATTTATATCGTAAATCCTTGACATTGTAATAAAGAATTGCATAATTTCAACATTAAACGTTGTATTTATTTGCTAATAACTAAAATAACCTCAGAATCCTGGCCTCAGTCTCCTGCAAACTTAGTTTTTTCAATTTTCCTAATCTTATGATACTGATCAAAATATATATGTATGTTATTGAATATTTAGAGTTTAAATAGTTAAGTAAAAATACAATGGGCTATGAAAGACACTGGAGTGACATCGGTTTAAAGACTTATTGATGCTATTTTTCTTTCGTTAGACTAAATACGCATATTTTTTGGTATATCATTTGTAAAACATAATTTGATTTTAATAAACAGCAGTTTATGAGATTCTTTTGGTTTGCCCCTCCTAATATATTTTCGGGTTCCTCAAATTATGCTGTAATAGCCTGAGATCAAATTGGACATATTATTATAGTTTTAAGCAATTATTAATAGGAATAAGAGACGACGTTCCCATTTAAATTAACTCCATTAAATTTTCTCATTCTTAATTTAAATTTCGTTCTAAAGAAAGCATGAGTTCAATATACATATCAATTTAATTTCCATTCAAAAAAATTTCCATCATAGTAAAAAAGCATATATCTACAGATCATCCTTATGTCTTCCTATTCAGTACAAAAAAAAAAAAATGTGGCAAGGAACAATAATTGGAGCTCGCTTCTATTTTGACATAATCAAAATGGCCCAATTTAAAGCAATGCGAGCAATTTAAAAGATATAAATCAAATCTGCATTTTGGGCATTAAAATTTTGAGAAGGTCAGATTATTGTGGTTAAGGCGACACGCGCTAATAGGCATCATCAAAAAAGACAAGACTGTCGTGCTCCCGTCGGATGATTTTTATTTAATTCCTCAAGTTGTAGGGGAATAAATTTATTTAAAGGGGGTTGACATTTGTTCATCGTTTGAAGAAAACTCTTAGATCTAATCACCAATGACCTCAAAGTTATGAAATTCGATTCAATTGGAGCTATTAATAAAGTTTATGTTATCATATTAAAAACTCAAAATTTCGAATTTGATATCTAAACATGAAAAAAGTGTTATATTTCTATATAATTTTTATTTTAAATAAAACGCCGCTCCTGGGAGTTGTAAACTAAGAGAAGAACGAAACTTTAGCTTTATCTTTCAGAAAAAAAGCAAATATCCTCCTAAGATAACTAAGTACCTACCAGATATAATTGGATATCACGTTTTACTCCAAAGCTAACAAAGCGTTCCTTAAGTCAAATGCTTCGTGTTCACAAGCATAATTTTACTGATAAAAAAATAAGAGGCATCAAATAAATTCGCAAGCTCCGACACATAAAAAAATTACCGGCAAATGAAAGTTTATCGAACCGGTGATGTTCGGTTAATCCGCAAGATAAGAAAACGCACTTTTTAAAACGTGCGCCGTTTTTGAAGAATCGTTTTATTATGCTTTATCATTTGAAATTGATTGAAGAAACATAAATTAGGATTTCGTATGTTCAATGGAAAAGACTTCTAAAGGATATGATTTTTTTTCGAGTGGATTATCGAATGGTTTTATTTGAAATTATGATGTAACTTAGTGCCTGTGTAATATAAAAACGATATGATTCATTGTTTTTGGAGTGATTCAAATTTAATTTAAATTTATCGTTAGTTTCTCTGTTAAAATATTTTTGTTCGCTGAATACTTTATTAAATTTACAATCAAAGGAGAAATTGATATTTAAAAGACTACTATGCATAGAGAAGAATAATTTGAACGAAAAAAAAGTGACTTAAATCATAGTTTTTGAATATACAATTTTCATAAAAAAATTTTCTAAAAAAATTTCTTACTTTTAGATAAAAATGTAAGTAAGTAGGTACGCTCCAAGTTCAAATTTGCGAAGATTTTATTTAAAAGCTCCTTAATGATTTTTCAAACAAAAAAGGGTGTGTTATCAATATGCAAAGTCGTTCAAAAATTATTAATACTGAACAAAACGCTGTTTTCTGATTCCATATAAATATTAATTGGAAAGTCAATTCTTTTCGAAAAATTAGTAATCAGCCAAATATACATCCAGTCCAGACATGGTTAATAAACCATGCTTTTTATAAAAGAATTGTAATTCTAGTAATTTTAAGGCTTAAGCAAAACGTGCGACATTAGCTTGTGGAAATTCAATCAAATTTTTTTCATTAATTTGGTGCAATTTTTTAATTTTCACTTTAATTAGATTAAAAACCTAAAAACATGCGATCTGTTCGATACTGGAATCGAGAGTAGTTTCAATATGTCAAATTTGACACAACTTACAGTTTTATTCGGAATTTTGTCGTTTTAATAGTATGAAATCGATTTTGATTTCCTTTGCTGGTATTTAATTTAAGAACTTTTTATGCCCAACTGCATTAAGGTATCAGAAATAACACAAATTCATCTTTTAGTTTTAGCCTTGTGTTCTTATCCTAGACAATACGGAATAAAAAAATTGACAGTTGCTCAATTGACTATTAAGTATTAAGGGAAATTATATTCCATTGACAGGTCAAATAAGTGTCAAGTGAAAAAATTTTAAGTGAGGAATTATCTCTTAATATTACTTTAAAAAAAATCATTCTATTAATAAATAGTACGTGAATTTACTATGAGATATTAATTAAAATTTCGGTATTTATACCTATAAATCGTGGTTGAGCCAACTATCAAATTTAACTATTTTTCTGTAATAGGACTGTAAAGTGTTTGTATTAAACCAAAAATTAAGTCGTTCCATTGCAAAAGTCGCCTTAATCGTTTTAATTAAATTTAAAATTATTTAAGATTTTTTTTTGTTTTATTGTACCTACTATAAAATGTAGAAGTGTCGATTTTTTATTCAAATTAAACTGCTAATATAGGATGATTGTATTTTATAGCTAAAACCTACAAAATCAAAAGATAAGTAAAGAGCCATTTCGCGACTTAAAAATGCCAATCGTTAATTTTTTTTTTCAGAGTTTAATCAGTGCTAATTAAAAATAAGTCGAGTTTCGATCGACCACAGTCATAAAATGTATGAAATAAGGCTAGTTTTGATCAGACAACATTTATGGTGAATCAAAACTCGTCTTCCACGGATACGACGAGTTTTAAAAGGTTGGATTGGAAGAATAAAGCGAGTTATGAAACGGAAGCTATATTTTGTGTTGTCATAACTTCGAAAATAAGGCAAGATTTGTAGGACAGATTTAGTAGGGAGAAGTTATCGTAGACAACTATTTCTCATACCTAATTTCGTTTGTCACAGGGTAAATACGACGACTTTTAACACGAGACGAAACGACTCAACTCCTTTGTGTAATACACACAAAACATTTTAACAAATTTTCAGATTTCCAAAAGGACTCAACTGAGAAAAATAGTAAAATTTAATAGCTAGTTGAATTCCCATTTGTAGTTATAAATATCGGCATTTTAACTAATATTTCATAGTAAATTAAAGTAATGTTTTGTTATGTACCTACATATTTTAAAAAATATATATGTATATATAAATTTAATTAATTATTAAGGGTAGAATTAATTCTAATCCTGCTTTATTTTTCGCGCACTCGGTAACTAAGTCACGCAACATGATGCTTTTTTTCAGTGTTTTTTTTTTTATTTTTAATCAAAATTTTCATGTGGGAATCGGACTCACAACCCTGGAATGACATACTCTCAGCCAAACGGCTCAGCTACTAGAAGCCCCTGGAATCTTTCATGAATAAACATGACATATGGAATTATTTTATTAAATTTGGAGAAATAGTAAAAAAATCAAAATTATTTGTTATTTTGACAGATGACTAGGAGTTCTTGTGACCACATTTAAATAGAATAGAGGTATCACTAAGAACGTTAGTATTATATACTAGTTTTTATCTTACTTTAGTAAATCAAAAGTATTTTAACAAAATAACTTGTTTTATTATTATAGTTTATTTTACTAAAATAATAATGTTTGCAATTATTTCAGTTTGACAATACTTTCTAATATATGAACATTTGAAATAAAAACAAATTCCAAAAATTAAATAGTTAATACCTTTTGATAAAATATATCAATTTATTGAAAATTTTGGAACAAATCCGAAATATTATCGTCGGAATAGCTTTTAAGAAATAAATAATGTTAATAATGATAGTATGAAAAAAAGTTCGTGTAAAGAACTCTGTGTTCTCCGCTTAAAGATCGGTTAGATTTTTGTCTTAATGTTAGGTTTCAATAGTGGCAAAAATTCTTTTATAGGTATATCAATTAAATTTAGTAAAGCCTGTCTATACTCTCCCCAAAAATTGTGAAAGTCCCTAATCCCTCCGCAAATCAATAAAAGTAGTGCCGAAGCCAAAAAAAAGTTGTACCACGTGCGTTCTACGTGCGAACTCCTACGACAACATTTCCCTTCAACGTCGCACGCATCGGACCATGTCCAATGTTAGCGAGTACGCTGAAAAATTCCACAACCAGGCGACCTTCCCCAACAGCGCAAGGGAAGACGAATCTTCTGCACCTAAGTAAGTGACTCGTCTTACAGAACTAAGAAAAGATTGAAGAACTATCTCCTGGTTGAGGTTCGTTCACCAACTTACCTTAGCATCAGTCGTTCTAGCCACCAGGGACGTAAGAGCGAGCCCGATGATGAGAAACTTCCACATGTCGGGCACTGAACTGTAAGATCGAGTAGTCCCAGATAGACGGGGTCTTCTGGACCCCATCACTGAATTAATCCACCAAAAATTTTGCCACAAGGCGAAAATCGCAAGGAGATCACGAAACGCGAGGTTCTTCTTTCAAAAAATACACTAGCGAAAAAAAAAAATTAAACGAAGCACACTATCCAAACATGCACGACTTTAAACCGGATACCCAAGGGTCTGAAAAATGTGCTGACTGCGTAGGCGAACACTCGGCGGGTTCGTTTTTCGCGAATTAAAAAGGTATTCAAGTAAAATAAAATAAAGAGGAGGTGCCAATGTATAGACAATCTTAACGAAACAGCACTTGGATCTTTGGTCGTCGGCGTCAACTTTCGTCTGCGAGCACTTTTTATTTTTAAAAAGAAAACCGCGAAACAGTCTCGGATATTTGATCCAACAAAAAAGGACACACACCGGTTTTTAGGGCCCGTTCCGTGACTTCGAGACGAACACGCGGATTAGATGGATAAATTAAAACTTAAAACTGGCCACTTTTTCAGATCCAGAATTGGATCCGCGAGAGTTTTAGTCCTCCTAATTTAAAATTCCTTTTGGATTATTTTCTTTAGAACTAAACTCATCTAGGAGTTTGACCGCGACCAAAGGAAAAAACTAGGAGGAGCAAGAGTTCAAATGACTCTGCCACTGGATCTTGGGGCCTGTCTTTAAGATTTCTTGTGCCAGAGATTCACACGAGCCAGAGAACGCGCGACTTATCTGCGTCCGTACGAATCGACGGCGCACAACTGAATGAAGTGGCCACCAGCGAAAACTCTCAGAAAATTTTCTGCTGAGTGGGTAACAAGTGGAGTGCGCGCGTTTCATTAAAATACGCGCGCGGAGCGCCGGGGAGGCTTTAGGGGGGCTCCTTTACCGAAAGGAAAGAAAAGTCGGGCTCCTCGGGTCTCCAACAAAATTCGAGCGCGCGGCTGACTTCTGTCTGGGGCTCATGAGGGGCTCCGGTAAGCCGCAGAACTTCTTCTAATTCTTGACAGGGTCTTGGTTCGCGTCTTCTCCAGCCGCGCATTCGTCTGCCCAAGAATGAAAATGAATGAGGCTCCGGAGCGCTACTTAGGGGAGCCGCGGGCGCTTCTTCGGGTTTCTTTCCCGTCTCCGTCTCATAGTGCACCGGTCGAGCTTGATCTCGTCTCGGGTGAGATGCAAGTGCATCATCTCACCGGCGGGATGCACTATGCACAATTTTTACCTGGGGCTAGCTCTCAAGTAATCTGCTCGCCAGCGCGCGCCGGCTGCTGCACGGAATGGACCATGCCCTCCTCCTGGAGCCGACTGATTAGCCCTTCTTGGATTTCATCCAGCTTTCTTTCATAGAAATTTAGAGGAGATTCGTCGGGGAACGGCACTTGATGACTTGTTTTGAGTGAATGCACCTTCCTGAAAAGCGAGGTCAAAGGTGCGCCTCTTATCAGAGGAGTTGAGAGCGGGCTCCAGAGTATGATGCTGCGAGATGCTCACCTCCATGTTCACACCTGGCGAGTTTTTCGGTATCATTTGATTAAAATCATGACTCGCTTATTCATTTTTGATTTATTACATCGAAAATTTGATATACACGGGTACTATGTAATTATTTTAAATTAATGCTGTAACACTGCAAATTTGCCTGGCTAAAGTGCTAAGAGATAGAATTTAAGACAGACGAAAATTCGCTTGGCGCAAAAACTTATGACTCTCTTTTTTAGAAAAAAAAAGCAGTGCGATAAAGATTATTTTAATATTCGTAAAATTTCAAAAATAGGAAGGAAGAGAAGATTACTTCAGAGTTTAATCATTTTAATTATGCGATCGTTTATATCGGTCACAATACAACGAAGACCTTCATCCAGGGTTAAATGGACGGCTCTGTTCAAAGTTTTTTTGAATTGCACTTGTTTGAGTAAAATATGGTCGTAAAATTGTTGTTAAATATAAAGCTATTTAAAATTTTAATTTGACTAACTATACTCTTCCTGGAAATTTTTGATAATTTTTATAGTCCTCCTCGTTCTAAATTGCGCTGATTTTATAATTACGATTTTTATGTATATACATCAGAATAAAGCACATATATAAATTTTAATGTTAATGATCTGGGCATTCTTGCACTCAGTTGAATTTTTTAATCTTGTATTTTGAAATATGATTTGTAAACGTTTAAGTGGCTACGAAAATCAAAATTTTTAAATCTTGGTTCATACTTTTGAAATATAAAAAAAATCCGTACTGCTTTTTACTATGTACGAAAAATTGAGATTTAATTACACACATATTTTGACTATATTATTTGTTTTTATTTCTAATTAACTCTTTTAAAAAGGGTTCCGTAAATTTTTCACGCACTGAAATTAATAAAAAAGTTTTTCCTTTTACATTCTGGCTACTAATAATATTGAACGTTAGACCTTAAATTAATCTATTGAATTATTCATTCAATATTTTAAGTATGCTATATTTTTGAAGTCATGTTTTATTAGTTTTTGTAAGTTTAAGCATTGCAAATTCAAATTCTAATTTTATTTTTTTCGAATCTGGATCTTTTTCCGTACGAGTTCGTTAATGAAAATACGCAATCAGCTTCGATTTTCGAGCAAAATAGGCTTAAAAATGCTGAAATGAAAAAGGAAATCTTAAGCTTCTATATAAAAATGCAAAAAGCTTTAAAACATTTCAATATAATTGGTGAATTTTACTAATTTCTATGAACTGATTGTTTCCTAAAATAGGTGTAAAAAGGGCTATAGAGATAAGCTGAATTTGATATTCTTAGATTAGCACTTAGCCTTTAATTTAAGTTACGCTAAAAACATCTGTGATGTACCTTTATTTTTTAATGATTTTCCAAAAATGTCCAAAATACTGTCTTCTATATTTCTTAATTATATTTTTCTCAAATCGGGAGCTGATTGAGTAATTTTATTTACAAATTCATAAATCGATTTTAACGTAGAACTTGTGACATCTAATTATTTTAATGTCACTGTTTGCTTAGATTGCGAATCTAGGAACCAAAATTGAAGTCCACAAGGAAAAAAATGTACGTTTTTGGAATATATGTTAAATTTCCTTGAAAAAGTAGTTCAATTGAAAAGCCAATTGGACTGGATTTTCAATTTGTTAACAACAGCTTAGGGTCAAAAATTCATTAAAGTTTAAAATTTTATGATAAAGTAAATACCTTATATTTTAAATATCAAAGAAATTTGAAATGGTTTAAATTTCAAGTTTAGCATTATCAAAACATATTTTATTTGTGTTGAAATTGTCATGTAAACGAAATAATTTCAGCTTCTATTATAGATACCCTCATATAGATACTCATACTCCTTTAGTTAATATTGTTACATTTTGATTTTTAGTAGGCTCTAATCGAGGAGTATAAGTACCATGTTAATTAAGTAGTGCTAAACAGAGTTTATCTGTTCAATTTCAGGTTCATAGTTTTTATCCTAAAGTATAAATTTATAAATCATTTCCAAACCCAAACTGTAAGAAATTTATTTGGAAACAGAAACATGAATTTACGATGAAAAGCAATTAACAATAGTACGAAATCGCGTCTTGTCCTGTTTCCTGGCATGCGTATGAAAAAGTGAAGTGGGAACTTCCCATAAAATCAGCAGGTGATAGCGCCGGGTCAATTGCCTGCACTAAGGAACCTCTCAAGGAGTTTGTTTACTTCTGCCAAGAAGATTGCTCGAAACGAAAAGACGCTACTTTTGCTGGGTGTAGGTTTAAAGCTCCGGTCATAAGCTCCGCCTCATGGAGAGCGGGTTCAAAGGGCGCATGTCCTGGGCAGCACCCGCGGCATTTGCCATTATAAAACAAAATAATAATAATAGGGCACCTGTTGCACGGGTGAAGCGTGGGTGGTTAGCACGTGTGTCCTCGTCTACTCCGTAGATGGATTCGAGTAGAGGAGACCTGAAGATGCTTCACTTTCCTTTCCACGAAACACTCGGGTAAAAGATCACTTTCTTATCGCTGACGTCCCCAAGAATTATTAAAAAACAAAAAAAAAAATATTGCCATGTTAATTTAAATTTATTGAATTAAAAAAAGTAGGACCAAAAGACAAGTCATGTGTAAAGAGGAAATGGCACCCGAAAGAATCGTGTACAGTTGGCAAATGGTGATAAATGCCGGCCAGCAGGGCCAAAAGGGCATCACCGAAATTTTGCGGAAAAACAGATAGCGCGACGATTTCGGCGCTTCATTCGCTTGAGAAAAACTCCTAAAAATTTCAAATTTGGTTCAAGTACAGCCGCAGTCGCCGCGACAATTATGTGGCAATGAACGAAGCATTTATTTCCTCTATCGAAAAATTGAACTCGTTTTTTCCTCAAGGAGAGGTTATCAACTGCTTCTCCTTGCTGACTCGAAAGATAGAAGTTCTGAAATTTTCATTCGAAAAAATTTCAACATCTTTTGACTTGCATAACAAGAAAAATAATCGGCAATTTTTAGAGTAGAATACGATGATTTCCTGTGCATGATGGCGTCCGACTGCATGTGAATTTTTATATTTATTTTCGAAAATTCTTAAACGAGTGACAATTTCCGGACGAATTCTCACTGGGAGGATATCATGGCCGCGAATTCGTGGAGATATTCTGTTTGTTTTGTTTAAAATGCTTGAATAATATGTGGGTTAAGTATACAATTGCTCATCGCTGAAAATAGAAATAATTTCTGCAAATTTGTATACTCTGGGAATGCATCCCCTGCGAGATGATGCAATTGCTTATTCTCCTGGTAAATAGATCGATAGGCAACTGAGTCACATCGTAAACGAAGAAGTTATCAATATTTGTTCTATTCGTAGGCTGAAACTATCTGTGTGAAAATCTGGATTATTGCATTTCTTATTTTTTTACAATAAAGCGTTTCAAATATTGCAAAAGCGCATAGTTTGAGTAACAGAATTTAAAACATGATTGTGAGATTAAAATGCTTGAACTAACGTATCCAAAACTATCTTTTGTTATAAGTATTTTTAAAATGATAAAGTAGGGAGAAATCATAAGTATGTAGGTACCTATTAATTTTGCATGAGTCCAAAGAAAAATCTTTCTGTAATATTATGTTAAAACAAGAAATTTCTTAAAATCATTAAGATCTAAAAGCAATTTTTATGTAATTCGTGTCATTTTTTATAATAAAAGAGGTGGAAAAGGAATATGCATTTAATACTTTTTTGGCAATTTCTATACTCCATAAATTGGTTGAATAAATTTTATATTCTAACTATTGTTGATTAGTTTAGTAAATTTTATTTCTATGATGACATTTTTTTTAATTTTTTAGTCCAATTATATTAGGCTCGGAGAAAAACGGAGGAGATAGATAGATTTTTTTCTTTTTAAGATATACCTACATAGTTTTTATAGTCTTAAATCGTAATTATAAAATGTTGATACAAAAAGCTTTATTTTAGGATACTTAGTAACATGAAAAAAAAAGTTTATATAGGCAAAATACTAGGACAAGTTCAATGCATTTTAAAAACAATGTTCTTAATTATTTTCGGAAATATTTACAAATATAATTACAATAAATATCTTTTATTTAATTTTCTGATTGACATAAACACTACTAATTTTTTTTGTTATCGCATTAATTTTTTGCATTTTAATAGCGAAAGAATGACTTTCTAAACATAAACATAAAGATAGTATTTAAAAAACATAATGGCACGCAATAAAATAATAATAACTTTAATTTTAAAGAATCGATAGATGTCGCTGACGTTGATAGTAACACAATATTGGCAAATATAAAAACAAAAAACCAAATGGATTTATTAATCACGCATTTTTTTTCTTATCACTATTAAAAAAATATGAAATTATTAATAATAAATAGTCACTGATATGTAAAACATCGTATGCAGATTTAAAAAAGATCGGTCCAGTATTTTTTTTTAACTATAAACGCCAGGTGAAAACAAGCATTTTGAGATAAACGCGATTGAAGTTTAAAGTAGAATAGCTCTGCTGCATTAGTTGTCGACCGTTTGGCTCTGTAGGTTTTAAAATAATTCGAATTAAATTAATGCAATTTTTAGGGAAAAAAATCTTTGATTAATAACCCTTTGGAAATAGAGTTGAAAATTGATCAATTTGTGTTATTTGTAAGTCAAAGATATTTGCTAATAATGCAAACATTCATCATATGCAGATTAAGAAGCTCTTTACTGAGCAGAGCTTGCCTTACTCACCACAATTTCTACATAAGCTTTGGTATCTTTTTCAGTCGAACTTTTCCGAAGTTTGCGTCTTGTATGCTACCTTTGGTGAAAAGCACAATAAGTGGGTGTGATGGGTTTACAAAAAATTATTTTAATCTGGAAATTTGCTACTTAATTCTTTAATTTGATAAGTAACAAAACTATGATAAATCTCTAATCTTTTTTAGTGATATTGATTATAAAATTGCTTATAACAATTGTTGTATAAACAAAACCCAGCTTTGTATTTAACTCATAACAACCACCAACCAGAAGGAAAAAAAAA
The DNA here is from genome assembly GCA_963920795.1 of Eutolmus rufibarbis. Taxonomy (NCBI): domain Eukaryota; kingdom Metazoa; phylum Arthropoda; class Insecta; order Diptera; family Asilidae; genus Eutolmus; species Eutolmus rufibarbis. The sequence continues at coordinate 37,233,210 of OY987206.1, read as the reverse complement.
CAAGGAAATAATTGCATCAAGTTTTTGCTGATTTAGCAACTCAAGAGTTAAGTAAATATATAGTCCAAATATTTAGTAAAGACGATGTGCATTTTATTCCAAAAATCATCTAACCAAAAAATGTTGAACAGAAGTAGCGAAACAAAATATTTATTTTAATGACAAGTATCGACACTTTTGTTAGTAAAGAAAACATCGGACTTTTAAAAGATAAAAATTATACTGATTCTCAGATATACTTGAATTACCTTCAACAATTTTTTTCAATATTGATTTGTCTCTTCCGGCAACAAATAATAAGATGTAATAATCGTTTTTGATACTTAAAAATTAGGTAAGATTGGTCAAAGCAATGATAATTGATAAAATCTATTAGAGCGTAATTGAATATCGGAGCGAAATTTCGTCGAACGCGTGTCACCGCAATTGGGATGAATGTTAGTCACTAAACTGGAAACTTAATTTAGGAAATGAAAAGTGATTGCCACAATACCGATGAATCTTCCCTTCGTCATCACTTTAACGTTTTGGTGGGAAAAAAACATTGAAATCCCTTTTGGGTTGTCTATACAATCTGGAGTTTCTGGAAAAAACGTCCTCAGAGCTAAAATTTGCAAAAATGTGACAAAGAGATATTCGTAAAACAGCACGTTGAGCTCAGGTGCAGAAGGGTATTAGCCGAATATTCAGGAATTTTTTCTACCTTTGTTTTCCACCTGACTATTTCCTGACGGTTGCAAGGAGCGTTCAGTCACGTGGCGCACTCAATTGAATTTAAATTGCGGCATTAATAGAACATGTGTAGCCCTTGATTGAGTGGCAATCTAAAGGACCTCACCTGAATGCGAACCATTTCGAAATGTGTTTTATGATTTCAATTCAAGAAAGTGAACCATTCGGCAGATAGTTGTACAAAAAATAACAATTTCTACGCTGCCATGGTGTCGTACTTATTAGAAATATGAGACTACTAAAAATAGGAAAATTCCGTGTCCTCGCCCTGTGGAGCTTTGTATCCAAGTCTGAAAGAGATTCACGTCGAGCATAATCCCGCGAGATGAACCGTCATCAGCGAAATATCTCCCTTAAGCTAATTATGAATAATGCGACGAGAGATGAATTTCCAAGTGGATTTATATGGGGCAATCTTTGTAAATATCTGATTCCGTTGATTTAAGCAAGATATTCTCTAAAAGTGACTCCAATTATTTTGAAGCAACAAACACTCAAAAAAAAGTAAACAAATTTGAAAACCAACCTTAACAGATTTTTCATTTTACATCCTCACCTGGAGGTTGCCGCAACCAATTTTAGGGAATCTCATTAATTTTAATCAGTCACGATCGCCTGACCTATCGATTTCATAACTTGTAAATAACGATGACTTCTTGCAGCCCTCCTGCTCAGCGGAGTCCAAGTGGGGCTCCTGTCGAACAAAAGAAAAGCAGGATTCTTCTCAATGCCCCCAGGTCGGGGGGAGATCAAAATTAATATAATAAATTGAGAGGTGCTGCTCTTTTGGGGACCCTTCGAAAAGTCTTCTTACCTTTCAGTCTAAGTGGATGCCTTCTTGAAAGTCGTTCACAATTTGTCCATTGCAGCCTCAATTTTACCTTCAAGGCACTTAAGGACCTTCTTAGCCGCGGTCCACCTTTTCTTCGCATTTCACCAGTTTGGGTAATATTTAACAATTTTATTCAAAAAGGTGTTCGTCGAGATATTCCTTTGAGGGTTGGTACTTCAACGAAATAACTTTGGGTATTTTTAAATCATCTCTGTCAATAAAGTTATGCTTGAGAATCCCTAATCCATCAGTAACCTCTTCGCATAAGAATTACAAAAATTTCAAGAATTTTTATTGTCGCTTTTATCTGAATGAAAATAGAAATATTTGAGAAATATGTTAAAATGTAAAAAACCATTAATCTTTAAGATATTATTAAGATAGCGTTGACTGACTCTGACAGTTTCAGAAAAAGATATAAATTTAATTAAATAAAATTATTCTATAATTAAACTAATTACTAATTAATTAAAACAGAGCCTAGGTTGTAATTTGATGTTTCACATTACTGGGATATTTTTAGAAGTTAAAATTGTTTCATATAGAGGAAGTACCTACATAAAAGAGACATATCATGCATATGTATAATATACATATAATATAGGTAAATAACATACCTGGCTTTCTACGAAATTGACGAAGTAGGTAATGTTTATAATCGTATCAAATTGCTAGCCCCATTGTCTCAGTCGCGCCGTGGATTCATTTTCAATTCCCAGGCTGTATAACTTAAAGATATGATTATTAAAAATAAGGACTGCTTGTAATTCGCTTAATTAAAAGACATAGGTATAATAATAAATACAAATAGTATGTCATTTTGGACGTATTCCTCTATATGTTGGTTGAAATAAGTAAAAAATTTTAAATATTTTTCATTTTAATAACACAGTAATTAGTTTAATTATAGAATAATTTAGAAATTATTATTATTAGAAACATTTAAAAAATAAAATAACCATAGTCATTCTTTTCAAATAACAACCGCTATCTACACGTCAGATCGGGTACTTCTGGTACTACCCTCGAATATCTTATTTTCAAGATGTTCTAACCCTTCAAGTAACTTTAAAAAGAATAATTCGTTGCGTAATAAGTAAGGTTAAAATATACAAGAGTTTCTTTATACATATTTATAATAATCAAATAAGTTAGTTAAGGGCTGTTTCACTTGCATAATTACTTCTATTTGTGCATTGTGGCCATGAAACTTAATGGAGCAAAGTTTTTGTTTTATTGAACTTCTGAGTTCGCGATTTTTTCTCAAAAGGCCTTTCATTCGATGAAGCCTTTTCGCTCGGTAATGCACAAATTCAGTGCATAACGCCGTGGTTTAATAGTAAAATTAAACACACCCATCCAGCCTAACTATGCATTTTAAGTGTTCGTCGCAGCCGTAAGAGCTCCAGTTAAATGGGCGGAAAGTGCTGCATTATGTAACTCCGTCAAACTTTGCTCGTTCTCAAAGAAGCAGTTTAAATTAAGCAAAACTTGCGGCAATCTCCGTCAAGAAGCTAACTACATTCAAATGGCGCTGATGTAACAAATGGGGCGCGACACAACTTCGAATTAATCTTTCATGCTGGTTAACTGAAACTGCTAGAATAACTCGGGCTTCCCGGGTTCCCGGTCATGCGGGCCCCATGCCCCCGGGTGCCCCAGGGACGCTGGTGCGGCGCAGGCCAAGCCCCTGCTCCTTGAGACGGAGGCTGGAGCAGGATCAGCAGAGCCCGAGATCTGGCGCTGCAGGATGCATCCCGGTGCAAGTGATGCACAATTTGCCTGTATGCCGGGGAGGAAGTCTTTTGTTGGATTGTCATCCTCCTGGCGCAGGGGGAAGGACGTGACATGGATTCATTGCATAATTCGCTTTGAGTACCCGCTGTCTTGGAAGAAAATCACGAAAATGTCAGGACGAAGGCGCAGTCATTTCTGTGCATGAGGATAAACCTGCAAACGCGTCTATTCGTCTTCTTATGCTGGGCATTTTCCTTCGATGGAATTCCCTGCATTTTCCAAGGAGGACGGAGGACGCCATGTGGGACGCGTGGGTGGGGGTAGTGTTGAAAGAAATGCCGCCGCTTGCTTTCAATGGACGCCACGGCTGAATGGGCTTCTTGAATACGTGATTTTCTGGGTGAACGTGATGAAAGACGGTCTCTGGAGTGAAATAAGTCCGTCGATGGCGATTCTTGAGATCCCCCTGAATGCAGGAGATTCGTAAGTAGCGCATTTTGCTTCTTGCACGGATTCACCGACGTCTAGCGCATTCAGCCGTTACTAGATCTGGTCTAACTCCCAGCCGGACAATTAACGCACCTATTGCAACCCTTAAACCATTCTGCGTCGGACTGAAACTTTACAACGCGTCGATGTACTCAATGAAGTTTGAATGAATGAAAACGTTGAAAGAAGAACTCCTTTCGTCTTTTCACGAGGGCTTCAATGAATCGGTCGATTCTAAATGAAAGCCTTTTATGAAAGTACGCGAACAGTTCTCTTTTGTGGAGGGATTTTCTTAGAAATTAAACGAATGTCCAGTACTTACATACATCCTTCGACCAAATATAATGAAATTGCTTAAGAGAAAAATTAGAAACATTTTAGAAAATTAAGCAGTCTTCACAAAGCTCTCTATATTAGGAAATAAATCACAGACATTACATTTCGATAAGAAAAGTATGTTTAAATATTTTAATAACATGCATACTAAAAATTCTTTACTACATCCCTTTAAAAGCGGTTTACTACTAATAACACTGGCCTGATAAGTTAATTTTATAGCATATATTCTGTAGATCACGAATATGGATATGAAAATGAATTGAAAAGTGAAAAGATCCTATTCTGGCCTTTTTTGGAAATATTTTAACAAATAATGGATTATCAAATGAATTTGGAGTATTTGTTTTAAATAAAAAAAGGTTAGGTATTAAATTCTTCACTATAAAACATTTTATTTACATATTTCCAAACTTTAATTTGCTTAGAGAATAAATTTTTCATTAATCTGTCCCTAAGAAAGCCTATGTATCTGAAATGTTTTGTTCTTTACGACATTTTCACATTTTTATAATTACATATGTTAAGATTATAATCCCATAAAAATTGGGTAAGAAAATTCAAAACAAATTTATTTTGTCACAATCGTAATTTGTGCTAAACAAAGAGCAATTAATAATTTCAAACATTATTATATTGTTTTAGTGCTTATCTTATTTAGTTTTTAAATCATTTTAAATTAATTAATTATTTTTAAGAAATTTCAGCAATTAGGACAAATACTTCTAGTATAACCGTATCACTATTTATTTTGAATGTTTGCATTTAAGCAAGAAAGAACAAAAATTATCCAAATATAATATTTCATTCTGGGTAAATATTTTTAGTTTCTTCAGCATGTTTACGTAGCCAGAAGATGAATTCACGTAAATAATACAGATCCAGCTTTTAAAAATAGATGTAGATAATAAAAACATATTTACTCTGCAAATTAAGAGATTTTAATTAAACGGATTATTTAATATGAAATTCACTAGAATTTGTTACAGTTTTAAATTGAAATTAAAGTTTTGATCTGAATTCAATATTTATTATATAAAAAGATGCAAAAAGTGGTGTTCTTTTTATAAGTAGGTAATAAATATTTTTTGACTTTTCAAAATTGCATGATTAGATATAAATTTTTCTGAATTTTAGTCTAAACGTAATCATTTGGCATGCCTCTTGTAGTTGGGATGAAATTAAAGCCCTATTATTTACTTTATAACTTTCTACCAGACCCCAAAACTCTCTAACGACTGTGAATTGCATTTCAATATGCCACAGTAGCAAACAACTTCTCTTAAAACTAGTTTCGTATATATCCTAGCCTAACTCACTTTAAATTCATGGTCATTTCCAAATTGGTCTATATTGGTGAAAACCGCCCAACTGAGAACTGTTGAAATATTAAACCATTTTAGAACAGAATCTCTACGAATTACGCAAATTTTTCCCACGACCCGGGCCCCTACTCCTGGAATTTACATAACTTATAAACCTAGAATACTCCTCTGGAGCTGCACCCGGCACCAAGAACTTTCGCAATGACGTAACATATCATTTCGAATAAGCTGCGATTTGAGGTTGGGAAAATTAGGTCCTGCTGGGAGTATGCTGCTGCAGTACACTTTAAAATAACATTTTCCGAATGTGAACGGGCGGCGCAGGAGGATGTGGTTCTGACTTCCAATTCAAAACTGAAGAATAGAAAAATGCAAGTTATGCAAGTGCACTTTGAATCCACTCTGCACCCCAAAGGAGACCCTATTTGCAAAGATTCCCATGGGCCTGTGGAGCAGACGTTATCAACAGTTTTCCTGTTCACATCCACTTCTCCGAGTTTAGCAAAGGTTACGTGATATCCCAGGGAAATGGCAATTGGTCCTTATGTGTTGTTATTGGCTGAATTTTTAATCAAATAAAAGCAGAACACCTTTGTGCGAACCGCCCCGAGATGGGAGCTAACTTTTCCACTTTCCTTTCTTCTGGGCTGCCATTTACCCGGCAAGGGAAAAGTAGCTTTTACCAATTGCGATAGTTGTCAACTATTCAAACTTTTCGAGTCATGAAACTTTTTTAATAATTCCCCATCTTGAGATAAAAATTGAATTCCGCGAACGAATATCTGCCCTTTGTTCTACGTTCGACCGTGGGTCAGTGGTTAGCCGTAGAAAGAAGCAACCACCACACGACGACTTACCTATGAAACATTTGAAATGTTCTAGGAATGAAAAAGGCTAGTCCGGATCGGATGCAGTGTTTCTTGGAAGACTATTTCAGTTTTCCTTTGCGAGTAACTTAGATGCTTAAGTCGTCGGAAAATTCATAATCTCTAAGATAATACTTTAAGACAACTACCACAATAGTACCAGCTTGTGTTATTTGTTAAAGGCTATTTTAGAAAAGATGAAATTTTACAGTCTTTTGTGGTATAAATGGCATCAACAAATATATTGCAACTCTTACGTCTTCCACTTGATTGCATGATAAAAAGGCCATATTTATGGCTTGGATTCTACTCTGGATGGATGAAAAATTACCGATTTTTAGGTTGTCTATTTTCCAATGAAAATATGTATAGTAAAAATTTCTAATATTTTTTATTTATTCATTAATTTATCAAACTTAAATATACAACACAAACCTCCTTTTTTAATTTAGCATTAATTTAACCTCCTCTTCATGGCTGTAAAGTTTCATGGAAATCGGTTCAGCCATTTCCAAGATTAGCCCGGACAGACAGGCAGATACTTTAATTTTATTTATATGTAGATACAGATTGACAAAATGGCGACGGTTTTTCGTAGAACGATTATATTTCGTGTTTTGTCAAAGTTTTTTATGTGAAATTCTCAAAATAAATCAATGAATATATATAGTATATGTATAAAACGTTGTGTAACCAGCGCCAAGTTAAAAATTATAGTTTTCAGAACAAGTTTAAAGGCTTGATGTTCTTCGTACGACAATAGCAGCATAATTCTTGAAAGTATTATTATACACTTTTGCAAATATGTTAAACAAATCGATATTTTTAAATTTTTCAGACCAGAATAATCCCTTAATCTCGTATGTAAAATTAAAAATGGAGTTATTATTTTTACATACTTTTCGGAACATTACTCAATTTTCACAATAGACCCAAATATTGATGTGGTGAGAAACTTGTTTCATTTTTAATCAAGTAGCTATGAATTCGTATTACTTTACCTGAGAATCTTTTTATCATGATTCTAATTATTAGTATTGCTTTTCAAAAAAAGCAAACATTGTTTCACCAAGTCTCTTTATAAAAATTTAATAAAACATAAATAAATTAAAAAATACTTATATATTCGTTTTCAAAAATTAGCAAGTAAAAATAAAAATATCTTTTCTTTAGCTTAACCTACAATGATATCCACAATTAAATTCATAAAACATCTATGCACAGTGTTAATTTTTCCACATACTCTTAGCTTATCAAAAAATATTATTGTAATATTGATCTGGTAAATACGAGGAAATATAAATACATGCCAGCATTTTATTGGTAATTTTTTGAAAACATTTTAAGTTATTGTCTTAAAGTGTGGATGTATTTAGTAATAATTTTATCACAAATCATACAGTCAGATGAAGGTTTTAGCATTGTAATTTGCAATGAATTTTATGGAGAAAAATCTTTAAAAGTATTAAGTCTGTTTTTAATTTACAAATGTTTAAGACTTTAGTTAAGATAGAAGAAATATGAATGCAGTGGTACTATTTCTATTTTTTTTTCTAAACAATAGAGCACTTGATAAAAATGGAACATCTATCTTCTTACAATTCGAGTTTTATTTAGAAGTATCTGGGATTTAAAAAAATTAACGAATTTTTTTAAAATTCATTGAGGATACGAAGTAGTATCTAAAATAGCAAGGTATTGAATAATCCATAGAAAAACATCTGATATCTTAAAACTGCTATTAGTTGAAAACGATAAATAAATGTGTTTAATAGCAAACATTTGTTCAATATTAAATTGCTACTCAAGCGATTTAGATAAGCTTTTAAAAAACAAAAGACTATTATTTAATGTAATTCATCTAAAAATTTAACATCAGAATTGTTCGAAGTGTTCATATATTTCGTTTCCTTTAAGCAGCCAGCAATGCTCAACCTAATTAAAATTCTATATTTACGATAGATAAAAGTTCCCCTTTTCTTGATTGTATAAAGATATCATCATAACAAAATAACTTGTTACGAAAATAACCGCTAAAACTGTGCTAAAACCCTAAGGTCGTTTACTTTGCGTAATGTGGCTTTTTTGGTAACAACAACGTTCCCGAACCTTTTTCTCGAGGACGTCCTTTTCCTAATTACCTAACCACTGGGATCTTAAGGTAAACTTAAAATAGATATTTTGATTATAAAATAAAGCTTCTGACAACAAGAATTCGCGGTCGTGGTGCAATTGCTCAATCGTATTCAAGATTGAGAGTGCAATTACGCAACATCGTATCTCGTAACACAGCTAAATTTAATTACAGGGTGGTGCTATGAGCTTGATTGATGCAATATGATTCTTTTTATTATTTTTGGAAAAGGAAAATCTTAGAGAAACGTTTTGTAGATGTTAGTTAATCCTTTTCTTTAATATAATTAATTTTTATTTGGAAATTAATTGAGCTACAATAGGTAGAAGATATAGATTATTTATTAGATTTTTTAATTTAGATAATTTAATTTATAATAAATTGACATTGAACATTTAATATGAAAGTTTGACGAGAATTGAATAAATTATCTTTTATTTTTTTAAGTTCAACTTAACGCCCACTATGTTTACGATTCTATCATCCAAGAAGACTTAATTGATTTTTTAAATTGCTACAGTAAATTTGAATAGAGAAGAGCTGCACCACAGTTTAATTTCTTAACACCTAACTTTTATTTGAGCAGCTCAATACAAAAGTTCACTGTCTTGCATTTTATGCTTACTGAGAAAATTTTTTCGTAGTATGCAGCATCTGAGTGATGCTAAGAACAGTTCCCAAACATTACCCTTGACCTTGGTCGTCCAACTCGTGAGTATGTGAGTATTTACGGTCGACAGGACTGAAAACAAATACCTTTACGCCTTTATTCGCTCTCATATGTATTTCTTCATATTTTTTATTATATAATTTTTATGACATGTCAATTTAATATCACTTGAGTACTCTCCACCATTTCATGACACGAAACTTTTTTCGTGAACTTGAAACAGAGCCCGGAGCATTGCAGCCAATGGCACTTTCTGTGGAACAAGTGCTTCTGGTTGAGAAGAATAAGGCCACTGAGGCTGCAGGGCGGAGGCGGGGGTGGAGCACGGTTGGGTTTCTGGAGCGCCCGTCATTAGACACCACCGCGACGGGCACGGCAAATGTTTAAGTAATCTCCGCCAGAAAAGAAACTACTCATTTCATCTGACTGAGTTTTCTGTCGAATGCGGTCTTGGGCAACAAACCGCAGCGGAATAAAATCACAAACCAATCTACGGTAGACTTAGGCCCCTCCCCCGCATGGTGGAGCTGAATGCTGGAACTATTTTGCTTCGCGGAAAATAAGAGAGAATTTTGAAAAATCCAATACGTCGCCTTCAAACGTGAATGAACGCGAGGTTGGACATGGCGCAATCTGACCTTCATCGGCTTTTCTTATACTGTGAACTGGAAGATATGCATCCGAGCACCAGATTAAAGTTGAGCCGGTGCTATGCTAATAATAAAACTGGCAAAAAAATATTTGCATTTCATTAATTTTTTTCGGATACTTTAGATTTTTAAGAACTTTATACGCTACCAAGTAATAATTTTGGAGTTGTTGATTTCAAAAATATCAAAGAAATGTATGTTTATGAAAATAGGCGCAATTAAGAATGTTTTCTAAAAGTATAGAAATTCAAGATGACGGAATCAATAAGTCTCTCAAGTTCCAGATTTAATAAGGCTTTTACGTAATTCAAACTTAAACTTATTCTTATATTTTATCTATATAAATTATAAAATTGTTTTTATGTCTGAGGTAAGCATATTTAATAAATTGATTTTAGTTTGGTGTTTTATGACTCTATAGTCTATAGTAATAAAACTTAGTCTAGTAGACTAAAACTATTCATTTTCTTAGCTCCAATGCCTCAATTCACATCAAGATCTTGAGGAATACTAATTTTTCGATTGATCAAATATTTATTTTATATAAAAGCTTTAAAAAAAATTTAAAGTTAATATTTTTTAAGTAATTAAAATAACATGTTTCGGTGCTAATCTCACATTGAAAGAAAATATTAGAAATACTAACTATTCTCTTCGTTGATTTTTAGCCAACTAAATAGTTGCAAAACCAACTAATTTTGTAAAAGCTTTTTACACTGTTTCAATGAAATTTTTCTTTTATAATCCTATCATCTTTGATAAACATTTCCAAGCATACATATAAATTCTGTTACTACCAAGGTAAACATCTATAATAAATAAAATATTATATCACTTCATAAATAAAAAGTCAACCCTGGATTTGGAAAATAAACTTTTGTTATTTATAAAATATAATTTGGAAAGCTTTTTGCTTGGATTTTGTTTATGGTGCTTAAATATTATTATAGATGAATGAATTTATGTAGATCTTATTTTATAAATCATCTGTACATAATCTTTTGAAATTTATCCTATTCCTTATAAAATCTTCATCATAAGGGTTATTTCGGTTCCTGTAGCTTTGAATCTAAGCTTTCAGTTAAGTCGTTTTATGAACCCATAAAATATCACTTTTTATTTTCAAATGTTAAAAAATAATTAAAGTATTAACAGCTTTTCTCAATTTAGGACCATTTTTGTTTTGATAATGCGACCTAAGTTATAATCGTTTGCTTTTTTGAGTCACTGTTGAATTTTTATAAATTGGATTGATTGTTGTTGATGATACAACATAAGAATTGATTTTTCTATTGTTTTGCACACATTTTTATACATACGTATACTAAAATGAATAGTGTCAGATTTTCAAGTATATCCTCAAAATTGCCTTCAAAATATTTTTATTATAGCAGTTTTTTTCCTTAAAAATTCCATTTAACAAGGTGTTTTTAATATGAATTTATTAAAAAATAGTGTCCCGCATCAGCTTTATTTAATTCCCGTCATCTGAGCTTGTGTCGTGCAACTAGCAAGAGATAGAGCCGCATTTTTAGGGTGGTTGGGGGTTGCTGAGATGCTGCGATAGTGCGCTTTTGATCTCCAGAACATGAAAATGGAATGGTCCAACGGAAGATGCTGTAGAAAGCTTTCCGCGGCGAGCATAGGCCGCAGTATGCGCTCAGCCTGCACTCCGACAACATCGAAGCAGGTGAGGTGTGCCGCGAACGTCTATCTTCGGTGTTCGCGTAGAAAAAGTGATTGATTTAATTCGAGCTCGCCGACAGTCGCGGGAGATTGGAGACAGGGGAGGGTCTGATTTAATCGTGCCATTCATAAGAAAACCACCCGATCTGGACCGATCCCAATCTCTGTTTACATCTCGGTGTCTCCGGATATCACGTGTACGCGGCACGCGGCTGCGTATCGCGAATTTTATCTGGGTACATCCTGAGCGGGGAGGCCATCGCTTCCTGAGTGCGCGCCCCGCGTGGGGCAGATACCACTGACTGGTCGAGTACTACGGAGTTCGCCAATCTAGACAAATACCTCGTCAAGTGTAGGAAAATCTTCGGTGTAATTGAAGAAGCTCCGCCGAACCGCGAGCAAGGTATAATGAAAGTGTTTTGTATTGCGGTGCGTTCGCTTCCTTCCACCTCCTTAGAGAGCGACGTGAGAAGTGGCATTGTCGTGCTTAAAAAAGGATATCAATTAAATAATACCTTCAGTGGCTCCCGGTGTTGCATAGACTACGGTTCGAGTGTTCAGTACTCTCCTGTCGTTCAAGTGTTAGACACGTTACTGAATTATTACAAGTGAAATAGTCCATTTAATCAATTTTCAGTAATAAAGTGCAATTTTGTGGATTACAAGTGTCAATAAAAAATAAATTTTTTTTTTTATTATCACCTTTGTGCATATTATTTATTCTAGCAATTCACTCAATTTTTTTCCCTGCCAGTTTGTGGCTCTGTGTGTGATGAATTTTGAATTCAAGCAACAATTGCTCCAAATTGTTTGAAGTGCATTTTGCAGTTCTACGAATTGCAACAAAAGAGGCTTGAGGTGCCAAAATAGGTGAGGATTATTCTGCTTCTGTTCGCTCGCTTTTTCACTCTTTAACTCCGTTGAGAGATTATAGCGCGTTATCCGCATGCACGTGGGGAGGACGATGCAATTCTTTTTTTTTTAAATAGCGAGCCGCTTCAAAATGCACATCCTGCCATGGGTGCAGTGAGCGACTCTCACAAATCTGGATTAAATTTTTAAATCATTTTAAATAAATTTGTTTCTCGTATTGACTGCAAATAAACTGGAGTTCTTTCCATTTAAAATTTGGAATTGTCCTTTAATAATATTTTTAATTGGCAAAAAAAAAATGTATGAATATTTCCTAAATGTGACCTTGACCTTAGTGTTCAAGAGAGATAAAAACGCTTTAGGAGATTATCCCTAGTTTATGTAACCGGTATCAAGTGCTAGAAATGCCGGATTAACTTTGTAATCCCAGAAAGGAAAATTCCACATTGACTTTATCTCGCACAAACAGACTAAGTTCTTGGGCGTTATCTTGTAATTTTGATTATCACAATAAAACCACATTAACATTTAAATTGGAACGAACTTCTGCATGATTGAATGGAATTGGATATTTTTAGAATTTCATCTTATTCTTAAAAAATACCTTTTCTATATATAGAAACCTTGTCAATTTAAGACATTCCGGCTTTTTATCGTTCAATAAAATTGTTTAGGATATTGAGGGACCATAAAATCGTGGGGGTTATGTGGGAAACCCTGGGTACTTAAAGTATTATCGTAAAACATGTGTATTTAAGGAGCTATGGGGATTTAAGAATGAAGACACATTTAATAAAATCGTAAGGGTATCTAGTGACTACGGAATTCCAAAAAAGGATTCATATTATATTTGCAAAGAATATTAAAAAGGGTCGTACAACATTTCAAATATGGGTTATATATAAGTTTGTTGTTTAAGTTGGACAGCAAAAATACTAAATATTTATTTCATAGTTTAAGTTGTTAGATTTTTGAAAATAAAATTAGTCTCTTATCCATTTCAATCAATTCATTTTAAAATATTTGTTTCACTGCTTCAACTATTTGAATAACAAATTCTGATATTTTTGTCTGTTTCCTCTTATTTCATCACATAAAAGTTACACTTATAGGAGAAAATACTGGTAAAACCTAAAAGTAGGTTCACTTACCAAATACTTGGCAAAGTTTTCAACCTACCGTGTAATAGTTAGTGGTTTAATCAAAATTAGAATATCTTTGAAGCAGTCTTACCCGGTTCTGACAAAACACTAATTAATTCTACGTAATTTCAGATAAATATAATATTTAACTGCGCCCACAGTTCGTTAGAATATTTAATCAAATCCAAATTTAATTTTGGATTACTTTGGTCTATGGTCAATTGGCTCAATTATTAATCGTAACTTCTTATTTAGTTGCATATATCATTTCTGAATTTCTTAAATCCTTCTTTCAATTTCCATCAAGCAAATATTTTGATATTAAATGCTCTTTAATTTCAAAGCAGTATGATAAAACTGGCCTCACTCACTATACCTCTCATTGAACTTGTTTACCCGAGAGAGAGAGAGAGAGAGTCCGAGAGTGAAAATGAAAAATTTACATGAAAAATGCGTGCTTGTCGTTAATAAATATAATAAGATATTTGCTTTTAATACGGAACGTGAAGGGACCTTAAACTCAAACTTTCCAATGTAAAGAAGGTCTGATTTGTACATATAAATATCTTTTGTAATTTCTTGGTAAATAGCCGGAATTTATGTGCTTCTTGTACGTAATTTGCGTTTAATTTTGTTTTGTGCATCTCTATCACTATCACTCAACTGCTAATATATTAATTATAACCAAAGTAGGTACGCGCACTACACCGAGAAAAACTACTGATAAATTTATGCTGAACTTAAAAATAGAATAACTATTATACAATGTTGCCTCAAAATTTCCAAAGATATCAATTACTCTAATGTTAGTATAAACTGTTAATCTAATACTGTGCTAATACCTTCCATTATTCAATTAAGCAACCTGTAGCACCATCCTCACATGCTTTGCTTGTAATATCCTTCGACCTATTCAATGTGAAATATTAATGAATGGAAAAAAGCCAGTTCTGAAAATTAGCATCAATCTTATTTCCCATTCCAATTCCTATCATTTTAAGTAAAGTCATTTTCTTAATTTGCCACCATTAGTGAAACCATTCAGCAACCCATCAAAGCTTTGATATGTTTACAAAAGACCTTTTCTCTGAGTTCTAAGGTCTTCATAATGAAAGGAGCGTGACGTGACCACTTAATTGATGAAGATGACGATGATTGATGCTAGACACGCAAAGTAAATATTTTTACAGGATGCCTAATCAATTATCAGTTGATCAGAGTTACTCCAAATTTATGAACTTAATTGTGGTTGCTTTAATTCCACAATTCTCTAGAAAAATCGTCTAGATATGATAAGCAGAAGTTTGTCTTTATACATGCAAAATAAATAAAAAAGTATCTTCCATACATTCTACCAAAGGTCGGGATTCGTCCTTCTGAATCAAAATAAAATAATGAGCTGTGTGCTTACCGGTTATTGCTTTAGATATTTTTTTTCGTTCCTCTGCATTTAAAACTACTCCCCAGGGTTGATGGGGCGCAAGGAGGCGGATGGAGGAATACCCGGGTGCATTGTGACTTCGACAACAAAGTCGTCATTATGGTTCCGTCTGGATGCACTCCCTGCAAGTCACGTCGTCGTCGGGTTTCCAACATAATGCGTTCGAGCCGTTCGGAAGGTTCATTTGTTTATAGTCTCGCAAGTCGGCTGTCTTCTTGCAAAACATAGTCGCCGTTGTCTTCCTGGCTAAATACTAATTAAGCCCCGGGGCGAATTAAATCCCCCCAATTGTCAACAGAAAGTCCTTAATCAGCAACTGTTCAGGCAGTCCATCGTCCTCCGTCGTTCAGCGTTAAAGTGCAACCATTGCCCAAATGCTGGTTTGCAATTTTGTTCCCACTATTTCTAGACAATTCTTCGAATCGCATTAGATAAAATTTTGCATTCACGATGGAGTCCCGAATCAGTTTTAGTTGCTGTGCCTTATTCGGGCATTTCCTGCATAAAGAGTTGGCGAAACTGTGCCAAGGCAAGGGACAATAAATTTCTGTGTTTCATTCATTGTAGCATAAAATATAAACCGCGCCGCTCTGTACCAATTTAAGCTATTTTGTAAATTATACGGCAATCCCAAAAGTTGGATGAAACCATCGCATAAATTGCTGCATATTTTCCAAGGTCCATCCATTCATAATTCTCAGTATAAACGTTGCAGGTGTTGTTTTAAGCTTTTCAAATATATGCACTTTGCCGAAGGATAGAGGTTCAAGCTTCTACAATTACATAAATATTAATTTTAAAAGTAGTTCACTCGTTAAAACAATTTCATTTGTTCAATTTTATACCAAATAATAATAGTATCCTCTGAAAACGTAAATAAATCGTTTTTGCCATTAATACGGCTATTATACATATTTAGAATATATTAAGAAGGACTATTTAAATTCATTTATGCATGTAGGTCATTGACTTGCAAAGTTAACTTGAACTTGAAGACAATGAGGAATTTTTTCTTTTCTTAATAAAGTTATTAAATCTAGATTGTCTAGATATAGCTTTTAACCTTAAGAAACTTAAACTTAGATAAATTATAATGTCGTATCAGCACCATGTCCATGTCCAACAAGATTTCTTGTTGTGACAAAATTATTTTTAGTTAAAAATAACAATGAAAATAGTTAGATCTACAATTAAGTGACATCTTAGTTTTCTTGTTATTAAAACAGGACTGCATTGCGGTTTCACAATTTATTTCCATAATTTCACATGATTTCAGTTCAAATCGAAAGCCTAAGTTTTAATGGTTTGACAGCGCTTTCAGATTATAAATAATTTTAATATAGTCATGTTAAATAAAACTTGAGTATACAAATTGTAGAATATTCAAAATGTAAGTAGGAAATAACAAATGCACTAAAAGAGTACGAAGAGTTTACAAGAGTTGCTAGCCAACAGTTAGGTCACAGTGTGAACCAGTTACAGGCAAAACCAGAACAGTCAGTCTAGCCTAGCTCGAGCACTCATACAGAACTTATGCTGAATTGTATCAGTTAAGTAAGTTATAACCTAAATTAAAGAGTGTTAAGTGCGAGTTAAGCTCGCGCTCAAGTGATATTAAGTATTAAAATTTGTACTCAAAAAGAATACACAACCCAAAAAGTGGCAGAGCTGAAAGTTCATCTATACTTTCAAGTGCCAAGGATAACTATTTTTCTGTAACTAACTGAATTTGTTCAAGCAAAATTTTTGGCATTTACAACTAAAACTTTCACGTCGACATGCTAAATTAATTTGCCTGAACTTCTAGCACATTCCACTGCACTTATGCAAATGCAAAAATGAGCGAGCGAAGGGTGCTTCAGAAAAACATGCGAAGAAGTATCGCGAAACCTTATCATGCAAAATTGATGTCACTTTCAGTGCACCACCTCCGACACTCCGCCGTAAGGCCGAGATAACTCCCGGAAATTGCATCTACTTATGCATCCCCGCTGGGGTTAAATTTCAAATTTACCCATTTCAATATTTCCTGTACGGCGCTGCACGTTTCTGTCGCATTGAGTCCGGGGCTCGGGGCTTCCTTTGCTTGGCTCTGTTTTGAATTTTATAATGTGTAATTTCTCTTTTGCAGCTCGAGATTCGGTGACCAGTTTAATTGCACCTAAATTTTACACAAACGAATGTCCTCTGGTCCTAACAAATTGAATATTTAGTTGAAAAGGGACTCCCAAATGTAAAATGTTTGGAAACTGGCTTGATTTGCCTCAAACAGTAAATCTTGTTTAAATTTGCATGGACCAATTTTAAAGAGGGTTGACTGCAACCATATCGCTCTTGTTAATGGAATTCAACGAACCCAGCTCATAAATCCTAAGCAAACAAAGGTTAACAGCGCCAATTTTCAAGGAAGCGATTTGCACAACTTAATTAATTTTCATATGTTATCTTATCGCTTTTGTTTAAATGTTCTTTGAGTAGACAGTGGCAAATAAAAATTACAATTTTTTTATCTTTGGTAACAGAAAACCTCAATAAAATTTCTGATAATTTCCCAGACATTAATTGCGATTTAACTGGAGCTCTTGCTATTCTCGCTTAAAAATTCACATAGCCATTGACAAGGGTCTCACAGATACAGAATCTGAAATTAGGATAATTGCAGAGTTCTGAATAATAAAAGTTGCATATACATTTTCGTTATGCACTTTTGAAATTACTACGAAATTTACTTTGTAGCAAGTTGAGTGGGTCGCTCTGTAAGTGGAGCTACTTAAGTTTTTAAATTGATATAGATCTGAAATTTTCTTGGGTCATTCAAGCTAAATGTAGACGATGCTGGCTTAGAATTTTCGAAAATGATTGACAACAATTTTCGTGAAGAATTTCTAGAAGTTTGCGAGTCATAAAAATTATATTTATTTGTAGCTATATAAACAAAAATAAGGAACAATATCGGAGTTTCAAAGTATTGTATTATATAAAAAAACAATTAACAAAAATATAAACGAAGGTGACAATATTTTGCAATAACAATAATATCTACCTGAATTATTTGATTAATTTAAATATTTACGTATTTTGAACATAGATAATACATTTATTTATTACAAAATCAGGCAACGATTTATGAAAACTATAAATAGTACGTAAAACAATTATAATTTATTTATGTTCAATTAATTACATTAAAACATGCTTTTTATTTGACAAAAATGAGCAAACGATTTCTGAGGATTTAATGAAAAACCACCAAAAGTGACGATAAAGCGGCAGATGTAATCAGATGTCATATTTTTAAATGATATTTTTGTAATCATTCTTTGATAATTTAGTACTAAAAATGAGAAGAACGTACAAAATATTTTTGTTAGAATCTGTAGAGTATACTATACATAGGTTAACAACATTTAACATTTTTTGTTTTTGGTTTTTCAGATAAATGATAGATTATTTATATAAAAGTGTTTTTCAAAAAAATTTAGTTTATAGCAGAATATTGAATAACAAAAATCCCAGCTTAGGTTTTTCTGCTTTCAGCTGGGACACCGTGTAAGAAATTAAATGACCATTTAGTCTAGTTAGTAGCAGTAGTGAAAATACAAAATTTTAAGCCTAAAAACATATCTAGCTATCATCTAACACAGAATGACCTTTATGCGATTTTAATTTGTTTCCAAATCACGAAGAAGTGCCGACAGATAAAGTAAAACACATATTTGCATATTTGTGCAGCGAGGGCAGAATTGGGCTAAATGGATGATGATTGCTCTCGTTTGCCTTTTAGGTTTTTTTCCATTTTCAGGGCGTACATTTTTACCAAAAATTCTTGATATTTCGATCGAAACATGAGAGTGCTTCATAGATGCTATAAAAAATTCACTTTTAGCCTTAATTGGTCCTCAAATGGATTTCACCACATTCGAAAGCCCTCAAAGTGGAGCCCAGTCGATGGGAAAAACCCTTCGAGGAGGGCTCCTGGTATTAAACAAACCGCTCTTAATGCGTCTATAGTTTGCGAAAACTTCCCAGAATTTAATTAACACCAGGAATGATGGCGTGCCCCCAACTCTCGACCGAAGTATTTATTTATGTTGCCCGAGTTATGCTCTTGATGACATTTCGCCTCATGTAATTTTCATGAGCATTATTTATTACAGGACACAATCGATTTGCATGCCTGAGCCCACATCATTCCAATCCTGCAGGAATCAGGCGCATCCTGCACATCCTATCGAAAGACTCGATTTTTTTCATTTTTCGCAACTCGTTCCGCTCCCTGGCATTAAAAATTTTGCTAGGACGTAAAAAAAATATGTTTTTTGATTTCCACAACGCATTTTCCTCGCGGTTTTTTGCTTTTATCGAATCTGCCTCCGAAATCGTGAAGCATTCCGTCGGCATTCGCCGCAATTCGAAATTTTATTACTCGTCCGTCGTCCGTCCGCGGGCCCGTCCCGGACATTGCGTGAATTTTTCTTTCCATAAACATGGCAACTTCGGACTGTTGAAATCTGACTGATTCAGAGCTGCGGGGAACTTGATGTTGAATAAAACCGAAGCAAAAATAGCAAAAGGATAACAAACAATGAATAAATTTGTATATATAAAATCGAACGATGATTTTTTCAGCTGGACGATTAAATGTGAGCAAGTTAAATGCAGCGATGCGACAACAAAAATTTCGCTTTATCGGTATCTATTTTTTCGGACTCTATTTGATTTTAATCCGGACTCACTTTGGCAACGTACTCAGCAGAAAACGCGTAGTGCATGACAGACGCGCCCGATAGAACTCCGGGGAGTCTCTGTCATTGCAGTTTCAAATGAAATTATTCTGACAATGCATTGATTTTTTATTTCATTTTATCACTTTTTTGTTGATTTTTACATGCCCTAAAGGGAAAAACCCCATTACTCTTGTTTTATACTGACACTTTTAAAGTTGAAAATCGAATTTAGTGAAATTTAGTAGATAGATTCTAAAAATCAATCCAAACGAAAACTTTAGAAAATTAACAGTCGAAAAAAAAATTGAACACTTGATTTTGTTGGAAATATGGGCTTTCAATATTTTGCAGTTTCGATACAAAAAAATTGGTTGCGTGGAACTGAATTTACAACAAAATTCAGTAAAATTCAATACAGTTATAATAAATGATGACTTCTAGTTGTAAAATATTAAGTTTTAATGATATTTTAAATATATTGATTAACGATTTGCTTTATACCACAAAATTTCTCAACTATCAGTACATAGTCTAACCATATCCACAAATGTTTTAGCTAAGAGCCACTTCGAAATACTCGTATCTAAAAATAAAATGATTATAATCGCTCTTTATTTTGCTACTATAGAACATATTTAAAATAATAACTTTCGATTTATTATCCCTTACAACATGCAAAAATGGCAAAATTTAAATGTCTGACTTTATTGCTACTGAAGTAATGTTGTAAATGATGATATTTGTATATTTGTAAAATCTGAAAGTAGGATTATTTTGAATAGTGTGTGATAAGATAGCCATTTTATTTTATATAAAAACTAGGTTTTTGCGTCACATTGTCCGATTTTTTTTCAAACGCTTGGCAAATGCATTGGTAATGATTCTAAAAATTTAAATAAATTCATAGCATTACTCATTTTTGGAAAAGAAATAGGTTTTTGCGCTAAAATGTTAATTTTCATTCGTTTTTCAGACATTTGTAAAAGCGTTATTAATAATTTGAAAAATTGGGAATAACTCATTGTTTTACTTCGATATAGTTATCAAAAGCATTATTCATTAATTCTCAATTTTTCCTTCAACACATTTAAATTATTAGGTTTAATAAGATACCCTACGTAATGTCACTTCTTTAAAAGAAGATCCTTTTTACTCAAATGACTAGGGCTAACCCCTTAATTATTATTACATTTTGTTCATTTGTATTTCTGTTGCATTTGTCATTTTAATAAACGAAAAACATTATGAGACAATTACAGACAATTTATGTACATGTTTTTATTTCGTATTAATATTTTAAACTGTTTTCCACGACGTCCGTTTAGTATGATCTAATGACTACTTCCCTTTAATGCCTTTGCAAGTAAATTTTACTGCACATAGACGTTTTTTAATACTACTGAAATATTTACTACATTAATTCATTGAAGAGAACCAAAATATTAAGAAGTTTAAAATTTGGTATAAACAATTAAAATGCAAATGTTATAGAACATTTAAATAAATCGAAAATATTACATGCAAAGAAAGATATGCTAGGTCTCAAAAATTTGAATCTGAAAAGCTCTGCATCTTTTAAATCATCCTCAAAATCATCATATTGTTTTTCTTATGGTTTATTTAATTTTCGTCATCCGATAGTTCTTCTGACGGGCATATAATATATTATATAATATACAGGGCACAGATTCCCCAGAATTTTATATCATTACATTCAAAACTAATAAAACTGATTTTACTTATTCTTCTTGAGATTACATTTTCGCATACAGCAAGAAAAGATAATTGCGAACTCGTAAAACTGAACTCGCATGCATTCTAGTATGTAATTTCTACCAAACTATTATCACAGATAAACTAAGTTAGTTCCTAAATAGTTAGTACCTAGTTAGTTAGTAGTCTAGTAGGTCTAGTTAGAACTTCTCAGATAAAGTGGTGTATCGTGTATGTAAAAATATTTTCTCATAGTTACAACATTATCTAAGCTGTTGTTGTAAAGAATTACAATTAATTGAATTCATTAATTCGATTTAATTTCAAATTTTTATTAAAAAAGCTTTTGTTTTGAAATTCAAAATGAGTTCATTCAATAAAAAAAGTTTGGAAATTTTAGAAAATTTTAAAAATTGCGCTTTTACGTTTCACTGATTAAAATTAAAAAGGAAATGTTAATCACAACGTTATTAAAATTTCCTTCTCTGGGAGCGTGAAGGTCGCCTCGGGACTTCGAAAGACGGGCCGCTGCCAGCCAGGTGCTTGACGACACTCGAAATCTTCCAATTTGCCGATTGCACTTGAAACATTCCAGATCGGCTGGAAGGGCTGGCTTTTCACGGCCCTTAAACCCCACAAAAGTTCGCGCCAAACCCCCGCAAGTGGGCCACCCGAATAAGAAGTTCTCCCTTCAAATTTAAATGTCCTAGCACACGCCGAAAAGTTCGATGGGATTGAGTCTGAATTTGGGGCGAGAAAGGGTTGTGCCACCCCGGTGGAGGGTCCCCGCCAGGCAGGTTATTCTTAACTTTTATAGTCCTTTCGGGTGGCCTTGAACTCGACACACTTAAGGACGTGTTCACAGTGGCGCACAGGTGGTGCAAGATTTACTCTCCGGTTGGCACTTTAAGCTGTTTCGAGGACTTGGTTGCGGGTGGTTGGAGCCCGGGGAAGGGCAGTTTGCATAAGACAACGGGGGAGGGCTGCAGGCTCCGGTTTCAGCTGATTTTTATTGCTTTGTCAGCCCTATCCGTGAGTACAATTCTGCCAACATGATGACAATTTGCGGAATATCAAGTAGAGCTCTTCGGGCGGCACTCGCTCGGGGAGCCTTTCGCTGGGTTTACAGATTCACACGGATTTTTCTTCTTGTTTTTTCAAGGGTTCCCCAGCAAATGTGGGGCATGTTGGCGTAACGAGATTTCTGCGAAAATTACATTCAATAACGATCTGCGGCCAATAAATATGTTGGGAAATATTCGATTTTTTGTCTAGACACGTTAGCGAGTGGAATTGACTTGTACAGGTATCGAATTTTCGGAGCCATAGCCGGTGTGAATAACGATTTCGACGAATTTTCAATATATTTTTTTACAGCTCAACTATCTGTTGTAAATTGCATTGCGAAAAGCAATTTGTCGCATCGTATTATGGTAAAAATCACAAATTGGTATATCGAAATAGAGGTTATAAAGTTAAAACTCTTTCCCGTGATATCCACACAAGCGGACACATTATATGTACATGCGTTAGATAATATAACATATTTTATTTTATTTATAAAGATTAAAAGTACTACAAGTTAACTCATCAAGTTCTTTTAGGCTGGATATTTCAATTATCAGAAGTATTGAAAACCAAATTACTAAAAACCCACTGTCAAATTGACTTTTTGTACGGTTTTCTTTAGAATTTTGTAAAAATTTAGTTTTTTTGCCACAGAACGTTGATATAACATTTCAAAAATATTATAATCTTTTCTAATTTAATCTAAAGTTTTGAATTAGAACTATTCAAAAATTTCGCAACATAAATATTAAAAATTTTTAGTTTAAAAGTGTACTATTTCGAAATTTGTATAACACATATTAGAAAAATTTGAAATCCGAAACAAACAAACATATGACCTAGGCAGATTCAAAATAGGTGAGACCGAATCACTTTAGTGCTAAGCTTTCTTAAAATCTTCATTTTAAATTAATAAATTGTGATAGTAGATTAAAATAACCGAAACGAACAAACTCTTAGTAATCATTTTTATTAGAAGTTAAAAGCAATGGTATACAACACATTTTTGTGTATTGAAAATTGCCAATACATTATCAGCTGTTTTCTTGTTTATCTTTATAATGAACAAAATTTGTGCGTTCAAACGAATAGTTCTACTCGAAAATGTAAAAAATATTAAAAGAATGTTTTTCAAAAGTTATTTAAATTAAATGAACAATTTTTATGTCAACGCAATTTCCATTTCACATACCACAAGGAGCACGTTTACTTTTAAAGTGATATTAAATCTACTAAGTTAGGGTATTCAGAGAAGCAAAAAATCTAACGTCTTCAAAGACATCTCACAATCAGATAAAATTCAGTCGTGTAATAAATAGTATTTACCTTTTGATGGGTGTTCTAAACAGATCTTAGCCGGCACACAAGAGTGCTTCTCAAAAGATTTTGAATCACAAAGCTAAGGAGACTCAAAGATTGTTTGCTGGAAGTTAATTCGGTTTGGAGCCCATGAAAAGTTCCTTTTCCGTATTTGCAAAGTCCATGATACGAAATTCCGAGCATCTGCCAAGGAAGAGCCTTTTAAGTGAAACGCTTCTCATGGTGTGCTTTTCACATCGCCCAAACTGCAGACTATTGCAGCCTAATTCATTTTCATCACCAGATTCATTCTTCTATTCATTCGGGCAGCGTCCCACTGATTCTCGATTATATCCACTACGGCACGGAACTAATGGAGTTTTCGTCCTTGAGACTTTGAACTAGGAAAAAATCGATTCAATCTGCACTTGGCCTAAAAATAGGGCCACCCGTGGACGGGCGTCTTTCCTCCGTCTTCTTCGACTTTAAGCCCTCCAAGGGCGGAGTGAGTGAGCAGCTCCAAAATCAATTCGGCGGCGAAATTTTCAGAGGTTTCGAATTTAGTGCCAGAAAATATTCCAATCCTCGACGGCGGGCTGCGAGCGGTGATCACCACAACAAGTGGTTCGAACCATCCTGGACACGCGGCGAGGATGCTAAAAGAAGATTATTTTTGCTCCACTGGGAGGAGAAAGATTGCAGACATCACGTCCTGCCTGTATCACTTCAGTGTAAAGTGAAATGTTCACTTTTTTTCCGAATTCAGGAACTCCGTCAGCAGCATCCGGAATACTTCATCTCCGGTTTTTGCGATAGAATCCTTGCCTCCGCCAAATTGAATTCGTAAGCTCATTTTCGGCTGAAAGACTTATATGAAGGGACACTAAATAAGGTCAGTTTTGATTGGCATCGACATTCATCAATTTATGGGAAAAAATCCTGCTAGATGTTGTATCTCTTTTTTACATACTAGCCTTAAGAAATCAGAACGCCGTACGTACTCGTAATACTAGATAAAAAAAAATGTTTTATAATACATGTATGCTTTATGTTTATTATACTATGTGTATTTAAAGCAGAAATAAATTCAGAATTCAGACTTATAGTTTTTTAAACTGTATTCATATTAATTGATTTGAATGAAATCTTCGATAAAATATACCTTCACTAAATATTCGATATTATCTAGAGTATGCAAAGAAACACTAATTGCTAACTTGCTGACGACCTGATTGTAATTTTAAATTGTAGGGGAAACTAGGGAGACTTGACCCAATTTTTAGTTTTTGATTTTTCGTAATTTTTCTATAGATATTATATATTTGTAAAAGGCATAAAAAAATTGTCTGTTATTTTGTACACACAATGGTATAAAATAAAAGCAAAATTCTGACTGGAAGTTTTGTAAAAAAAAATACTTTGTCAAGTCTGCAAATGGGTCAAGTGTCCATAAGTCTAGGGAGACTTGACCCAACTTTTAAAGTAAGGAGATTCTTCGGCATTTGAATGAAATACATATGTTTTATGGTTTGAAAGTAATCTAGTTTTAATTAGTATAATTTTGTTAATGAACATAAAACTTTTTCATGTATTAGACAAAGTGTTTTAGATTTAGTTTTGGTTTTCTTAACTTATTTGGTTAAACTGTTCCCCTATTTTCTAAAATACTGAACCAAAAGAGATTGTTACATAATTCTACTCCACCTCAGCAGAAAAGCAATAGTTAAATTCAAAACTTGTGACCCTGTCATTTTGTACTGTTATAACAGGGGGCTGAGACGAGTTTCAATTTGTTCAAAGTCCACTTCAGACATATCACTGACTTCAGGCCATTTAAATCATTTACCTTAATACAATTTTATGCTTGAGATTAGAGTGGCACTTAGCCTTGGTTAATAATGATAACTGAGGAAGAAACTTATCCTAAAAATTAGGTAGACCCTAGTCAAAACATTTAGCATTTATAAAATAATGCACTATTTTAGATTAATACTGAGCTTAGTGAAGAAAGAAGAGGAAGCTCTCTGTAAATATATTGCAGTATTTTGTGACTTATTTTGTATAACATTTTCTAATATTAAATGTTTTAGTTATTTAGTAAATAAAACAACAAAGAAAAATAATACCATGTTGATAAAGACTGCTAAGGAGACTTGAACTGTCAGGTCAAGTCTCCCTAGCAGACTTAGGTCAAGTCTCCCTAGTTAGCATCGCTGTCTTTAACCTCAACTTCTGGTTACTTACTTCAAAGATATATCAAACGACTATATACCAATATTTAGCTTAAGAAAAGACAAAAAATAAGTATTACACTGAAATTCACTTACCTCAGAATTAGAGGTTCAATTCCAAGAAGTTCACAAACCACCAAAATTAACTTTTGATCTGCATAATCAATCAACCTCAAACTGCTTCAAAGCTACTGATGTTTCTTTAATGGTTGTTCCTTCTAAAACACTGCAGGGTGGTTGGCCAATCAGTGATGCCAGCCAAATTTCCCCCAAAATTTCCCTTTCATGAAAAAATGCCCTTGGGTCAAGTCTCCCTATGGGTCAAGTCTCCCTAGTTTCCCCTATAGCTTAATTTCGAACAAAACCATTATTTAAGTTAATTTAATTTATTTCGTCAATCAAAGTTTACAACTTCTACAGACTATTCAACGACTAAAGATACTCGTATCAACACTAGTCAAACTATAATAACAGAATTTAATACTTCATGAAGTAAGTAGAAATTAAGAGATTCTCTACTAGAATGCAAATAAAGATCAGCGAATCTGCAAACAGAGTTAACCTGCCTTAAACAACATGTGATAGGTTCATTGCAGCCGTAATTGACTCTGTGATAAGGAACATGAAAAAGCTCTCGAGACCTAAGGTCACGAGACGGTGCATTAGGGGCTTACAAATCTTATCCTATTAATATATTTTGTTTTCGTTATAATAATGAAATAAAAAAATAATTCTATATCTGAGAATTATTTGTATTTTGTTGTATTGTAGTTGACGAGTACCTAGGTCGCATTCTCAAATGTCGTCTTTTAGATTGTCTTATTTTTATTTGTTATAAATAAATTGTGTATTATTTTGAAATGCATTCTCACCTTAAAATCTAATAAAGCATATAAAAGATGCATGTATGCATTGTTTTCATGTGATGCATTGAACTAAATGCTAGTTAAATGAAAACTTAAAATATAAATGTAGAAAGCAATTCACCCGAGGTTCATGTAATTGAAAAAGAACGACAGCGACATACCTGCTGACAAACTCAGAAAACCTTTGCTGGCATTTTTCTCAAAATAACTCTATAGAACCACCCCCTGGGGTACCAAAAACAGAAAAGGGTGCTGCACGTGACTCGAGAGCACGTGTTGTCCAGACATCCCTCCTTTGGAAACTCCGGGGAGGAAAGTCGAACACAAAACCTTTTATCTAATAAGCTCATTTTAGAAATCCCCATCCAGACGACGAGGAAAAGTTTCTGGTTTTGTTCGTTATTTATTCGTTTTGAAGGAAGTTTCCGCCCAGCCCAACTTTTTTTAAGGTTCTCCTGCACCGCTGTAAGACGGATTGGTCTAGCGGCGATGTTGTGCAGGTAAAATTACGTAAAAGGAGCAAAGCAGCCCCAAGGACATTGGGGAAGGAGTCCTTAAGGATGCAAAGTTGCTTTTCAGTGGTCAGAAAGGATTGCAACGGGCTCGGACTGGTCCTCGTGGAAGCCGGCCTAAGAGATGAAGTCCAAGAAATGCAACAAACCCAAGATTACCTACCCTACGACGACATGCAATTTTCTCTATTTCTATATTAGTTTGGATGACTTTCAAAGGATGGTTCTCTTATTCACGGCGACAAGTACTCTCCTTCGAGGCTCGTTGCATTATGCGATTTTGTATGGGTGTAAACTAAAATAAATTCCAGGAAATGACAGGAAATTCATAGAATTTCTTCAACTGCCGATAGAATGAAATTGCTAGTCGCTGCTTATAGGGCAAGTGCGATGGAATTGAAATTCTTACGTCATGTCGTTCAGATAGAAATTATTCAATGTAGGTGCCATCAACGCCATTAGTATTCTGAAATCTCAACTCTACTTGTACTTTTATACAAACTTTAATTTTTTTAATTTTCTAATTCATAATATTATACATTTTAATTCACAATTTAAATTTTTAATAAATAAACATATATTAGACTTCTTCGTTCCGGTTATTCTTTGCTATTCATAGCTGGCAACAGTTCGGGGTACATCTGATGACTAACTTTGTAGACCTAAATCCAACATCCCAAAATGCTCCTAGGAGTTAGTTCAAAAGATTGTGCAAATGCTTTTCGCCACCATCAATTTATTTTATCTTAATCTGGCCTACTTTTTTTAAAAATATAGAAACAGCAGACAACATAAAAGGCAATAGATCATGTTGCCATGTTAGGCCATTTTAAAAATTTAAAATGTATTTTCACTTTGTTGTTTGCTTTTGATACTGGGCATATTTAATCTTCTATTGCTGAACTGGAGTGTAAAATTTTATATTTTATAATTGTGAATACTTCTAACTTAAAATATCGCAAGACAAAAATAGCAAAATCGAAAAATTTCTAAATGAAAATCAATTAGACCATTAGACACTTTCACATTCATCATATTTTAATAAAATATTTATTCATTCATAACTAAAAGAAAAATTGGCACGGCATACAAATGATAATTTTCTGTTTAAAAACGTTCTCTAAATTTTCTAAATTAAAAAATCAGCGGCAATTTACTTACTATGAAGCATAAATTAAGTAATAGGACGTTTTACTTTCAAAATATATAGTATAGTATAGTATCACTTGTCTGGTACACACGTACGACAGTAGTAATTTACAATCAGTTCATATTAAAGCGTATATGTGAACTTCCTGAAAGAGATTTTCATTTTATTAATTATTAAACTTATCCAAATACTCACCTTCTAATCCACGGTAAATTGTTTAGTTTGTAAATACCACTTTCATGACGCCCCATTAGCTCGATTTACCAATTAATTTGGACAAGTTGTATACCTTTGCCAAAGGTTGCCAGCTTAACCCATTCATTAGCCTTAACAAGATAAATTTTGTCTGGATGAACACGAGTATGATGGTCTGAACATAAGAACCTCATAAAGGTTTGTCATCATAATGAGGGCTAATCAGAATCAAAGGTTCTATAGACATTATAGAATAGACCAGTTTTATTCGTCTCAGACGATGGGCATATTTACAAGGCTCTAAATAAGATACCAAATTTCTGTAAGCTCCACAATTCCTTTTACGAAGTCCTTTTGTTTTCAATAAGCTTAAAACTCATTTTAAATAGTAAATTTCCTCAGAGCTATCGAAGTCCTTTAATGCGACATGTCTCAACGTGAAGTAGAACAAAAAGTTGTTTATCTTCGAAGAGGTAAAGAAACTCAGCCAAGAAACAATACCGTCTTTTCGTAGCCATTCCCTGCTCTTGGGAATTTAATATCATCTGTGCATCATCATGGCATATCCCAGACATTGTTACCTTGCTGACAGCCCTTCTTAACAGCCAGATAATGGATAAAACCTTAAACGTTTCTTCCACTGATTCTTGTGTGATGTGCACTAAGTAAAATCTCGGCGCTTTCTTATTTATTTTCCTTTATTTTTTTTTATCTTCAAGGTCTTGGTCAAGGGAATCTGTTATTATCCAAGAAGGTATTAACATTGACCCTGACCTAGATGAGCGGATCAAGCGATATCAGGAAGAGTTTCTAATGGGAGGAAGCTGCTCGGCAGTGTTTAATTACATTTCGACACACGTCGGGGAATAAAGAGGCAGTCTTGAAGGAGGCGAATTAGTGATCAAGATGTTGAGAGTGGAGTATTACTTGGATTAGATGATGAATTGCATTATAAGACGTTATAATAAGCTATGAACAAATAAAACAAATGTTATAAACCGAAATGTATTTTTGCGCATCATATTTACTATTTCAATTTGCAGTGCAAGGAGACTGTGACGGTGCACAACAAAACGTTTTGGTTTTAGTAAATAACATATAACAAGAAAAGTTTATATTGATCATATGATTGGTTTTAAAAATACAGAGTTTCGAAGTAAGTTGCCCTTCATTCTACAACAAAATAATTTGAAATTTTTTTTTGAAAATATATAATGGCAATTTAATGAAGCATTTCAAAATTTCTTTACTTTGCATAATTGTTGGTAAACTTCTGTATACGACGAAAACGCAGCTTATGACTATATTCAATCTTAACAAATGCCTCTGATGCAATATTTAACATAATACAATTCCAAACTAGTGGATCGAATATAGGGAACATAAATATTAAATAAATTAAATTCAGCCAAAAATTTCTTTACAGAACTGTAACGTAGAAGGCAGTTGTTACACAATAAATATATGCACATACATATACACGCAATATAAATGTAATAGTATAGTTTCTGAATGAAGGTAAATTTCTAAAAACAACCATACGTTTAATGTAACATTAGTCTATGATTTATTATTTCATCATAATCCATGTTTTAGTATTAAGTTTAATTTATATTTAATATTGACGACTCAAACACTAGTGAAAATATAAAAAAAAAACGAAATCTGTTTTTGTTGCAATTTATAAAAATAATACTGTTTGGATTTTCTGTCAAAGAAATTCTTAAATATTTCTTTCCTCCATGCAATATTTATAGGGTATGCTTAATATTAAAATTTTCTAACAATAATATCATTTGCATTTCATCTTATTTAAGGCACACTCTGAAATTGAATTCGTAAAAATGACTCGTTTCCTCAGAGAAGCATAAAAATATCCAATGTAAATCCAAGAAGATAAAATTCTTACGGTTTAAGAGTTCTGAGAAGGCAATTTCACTTTGTGCTCAGAAATGGTCAATTTTATCTCTTTGGATTTAAAATCCTAAATGGAATGCAAATTTTGCAATTCCATGCTAACAAAATCAGAAATTTTCTGTTGTAATTTGGAGAAATGTTTACAGACAAAAGAACCATTTTAATAGAAATACATTGGCCGGTTCATCTCACCTGGAAAATTGTGGAAAACGGTTGTAATTGCAGCCAATTTGGAATGTAGGTGAAGAGGTCTTATTTGCATGGTAATGAGCGATCAATTAACATTAAAATCTTTTCTCTATTTGATTACGTATGCGAGCCTTTGGGAGTTTAAATTTGGTACAATTAATATTTTAAAGTGTTACTCTTTTAAGTGGCACAAGCGCAAATCGATTGATAAATATATGTAAATAAAGTTAATTTACCCGAGTAAAAATTATCCAGATCTGCACGTAGTCCACAGCGGGTTTGTACGTTCGAAATTATTCCGCATGACGTCTATACTACCCGAGTAAAAATTATCCAAATCTACACGTAGTCCATAGCGGGTTTGTACGTTCGAAATTATTGTAAACGGTATCCGCAGACGTCTATACTAGGTTCGCATGATTTTTAATCCCTTGGAAGGGAAAGAAGCTGTTTTAAACCGGTGTGTGCTGCACCTAGTACGGACTTGTAGCGAAAAATGAATGAGTTTATGGTCTATTCAAAATAATTTTAGAATATTATGTTAGGTACTGTGGGACAACACACAAACATTACTTGTAAAAATTACAGTTCTCACCGGGTAGAATGTACGCGTGCTGGTACGAAAGGATCGTTTATTATTTTGCCTGTTGCCGAAGAAAATTTTATGGCGGGTGCGGGTTTTTTCCAAAATCTGTCTGGCGCCGATGGTAAAGATCTCCCTTTTGCTTCCTGCTAAATTTTGAACTATTTTACTTAGTTTCATTTGAAACGTCATCGAAGTTAGTGCGTCTTTAATTTTTGTGTGATATCCTCGAAAATTCTGCAAAAAATCGCTTATTTTTATTCAAACATCGGCAAGTGTCCTCGCCTAACTTTTAGAGAATTAAATTCTGCACAAAATTGATCATAACCATTTTGCCCGTAACTGCGATATTTTTTGATTTATTTGCGAAATAAAAATAGTGAAATTTGACAGTTTTATTTCATAAATAACTCAAAAATGGTCAATCGGATGTCAAAATATATTGGAGCATTTCTATAGAAAATTTTACCCTCTAAAATATTACGCAAACAGTTTTACGATATCTGTTACAGTTAACAAGTACGTTGCAAAAACCTTAAATACCATCATGTGATCAGTTTTGCGAGTTACTGTATTTCAATTTCTTATTACCAGTTACATTGTGTACTTATATTAAGTTATTTTTGAATAAAAAATATATTTCCCAATATTTAATTCTCGTTTTATTTAATTGATTATTTAGTTTATTAATTAACTATTTTATTAAAAATAATTTTAATAATTGTGTATGTAGTAGACCTATTGGGGATGCGTACGTATGTCCGTAGGCAGTAAACAACCCAAATCCTGGAACTGCTATGGACGCATATATACCTGTATGGCAGGCTTAAAAACCTTAATTCTGGAACTGTTGTGAACGCGTGCATCCCAGCGTGGCAGACGTATTTTTCCGCTATGCAGCCCCGATGTGGATGCGTGTAAACTTTTAGAAATTTAGGAGTGCCAGACGTAGTGCAGATGTGTTCAAATCTCAGATTATTTTTACTCGGGTAGTTAATTTTAATTTAAATATATTTATAGTAATTTCATTTAAAAAAACAGTCTTCCCACATATATGAATTCTCTAGTTTTGATGATAAGCAGTATATCCAAGAATAAAAAATAATAAAACTGCCAATAATTGTATATAAAGTTATAAATATTAAGTTACTAATTATCCAAGATGAGAAGGAGAAAGGATATACAAAGAATAGCAAAAAAAGTAGTAGCTAATTTTAAGAAAACTCTTCGAACTGGACATCTTGCACCAATACCTCGATTAATAAAAATGAAACATTTTCTTTTTCGTATTTTCGGGGTCCACAATATATGTATAAGCTAAGTACATTATTTTTAACATGTAGAGCATCACAAAAAAACAAAAACATGAATTATTATCACAATTCTACAATATGTTCTATAATATATCTACTAAATTATAAATATAACTAAGTTTTCTAAAAACACTGAACCATGTCTCTGAAAGCAATTTTCCATAGAATACATTAAACTCTCTTATTAATGGTACTGGCAGGCGTTTTCAGCATGATATTAGTCCCTCAAAAAAGTACTAAGCTATTTACACTAACAAACTTTTCCCAGACAGCCGGATCATGTCCAACGAAGTTATGGCAATTTGTGGACAGGCACCGGACTATCGTTGCGTTCCAACAGAGCTGACATCTCCCAATCCCCCAAACAACACCGCTCTCATCCAAACTCTGTGAAGGCACCCGATGATAAAATTCAAAATATTTGGGACCAAAGTCCAGAGGAATCTTGGAAATTCTTGAAAATTATAATGCACATGCATACAAAGCTTAACGAGTGATGTTCAGAAACGCAAAATGCAATATCTGTTTACGAGGAGGCGAATATCCAATGAATGTGCTTTTGGAAATTGAATCAGGCATAAAGTGGTGCATAAAGTAAAATTTCAATAACGCATGTCGATTATTCAATGGAAAATTGTTGATGTTGTCGACGGGCACATTCTCAAGTAAGGGAATGAAGACACCATTCCAATAATGCAGACTGGTGCATTTTCTTGCAATTCGCTGAATTTATCGGAAATTTTACATTTATGTACTTACTGTTGATGCAATTCAAAAATTCTAAGGGTGGCCAACGATCACTTTGATCACTTTAATCAATTTATAATACAATGGTAAATCGCAATGCAACGAGGAGCAATAATGTCACCGATTTTTAAACTCCTTAATAAATCTACGAAATATAAAACGATTTTCTTAAAAAAGAAAATCGTATGTAAGTTTTGTACATATGTATGTATGTATTATATTATTCAACATTTGTAGAATTTCGCAAAACAATATCTAGTAGTTGTAGTTTTATGAAAATAATACTATTCTGAAAACTTATTATATTATTAAAATACATATATTTTTTATTATTATTATTTTGTTTAATGTTTCATATATGAAACAGCAGATTCTAGGTATGTATGTACATAGTGATTTTTAGGGTTCTGTACCAAAATGGTAAAAAAGGAACTCTGATGATGCCCGACTTCGTCCGTCTGTTTGTCCATCTGCCACAGCAACCACATTTCAGCAACTTTAATGCTATCGATTTGAAATTTGGAATATTTTTAAATAACGCTTATCCATCTGTATTGCAAATGACAGAATTTAAAAAAAATATTTTTGTTTTCATTGCAAAAGGGGCCGAAATGGGGAATCGACATTTTAAAATAGGGTTCCTAGATCAAGTGGGGTATCATATGAAATGGCTTTATATGTTCATTCTAACTAAATTTTTATTCCCTTTTATGCCGCAAAGTTTTCGATTTATGATGGAAAATGTCTAAAATATACCAAATAACAAATTTTGAAATAATTAGAGTTGATAGAGGTTTATGTACCTAAATATTACAGGAAAAATGAAACAATGTCTCTAACTAGCACAGTTTTTAAGAAATTGGCAAATATCCTTTACAAACAAACTTAGTTATGTGATCCCAAAAATGATGATGATGGTGTGTGATTGGTATTTATGTAGGTATGTATGTACGTAATTACCAAAAAAAGTATATCCATACAAACTAAAACTACGAAAAAAGGTTTCTGGAGGCTTACTGAAAGTTTACACCAAAACTACAGCGTTAATCCTAGGTCTTATTGATTTGAGGCGTTCGATGAATTTAACTAAATAACTTCCTGTGAACCGAACCCTCGACGCAAGTCCGACTCGCACTTAGTCGGTTTTTTTTTTTGTGAATCTTGAGAAAGGTATGTCTTGTCAAAAAAAAAGAAATATATATATGTTCATAGAATGAAATAAAACTAAAGATTTTGTGATTAAGTTGATATGGGCTAAATTTTGAATACCATTAAAATTGATGATTTAGTTAATTGTTTCAAATGATTTTAACCGTCTAATAGTAAATTTTATTTATTTTTTGTAATAGTAGGTATTGCTTCTTTTCTTATATTTCGTAGGAAAAACTAAACATTTGTTGATATTTAACTTTTTTAGTGATAGATCATTCAGACCTGCAATTTATATTTACATATTTTGTATTATTTTTTTGTCCTGAGATCGATTTCTGAGTGTAAACTTCCAAATAAGCATGGAAGTACACTGAAAAAAATTTCACTGCTTGAATCAACTCTTAACAACGATCAAATCCAAAAATGTTAATTTAAGTCCTCAAAGGGTCTATTTTACTCTTGGGCGTTTAGGTTAACTCTTTCTCTACGTAAAAATAACCTGCTAGTAAGTTTTCCTTACCCCGGTGCTAGTTAATACAAAACTGAAAACAAGATTCGCTTAACTCAGAAAAAAGAGTCATTTTAATATTTAATTGTATTGTAAATACTCTTTGCGGAATTAAATTGACAGTTAAAATGTTAGTTTAATTCTGAACAGAATCAAGCGTCAGATCCACTCACAATTGTTACACATACAATCTCAAACTCGATGTATGCATGCATGCTTCCCTCTTGCTTTGATTCCGAAGTCCAATAACAAATCGGACCCTTTTTGAAGAGTTCTTATAACGCAGTTCGGGATTAGTTGGAAACCCATTACCGAAAAGAGTTAAGAATACCAATGAAAGTGTTATATTTACTCCACATTTTTTTCAGTATATAGTTAATAACTTTTTACTATAACATTTCCTAAGAGTGGGTAACTTAATTAAATAATGAAATAAAATTATGAAACGTCAAATTTGCCATGTTATATCTTTTTAATAGATATTGTAAAATATGATATCGTCATTATTTCGAAGATACATTTAATTATGTAGAGATTTTAGTAAATTTTATCCTTGTACTATGTTACATCAGTTGGACTTGTTGGATTTAATATGAAATTATTTCACAATCTTCTTAAGTCGAGGCCACTGCACTGTGTCAGTCTTAAACTCAAAGAGACTTAAGTAACATTTCCAGTAATAATACAATAATAAACCAATTCATCAAAACTAAAATATTATGCAACTTCGACTGCGTCGTATCTCGGATATAATTTACAAATCCCTTTGGAATCATTTAAATGATTGATCATTTTATGGCATCCTCTGGAAATAAGCTAAAATAAACTGATGTGCCTACTTCAGTATCAGTCGAAATTGAGTCAGTGTGGACCATTAGGAGTATTTATAGAAGGGTTAACTAGGCTATAACGAGAATTGCGCTCAGGAGGATCTACCTCGGGATAGAGGCATTTACGTTAATCCTCGAAGGTGGTGAAGGGGCAATTTGGAGGTTTAATTAATGGCAAAAGTTACATGAGTTTCAGGTATAAATTTAGCCAATCTGCTGTCCGTACAGTACAGTAAAATAGAGGCAAATTACATATGAATTAAGGGCTCATTTCCGGACGTGGGAACACCTCTTTTTAGCGTTTTTGATCCTTGAACCCGGTAGGGCTACCACCGCGCCGTCATCGACGACATGCTTGTTGAAAATTTTTATTTGCGTTACCGAAGAAATGGAGGGAAATGGTAAAAAGCTGATGGTAATGATGCTGACTCAGCTGCTTATTAAAGAGGAATGTCATTGTAGCGGGAGAGCTTTGATTTTCAGCCCTTAATGAGTTCACCCCGAGTCGGGCCAGGTAGGTGTTCTGCCAAAAAATGAATGCAAATATAGCTTCACTCCCGTAGACTCCTACCTGGGGCGTTGGAAAAATTGCAGGATAGAAATTCAGTGAATTATGCAACTGATTCAGCTCTATCAGGCTGCTTCACCTGGAACAAAGCACGGCGGAATAAATGTTGGCTTTCGACGCACGGTGCACTTGGCATCTCCCCTTTGGGATTATTTCATGATATTAATTTGCTCTCTTCCCGAGGGATTGGAACGCGACAGAGTTCTAATGAATGCACGTATTTTTTGTAGTAAAATCCAAAATTTATTGAAAAGAAATTCAACTGAAATTAACGCGATAAATAGCTACAAAGATATAAATTCATAATGTGATGTTGGAAACTCTAACGCCTATTAAAATGCAACTATTTCAAATGGAAATTTAAATGAAAATCAGGCTTTTGAAATATTTTATTGTATTAATAATATAACATATGAAGTTTTGACAATGGTCACAATATCACACTTCGGCTACAGATGTTAATTCAATATGAAATTACTGAGAAATAATTTTACCAGGAATTATGGGAACTCCCTGATGTTGTACCACTTTTCGAAAGCTTAAATATTCAAAATGAATGTGAAACATTATGCATAGAGGTATTTAGAGGAAAGTTGCTATTTCAGGATAATTTTCCGAAATAATTAGGATTTAGTCAGGATTGAGGTTGATTAAACTATACTTTGTAAGTAGCTCTAAATTGTTGGTTAAATTTATGTTGATAAATTTTTACAATTTTGTAGAGAGGTAGAAAGAGATGAGAAGAATTTAAATATAAATGTTTCACTAAATTCATGCCTATATATAGGTCCCATGTGTGACTACGAAACTCTAAAAAGCAATAAGTACAACACTTATGTAGAATAAAAACAACTTAAAATCGAAAATTTCAGCTGTAAATTAAAGCAGATTGAGTTTGAGGTGTATTCACCGATTTTGGTAAAACTTTGTAGGATTGTTCATTCGGTAACTTGAGATATTTATCTTTTAAATTTCAAAAATTGACATTTTCCTATAACGCATATTTTGACAAAGTTTCGTTGCAAATTGTATAAATACCTTAAATTAAGGACATTTCCATCTTTTCTTTCTAAAAACCCGAGTAAAAATTATCCAGATCTGCACGTAGTCCACAGCGGGTTTGTACGTTCGAAATTATTCCGCATGACGTCTATACTACCCGAGTAAAAATTATCCAAATCTACACGTAGTCCATAGC
Organism: Eutolmus rufibarbis; assembly: GCA_963920795.1. Classification (NCBI taxonomy): domain Eukaryota; kingdom Metazoa; phylum Arthropoda; class Insecta; order Diptera; family Asilidae; genus Eutolmus; species Eutolmus rufibarbis. The sequence goes on along the minus strand of OY987206.1, from coordinate 37,195,531 downwards.
GGGTTTGTACGTTCGAAATTATTGTAAACGGTATCCGCAGACGTCTATACTAGGTTCGCATGATTTTTAATCCCTTGGAAGGGAAAGAAGCTGTTTTAAACCGGTGTGTGCTGTACCTAGTGCGGACTTGTGGCGAAAAATGAAGAGTTTATGGTCGATTCAAAATAATTTTAGAATATTATGTTAGATACTGTGGTACAACACACAAACATTACTTGTAAAAATTACAGTTCTCAACGGGTAGAAGGTACGCGTGCTGGTACGAAAGGATCGTTTATTATTTTGCCTGTTGCCGAAGAAAATTTTATGGCGGGTTTTTTCCAAAATCTGTCTGGCGCCGATGGTAAAGATCTCCCTTTTGCTTCCTGCTAAATTTTGAACTATTTTACTTAGTTTCATTTGAAACGTCATCGAAGTTAGTGCGTCTTTAATTTTTGTGTGATATCCTCGAAAATTCTGCAAAAAATCGCTTATTTTTATTCAAACATCGGTAAGTGTCCTCGCCTAACTTTTAGAGAATTAAATTCTGCACAAAATTGATCATAACCATTTTGCCCGTAACTGCGATATTTTTTGATTTATTTGCGAAATAAAAATAGTGAAATTTGACAGTTTTATTTCATAAATAACTCAAAAATGGTCAATCGGATGTCAAAATATATCGGAGCATTTCTATAGAAAATTTTACCCTCTACCTACAATATTACGCAAACAGTTTTACGATATCTGTTACAGTTAACAAATACGTTGCAAAAACCTTAAATACCATCATGTGATCAGTTTTGCGAGTTACTGTATTTCAATTTCAATTTATTACCAGTTACATTGTGTACTTATATTAAGTTATTTTTGAATAAAAAATATATTTCCCAATATTTAATTCTCGTTTTATTTAATTGATTATTTAGTTTATTAATTAACTATTTTATTAAAAATAATTTTAATAATTGTGTATGTAGTAGACCTATTGGGGATGCGTACGTATGTCCGTAGGCAGTAAACAACCCAAATCCTGGAACTGCTATGGACGCATATATACCTGTATGGCAGGCTTAAAAACCTTAATTCTGGAACTGTTGTGAACGCGTGCATCCCAGCGTGGCAGACGTATTTTTCCGCTATGCAGCCCCGATGTGGATGCGTGTAAACTTTTAGAAATTTAGGAGTGCCAGACGTAGTGCAGATGTGTTCAAATCTCAGATTATTTTTACTCGGGAAATTCCTCAAAAATCTTTGAAATTAACAACCCGAGTAAAAATAATCTAGAAATTTGAACATATCTGCACTAGGTCTGGTACTCCTAAATTTTTAAAAGTTTACACGCATCCACATCGGGGCTGCATAGCGGAAAAATACGTCTGCCACGCAGGGATGCACGCGTTCACAACAGTTCCAGAATTAAGGTTTTTAAGCCTGCCATACAGGTATATATGCGTCCATAGCAGTTCCAGGATTTGGGTTGTTTACTGCCTACGGAGATACGTACGCATCCCCAATAGGTCTACTACGTACGCAATGATTAAAATTATTTTTAATAAAATACTTAATTAATTAACTAAATCAGGAACACTTCTTTTGATGATTTGGCCACGATAATTTACGTTGATTGTTCAAGGGCTTCCTTATACTCTGCAAATCGCAAATTGAATTAATTTCATATAACACTCGAAAAAAAATTTTTTAAGATACAAACTGTTTCACTCATGCATTACACTCACATTGACAACAACGAAAAAAATGTTGGGCACACTATTGTAAAAGTCTTTTGCTAAATGAATTTTATTTGCACCTTTGGACCTCTCGATATCACAGAAAAATTAAACACACTCACTTCGATGAAGATTCAAATGAAACTAAGTAAAATAGTTTAAAATTTGGGTGGAAGCAAAAAGGAGATCTTTACCATCGGCGCCAGACAGATTTTGGAAAAAACCCGCCATAAAATTTTCTTCGGCAACAGGCAAAATAATAAACGATCCTTTCGTACCAGCACGCGTACATTCTACCCGGTGAGAACTGTAATTTTTACAAGTAATGTTTGTGTGTTGTCCCACAGTACCTAACATAATATTCTAAAATTATTTTGAATAGACCATAAACTCATTCATTTTTCGCTACAAGTCCGTACTAGGTGCAGCACACACCGGTTTAAAACAGCTTCTTTCCCTTCCAAGGGATTAAAAATCATGCGAACCTAGTATAGACGTCTGCGGATACCGTTTACAATAATTTCGAACGTACAAACCCGCTATGGACTAAATGTAGATCTGGATAATTTTTACTCGGGAAATAATGGGTAAATATCTTTTTCGACTTATCGTCAGTGAGGAGCACGCATTTGTTTTATAAAATGACAAATCGAAATACAATAAAATTTTCCTTAGTTTCAGCACTCGTGTAGAATTTTCTACATAAATCCGGTGGAAACATTTTTAATTTAAGATTTTTCCATAATTTTCACCAAAAGATTGCGGCAGCATGGAGAAAATGCGACAAAAAACTACCACTTTTCAAAATGTTAAAGTAAAATATTTCAGAAAATATAAGAGACCGACAAATTGTTTTTGCATATCCGTCCCCTTTGAACCTAAATGGAAATTCCTTGCCTTAAAAATGAACGTTGGAAAATTAAAAATACACTTCAAAAATAAAACTGGCAAGTATTATAAAACGCGATTAAAATACATATAATGCAACCTCGAAATTAATTTTATTTTCAAAGCTGCTTTATTTTAAATATACCTATGTATGTATAACTTTAATAAAATGCTTTAACTGTGAAAAATACGATGGAGGGGTTGATCAATAAAAGACAACAATTTAATTGCAATAGATTCAATTATTGATTTTGAGAAATGTTTCATTATTATTGGTTTGAGTGATTTAAAAAGACAATTCCCTCAAGTTTCATCGATTATTTCTTTGACTGTTTTCCTTTTATAATCCCCTCTAGTTTCCGGTATAAAGATAAAGGTTGCAATTATCCAGAAAAGTTGAAAATTTTCCTTTTAGAGATTTTCCGGAGTTAGCGGCAAATCCGGTATAAAACTGAGAAAATCGGTGGCGCTTGAAGGAGAAAACTATTCGCAGGAGATCCTTCAGAACTTATTGGAAATCATCAATTGCCTGAATTCCCGAGGTAATGGACATTTTAACCATAAAGTGGTAAACTACTTCTAAACTTTAAACATAAAGTTCGAACTGAGCGAAATAAGTTCAGGAAGCTCAAAAATCAATCGAACGCGATTACACGAGCGCAGTTAAAGTTAGTGCAGTCTTAAAGTTGCCCTTGGGTCAATAAAATTCATCCAGAATGGTTTTTATTAGTGCTACAAAAGAATTAATTTAATGACTGTCCGAACCAGGAGCAATTAGCTCTGCTTTCTGCGGCGACCTTGGCTTTGATTTAAGGGCAGAGCGGGCACAAAGCCCATGTCCCCGAAGCCCTTCAAACCAAAGGGCAACCTCAGCCTCATTGTGTCGCAGCGACACTTTAGAGCGGCGATTAATTAAGCCAGATAGCCGCCAAAAAGGCCGGATTGGGGGTGGGAGCGTTCGGATTAAACATCCGCTTTGCTCCTTTTGCGGAAGAATTAAATCCAGCCAACACTTGTGCCAAACAGGAAACAATTCCGGCCGATCTTTAAGGCCCTTGCGGCTGTGTCATGTTCAAGCGGCGCGAGGGTGTGCCTTGAATGGGACCGTGACCCTCAAGCGATGCATCTAAAATTGGGTCATGAGCAAAAATATTCTTCGTACGAAAATAGATTCAAGGAAATGTCAGTTGCATTGTTACCTGATGGTCAAGGAGCATTGCACTAATTTTCTTTAATCCCGTGGCGAAAGGATTGAAACACTGCTCCGAGGTGGCTTTATTGATTTTTGTGCTCCTCGTGTAGACGACTTTTGGGAATTAAGGTTTTAGGTTAATTGGAATCGCAGTAAAATATAAGATAGAGTCCTCACTTGTATATAAAATGTAGAATATTCTAAGTATTTTAAGAAATAGCGACATTTGCAATAGATTTTCTTAAGATAAACTGCACATAATTTTAGTACGTTTGTAGTCTGAAAATATTTTTAATAGACATACATAGTATTCAAAATACTTTAACTAATACAATCCGTCCTTTATAAAATTGTATTTTTTAAATAGGGTAATAAATGTGGAGTTTGAAAAATTATTTGGAGACTGAAACGTAGAATAAAATTTTACAGCGCACGGACTTTTCAATTTCTGTTTTTTAAAAATGTATTTGCAAAAATGCATCCCGAAAGACCGAAGAAACAATTTTGTATTCGTGTAAAATGTGCTTACTGTCTGTGAAATTACACTATTTAAGTTTTTTTTTCTTAACATGAGGATTTCTTAATACTGTTTAGTAATTTTACATTATGGTTATGAAATTAAAAATAATGGAAAAAAATACATTATGCAGCGTTGTTTAATATTTTTAGAAGTAGTTTTGCTTGGATTTTCAGGATTTTTGTACAATATAGCAATTACAAAAATAAAAATTAATGAATAATTCTACGCCTTTACTTAGGAACAATAATTTTTGGGTAATTGTTACACTTAAATTAAAAAATTTTCATATTTATTTAAAAAATTTCAGATATGACCCCTTTTAAATGTTCCAAAGAATAAAATCCGGTTCTGCAGAACCAAAATCTTAATACTACGTATTACCTAAACCGAAAAAAGAAAATTTAAAAAGTGGTTTTATGTAGTAATTAGATTTTTACTAGATAATTTTTACTTTAACTATCATCCGATGTGAATTTATATTACAAATTATATGCGAAACATTTGAAGTGTATTAGTAACACCAAAATATGATGCACAATTATCCAAAATTCGACTGTTTACCATAAGTTTTTAATATGTTCTCAAGGCTTTCAGAAAATTTTAAAGTAATCAAATTGTTGCAAATTTTTTTCTGATGTCACCTCAAATTGTATTCGCCAATTTGCATTAAGCTTCTTTTCATGCAGCTAACTTTATACAAATTTGTTTTTTCTCCTCTCTAATAAAACGAGTAAACTTTTAAGCACGGATAATTTGGGTGTGATGTTGGTAAATAATTATCTTTGAGTCTGCGACGTTGTAAAATATTCTTTACTATTATGATTTTTTTTGTAATAAACACGTTAATTTGCAAAATAGAAAATGTCTCGAAAAATATTTTGACTTTGTGTTACTTTTGAGTATTTGTATTTGTTTTCTTGTTGTCACTCTATTATTGTGCAAATAAATGCCAAATTTGCCAATTTGATTTGCCAAATGTTAAGAAAAAAATAGCAATGAATGATGAAATTATTTTTGTCACACCCTCTGAGGTTTTCATTGAGTCATTGATTTTGATCTCATTTTCAATAAAATCACAGGGTTTATATTTTGGAATTGTGAATTTTTTCTTAAAAAAGGAGTTTTAATGCAAAGCCAAAGAAAGAGAAAAAGTAAGAAGATATATAATTTCTTCTAGCTTATATAGGTACTTACGAGAAAATTTTAAATGAATGACAGAAAATGATTTTTTATATAATAAATATGTATATTATGAAAATACGTAAAATTTTCGAAAAACTCACTCGTTCAGAATTAAAACAATAAAGTAAAATTTTATATTCTTCTGTCGACTAATAGGTTCATACAATACAACATTCTATAAACATATTTAAAATTCAGAGAATAAGAATTCAATCATAAATCGTATTTTTATCTACGACATGTGATTTTTACCACGAGAAAATTTAGTTAATAAATTAGAATTTGGTTTACAACACATAACTTGGTTTAACTTATGAGATTTTTCTCAAGATTTATAAAGATTTTAAAAAAATAGCCAACCCTAAGATGGGAGAAAACATGACAAGAACGTGCATCTTTCATAGCAGAAATTCAGAAGATAAAGTTTTGTTATCTTATATTTTACAGTGATTGATAGTTTGCCATATTAAAAAAACTCTAATCTGTTGCGTGTAATTATTTTAAGGATGTGAAGAAAATCGATAATTTGAAATATACCAATTTATATAATTTTCATTCAAATGATTAATTTAAATGGCTAACAATCCAGCATTTGACCACTACTCTACTCTGCAAGTGTACCAAAATGATTTCATAATTTTCAATATTTCAAAATTATAGCGATGTAGACCACAAAGCCGCAGAGCTGCGGTACCAAAACGCTTTGATTTGCGCATCCTGCGTAATAACAACATCGCCATTTAGGGCAAAAATCTCCTGCTTTCGGGGAATCGGAACTTGTTGTGGGTTTAAATGTTGGATTAAAACATGTGGCAGTTGTTCCCTGGGGACTGGTGATGTAAAACAAGGACGCCGCACAGTGTGACCCCCGCAGCAAGTCGTTAATCAATCATGGATCAGTAATTTGAGAAAACTACTGTGGTTTTAGGTGCCGGATTAGATTTATTTTCTTATTAGTTGTGATAGTACCAGGCCACCGTCAGCGTTTTAATTAACTGCGTCTGTGGTCTCTGCTTTAATTTTGCAAAGATAAAAAAATTAATTAAAGATCCTTGGCAACGTTTTTCCTAGCGTTTCCTTTTTGCTGCCGGTGCTGACACAAATTTATGTTGAAGTAGGGCACTTCGAACAAAGACCAGCACCAATTTGTGCCTTGTGGAAGGAAGAGGAGTTTAAAATAAATGAAAGACGCCAGGGTAGTTTTTCGTGGGCGGTAAATTAAAGGACGACCGGACTGTTGTCTGTCAGAAGCCAGTTACTTATTATAAAGGACTTTATCAATGGATTTATAGAAGTCGGGAAGGGTCCACATTAACCTAAGTGTTCTAAAATCTAAGATAGGTTGAGTTTGAGGTCTTCGTACGTATGTGAGAAATAATGTTAATATCTTATTTGTGCTATCGATCTACGGTGACAAGCACGCATTTGTTAATATGAAATTAGAGACCAAAGAAATGGAAAGTTATACTATAATTGGTTTACTTTCAGTATTGCAGAATTATTTACTTATTAAATTGATTATTTTTAATTTTAGAATATGCAGAAACTTGTCAATCTGTTTAGAATTTTAAAATTGGATATATCTGAAAATATAGACGGTATAGGTATCAATGAAATAATTTTTGTAAAAATATGTAGAAATATTATAATAATTTAAAGTTTAAACATTTATGCTTGTATTGGTACAAATGCTAGGCGTTTAATCAAAGCAATTGTAAACTGTTTGTCTCTATGCTTTTGTATTTTTATTGAGAATTTTTATGTTTAATAGATAGTTCTTTTATTTTTATTTTCACTGCAGGTTTAGGGTTATGATGTTTAATTCATTGTTTTAATCTTTAAAAGCAGCAAATTGTGTTGCAAAATATTGATTTTAATAATAAATGTAAAAATTTATTTCAACTAGTTCTACAATTGCTGTTGAAAGATGTGAAACAAAAACGAAATTTTTGCCTTTTTCTAGTTATATATTTTTAAGAATGAAAGATGAAGTTTAAAGATAGATTTTTTTAAAATTGTTTTTTAATAAAATATTATAGCTTTGAAGAATTTTATACAGCTCTTGTCGTACACAGGTTTGTATGTTAAATATGTATTCTGCGTTCCAATTTTAATTTTTTTTTCCATAGAATATAAGACATCAATGTTATTTCCTTGATATTTAAAATTCCTGCATCAATATCCTTGGCTTACGTGCTGTTCGCATTTTATTTGAGCTGCTTTGCAGAACACTGTCTGCTCAAAGCATCGAAAAATATGCTCCCTTTTAATCCCTTAAAGTGCCTTTCAAATCACCCTTTGAAAGCGTTGGTAAATGGTTGCTTTTACCAATAAATTTTCTTCGAAAACATTTGTAGTTTTTGAATGGTAGGAAAGAAGGTTGCAATCATCTGATTAAAGGAGCTCTATACACACATTTGAACTTGAAACGAATTTAGCATTTTGTAACATATTGAATAGTTTAACTATCTGATACATTTTTTTTCACAGAATATGTATATTATGTGCAATGATTATTTAAGAAAAATTATTACATATAGGGTTGAGCTGCTTAAAAATTGTTAGTATAAAAAGAACGAAATATTTGTTACAAATTCTTTTGTAATAACTCGTTAATCTCTTTATTTCACTTGTGATTGATTTTAACTTTTATTTAAACCAAAAAAGTGACAATTTTTTGGAATATATGTATGTATGTAGATATGCATACACAGGTATTGAACAAACTTCACTTTCATTTTTTGAATTAAATGAATTTATTATAATTTGTTTTTGATTTCATTATGTTTATTTTACTTTTTATTCATCAATAATTCATAAGTCTGAAAAATTTTAGTAATGAAAACCTGTTTTAGGTTTAACAATTGTTTTATGTTTTTTTTCGGGAACTAAAGACGAACCCGAAATCGAAAATATTCTGTAACAGCTTTTTCTTGAAAAAAATGTGGTTAAAAAATAAGAGGCCATTGGTTCAAAAACATCACAAGAACATCAGAAGAACTCAATACAAAATTTAAATCAAAAAATCTGCACCTTCACATAGTTATGGAATATACATAATTAAGGTACACAATCTATTTTTAAGTTGTTTTAAAGGCACTTATTTCAAGAGACTGTTTCTGCTTCTAATATTCATTCACTATGTGTTGTATGAAATAAAATCGTGAAAAGGATTAATTTAAACTAATTATCGTAGGAGATTTTAAGCTCTTCGTACTTTTATGTAACGTTAAAGGATCATATGACGTTCATTGGTTTTACTTTTTAACACTATCTTCTTAAAAATGTGATGTGATGGGGCATTTTCGATTTTGCTTTCATATTTAGCACCCATAAAAATTTTTTAAAACTAAAGTGTTCAAATTTTGCAGACCAGAAAAACCAAATTTTGAACATTAAAAAAGAACAAACTATGCAATAATCAATATTAAAGAACATATTAAAGAACAAAAAGTGTATATTCTAGAAGCCCCTTTTTAAGAAACCTGGTTATAAAATCTATAATTTTATAAATTCCGATCTGAAATTTATATAATTTTTTAGGATGATATGGAATAAAATTGCAAAATTTGTATGGAAAGGTAATTTTAGTAACTAATGCTCAATTAATAAATTACCTTATATGTATTTTAGCTTTAACATATAATTTTAATGATAATAAATACAAATTAAAGATACTTATCCTGCATTTCGACCATTTTAACAAGTAATAATTATAATTTTCCTTGCTGGGTCATGACTAAAGGCCGAGTTGCTTTTCATCCGTGATCTACCAATTTATGCTGTCTGAAATAATTTGAGTGACATATAAAATTGAAAATTCACAAATGCGATTAATTCCATGTTCGCATCGAAACGAGCTCACTAATGAGGACGTGGATTGCGTGAATTGCGGGCATGTTGATTCAGCCGCTAATTGTGCTCAATAAAACGATACGAATAAAAAATAAATAAAATTTGGACAGAATTGTTGAGACGCGAGGTAAATTCGAGGATACCACAAGGTTTTGACCGAGATTGATGAGCACCGGGAATCATTTTGTCGTATGTGATAGATGAGGCGGATTATCTTGAGCCATCATCGAATAAAATCCCTAAAGTGCAACGACTGCATGCACACTGCACAAAGAAAATGAGAATTTCCCTTCCACCCCCTTGCAGACTTACAGACAAAGGGATGCAGGAGAGAAATGGCATTTTCAATTGCCTGTCGACTCTGCAAAATCATGCAGATTGCAGCCGGTGGACACGATCGAGGTCGGCACCTTAAACTACTCTAGTCAAAATGATGAGTTCCATTGATCCTCGACAGATTCGCCTTCTAGCCAGACATTTTATTAAAACTTCTGCAAGAGCAACGGGGTTATTGCGGAAGCCGGTCGCTAGATTCCGGACTTTTATTGTATGCAAAAATAAGAGGCCAATTGCAGCCTCCTCCGCGCGGCGCTGGCCTCAAGCATCAGCCGCTGATTTTATGGGCGTTATTTAACCAGCGGGTCAGCAGAGGGCAAACAGAGTGCGCTTGTATGGGGAAAAAGTTAGAAGAAGAAATCCACGAGCGCGATTATTGCAAAAGTTTTTACACTTTTTCATTTTGCATTTTTTCCACTGAGTTTAAAGCAGACCAAAAGCGCACTTTAATTTTGCTCTTTGCAGAAATATTCTTCATTAGCTTATGGAAATATTTGCAGTTTTCCGAGATTGCAAGTCTTTCACTTGAGGCTCTCTGGGGCGTTGGTATTGCATCGCGGCTCTTTCACCCCTTTACCTTTAATTTTACAATGTTAAAGAGTCCCCAAATAGGCCTCTCGGATACGGGAGCTGTTTGCATTTTGAATTTTCTAGATCATGGCAGTAACAATTTTCTTCTTGTCCAACGAATTTATATAATGACAATCCATTTTAATCTGGTATAAGCCCACGTCCAGCCCTAGAGGAATGACTCCTTTTTCCGAATAAAAAATGTATGTGATACATGAGATAATTTTACAGGCATAACAAAACTTGAAAACTTCGAGAGGTACTTAAAATTAGATAAAAAATTAAACAACTAATTCAAGTACAATTCTAAATTTGAATTACTTAAACAAAAACTAAAAAAATCATAGCTCGAAACTTATTTTACATAACTTTCTTTATTTTCATATTATGCTTCCACAACTTTACAACTTCAGAAATTAAAGTTAAACCATACATGGTCTAATAAACTTGAAATCGATCACTTTCGAGGTCATTCGAGGTCATAAACAAAAACATAAATCTTCGTCAGTGTTCTAAAATTTATAGGATAAATTAATTTTTTTATTTTAATTTTATTCTATAAAATTCATTCTTCAATGCGTTTTGTTTGTTTTTAATTAAAAACACCTACATCTCCGGGTTGTAATTCAAAGCGCAAATATATTTAAGGCAACTTTGGGTCCACTTTAATTTAATACTATTTATATAGCGTTTTCGAAAATCCAAATTATTTAAATCTTTCATTTAAATTTCATAAAGTTTCAAATTTCAATATAGGGACATATGAAGATTTATTATCATAAATTTTCGCAGCATCAATTCATTCATTTTGAATTCTGAATTGAAAGTCATTTCATACATATTTCATAAATTTTAAAATCCCAAATTCTCGTTTTTGTTTCAATCCACTCTACTATGCTGAAAGAAGTTTGACCTCAAAAAGTCAAAAATGCAACTATACTTTATTCTTAATTGAATAAAAAACTAGTTAAAAAATAGTTGAAAAACAATCGTATTTTATGATATGTAGGATAAGTTATTAAAACTTGCCAATTTTGAAAATTATTAGATATTCTAAAAGTTCAGATTTTGTTAAGAGATGTAGCATTTTCAATTTAACCAAAACTTTTTTTTTTAAACTTTGCAATTTCTTGATCTTATCGATATGTGTATAAAAAACAAATATCTGAAATATTTTCGGCGAGGTCTCCAATAGTTTTCAATTTAATCGCTTCTACACAGATCTTTGAAAGAAAATATTTCTTCAGCCATAACATTAAACAATTAATTCGGATATAACCTTACTCTTGCAATGTTCTCTCAGAAGATCGGTGAGCTATATTAAATTTACTGAAAGTATCTCGAAATTAAGTCCATCATCTCTTCTTTCAAGAAAGTGAGATAAACACCTACAGAGCAAAATAGCATTATACAGTTCAGTCTAAAACACTGTGAACATGATTCAGTTTACGTAATTTGTCTCAAACATAGTCCAAGACAAGTGCCAGCAATTTGCAGGGTGCATCGGCTACGGAAGACGACAAAAGGGCACAAGTTCTTGACAATGCCCGACCATCTTGCGCAATCTTCTTACAATTACACTCCGCTGCCCCCGCCGGTTACTGCAGCGAAACAGCGAAACGAGTATTTTAGTAATGCACCTCTCCCCGCACTTTTGACTGCAGTTTCATATTTTTGCAACAGCAATCTAGGGAATTCCTGAAGTCGCAGAAAATTCCTTCCACCCCCATTTCAAGAGTCCTTCTCGTGTCTATCCACGGGATATGCCCTGGATGAAAGGGAGGAAAGCAATTTAAACAAAGGCTGCATGCTTCTGACATGAGGTTTTATTAGATTGCGTCTTGATTATGCAGAAAACTTCCCGAGCCGGGTTGTCTTGTTTAACTTTAGACATTTTGCGATTGCAAATTTATCCCTTCTCTCAAATAATAAGGGAAACATATGTTTAGCATATTTTTAGATCCTATAAAGAATTATTTTTAAATTGTTCCAGCATCCCTTCTTACTAGCGTAAGATACTTAATCCTCATTGTATAAATTTCAAACTAAAAATAATTTTAATCCAAATTTCATTATTTTTGTTATCTCTTTTAATTTAGATTCTCGTGAAATATGTAGGCTTAAAAACTACTTACATAAAAACATCTGCTCCATTTCCTCTGAAAGGCATTTTTTCCTTAATTTCTCGTAAAAAGTACAATCAGTACTAAAACCCAAAAGTTCCACTTTTATCACAACCTTCCAGAAGACACAGATGTTTCCATTAGACCTGAAGTTGATGGGCAGCATAAAAATGATGAAATAAGAACGCACCCTTGGGGTTCAAGTTAATTTCGCTTAAAAAATTAATAGGACGAGTTTGGTCAAGCTATTTGAGTAGACAAATGTCGAAGTAATAATGCGTGGGATGTGATCATAAAAGCACTCGTAAAAATGGCATCAAAGTAACATTTTTGTGGTCAATTTGTCACAAATTACGGGGAAACCGCCATTTATCCCTTGGTTACATTTTGTTAGGTTTACTACTGTGCGACATATGTCGACGGAAAATTATATAGGCACTTACATATTGCCTATGGCGCGGGTTTATGCGACAAAAACATCGAACAATTTAATAAAATGCTCCCTGCGGATTTACGTGATGCTTTCTCTCAAAGGAGCAAATAGCATTAAAATCGGAAAATTGTGTTTTATTGCCTAACCATATTTAGTTATAGTAGCTCAGTTGTTTTCAAATTAAGGCAGAACGGATCATGCGGTCAGTTGTCAAATATTTAATTTCTGTACAATTCAATTACTATTGGTTATTATATAGTTGATTGTTATTTGAATCCCTCTTAATTTATATTTGATTGCATTATCGAACACGTCCACTATAACAAATACAGCAGTTCAAATAAACTCAATTTATCTATAGTTTTGCAGTTTTGCGAGAACAACAACGATTAGGTTTACAGAAATTTTAATACTTCATATTAATAATGTTTACTATTTTTGATAAAATAAATAGTATTTATATTTAACTGATCCGTAACTACGTACTCTTCTGTGTGTCTGGCATTTTTGATATGTAAATTTACTATAATATAGGTATTTTGTTCATTTTCTTTTAAGTCTTTTGAAGAAGATTTTTGTATCGTGCACCAAGTGCTCAGTCAATCTTGTATTTGAAGACCGTTTCCTTTTTCGAGTATAAATTCAAGAGTAGTCATCACATTTTATTTTGTTTATTTCTGAGGTAATTTTATGATTAAATACATATAAGGTATGACAACTAAATGCTATCTCTATAGTCTACAGAATGCAGATTTCGAGTTGTGAAAATCTCTCGACGAAATATGTAGTTTAATTTATATAAATAATTAGGTATAAAATGCCACGCATCAAAATCAAACCTCCTGTTTCAAATCTATAAGACGAAGGACATGCACACATCAAAGCATAATTATAATAGACTGCCAATTTTAAGAATTGAATTATGAATTAGTATTATGAATTTGCATCAATTTCTTGATGACGTTTTCAATTAAACCATTAAGTTTAGGTTCTAGCTAAGTTTAAGGCTAGAATTTAATACGCTAACTAAACCGTATATATAAAGCTCATTCAGAGTTTTACCTTAAAATAGGAAATAAGTTTTGGTTTTTCATTTTACATAATTTACACTTAAATTAAAATAATAAAATATACGGAAGTCGCAGTCGAAGTTGCAAAACATTTAGGTTTTTGTTTTCAATTTTATCATTCATTTTTAAATTGTTTGGCTCTTATTTAATATTAGGTATACATATCATTAAAAGGAAAATAAATATACCTCGAATTCAATATACATTTCATTTTTTTGCCTTATTGTAACAACTTTAAATACACATAGCTGAATTTATTTTGTAATCACTACATTAGTTATAAAATACCTACACGAATATCAAAAATATGAAGTCATCAAGACTATTAAAATGGTGTAATATTTACTTTTATTTTTATTCATTTATATCGTAAGCTTAGTCGATGATTTTAAATGCCATTATTTATACAAGGGGCTCAAAACAAAGAAAACATACCTCTCCCCGACTATAAGGGAAAAGTGTTAATTGGACGAAGAGGACTTTGAAGAGTCCATTAGCGGAATACTTGAGGCCGTTTTCGAATTCGCATGCACTTGCATTTTACGGCATTTTTCGGAGAACAGTGAGAGAAATAGATCTTTTTTCATTATTTTTATTTGTGAAAATAAACGCTATCCACTGCAATTGGTGGCCATTAGGTAAAGGTATATCCTTGTAACTACTTCTACATTCGGGAAAGTTTCTTCTAATTTATCTGCCTTTATTAGAGTATAATGTAAAGCTAAGACACTCAAGTCCGCGGATTCATTTGCAAGGTTTTTCAAGTATGTACATATGTACTGCCTTAAGGGGGTCCATACCTGAAAGGGCAAAAATAAAGGCCTTTTTTACAATTTTTTTAAGAGAGGTTTATAAATACATATATTTTGTTACCAATACTTTTTTATAGCAGTAAAAAGTACTACATGTTTCAAGAAGTTGCAATAATTTTTTTTTGGTAAAATAGTTATAAACATGTGCGCTATTGTCAATTCACCGAGGGTTAGAAAAAAAAGGCGTTTACGGTGTTCACTGTAACTCAAATTTGGATCATTGGAAACCAAAATACCCACGGGATTTGTTTCCTAATAAATCCCGTGGGTATTTTATTTATATTTCTCTGGTACTGAACGGACGTCTTTATAAAAATTTTAATTTTCTTAAATGACGGATTTTTTAAGTAAAAAATCATTTTTGCGCTAAAAAAAAACGCTTATTTTTAACGTCGACGTACCGTACGTGCCTACACTATAGGTAACGCTAAAATAGGTTACCACTAGGAAAACTCCATACCTTCAATTATTTATGATGAAACTCCAAACCTTCATAACAGGCCATCTCCACGCAACCCAGGATTATTGCATAAAATATCAATCAAAAGACTAAATTATGTGGTATCACACTCACAAAAAAAAAATAGCGCTTTGAGAGACATATTGTATGAATATTCTAGGTTTATAAGAATTTTGATAACCAATCCCTGGCCCTTCATGTACAAATTAAAGGTAGTTTTCAGCTTTTAGGCGTCTTAAAACTTATGTAAGATTTACAATGTTTCCAGACAGACTAATGATCTGGCAATCTTAAATATACATGAAGATTTTATTGAGAAATTGAATGTAAATAAAATTAAAAATACTTTTATAAATAGAAGTACGCAGAGATTGTTCATGTTTGCAACGTTTTGAATGTTTTAAATAAAAAATTACACATTTGAACTGTCTAATTTTAAATAGTTAAAAATTAAAATTTAAAGAAATTTGTATATAATTAATCATATTGCAGTATTTTCATAATTTAAAATATACATATATTTATGATTTAAAATCAATACTATTATTACACAGAACACTTACATTTTAGCGTAAGAGCCCAAAGTTGCGTGGGGATGGTTTGGTTGAGGTTTGTTTTGGGTTCATTGGGTTATTTGAATTTAATGCTATGGAATTGACTGATTTTCAATTTGAAAATTGACTTTATACCTCCAATAAATCATTAGCTTATCACCTCGGATAGGTACTTCAAAATTCGGAAGAAATTACAAAATTAAAATAGCTTCCTTTTACGAAATTTACTTCGGACGTTATAGCCCCATTAATTATATCTGTAAACAATGAATCGCTAACAATTCTCAAGAAAAGCTATAAAAATACAAATCTCGTTTTCCTCGGAAGTCGAATCTTTAATTTTTCCCATCTGCGCAATCCAAGCAAACCAATTTTCACCTGTTTCCAGGCCCCGACCAATTCGTCAAAATCACGTTAATTTTCATTAAATTAATTTTTCCCCGCGGCGATCAACCGGTCGAATTACCTTTTGGTAAAGTTCTCATGCGTCGCCCACACGCACGGGGGTGCGAGAACGCAATCACCGGAAACGCACAATTAACCGAAAACATCCCCAGGCCGCTGTGGGAGAGGCCATCAATTCGGGCTGATTGCCGGCTGAAAGGGAAATAGATGTCCTTGGTCGAAAAACTGATTTTATTCTCTGTCGATGTTTATTCGATGAATAAGTGATCAATTGCCGACGGGGCCAGGTGCAGGGCACCTGCGGAGCCCCGAGGCGCTTCTGACGTGCTGGTGATAGCCATGGTCCGTGGTGACGATGCGGTGATCGCTCCGATGACGACATATCATCACCTGACCAGGTCCACTTCCACAACCCGTAAATATTCAATTTGATTTCCGGAGATATTGCAGGTCACAGGAGCGCGGAGGCGGGGCGGGCTATGAGTGCGGAATTCTGGTTAACATCGTTCCAGGACGAGTGCGGTGACTCGAGTCCTTGCGATGCTCCACATTTAATTATACAGGAAATCAGCAATTTCAACAGGATAATTTATTCGCAATTTTACCTACGTTTTATCATATTGTATCTTTTGAATATACAACTTGTTCCTCAGATCAGGGAATAATTTTTGCCATAAACAACAATAGAATTCAATGAATTTTAAAAGGACTTACATAAAGGCACCGGAGATGAACTCAGAGTTCTGTGGTAAATTTCCTACTTTTCTTAAAATCAGTTGTGACTATGTTCTGCAGAAAAGCGCAGCTCAGGAACAGTTTTACTATTTTTTTAGAAGCAGGCCTGGAAACTGGTCCGGGAATTTTAGAGACGATCAGCCCTCCATTTCCCATAAGAAGAGAAAACTATAAATGCAAATTTTGAATCATTTATATTTTTAATTTTGAATAAATAGTCAATAAATAAATAAATAAATAACTTCCTGCTTTTGGCTACTATGCAATTCATCAATAGATCTTTATCCACCGAATAAGGTGCTCCTAATCCGATTTTTGATAAAAATTATCGTAGCGTAGAAAAGAATCTTTCACAAGTAACTTGACTCAATAATAACGTAAGTGGAAATTTAAATGATAGACCAATTAAATTGCAGACTTTGGTTTGGTCAATATGTTAAATCTATGCAAAATTTTGATGCAGCCAAAGGTCAAATTTTTGCATACACAGTGTATCTCATATACTACAAACATTTATTCTTCTTAATTTTCTAAAGATATTTCGTCATTACCTTCTCTAGAATTTACTTCTATGATTTTTTTTATATTCTTCTAATTCAGAAGTTTTAAATTTCTCCCAATACAATGCTAAATTTTTAACCTTTAGGTGTTTTTTTCAAATTTCATCAAATTTGTGCTTGACTCATCTATGTAAGTTCAAAATGTGAAAAGAAAAGTTCGCCTACTTACAAAAATGCATTTCTTTGATACAAACTCGAACTTTCCGCGAAGATATGGTAAAAAAGTAATTATTTTTATTTCAAGCTTCACTTATATATGTACTAAAAATAGAACGTAGTAAAGTGCTTTCAGAGAAATTACATACATTTATTCTGTTTGACATTAACATGTTCTAATTAGCCCTTCAAAGACAAATATGGTGCCTACGCGTGGCACTTTTATTAATGGCGTAGTCAATTATTTAAATAATATCCATCACTTTTAATTAACATAAAATTTGTGTTTACTTTCGAATTATACTTCACATTTGTTTCGGGAAAACGAACCGATTTTAACAAGATTGTCCTTTATTAATTTATTATTATAAATTCTAATTAATTAAAACATAATATAATGTAAAATGAGGTATGAAGAATCATATAAGACTTTCATATTCCAAAATGTTGGCAACATAAAGCTTAGCACTCGGTCAACCGTCGCATTACTTATATAAATAAAATGTTGCAGCATATTTGAAAATAATTATATTTGGAAAACTTCCATGTACTTATTTTCATAAAAATAATTTAGAGTCAGAACAAACTTTTAAAATCTGAAGATATATCCAACTATCTTCTACCTTTAAATGTATTTTAAATTCATTTTGTTATTGTAGCTTGAAAAAACTTAAAAAACTGAAGAGAAATGAGAGTGAAATTTTATATTTAACATCAAAGCATTATAGGTTTGGTGGGTTTGTTTACACTGGAGTAATATTTTGTGGTATTTTTTGGAAAGTAAGTAGTAGGTAATTTTTGGATTACGTTACTAATTTGCATATAATGTTTAAAGCGAAGTTAGACACTATGTGTAGAAGTGTTAGTTGGAAATTACACAAGTGCCCACCTCCATAAAATAGGTGGAAATCTCGCCTCAAGTAAGCTTTCAACGCGGGAGCTCTTGTAAAAAATTACTCACGGTGTGAAATGCCATAAACTTGGACTGCTGAAATCCTTTGAGTAGAAATTCTTATGCGACATGTGCACACTTCTGACCTGTTCACCCGCAACTCTCATGTGCCATAAACGTCTGAATTTGAATAAACTGTCAAAAGGATCACGTTGGCTCTTCATATCCTTGGAAGCATTCAACATGCAAATTGTATGCCTCGGAAGGGCGACTCAAATAAATTGATTTTATTTCCTCGTGAGGGTTCGCCCTGTGCAACTTGCTGCGAAACTTTTCCAGCCACTTACAACGTCTTCGGAGAAAATCAAAGGACTCCCCCGCACTCCGGCACGAAGTTGTATTTTCGTAGCCACCATATGTCTGCTGTGTAGCTCATATGTCACACACAGCTTATCTCGCAAATCCAATAAATTTTCAATAAATCGACACACGTATTATACGACTTTGGGTGACGTGCCGTGCCATAAGTGGTGCGGTCACGTGCCTCGGACAACAGTCTCTCGATTCGATTTCATTCTATCAAAGTATAACATTTACATAAACATTTCTTATTGGCACTGAAAAAAAATATTTTCCTTGTAAAAATAAGTTACTGTGGTTAATTACTTAGTTTCTTGATTCCTGTTTAATTTGAAGATTTTGAAGTTGTATAACGTACAAATAATATGTATGTATATTATTAAATCAAATTCAAGTTTAGTATAATTATAGTCATGTTAATGCAAACAATATTTTTAACCTGAAAACGTTTTTAAATCGTTCGCTATTAAGTTTTCGTTTTGAATGGAAATCTTGTTAAAATATAAAAATAAATCGTGAAAACCACAATCCAGTCCTGTTTGAATAACAAGAAAACTTAGTTGATCCTAATTATAGATATAAATAGTCATTGTTATTTTTAACTAAAGGTAGTTTTGTAACAACAAGAAATCTTGTTAAACCAAACTTATTTCCTTGGTTTCGGGTATAACTGACAATGTTTACATTAACAATTATCAAATAGAAGAATAGATATTTTTGACGGCCAACCGATCCACATTTACAAATTACTAAACAATACTAACGTTATAAGACTTCAATTGTTTTGAAAATGAATTATGTAAATATTAAATAGAATAAAAGAATTTTTTCTGAACCTTGTTGTTTGTATAATAAACTTGCGTTTGTCTTTTTCAGTGAGCACTTCGAATTCGAACTATTATCTTGATTTTTAAGTTAATTTATTTCATTTGTACGCATATCTCTTATCTTCTGGGTAAGGTAAACCAAAGAACATCACCGAATCCTAAAAATAACTGATACAGTATTTAAAAATAAAATAACTTAATTGTTCTTAAATGTTTTTGTAGTTTTACGAATGCATTATTAGTAGTACGACAGCATCTTTAGATCATTAACAAGATGGGCCTAACTTCCTAACAAAGCTTGAATGTTGAATTATGACAATACTACATTCTAAAAACTACTAAAAAAATTCGGCGAATTAACAAATATTGATCAATATCTTTACGAGAACTCATAGTTAATTTGACATTCCCCATTATTTAACTTAACCAGAAGACATAACTATTTTAACTAGAGTTTTCTGGTGAATGTTCATAGAAATCATGTAAAAATCAATACGCAAAATTGTTGAAATGACCTGAAAACTAGTAGTTTTAACAAAGTTTTTTTTTCTGTGTTGAAAGTAATATGAATTACCTGTATGAATCTCTAGATACAGCATGTTTCATAAGTATGAACAGTGCAAGGTCATGGTAATCATATTCCATAAAAAAAATAACAGATTGGATGGCATATGCCTCTTAATTGCACCGAATTCATCACTTAGTCAATCAGTTTGGTCCATTCTTGATTGGCGTTTGACTGTATTCCGGGAATCACAAAACTTTCATCTTTACCTCAAATATTTACTCTGTGGGGTTACCCGGGAAGTATAAACAAATTGTGGTTCCTTTCAAGTGAATTTTGGTGGATTATCGGAAGAACAGTGTCGGGATGGCTCTGTCTCCGATTTTCCCAGGTCAGTGTTTACTATTGAAGCGTTCAATTTAATCCCACCAAACCACAAATCATGCTTTAGGATTTATGTTGGGGCAGCATGTATGCATGGAGAATAAGAAAAGTTCGTACAGATATTATTTATTCGGACACCTTTCAACATCTAACTTACTGCGGACCGTGAAAATATATTCAATAGTTTAAATTTTACTGGAATTTGTAATTTAAAATAATACTATAGCGTATACAATACAATTATGTCCATATGTATAATAAATCTTATGGACACATAATTAAAATTCAAAAAATAATTTAAAGAAATATTGTTAAATTTGTACAAATTGCAATAATTTGTGAATTATTCCACCCCCAACGACGACCTTTGAAAGTGTACCTACCTTTGACTTTTAATGTAAAAACCGCTTGTTTATTGTTTATAAAGAAACGTTAAGGTCAACAAAAACAAAATAATTCGATTAAGCATTAGTTTTTAATGTCCATAATATCCTGTATAATTTCATTTAAATTCGTTGAGTAATTTTCAAAATACAAGGTGTGCGGATTCTACGTAAGACTATCCAACTTGAAATCTTCACAGAATATTTTTGAAATGTTGTACTTTAAGGAAAAGTAAAAAAGTTGATTTTTTGAAAATCCTGACTAGCCCTAACCCCTTAAATGCTTTAGTTCTATAATATTTTAAGATATTTTCGTTACTACTACAAAAATAAAGAACAGGTTTTTTTTTTAAATTAAATTCCATAAGGCCAATTCCAAATTGTTGTTTTATAAAATATCTCAAAAGAACCCATCTAGAAATATTAGCCTTTCTACATATTTTAATATATTTAGGTGGTCGTAAAATATTATTTACGTGAAAAAATAATTATTAACAAATATGTTACTTTTTTCGTATACAATAACATAAATCTTGAAATTACAATTACATACTTAAATTTGAATTTTTCCGTTTTCTAAACTTGTTTACTTTTATTTTCAGGAAAAATTTAAGCAATAGTTAGTATAGCAGACGTCGTTAGACGTAATCAATGCTTCACTTAACTCTAATAATAACACCTATGAGTGCCTTATATAACAAAATTTGTTTATAAGTTTATGGTTCATAAAACATTCGAATACATATGGCCTCCAAAAAATATTGTTTACAACCGTAATGAATTTTCTGTAATTTCCGATTTTATTACCGACATTTGCCAAAATTAACATTAACGACCTCGCATCGCAAGTTTTACGCCAAGGCAACTCGAACAGATCTCCTCTAGCTCTGAATCTAGATCAATTTTTAATGGCATTCTTGACGTAAAAAGGAATAATAAATTTTTGGAATGTATATTTTTTCGAGTGACGTAAATTGAAACCAGTGACCTTCAAAACAAAAGACATACAGAACAGATGTTTTTCTAGCAAAACTACCCTTTCATAAAAATTTATTTTGAAGTCCTTGCAGTTTTTTGTTGTTTTAATCCTCCACTATTCTATAACAAATTTTCATTGTTATAACAAACTTTGATTTTTTAGAGATAATAAGTTGCAAAATACCTTTTCATATAATTTCAGTAGACCTCAGATATTTTAGAAACTTTATTATAAACAAAAATACAAAATGGAGGGTATAGAATTGGAAGAAAAGTTTATCTTTCAACAAAAATGTAAGTTTCTTTGTTTTACATTTGAGCGGAAAGATGCTGTGACACCTTCACTAAAAATTACGTCGAAGTCGAATAGAATTTGAATTTGAACTTTGGACCTTGGAACTTGTTAAAATTCATCTGTCCAGAAAGCTGCTTCCCAGAAAGTCTGCAACAACTTTTGCAATAGCAAACCAGACAGAATTCCTCAGCTAAGAGAATGATTTCAAGTTTCAATTGTAATGGAGGAATTTCAGCAGAACAGAAATACCGAATCGAATGAGCAAGGCGCACCAAACCGAATGAATACCACCCGTCCCAAAGTTTGGTTATATTAAAACCGTAGTTACCTCTTGAATGTAGGGCAGAAATGAATTCATTAAATGTCGCGTTCATAATTTTTTTACAAAGTGTCCATGTCATTCAAGAGTTTAAATGCGTAATGAAAAGAGCTGTTGAAGGAAATTTAAAAATTTATATTAAAGGGCCCAACTGCTATGCGACCGCCACGGATTAAAATTTACATCTTTTTGCGGAAATTAAAACTAGTTCACATCCTTTTTGTGTTAGCATGTTCGACGCAAATCACCAAGTTTTAATTAATTTGAAAACATTTCATGCAGTTGGAATTTACATTCAACAAAAATACTTTGCTTTTAATTTCTCGTAAGCAAAAAGACTTACCTCGAGCTCTTTTTAAGGTCAAACTTACGAAAAACTGGCACACTTTTGTTTGTACAAAAAGGGCTTAAAAATAAGTGTAGTGAATTAAATTTTTTGATAACAAATGGGCTTAATTTGATCAAATTAATTGAGCTATTACATATCCGAAATATTTAACTGTAGAATGTTAGAATGTTAAAAGCACAGATGACCTCAAAGAGTCCAATCAGGGTTTTAGTAATATTTCATAATAATTTTGCATTAGATCCCTTTCTGCATTTTTGATCCGTGACTTTTTTAAGGAATGAGTTAATTTTCTTAACTAACAAAAGTGTTTCTAGGGACCTCTTTTGTAATTCTAACTTTAGTAACCTTGACCTTTAAACATTCTCTCCGGCACTTTTAATGTAATTATTAAATCATTATACAGAACTTAATCAAGAATTAATTTATTCGCATAATTACATTCTCATCATCTTCAGTCTCAGGTGGACTTTTCGAGTCCTCTATCAATTCCTTCAATTTTAAAGCGACATATGCATTAGTGGAATGCTTTTAACATAATAGAATAACAAATTTGATACCCCGAAAGGCATTTCCTTGAGGAATGTTAACTTCAAACTGATAATTTACTGAAACTATAATCACGTAGTCACAAAACACATTAATCTAACTGTGATACACCCCTTAAGGGAGTGTGTATTAGGTCTAGGTAATTAATGTACTTGGTAGTGTCTAATTTAAAATCAAAGAACCACTTAAGACGGTTGAATGCGTTTTAATGAAATATTAGTATGCATCTTGAATTGGTGCCTGTAAAAGTTCAGGATAAGTTCAAATAAGATTTTCCCTTGAAAATTAACCTTAATATTTTTAACCAAAGGATATTTGAGCAAGACCACTATTGGGCAAAAGAATGTAAAGGTTGAAGGAGTTTTGAAAATCCGCGAAACTAAATAAGCTTTAGAGCAATTATAATTTTTGAACAAGCAAACGATTCTAAGCGAATAGCTTAGATAATGTATAAAACAACATTAAAGATTGTGGAACTAAGTTATTGAAATGTTCTCTCAATAGGCTTTGTATAATAGTTCCATATAAAAACTAGTATAAGAGAAATAAGTTCTTAATTAAAAAATATATATATAAAAACAAGCTTTTATCGTATTCTACTCGTCCAATTCTTTCATTTTTTAAATGTATTCTCAGTTTTGTATTATAAAAACTATGAATTTCCAAAGTATCGTAGAATTTTATAATATTATACTAGGCAATATCCTAATTAAGTAACGCGACGAAAATGCGCCTAATTGGCATTCAAAGGATTAGGATTAAGAGAAGACGGAGTTTTAATTCACCTTTATTTCTGGGTAAAACAGAACAGGACATTTTAATTCAATTACTTTCATCTCGTCTAAGGCAAATTAAAATTCATTTCCTGCCTGGCAAACCGACAAAGATAAAGTTATAAAAAAACCCCGAAGTAAATGCTAAGCCCTCGAAGAAAATTCTGTTTTTCCCGGAGGGAGTAAAAAAAAAAATAGGAACTTTGATAATGACCATCTCTCCGGCCATCGATTATGCAAAATTGAAATATTCACTTGGATGAGGTTGGGGTCGGCGCGAGCTGCATGCGGATTATCGCAGTCGAGCACCGGGCCTTGGACCCTGTCCTTCATCCCGATGCTTAGCGAATTTCTTCCTGGGAGCTGCAGGAAGGAGTCACCTAATCTAGCTGGAGGTGCTCTGCATTTGAATAAAAGATCAATTTAAGAAGGACGCTTTAAAGGCCGGAGGTGATTGCGTTTTAAGGAAATCTTTTCAGTCAAAGACATCTCGAAACCCCTCCTCTTGACTTGACTTCCGGTTGTTTAAATTTTTCTAGAAAAATTCCCATAAGAATTATTTTTGAGCCTATCGTTCGTGTGATTAAGTGTATACAAATAAGCAAATATGACAATATGCATATACATACTATACATAGCATAAGAAAAACAACATAAATAAAACCATTGCCAAGTAAATGATTTTTGGTTTTTCAATTATTTTATTAAATTTGTCGATAACTTCTTCTGCATTCAAATTTATTATGGGCAATCAATCATGATCCATGAAAGCATTGGGCTCGAAGACTGTCCAGAGCACATCGAATTCACACTATGATAAAGCGATTTATCTTGGAAATCACTTTATTAAAAAATAAAATAAGCGAAAATTAGAAAACGGAAAGAAATCAAAATGAGAAATAAATGACATTTCGATAAGCATTCAATCAATCAATCTCGGAGGATCCAGGATCTCCAGGATTCCTAAATAACCAAAGAAGTTTTGTAGCTCAAGAAAAACATTTCCTGCATAAAAATGAAACCATCAAAATGCTGAATTCGTTATGGAGTTAGCCAAGAAGCGAATCGAACAGCAATAATATCATTCGAAATCCAAAAATATAATTACTCATACATATTTATAAAAATAAGACTATATTTTGTTTTGTATATACATATATCCAGACATCTGTTGAGTCCAACTTTATACATAATAAGGGCCGATATATTTTTAATAATTTGAAGAAATTAATAATAATAATCCGTTTCACGCACTGAGCTCTCCGTACTATGGCAAACTCTAAAAAATATGGATATATTATTATATTATCTCAACTTTGTGATCGATTATGCAATATAAAATTTCAATTCTTTCCTATTTCCTATTTCCCCTAAAAACATTTTTTTAATTTTTTGTTACTCTCCCTGTCTTTGAGGCGCTAATACATATTATTTGTAAATTTCAAGTTCCTATTTAATTTCGTAAAACAAAGAATCTTTATATAGAGCTAAAAGTTAACAAGCCTTTGTACTGAACTCGCTTGAGTAGATATTGATCTATTGAAATTAAACAATTATTGAAACTGAAGGTTAGTATAGTCAGATTAACACTGTATCTAGTTAATCTTGAAATATCAATATAATTTTATGTTTATTTAAATAGTGCAGCACCAACCGGTCTTTTACCTTAAATACAAACATATTTCCTCACTCTAAACGCCAACTTTATTTATTTATTTTCAGTACTCATATGGAGTATAAATAACTAAAATTTGGTTTAAAAGTATTTTCCATGCATTATAAAGTATGTGTCTGCTTCTTATTTCCGAATACCTATGTTGGACCTTTATCAACTTTGGCTTTTAGTTGATTTTTGCAATAAATTTTACATATTTATCTGTATGCATAACTATACAGCAAATTCATGAATCGTTAAAAATAATCAATTAATCTTAATTACAATAAACTAAATTCTTTAAACGGTTTTTGCGATTTCTTAACTTTAGAAGAATCGTCTTTCAACGTATGGAACTTGTTTAAGTAAACTTCGATTATTTTTTACCTCTTTCTTTCTTTCTATGGAAATTAGGAATCCATTAATGGTTTTGATGTGAAAGAGGTATAACATACATATAAAATTATAAAAGTTATGAAACCTGAACTTATTTTGTAACTTAGGCCACATTTTACAATATTTTTATAATGTACTAGCTGACCCGTACCCGGCGTTGCCCGGCCACAACTATCCCTATAATAAAGCTAAACTTTAATAAAGACATGACTTTGCCAATTTCAAATTTGTCAAATGTCATTCTGGAGGTTAAACGCAGCAAGCCCATAGAATTTCATCTCAATCGAATAAATGATTTATGTGTGACTCACCATAAACATATATCACTGCTCAAAATCCCCCCCTCTGCTCCTTCTCATACTTTCCTATTGCAATGCATAGCCTATGTCACTCATGAGGTTATGCGCAATAGTAGAATTTCATCTCAATCGTATAAGTACTTTCCGTGTGTCGCACCAGCTCAACATTTTCTCCTCTCCCACTTCCTCTCTCTCCTTCCCCTTCCACACTTTCCAATTGCGATACATAACCTATGTCACTTAAGAGGTAATGCGCAACGTGCCATTAAAATTTCATCTCAATCGTATAAGTGGTTATCGCGCGACTCACCATGAACTTATCACTGCTTAACATTCCTCCCCCCCCCCCTCTCTCCTTTCCTATCCACTTTCCAATTGCAATGCATAGCCTATGTCACTCAGAAGGTTATGCGCGACATGCCCATGAAATTTCATCTCAATCGGATAAGTACTTTTTGCGTGGCTTACTACAAACATCACAGATAAAAATTTCCCCCTCCTCTCATCACCCCTCTACTTTCCAATTACAAAGTATTACCTATAGCACTCAGGAGCTCATGCGCAATATACGTGTAAAATGTATAAAATATATAAAAATATTGACAGCCCGCTATTTTGAATTCGTAACTTCTGACAGTCGGGTTGAAATAGCGACCACGAAAACCCCCCAGTTCCTGTTTTGGTGGAAATCACATAAACTTCAAAATTTGACAGTCCGCCATCTTGAATTCGTAAATTCTGACAGTCGGGTTGAAATCAGCGACCCCGAAAACACAAAAGTACCAATTTTGGTGGAATTCGCATAAACTTCAAAATTTGACAGTTCGCCATCCTGAATTCGTAAATTCTGACAGTCGGGTTGAAATCAGCGACCCCAAAAACTCCCAAGTACCAATTTTGGTGGAAATCTAATAAACTTCAAAATTTGACAGTCCCCCATCTTGAATTCGTAAATTCTGACAGTCGGGTTGAAATCAGCGACCCCGAAAACACAAAAGTACCAATTTTGGTGGAATTCGCATAAACTTCAAAATTTGACAGTCCGTCATCTTGAATTCGTAAATTCTGACAGTCGGGTTGAAATCAGTGACCCCGAAAACCCCCAATTATCAATTTTGGTGGAAATCGCATAAACTTCAAAATTTGACAGTCCGCCATCTTGAATTCGTAAATTCTGACAATTAAAAAAAAAAAAAAAAAAGTTTTCTTTTCAATTTAATTTGATTTCTAAACGACTTGATTTCTAAACGACGGGACGAACATCAAATTTTTGACAGGTAGGAATAGTTTCTAAGGGAAAGCCAAATTGTTGTTTTTACTATATTCCAAGCATTTTTTTCATATTTACTCACCTTTTAAACCTTCCCTGGACTCCCACAAATAATTCAAAACCAAAATTAGCCAAATCAGTCCAGCCGTTCTCGAGTTTTAGCGAGACTAACGAACAGCAATTGATTTTTATATATATAGATTTCAAAAATCCGAAAATATTAAATTTTATGGAATTGGGTACTTAATCATTAGATCAAATCTTTAAGATTCGTGACATGGAGGAAAATGGACTTTTGATAGAGCTCAGGGTACTTTGCCCCACTATACCCAGGCAAAATTTTGGGGTTCATCGCGTGCTAGAACTAAAGCAACTCTCCTAAGGAAGGAAATTCAAATTTTATTAGAGCTCCCTTTGGGGCAGTTGCATAAGAATCATCCAGTTGACCAGGTTTTTTTTTCCCATTTGTTCCAGATTTTCCTCGACTGCGTGGACATCGTTAGGCGGCGAAAGGAGCACCAAAATCGATGCGCCCCGGGAACCGTGCGGCGGTGTTATCATGATAACGAGCACCAGCTCCCCGCCGCGCTCCACCGCAGACCTCCTTGCCGCAGCAGCTCCCGAGGGACCGAACTCACCAGCACCACCGAGGGGCGGAGGCGCTCCGGGACACCCGGGCCCCAGGACCATGGTATCAATGACGCTGTCCGGCACCGCGGCCGCGGCGACGACCGTCGTCAACAGCGGCCTCATCCTGCAGGGCTCCTACACGACCGCGGGGGCCCTCCCGGGCGTCGATGTCACGGAGCCCGCCGCAGCCGCGGCCTCCCACTCCCTCAACGCTACATCTGTCGAGCACTGCCCGCACCGCTACGCGAATTTCAGCTTATCCCAATCAGGTAATTAATCCCGGTGCAATAATCCGCCCCCGTCCCACCATCCACTCCCAATCGACGGTGTGCTCCAGCTTTCAGGACGTTGCGACAAAATGTCCTAAATATTCTTTTCCAAGATCTCTGACGGTTTTTACTCCGGGAGTAATTTGGGAACTTTTTCGAGAACAGGAAAACCGCACGTGCATCTGGAAATTTTACGAAAAATGAAAATGTTTATTTCATTGTTCTGGCATTTAAACGCCTCTAGCGTTTTAACGAACAATAAGCCGCGCATAAAGCCTGGAAATTACATGAATTGAAATAAATGTTGGTAGGTACTATGAGAACTGCTCCATTTAAAAAAAAAGAAATATTATTACACTCACTTTATTCCTGGAATAGGGACCAAGAAGTAAACTCATTTTCTTAAGATTTGTACTTAGTTACAAGACAAAAAAACGATTATTTTACTTTAAAAAGTCGCATATGACTACACATGTTGGCTGACAAAACTGAGCAAGTGAAAATAAAACTACACTGGAAAAACACAACTGGAAATTTTCAGAAATTAATTTTTAGAATGACTATAATTCTTTTATTTACAATATAAAATCGAAGCTTCTAGCCAATCAATATATTGTAGCTGTAGCACAAGACTTTTAACCCTAGATAACTAAACTTAAATCAGTGTTACTCTGTAACTATAGTATAATTGTTCGACTCATATACAACAAATTAAAAACATGTACATATATGTCTATAGTTCTTTTATTTACATACTTCAAACAAATAAGCGTAACTTAAGAAAAGTATTATAATCTTTTATTTACAAAATAGAAAAGCAGTAAAAACCAGCGTATTGCAATTTTAGGCAGATGTTGAAAGTGTACGGGAGCATCTCGACTTCGTGAAACTCCAGGGCCCGATAGTCTTTTAGACGAAAGTTTAAATAATTATCTAGGGTTAACACTCGAAATCACAATTTTTTCACTAGATCAGCTTGAAAGTCAGCTAATCAGTTTACTTTTAAAACAGCAAGATTTCACTGCAAATTTGTCTGCAAAAATATTAATATTTATACCAAATACGATCTTCGAGAGGTAATTTTAAAAAAATCGAAAAAAAGATTGATAAATACATATTAATATAATATACATATATAAAAATTGTGTAGATCAATTCCTGCGTTCAACAACTATTTGCATCTATTTAAAGTAATATTTATTAAAATATTTTGAAGTCAACTTTAAAACTTATAATTCATTTAAAGCAGCCGTACTATTTTTATCTGATATTTGCCTGTTTTACTTCCTTTCTTAATTGACTTATTGAAATTTTGACCATTAGATTTCCCTTTAAAATCAAATTTTCTGGGACGATAATCCTTTTATATTAAATTTCAAGAATTTATTCACTTCAGTGGATATATCTTGGAACTCAGTGGTACTTTTGCAGAAAATTCAATGAACGTAACCCCATTTACTTGGAGGAAAACTCTAAATTGCTATGAATTTCTACCTTAGAAAAGCATCAATTTCTAAAAGGCATCAGAGAATTAATTAATTAATTTGTTAATTAATAATTACTTCGAGTACCTAAAGTCACACTACCTCCCCATCTTCCTCCCTAAGTTAGTTTGTTAAATAGACACGGGATTTAAAATTGCTTTGAATTTATGGATATCTTAAGATATTTAATTTTATTTTGTGTTTCTTATTTATAAAGTATTGTAACCATATTATAAAAATATTGAGTTTATGGCGAACCCAAGATCATCCAAGTTTCCAAGAAAAGGTGTATTTTTTAGGTTTTACGATCATTGGCTAAGATAAAGAGGAGTAAGTTTTTTTTTCCGACTATTTCGTTTATAAATTTAAATTCGAAAATCTCTACAACTGTCTTTCTGTTTGAATATCCATAACATCTAAAAGAATTTTAAGTTGGAATTAAGAATACGCGGGATGCTGTCGCAAGTACCACAGATCGCTTTGATAATAAATGGTTTCGAACTTTTGCCATCAATAACTTTATTATGTTGTACTATTTTATGACAATTGATAAATTGGGTAATTTTTGACTTGCCTTGTTATCGCTATTACGCATCCATGGTCTAATTTGAAACAACATTGAGTACATTAAGATTGGACATTTCTTTCCTGAATTAAAGAGACTAAACAATAAATTAAGTACATTTTTCCAAAGTCAATATTGACATACCCTGGAAGGAGAATCCACTTAACGATTCCCAAAAATCTGCTTAGCGCAGAACGAAATCCGCTTAGGGAATTCCAGATACAACTGGCGTAGCCCCGCAGTACGTTTTAAGTCAATTTGTCCATCCTTTCGGCTGTCTGCCCGCTGATAAACTTAAATCTAAAGTGCAAACTTGAACTTGGCCGAATAAAGCGCGCTAGAGTCTGATTCATGGTCCTGACTTATTTCCACACCAGCGCCATTCGAGGGGCTCTCCAAAATCTAAGGCTTCCGTCATGAATTCTTGGGGAGCACCTTCGCCGCGGCAACGAGGTTCCATTGTTTAAAAAACGAAAGCGAGGCACACGCATCTCCAGGAGTAGGCCCCCTTTCGTCCCCGCCGAATAAAACTCCCGGATGAAGTTCAAGTTTGCACAGAAACTCCTTCCCACAAGCCTAGGTGCTTAGTGGGAAAACTAGCGGCAAAGAAACGCCGGAGAAAAACATTTTCACTGTTTCTTCTAATTTCCTCAGAAAAGCTGAACGACCTACTTTTTGGGTTCTGTTCTCCAATTACGTCATCCAGCTACTCAAGGATTAGCCGAGGGAGTCGAGTTGGTCCAGATTTTCTTTATCCGTGCAGATTTTTAGTGCTGCATCGCATCTTCTCGGTTGTTTTACGTTGGTTTTCTTTTCGGAGGAAATTAGCGTCTTCATCGGGGGATTTAAAGCACCAAGGCACCCCGAAGAGGACGAGTGGTCCATTCGAGTGGCTAATCCTTTCCAAATAAAATGTAGGAGTGTATTTTCGATTGCACACAGTTCGGGTAGACCTTAGTCCTAGAACAGCAGCACCACTGCCTTGAGGCTCCGACATCGACAAACATCTTCATTAATTTCTGCAAGGAAATAATTAAGACGACCTGGAAACATTTCGGACGGGATGAATGCCATTGATCGCAGCCTCCCACCCGCCCACGCACACTCAACCGCCTTCGAATGTTCCCAGGAATTCTAGCAGATTTCGAGCGATGTGACCGCCAGCGACTGAATGCATGGTGGAGCGCCTTTGCTAAATAGCACCGAAATTAATTTCCACCGAGACCGAAATGAGGCCACAAATTCCTTCGGTGGGGCGCAAATTAATACCCCGGGGCTCTCCAGACACCCCCAGTTTGAATCGCTTCCGGTTGAACGACCTCATTCAAAACAGTTCCCATGCTCCGCCGGGAGAACCCGGGCCTCCCCTCAACCCGCCACCTGTTAGGAATATTTAATCGAATCCATAGTTCATGGGTCCCAGTCCCGGTCCCGGTCCCACCAGGTGAGTTCCCGGCTCCCGGATCCGGAAGGTGCCGCCGATTGTTTCTGGCTGGTGAAAAATTTTCCTGTTCGCCTAGTCCTTGGAGTGCAGCGCCGGTGGCACGTGGCGGCGGACTCCGTTCAAGCAGCCATCCCTGGGAAATAGAAAATCAATTTAATTTCACAGGAGCATTTCATCGTGAAATGCAAATCTGTCCTCGAATTAAGCCCATTTGCATATGAAAAGCAACAATGGACTCCGCGGAACACTTCGGCCTCATCAACAAATTCCGCTTAATTTAGTTTGGTGCAGGATCAGCACTTCGTTTTGGTGCACCTCGGGCGGAATTTCAATTTCTTCGGTTTAAAATTTTCGCTATGTTACATCAATTTCCCATTAGAAGCCAAGAAAGGGTTCAAGTTTAGAACGCTTCAGGGCTGAAATTATGCAGTCTAAATATAAATTAAATCTTATGTATAGTTAAATTAGTTGGAATATCATAAAAAGTTTCGAACAATATTAAATCAAATCATTCTATTGTAGTAAAGTATTTAAGACTTTAAATTGTAAAAACTCTAATTGTAAGAGTTTTAAAAATTACAGAGTATTTCAACAAATATATTATAAATATAAATAAAATATTTTCTACGAGAAAGAAAGCACGAAATTTTAAACTTTGAATTCTTATATCTGCTAAAACAATAGCCGCATCGTAATAATCCAAAAACCCTTACAAGGCCAAACGAATTCTCTTTAAAATGCTCTAATGTAAAATTTAAAACGAAAATGTTTTCTATGGATTTTATTTTAATGATTCCTATGAGGTCAAAAAAAAAAAAAAACAAAAATGCGAAGTAGTTAAATAAAAGGAAAGAAAATACTTGAAATTCCTTAAAAGCTAAATGTATTTTATTTCACTTTCATTGATTCAAAAAAACCCATTAATTATATTTTCTTGTTTATCTAATATCCATTATCCTAATATGCATTTCAAAATTCAAAAACTTTGCAAATGGTAGGTTTGTCTTGGAGTATTTTTCAAATAATTTATATAATTTCAAATGTCTTTTTGGTTTAAAATTTACGACACCAATATTAACTAAACTTTTATTTTAACAAAAATTGTACGTTTTTTTACTGAAAACATTTATTTTTATTTTCTTAAACGATGTTACAAAAGAGCAATCTAAAAGGTAGGTTTAATTTTTTGAAAACGGAGAATTACACAGCTTTGAGTTAGGTATATAGATTGATATTTTCTTTATAATGAATAGTAATCGAATGGACGATATATACATCAATTTTTTTAATTTTTAAAAGATATCTACTTATGTTTTATCATATTCCTTTAATTTATATGTTTACATATTACGACTGTTTTATACAAAAATCATTCTGTCGGTTTCTGCAGATTTCCTAATTATTGGGAAAAGTATTTGCTTCAATTTATTTACAATAAACGAAGAATTTTCAGCATATTCATTTTTGATTTTAACGAAAATTTTAAAGGATAATTTTTTGGTGCCTATATACATATGGTGGTGTCGTATTTCATAAGCATGTTACTTCAAATTACGAATTACGAGTTACGAATTACAAATTACGAGTTACGAATTGCGATTTACGAATTACGAGTTACGAATTATGAACTACGAATTACGAATTAATTTAAAACTATTTAGAATCCTCCATTCCTCCATTGTTCTAAGGCCACCTATTTCGAAAATTTCTCTTAAAATATAGAAAATGTTTTTTTTTTAATCCCCTCATTAGTAAATTCCAATGAAAATTAAACCTGATACCGAGTTTGGTTGAAATGGAAATTACTTCTGATATTGTCGTCAAAATTGTACTTGAAAGGGCATTGTCATGTAGAATGAAATGAGACAGATTATTGAATTAATTTTATATTACCATTAAGAAACCATACGTATGCATAAAAAATTAAGGTTTTAAAGCAAACTGGATAAAATATCGATTCCAACATTTTAATGAAGTATAACAACGAAACGCGTAATATGATAATTTTCGTTTATTGATTTTATTAAAGTTAAACTTTATTTTAAATTAGTACATTTTCAATAAGTACTTAATCTGAGGTAATTGTTACCAACTTTTTCTATTAACTCAATTTATATTGTTTCACTTTTAGCCTAATAACAACATAATCATTTATCATTTCAATAAGCACTAGAGTGGTACACGAAGTCAAAACAGCTAATAAGTAACATTTAAAACAAAGTTTATATATCATGTTTTTGAATATCTAAAATTAATAAAATATTAGAATTTTGCAGCACCTCCAAATAAGTGCATGCTGCAACACATCGTGACGGAAATATTCTTGATATTTTGCTTTTATCTTAGCAGGTAGTATTTTAGATTTTTCTATGTACATATGTAATTTACAAATTCTTTCTCCACATTCACATTGATTGCGTTTTCAAGGAAACTTGTGGAGAAATTTGTCATATGTGAATGTGACTCGCTTCGATAACTATTTAAAATAATCAATTAACCTTTCATCTTGCTTCCCCAGATAGCAAACAATTCACACAATGGCTGCATTCTGCAATTTTTCTATTTGCAGACATTTACTGCAATTGGACTTGGGACAAAGTTCTTTGTTGGCCACCCACTCCAGCGGGGGAGGTTGCTCGAATGAGGTGCCCACCTGGACATGGAATTGATACAACCAGTGAGTGTCTCTTTAAATATTTTTTACTCGCTTTATTACTTAATTTCACTTGGCTGTAAATATTTATAATAACTACTTAATATAAAACCTTATAACTTAGTTTTTACTTACTATATCCGACTAACATAAAAATGTATGCTTGGTTTCTTACATTGTAAGATATTTTAAATAAATTTTAAGATGGAATGGCCAAAATGACGATCAACTTTTTATTATTTATGGTCATCAGTTTCGATTCAAATTCAATACCGAGGAGATTTTAAGATTAGATACTACGAATTGTTGGTCAACATTCTGATGAAAATTAATTATATAAGTGTAAAACTGAAAAGGGGAAAAATAGATAAATTATTAAAACTAAATTCTTAACTCTAAAAGAGCTTTTTACTACTTGATAGTGAATTCATAGAATTCTTGATTTGGAGTATTCTCATGAAGTCTACGTAAAAATATTAAAAATATAAAACGAACGCCTTCATTTGAGTTATTCTTTTCTACTTTAACTAAAAATCAATAGTCATAATTTTTCTTACGCAAAAGAATTGCGCGATCTCAAAACTTATTAAATATTTACATAAAATATACATTCAGATATAAATTTAGGTAGGAGATAATTAATAGAATTCTAGTGCTTTTGCAGTGAATTTGAGTTAAAACAGAAAAACTCTATCGTTTATATTTGTAATTCCAGTATATTTAGGCAGAGTTTTAGTTAAAATATGTCAATAGTATTCCAGTTTTTTTATTTTTATTAGATTACTTACTGGAGATCCTAGAAAACGAACTCTATTTGCATTCTAGTTCGAAAAAGGTTTTGTGTAGAAAGAAAAATACAATATCAATGAAACATTGACCGAATACTATTTTATTTATTATGCTCTTTATTATTTCAGTCAAACCTCTATATGAGTATAAGGAAATTATTTTTATCGAACAAATTTCTCGGTTCATTCAATGGAAAAATTTTTATTGATACTTCTTCATATATAGTTAAATAAAGCTTACATCTCTCTAAATTCAATCAAATCATTTTGTAAGTATTATTTCTGAGCGCAGACTTTAACATACTTTTTAAGTCCTTCTGTATCCTTATTTCTTATCATAAAGAAAAACATCCGTAGTATATTTAACAGAATTTCTATGAAATTATAAAAGTAAGGCTCTTCTCATAATAAACATTTACGTCGATACTTTTGTAAAAACCACTTAAAGTAGAAATCTGTTATGATTAGTGCCTGTCATCATAGAGTATAAGCTGACATATTTCGCTTAGATCCAAAGTAATAAAATCAAGAGGCTAACACGTATTCGCTATTAGATTTTACGTCTTTACCGCGATAAAGTTTTATTTTTTGTGTAAAATATAATATTTCTGAAAGATCGATTTCATTGCATTTGAAATTTTTCATATTTTATACCTCCATGCGACTTACCTGCAATTTACCTCGTAAAAGTTACTCATAAAATCCGAAAGCATTCTAAAAATACATAGCTACGCGTAAACACCTTTAAGGAATGGGTGGTGTGATGACTACGTGCGAACGTAAAACATTTTTCCCAGAATATAAAATGAGGAAAATACAGGTGCGCTATTTATAGGCTGCGGTAAAGAGTACAATTACCCAACTCGTCAAATATCACAATCATTATGAAATCTGAAGTTCAAGGTCCGTTCGAAGCAAGAGAAAACCTTGACTTGTGGGGCAATTAATGTAGCTAACCGAATCCTTTGAGAATTCGACACAAATCAATTCAATCTTTTGAAACGAACCACAGCGAAATAAATGCCACATTGACCACACTGAATTTATAGACATTCAATTAAATGCAATTTGATTGCCTTTTGTCTTGGAATTGGAACTAGCAACTATCAAATACATATACATATGTAATTACTTTATAAGACTTAAATTTGATTCATAAACAATAATTTTGAGAAAATTTACATATTCAAATTTAAATTATAATATCTAAGTATAATATTCAAATCTTTTGGTTTATAATTTTTAAAATTATTGTTTTTTAATATGGTAAAGCTGCAAACAAATCGAAGTTAAAATATTATTTTAACTATCATGAAAACAAAAAAGTATTAATAAAATAAATAACACCGGTCTGCAAATAAAAACTAAAACTCTTCTCGGATTTTGTTGCTGATTATAGGATTTTAGGAGCTTTTAATTACGAATTTGAACTCTGTTTCCTTCCAACATATCAGGATTTTTCACAATAAAAATCTGTGAAATTACTCAAAAATTGTGTAGTTTACATTTTTGTTTATTACAAAAAACCTTACATGCGAGTAAGTAAGTGTTTTAAATTATTATAAAAGCTTGTGGAACCGTTTCTTTTTTCGTCGAAGATACTCGTATGTTAAAAGTATTTACGATACGTTCGATTTCAAGAATTAAACTGACATTTATTGTAGTGACAGCTTTCTTACAAATGGTAAGAAATACTTACTTAGGTAATGAGTAAACTAACCATTGATGAATAAACAGAAATGTTATTTCGAAGATACTCTCATTAACTTATTGACATTCTAATGAGATAAAATTTTGTGGTTTTTTAATTCAGTCGAAATTATAACATAACAAAGTCGCTTTTAGAACATAGTTATAAGTTTAACTAGGCATACATCGCCCTCAAACTACTTACTATACAAAAATAGCAAAAGCATTAAAATTATAATAATCAGCATACCAAAAATGTATTAAAATCGCTACTTGAACTTTAAATGCGAATTTTGTTGTAGAACTGAAGCATTCTTTTAATATTATTATTTATATCTACATACATATATTAAGAGAAGGAATACAAGCAAATTATTCTGTCCAATTCAAATTCAGTTACACATAGAAATTGACAAATTGATAATCTAAAACAATTTGAAAGTGAAAATGCAATTTGAGTGCATTTCGGTCTGGAGTCCAGCTGCTTAAAAACTTTATACGTATGAATTGTTCGCCCCAAAATTAACATTCTCTTTACGACGGGTAAGCCCTGGCCCACATACCCATATAATCCAATTTCAAAGCTGTTTAAGCATTAATTTCGCAAAAGCTCGGTGCTTCACCCATTTTAGATTTCGCCCTGTATCCCCGCGTTTCATATTTACTCAAACGCGGTTGAAAGCGGAAATTAATCCCGGAAAACAATTTTAAAAGGGGGCAACTCGAGAGATGTTAAACAGCTCCCAGTCGCCGCCCAATGTGAGTGGCGTTAATTGCACCCAATGCAGCATCCGTTGCAAGCGCAAATCCTCGAAATAAGGACTGACAATAAATTTAATATTGCACTTTAAGACCACATTCCATCCCCTCCCACGAAACATGGAGACAGCCCGATTGTGTGCTCCAGTACCTTCAATGGGGCTCCCGGTCTGGAGCTGCATAGTGCATACCATCGCATCGTGCAGGAGATGCGACGGAGCTGACACGTCTGAAATATTTTAATCCCGGCGCAGAAGGAATTCAGGTCTTTTAAAGCTCTCCTTCTGGCTCTGAATATTTCACCGGGAGCCTCAAAGAACAAATCTCGAACAAACCTCCCTTTTATCACGGGGCTCCTGTGAGAAGTGGGTGATGCGATAAAATGCCGCGCCATCCTTCATCCTTTAAAGCACACTTCGACTGGCACGCGGATTATCGCTGTTACCGCGATGCACCGAAGAAAGTTGGTTTACGATGTCAGGGCTCTTTAAATTTTATCGCGAAATCAAGTCGCTGCGATTTATACACTCAAAGTAATTATTTACTTTGGCAGAATTCATTAAAGACTTAATTAGCGGATAAATCCACGATTATCAAGAAAATGCACTAAGCTACTAAATCTGCTGACGTGTAATTAAATCGATTTGTACTCCCGAATAGTGTTTAAATCTAAAAATTATGCAAAAATTAATTACGTTAATTCACCAAACACTTCAACTTTCTCCGGTGGAGCCCAATATAAATGCGATATTTGCAATTTATTGCATCCGTTTCGCTAGTGCAATTTAAACAACTGCCATTGAGTATGGAAATGTGTGAATCTTAGAAATTCCCGACTGCATAGAGGAACACATTTAAATTGATATAAAGTTCAATTTATTGCACCGCTTATCGTTAATTTAATCTGTATATAGCCAGAGTAAAATGCATTGTCAATTAGTTTTCTATGGCGATTTCAAGAGCATGCAAAATGCGCATCGACTTCTCTGCGGTGGTAACCTATTATCAAATAATTCAAAATGCACAGAGCAGTGGCTTACAGTCAAAGTTTTCACATGCACTAGAGATCAAAGTTCAATCCTACTAAAATGAGAAGTTATTTGATTATATGATTTTTTATAGAAGAAAAAGTATATTAAAAATTCAAACAACTTTAAAACGCTTTCTAAACATAAAAACCTAGTTGTATCAGAAGGAATAACAGTTTCATATACCAAATTTTAAAAATGGCAGTTTTGCTGCTCATTTTTGGTCATAAGGCAAAAAATATATGGTTTAAAAATAAAATAAAAATAATATTTAAACTTGTAAATAAATCCATTTCATATAATACCCCACTCGACAACTATGACAGACAAAAAGATAGACAGACAGACGGACGAAGTAGCACCATAAAGTTTCCTTTTTCAACATTTTGGTACGGAACCCTAAAAACAGTGTAAAAAGGAGTATTTAAGGTATTTAATTCGATTTAAGTACAGTAGAAGAATATATATATGTAAAATGTGATTTTAGAATCTCGATATAAATAATAAAATTCGAAAATACAATTGAGGTATTTTAGTTTTGTGTACACATTATGTATACACAGTAATATATATATATATGTATATAAGGCACCGTGCCTTACATACCAAATTATTTTGGAGTTCATGTTACACCAACTTTGTTCTAAACCTTTGACGATCTAAACATTTCTAGGCCTTAAGTTTTATTTCAAATGTTCGGAAGTGAAAATGTTACCGTGAATTGGTTTCAAAGTAATTTTACTAAAATAAAACTCAAATATTAAACTTATTGTTAAACAATTTCTTACTGCTAAATTTAAAATGTTTTCTTTTCACTATTGAAAACTTCCAGCTGCGGATAAAAAAATAAAACTGAAGACGGACTTAAAAAATTTACCAATTTTATCTGTCCGATTTCCGTCTATAAATTTCCGTCTCTTGTTCACTGATTCAGTCCACTTTCCAATCGATTTCCGATTGCGTCTTAACACTGAAAATATCGGTCAGTTTTCAGATTTATTTTTTTCACCCTGGACTTTTTTCTCGGATAAAATTAAACGAAATCTGAGTTGAAAACAATTTTCTACTACTACTCAGCTAAAAGGACCTATATATTTTAAATTATGCATCATGTTTTTGCAAATGTGATTTAAGTCGACAAAAATAACCGCAGCAGGAAAATTAAAAAACGTTAATAAGATGTGTACCTACTGCAAAAATATTGCATAACATTTTAAAAAGAATCTATTTTGATATTCGCATACAATTCTAACTATTTAATGAATTTTGTTCTTCTTAGAAAATAATATTGGAATTATAAAAGGCGAATAACTTATTAATTCCTCATTTTAATCATAATTGCCTCTTTTTCTTAGAATACGCAGAAAGAAGATGCGGCATCGATGGTCGCTGGGAAGGAAAAGGCGACGGGACACAGAATTCAAACGGCTGGACCAATTACACCCCCTGCTACACCCCGGAAATTCTCGATCTTATGAAGAAATTCTACTCAGGTGGCAACGGTGATGTAATCGAGGTGACTATCAGCGAAAATAAGAAATTAGATTCACTAATCCCTGCTTAGATTAAATTTGAGGTTGCTGAAAGAACTCGGACCCTGGAAATAGTTGGCCTAATGCTCTCGCTGTTCGCCCTGCTCCTGTCCCTGGTGATCTTCTGCAACTTCCGAACCCTGAGGAACAACAGGACGCGGATTCATAAAAATCTTTTCGTCGCAATGGTCATCCAGGTCATTATTCGACTGACCCTTTACCTGGATCAAGCCGTCATTCGACGCGGCCACCTCGTCTCCGGAAATAGCAGCACTCAAGGAATTGAGAACACGGTAAGATTTTACACTGCAATAATTAATTAATTTTCAACTGAGAGGTGTATAAAATAAAATCTTATAATAAATCTCAAACGACAAGGAGAATCAGAAAACTTTCACGCAATCCTTAAACACGTTGTTTTTCCTACATAAACTAGACTTTTATAAAGTTTTACTAAATTAATTATGAAACAATAATGATAATGGGATTTAATTAACGGGATAAATTCGTATTGAAAAGCTAATTTTTAATACCACCGTTGTTGGTGGAAAATAAAAAATATAAACAATACCAATTAATTCTGAAAGTCAATTCATACATTAATTTTATCCTCGCGCTTTTCAAAATATATACATATGTATGTTACCACTTATATAAAGCAACTTAAATTATATCAAATACGAAAATAATATCATTTAATTTTGAACCTCAAATAGCCACACAATTTGGCTGAGATTTAGATTGGTAGATGCTCTATTGAATTCATTAATTTAATGTTCAATGAACCATAAACAAGCAACAAATAGTTGTGATTTTAATTTATGTAAGTACATATAGTTTATCTAATTAACTAGCTGACCCGTACCCAGCGTTGCCTGGCCACAACTATCCCTATAATAAAGCTAAACTTTAATAAAGACATGACTTGGCCAATTTCAAATTTGTCAAATGTCATTCAGGAGGTTAAACGCAGCATGCTCATAGAATTTCATCTCAATCGAATAAGTGATTTATGTGTGACTCACCATAAACATATCACTGCTCAAAATCCCCCCCTCGGTTCCTTCTCATACTTTCCTATTGCAATGGATAGCCTATGTTACTTATGAGGTTATGCGCAATATGCCCATAGAATTTCATCTCAATCGTATAAGTGCTTTCTGTGTGTCGCACCAGCTCAACATTTTCTCCTCTCCCTCTTTCTCTCTCTCCTACCCCTACCACACTTTTCAAATGCGATGCATAGCCTATGTCACTCAAGAGGTAATGCGCAACGTGCCCATAAAATTTCATCTTATTACGCGACTCACCATGAACTTATCACTGCTTAACATTTCCCCCTCTCTCTCCTTTCCCCTCCACTTTCCAATTGCGATGCATAGCCTATGGCACTCAGAAGGTTATGCGCGACATGCCCATAAAATTTCATCTTAATAGGATAAGTACTTTTTGCGTGGCTTACTATAAACATCACAAATAAACATTTCCCCCTCCTCTCATCTCCCGGCTACTTTCCAATTACAAAGTATTACCTATAGCACGCAGGAGCTCCTGCGCACTACACGTGTAAAATGTATAAAAATATTGACAGTCCCCCATTTTGAATTCGTAAATTTTGACAGTCGGGTTGAAATCAGTGAATCCGAAAACCCGCAAGTACCAAGTTTAGTGGAAATCGCATAAACTTCAAAATTTGACAGTCCGCCATCTTGAATTCGTAAATTCTGACAGTCGGGTTAAAATCAGCGACCCCGAAAAGCCCCAAGTAGCAATTTTGGTGGAAATCGCATAAACTTCAAAATTTGATAGTCCGTCATCTTGAATTCGTAAATTCTGACAGTCGGGTTAAAATCAGCGACCCCGAAAAGCCCCAAGTACTAATTTTGGTGGAAATCGCATAAACTTCAAAATTTGACAGTCCGTCATTTTGAATTCGAAAAAAGTGTCCTATCTTCGTCTCCTGGTTCTAAGCTACCTCCCCACCAATTTTCAGCCAAATCGGTCCAGCCGTTTACGATTCTATAAAGGACATACAAACAAACATTCATTTTTATATATTTATATAGATGTGTACGATATTTAAAAAACCAAAATTTAAATAACTCAATTTTAAATATGCACATATGTATAATAATTTTATGATAAAACTTAAAAAAACAAACCAGCATATTAAACGACAAGGAATATGATAAATGTGTGCAATCGAAACATGCATAGAGTAGGGTTTCGACGCCATGTTGGAAGAACTATCCAATGATATTCCACTCGATCGTGGAGTGTCCATTGAAAAGTTTATATTAGATAATAAATACTAAAAAATAAACAAAAAATCGGAACAGATTGAGTTTGAGATCTCATCATGAAATTTTGATGAAACTTTCTAAATAGATGTGTTCATTTGGAGTCCAAAGTAACGAAAATTTGTCGGTCATTTGTACTTCCCGAAATTTCGAAAAAATTCATTTTGCCACCACGATTTCTTGCATATTCCAACAAAATTTCGTTACACATTATATAAATATTTGTCTTATAAAATGAAAAATCCAAGTAAAGTATAATACAATTTTAATTATTTTCAGAACTCGTGTACCT
The DNA here is from genome assembly GCA_963920795.1 of Eutolmus rufibarbis. Lineage (NCBI taxonomy): Eukaryota > Metazoa > Arthropoda > Insecta > Diptera > Asilidae > Eutolmus > Eutolmus rufibarbis. The sequence continues at coordinate 37,152,308 of OY987206.1, read as the reverse complement.
TTTTACAGAAATTCGATGGAAACATTTTTAATTTAAGGTTTTTCCATAATTTTCACCAAATATGGAACCATGAATAAATTGAGGTGAAAAACTATTACTTTTCAGAATTTTAAAGTTAAATATCTTAAGAAATACAAGCGACCGACAAATTTTTTTTGCACATCCGTCAATCACTTTTGGCTCTAAATGGACATTACTACAAAGTTACATCAAAATCCGTGGGAAGACCTGAAATTCAATTTAGGCCAATTTCGCATGAATATAATATGTAATTGTTCTTGATAAAACCATTCCTAAAAATAAGTGAATCGTTCAGGAGCTAAATATAGACATTTTGATTCTGTAATCCTGTAGGTCGTTCCTCTTCTGTAAGCAAAGAATCAATGAATTTGAATCTTACCATTTCGATGGAGATCACGCCAGCGACCCCGCGCCGCGGATATAGCTTTAAATAAAATTGAAATCATTTAAACACGTGTTTTGAATTAGTTCATTCTCCTGAACTTTATTATTAATTTGCATAGAGGTTATTTTTAGAATATTTAGCAAAGAACAAATTTTACCCATTAAAGTGTTCAAAAATTAGTCTATTTCGTACCATGTAACAAGGGTAAGTAAGGAAAATCTATTATCCTTTTCTGACTCCACAAAATATAGGTATTAACATTCTCAGAGCCTTGATGTAAATGTTCTTAATTCTCGAAATGGCCATTAAATTATTCAAGCATGTCCATTAATCGTTAAGTTATTCAGCTGTAAAAATGAATTAGATCCAGCAATAAAAGAGAGGTTTGTAACAAATTGTTGTCAGATTATCTAGGAAAATTTAATTATATTTCTTGTTAAGGGGAATCATACTCCAAAATAAATATATAAGCCGGGTTCTTATTTTCTTGATTTACTTTTTATTTTAATTTTAATTTTCTTCTGCAATATTCGCACTAGTTTTATAGCTCGAAACCGAAATTCGAAATTAATGTTCGTCAGTTAAAAATTATAAATCAACTTACATTTATCATACCTTTTCCAAAAATATTGACTCGAAAGGACCCAAATTTTGTTTCTGCAACCTAAATTAATTCGACCCGTATATTTTTTATATCTATTCGCGAATAACTATTTTATTGAAAAGGTACCTTAAAATGCATAATGAAAATTAAAAAGGTTCTGTGGCTTTATACAAGAGAGCTCTGGACGGATTTTTAGGGTCGGTGGTCAATACATAAAATCGACTACTAAATTTTACTAAAATAATAACAAAATAGATATGAGAGGGTTTTTAGAGCTTTTGATTTCATAGTAAACCCTAAATATTAAAAATTCAATATTGGATCAAAAAACGCATCCTTTAATCGTCACTATACATACATATGTATATGAAAACTTTGTGAATATCCTAAAATTTTACTAGATGTTTGAAGTTGACGCAAAAACTTTCCATAACATAAATGCCATACTATGTATATAGAAACTCATCGACAACCAGTTTGGTTTTCAAAATATTAGAAAAGGTTTTGAGTTATGACTTATACTTGATAGTTTCAATAAATTTCAGCCATACCTGTGCGAAGCATCCTATGTGTTTCTGGAGTATGCGCGGACGGCTATGTTCATGTGGATGTTCATAGAAGGCCTATACCTTCACAACGTGGTCACGGTGACGGTCTTTCAAGGGCGGTTTCCTCACACGATTTACGCCTGTGTGGGTTGGGGAGCTCCAATACTTATGACCGCGATCTGGGCGTTCTTCACAGCAAAGTACAAAGGGCAGGAGACCTGCTGGTGGAACTACAACCTGACGGGATACTACTGGATACTCGAAGGGCCTAGATTGGCCGTAATATTGGTAAATATCGAAAAGATATTCATTATATATTATTATTTTTTTTTTCAAAAATATTTTTCTTCTTTCAGTTAAATTTTTTCTTTCTACTGAACATAATTCGAGTCCTGGTAGTTAAACTCCGACAGAGCCACACAAGCGACGTGGAGCAGGTCAGAAAGGCAGTTCGAGCAGCTGTGGTCCTCCTACCTCTTTTAGGTATTACAAACTTACTGCATATGACTGAAGCTCCACTGGACAAAACTGCGTGGGAGTTCGCCCTCTGGTCGTACGTAACATATTTCTTAAGATCGTTCCAGGGATTGTTCATCGCCATGATTTATTGCTTTCTAAATGGAGAGGTATCGTACACTTGCATCGTAGAGTGTACTTTATAAAAATAAAAATTATATTTCGAAAAAGGTTCGAGCTGCGATACTGAAAAGTATCAGTGTCTACATGTCCTTGAGAGGTCACTCTGACTGGGTACCGCGGCGGGCGTCAATGTTTTCTGCGGGTTACAATACAGCGCCAGAAACCGAAGGGCAGTGCAATGATTCTATGAACAGGTAAAGTATAATAATAACATAATAATAGATCCACAATACTTACCTTTATTCTTATATCTCTTTTTTCTACTAAATATTTTTTTTTGTCAGAATCTGTTCAACACAAAATATAAAAGCAGCCTATATTAAATTTCAAATTGGCAGTAGTACCTGAAATTAGAAATGAAATCGGATTTTTATTTTCTACATCAACATTATCATCGCATTATTTTACTGATAACATATTGAGAAAAAAGAAGTTGATCAAAATCAAAATAAAATGTGATTTTTCAAAACTTTGAGTCCTCATCAAACTCAACCTGTCAAGACATCTTCAAATTGCATTATATAAACTAATTTTAAATTGAATACCCTTATGTTCAATTTTTTCTCCAAAATAAAATTAACGTCTTTCGATTCGTTAATGTAAGGTTTTTTCGAGGGCAGTTAAAATTTAGAACTAATCGAACCAATAACTTTCGAATAATTATGCCAACCAGGAAATCTACATTTTTAATTTTCAAAACACATTCTTATAGAAGAATAAAATTAATATCAATAAAAAATATAATATAATTTAACGAAAGGGAGTATGTGAAAAAATAAAATAAGGAATATTTTGTCCAAACAATAAAAAATCCCCTTTAAGTACTTTTATCTTATTTTGACTATCTTTGTGAAAAACTACATTTTATTACTAATATGTAATTATTTTGTTCCATTACAGAAAAGAATCATCGCCACGGATAGCAAGAAATAATCGACTAAATAATAGTCGTAATCGTAGTTGGATGATGTCTTTATGTTTTCGTGGCCAGAAGGTACTTAGGGAACCGCCCGCCACATCGGCACCGCCAGAGTCAGTTGTATTTGAGTTGTCAGAGCATTAGCTTAGAGAAAAAATAAAAATAAATAATTTCTACAATCAAAACACTTAGCCCTTTCACCACCAAAAATCAAAAAGTAACACACCAGACCATAGAGTTACACACTTTTAGCGTAGCAAGAAAACCGAAAACACGAGTAATTTTTTAAAAACAATTTTCAATTATTATCGTTTTTGTTCTTAATACCTTTTTGGTCTTATGATGGAAATTGGGGCAAATCTCTTTCTTGAATCTCTTTTAGTAGAAAATTGCACGAAAAATCTTCTTTTCGAAATAATTATACTGTAATTTTTCTTTGTATGCACCAAAGACAAGTAAATTTTGTTTCCGATTCCATTTACGAAATTCTTATTTATTAAATAATGCATGTTTGACTAGTCAGCATTTTAGTTAATAATACGCAGTAGATGGACTGAATAACATTTTCTTAAGTTTTGTCTTTATTTCAAACTCAAATCAAAATATTAATATTTTAATTTGTAATTCGATTTTGCTATCACAGTTAAGTGTCAAAGTTACCACTTGAAAAGTAAAAATATAAAATATACTTTATTTTTAAAAATATTGTTAGGCAGTGTATTGTTTTTTCTAAATAAAGTATAATATAATGAATTTTTGATTTTCAGCACATTTTATTTGAAAATATAACCAATTTTTCCTTACTAAGCTTAAAAATGAAAAACAAATTACATTTTTTAACGTTTCTTCTATGTTTTTCTACTGCAAATGTATTCAAAAATGTCTTCATTGAGGTTACGAGTTTGATTTTGGCTTCTGTGTTTGTTTGTCAATTTCTGTGTTTATGTGTTACCTTTCTGCCCAAATTACTTTATTTTTTTTAAACTACATATATTAATACTTGTATTTATTCAGATTCAAAGTTAAAATGGTACTAATGAAATAAAAATCATTTTATGTATACTTAAATTGCAGAGGAAAGACATTTTTAAATGTTTGAAGTCCATTTGTTGCTATTTTGTTCTTAGTAATGCTTTTCTTATATATTTCCATAAAAGTATAAAACTAGAAAACAAACTTGATTTGCTAATTCTATAAGTTTTTAATTTTTTTTTTTTTTTTGCTTTTTAAGTATTGTGTTAAAATTTTATAATTATTAAAATTTTATTGTATGTATAAAACGCAATTAAAAATTTCAATGTTTACTCGTTTTTGAAATAACTAAGTTCCTTTGCTATTGCAAACTTGCTGCGCTTATCGACTTTTGAATTGGTCAATTTTCATAAAGAGCACACCTTTTTTAAAGCACAACTATACTAAATATATTATAAATATATAAATTTTAAAGTGTTTCTGCATGGTTAGTACTATCGCTCCAACCTACAGCACCATGTCTCACATGTACTAACATATAAAATTAATTAGAATACCGTGCACAAAAAACTTTATGCAACTAACTCAAACCTTTACTGCTTGCTTACTTTTTCGAGACACTAAGGGCCAAAATAAAGAAGACTAATATTTTTGTTTGAATCGATTTTTTTTGCAGAACCAATGTGTGATGTCCAGTGATACTCCTAGTGCAGCTGTGGTCATGACAACAAAAATTGCCTGAGAAAGTTATTTCTTTAATCTGTAAGGTCCTGAGAACGCTGAACCTATTTTGTAATACTTTAGAAAATTATTAAGAAAAGGATTAAGAAGTTGATTCGGAAAAACCAGCGGATTAAGTCGCATCGAGCACATCTGACATCAGTCTCACCGCGCAGAGCACCGACATTATTAACAAAAATTCATATCTCACGTAATTATATTGCTGCAATATTGAAAGTGGCCTCATTACCACATTTCGTCAGATTTTAATGCCAACACATAAAACAAGAAAACATTTACTAAAAAATCACAAAAAGAGAAACAAACGAATTTGAACCAAAAAAAAACAGAAGCTCCTATATTTTTAAGGTCGTCGTTAACTTTACTGGCTTACTTTTAATGTTAGGAGGTTCTTCTGACTCTAACTGTTAGCCGTAAGCCACCAGAGGATATTTAAAGTTTTTATAAGAAATGTTGAACTAGTGTTTTAAGCCTAACAAGTGAACGGAGGGTTGCTGTGATCTCATTCGTGTTATACTTAACGAAATAGAAAAATGCTTCACTTTTTGTACTTAATTTTTCTGTTTTTTCTGTCGATTGTAACTATCTATTTGTACGCGTAACAGCCTTCTGGAATCGCTTTTGTTCTCGTTTTGTTTCTGTTTCTATTTTATTTTAATAAATTGTTGTAAATGGCAAAAATTGTTTTGGACTTTATTAAAAACCTTTTTCCTGGATTATCCTTAATACCAGCAGCATACCACCCAAAATTTAGAATTGCGAGTATTCTCGATTTCAAAAATATATCAATATCATATCACCTTTGAATTTTTTAAAAACTTCAGACGAGTATTCTATTAAAACAAAATTTTGACATAAAATTGACTTTAATTTCAAAGCAATACAATAATATTGTGAAATTGAATACACTCGAAATTCTAAATTTCGGTTGGTATGTCACTGATATAACCTTCCTTGAATTTGGGCGAAAATGTCAATACCAACTTCTTAAAAATTTAAGAGCCGTCTAGAAATCCCAAAAAAATTCAATGTATGTAGGATTAAAATGCGTTCAAACGATTGAGTTCATTTAATTTAGCTAATAAGGGTTTATAAAATAGGTAATAATATTCACAATAATATTCACTACTACTGCTGACTACCACTGAAACTACTGAGACTACTGGAATTTACTACTGAATGTTAACTCGACTGCCACTACTGAAAGCTGACTACCGACTGACCCAGATTAAGCAACTGTGATATACAACTGTGATATATAACTGTGATAGAGCAAAAACTACGCTACGTTACAATGAAGCAACTAAGGCTGTGATTAGTTTTAAGGCGATTCCGCCGATGACGATGATGAGCTGCCTCTGGTTAGGTTCCTACATCCGGCCATCCTGCTGTCGTTCGCCTCGAACGATCGGAAATCTTCGGATAGGTCGTAAGAGCGCCACGGTTTCATCAAATCGCAACTAGTTGTTGTTTGTTTAGGTCCCTCTGCATCGGTCATCTTTTGCACAGTATAACGTCCACCTCGACCTTTGCTGATTACTTTGTAGGGCCCTAAAAATTCAGCAGAAAATTTATTACCAACTTGAAACTGTGTTTTTTTAATAGCAACAAGGTCCCCAATTTCATAATTTGTCCCGTCTTTTCGAGATTTATTAAAAGTTTTCACATTTTCCATCCTTATTTTCTCTATCTGATTTCTAACGTCTAGGCGTATTTTGTCCCTTTCTTCATCGTAATCCTTTAACGTCGCTTCTTTAATAGTATTTAAAATATCCAAGTCATCCTTTTTCCTCATGTGAACTCCGAACAGAACCTCAAAAGGCGTTCTTTTTATTGATCGTTGGAACGTACTGTTCAATGCGATTTGGACTTGGGGTACGTATTTGTACCACTTTGATGGTGAACCTGCACTCAGCTTTTTTAGGACCTCTATGATAATTCTGTTGACTCTCTCTGCTTGTCCATTCCCTCGAGGCACTCCTGTAGTTATTAATACATGTTCAATTCCTTCCTGCGAGCAAAATTCCTCAAAAATTTTTGAAGTAAACGCAGATCCTCTATCGCTTATTATTCTTCCAGGATTTCCAAAACACTGCTGCTGATCACGGAGCTTTTTAATAACTTCTTCAGCTGATAGGGTCTTTGTTGGGTATATCCACACATACTTTGAAAAGCCATCCACCACTGTTAAGATATATTTGTATTGCTTTGTGGTTTGATCCATGGGTCCTATGTGGTCCAAATGAATTGTCTCCAACGGTTTATCGCCCTTATCCAAAGCGTTCAAAAATCCTTCTTGTTTGCCTAACTTCCTGCTATTTAGCAAACATTTAACACAATTTTTGATGCAGTTCTGAACCTTGTTCTCAATATTCGGAATAAAATACTCTTGGTTAATTAAATGTATTGTTTTTAGTGCCGCAAAATGACCCTCCTCATGTTTCATCCTGATAATTTCACCTTCCATGCTCTTAGGAATAACTAAAAGCTTTTTGCCATCGAGGTATTTGAACAAAAGGTCCTTCTCCATGAAGAAATCGTCATAGTTTCGCAGTTTCAAGATTTCTTTCACGGCCACAATGTAATCATCCTTTTCTTGCGATTTGTTGATGCGAACTAAGGTTTCGTTTGCAATTGTATACACAACTGGATTTCGGCTTAACGAGTCTACATGTTGCATTCTCTTACTTGATCTATGTTCGACTTCGAATTGGAATTCCTGCATATATAGGATCCATCTTGACACTGCAACTGGTAAATCCTTTTTATCTATGGTTTGACGGAAAGCAATACAGTCCGTTACGACTTTAAACTGGTTTCCTAGAAGATAGATCCGGAATTTCTTTAGCGCTAGGTAGACTGCCATCACTTCCAAGATGTAGCTGTGATAATTTTGTTCGGATGGTTGATTTTTCCTGCTGTAGAAATAGACGGGGTGAAATTTATTGTCATCTGCCATTTGAGTTAAAACTGCTGCACATCCAACTTTGCTAGCGTCGGTGTGTAATTCCGTTTTCACACCATGCCGAAAAATATGCAAGACTGGTTTCGTGATCAACGCATTTTTAAGTTTTTCCACAGCGATTCTTTCCTCTGCTTGCATTTTAAATGAATTTTGTTTCTGCAAAAGTGCAGTTAATGGTTTCGCAATAATGGAGTAGTTTGGAATGTATTTCCTAAAGAATCCAGTTAATCCTAGGAAAGATTGAATATCCTTGATACTTTTTGGCTCTGGGAAATTTTTTACAGCTGCAATTTTATGTTCTGATGGGCCGACTGTACCGGCCTCAACAATATGACCCAAGAATTCTATCTTCCTTTTCAGAAAACTACATTTTTTCCAATTTATTTCTAATCCAAAATTCGCCGCTACCTTTAAGACCATCTTTAGTTTATCCATATTTTCTTCTTCTCGTTTTGATGGGATTATTAAATCGTCCATGTACGTATGTATGTACAATTTTCCGAGTAGTAAGGTCTCGAAAAATGTGATTTATGAATCGACAAAATACTGCCGGCGCATTCATTAGCCCAAATGGGACACGAGTAAATTCAAAATGTCCCTCTGCTGTAATGAAGGCTGTATATTTAATACTATTTTCTTCTAATGGGACATGAAAATATCCATTTCTTAAATCTAGTGTGGTGAAGGTTTTTAATTCCGCTAAATCGTCGAGAACTTCATCTATTATTGGCATTGGGAAATGCTCTTTAATTGTCTGCTTATTTAACCTTCTATAATCTATACATAATCGGTACGAGCCGTCCTTTTTTTTTGTGACAACGACGTTGCTTGCAAAAGGTGAATTTGATGGGCGAATGATTTTTTCTTGAAGCCAGCCATCAATTTGTTGTTTAACAAACAGTTTTTCTGCCAGTGGAAGTCTTCGCGGATTCGAATATATCGGAGTTTCATTACCGAGTATTATCCTCATTTTAATAGGACATTCTGTGATTTTGTTGGGTTTATAGGACTGTATTAGGGCATCAATTTCATCCTTATACTTTTCCGGCACATCTATTTCGTTTTCTTCGACTTCTATGTTCATAATCATAGCTTTACTTTCAGGTGCTCCACTTTCGAGAAACGTAATACTATCTTTATCAAAAATTACTTTAGCTTTGGAGATTACATCGCTGCCGATAATGCATTGCAGTTTAATTGCATTGTGGGGTACAACGTGGATAGTCGATTTTATTTTTACATTATCCACATTTAAATTTGCCTCAAAGCACCCGATTGATTGTGATTTGCTAGTTCCTAAACCTAGTAAATTGATCACATGTTTAGTTAAACTAGTGTCTTTTAGTTGTTGGAAAGCGTCTTCTCTTAATAATGTTAGGTCGCTTCCAGTATCTACAAGCGCTGTGAAATTATGACCGTTAACCGCGATTTCTTTAATATTTTGCGTATTAATAAAATTCGTTTGTTTAGTTTGTTTTGGTTGTTGTTCTCGTTTTGGGCAGTTTTTCGAAATGTGACCGCGGCCATTACAAATAAAACACTTTGTTCCGGCTTTACAATCTTTTCTTAAATGTTCAACTGAACCGCAATTGAAACAATGATGTGGTGTTTTTGCATCACCAGATTTAGACGAGGGGCTAGGTTTTTGGGGATTCTTTACACTATTTCTATTTTTAATTCGTTCATAAATGTCTATTTTATCTTTAAGTTCACGGAGACTTGTCGCGTTATAAAGGATTGATTTATTTTCTTCGCGATCGGGTAATCCATTTATTATAAAGTGAATTAACGATAAGTCGTCAACGTCCGCTAAACAGGCTATTTCCTGCATTTTGTATATATACTCTCTATAGCTTTCGGAGTATTTTTTCCTACGATTTCGCAACTTTTCATAAATGTCCGCTTTACACACATTTTTTTTGAATTCTTGTAATAATTTTGATTTCAACTCCGTATAAGATTTGCATGCAATTGAGCGTATAAAAATTTTTGCACTACCTGTTAGAAGTCTTTTTAAATAAATTACTCTTTCCATTTCGGTCCACTTCAACATCTCCGCTATTTCCTCGAACTCTTCGAACCATGTTGTAACTGTTCGTCCGTTATCCCCGCTATACGGTTGCATGAGATTTTCGACATCCCGTACCCTGAAGTCTGGTGAAAAATTTACCGCACGTGGTTCCACATGAATGCTTGTGCTTTTTGAAGTTCCTGCGCCTGAAACTGAATTTTTGTTATAGTCAATTATTTTACTATACGGATCTTCGAGATCTTTATTGGATTCGGAATAAATGTTCCTGTTTGAAGGTCCTGCAACTGTTTTCCTGCTTTGTGAATTAGCTACATCACTGCTGGATTCATCTGTATCGTCATCTTCCTGCAATGCTTGCTCAAGTCTTGATACTAGGACTGACTTTATTCCTGCTGTATCCAGTCCTCGCTTTCCTAACTCCGTTTTTAACTGTTCCACTGTTAGATTATTCGTCATTTTACTGTTTTGTCTCACTTTTCACGAAATACACTATAGTCAAAGTTCGCGATCGGTTGAGCCCCCAAATGTAGGATTAAAATGCGTTCAAACGATTGAGTTCATTTAATTTAGCTAATAAGGGTTTATAAAATAGGTAATAATATTCACAATAATATTCACTACTACTGCTGACTACCACTGAAACTACTGAGACTACTGGAATTTACTACTGAATGTTAACTCGACTGCCACTACTGAAAGCTGACTACCGACTGACCCAGATTAAGCAACTGTGATATACAACTGTGATATATAACTGTGATAGAGCAAAAACTACGCTACGTTACAATGAAGCAACTAAGGCTGTGATTAGTTTTAAGGCGATTCCGCCGATGACGATGATGAGCTGCCTCTGGTTAGGTTCCTACATGTATTAATTTAGTTTTTATCAAAACAAATAATTTGGTATTCGGTAATTTGAACAACACGCTAATTTGGGTAAAATAATATCCAATTTCACAACACAGATGGCCTAAAGCCTCCTAAGGAAAAGTAAAAAGGTCGTATTTTACGAATTATAGGGCTTGTTTAGGAATCTTTTAGGTTAAAAGCCAGCGCTTGCCAGACATACGTTAAAGTAAATATAAAGGCTAAAATTATTTGTGGATTTTCTCACACCAGTAGGTGAAAAAGCTTGGGGTTACAAACCTTGACTAACGACGGGTTTCAGGTAATAAAGGTGCGCAATAATTGTGCTCATTTACGTTAAAATATAAAAGCTAAAATATGTATATGTTATTAAAACAACGATTCTATGACATCATTTACAAAGCCAGACCTATCCGAAGGGTTTAACACTTCCCCAGACACAATAAAGGCCAGCTAGAACTCAGAGCTTTGCTGAGTTGAGTGAATCTGATGACAGAAAAGTCATTCGTTGAGTAAATCATACCGGGTAAATTTAGGTTTTTTTTCTCAATAATATCAGTAAATAAATTTAGTTGATCTTAGTAGTTTTTGGTATAAATATAATAAATATTTATTTTACACTAAATATTACAATATCATTTAATCTTCACTTTCGTCTTTGTCATCGTCATTTTCACTATTTTCAAAATTTCCATCATTCTCATCATTTTCCCAATCATTTAATTGATCACTTTCATTAGTTTCGATGCAGTCGCCTTGTAATATTTTTATAAAAAATAACCAAGTTTATTAGATGGAAAATAACTTTTTGATTAAAAAAAGATACCAGGTAAAGTTTGGCAAAGTAAGCATTGGTCCAAATTATATCATACAGATGCTTGGATTTGAGACTTACAATTAATTTTAATTTGGAGATTAGATTCAGTTCTTTATTTTCTTAATAGTACAAGATCTCATTTGTCCCACATCATAGTAAACCCAATTAATTTAAGGAAATGCTCACGCATCTGTTTGGACCAGTTTTATTTAGCATCGTATGATTTTTCCCTTGATGATTAACAAACATTTCGTTTGTTATTTATATTGTGAAGTTTCGACACATAAGTTCACAAGTTCTACTCGCACTTGACTGCTTTTTAAAAAGGAGGTAGATTTAAAGCTTCACTATCTAGAAAAATTTTATTCAAATAAAAATATTAAACAAGTTATTTAAACAAAATGGAAATGGTGGGAATATTCACCCATTTGACATTTCTTTCGACTAGGGGTCATATACAAATTTACGTTTTTGCTATTAATATGCAATAATCATCAGAAATTAATTTTTAAGTCTCAAAATGAAAATACGTCTTTAATGCTCAAGAAATAAGTTTTCCAACTTAAAGCCACAAACTATGTAGGCATATCGCACCTACAATGCGACTTTAGTTCAATTATATTTTGCAAGTAAAAAACTCAAAAGCCATCAAATTAATTTAAAGCATACTAGTGCAGCGCCCGGGGGTTTTGACCTTGGATTTTTGTTACAGTGAATGAATTTATATGGTCGAAGTGGAATTTTGTTTTTTATGCTATAAATTGCAGTTTACCAAAATTTTTTTTGTGCTTTTGATTTTTCATTATTTAAACAAAAAAAATATAAAAAATTAATATTTGAGAATATAATTTTACTTGAAATAATAATTTTTTTAATGTATACGTTTGATTTCACCTAAATAAACATAGAATAACACCTTTCAAAGATACCTGAGTGTATTAGGGATCGTAGGGACCTTGAAAAGGTAGCAAAACGTGGAGGGCAGAACGGCAACGGCAGCTGCAGGATACAACTAAACGGAATTTTTCTGGCTAGTTTAGATATAAATGACACGATATTGATGATTAATTAAATAATGGATGAATTGACGATTGAAGGTCAATTTAAGTAAAAAATAATAATGAATAAAACGCAATAAATTAATTATTGAAGTATTTAATTATTTTCTACTACAGTTTTCGAACAATGGATATATGTACCAAGGACCAGTAGCATGACGGATGAGCATAGCTGCATAATATGTGAAAAATTGGGTTCATCTTCCGAAGCCAATTCAGATTTGGGTGATATTATAAAAATAAGTAGAGAAGTAACCACGTTGAGAGCTGCTTCAAGCGAACGACAGGATGCATTGTTACCTCACTGACAAACTGAATTTGGCAAAAATATATAGAAATATATAAGAAGAAGCCAAATGAAACTTCATTTTCGCCTCCGAAAAAGAAGCTCTGAATCAATGCTAATTGATTTATCTAACTTCGATTGGAAAAAAAATTGTTTTCTTTTGTGGGCAAGAAGCTAATAAAGAAAAAGATGCAAAATTAAATAAAAATCGACGAAGACAAATTTCATACATCCAATACTCCAACTTTAAATGACTCCGTCGTGAATTTTATTGCCGTACAGAAAAATGATTATTATCGAGAAATTCATAAAAGAATTTCTGGTATAGCAGATTTACAGAGATTTCAAGCAAAATATCATGCATAATTAAGAAATTTATCATCTGCGCTAAAAATATGAAATTCATAAAAAAGAATTGTTTCCGCCCGGGATCGAACCGGGGGCCTTCCGCGTGTTAGGCGGATGTGATAACCACTACACCACGGAAACCCATGTGTAGCAACGTTGCAATTTCTCATTTTATTTAGTAAATCTATTTATTTATTTTTGTCCAATCTATGGGCGGATGTTGTACTATCAAAATTTATCGCAACTGAAGAAATTTATCAGCAATTATCGGAATTTGAGAGTATGAATTTCAATTTTTACAAGATTCAGTAAAGAGTAATAATCAGTCGTGGTTGCATTTCGTAGAAAATAGTTGTCTGTTTCTTTACAAATAAATAGTAACTAATTAACGACAGAAAGACGTCGAAGAAAATGTTGGATTACAGACTAACTTTAGATGGTTAAATACTTTAATACTTCGGCACCAAACCGTCTAATTTGCATTGATAGTGTAAAAACCACAAAAGATATTAAATCAGAAGCTTTGGATAAATACGAAAATAGAAAAAAAACCTTTCGTCGGCAGCCAGAAGGAGGAGGTAGATCTCAATATATAATAGTTAAAACCCAAAAACCTGTTCCCATTCCCCTCGTAAATCCATTTGGATAACGAACTTGATTTAATCGATTAAGAAATATACGGTCTACATGGGAATAAATTCCGTGCCTCGAAACCCGCAATTTTGTATGACCTAGATATCGAGCCAATAAATGCATATGCAAAGTTAAATCATAATCTACTAAGAAATGCGGCAGTTATTGCGGTAATAACATCATTTTTAGAAACTTTTGTAGACCCTGGTAGGCGATCACCTCACCACCATTTTGATATACGACTTAGAACTGCATGTTATCAATGTGTACGTTAAATTTGGTCAATAGTAATTAAGAAATACGAAAGATTAGGGGTCCAAACCAGTTTTATATAACTTACGTGGCCTCTACATCCCCACCCCGTTGACCGATTCTTCCCATTTACGACCTTAGCCGAGACATTGGCGGGATAAACGTATAGACGAAGTTTAGTCAAAATCAATTAAGAAATACGGCCTCTATCGTCTCCACAAATTTCGTACAAATAAATTTTATTTTTGAATTCTACAACCTCCAAAATCAGTTTTGGCATCATTCATTTTCCGAAATCTTTTCATCAGGTAGGGTGCAATAGAAAATAGAATTTAAATATAAAAAATTAGACGAAATGACTATTAACTATTATTGTACAACAGAAGATATTTTTCAGATTATTATGTATGAAAAATCAAAAATCGACACTCAACGAACATACTAAAATGTTACCACTTTGTCAATACCCGGTTCCAAGAAAATAGACTAACTTTTTGAGACTAACTTTTTGAACTAGTGTAGCAAATGAAAACCTCACTCTCTCTGAATTTCTAAAAAAGATAAATGCTTCCGAAACTAACAAACAAGCTACATTTATAAACTGCATTCTTTTGTAAAATACACTTAACTAACATAGTTATACTATCGTCAAATCTTTTGCTTTGCTTTGTACTAACTTAATGACATACTCTCCTTTGTAAAATTCTATTGTATTTTAATTAAACAAATAAAGGACTATCTATCTACTAAAATGTTTCAATATGGTATTAAATTGAAAATTGTAAAATCGATAAACTGTAAAGCACTTCAATATAGTTTCGAAAATCATAAAATACTTCGGCCAATTAATTTTAGGATTGCACTACTTCATACAAGCTTTTTGGATTAATATCTAATATACAGAGCGTAACATATTCTGAACCATAGAATATGAGTTTAAGGGAAATTCTGGGAGTTTCAACCGTTTTCAGGTTATTGATGCAAATATAAATTAATCATTTATCATAAGTATTACCTTTTTGCACTAAACATTGATAAGAAATGAACGATTCTTGTACAATTTGGAACTACTCGTATGTAAGGTTATTCTCAAATTAATTGATTAATGTGAAGGTATATAGTTTTAAATGAGTTTACTTAACTTAACACCTCTTTAAAATTGGAATCTTGCCATTGATTTTTCTTGCACTTCCTTCATACCGAATTTTTTTAAAATTTGCATACTTCTTCATTGAAATAAAACATTGCATTAACTTTGACGATGAATCCTTAAATGGCGACAAACATTCTAAGTCGAAGGATTTCAACGAAAATGTTTTTATATTTGTTAATAGTGTTGCAGAAAAAAATGCGATAAGAAAATCATTTAATATAAGGATGATGCACCTGTAAGTTTAATTTTAAGGATATAAAATAAATTATCAGTTCCTGAGGATTCTATCGCAATATTTATTTTTACAATCTTAAAATATAATCAGAGGAAAAACAGTCAAATTGTACAAAAGAGAGAGAATTAAATAACACAAAGTAGAATTTTTAATAAATAACATTAATAGTAAAAATTAATGCATTCGTTTAACACTTCTTGCGACAGAAGAGAGAAACTCGACTGCGTCCCTGTCCGGGGCGCATCGCTACCTAGGGCTAACTATCAACTTAAAAATTAATCCAGTCTGAGTTTGTTATGTCGTCCAGCGCCACGAGCCCTGGACGTTTTGGGGGGAAATGGGACGAATTCACTTAAGCGGAGGACACAGACTGTGTCCTGACCTGTGCTATCCACAGATTTACAGCTTATGGCTAGTTCGGAACCCGTTTGGGTTCCTCGTTAAAATCTATAGTTTGCATCTATTTACAGAGTCTGTAATGGGGCTCCGGAGGCTCAAGTTCATTCGCACGCTGCATCTTCTTGTCTTTTAAGTCGCGGTCCATTCGCACGGTTAAAGGTAAAGGGAGTCAAACTATCACACTCTGACTCAGGAGTCGTCGATTCTATGCCTAGGTTCCTAGGGGCGGCCCACGGGGGTGGGAGTTAAAATTAGAATTAGAATTAGAATTAGACTTCAATACTGTTGAGACTGCCCGAGGACATGTTTTCGCTGTGGCTGCCGAGCCGGCTGCGCTTGATGGCGGCAGCGGCGATGGCGGCGCGGGCGGGCATCGGGGACCTCTGGACCCTGGGGCTGCCGGGCACCCCGACACCGCCCATGTTGTTGCTGGAGCTCCCCGAGGTCCGGCGGGTCCTTCGCAGGGAGGGAATTCGCGTCGGGATGCCGTCCGCCGCCCCGTCCAACGTCGTCCCGGGAGGGGCCGGATAGTGCAAATTGCGGGTGCTCCGCTCGAGGGTCCTCCTGTGCTGGTCCAGCAGCGGGGTCAGCGGGGCCTGGAAGTGATGTGGATGATGGTTGTTATTTTGCTGATTATGCTGCTGCTTCTGCAGCATCGTGGGTGTTTGCGGGTGGTATGACTGCGATTGCTGCGGATGGGAGGGGTGGTGCTGATGAGGGATGGGCACCGGGATGCCTGAGACCGGCGATGGCTGATGGTGGTGATGGTGATGCTGCTGCACCTGGCCACCACCTGGACCAGACCCGGTGGGGGACGGGGTGCCGACCTGATGATGATTCGATCCACCAGTTGTAGGCATAAAACGCAGCTCCATCACATTGCGATTCTAGAACATTCACGCTGATATTCTAAGCTAGAAGCAGATACTTCAAAGTCGTACTAATGCTTACGCTACGCCAAACACGTGATTATTAGGTGCGGTTTATGTTTTTTTTTTTTCTTTTTTTCACGGTTTAAGTGGGTTAGTAAAGGAAGGGGTCTGTGGACTGGAATGAAGAGAACGAGAAGTGCACAATTAGTTAGTTAGTTGCATTTAGTAATTGCTAAGTGCGAAGAGTTCTATTGCATGCAGGAAGAGGCATACTGCTGGGTTCGCCAAAAATTCTATAAAAATATATATACAAACATGCAAATATCAAGCAATTTACAATTTCTCAATTTGGATTTACTTAGTATCATAAAACATAGTTTAAAAAACGAATAGGTACTTTTGCATCTGAGATAACCTGTTCGAAACATCAGTAGATATACTTGAAGATTTTTGGAAAAATATTTTAAAAATCATTCTGCAACGTTCTAATTACTTAACTTATAAATGCTGTTGTAACCCTATTAAACAGTTCAGTTCGGAATTTTCTTCCAACTAGATTTCTGGATTATGGTTCATACTTTATAATTCTCAAAAGATTACTATTTTTTTTAAGTCCAAATTGTTCAATATTTTTAAATTAAATTTTTAAAACATGTATTTATTTTCGCAATTCTAATACTATTTTCATAATTTTCAGGTAACCAATTGAAATGACAAAACAAAGGGTCGTATTCATAAAGTTGTTTTTATATTCATACAGTTAGTAGCAAGATCTCAAAAAATTAGACTTAATTCAAGAATGAAATGAATCTCATTTTAAAAAACCTCTTAAGCTGGAACTCAATTTGATATTCTTAATATCAATTTTAATCTCAACTACCTAACTGAGATTGACCTCAAAAATTGTCTTAATTGCTTTTTAATGAATCACAAACTTAACATACAAATCTTTATCATAGTGAAGCTGCGCTTTAAAAGTGAAACACGCATTTTATGTAAAAGAAATTTGTATAAATTGAAGCATGGCAGAATTTCAATTTGTTTACGAAAGGAAAATATACCAAATAAAACGTTATTATGGCAATACGAATTTTCGTAATCTCTACCGGTTTCAGAAAGAACATGTTAAGTTGTTATTTTTTCTTGAAATTTACTATCACAAATTTCTGCAATTGCATTAATTTCAGGTAATCTAGACTTTTCTGTAATAACTTTCCACTTTTCTAATTCTCTTATTACATCAGTATTTTCATTTTCAACTTTCACCTATTTTGTTTATTTTCATATAACAAAAATAAGGTTTTGATGCCTACATGTTTCATATTCTTATAAGGTTTAAAATTAGACAACTTTTTATTTAACTCTTTCCTAAAAGAATCCATATATAAAAAATATCATAAAATATTTCCATGTATAAGAATTATGTAGTTAAATATCCCTTAATTAAACTATAAAAACATTCGTACGGGATAAAAATCAAAATGTGTATTGATGCAAAATTTCCACTGTGAGAAACCAACAGCTCAGTTTAAATAATCCCTAACATGAAAAAGTTGTGAGGCTATTTATTTAATCGCATGTTTCCTCAACGAAAGCAGGGAGCAAAATTTCTATGAACAAGAGAATTTTCAAATCAGAAGCCTTCTAACGAGAAACTTTGCAGATTTTACTTTTATGTAAAACGTATTTATAACTTTAAATACTTTAAATTGTATGTGGATATGCAAACTTAGGAAGAAAAAATGCATCCATGTTTTAGAATTGAAGATTTCTCTAGCTCTGTTTTTACACTATCCGGATAATTCTTTTAAATCTCTTTAGAATAGAAGGACTATTCATGATAGCTATTTTTCTAAATGTGTCAGTAGAACTAAGCTTCTTAGTAAACCGATTCTAGTTGAACATATTTTTTTTTAAATAACACGTATATAAAAATATAAGGTTAATAGCATTTTTTTATATTTAGCATAAAATGTTAACATTTCAAATGCCTTTCGTTTTGACTTGAAAATTTAAAACTATTGCGTTTTTTCGGTATTTTTAAGCAATTTTTAAAGACTTGTCTGAGTTCAAACAAAAAGTATCCTAAATAATTGGGAAGTTAATTAAAAGGGTTTTGGATTTCAAACAAGCACCGCATGCAAAGGAGCTACTGCACTGCATTACAGGAAAAGCAAGCTCCCAACGGAAACAATCAAAAACTACTAAAGCGTAAAGCAACTTACATCTAGAGTTCTAAGACAAAGTTAGCCCACCCCCACTCACCTTGTCGCCCTCCTGGGCCAGGGGGTTCGGGGTGATGTTCATCCGGGGGGACATGACTCCGTTCATCCGGTGCGGAGCCTTGTGGTGCTGGTTACTCATGACCGAAGACGACAGAAAGTGCGAGCCGTCTGCTTGGATGTGATCAAGCTGGGGCTTGTCCTCGTCTACTTTTTAGCCAAAGTTATACAACCTAATTAAAAAATCCCCGAGGGAAATGGTTCAAGAGAACAAACCTTCCGCCTGAGTGTTCTTCCTTTTCCTCTTGAAGCAAAAACACGCGGCCACGGCTGCGACAACCAAAATAAATCCAAAAACTGCTACTCCGACGATTAGAGGGAACATGGAGTTTGTGTCCTCGGACGCCTTTTCCGCGGGAATCATCGAGGGAGTTATTGGCGGCGGGGGCGTGGACGGCTCTGTAAAATAACATTTTAAGAAAATTCGCATTACAGAATAAGACACTTTTATACAGTATTTTTTAATTAAATTAAAACTGAGAATAGTTTTTATTTTACGTGGTACTTAATATCAGGAATCGCAATTCTTATGATTTTTATGACATGGAACTTCGTTTTATTTTTCCTGTAATATACATACATATGTATAAAACGAGTTCTTTTTTTGTCCCCTATTTAATTTTAATAAAAAGTTGATAGTAATAGTAATTACTGAGAAAACCGACCGTGACATACAGACAGACAGACACCAAAGTCTCACTGTAAAGGTTTTTTTTAACTGGACTTCTAACATGCATTATTATGTATTTATCAATTTAAAAAATAACAACTTATTTTAAAAATTTTGTAAATAAAATAAAATAATAACAAGCTATAGCTCAATTTTATGTAATTTGCTGTTCATCTTTACAGAACTTGAATTTTAGCAATTTATGTTTGTACTTACAGATTATAAAAATTAGGCTAAAAGCTAACGATAGCAAAAGTTTCTTAAAATTCTCCTAGCAAGAAGAATTATAAAAGTTTGAAAAAATTGTTCCTATTCATTCCTACTTAATAACAGACCGTCAGTATTGTTTTATTGGTAGTATTACTTACTTTTTCTTATATGTGGTTTTAGGTTTCTTGAAGACAAATAAATAATGTCCGATCTTGACATATTTTCAACAATTAAAATATATAAAAAAGATGTTTAAAATTCAACGATTGTATTGTATAATCGATGAAGCTAGAAAATAATTATGGGTCACCAATTTCAGGCTTTAATCAGACTAAAATAAATCTGTGGGGCGCTTCAACAAGAAAGTTTTCGACTATATTACATTGTCACGGGACTTATACAAGTATAAAACATTTCAAAGCTCTAGCTCAATTAGAAGTAGTTCAAAAATCGATCGTTTTATTTGAATCTAATATGTGAAGTTTTCATCATATGTTAATCAAAGTATTAATCCCTTATATTGAAACAGTTTTGACTATCTTAGATGTAAGTTTTCGAATGGCAACTCATATTTTATGAAATTATTGAAAACCTAATTAATTAATCTTAAAATCAGCCGAAATTATTTTTGTCGATAAATAATTTAAAAAAAAAAACAAATAGATTTACAAAATTCGACAGCCAAAACATATTTTCAGAGCTAAGATGTTACGAATTTTAGCCGTTTTGATTTTCCAGTCAATTAAAAAATGATACCTACTTGCAATATTCAACTTTTTTATTGATCGATTTTAAACTTTACGATCTTGTGATGCTGAGTTTTTAAATTTATGTATGCAGCATATTTGGTAGGGGATTAGTCCCGCTTTTTTTTACTTTTTCTTAATTTGGTTGCAAAGAATTGTTAACATGGATGTTAAAATCAAGAGTATCTGTACACAGTAAATCCTTGAGTACAGATTTCTCAATATTGAATGGCAAGTTCTAAATTTTGTGCTTGACGGTTTGAAAATTCTAAAATTTGAAATGCTATACTCACTGAGCGTTTTTCCTACTAAAATAGAGCTGAACTCGGATGCAGCGGATGCGGTGAACGACTGCAACTTAAACTCGTAGGAATTTCCTGATTCGAGCATGTCGATCTTGAAGGTCCTCGTGTGCATCCCGACCACTGTGGCCTTGAGATATTCGCCGGCGGAGGACGCGGACCGATAATAGACGTAAAATCCGTCCACGGGGTTCGACTTGTTGTAGGGGAAGGACCAGTGCAGGACGATCGCCGTCTCGGAGATCCCTTCGACCTGGGTCAAGACGGGAGCGGGCAGGTGACTCTTGGAGCCCCGCTGGAGCAGGAACTTCCCGGAGCTGTTCCCTTCCTTGTTGTCGTTATTCGAGTAAACGGCGATTATTCGAAATTTGTAGTACTTGTCCGGCTTGAGTCCAGTCACCGAAGTGGTGAAGTTCTTGATACCATCGCCGTTTTTGTCCCTCTTCCCGTAGGGAATGTCGTCGTTGGTCGTCTGCCAATTCTCCCTCGGGACCTTCTTCGAAGTGTCTCCAACCATTCGGTACTGGACCTTGAAGAACTGAATCGGAAGTCCGTCGTTCCTGGGGACAAACCACCTTAGCATCACCGAGTCATCAGAGAGGCGGGTCACATTCGGCCGGGTCGGGGGCACCATGTTGGCTATGAATTAAACATTAATTGATTTATTTATGAATTGTCAAACGTTACAAAATTTGTTGGGAAAGTAAAATTGTTTTGTTAAAAAACAAAAAAGTAAAAATATAAAAAAATAATCACTAAATAAAAATGACACAAGCTTCTACTGACGGAAAAGGGAAGAAAGGAGCAAAGAAAAAGAAACCAATCGATTGGGCCTCTGACCCTTACTTCGACAAAAACAGGGCATTTGTCTACATCGAGCACACTGAGGAGTGCCCTATTTTCAAGACGAAGGCTCTCGAATTTCCAAAATTGTTGGAAGAAAAATTCCCGGATAAAACATTTTTTTTAGTACGCAATGAGACTCCACCTCGCGAAGGAGCCTTCGAAATTTCTTTCAGTCAAAATGCTCGGACTGATCGGTTTCTGCTCTGGAGCGGCCTGAAGAAGGGACCACCAAGAAGGGATAAATTCCCGGAAACCTTTGACATCCTCTTGCCAGAAGCAAATTACATCCTTAGCAGACCCTTCATTGAGGAAGAAAATACCGCAACAGAGGAAGATGAAGCTGTTGAAGAACCACCTCCTGAAGAGGAGCCAGTTCCTGAACCTGAAGCAAAATCGAAGAAATCGCAAAAGGTGAAAAAGAATAGGGCTAAAGGTGGTCAAACTACGCCACGTCAATCTTCGATGACTGCAACTTTAAAAAACCCGGTAGACAGCTCTTCGCCTAGTAAAACGCCTAAGATTAAGTCTGAATCCGAAAATAAGAACCCACCACTAAAGATTAAAAGGGTGAGTAAGACAAAAACAGGGTCTGCAGGGCACAAAAAGGATAAGAACAAAGCAAAGAAAGAATCTTTGTCGATGGGCACTAACAAGCGCGTTTTTGGAGCAATATCTGAGAAGGGAGGTCAACAAAAGTGAAAATTTATATTTTGTACTTATGAAATTCTGGAAAAGTTGGTCATTTACTTTTGGTATTAGTAGAAAAGAACAACCCAAATAAATTTCCTAAAAAAAAGAGAGGGTGCGAAAAAAGATCATACATCGAAAATTACTTTCATTAGGCTTGTTACTTTTCCTTAATGAAAAAATTAAAAGAAAGTGAATACAGAGCAACGCATACGAATTTTTGTTATTTTGCACCATATTAAAAGTGTTTTTAAGAAATGTTTCCGAACTTAATTTTTTCCCTATTCATTTGGTTTTCAAAATCCTATACTTTAAAATCAAATTACTCAAAATTTTAAATATGAAACATGGCGTTAGGGTAATTTTCGAATTTTTCAATTCAAGGAAAAATATTTCGTTGTTTAAAACCTTCGGGTATGCCCCTGATTTTATCTGTGACCTATAAGTAGGAATATGCTAAGGTAAAATTAATTTATTAGTTGACAACCTTTTGAGAGCATAAATACAATTTTACAAATCAATATTTTGTTTCAAGAAATTTCTTTTCTAAATACATATACCAATATTTCTTTCAACTTTCACCTCGGGTACTGACTAGCAATGAATTGTGCATTTGAAGATATTTATGTATTGTTATTCTGCAATTTATTTCTTCTCTACAATGTTTATCGTTCTAGGAAAAAACGTCAATTTTTCAACGAAAATTTCGATAAATTTTGAATTTAAACTCGAATAACTCTTACAGAAATGGATCCTAACAAGTAAGGTATCTTTGGAAAGGTACTTTTATCCTCTTTTGAATGATCTTTAAGGACTTAAATGAGTGCACCTTCTAAAAAACGTTGATGTTGATTTTGAAGAGTATGGAATAACTATAATAGTAAACGAAAATTCTGCATTATCTCTCGTTTTAGAAAAAAGAGAGATAAACAGATAATTCGTAAATTTATTATAATAACAGATTGTCCTAAGATCGTTTAATATAGCTCAAATGAAAGCCTACACTCTAATCTGGAAAACTTGGGTGAAAAATGAACACTTAAAGAACACATTTAAATAAATTACAGCAATGTTAAATAAATGAAATTAAAACTAAATTCTTTGCATGCCCCATTGGGGCTTTTCGACCGTTAAGGGTTAAGAAAAGATTACCGGGAGCCATCGCCGATGGGTATTTTCTGTTAGTAAATCATCTCAAGAATATCTTTACAAAATTTCATAAAGTTCAGAGTATTGGTTCAAGAGTTATAAGCATATCGCGCATGGTACCTGAAATGATGAGCTAAATTAAACTAAAATTTTAAAATCGATTATTATTATAGTATTACATAAATGCGATCAATTTAAATGTTCAAAAGTTTAATTGTTTTTTATGATAAAAGGCAGGGCCTGAAAGAATGTTTTTTGATTTTACTAATTTTATTGAAATAAACAAATTGAAATTCGAACACCTCGCTAAACATGTGAGGTTTTTTTTAAATTGGATTTTTAACAAATTTTTCGTTCAGGCTCTTCATTACAAATAATTTTTCCAAAAACCTTAAGACATTTACTTTCAAAACTCATTGTTGGATTTTTAGCAATTATTTTAAACGCTTTTAAAATTCATTAAAATCACATCGATTTTAATCAAAATTCCCTACGAAAAAAGGTTCATCACCTAACTACGCGGGAGCGCAAATTTGACATCAACCAATTTGTATCAATAACCTCGCCTTCAACCTAGACACAAACCGATTTAACCACGCTGGAAGAACTACCAAAGAGAGGAGAATTGCTGCGAAGAGAGCTTCACTCCATTTCCACGCGGCTCAAAAGAGCGCCCTCTCAATTTCTGGTGCAAAAACAGGCGCAAACATGCAAACAGAGAGCGCCCGATGAACTCTTTCCTGGCAGGCGGCGACTTCCAAGCAGCAGTTCTTGGAGAAACGTCAGGGTGTTGTGTGTGGCCCGTGCGCGCTGTCAGATTCCAGCCAGAAAAACATGTAAATAAATATTTCGCGAGTTGAGTTCCGCGAGCCACAGCAAAGCAAAACGTCGCAGAAATGTCGAAGGTAGAGGCGCCGATGGTCGTCGAGGAGCGGCCAGGCGGGCAGACGGCGCGCTTCACCTCCAGCGAGAAGCAGATTCTGTTCGCGCTGTTCCTGGAGCACCAGCACGTCATCGACATCAAGTACCGCAAGAACGGGCGCACCAAAAAGAAGCTGATGAGCGTCCGCGAGTGCTGGGAAAAGATCGTCGACGAGTACAACGCGAACCCCGCCATCAGCACGCCCCGCAACATGAAGCAGGTCCAGAAGTTCTGGCTGAACGCAAGGTGAGTCGCCCGGGGCCCCAGGAGCCTCCAGCTCCAGTCAGAAGTAAACAAACCACTCGACGGATGACGTCTCCGGGGGGCTCAAGTGCGCCTCAGAGATGGCGCGTCTGTCGCGCGGCAATTTCAATTTTGAATACTTTGGCGCGTACTCATCAAAAGTGGGTCCGTTCAAAATAGGGCAAAGTGGTCTGAAGGTCTAAAGAAGGTCCATTGAGTGTTATAAGCGACATCGTAAAAATAGAAAAAAATACGCAGCAGCTTTCAAACTAAAGCTCGTATCCAAAAATGATTTTCACTCACAGTTACCTTAAGAAGTTCTCCTTTTAAATTCATAAGACTCTTTACCACCTCTTCGAACAAAGCATATGAAATTTTGAGTTTAACTCAAACTCAACAGAAAACCCGAGCGCCGGACTACTAACAAATGTACGGCGGGAAGAAGAATTGGCTCCGAACCAAACCGAAGAATCGAAAATTTACTGCATTTTTGCCAGAAATTCATTGATATTTTTGGCGTATATGAAGTAAAAGCCTCTGTGGTTTTAATTTGTTAAAACTTTTATGTCATTAGCGTCCAAAGAACCCGATTAATTCAATTTATCCTGTAGATTTCATTCAGCCTTCACAAGTCTAAATGTAAAATTTTCGAATTGTCAGACCACACATGCAAAAGGCTAGTTCATGGCTTGTAATATAGAAAGTTTTGGTCCGTTGCATAAAGTGAAAGGGTAGCTTAATCACACCTTCGCGGCAGTAAGCAAAGTAGAAATAACAACTGTAACAATATCCAAACTTATTCTCCGAAATAGATGAAAACAATAAGGTTTATAAAAAAATTTCATCAAAATCCAAGAGGTAACCGGATTGTAAATTTGTTCCATCATAATAAAAAATATCGAAATGACGATATGACACATTAGCTAAGTGAATTGACATAGTAATGGACCACTTAAATATCGTCTTTTTAACACTTCCCACGTAAGGAGAGTTCAGATACAGGGAGCAAAACTCTGTCTATTTCTTCCGCATTAGGCGAGATAGACAACTTCATGAGCACCTGAGTAAATAACAGACAAATATAAAAGTCGAGCCACGTGAAAAAAGTCGGATTAGTTTGAAAAATCGTTTTAAGAAAATTATACAATTTTATAACGAAAAATAGTTGTATTTAAATTTATGTACTTATCGAAATTGTGGGAATTAAAACACGCTAAGTAACTCATACTTCTGCAAAAAATTAAAAACGGTTGATGGACTCCACACTAAGCAAAAAATTGAAGGGATGTTCCGTATCTGCAGGAAATATAGCCGTAATTTAATTTAAAAAATCTTACTCACATTTTGAGCTAGTTTTAAGCTAATTTTAACTTCAAAAATAATAATAAATTATAAGTTATTCGTTGCAGAATAAGTAGGTCTGTTGTAGAAAAATCGCCGCTCTTAAGAAGAATGACAAAAAAATCAAATCACGAAAATTTCTGCTACACGAAAAAATATACTTCTAAGAACTTTTAAAATACAGCTGTACTCGTGCTTATAAGCTAATTCTCAGAAAATCTTTGCCTTATAGCTGCATCTTCAGAATCTTGTTTTTCGGTAGCTTAGCTCATCTATAACAAGATTACATTTTATTTCGTAGGAAAAAAATAAGGTTTCATTTTCGGAAAAAAATTATTTTAAATCTTCTAAAACCATTAAGTCCATTTAAAGATTCAAAATTATAGAAACACTTGACTCTTAAAACAATTGACGTAAAGTTATTTAATAACAAATCCTTAAAAACGGAACATTTTTTGTTATAGGCTACGTAAAAAATACCCCTTCAGTAGCAGTAGCAGTAGCTACCCAGCAGCTCATCCAGGACCTGATAGACTGACCGGTACTTCAAAAAATTCGATAAAGCAAGAAAGTCTAGAAATTGTTGAGAACGAGAACCTCAACTCATCCGTTGAAGACGTGCGTTCCAACGACTTCATCAGCATTGACCAAATCAGCGCCGATAAGCTGACTCTAAACGACCTTTTGGACTTCAAAAAGGCCCGTCCTGCCAGAGAAGAGGTTTTCATCATCCGCGAAAACCCCTTGACCACAGAGAAGCAAGACTCGACTGCACAATCCGCCTCGCATTCAACCCCGCTGCCGTCCCCGGTGAAAACTCCGTCGGTGGAGTCGGAGCATGAAGACTTTTCGCATGAACCTTTAGTGAAAGACGTCGATAATCGGCTAAATATCTTCAGATTAAGAGAGGCTGAGCTCAGGTGCAAGGAGCAAGAAATCTTGCTCCAGCAAAAGAAACTAGAGGTGATCAGGATGAGAACCGAAATCAAGCACATGAAGGAGTTACACCAACTCCAGGTGGAAAGTATGAATATTAAGTTAAGAATTTTATCAGCAGAAGAAAAAAGTATAAAAAATAAAAAAGATATTAGTTAAAGTGTGTAATTTTTTGATTTATAATCATTATACAGCTTCATTATCTTACTCGTCCGCAATTTATATTAATTTTTAGATTACCCATTTGTATTAATTAAAATTATCTTATTACCACATTTATCCTCAATTTTGTTACGTGATTTCGGGGCTCAATTTTGTAAGACGTGCGACTGCGGCGAATCTAAAGTCATTAACACGGTTGAATAAAATTTAATTTTCAGACACTATTGAGATTAAGATTGCCATTACAAATAAAACTCTCGACGGTATCCTGAATTTTTTATGGGTTCAAATTTGGTTGAAAACACTCAGAAAACCAAATCAAGTACACAAGGAAAAATATATTAAGATTTTGACCCAACGAATGATACTCAAAATTTGATCGAAATATATTAAGAAATATGGGAGTTACCGTGCCCACAAGAACGATACAGAAGACCAATTGTTTGCATTTCCAGGTATTGACCTCATTATTGCATAAATAAAGTCGTCAAAAGGTTGTTTTAAAGATGCTACGTGCTACAAAATAGGGATAAAAATTTCTAAATTCAACTTACCGGATTTATGCTTCTTCCTGCCTTTGTTCTGTTTCCCAGGATGCTCATGTGTTGATTTGGTTGGGAATGGTCCTAAAGGAGGCAGACCAATCTCCCCAGGAATTTGCTTCGGATTCACTTGAAGCAAGTTGCTTTCACTCGTCTGTAGAGCAAAGAAATACACAAATCGGTTATATTAGAAAAATCAAAAAAGAAAGTTTGGTGTAAATCTTCACCTCATTAACATCGTTCACAGCAAAGCACTGGACGATGCCCGCGTGGCGTTTCTCAACCGATTTGATAATCATCCGGTTCTCTTCGTGTCTGATGACCGGGTCCCATGCCGTGTTCTCCCCATTTATCATCCAGTAGATTTTGGGCGCGGGCGACCCTTTCGCGATGCATTCCAGCTCAAGGGACTCGCTTTCATTTGTAAGCGTTGCCGGAGGACCCTTGAGGATCACTGGCTCCTCGAGGACCTCCAGTTCGACTTTATGCAGAAAATATGGAGCCACGCCGTTGTCTAGTTTACAGACGTACGTCCCTTGATCTGCGGCGTCAACGTCCACAATTTGCAGACCATAGTTAAAAATAGTGACTCGGTCTGATGGTATAATTGGGCCAACTCTGTCCCAATGGGCCGTTGGAGGTGGGTTTCCAACTCCAGGACACTCCAAAGTTATCGTCTGACCCTTTTTAGCTGAGAAATGGCTTGGCGGCGAGGATAAGAAATATGGAGGAGTCCTGGGCATGTGCTCTACACTTAAGTCTATTTTATTATGCAACTGAACTTCGGAACCTGTTATTGAGTTAACAGCCGAACAGGAATATAATCCTGAGTCCCGAGGTGTTACAGAATTCAGAACAAGACCTCCAGAAGGAAGCTGTAGGTCTGACTGAGGAATTAGTTTGTTATTCCTAAATTGAAAAATAAATATTGTTTTTATAATGGATTTGAGGAAGAAAACAGAAAATAGGCCGATTTACACGGAAGCGAAATAATTTAGTAATAACACAAATCTGTAAATTCGAACGTTTAAAACGTATAAAAAAAATTTTAATCACGGGGACATATAAAAATACGAAAACCTTGAAAACTGTTCAAACGACCAAAAGTTTCTTTTAGAGACTTCAAACTTCAAACGCATTATTCTCAATAGTATAAAATAATTTGCGAAATAGTGATTACACAAAAAATGTTGATATATAAACTATTGATATAAACTGATTATATGACGAACTTTTCTACATAACGAATAATTTTTAAGGTAAAATAATAACAATGTATATAAAAAACTTCCCCTATAACAAACTTTAACACCTGAATGTAAAACAAACTCTTTTTTAGCTCAAAATATGTACGAAATATATACGAAAGTCTTTACTTCTACTGAATTGAGATTCAAAAATATTCATTTGTATAATGGAACTTCAAATGATTAATCTGCATATATTACAAAATGTAGAATTTATGGCGTACTATCAAAAATATTATTATATTAGAATTAAAAGATGGCAAAGTTGGAAGGCAAGGCATAAACCGAATTAAGGCATGATTGAGGGACTTCCGTATAAAGAGGCCTATTAATTTAAAATTTACTTGTAAAAGCTCCACACTGGCTGAAGGTTTGAGATCACATTTCCGCATTTTATTAGAACGCTATTGTTCGGTGCTACTTTCCACCGCTGGATCTGGTCCTGGTGGTTTGTGTGCTTGTTGCCATTTGGCTCATCTAGACTTACTGACGCCAAAGTAAGTCGCGCCGTGACTGAGGCTATCGCTGCAGTTCCAAACCAAGCCACACACTGATAGTCCCCCAGAGTTCCAGGACTAACATAAATTCTGAGTTTGGACATGCCATCTTCATGGGTCACATTGTACCCGTACTGGAGAAAATAATAATAGTATAATTGTTAGACCTTTTCTATATAATTCTTACCTTTTCATGCAAGTAGGAAAATTCAGTTTTACTCGACGTTGCACCTATGTGTCGAAACCTCCATTCAAGTCGATCTGGTATTAAATTCAGTTCGCATTCAAAAAGAACTTCATCACCTTTTGGGGCTACTATGGATTCTGGAGATCGTTTCATAAATATTCCTAGGGATTCGGTCTGTGTGGACGATGACGTCGGAGGACATTGCAAGATGAATGCGAATAGGTATGTAAGTACGTAGAAGTTACAGGGCAGTCTTTTGAATACGTTTGGGTTGTGCAGTGATAGCATGGCTACAGTTTACACTGTCAGGTACTTTCGGTCTGTTTTAAAATTGTGGCCTGAAAAAGAAAAGAGAATATATGGTTTTAATTTAATATTTTCAGTTTGGTTATTTATAATAATATTCAATAATATATGAATAATTTGTTTACAAAAGCGGTTACCATAGATTCTAAGAATATTTTGAATTTTTTAAAAGCTATAACATTTAGAATCATTGTTTAGATAAACTTGTAGGACTCATAATTTTAGCTTTATGACTTTTTAAGATAAGAAAAAAGCATTTCAAATTTTGTTAAACATATTTACGGAAATATATGTTTAGATTAACATGAGTAATTACTTCCTGTTACTTCGGATTCGATTATTAAGATATATTCAGAATAAACATTTAATGGGACGATAAATAATAGATTTTATAATATATTTAATAATGCAAAGATAACAAGTAAATTTTATATAGTACACAAAATTATTTCTAAATAGTTTTTCGAGGAACGAATCTTAGAGAATTCTTATTAACTTTCTTTCTTTTTATTCGCCCAAAAGGATAGTGGCCCTAGTTTGTAAATATAGTACTTAGAAAGAAAAACACATGTGAACTGGAAAAGCAATAGATAAATGCCCCACACGACTGTTTTATAATCATTCTCAATGAAACAATGATTCTAAAATTTGGTCTCTGAACGAATTGTTGCCTTCTTATTTCTCGAATTATGCGATGCATATCTCCTCTAAAGCTTTAACAATGTTTTTTTATTCAATCAATTTCTTATACATATAAGGCTCTGAAAAATCTAAAATATTTCGAATTTGACTTTACTTTTATTGATCTTAATGATTCTTTACATTATTATTGGGACTTTAAAAATCCTCCAAAAAAAGAGTCCTATAACTTTGTATATTCAATTAATTTTCATATCTTCCAAGAATATTCTATAAAAATTGATGAGATCAATTTGGAAGAGTGCAGTGAACGGAAATATTAATTATGTTATGTTGTTCACCTCCAGAAATCTTAAAACTATTAAAATCATAAGTCGAATGCTTGGCCACCGCAGCGCTTTGGATACTTGTGCAATTTATTTCCACTTGTAGTTTCGCTCAAACGAAGCCCCATCAAAGACTGTCATGATCACGATGCGAAAAATCTCGGTTCGCCGAATAATCCTAAGAATTTAGCCCGTCTCGCCGAAGGCAGCGATACGATCGGCGATGATCTTCGAATCTTGTTCGGTTGCACGATCATCAAAATTGAAAATGGGTCCATTAATCGCAGCACCTGATGACTACCGAGGATCAGTTGGAGCCCCGCGACGACGACGATGACGGTGATCGTGCCGTGGCTCCGGTGGCTGGGCCTGCTCCTCGGCAGCCCGTCAAAACCGAATGTTTGCTCAATTAATCGTGCCACTCAAGATGTGTTTCTTTTCGTGTTTTGTCTCAAGAAGCTGACAGGAAAACTCGAGTCGCGGAAGACACTCGTCCGTCTGTCGACGGTACATGCGCTTTAATTGCGCTCTCGAGCTGAGTGAAATTTTAATTGAATCCGAACTGAAATCGTTCGGGCAAAGTGGCAATTTACGATGAGAACAGATCCCCGCGGATGCGATAGAATTCCGCAGAACCCTTTGGGGGCACCTCTTTAATGGCTCTCGGATTTTTTTAATCCATCGCCGAACCCCTTGCGCATTGCGCTTACCGCAGCAGTCAGCGCTGCACCTCAGAAACCGATCGCATTGCCGTAAAATGCCACTAAATCAGGCAATAATTTTCGAATGCCTTACGATTTTTCATCTGTTTCTGCAGCAAACATAAAATAAATTGCATACAATGGACGAAAAATTACTTAGCGAAGCGGTTAATCGTTTTCTCGGGGTTAAAGCACTCGCCCGATCGTCGATCGATCTTCCTCGGCGCATTCTTCTGCTCCTCGGCCTGCGCCCCGATTCCCCGGATTCTTTTTTATGAGATTGCAATTCTCCCGGCAATCAGCTTAAGTTATTCCAGGCCAGATAAAGCAGGTGCCAGGTACTTTGGCCGGGATCCTTCTGGTGCCTTCACGGAGGCTGGCGAGCATCTTTTGGGAAATTGATAAGACCGGGAGGGGTAATCGAAGGCAATTTGAAAGTAATTTCTTGGGCATGGTACCAGGAATTCGGTTCGAAAGGAGACCGGCAGAATAATTGATTTCTTTTTCGAACCAGACACCGACGTAAGGCGGATCTTTTGCACGCGCATACAATGTAGAATTGGAATGAGTTATTTTGTAAATACAAAGTAGTTTAGCAGTCGTTTTAAGAAAATTGCCCCAGTGCAGACATCTGTATAGGAACTAAACAAGAAACTGCTAAAAAAATATAGGAACTCGAATGATTGAGTTCGGAATAAAATCTTCAAAAATTATACATTCATTAAATATTTGATATTGATTTTCGTTCTTTCTTTAAAAAAAGTGAAGTTTCTTTTGAATATCTACAGTGCTGTGCAAAACATTTGCAACTAAAACCTCAATTTTCTATGTCTTACTATAAAAAATCTTAAACTTTGAAAAATAAAAAAGCGAATGTAGTATTTTATTCTTTATTATACCTAATTTAAAAATACCAAAAACTAGAGGTAAATATCCAATAAAAAAAGAGCAACATTCGTTTCTTCATACTAAGGTACAAAATTGTCTGTGCATAACATTTGCAACTCTCAGACATTGAAAAAAGTTGATGACTTCAAAGATACATATTTATTAATACTTTGTTGAATAGCTTTTATTTTCAATTACTGCTGCACAACTTCTTGGTATAGATTTTATCAGTGACCCGATATGTGAAGAAGGTATGTCATGCCAAGCCTTTTTAATACCATCAAAGAGTTGGTCGCTGTTGCTGTAAAATTGTGCCCTCATATTCCTCTTAACCAGTTGCCATAGATTTTCTATGGGGTTGAGGTCCGAAGATGGTGCGGGCCATTTCAGAACTTCAATGTTTTGCTGCAAAAACCAAGCCTGAAGAAGTTTGGAGGTGTACTTCAGATCATTGTCCTGCTGAAAGCGCTAGCGGAAGGGCATTTCTTCTTCTGCGTAAGGAAGCATAACATTTTCCATAATGTTTTTATAGTTCTCCGCCTTCATTATCCCTGGTATTTTATAAAGGGGTCCCACGCCCTGAGCTGAAAAGCACCCCTAGACCATTACATTGCCACCTCCATGCTTCACATTTCCCACAGTGTATCGCGGATTTAGTCGTTTGCGGGTCGATCGTCTTACTGTTTGCCCTCCATCTGGCTCCCCTAAGTTAAACTTAGACTCATCCGAAAAAAGGACAGTTCTCCATCTTTCCAGGAGCCATTCTGCATGACTTCGAGCAAAGACAAGTCGAGGTCGGCGGTTTTTTTTGGAGAGTAGTGGCTTTTCGCTGGCCTGTAGCTCTTAAGATCAGCTTCTATGGCTCGTCTTCTTATAGTCGAAGGATTCACATCCAGGTTTAATTCATTTTTTACCTGTCGTGAACTGATTAAAGGCTGAGATTTAATTAAAATTTTAATTTTCCGATTCTCAGCCTTTATTGTTTTCCTTGGTTTGCCACCTTTGTGAATACTATCAACACTTTCAGTTTTTTTAAAACGGCTTATAATTCTGGACACGGTTGGTTTAGCTATTTTATATTTATAACTAATGTCTTTTTGGGTTATTCAATTTCTGTAATCACTGATTATTCGGTCTTTCATTTCACAACAAAATTTATTGCCACCCATTTTAATAACTTTTAGTGTAATTGTGTTCGAGGAAAAAATATTTAAATAATATACTTCTGCGTACGGAATGGAACGACAGATTAATTTTATGCCCTCCAGTAGTTAAGTTGGAATAGAAAATAACAATTAACTAACAAAGTACTGCCAATTCTAATTTATTCCGAGAAAAATATTTGTCGATATGTAAAAGTTGCAAATGTTTTGCACCGGCAAAGTCGTTACGTAAAATAAAAAAATGAATGTTGCTCCTTTTTTATGGGATATTTTCTTCTGCTATTGTAATATCTGGAAGCTAGACATAATAAAGAATAATGCACTGTATAACCTTTTTTGGTATCAGTAGTTAAGGACATTTTGTAATAATCTTTAAAAAACTGTGATTTTAGTTGCAAATGTTTTGCACAGCACTGTACATATGTATATAACCGCCAGATGATTATATTGTGAAAATTATTTACCACACATAAAATCTGTCGTCAAAAACCAAAGACGAAGTCAAAAAATATATAATTTTGCAACAAACAATTTACAGAGAGAGTGGTAACAAAATTGTGTACTAAATGATATTTATTTACTTCGATGAGTTAAACAACGTACAGTAATTTACTCAAGCTATTTGGCCCCATTTGCAAAATAATTTTCAAAGTCTAAATAGCTAATAAACACAACAATTGTTGCTAATGTATATAAGATATTTGGTTTTTTTAATATTGCTATAATTTTATTACTTTCTAAGCACATAAAACATAGGGTACCAATCATTGTAAATGTCAAGAGATTTCCATGAAAATTGGTATTTAGGGGTTTTTAAATTGTGAATCCGCTTTTGAAATTTATAAATTCAAGATGGCGGCCCGTATGTGCTAAAAGTATTTTGAGGCCACTAATTTTGCATCTACTATCAAAATTTGAAAAAAAATTTTTTTAACATTCTATACGAATAAGTAAAACGCATTTTGCATTTCTAAACTGGGTTGGATTTGAAAAGTTTTAAGGTACACCGGTATGAAACCAGGTTACTTAGATAAATAATAATAAAAAGGACGTAAAATTTAGTAAATTTAGTGATAATAAATTTTCAGTCCACTATTACTTACAAATTATAATATCTCACACTAGTTTTTGTGAAGATGTTGCAAAGGTATGCTCCTAATTATTATTTCTATGTATTTTCAGATTTATAATTAGTCCTATAGACTATAGATTAAATAAAACTAATAAAATGTAGGTACATATGTATAATCGGTTTGCTATTTGAAAAGTTTAAATATAAGAATTTCAGTCCCAGTTGATCGTAAAATTTGAGTACGCTATTTTACTACCCTTCAATTTTGATGATAGTGCACTACGAGTAAATTTGATATCTACAAAAAATGGTCTAAAACTTTTAAATAAATATTACATAGAATGAAACTTTCTATAATCAAATTTAAGAAGCGAGAAATAGAAATAGCCTTTAAGTTGTTTGTAGTCAATTTTCAAAAATCAACAGTATACGTCTCAAATAACCGCTATTGCCTCGTCGACGTTATTGAGCCGCTTGTCCAGAATAAGCCAAGTAAGACTCAAGACGAGCGCAAGACGCTTAATAGAAAAGAAGAAAACCCCTGACCAGGCGCATTCTTAGGCCTGCAGCTGGTCAATTGATGCAATTGTTTATAACTGCACTGTGCTGCATTGCGATCGCGATAGCGTAGATCTTCTGCGCCACCGCCTCTGCTTCTCCGGATGGACCAAAAAACTGCATTCCTTCCAGTTTTCCAGAGTGTGCTTGTGGATGCACTTTCCGTTGCAACCCTTCCAAACCCGAAGCTCGGTCTTTATCACCTTTGGACCCGGACTTAAGCGTCTGAGCAGAACTAAGACCGATCTTCCGCGAAGAGCGGTCAGTCGGGCTTTTCTCATGTTTCTTGAAGCGGCCGTAGTGCAGCATCTTCAAGACTGGCTCTTGAGCAGAGAATGCAGTCAGTCAGTGAACCAGCGCTTCCCTGGACCCCGATGTCCAGTCCGCGGCGGGCAAAAAAGCGGAACAAGTGGCTCCTCCACTCCACTTCAGGTCCGCGGCTAAGCCGCACGAGACACGGTCCACGGAGGCTGCGGCGACCACCTCTCGGAGATCGCGCGCCTGACTGCGAAGAATGCGTGCAGCAGTTGCATTTTGAGCGGGCTGGAAATCGGCGCGCCGAAGCGGTCGGTCGAAGGCCCCACGACTGCTCCGGGGCTCCAGGAGCAGCGGCCCCATCGCGACCGTCGCCGACTGGAGCCCCACCAGAAGTTGGACATGAAAGCGCGTCGCGGAGCACAGGTGAGGCGATGCTCGGCGGCGAGTTCATTTCGATCACCAGAGCAACGTGTGGTCAGTTGTTGTTGCGGCGGAAAATGATGCAACTTTTTCAGGCGACGAACAATGCCGGGCCTGGCGGACGGACGACGCAGTGAAACTCGAATATTTCAGTTTTTTACCCTTTCCTGTCCTTCGTTTTCATTATTTTTTATTTTTTATTCTTATTCTGGACGTCGTCTTCGAAGATTTCTTGTTCTGCACCAAAACGCATCTTTTCTATGGTGCGATGCATTCTCCAGTGGATCGCAACAGGTTCTTGGGGCACGGATGAAAAAGGGCCGATCGAGCGATTTAATGTCGTCTTCTGCATACAGTTACAACTGTACTTTATTGATGGCAACCGTTTTCCGTTGTCCGTCGTCAACATTTCCTCGTTTCATAAACGATGTCACCCTTTTTTGGGTTGCGTAAACCGAGTTCAGATCGACGATTTTGAACTGGAAGATCTTCCAAAACAATTCCTTATTTGTCCAGACCACTGAAATCGAGTACTTTTTATATAAATTTTAGTTCTTTTACAAAAATACCTGAACCTGCTTTAGAGCGGAACGTGATCAGGACACATCTGGGCACCCTGCGGCGTTTATGAGTCTCCGATCAATGCACCGAAACAGGTGAATATAAAATTATTTTGATTCTCAAAAAAATGTACTATACATTGTTCTCAAGAAAAAAAAACCGGACAAGTGCGAGCAGACTGTTCTGAACAAAAAATTTGTATCTTTTAGGTTTTATAACCAGTTTCGTAGTTTTCTTCAACATTTGTTGTATACTACTATTGAATTGAAAGTTTTTTATTAATGTTAAAACTAAAAAAACTATTGCACTATAATTTAAAAACGCAAATATTGTAATTATACGATTTTTTAAAAACGGCAAATTGTTCAAAACTATCCTACCTAATACTAAGATTTGAATTGAACATACCTGGGACAGTTTTGAATATGTGGGTACTAAATATAAATGAATATTTATATGTATTTTTTGTATAATTAATTGGCCTGTGCAATAACACTATGACAATACTTTACAACGAAAAATATTTTTAGAGATTAGTTTTAATGCAATACAATGACCAAATGACATTTAATAATTGACGCTCTCAGTATTGTAACGTTAAAAACATAATTCGTGCCGGAATTTAACTATGTAATAATTCCATAGTATTTAGGTTTTGATGATCAGTGAGTTAGTTAGTCTATCAGTATCACACTTTGAAAAGCCCTTTCTTGGTTTGTGTTCAGCTAGATATTTAAATTTGTTACAGGGCTAAAGACCTTAGTATTTGATATTTATTCTTGATAAAAAAAGGGACAGATAGATGGACAACAAAGTGATCTTATAAGGGTTCTGTATTTTCATCACAGAACCAGATTTTAAATTCACGATTTTGCAAAATAAAGAAGAAGGTGTACCTATTCATACAAATATAATCTTTTGGGTTTTTGATTGC
Source organism: Eutolmus rufibarbis (assembly GCA_963920795.1). Classification (NCBI taxonomy): domain Eukaryota; kingdom Metazoa; phylum Arthropoda; class Insecta; order Diptera; family Asilidae; genus Eutolmus; species Eutolmus rufibarbis. The sequence goes on along the minus strand of OY987206.1, from coordinate 37,114,767 downwards.
CGATAAAGCAACTGGGGAAATTGTACTCTTACTTCGCTATGTTATGAAAATAGACTTCATAGGTAAAAACATAAAATTGCTAAACACTCATTGCACTAACCTACCTTTAATTAGTTTGTCCGATACTCCTACTCCTGGTATAAGTGAATTTAAAAAAATTTCCTACTTTCAAACACATGGAGCAGCATCGTCGAAATTAAGCTAGTTTATTGCTTTCTTGATGAGTCTCATGAGAAAAAGTCTACTCTATAATTTTCAGACATTTGAAGTATCTTAATCCTGAAATGATGGGCTATGAATTTAAAATTCTTTAGCACCTACCCTAAATATGTTGATTTTTATGTGTCTAGACAAACAAAAAGTGTGATTGAAAACATTTTGAAGATTAGTGGAGGAATCCAAGGAAGTCCATCGTAAATCCCACAGCCCCTAATTAACGTAAAAATAAATTTCACACCTTTTTAATTAGCACCTTCAGAGGCTGCGGCAGAGTGGCACCAACGATCTACAATCAGTCTCACGGCTCGCTGAAAGATCGTCAACCTCTGGAATGATTTCTATTAACAAGAAATTGACTGGAACACTCGATCAGCGAAATAATCGCCGCTAAAAATCTCGCGATATTGCGATTTGCTGCCAACACCGCAGTTCGTTAGGTGATCATTTGTCCTGCTAATGATCGTCAGCCGAAATCATTTGTCATGTTTTAGATATTCGGGGCATGGACAGCGACCGTTGATCGGTCAACTTGGCGCTTTGTACGATTCTAATTAGGTTCCACAGTCGGTCTGTTAAGCACTGACCAGTCCCACACCAAACGATCAGTGTGGAATTGTAGGAAAAAAACGCCGGGAACATACGACCGCAAATAAATTTACAAAAATGAAAATCTTTTGATCGCTAATGCGCCTGTGTTCTGCTAATCCGGAGCTGTTCCGCGGCCATACAGCCCATTGACTCGGACCTATTAATTACCTGGCGAGATCACCGGGATATTAGATCAATCCGACACGATCACATTTTTGTAGCCGCCTTTATGCCTGTAATAAATGACTCCCCGACAGCCAGACCAGGACTACTTAAGGCAAACACTTTCCGCGGTGTGTGAAACCCACAAAAGTGGCCGTCTTGTCGGAATGACCATTAAGTCGGTCCGGCCGTCGGACGCTCATTACGAGAGCGCTAGAAAACGACTCACCTCAGGTGGGCAAAAAGCGGCATTAAATTGGATTTGAAAAAATTATTTAAAGAAAACTAAAGGAGGATTAGGCCGCGCCACAGCCAGCAGCACGTATCTCAATGTCATGCTCAACTCTTCCTTTTGTTGCCGCGATCAAAGACGATCGCGCGTTGTTAACACAGCGCGGGCACGTCTCTCAGACGGTCTCAGAATTCCGCGATTCGGCCCTATATTTGTTTGTTCATTATAACCGGCGGATGGTTTCATCGCCGGAATTGAACTCCACCTGATGCACCAGAGCTCGTGATTGACGATGCCCGGCTTTGACATATGCCGAATCATTGCTTTGGGCAGTCATCGCGTTGTCTTCGCTGTCTGGTCGCGGACTGAGTGCACCGCTGATTGGCGTCTTTCAATCTGCAGCGGCTACGAAGGTAACCTTGGGCCGTGCGCATCGCGGGTTCACACAGCGCGCACCTTTCGCTGTAATTAGCGGCCGCAGACTTGAGATTTGAGATCTGTGCGTCATCTTCTCATCGCCCGATATCGCCGCGATTTCGGTTGTCTTAGAAAACGAGCCCCACGGAAAGGATTCGCCTCATCACCGCGGAATGCGCCGCGATCGTGATTATCTCAAGCAGTCGCTTCGTTATCCCTCGAGGTATTTTGACAGGGTGACGTGCACAAGGTGGAGCAACTTATGAAGTGTTTACCACAAAACAGTAAGGCGTTTCTCCACTCCTTTTTGGGCCTTTTTATACCTTTGATGATGCTCACTGGCTCCTTGTTTAAGATTCGTTTAGAATTGAAGTTTTCGATTTTGTTTTCGTTTTAGATTTTAATAATTATTATACAAAGTCGCCGAGACCATGACTTGCGTCTGTCTGATAGACAGACAAATTTTCGAATGGCTTGCATTTATCTGGGAGGTCTGCGTCACTCAACTTTAAACCTAGGTTTCGTAAATTACTGATTATATCGCGTTTAATTAACTACAATTACTAAGATTTAAATTCTGTTAATTGCTTTTCATATTATTGCATTTTTCTGCACTTTTTCCTTAAATTGTCCTTTGATCAAGATCATAAGATCGGTTCAAGGTCAAATTTTGTCAAATAATTGAATTTTAATGAAAGTGAACTCATTGGAAAACTTTCACTTTCTACTTTTCGAATCAAAAGTATAAAGATTTGTTATTTATGATATCGCGGACATTATTTTGCGATTATTGTTTCGGGAGATAGGAATTTCCATAATTAAAAAGTGTTGCTTTTACTTTAACAGCTGATAACTCGGTTAGAAATCATCGTACAAAAATGAAAAAAGAAAGCATTTTGAAAGGGGATAGAGCAAATTTTTAAAATACTATCATTGAATTTCTCTTAATCCGAATCACAAAACACATTTCATTATGCTCGTTTACAAAGTCAAACACAAATTTAATAGCATAGGTTTTTGCAAAATTTTCGATTGTGGCGTTTATTTTTACTTTAAAAAGTTCAAGTGTTAGAACGAAAATTTGAAAAACAAAATAAGGAAAGTCTTTCTGTAGTAGGGTAATGGCGGGTAATGAGGTGCAGCGACTGTGGCGCACTCAAAAAAACATTAATTAATAATTCTAATTTACTGAAAAATTATTTCATTGTCTTTCTTTATGTAGGTAATATAAAATACGATCGTGCAAAACTAATTTTTAAGTGTAACATTTTCTTTACTATCCGTTGAAAAATAAAGATATAAATTATTTCCATTTATGACTTATGAATCGAAAATCAATAAAAATAATTACTTCTACTAAATAAATTAAAAAATGTGAATATATTTGGACGTAAGTACATAATTCTTAATAATTGAAAATACCTCATGATTTTATTATAATTTTAAAAATATGCAACGATAGGTAGGCGAGTAATGTGTTGCATCAACACAACAAACTGTTGGATAATTCGACGCATTCAAGAACATTTTAAAAACAGTGAAAGTAGTGAGATAGTTATAATAATTAATATAGGCAAATTTAAATCATCCTATAAAAAGCTGTACTAAAGTGCTTGAGTGTGCCACATTAACTGAACTGAAGGATAATGTGGCGCAAATTAGCGTTTTACAACTATCATAAGTTTAATATATTAAACTATCATAAAATATGAACTAAACATAATCAAATTATGACATATTTTGTTAATATTCAAACTGCTGAAAAATGCAAAAAATGCCCATTTTTAATCGTAGTGAGCTGAGCTGAACTCCAAAGAGACCCCTTTGGAAGTCTAAGAATTTATTACCAACATGAATTAGGTCTATTCGAAAATAAATGCAAACGGAACTTTAAACAAACAAATTTCAACAAAATCTTATAAGTAAACCGCGTCGTCGGATAAAAGATTTAATCCGAAAAAAGCCTTTCTGAATGCAGCGACTAAAATGTCGTCAAGACAACGCCCGACTGTAAGTAAACAGCCGCCTCGCCAAGAAAACAAACGAGCTCTTTGCCGTGCATAAATTTCCGTATAATTGCCATGGCCGGAATTCCTTTATATCCACTCGGATCCCATTCAAAAAATTCCAGCATTACTAACTAAGTTTTTATGCTCCTTTCGGCGGCCGATTAAAATCGACGTTAATCCCCTCAAATGAGTTTTAAAAAAATTCTTGCTTTTTTTTAATTCCACGGCGATTTTGCCGCCGCATATGCTTCCAAGAAAATCTCAAGAACAGCGCAATTGCCACAAAATGAGGCGGCACGGCAGCAGACAGCGGAGCAGGAGCCCCCCAATGTCATCCAAGGCGAACTGGGTGCTGCTGCGCGAGTGGCTCGGAATTTCTTAAAGAAGCTCTTGCCGCATTTTTTGCGCCTTGGTGCTCTCATTAAGTCCGCGGCAAGGCAAGGAATGTCCCAGCTGTGAAAAAGGGAAATGCCTGCGCCGGATCCAACTAGAAACGCTTCCTTTGGCCAACACCTGGGCAAGTTGCGCAACCCGCTCAGGTACATCGGCCGATGAGTGGCGTTTAATTAAAGGTGTTTTGAGCGATTGGCAAAGATTTGGCTCCGGTGCTAAGCTGAGCCCCCGTGGCTCTTCGCCTTTTTATTTTCGATTATACCTGTCCGGATTAGCACAGCCGCCCGGGGCGCTTGCGTGTTGGCTGCAAACAATTTTTTTTCCACCGCTCCCATTATGCGAATGTTTCCGAAGCTCATAATTTCCCACACACAACATTTTTACCCATATTTCGGCGGAAACATTCGAAAGTGCCGTGGATCGCTAAGATTTGCCGGCTAATTAATAGCACCCAAGTCTCGCCGTAATTGGCCCCTTACCGATTCCGCTGAGACAACAATTTTACATGATTCGCTTTATTGGTGGTAATTGGACATGTCCAGGTGGTCCGATTAGAGGCCCTAGACGCCGTCGAGCAAACCAGAAACGGCTGAGGATTCGCGCGCCACATTTTCTTGGCAAAAATCTTAAAGACGTTTGAATTATTCGACCAAGATGAATTGCGCGATGATAGCCGCGGAATGCTCCTTATCGGCGAACATAAATTTCCCGTCGATGGCTATCAGATCGTGCTTTCATGCATTAAAGCAAAATTTATGATACCTGGCTAGAACTAGGAGAGGAGGCCATTGTCTGTCCCGTGAGAATGTTTTTCTCGGACGAAAATTGTCGTCGATTCCTTCACGAAGAAGACGAAGTAGCGTCATGTAAAGGAGGAGTGGATGGATATAAAGATCTCTTTGCTTTCAAGTTGAATAGAATTGAAACCCAATACTTTTGGTATTTTAATGATACCATGGCCCAGACGAATGGGAATAACCTCATCTTTGGCCACTTGTGGTACTCTGGAGATTGACACGATCACGTGCCCTTTCTTTATATTCTTAACGTCTTTTAAAAAAAAAAAAAAATGTTTTCTAATCGTTTTCATGCATGAATGTCAACAAATTAGACTAAATTGGAAGAAACTCCAATAAATATGTCTTTAGTTTTATAGAATGTCTAAAAATAAAATTGAATTTAAGATGGCCGTTAAATAAATTAAACAGACCTTAGCTTGCGAACAAATTTATTTCTTACATAGAAAAGATGAGTAAAATAATAATTTCGAAAATTACAACTTTTAACTTGGAGGAGAAAAATTAATGTACAAAATATGAACGGTTGCCACTTTATTGAATTCAAAATAAACTATAATTAAAATTTTGAAGTTTTTGACAAACTTTAAAGTTAAAACATACCAGCATTATTCTATGCAATTTCCTCGACTTATGCCCTATACACCTAAAAAGGTGTTGTCTAATAAAACTCTTTCACACGATCCAACGAATCTTAACCCTTCAAGTGCTGACCACAGCATAGAATTTTACTAGCGAATTTGGGGTCAGGTTGACCCCAGACACTTTTATAATCGCTATTTCTTTGAAACTATTGTTGCCAATTTAACGGGATTTGAATAACTGATATTGGAATATCATTATTGGATAATGGAACAGTTTAAATATTATAATTTGTATTATCTCTTTTCCTTTTTTTCCTGTATGATGCTCTTTATCCTTCTAACCTATAATCTGAAGAAGGTACAATCCCGAGAGAAATCATGTAGGTAAATTTTGGCCTTTTTCAAATATACTTACATATACATATAATATCATCAGTAATGCAAAAGGATTTGTTGTTTTAACCCTAAAATTTTATATTTTGATCTAGGATACAATTATCGTTTTAATGATTTATTTTTGTTAAATTTAGAGAATGAAAAGAACGTTAAACAAAATCGTGTCACTTTTTTTATTGCAGAATACAAGTTGAAATTTAATTTATCATTTTTGATCTTCAATGGTATCCATGGTATGGTATTTATGTTATTTTATGCAAAGAACGTTTGTTGTCTTACCCAGATGAAAAAATTAAATGCACTACAAATTAACGCTTAATTTATGATGATAAACTTTGTCTAACGAACTAGACGCTAGAACTGAAAAGATTTCCCTGTTTACTGTCATTGTAACTTCTAAAATAAATAAATAACAATAAAAAGTGATAGTGCGTCATAAAAATTAATGAAGGCCTCACGAAAGTAGTACTCCATGCCTAATTAAAATAGGTAATTAATTCCATCTAAATTTATATTATGATGAGGATTTTGAGTTCAATTCCGGCCCTTCGTTTTTATAGAAGAGGTCCTCGCGATGAGGACACGTTTCGAAATTGTTCATCCTTTCGATAATACTTTGTGGCAATTTTACGATGCAAATAAAATTAGCCACGATCGGAACAAGTTGTTCCGGTTAATCTCGATCGTATGAAATTGAGGAATGTCATCAAGTCGCGGCCAGGCCGCGCGGCGGAATGCTGCTGGCGGCTCCCCTCGGCCCATTTTGATTTTATCGCCGTGTAAAATTTATATTCCTGACAGTTTCATAAATTCATTTGGCGACGGAATTTGTAATCGAAGCGCAGACCAGAAAATAAGTAAATAAAACGAGCCACGCAAACAAAGCAAAAGCACGAAAAAAACGATCGCACAAAAAGCTGGTCGATCGGCAGGAGGCATGAGCACTTTAATTTATCAAGATGCCTCGTTGGTGCTTGTCTTAGGTGCGTGCGGACAGGGGCGCGTTCCGAAGGTGCACACGGCACTTTCTGAACTGGCCCCAAAGGAACCCCATCTCACCTGCGAAAAGGGTCCGCGGCCACCGCCACTAGACTAAAAATCACGCGTAAAACATTTTTTCGGTTTCGAGCCTATATAATATACATATAATGTATTTTTTTTTTTTATAACGTCGTCCCAGACGACAGCGGGGATCGGGTTTCACGTGAACCTGTTTGCGGTTGATTGTCGGCACGTACCCTTTCACATTTTCCCCGGGAACTGGCAGGACCAGAAATAAGGTGAGTGCGTTTTCCGTAATTGGGTGGAGTCGATTATGCCTTAAACGCTCGAGACGTTGCGCTCGATGGTGGCCAGCGGGGACTTTTAAGGGAAACGCAATCGCCAATTTGTTCTACCTGTCAGGGGTCCCGCGAAATTTATTTCCTTATGCCGATCGCCACTTTTTCGGTCATGCGAGCGATGCAGAAGACAAGTTTTTTAAAGCAAATTAAAATTTATCAATGCGCTTTGGGCCTTGTCATCATGGGGACCTTTTGAGGCCCTTAAGGCGCTAATTGATTGATGGCAATTACCCAAGACTCCATTTGGGACCTTTATGACTCGAATTTTGCATCATCAAAATTGTAAGGTAGACAATTAGTGGTAATTGGATTTTCAAAGAAAGAGTTATTTTTTTACTCACGATTTACTTACCGGTTTCGAAGTTCTAAAGACTTAAGAGCCATGCATTAAAACATTTTTATTGCTTTATATGTTTTTAACTTTATATTACTGAAATTTTTAACCTTTTTCTGAGAAATAAATTTTTACAACATATTTACATTGCAACACGCACAGCAGGCAGAGTAACTTTAAAATGTAGAAGAGAGGATCAGGAAAAGGAAACATAGAAAAATATTTCCTTCTTATAAATTATAAAGTTTAGTTATTTGATGTTATTATATTATTTATTTTATTTTTAAATGATCTACAAGATATCATATAATTTTTCTACGCAGACGACTGTAAACTACTGCAGGATGATTTAAAACGTTTCGTCAATTGATGTGGTCGTAATTATTTGTTCTTAAATTTAATAAGTGTTAAGTCATTTTCTCGTCTTTATCTTATACTGGCCACGTTACCGACCTCGGTGTTGTTCTTGATAAGATAACAAACTTGATTTTGGAGTGCATATAGATTTTTTAGTTAAGAAAAGTAATTCTGTTTCAGGCTTCATTAGACGCTGGTCTAAGGAATTATCTGAGCCTTATATTCTAAAACTTAAATTATTTAACCTTCAGCCTTTGAAGTACCAACAAAAGATTTCCAAAATCAATCAAATTATTATTTAAAATTTCGAAATTAAATATAAGCAAGATTTTCCTAGTATTAGCTATAAAAAGAAATTTATCAGACAGCTCTTAGATTGTGCTCTTTTAATTTTGTAAAATATGTATTATACGTTTAAAGTACATACCTACATATGTAGGCATCCTCAATTAATATTTGGCAATTCTCAAATTCAACAATTTATATGAGAATAACATAAACAATTTATTTCAAGCCACACAAATATTGATAAGCTTTTGCGTTAATGATTTAAGCTATCAAGAGCTGGAAGATTTACTAATGAAATTATAAAAAATGAAAAGTAACTTACGAGTAAATTAAAGATTAAATTCTCATGCCAATCCGATTTGAGCAATTATATTGTAAACATTTTTAAAATGAAGTGTTACACTATAATTTTTAGTTATTAAAAACGAATTCTTATAATTCATTAATTCACAAGATGCTGCGAAAATTTAGAAACTACATATAAGTTAAACATTTATGCTTATAATTTGGAATATAAAAAATGTCTTTTATTATTTCATAACATTCCAACCAGAAAGCAAATTTTTTTCCAAACGAATGCAATGTCTAAATCTATTCAAATAGTTCTAGCTAGAAATATTCCAGAAAATGAATTGAACGAGGAAGAATTCAATTATTTTTAATTTTACTGGGTAAAATAGTAACCTTTTACCGAACCCTATAAATAAACATGATATCTTAAATTTTTTTGAATAAATAAGGAAAATTCAGCAATTTTTTACGGAATGCAATGAAATAAATCTGTTTGTGTCGTACCGTCAACTCAACGTAGGTATGTCCGCGTTATCGTGAGTGGATCAGCTCATAATTAGACACCTCATTCAATTTAGTTAAGACCCAAGGAAGATCTAATACAATAAATTTAGTAAGCAGCGCTTATGGGGCCCATCAGTGCCTGATGGGGCTCCACAGGGATAAGGAATTTCAATTACTCCTTATCTCAGATCGAAGGCATAGTGGAGGAAGAGGGCAAGGTAAAGGTCGCGGGATAACCCGGGAAAAATAAGACGTGGACCAGAACCTTGCACCAACTCCGATTCGCCCAGGAAGGCGATCGCCGGCGACCAGCTCGACCAGAATGGGACCACTAGATGTGGTCCCGCGGGAGCGGGGGGAGCCGTTGCGGTGCTTGAACGTGCGACCGATGGCTCCAACTCCGGCTCCGGCTCCACTGGACCGTCGTGATCAAAGCAGCCCTGCCCGGTCGGGTCCGGTCTGGCTCAGATCTGGAAGATACTGGCGAGGCGCTGGAGTTATCTTCGCTCTTCTTGCAGCGTCTTGGGTCGACGCTTAATTGATTGCTATGGCCGGTGCCGTATTTGTAGTTCTCAGATAACGATGTAATTGGATTTGGTTCCGCGTTAGAAGTCAGTTTGACGAGGTCGAGGCGACTTTTTCTCCTCCTCTGGTCCATCCTTCCGTCAACTGGCCATCAATAAAAGTGAAGAGGAGCGGAGCGCCAAAGTAGACCACTAGCGGGCTCGCTGCCGACTCTGACGAGGAAAGATATAAAATTCAAAATAACGTGGTGCTCCGGTAGATTAGACCGGCCGTAAAGTTGTCAAGCCAGCGCTACATCGGATCGGCTTTAGAGGAGCTTTTAATTTTAATGAATATTTATTGAACGGCCCCTTAAATCAGCAAGTTGTCGGCTCCGAACTCCTATCCGGACAAACTTTATTTATGGAAATGTTGACACGAAAACTGGGAAGAGAAAGAACAAACCGTATGCTGAGACTTTGATCCATGATATACTGAACTAAAACTTTAGATGGCCATCTTATTATTAATTATATTACTTCGAATGGAAATTGTATGATTTGGAATTGATTACCAACTATAGGAACTATTCCAAATAAAGCAATTATGTGTCAATCTCAATTCCATGCACTTGTTCAGACTTAAATTAAATTTCCATGCCTCCAACTGTCGACTAATGAGTTTTGAAGACATTATTGGATGGATTTATTTATTTAATTATTTTTAGAGTTTGGCACTTCAAAGAAGAAAAACGTAGCTATTATAGAACCACTCAGCACCCTTGTGATCGTTTTCGTAAGCTCAAAGGCAGTAGGAACTAGAAAATTGAAGTTCGGCATGGTAATGAAGTTACAAAGTATGCACATTTTGAAAGAAACAAATTAAGTACCAAAACAAAAATTTTGTTTGCAATCGGTCTTGTAGGGTTTTTATTAAACTAGAAATCAGTTCTATCAATCTAAAATATTCAAAAAAGACTTTTTTTTTGTTTAGTTTTAAGGGGGCTACCCTATACAGAATGCAAAATTTTCAATAATTTTTAACTAAGTCTATGCTTTAAAGGTCGACAGGTAAATCAAACACTAAAAAATATTCTTAATGGAATGCAAACTTCGGCAAAAACATATAGGTAAGTCCCATAATTTGGTTTAGGTCTCAATGTTTTAATTTAAAGTATAAAATAAATAAAATATGTTGAGAAATAGATAGATTTTTGCAATGTCTTATGTTTATTCATTATTGGTATTATTTGTTTGAAAAGCATACATATAACTTTCATTTTTCTAATGTACAAATGCAACCAGAATTAAAAAAACATAGATTTTACAAGAAAATGCTTTAAAATTTTCATATAATAAAAAAAGGAGGGTTTCCATTTGAAATTTAAAAGTTGTCTCCTGGTCCACTCAGAGAAGGTGGGGGGAGGATTGATTTTAGGACAGGCCGATGTCCTCCTTGGAGATGTTGATTTTTTTACTGGACACTTTTTTTGTATGTATAATGCGTTCTTTTCAAGTTATTTTGATTTGCCAGGTTAAATGGAACCGGTATATACAAATAGTACAATATACATATGGTATGTATGTATGTATGGAGGAATGCCAACCATTACAAAAATATGTATAATAAGACCTAAAACAACAAATTTCATTTAAATTGATGATAATCTAACAACATAAAAATTAAACATGTGAGCTGAGTCCATATCATGGGAAAGTAATTTAATGTTATGTTGGATTTGGTCTGTTTACCGATGTTTTTCCCAACGTTGTTCCGCCTCATGTGAAACACAATTGGAATTTCCGAATGTCCCCAAAACCGTAAAGAGCCTCTTTGGAAAACAATTAATTTCCCAGCAATCTGCTGATCGTGGCAAATCATCCATTTCCGCGGATTGCCTCACTTTTGAGCGTACAAATCGCAGGAGAATGCCACCACATCCACAGGGGGGCAATTAAAGACGAATAATAGAAAAATAATTGCGGTAATCATGTAACTGCCGGTGATGACCGTGAACATTTGCCGGCGACTTAACGATCGGCTCGCGGGAACATTGTCTTAAGTCTCAAGTCTAAAGGCACCTGCCAGGAGACGAAGATGCCATCGACTGTGAAAAATGAAAAATGCTTTTCACCTTGAACGGCTCTCCTGCGTAATAATTTTCCAGTTTGAAGGAGCCCACTCGAAGCGATGATCGCGCACTTGAGCTCGGGTAATCAGCGGCCCTCGGACGCCCAAGATTATGAGGATCGTCAGGCGATACCCTCGGTTTGGCATTTACGCGTCATGACCGGCGTCTTTTAAGCGCGATGCTATGATCTTTTAGGCTAGATGGATCGCACCATCGCGTCGTCGTCTTCTCCGCAATTTCCTGGACGATAAAAAAGCGTGGCTCAGACTCTGCGTAATTTTACAGGTTTTTGCCGCTGTTGAAAATGTTGGTCCTTAGGCGTTACAATTGGAAATTGCACCGGAGATTCGATGAAATTGAGTTTAATTGAGACAAATCTGTTAAAAATTAAGATTTTTCAAATTTACTAAGGTACATACTTTTAAGAATTTTTATGTTGGTATATTAATTGCGTTTTTTTCTCCAAATTTTATTCATAATAACTCTTATACTAAATTTTATGAGAATTTTTGAAAGAAGTATAGTTTACTAAACAAAAATTTGTCTAATAAAATAACCAAACTATAATTTCTTCTTTAATTTTTTAAGCATCTAAAAGAACAAAAAGCCTGACAAACATCTAAATATCTCAAAAACCATTATATTTTATCTGCATCAAGTAAAAAATCACTAATAATAGTAATTTCTGTGGCAATCGATTGTTACACACCTTTGCAACGACACAATTTAGAAGGCCTTTTACTTCTACCTCTTACACATTTCAAGCAAAATTCTGGTAGGCTTTTTCGATAAACTGTCTTTTCTTGAAAATACCGACCTTTTATCTCTAACCAAACATATGCCTAAACAATATACTTTCAACTAAATTCAGTATTTATTGTTTATTTCTAAGTCCTGAGAGATTTTATTAAAACGTTTTCTTTGAACGTGTTTGAAACAAAACTCAAATAGGAGATGAAATTCTTAACTCACTACATAATATCAGTTATTTGTAAACTAAAAAACCATGAAATATGCAGAACAGTGTATAGGTAAAACTATAAAAACTAGACATAAAAACTCCGCTTTGCCTCAACCTATTTAATTCCTAGAAGTTGTCATCACAAGTTAAAAACTTATTAAGTTTAGAAGTCCAAAACCATTCCCATCCGCTGTCATCACCCTTCTTAACTGATTTGAACTGAAAAAATTATTTAAAAGATATTCAAGTGGGCAATTTTTCGTTCGATTTCCACACATGATCGATCTCGACAAACGACCAAAAGCGGAAAATAGACAAAAACAACTGCACCTTTTGCATGAGCGGAAGATACGAAGAAAGCGAAGATAAATAGCCCTAATGGATCGTATCTAATGCGATCATGTTTCATAATATTCCGGTCTTGTTCCTTTCCTCGAAATTGTTTTCGACGATCGTTTCGAGCCAATAAAGCAAGATCAATTGAAGAAATCAACACATTCGCATTAGACCGAATCCGCGGAGAGCCGCGAGGATCGGCGGTGAAGGGGGGCCACCGCCAAAAAGACGGATTGCGCCGGCGACTGGCCTGAGTAATATTCGAAGGCGCAACCTTTGATCGATCGAAATTTATCTTGGCCGCGAGATCGCACCGGGAGGAGTCTCCGGTGGAGCTCTTGATAACTCCCAGCGTCGTGCGCTGTTTTGTTGGTGCCTCGCAAAATCCCTGCCCGGCGAGGTGAGCTGCTTCGTTATCTTCGCGATGCGTTTTGGCGTCATCTTAGCGATCGTGGCACGATGCAAGATCAGGAATAGATTCAAGATTACCGCGGAGAGTGTGTGCGAGAGTTGCAGTTTGATTGCTAGCGTCTTTTGTTCCATTCGCTGCGCACAATTTCGAATGATGATTAAGTCCATCCAGCCGAGGTCTGTTTTCTTTGTTATCGATCTCATGTTTTGTGGGAATTAAGACACAGGATGCTACTAATTGAATATTTCGCAACATATCTTGTATAGTAATGAGATATTCTCGATAATTGATAAAAACCTTAAAGTACGTTTAGTAATCGAATCACTTTTTTATTTCAGAATCAAATTAACTAATATATGAACCATGATATTTAATTTAAAAATTCAACATTAGAATAAACGATGCATTTATAAAATCTTTTAGGTTTTTATACGGCGTAACATTTTGTTTGCCAATATATTTAGGACATAAATATAGGAACGGGTTGTAACATAGACTCTGATTTTGTTTTGAGTTTAAAACTTTGAATAAAATTTTATTACGTTTGTAGCAAGATAAACAATTAGAAAAACTATCATGTATTGAACTAAATAATCCAAACGTACACCTGTTACTGTTTCTTCACAGGATATCAACAATCAATTCAAAATATTAAATAAAAACAAAATATTTCGCAAAATATGTAGTCTTAATAGACTCTTTTATAAATTTATAAATCCTCTCGCTAAATTATAAATCCACTTGTAAAAGTAATAAAAACTTACTGAACCAAAATCTTAAAATATTTTCCACAGTGTGCTGACCTCAAAAATTCACTTTTTGTTAAAATTTTTTCCAAGAAAATTGATCAAACTAATCCGTAGGACTCTGTTCCATCAAGTAGAGGTAGTAAATTAAATTTCAAGGAGGTTTGGTGTTCAAAATCTTTTCCATATCCCTGCCGTAAAATTGCTCTTGTCAAATTTTGATCGTTTGGGCTATCAAAATTAAATTTCTATTGAAAACAATAATATTTTGCAAAATTGCTGACCATGGTATAATAAATGTTCGTATTGTTTTCTGCAAATTTCACTTGGCCTTTATGTGGTTGGGGTAGACTTGAATCCAACTTCAGTTTCGCTAGAACTAATCTTCTAAGATTTTCGTCTAATAACATGTCTTTTTTCAAAAAACGTAATTTTATGTAAAAAATAAGTGCTTACGAATTTTGTACAGAAGAAATTTCCTGATAAAGCCTTTCACAAATAGCAGGGGTCAAATTACCAAATGATAAGTACTTAGATATCTTTGACATAACAAGAAAAACTATTTTTAGCATTAAAAAATTAGTAGAATTGCTTATTAAATCGGCTTTCTATATGATTTAGCAGCCAGTTCTATTGTAAATACATAAAAACATAATTAACCTATATGAAATGAAAATTAAATGCGGTTTTAATAGCAATAAAACTACACGGAAAAAATATTAAACTTCTACTATTACGAGTTAAATGGAATGTGATAAATTATAAAAATAATTTTCATGGAAATAGGCGATCGTTAAAAATTTATTAGTAGTAAAATTTACAGTTTAGAGTTTTATTAATTACTTGGTGAGCATGTGATAAAATTGTAATTAATTTAACTACTTTTAACAGTTTTACCTTTCATTTGCCTACGTAAATGGAACCGATTTCTTTATATCGGTGCTTTCCAACAACATTCAAGAAAATTAATAATTTAAGTTTTTGCGAAATAATATCTCGAATTTTAATTTATTGATCTTATTTTTAAAATATTATTAACTTTTATTTAATATACAGAGAAATTCTAATATTCTAGGATATATTTTGAAAATTGTTGTTTTTACTTGTGAAAATCTACAGAATGTTTACTGCGTATTTATTGAGTAGTGTTTAACTTGAGAATATTTTGAGAATACATAAAAAAAATATTCTAGAAAAAAGTTTTGCCGCAAAATTTCACACATAGTTGTTATCACTTCAGCTGTTTTATTTATAGATAAACTAATCAATTGATTTCTTAATCAGTGTACACAGACATTGCGGGTTCCATCCAAAATAAAAAATCAATCATTTAAGATTAGGAGAAAGAATAGCGACATTTTTAGAATTTACTATCAACTTCCGTGTATTTTATTTTAGCTTTCGGAAATAAAGAAAAGTTAATAGTAAATCTTTTAAAAAAATTCAACAAACTTATGATACTTTTAAAAATGTCAATCTCAATCGCAATATAAAAACATTAAAAACAATTCGATTTTACTCATTCAAAGACGAAATAAGTGCTTAATATGAATCCATTTCCTTATTTTCGAATGAAGTGATCATCACAAAATATGTTTTTTTCAACAATTCTTCAGGTACATAACCAACCAGTATTTTTCAATAAATATATTTTATCTGTCGTATATTATGCCTAATTTTTCCATTCTAATGAAATGCCATACTAATAAGAACTATTTGCGTTTTAATACTACCGAAAAATTAACTAACTTTGCTAGACATTCAAAGCTTATGTATTCTATCTCCAGATGAAGATACTTGAATTATTGCATTTTTTTTCCTTAGAAAACTAGAATTGTACGAGAATTGATCTGGCTGAAATTTATTGAAAAAGATTTTTGCTGCGTATGATCTACTATAGTATGTAAGTGTAAAATTAACATACCATTTGTCTAGAGATATGACAAATTTAGCCTTTCATAAGAAAAAAGTTCTAGATTAAATTTTTTAAAAATTGTTGATGATGTTTCGAAGATAAAAAAATACATTTAAATTCAGGCGATATCTAACTCTAGCTATAAATATTAATGAAATTAGATTGCAGATTGTTTAGGACAGGGCATGAAGATAAATCTTAAAATTAGCATAACTACAATATCAACCCGTGGGGATCTATGCAATAAATCACGGTCACATTAAACCGCGATTAGCCAGATTGGGTTTCACAGATTTTCATTCGTTTCGCCTGCGGCTCAGTTCAATAATCACCTTTGGGACCGAATGTCACCACGAGGCTTCAATTTTTATGGCACCGACGTCCACCCGAGCCAGAGGGGACCCCACCTTCTCGAGTCCGGCAATCCGACAAACTAAAAATAGCATCAAATTTTCCGCGCATAATTAAAATGTCAATAAACCGCATGATGGGAGTTTATGGGGCACCATGCGGCACACAGTGACCCTCTGCGAAACCGCACAAAATTTCCGCGTAATTTTTGCCTAGGGCAACTTCATCAGCTGTCGCCGCCACTTGCAATAGACGGGGCTGGTCACCGCATTAATTCAGTGTTCGACTTGGCGACTTTTCAATTTCTATGAAGCCATCTAAAATAGACCTCTAGGCCGCGATGAAAAATTTCTGATGCCCGTCGAGGATGTGAATTAAGCGCTAATTTACACCAGGCACCAGTCTCGAATCGAAGCAGCACTGCGCTGCACCGATAAATTGGCCAGATATTCACGCCTGCACTTTGAGCACTCGAAGTCTCGATCGCAGAGCCCCTCAGTAAAGATGTCCCAAAACTGGGTCACATCTGTGGAAATTCTCTAAGATAGTCAACGTCTTCAGTCTTCAGTCTTCAGACAATTCCGGGTACCGCAGGCCTCCCATCTGGGCCACTCAAATTACACTTCTAGTACTACGGTCTACGGCTGCGCGATCTGGTTGCGGAGGAACATGCACGGCCGATTTCTTTAATTTGTGAAAAAGGTGAGAATTTCGCAAAATGTCGAAAATGTATAAATTCAGAAAAAAAATACAAAGATATTTCAGTCTGGCGGCGCCGCATGCAAAATTTGGCAAACAGGTTCCCCACGCAAATGAATGATGGGAAACAAATTTTATTTTCTTAGTTTATTTTGCTAAAGTTGTTGACATTTTTTTCAGAAATTTGACGGCGTCTTTTTCCGGTTTTTCATAGTAAACAGCATTAAAAATAAGTAGAAAATCTTATTTCAGTTTTGAAGTGAACCAGCACATTCGTGCACATTAGTCCACTTTCCTACTTCGTCTCACTTAGACTTTTAATTTTTCACATTACTGAGAAATGCATTTTGCATCACATTGAAAAATTTAATACGACAACAGAAAATTATCGTCGTAACAAGTAAGCAGGCACCTAGAAGTTTCTAATGTCGTTGGTTTTTAATTTCCTATCGAAAAATTCAAAATAGCACGAAAATAAAAAATTTTATAAAAAAAATGTATACAGCAATTTTAATGATGATTAATATAAATTAAGTTTCAGATCTCCGTATTTTGATAAAGCATTATAGTTTAATAAGATCAAAAGTTACGAATATGCAAAAAAAAATATTGTCGGTTGCTTGCATAAGCTGAGAAATTTACATATTAACTCTAAAATTTCTTAAAGTGGAGTTTTTGTTTCAGAGTTACCTGCTTATTCCCACAAGATTTGGATATAAATTGAGCAAAATCCTTATAATAAGCAGTCAACAATTCCTTAAATTAAGGAATTAAAAGAAAACTTTTGTTTTTTTCTTCGATTTGTCTTTTACCACCATAAAGTTGATAAATCGAAAAATATATTTACCTTGAATTCTTTTATTTATTTTTAGGTTTAAGGTAAAGGTGGGAAAATCGTTAAACTCAATCTGTTCCTGAATTTCTTATAAAAAACTTTGAAATTAAATACATTTCGAGTGTATGTAAAAGAATTTGTAAATTTTTATAAAGAGTAACAATGTGTTTATTAAGTTTTTAATTTATAAATAAGGTTCACATAAAGTGTGAACAGAATCAAAAACAATAAGCCGAAACAAGCAAAAATCACCGAATAAAAATGTGTAATAAATAAGCAAAGAAATTAAAACACGACGATTTTTTGCTTACTATATGGAATACATTTATTTTCTGAGTTTTTGGTAAAAATTCGCTTATTTCAAACAGATCAATCATACCTTTATTAAAAATTATGTACTGGTTTTTTGTAGAGTATAGATTTAGTTGTTCTAGTATTTAAAGCCAGCCAGCTCATTCGTGCAATTAATCCACTTTCGTGCGCGAATAAATTTGGGACCATCTTCAGTATTTCTTGAAATTTTTTTACATTAATCGTCACCAGCGATCGCCATGGGAACTGAGTTGAAAAAGAGAAAGGCGCGAGAACGGGTTAAAATGGGCATTGGCGTTCGCTATTTCCATTTTCATAAGGTGAGCCCACGTTTTTTTCAAAAATTACATCACTCAATTGAGACCTGGTGGCGCAAAAGCGTCTTAAAGACCTCATAAAAGCATCTCTGGCGCCAAATTAAGTAAGTTATGGGCTCAAACGTTGCGGCTGATTTAAATAAAATTTGTGGGGAAATTCTGAGCATTCCGCCAGCCCACCAGGTCGCCTTAAATCACTCAAGAGTAGCACAAAACGCCCGCATTGCGCGTCGAGGAGGTGCCGCCCAATTGCGGATGCAAGTACCAAAAGAGTTTTTGGCAAATTTTTAAGAAATTTGCCAAGAACGGCTCATGAATTTTAAAGACGATTCGAGATCGACCACACATTGGAGCCGGCGACCTTTTATAATATTCTTCCCCTTTTTTGCTTTATTTTTCTTGTATTTTCTGCGACGGTTAAAGGCGGTCTTCTGGGTCATCATCGTAAAAAAAAACAAAAAATCGTTAAACCGTCAAAATGACGATGTTTATGCTCGTTGCCGTGTGTCATATTACAAGATGCCGTCTGAGAAAAGAATATGAACTTTCTCAGGTTTTTTGAGTTTGTTGTCGGGCACTTTCGGTTTCGAATGTCAAGAACGCCGGGCTCGTTGTTTGCTTGCGTTTATTTTCGGTTTATTTGGTGGACAGATTTCGCGGGCGTACTATGGAAATGGCTCTCGGGATGTGGAAATATTTGGTTAGAAACTGCAAGAGAATTTGCTTGGCGATAACTTAAGTAAATTGTCTGAAAGGGCACATACTCAGAAGAACTTGTAAATATTTACAGAAAGGACACATGTTCTTAAGAAAAAGTAAATATTTGCGAAAAGCCCTAGGTTCAGATGATCTCGATCTCTGATAGTTTTATTTGAAGAATCCTTGAAATAACTTAGTTTTGGAGATAAATATAACAGATATAATTAAGTAGATTTCATATGATCTGATGAAAAGATTTCAGAAGATAAATAAAACAAAAATTTTATTTGTACATGTATATAATAGATAGGATATAACGAAATTTGTGGATACGACAGAGGCCGTATTTCTTGACCGATTTTGGCCAAATTTCGCCAATACGTTTACGCCGCCAATATCTCGGCTAAGTTCGTAAATGGAAGGAATCGGTCAAGGGGGTGGGGATATAGGGGCTACAAAAGTTATATTAAATTGGTTTGGACCCCACATTTTTTCCCAAAACTTAACATACACATTGACAACATCATTGATTATATAAAGAACTAGATGAGCCATTTTTAATTAATTGATCAAGAGATTACTCATTTATCGGTTAATCGATTATAGACACTGGCAAACTAATCGACATTTTTAGAAACTCTAAATCAACAATCGTCAATAGAGGCAAAGCTGTAGTTCAGTTGATCTTCAGGTTAAACGCTCACTTTTTTAAAAATAAGTTTCAGAAATTTTGTAAATACTCAAATTTTTAAAATCACCGTCAGACTAACTTTTCTTATTAAACCAACACAAAACTGAAACATTTGTAAAGAATTTTTATTGATACTCATTGGAAGGTTTATTTTTAATTTTCAAAATTTCAAATTCAAATTATTAGAATATACGTACATTAGATTTATTCAAAAACTGTAGGTATAAGTACATTTGTTTTCAAAAACGTTTACTACCTTTTTGTTTTCTTAAAAATTAAGGAAATTTGTTTTGCGGTACAGAATTTTGAATTAGAATAATCAATTTTGGTGAAATCATACGCATGTTTGATTACATTGGTCAACATTTTTCATAATAAACATCAATAGATTTTCTTCTACGATTGCAAATCTGAAAACCTGTTGATCATTGTTAGTTTTTTTAAGGGAACAGAAGAAACTTTTATAGTTCTATCATTATATTTCAAAATAACGCAGACAAACTAACTACTAAACCCAAAAGTGGAATAGTTATGTTTTGAAAGGAACTTTCTTATTTTGTGTTATAATATTCGAATATATTTTATTTTTAAATAAACATGGATAGAAATTGCTACTATATGTACTTCCGATAAAATTAAAATTAATTTTTGAAAACTGACGAGACCTGTAATGAAAATGTTTAAGAAAGTTTCTAAAATTTCCAAAAAAAAATGTTAATTTCATAATGTTTCTTTCTGAAGATTATTTGCGTATGTTAATAAATATGTCGAAATTACCTCCTTTTTCACCGAACTATCGCATTTTTGGACGTAAAAGATTTGGTTTCAATGTGGTTTTAATCAATCTTTCTTTTTTAACAGGTATGAGCTCCACAATTCGATCTTATTTCAAAGCCTTCTAAAGTCATTATTAGAAAAGAAGATATTTTTAGCGGGAGAATTGCTGTAATCAGCGGGTTTTGTGGACTTCATTAAAAATTTCAAAAGCCCTAATCCCTAATCCCACTTTCACGCAATGTTGAAGACCGGTAGACGGTTAGAAATCAATTTTCATTAAACGCAAAATTGTCATAAATTTCCTGGCCAACAATAGATCTTCGGGCTTAATGGGGACGATAAATCTATTTTAGAGTCGTGCGGCCCATCAACTCGAACAAAAAGTGTCACCCGAAGAATTAGGCGGCGTTCGTCGTCGTCTTTCCTGTTCGCTCTCTCCCGGTGGCGGCAATTTTCTTGGGCGCACTGTGGCCAAGAAGACGTCCGCCTTTTCCGCCCCCCGTATGTCTTCGACAATTGCGAACTGCTTGTTTACGGAATTTCTAAAATATTTTTGTTCTTTATGAATGGTAGCAAAAAAAATACAGCGGGAATAAATCCGTGCAGAAAAAGTCACCAAAAAATACGCGATGTGAAATGGAGCATTGTCGTGTTGAAAAAAAAATTTTTTTTTTACATATTTTGTAACACTATGGCGAGAAGGACTCCCCACGGTGCGGTTGAGCAATCTGCCTGTTGGCAAGTTGCAAATTTTTCCACCGTCCCTACGTGATCTTTTCTGGTGTTGAAAATAGCTCCCAAGTGCAACAAAGTGCATTTTCTCGAGGCCTGAAGTACGCACGCGCGTGCAACTCAAGTCTCGTGGCCAGACGCGGTTTTGATATCATCCGTGCGTGCTCAAGCGGCCCCTGCGGCGTGGCGCACGATCGGAAGCAGGAAAATGTAATGAGGCTCGTCTAGCCTTATCTTATTTATTTTTTTGCCCCAACATCTTATCACTTCCATCAATCACCGATGCGTGGTGAAGTGATAAGAAATCGGCACGAAAAAATGCTTGAGGCCCGAGTTTTCGCTGGCGCTAGAGCGGGTGATAAATTAGGAGCCCCGCGAGAGCGCTTTCTTGGCACGCACAAAGAAAAGACGTTTGGTGCCTCCTCCTGCCACACTTCTTCACCCCCTAGCGCCGTTCCGTGGGGCTCCGCGCCTCCTTTTGTTTTTTCGCCTCCGAATAGGAGCACCCAGGCTCGTGCTAACAAGCGTCGGAGCGTCGTTAATCTACGCGCGCAGCATGTCGTGATTATTGGCCGCGTTGGTGTTAACATGTTAATCAAGGGGGGAAAAATGTTCCCATCGTCCCACCCATTCCGGAAAAAATTTCTGAGACTTCCAGCTCTTGGGGCTCACTAACTTGCCGCTGCCGCCGGGTTCTTGGCACATTTTTTTATTTATTTTTTTCCCAAGATACCAAGATTGATTGATAAGTGAAGGGTACCTCCACTTGCTGTCCCGTAAAACGTAAAGACTTAGCGCCTCGGGTCGCTGGGGCCCCTGGGACCGCCGGACGGGCGACGGCGACAGATTGGCGTATTTTTAGCACAGTCTAAATCTAATGAGTTTGGCGAGCGACTTAATGAGCTCTTATTCACCGCGTTAAAAATACATTTTGAGGAAAATCCACGGTGTCAAAATATTCGTTCGATCTGTGCTATGCCTCAGATTTATGACGGGGTGTGGGGCGTTCCTTACTAATTATACCGGTGGGCTCTGGGTTCATGTCGAGGTGATAAAACATAATGGCAATAACCGCTTCGGGTGAGCGATCGTAAAAGAAAATTTATGTGACGATCAGGTGGAACTTATTTTCCACTTATGGTAGGGAACACTCAAAACAAAGATTTTGTATTATAATTTATAGTTATTTCACTATAGATAAGAAATTAAGTGGTCGGACCACTTGTAATATGAGTAGGTTTAGAGGAATTATCCCAGTGAAACACTATACCTACTTCTATTTTACATATAATTTTATTAATTAAAGAGGAATGTGAAAGGTTAAACAATTTTCTATTTTCTTTAATTACACACTTTCAAAACTGTGTAAAAATAGATTTAAGTCAAAATTCACAAAAATTACAGAGCTTTGTTAGTGAAAGAAAATAGTGTCGCATTTCATGTAAAATAAAATAAATAAAATAAAGGGAAATGAAGAATCTTATTCAATTAAGAGGATTATTGGTTAATTAAAGACGTGTTTTTATTTTATTTTTCTAGCCGCAGACCTAAACGTAACTGATTTACCTCTTATAAATTTTACCACATTTTTGCCGCTGAATACGAGTAACTTTTGGACAATATCTTTTGTCTCTTGAAGGCTTATTTGATGTCGTCTATTCAATTTAGTACCAAATTTTTAATATAGAAAATGGTACCCAAAAGTTATTATCCTAGACAGATTTATTTTTTCGACGTCCGTGTTTCAAAATAAACTAGTCGGATGTTAAAATACTTGATTAATTTATTAACTAACAATGCAGACTCATAATTTTCGCTAGTTCGGTCTTCCTGGACAATCCGGTATTTTATACAGATTGCTATCTGATAGTAATGAATTGAAATATATGTCCAAAATTATTAAATCAGAAACGAAATTGTCTATGTCTTAAATTTTGTAATAAATTGATAAAAAAAATATTTTAAACACTCGAAATTTACTTGGTTTCTTCTTATTAAACTACTTTCGAATTCAATTTATAAATCATTCTTTTCCAATTTGTACGGGGATGTTTAAAATAAGACATGATACTAGTGTTTTATAGAACATTTTATAAGGTATCAGTTATGAGCCAAATCGAATTACTATTATTTAAACTATTATTATCTGAACTAGTCAAACAATATTACTTTTATAATAAAACATAAAGCTTTTATCTCGTAAATTTTGACTACTTACAATATTCAATATCCCTTTGAAACTCTTAAAATGAAATTTAAATTATATTAAAAATAAGTTTTTTCATTTTCTTTTTACAAAATCTTAGTGATTTTAAGTCTATTAGTTACAATTTGCTTCAAAATGAAAACTTAACATGGAAATGTAAATATGTATTAAAATAATTAGCTTAATCTCTTTGGAAAATTGATCTAGGCCATTCCTAAGTAAAAAATGTGAATACCTTTCCAAACCTTGTGAAAAATCATCACAAATATATGAATTTAAGCATATTTTTTTAATTATTTAGTTATTGTGTGGTACAATAATACATGTTAACATTTTTCTTTTGGAAAAAAATAACTTATGTCATGGTTAAATTTAACCTATTGCATGTTTTCGTGTGACGGGTGGGGCACAAGTCAGATATTTTTCAAATGACAATAAATCTAAAAGTATTTTAACTTTGTCAAATATTTTTGCACTCATTAGGTATAAGATAATTAAATGCTTTAACCTCAAATGTGGAACTAGAGCACTTTGCTAAATTAAAATGGACTATTATGGGATTTTAGCAATAGTTTAACCTGAAAGTTAAGTGATTTATGCCAGTTTATTTTTTATTGATCATATCTAATTTTCCATGGAATGACCCATTTAATAAATATTAAAATTAACGTTTTCCGGATCTCACAGCAAATGGAGGCAGAAAAGGATTTTCGAAATCTTCCAAGAACGATGCTACAAATCTCTCCGATTGCAACAATTCCGGGGCTAAAAATACGTTTCTTTCGACAGTTTATGCTAATTGGCACAACTCGGACATTTTACAAGTAAATTTTTCGAAAATGGGACGTGCTCTCCTTTAATTGCCAGTAATTTGTGAAAAAACCACAAACAGCGCCATTAAACACCCCGGCAAGCTGCGAAGTGCGCATAAACGCGGGCATTTCGAAAAGAACAATTGGACACGTTCCGGCACGGCCGCGCGGTTATTCAATACCCAGACCCTCCAGAAATGCAGATTGAGTCATGCACGGCGACTCCTCGCCGCCCCCGCAGCCTTCCTTCGGCTCAGAAATGCTCTTTCTCAAAGGCCTTGTTTTTTCCTTTTCACGTGATTAAATTACACACAGTGCAGATGAAGAAGCGCCAAATGCAAGGCAAAAACAAGCCTAAGAAAAAATCGTTGCGAACCTCTTCTGCTTCAAGAAACGCATAATATTTCTCGCCGAAAAAATAAAACGATTATTTTCGTTCGTCGACCAAATTTTGAGCGTCCTCAAGACGTTCTTCGTGTTATTTTTCAAAACAGAAAATAAAAATTCGACTGCAATTTCCCTTGCATGCGTGTTCCCTTCTCCTCGCCGCCCCGGGGCTCCGCTCCTCCGGTAATTCAGCGCCGACGACGAATGACTCGAATTTTGGTCACGTCCCAAATTACCTCTTTGTCGCTTCGTTTCGCGGTTGAATGGCGAATTTTCGTTAACACTTTCAAATCGTCGTTGTTTCTCGCAATTAAATAGCCCCCGGCAGAATATCAATTCCCTTGCGACCCACTCATTATATTTTTTTCGGTGCAACCTCAGGCGTGAGAAATTCGTAGAGACATTTTCGATGCAAAAATTGATTAGGTGGAAAATTAATTCAGAGCATCGGCTGAGTTCAACCTCTTCTCAGGAGGTTCCTTCTACCTGGGCGACTTGAGGTCGTGGCCATAAGAAAACCTTTCTAATAAATAATAAACTCTGGTCAACAAAAACACTTTTGGCCTAGCTATAAGTAATAATTTTAAAAATCCGCTGAAGTTAACCTTTAACTATGCAAAAGATACGAATTCGCACAAATTACAATATTATTCAATAAATTAGATCCTTAAAAAAATTTATACATACATCCTGGTGTTTTCTGGGTCGCCGATAACGAATTAGCATTCAGATTTTAAAAATTCAAAATTGGGTCAAATTTATAAATTGTTTGCATTTCGAGTTCATTACTTTGAATATAAAACATCGAACACTAGATTCTTAATCAATGACCCAAAAAACTTCTTGATATATATTTTCGTAAAGATTCTTAATCAATGACCCAAAAAACTTCTTGATATATATTTTCGTAAAGAGAAAACTCATTTAGGTATATCTATTTTCAAAAATTTAACTTAGGATTTATAATCAACTTAACTTTTATAGGGTATTCGCTAGAAATGCAAAACTTTATTTTATACGGTGGATTTCTCTTGTCCAAAGAATATAAAACAGAATTTCACAAATGTAATCTAAGTGATTGTATGTTTTTTTTTTTTTAAATTTGTATATAACTAAAAATAGAATTCCGTATTCAAATGCGTTGCTTCAAAGCAAATTTAAGGAATTTTTTGATTTTTAATTTCGCGCCATTTTAAAGTATCGCGGGTTATCAGCTGCTATTACTGATATCCTGTAATTAAACATTACGAATTGTCTTAGACGTTTTTTTCTTCGAAATAACAAAATAAATATATGAAATGAACGATAATTTTAAGTTTTTGATTATAATTAAAAAGCCTTAAGAATAATATAATATCCATATTTTGGATTTTGAGAAAACTTATTTTGTTACTTGATTTTTCTTCTTATTCTTTTCTAGCAAAAATTTAGACTACATATCTCAATTATTTATGAATTAGTTAATTTAATAGTCACGATAATTATTGACCTTTTATTTGTTGTAAAAACATTAAAATATTACAATTTAATTGTGAAAAAAAGTAATGATTAACCCTTTGGACTACGATTTAATTTCCAATTATACGTAATCACGCGTCTGACTCTCAGTTATCATTTTTGGCTCGATGGATCGAAATGATAAATCAAAGGGTTAAAACTACTCACCAGAAGACTGTTGCCCGAACTCGGCCCTAACACGTGTTTCAGTTGCAAACAATGAATATACACTAATAAAAAATTACGCGAATGAGCTAAAGGCTAATTGTACAATTTTATTATAGAAAAACATTTTAAATGAAACTAAAATTTTGTAGGTACTTTCTAAGTTTACATCTACTTTTGTAGTTTAATTATTTATAACAATGCCATTATCAAGTCCTATAATTATATAGAAGGTAAGTTAGTTTGAAGTTATCATTTTGGAATGGGAAAATACCAGAGGACTGTTTTCTGAAAGATTTGGAGACAAAATAAAATATATTTATAAATATATATATGTATACGTATGTTTATGAAAATAAAGTGATTCATAAGGAAAAGTAAAAATTTGTTTGGGACTTCAATTTTCGATTTAGTAGAGAATCACCCATGTACGTGATTACTTTTCCATAGTACAGAACCACCAGTGTGCAAGTCCAACAGTTTATTTTTTTATTGCATCCTTAATTCCAACTATAAAAACAATGTTACTATACATGTTATTAATAAGAATTAGTGTTAGTTTCTCTATTTGGCTTAAACCAAGGCGCCGAAGTTATCTAACTAGACGAAACCCCCATGTTTTATGCTTTCTCTAAACACCAAATTAAGTCTTATTTCACAAGATATCGCAAAGTTAATGCAAACAAACGACCGCGATTTGGTCAAACGTTGTCCGCCTGAGACCGCGCGAAATCGCTAAATCGGGCGCCTTTCGCGACATTTAAGTGGCGCTCATTGTGATAATTGCGTTCCCCGATTAGCCTTAATTTGCAAATAAAATTTCCGGGAACGACGCTCGATAGAAGCATTAGCCGGGGGCGACGGAGCCCAAATCACACCTGGGCGGATCGGCTCCTAGATTCATCCGGAGACCGCCGCCGTTGCAGCAGCGTGTCGTGTTGTGGCGCGTCGCTGGGCAGTCCGTTCGCCGCGGCTGCACAAAAACGCGATTTCTTGCCTCGCGCAGTTAATTAACTTCCGTCCACGCCGCCGCCGGAGCGGTAAGCCGTGCTCGCGCGAAATTTATGGCGATGTTCCACTGTGTAAAAATGGCCAGCGGACTCGAGCGCGGCCGCGGAGCGTGCACATAGAACAGGTGGATAAAATGGATCGAGGTGACATATTCCGACCATCGCTGAATGAGCGGTGCCCGCTCGGTTGTTTATTATATTTTCGCTGTCTTGTCGCCGTTTGTTTTTGCTCTTGGTTTAATCTTTTGTCTTAGATTTGTGGGCCTCGCGACCGCGCCGAACACCGTCGCCGAGGTGAGAACAGCCCCCGAGAGGAAGGTGTGGGACTTTGATTGATGAATGGATTCCCCGCAGATAACATGCGCGCTGATTTCAGTGTTCCTCTATATTTTAGAAAAATGCCCGCGTGACTAATGTCTTTCGTAAATAATTTCTTGAGTCTTGAGACGTTGCAAATGAGGCGTCAGTTAGCTGGCAACTTTGTTTTTTTCAAGCGCCTATCAACGGCTTATAAAACGACCTCATAACATGCACCAACGACCTTGTTAATCACTGCGAAGATCTGATGCAAAGAGGCGTTAAAAATTCACTATTACATAACTATGCAGTTTAAAAATATACATACTTTTCTATTAAAATAACGTCATAGGTACAGTCCAAGACACATTATACACCCAAAAAAACTATTTTTGACTATGAAATCTTCTTGATTGATGTCCTTCAATCAACTTCACATGATGACATTTTAATGGCATTTTGACTAGAGTTAACATTTTCATCATGTAAAATTTATGAGAATACATTCCTCGATTTAAGTAACAGAAATGATACAACAATATAGTCGCTTCTACTAGATTTCTGGTTGCTTCAAAAATATTCAATACAATTGTTATAGCACTTTCGAACTAAATGAAACCATTTTCGAATTTTAATGTCAAAATGCATTTAACAACAAGAGACAGAGGCTTTAATTTCCGACCTATTTCTAAAACATTGGATACGAAACCTCTTAAAGATTATGCAGAAGTGTAAAGATATGTGCTTTGAAGCAATTTTATGCAAAAATTCGATTAAAGTCTCAAGTAGGTACCGAACTAGACTGCTCTCCTTGCAAAGCTATTATTACAATTATTCATTTTTCCGAATTTTGTATTTTACGAAAATTATTTTGTTTACAAGAGAAGTAGTTTCTAATTGGTTTTTATCCCCCTTAATTGGAAGCAAAGTACCTTTAAAAATGTAATTAGCACTATAGTCCTATAAGATACCTCAAAGGTTGAAGCTAAACTATTAAAATTGCCTACAAAAATATATAAAGAGCTTTTTGTACACACAAAAATCAGAAAAGGAAATATTGTTATAATTATACACATTAAAACAAAAATAACGTCAAAATGTTTAAAGCACAATTGTATGTGTAATTTGCTGTTGTTTTGTGCTGCGACATGCAGACAGGCAGGCATGAAGTTTTGTAATAAGTGTGTCATTTTTCCATTTTGGGAAAAGAATTCTTAAAATACTTACCCAAAAGAGGTACTAATTTATAAAAACAAAAAAAGGGATTAAAAAGTGCAGAAAACTGCAGATCCGAAAGATTTACAAATAATTAATTTTGAATTTCCGTTGGTAAATATCATTGCATGAAGTAACAAAAAATACTCTAAAAATGTGTGGCACGAAATTTCAAGAAAAATCATTAAAGCCAATGAAAAGCAAATTACATTCATCAATCAGGCTGAGAATAATTCTCAAAGCAATTTCCCGCCTTGAATGTGAGAACTGCTTGCTAAATAATTGCAATTTTCATAATTTTTGGCGGAAACGAGTCCCCAGAACAATTCCCGCTCATTTTCCACACTACTGACTGACACATATCCGGGCCAAATGAGCGCACCTTCGTGACCTCATTTCCCAAGGTCTCCTCGCGTTACTGTTTCGTCGCGTTTCGCTCGATTTTCCTAACTTTGCAAAAAAAATAGCGAAAAGCGAACGGAAGAAATAAGACAAAATTCTGGAGAAAAAGGAGAAAATCGCAAGACGTTCTCTCATGTGTGCGAGTGACATGAAAAATCGTGTTGACAAGCAAACAAATCATCGCCGAGGAATTCTAGTTACGATGAGAAAAATCCTGGGACAATGAGTCATTAGCATGAGGAGCCGCGGACTCTGGGCTGCGTCTCAAGAAAGACGCGGGATTCAAGTATCAGGCCTTAAGACGGCGACGGCGCGACGGGGCGGTTTGGGGCGCGCAGATCAAGACGTGAGTCGCCTGCGTGCCCTTAGACATGACGGGCAAATGAAATTGCACTGGGGAGCCGACGCCCGGCCGCTCCCCCGCTTTCGAGACGAAGTGACCAAGCCCGCGAAGAAGTCGCTGCCTCTACGGGCTTAAATTTAATGTTTGCCCGCGACTTTTTCCGCGGTTGTTTTATGAGAGCCCGCTTCTTTTTTATTTCCCTTTAATTTTATGCCCGTTGATTGAACGCGCTGAATCGATGAGGTCTTTTGTTTCAATGCGCCAAGAGGTTGGGAGGAGGAATCCGCGTTTCGGCGTTCTCCTTTCGCGCCCGCGTCCACTCCACCGCGAGCTGTCTCAAGACGTGTTCCGTGGGCATCTCATTTCGCGGTGATTTTTGCCTTGTGCTCTGACAGCCCATAAAGATGTTGCTGGGTGGATGCTGGACACTGCGGAGGAATCCTCCGGGCGGAGCGGGTGTCGGGGCTCGAGACAGCGAACGCCTCGCGATCGCGAGGAAACAAAAAGATCTCATCTCGCGCTGGACCGCAGTGGCCCCGCAAGAAGAATGCAGCGCCAAGACTTTATAATTTTTCATATATCCTCTGCAGCGAAAACAATGGCTGCAATCGCGAACGTGTGGTACACTTCGAGTGTACTTAGAGTTGTTAAGTACTAAGAACTTGAGCAGTTCCTTCGGAGATCGCAGCCTCCGCTGGAGCCAGCCCGCGATTTCTTTGAAGGGCAGATGTTTGCGCACGTTTGGCCGCCCCGCCGTTTTGGTCGCTTTTTGTATTCGCGGATTGCGAAATTAATAAAGCGCTGGATAAAATTGAATAGGAAAGTAATTTTTATATGAGCCATTGCCGGTCGTGAGCGGGTGTCTGCTTTGCCCCGATGATTTACGATTTGTTAGAGGGAACTATTCACGTCCAGGAGGTGCAGCGACTTGAATGCTCCTTGGAAGAGTACTTAGACTTTGGGAAGGAATTTTTATGTCTTTTGCCCTCTACGGCTTTGTGTAAATTCACAATTTTATCGTAAAATTAGAAATATCTCTATTTGTACCTGTCGTACCTAAGTAACCTAGTACACTATGCCTAGACTAAAGCAATTATTGCAAAAATACCATTTCCAACCATATTTTACATGAACTTGAGACATTAAGGTTAAAGGGTTCAAATAATGCAAATTTACATATTATATGACAATATCCATTCGGTCTTTGCTTTTAGATTTATGTAAAAGCGAGGAGTAGGTATTCCTCAACAAGCCTATACCACTTTTCTTTATGGAGATGGAATTAACAAAAAATTAAATCAGCAACCTCGAAAACCTCTTCGTATCCATTCTTACATGAGCATAAAAATTTCATCAAATTTTATATATAAATTAATTACATTCATATTAAATATCTCCTAACTATAATTTAAAATTTTCTTCTTTTCGAGAAACTTAAATCCAAAACTACATCACGGAAATATATCGCAAAACGCTCCTTTTTTTAGTTTTAGACTGAAAAAATACTAATTTTAAGATATATTCTTTCCGTCCCGAATGCGTAAATTGGTACAATAATTTAATTCATATTTACAATTGTAGAGTTTATATAAACAACTATCGACAAATTAGTGAAGTTGTCAAAGGGATACAAAAAATATATGTTTTTGTAATAATTTTGAACAAAATATAATGTAATATATTCTTTTTTAATTTAATGTAAAATTTTCGACCACCTGTTAGCTAGTTTTCGATTATTAACTGAAAAAAGGATTCGCTAGAAAAAAAGCATAAAATGTGGACGAAAACTGGTCATTAAAATGTGTGGGTGCCTGATCAGAAATACTTCATCCACCGAGGCAGACGAGCTCAAAAATTGGTGGGGGTTTTAATCCAGGACACTATCGGTTTGGTGGCTCATCAGTTTGGCTACGGCTTGGTGTTCCTGCCACAAAAACCCTAACGCATGGATCGAACGCCAATCCCTTAATCTGCTTGGCTGCAATACCAAGTGAAGGGCACAGGGGAAGAACAGCTTTTGTCACATTTTTTTTTTTTTCAACTGGCAATGCAGTTTGAATGGTTATACCTGTCGCTATGTTCTGTCAAAAACAAGAGGTCAATAACATCCATAGTCTCCGAGCTTTCATGCTTTTAAAATATCGATGCCCATTTCTTTCTAGACCTATCCGTGAGATCAGAGTTGAGATTACACATCCCCGTCTTACAATAATTAGATTCCCATACAATATTTATTTTTTGTTAGTCCCTATACCTACCCCTACCCCTAACCAGCCTTCCCCCTATACCATTATACCTATTACCGTTAAAGTGCCTTGGGTATAAATGACACTATTTTATTAAGGTCTTATCTTTCAATTGTTAATATCTCAGTTTGTTCATTAGGTGACAAAAGCTGTTCTTCCCCTGTGCCCTTCAAGTGTGAATTATAAGCAAAGGCGAGTTTGTAACAATATTTTTAGCAGTTTGGATGGATCAAAGTAGTACGGTCCTAATATGGTGCTAGTCAAGAAAACCTAATACCTCTATAATTTTAACGTTCGGAATATACCGCTTTGATCTTAACGTGGTTCTAATCTAATCAGGAAAACCTGATACTAAGTAGTTAGTATTTTAACGATTTTTTTATCCTACAGATTAGTCCATACTCGGATCTAAGTAGAAAAACCTCATGGTTCTAAGACTAGATTATCAAACCTTACAAACGCCTTAACAACTCTTGATACATTCTAAAACTTGCCTGAGGTTAATTCTAATCGGAAACTTATGTACATATGGATGTTGTTTATTGAACCACAAACTAAGTCACTTTTCGTCCACCCGGGCGAGAACTGAATGTTCTAAGAAAATGATAATTCAGTTCGCGTCCATTTCGTTTTATTTGGTTTTATTAGTGCATCTACTCGTAACATTTAAAGTAAAAGATTCTTTCTCGATATTTTATAGAACATAAATAAGGTGTACAAATAATTTGATGAGTGTACCATTGCTGTTTTTCGGCTTTGGTTAGCGAACAGACGAACTTACCCTACTTCATTAAAACTCACTAATTAATTAAACACAATTATTGCAGTTTTGTAAGGGTGAAGAAGTTCTATCCAGAAAGCTGTTTCATTTAATTTATTTAAATTACTCTTCTTTAAATTCAATTTTCTGAAATGGAGACATCCAAGACCGAGCAGAGACGACTTAATTCCCATCTGGCAATTAACCAGCTGCTGGAATTTCAGCGAGTAAATAAAGACGACTCGACCATCAAAGCGTGCATTTTCTGCTCCTCTCCTTAATCCAGGAAAACTTAATACTTTTGTTTACAAAATAAAAGCGACTAGAGCAAATAAAAGGGAAAAAATCGGGAAGAGATCTTTTGTTTACTCACCGACTGCATGCAGCTACTTTTCGAGTCACGTCCTCCTCCCACTTGTCCTCATGCCTCCGGTCTGCAAGAGAATAGGAAAAAAGTGCACTTTACAGATTAAACAAACTTTCGCTTTCGATTGTTCATAAATTCATTTATTTACTATCGGCATCGGTTCTAAATTTTATCGTAAACAAAAAATAGTTAACGACGTCTAAAAATAAATCTCGTGCCGGTAGATGGCCCCGGCATCTCGCGCTGGTACGCAACGCGACGGCCGATCGACACGGCGCGCAAAGCCCACGTCGCGCGCGGTGAAGTCTCCGCGCCTGGCCACGTAAGTGGCAACTCCCAGCGCGGCCCCGACCCGCGTCGATCCGCGCCAACTAAGGCGAAGCCCAAATCCGCGGAGCTATTTCTCGGCGTCGTCGTGACACCGGCAATTTCATTTTTCACCCACCTCCGCCGCTATCTACGGCAATTCTGCGAAGCCCATTAATTGAATCCCGGGTCGATCGGTTTCCGCTCCGGCCGGGCCGGGCCGGGCCGGGGCTACCCCGTCCCCGGCGAGCGACCGCCGCTGCGGCGGGACCACTGGCCATCTGGGCGCTCCACCTTCGCCCAATTATGCGCCGCATCCCGGCATGCCGCGCGGTTCCCACGCCGCGAGGAGTTAATTATCTCGCGGAATCATACGGGGGAGGAGAGTTCCATTGATGGGACTCGCGGTATTTACGATTTCTCGTCACGATATCATTACTCGGCGGCCACATTCCGGCCAAAGCAGATTTCACTGGCCAAAATTCCAAAATTTAATTTTTATTCTATGAATAAATATCTGGCTAATACATTAGCTTATGAATACTTTTTTTTGAAAGATTCGATACCAATCAAATCAATTAGCATCATCGTGTAGCCTATACTAGAAAGAAAGGAACAATCCCCGAGTACAAATTTAACACGCCCGAACGTAGCCCAAAAGAGACACAGCATGCCCGTCCTATACCCAAATGAGGCACGTTGAACCGGAAAAAAATTTTAAGTTATTAAATTATGCTCATCACAGGCACGTATAAGTCCTGACACCCAAAACAGCCCAAATCAGGCACGATGCGCATTCCGTCCCGAACAAACATGTTTATTGCCATTACTAAAGAAACAATTAACACTTGAGAACACTTGAGCATATATCCCGAGTGCCAGCGAAACGGGCGTATTTTTGAATTTCCGTGGCTATAGTGGCCGTGTATGTGCCTGCAAAACGGGCGTATTTTTAAATGTTCGTACCTGCTTTGGGCATTTTCATGCGTCTTGTCGGCTTATTTGTTCGCTATATGGGCTAGATTTGAGCACGTTTATACCTAAGAGTCCGTGCTTTATTTGGGCGCGTTTGTGCCAACGAAACATTTTCACTCGGGTCTTCACTTTTTTCACAAATCAAACTAACAATGCCATAGTAAATTTAGCGACAGAGCTCAGGAATTATTATAAAGATAGAAAATTTGTTTCGAACACATAACACAAATTCAATGGCAATTATCTTAACTTATTTATTTAGTAATTTAACCTTATATTTCATGTACTTACAATTTGACTTAAATAACTTGAAACAAAAATACATTCAATATTCACAAGTTTGACATTTTTACAAAGATATAAAAGTCTAATCGTTACTAGGTAATCATTTAATTATAAAACCAGGGCAATTCTTTTGGTGTAAATAAACACAGCAATCTCCAGCATTTCAATGTAATCTGTCGAAGTAGCCAAAAAGAATATTTAATTATCTTCGTGTCTTGTACGTAGAAATTTAATTTCATGAGTATTCTATTGATCACCGAATGTTGGGTCCTACCCTTTTTTTTCATATATATGTTACTATCTATTGAAAAGAGTTACTATATACATATTTCAAATTTTGTTTTCAACCCCCTTAAAAGTTTATACTTTTTTAATTTATTTGATAAAAAATTTTCATATATACATATTTAAGGATTCAGTTTTCAGCAAGACAACGTCCCACACACACATTTTTCCTTTCCAAAGCACTGTAAGGTGCAAATAAATAAATGAAATTTCTTGACCATACCTTCCCACATAATTGTTAATTTTCTCGAATGATCGCTGGTCAAAGATCAGTGATACGTCGCGCGACGCAAACACTGAACACCTGGGCAATTCAACTTTCGCCCAATTATGCGCGTCTGGCGTGTCGCGCTTTTTCTCGCGCCGCGAAGAGTTAATTACCCCGCGAAATCACGTAGAAGAGGCGACCAATTCATTGACGGGACCCGCGCTGTTTACAATTTTTCGTCACGATATCTTTCCTGGCGGGTCGGGTCGCTTTTCGCGTGGATCGCAAGGTGGCACGAGGTCGTGACGCGCTGCGATCAGCGGCGCGTTGCGGTTCCACCGGGTGTAGGCCGTAACCCGATCCGCGGCTGGCCCACGAGAAGTTCACCCGTGGAACACACGCCCGGAAAAATATGAAAATTTATGTAAGCGGGGAATGACACAGAAAAGTATTTTCAGAATGTCGTCGGTATTTTCGGCTCCGCCCGCCCGGTGGAAAAGAAACAAATAAAAGGAATCTTGCTGCTGCTGCTGCTTCCGGTCGACGTCTCCTCCACCCGCACTCGTAAATATCCCCGAAGAATGAACGCACGTGAAGCGAAACGTACAAAAAATCGTCAAAATCGTCAAGCCGCCCTCTGTGCGCGCAGATGCAATCAATCAATTCCCTTTCACGATAATCATCGCAGCCGACAACTTCTATGCGCAGTCCGGCGGGACGCGGACGACAAAAAGTTGAGGATTTTTGTGGGCCCAACCTGTGCCACTTAATCCACCTTTTTGGGCTCACAAAGGAATCAGTTTGGGAATTCTTCCCGATTTCCTCCCCGTTCCCGCTTCGAATGCATTTCGAATGCGTCCGCTGCTCCTTGTGTTGCAGGTCGGTCGCTGCGTCAAAAAGGGACGAGGATTGGTCGACAATGGAATAAATATTTGGGCGAATAAATCAAAGCAAAAATGTCAGCGTTTAATGACAGAGAAATATTCCAGGTTTTTTGCCCCCGACTCGAAAAATACATCTCTCATTTGATTCGTCCCAAAAATTCTTAATCCGACGCAAGAGATGAAGGCACCGCACCAATGGTTGATAGAAGGTGACTTGTTAAGATCTTGTCATTTTTTCAACTCATTTTTTTCATCGTGGCTTTTTCAAAAAAGATTTTAAATGGCTTAATATACAGTAGTTATGACTCATTTCAAATGAAACAAAGCAAACCAGCGGTCTTAGTTTTAAACTGAACATTTATAATTCAGAATAGTTCCATTTCTCTATAACTACAAGAGCTTCTAATTGATGGTAATTAATTTTAAACTTTAAAAGAAAAGTAGCACGACATTCTTTTGATTTCTAATCAAACCAAGCTTATATAAAACGAGGTTTTTTACACAAGTAAATGGGGACAAGAAAGAAGAATTAATCTAAATATACGGAAACTGATCACTGTAGCTCAGCGGCCAGAACATCAGAGGGCAAATCCGAAAGTCGTGCGTAAACCTTATGAATTAGTTTTAAAATTAAATTTTATTTTAAGGGTTTTTTAAAAAATACACATATGTATACACAAAATTTCGAAATTTTGCAAATTTCATCAGCACTATATATTTAAATTTAGATGTTGGTTTTCTTAATGTTTTTATCAAAAAACTCACCAAAATGTAACTCCGCTGGCATGTATGTAATTACCCTGGAATTGTTTAGTTTATAAAATAAGCAATAATAGAAAATATTTCAGCGTTACTCTGTTTCCAAGAGAACAATGAAAAAGTTTAATGGAATCAAACGCTTTAAAACTGCAAGTTTATTGTTAGAAAATATACCTTTAATAGTGCCCGCCCAAAGAATTGACATTGGAATAAGA
The DNA here is from genome assembly GCA_963920795.1 of Eutolmus rufibarbis. Lineage (NCBI taxonomy): Eukaryota > Metazoa > Arthropoda > Insecta > Diptera > Asilidae > Eutolmus > Eutolmus rufibarbis. The sequence goes on along the minus strand of OY987206.1, from coordinate 37,077,811 downwards.
TTTTTTCCGTAGATTATAAATTTGTAAATAAAAATTATCCATCAGCTCCAGTGTTGAGGAAAAATGAGGTTAAAATATACAGAAGGCCTTTATTGAAAATTCATTAAAAAACAAAGGTTTATCGTAAATAAAAGCCCGAGTCCAATAATCTAGGACTATTAAATACAATTTATCTATACATACATGCCATTTTCTTTTTTCGCCGTTTATTGATGGAAATAATCAGTTTATGCAAAAAAGTAAAATTCACAGATTATTTCGAAATGTTCGAAAGCTGCACAAATTTGTAATTTACGGAAAAAAACCTACAGATTTGCAAATCTTTTGAAAAAAAAAAAAATGTTGATGCTGAGCAGTTCATACAAAAAGCTTATAAAACCTCAAGTAACTACATCGATTCAGTTTTCTAGATAAGTATTTCTGAAGTCACTTCAAAAAGAAAAACATATTTGAAAATTATTGTTGTCTAAACGTACAAAGGAAGCTCCGAGCTTAGATCGTATTGACGATGAAAAGGTTTTGTAAATTATAACTTTGAAAAAGTATAAAAACAATAAATTTTTTTGACCCTTCTACAGATGAATGAATCTATATAAGAAGAAAATCCTTAAAATTATCAAATTTTACTTGAATATCCGGATACCACTGTATATAGCAAGAATTTACACCATAAAATTATAGTAAAAGGATCAAAATAGATAAAATTTTGATCTCATAAATTTTATATTAAGGGCAACCAAAGTTGTAACATTCACGTTTTTCGGAATTAAATAGTGTAAATTACCTGAAAATACATTCCAAGATGTAGATGCAGGTCAGATAGGTAGGTAATAAAGATAAGAAGGCGTTCCTCAGAAATGTCATGAGATGGATCGCATATTTTTCTTCCTTCCGTGTCTCAGGAAGCAGATTGTGTTGAAAATTAGCAGTTGCTGAAAAAAGTGTTTTAGACATCTAAATTTTCCACGGCGGTTGCCTTCTAAACCTTCTCGGCTTAATGTTTACTCTGCGACCCCCGGCTTCCCGCTGCTGCATACCTCTCGCGGGAAAGCGGTCGTTTAGGAGCTCGTGATGCCTCAGCAACTGTCGCCGTTTATAGCTGGTAAAAAGGGCAATAAATTTCCCAAAGGTCAAAGAGGCAGCCGTTCGAGATTTATGTCGTTCCCTACATTACACGGCTCTTGTACTCCATTTCTAGGCCCATTAAAGTGAAAAGCAGGGACACTGCAACAAGTGGTGCCCGGGGATTCCGACTACCATCTTTCCTCCAGAAACAGATACAAGTTTTTTTCTTTCCATTCCCGGAGAGCTCACACGAATTCCTGGCGGACAAAATTTTCTAAATTGTCCACAACGAGGTCTGGTTCTGGATGAGCTCTGACCCACTTGAACTGGTTATGCTAATACCAGGCCATGCCGTGGCAGGGACTTCTCGTGGACGACTTTCTGGATTCTCTGGAGCCGTGCCCGAGAACCGAACGTGACTTGTAGTTTTCAAATCGTCCACACTAAAAACGACGAGCCCTATCGATAGGTTTTTATCCAAATTTCTGGTACCTTACACGTCCGCCGAACTTCCAGATAGGCGATCTCTCCAGGCGATACCGGGAATTCGGCAGACCATAACTACCTTGAACCAATTCGAAGGAGATTGTCGAAAACGACGATGATGATGGCTTAATCACGTTCAAATTCTGGCCTTATCGCGATGCAGACCGCGCCCTTGAGGTGCTCTAATTAAAGAAGGCAACAGCTTCGTCTCGGGGGCTGGGTTTATTTTCCAATTTCTTTATTTTTCTTATGTAGAAATTCGAAAATAGACGCTTGACAAACAGAAGGTTTAGACGACATGGAAATGTTTGGACATAAACAAATTCAAGGGGCATTAGACGGACCCAACCGCTGAAGTGCGCATTCTTCCACTTGAGCGCACCATGTAAAAATAAATTTAGAAAACGTTTAGCACTTGAGAAAACGACCAGACAAAAAGTAGCAGGCACGGTAGAGGTGATAATCAGTCTGAACAAATTTTAGACAAATGTAGCAGTTCCGAGTGCCTGGGAGGTCGAAGAACCCTCTTGAGTACACAGACCAAAAACGATTTTATTAAAACAATTTCCAGACTCAACGTTGATTCGTTTAAGAAGGTTCTGCATAATTTTTTACAGCAACTGAATCTCACAAAAAAATATTATCAGAAAAAACCGGTCAAGTGCGAGTATTTTTTGTGCGTTGAGGGTTGCATACAATACAATTAATATAAACCTAATATTTATCATTGCAGATAAGCTGTCAAGCTGTCAACAAAATATAAAGAAAACATTTCTTAAAGTGGAAACCCAATCTATTTTAAGTTTTTATCACCGTACAGAATCCGTCCTCTCGACCTCTCGTATTTTAAAATTTTAATATTAGATTCGAAATAAATTGATTAATTGAAAAGCCACCTAATTATTAAGGTATAATAACACTCTGTCGAACAAAGAAATAATTAATTATACCTACGTAAGCAATATTATCCAACCTTATCAACAGATAGTTGCACTTCTCTCATAGAGATTTAATTTCAAGTAGGAGTTGAAGTGCATACCTCGAAGTGTTGATCTTTTAGTTATCTTTAGTTATACTTTATTTTAAATGTTCCATTTTCACTAGGTATTCTATTGAATTTGATAATTCGTACTCTATGTATGTTTACCTTTTCACTTTCTCTATCTCTAAAGAATATTAATGCTTATTAAAAGTACTCGGAAATTATCAAAGTAATATTTGTTAATGACTAAGGGATCTTGATTTTTTTTTAATTTAATTTTTTCATTTAAAGGAAACAGGGTAAGAAGTAGATCTAGAAATTTTATTTTAAAAATTAATCGAGTATAATAGAAACGATACTCAGACCAAACAAGTAGTTTTTGGAATTTTTGTATGAATCTGTTTTTGTCTGGGTGCGTATCACTCAAAAACAACTGGATGAATTTTGATGAAACAGATTTTGACGGAACATTTTGAAGACCTCGTCAAAATTTGCAACATGTGTCCTACTACCGCGTTTCTTCTTAAAGAGGCTGAACGATATAATTTTTCGATCACTTTTTAACCAACATAATTTCACAAAGTAAAAATGTTGTCCTAATAAAACTTTTATATTTATTTAGGCATAAAACAACAGAAAGAAAGTAACAAAAAAAAATAATCGCAGAGAATATTAAATAACAAGTGCAAGTGGAGTTTAACATAAAGTAATTCTATAGACTTCTTCACAATTTCTTAAATTCTCCTCGAAAAAGCATTTTGTTCGCCTCCATTTAATAAATAACAATTTAATTCAATATCAAAAATTAATATTATCCGATCAATTTAAAATTTTGTACATTTGAGTTTAATTTTAAATAAAATGTTATAATTCTGAAAAATCAAACATTTTTTTATTTCACGAAAATAAAATCGATTTGTCAACATTTATATCCCATTTCAAGGTGCAAGGTTTCAAGTTTGGATGGATAAATATCATGGGAATCATGGGATCCGATTTTCGCAAATTTATAAAATTTAATTCAATTGCTCTCTAATCTGATCCAGATAGGCATCTCAAAAATTACTGTATCAATTAACCATGAATTTTTCTTCTATTTGCTAAAAATTTTCTATTCAAAAGTGAATAATTCGGTATTTGATATAAATTTTATTAATATTTTGATAATAAATGAACCAAATTGGAACAGCAGTGGTCACCGTGAAGTGAAGCACCTAAATTTCCAAAAGGGATCCGGCTGCAGTTTATATAATATCAAATATTTTACTTTCAAATTTACGATAATTTAATGAAATATACGAGTATGTACAGTACCTGGCCAAAAAATTAGAACCACCATTAAAATTTTCGCAGAATTTCTTCTTTCACGTTCAACCCTTTCTTAAAACTGTTCCTACCTATTTAAAAGTAATTAAAAAGGTACAGACACTTGTTGTAATTACGTGGCGACATTAGATTTGGGGGAGACCCCAGTTTCAGGTAGAAAGTTATATAAGAAAGGCAATTTGGCTTCAACGGTACCATTTGCGATAGTGACTTATTTGAGTTAACTACAACCGCGCTTCTAAATATCGAAGAGAAAAGAAGAAAAATGGTGTTGTATTTTGAGTATTGTGAGATTATAAATGTATTTGAGTATACGTAAGTAAAATAAAAACTTTGTAATAATTTTATAATTGAATTACCAAGATAATTATTAAAATTTTAATATTTTTATCAGAAATCATTGTGGGAAGAAAAGGAGACATTTCAGACTAAAAAAAGACCGCGATATCTGCTCTTCTAAAGACTGGCAATCATTCGATGCGGGAAATTGGACGACTTCAACAGTTTCCCATTGCGTGGTGTCCAGAATTCCTAGGCAGTTGAAGGAAAATTCTGCAATTACCCGTTCAAGGAAACAAAATTGTGGGCCCAAAAGTAAAACTACGCATAGAGACGAGCGGAAAATTGTTACTAAAGTTAGTGCGCATCGTAATTTACCATTGGGAGACCTAAAAAGAGTTGTAACTGAAGCCGCAGTGGATGTATCCCAACGAACTTTAAGACGGCGATTAAAGGAATCTGATTTTTACTGGAGACGACCGTCAAAACGACCTCGGTTTACGAAAAGGATGAAGAAAATGAGGTTGAACTTCGCTAAGGAACATTCAAAATATACCGTTGAAGACTGTAAAAAACTAATTAGTAATACCGTTTTTAAATTTCATTAGTAAGGAAGTCTTTGAATGAAAATTCGTCAATTTCAAATTATTTTATATGTCATATTTTAGGATGAATCAATGTCGCAAGCAATGACGGAAGCTGGCACCTTTTTTCGAAGGCGTCCAAATGAAAGGTTTCGCCAATCCTGTCTACAACAGGCAGTAAAGCATCCCCCATCGGTTATGGTTTGGACTGCAATTGAGCAGAAGGACCTGGACCTCTTTATGTAGTGGAAGGTACCATGAGAAAAGATCAGTACATAACAGTTTTATTACCATATTTGGACGAAATCGGATTCCACTCTTCATCTTTAAGTTTATGCAAGACGAACCTCCATGCCACACTGCAAATCAGTAATAATTTTCTTTCAAGCAAAATGTTCCTCTTTTGCCTTGGCCAGATAATTCACTTGATCTGAACCCTACAGAAAATATATGGAATATGTTAAAAAAATGAGTTATCAAAGGCCAAACTCCACTCGCGAAGTATTATATTAATTCAAAATATTAAAGAAGTGTGGCAAGGAGCTCCTGAAATTAAAAATTGCATTACAGCTTGCACAGAGAGCATGCCTAGACGAATTCAGGCAATTTTAAAAGCGAGGGGTGGTAACACTAATTATTAGCAATTAAATATATTCATTTTGTGCAATATCCTATCACCAATAAAGAGATTTTCCAAATAACAACTATGCTTCTAATATCTTTCCATTCGCTTTGACTTAGCGCACATCGGAACTGAGAATTTATGAAATTTATATGGTGGTTCTAATTTTCTGGCCAGGTACTGTATATCTTTATACTTTATCAACTGCCTTTTTATTTTATCGCATTAGTTATAAAATTAAAATCGTTTATTAGGAATGAGCTTGGTTCCGATATCTATCTATATTTTCAAAATGAATCAAAACCATCTTTGTTAGGTATCAAAATTCGAAAAATAGATATGTATACTTTGCGAGATCGATGCGGATTAACAGCTGTATTTCAGAAATTGCTATAAAAATATATTTTATACAATATTTTTATTGCAAGCAAAATGTAGTAAATTGGTTCTTAGTTTGTGAATCCAAACAATCTGAGACACCAGGAAAAGATAGCCCAACTCCCAACAGCTCCCTCTTTCGGCGAGCCTGCGCGGGATAGAGCGAGGATGCTATTTCTGGACTAATCGGGAAGGGCTGCTTTGGTTATCTTTATTGCGCGCCTATCTGCATAGCTCCGCATCGAGGAATGTTTTGCAGGTAATTTGCACTCTGCAAACAACTCGTGTAATTAGCGATTAGCCGCTGCTTCCAAATTGGCGCGAAGTGCAAGCATCGTAGACCCGTCACGTCGCATCTTCGCGGAATTCAAATAAACCGCGAAATTTAGTAGAGGTGACTTGCTGAGATCCATAAAACACAAAACGACCAGAGGAAGCGCCGCCGCCAAACAATTAAATGAAACTAGTTAAAGTTAAGTTTCAGCGATTCTGCGCTGTCGGACATGGTCAAAAACACGACGGTGCGGCCGGTCTATTTCGTATGCAAATTGAGTGCCATCAGCTGGCCGTTTGTGCGGTGATACGATCACGTCGCATCGCGCGCTCAACGCCAAATTGCCCACCATAAACGTTTAAAGCGCTTTATGGCTAATAATGACCTGGGATTCCACCTTTTGACGTTGTCCTCTCGGATTCCGCGGAATTTTTAATTACATTCGTAGACTAGCCCAGCTCCTCGCGGGTCCTAGTCGATGCCCCTGTATTCCGCGTCTGGGCGGCTCCGCACCTGAACAGCGCTTTTCGCGCTATTGTTGTCCGCGGATTGATTTAAAAAGTGGCAAAAATGAGTCGCGATCGATTACTATGCGATTAGCGTGGGCAAGTGCACGCACTGTGCGCGGAATTATTAATGGGCCGCGGCGGAGATTTATTGCGGCGCTCGAGGTGTGCGACGGCGAACATCTTCGTTCCATTGAGGGAATTTTAATTGACAACATCGTAAATTGCACTAAATTATGATGAATTGAGGTGACTCCCATTTTAGCGGCGGCATTGGCGGTGCGGCGCATTTTTTATTAGCCGGATGACTTTATTAGATTCAATAATCGGTAGGACCATATATTGCACCAGCAGAATTGAGAGCTTGATAAATGCAAATATTTAAACTGTCTTTTAAAACTAAAGCCCTATTTATGATAGAGATGATACTTTTCTAATTATTCCTACGCGTCTAAAACTTTTATAATCTTATAGAATATATATTCTTGATATTGTGATGTAGTGTGTAGTAGGTATCCCAAAGACCTCACTACTCTAAGAAAATAAGCAATAACTTTTACTTATAATTTGGTAGCAATGCGCCAATATTAAAATATGAATAGTGAAGACCATTCATTTAACTAAGCTTCAGAATAATCGTAATTTTCCAAGAACAAAACGGTAGACCGTAACTGGAGTAGATTTAAGTATAGGTATAGACTGTTTTTCTGAGGAGTATCTATTCAAAAGGAGCTAAATATTTCCACCTTATGGTCATTCAAATGTTTTTTACTAATTCCATTACTAAGATCCTATCCACTCTAAGATCCTACATAAAACTGTCTTTACTTCCGATCAGAAGTGCCTAGTGTCTTAGAAATATTAGTCTTATTTTTATTGTCCCAAACAATAGGGGTTAATTTTAGCTAAATATTATTATATAACAAACTATTACTTGTTTTTGAGTCGTTTTCTAACGCCTTGAAATTTTCTTATAACTAAAAAAAAAACATTTTTCGCACGTGTCTCAATTTCACTGAAAATGGTCAGACACCAGCCGATCAGTCAGCCTCCATAAAGCGTACCTGGGGCGATCATTAGCGAATACTTAAAGCCGTCAATCACCTGGCGGACAGGGCAGGACTGCTGGCCAGGGTGCCCGTCACGCACCAGCTTTAGTTAGATGTGATTAGATCGCGATAAATTCCTTCCCCAACTGACTGCTGATGATTTCTTGATCGGAATCTCACAATTATCTGAATTATCTGACACCAATCACAGCCTTTAATGATCGCGCTCTGAGGTGAAACAAAACGAGAACGTTAATCGGCGCTTTTCGACCGCGACGCAGGTAATAATCGCCAGTTCACATCCCGGAAGGCTGAAAGGTTTTGATCTGGGACCATAGAACCTTTCCCCCCGGACACTCCAGACAATTTTACTCGATTACCAACGCATCGGCAATCTAATCAGCCTCTTTAATTCAAACCAATTATTTTTTTAAAGGCGATTGAGCTGAAAAATTATCGCTTTTGTCATTGATTGATGCGACTTTAATGATGATATTTTTAGGGTTCCCGACCCAAATTGCAAAAAAACGGAATTCTTATGAACGAAACTTCGATGTGTGCCTGTCTGTCTATCTGTCTGCATGTCACAGCTGTTTTTTAATGTCATTTACTTGAAATTTGACGTTTTTGTCCACACCTAGTTCAATAGTTCACTTCCCTTTCGGAGCCCATCTTTATTAGGGTTCAAAAATGAGGGTCTGGGAACTTTTAGTTTTTTCATTTGGTAAAGTGAGATATCATAAATAAAAGGTCATACTTTACACATTTCAAAGTTTTCTTTTTGATTCAATTCTTATAATAGAAAAAATATGCTGCATTAATAGAAAGTTGAATAAAGATTGCACGAACACTATGGCAATGGTTCAATAATTCTGTAAATTCATATTATTATCTAAAAAATCTAGGAAATACATACTGATAAAATAATATTTATTAATTTGTTTAGCTAATAACCAGAACTACATTTGCTTTCACATATAATGGATAACATCGGAACAAAGTACAACGAATCATTTTATTAAAAACATGTTTAGCCTCTAAAATATTTGAAAATTTTGTTAGTTTAATTTAAAGTCAACTTCATTTTTCATTATCTATTTAGCATAAATATAATTTTTGCAGATGGACTCATTTCATTTGAATATCTCCACAGTAAACTCAGAGTTTATCCACAAAAAAAAGAAAAAAAGACGGTCAAGTGTGAGTAGGACTCCTGCGGGTTCCATACCATTATGAATAGAGTGTAGAATTAGAAATTAATGATTTTTGGATTTTTTCCTTTACTTGTGCTCTCATAGCCAAATATCAAGATTCTAGATCAACGGGAAGTATACCCTAATCTGTCAGTATATATTTTTATTGGATTGAGTTAGAAACTTGAGTTTTACAGGAATATGGGGCTATACTCTTTAGTATTTAGCATTAATTTCAAATTGATATTTCTAACCGTTCCTGAGAAAAAGCCTCTTGATGGACAGACAGACGGACAGCAAAGTGATAGTATAAGCCTAAAAAAATATTTATTGAATTGTTCTGACACCAGTGAAATTTTATAGTGACGTTTTGATATCTTTAGTGGATTCTAATCCAAGGTTAAAAATATAAAAGCTAGCATTTTATTAAAAGGATCCTTGTTTACAATATAACGTGTTCAAATAATGGCTATCTTCAAACAGAAATCAAAACCAAGTCCTATATCAACCTTACCCTCATACACAGGATTTTTATAAAAAGTAGATTGCAATTTCATAAGACTATAGGGACTAAAGATTCCGCGACTATAAACTATAAATTTTAAATGCAATATTCTCGCTTATTATTGAGAGGTTCATCTTACTGTTTTACTATGATCTTATACTAGTAGTTCCCTAAAAACCTGAAAAAAGTCAGTAAAATCGTTAGCCCAAATGTTCGAGCCTTTCCAATTCTTATAGTCTTAAAATTCTGTATATGCGCGCCATTTCAACCCGTAATTGACCGCACTTTTGTTTTATCTGATCAGGTGTTTCACGCATGAGGTTCGCGATTGAATGATCGGTTCCCATGATCGAAAAATAACCGATCTTCTAACAACTGGTGCTCCAGTTTCCCTCAAAGGCCCCAACGTCCAGCCCACGGGACCCCAAAATAAAGAGCCGCCGCTCATTTATTGACAAACATTGCGCAATGTCGTCCAATTTTCTTTTTCGGAAATCCTACGCGTACTGCCCAAGTGGACGCGGCCAGCGCGACCAGCTCATCGTGACTCAGAAAATTGTTGGAAGGAGATCAAAAAGCGCAACATGTGGAGCTCCGCTGATGATGAATACTTCGCGGTTGTTTCGCCTTTTCCAACAGATTTTCCTACATATTTTTCAACATATCACTGCGGTGAATTTTACTATTTATTTAGCTTTTGAGAGCGCGGGATTTTCTTGTCGCCGAAGATATTTCCACGCGTGATTTGATGGTGCAGCCGCGATCATCGTGCCAGAGATACTCGGGCTAGAAAAGCGTTTCCAAATCATTTTCCAATTTTCTCATTCGCTTTTTAAGCGGATGCGAAGGTTAGGATCTAGGGCCCATTAAAAAATGGTGAGCAGCTGTTAGTGAGATGATAAATTCTCAAACATTCCGGCAGCCACTTATCCGTTTATCTGTTTCGCATGCGGGAGTGCGCTGCACCGATGATATTTATGTGGGAATGGGACTAATTGCTGGTCGTCAGGAGCACCGCGCTCATTAATTACATAATTAGCACTTGTCAATTACCAGCCGCTCGCCGTGCCGCGCCAGAAGTCCGCGGAGAAATGTTTTCTTTTTCAATTGAGCGCACGATTCAATTATCGAGTCAGACACCGAAACGCGCCGATCTATCGATCTATTGGATAATGGCAATTGAGAGATAGACGATTTGAAAGAGGCCCGCCAAATGTTAATGGACGCATTGTTTTTGGTGAAAATTGAAAAGCGATCGGCCCAGTTACGCTTGATGACTTTCAAAACACACAAAACATTTAGAGGGTTAATTGATTTATTGCTGTTTTGTGCTATTTTATACGCTTTTCTTGTTTTTCATGTGATCACATTCTGCACTTCTAGCGATTTAAAACCAATTCTGTTCTAGAATTTAAAGCATTTAATTTCAATTAAATATTACCCATGCTGCCAAACTACAAAGTTTTTGGTTTTATTGTTGAATATATTTTAGGGAGTAATTATTTAATATATTTTAATTTGTTTTCTGTAAGAATAATTTAAGCTTCTAAAAATCTAAACATATCACATACAGTGACTACCATGAAAATGGTAAATGAAAGATAAGAAAATTATTTATGTACATATTTCTAAAATCATTCGTAACTGACACTTTGTATTACAAGAAAATATGGACAAATACGAGAAGAACTTGCGGCTTTTGGGTTCTATACCGTTATATTATCGTATATATTACTGTAAAGCTTAATAAGTAGAGTCTTCATAATTATCTGTTAAATTTGAATCATACAAAATCATTTGGCTTATATAATAAAATTATTGCATACACATATGTATATATATGTACGCAACTTAGCATGACATAGGTATAGCATAAAAGTAAATTCTTAGAAACGTAAACAATAAATTTATTTTTAAGCATATTTCAAAGATATAAGAGTTTAATTACAAACATAGACAATTTTTTTAATTTTGAAAATTCGTATTGTTACGTCAACCCTTAACTGAGCCGTTCATAAGCCAGAAAGATTAACTCTACAAACCAAAAATTGAGAACACTGATGAAATTACACACGTTTGATTTAAAAACCAAGAACTAAGTGAATGTTGCAAGATTATTTTTTACTAGTCAGAGAGCGGTTAATGGTAAAACTTTTTATACAGATGGTTAAACTTATTTGGGACAATTAAAAATGTTCAAAAATATCACATAAATACTTAATTTAAATATTACTACTTTTAGCTCTAAATTATAACTATCAAATAACCCTTCATACTTTTTTCAGGATTTAAGTATAAACTCATATAATATAAAAGCGTATAAGGATTATATACAAAGATTAAAATGGAAAAATAAACCAAAATGTGATAGTAAAGAACACATCTGGGGAGCAATTCAAGCTCTTAAAATCAGATTTCCCACCTGAAGTTGCTATCTGCTTCATTGGTATGTAATTCGGGTAACATTCCGGCTGAACAAAGAATTTAGCCGACTGGTCCAGCATCAGATGCTGGGCCTCCCCACGGCTTATCGCCTCCGATCTCGGACCGAGAAGATCTGCGTCGCGGTCCAGCGGCTGCAGGAGCATTTTTCCTCCCCGGAAAAATATGAGTCCATTGTTCGCCTTATCTGGAATCCGCAAATCTCAAAAGGCAGCATAAATGCAAGATAATTTGAGGCACTAGCCAAAGATTCCAGGAGAGGCAGACGGCGGCGGCGATGCACCGAGATCAAGATAGAAGGAGGCCCCAACTGGGGCTGCGGTGGCGGCTTTCATAGAGTCGCGCACGCACGGAAGCGCGGAACCGCAGCGGGGCACCACAATGCACAATTCAAGAGTAAAATTGTCGCGTGCACGCGCATAATTTAATTTGTCTCAGGCCATAAAATGCGGCTTATGAGCGGCCATTTGGCCGTCTCTAGATGGCACTGTCGGCGGCATCTTTAATGCAATTACGGTTACCCCGCGGCCAATCAATGGCCGCGCAGGACACGCATGAGCCCGCGCCGTCGGGCCGCTGCAGCGAAATATCTTCGCGTAGTTTGGGTCAAAAGTTGACCAAGGAATTTTCTGGAGTGACCTTTCTTTTTCCGATGATTCAAGGGGCGGTTGCGGGGGAGGGGCCGGGTATTGTGCACCGCCGGCAACTCTATCTGCATGCAAAGCGATGCGCGTCGCGAATGCGCCAGGGAAAAAAATTAAATGAAATAAAATAATAATAAATCCCCGCGGGCCCATCGTCTACTCACCTGAGGTGCAGTTTGTCCTCCTTGCACCCGACGGCCGCCCCGATAGAGTTGTTTCGCTCTGGCGCTGCGCGACATCCGAGTGACACAATCGCGGCTCAAAATCAGGGGGAACCTGGGGGACGCGGCTGGCACCAGATAAAAACGGACACGAGTAGAATAAAATCCAGAAGTCAAGTTCTGCCACTTTTAGAGGCTTTTCGCGATGATGAACGGCTCCCAGACGGGCTAGAGACCTTCGAAGGCAGCGAGTGCCCCACTGACAGAGCGGCGCAGAGGGCTCAGGTCCAGAGTCCGGACGGTCTCTTACCTGAGTTTACCTGAGCGCACGGCTTAATTTGCTGCTCGGTTAAAAGTTTTTTTTTGCTCCCTCTCGTCTTCATCCTTTTCTTCTGTTTGTTTCGCCGTCTTCGTGTTTTTGTCCGCTGCGACTTTTTTCGAATAGTTTCGCCGGGGCTTATCTACCTGAGGATCTGGCCAGGGCGAGGGTAAGGAACTCTGGGGCCCCGGAGCGGGTCTTCGGAGGAACTGATTTGAGTCCTTGCCGTCGCGATCAGACCCGCTCGGTAGTTGCGATTGCAATCAACAGCAAGCATCACGTAGAGTACCTACGCAACACGTGCAAAAATTGTTAAGGGCTCATTATTATGTAATTATTCCCGAAGCGGTTTCCACCTGGAAGCAACTGCTTTTGGGAAAACAACCTCGATTCTACGTATCTTTACAGGGGGTTCTCCGGCTTATAGAGAGCCCTTTTGAAAAACCCTTATACTCAGAACATTAAACTCTAGAATTCTTGCGCACAGGATAATATCTCATAAGCGAAATAACTCCTCACCTGATACTACTCAATTTATACTATGTATGCCAAACTTATAAATTTGAAAATTGACACGATAAAAGGCAAAATGCAGAAGTAAGAATGAACTGTGCCTTTGGTGGAGGAAGTTTGATGATGTGGGCTGGCTTTGCTTCTAATTGAAAGACGCAAATTGCATTTGTTCCAGGTAAAATTGAATTCCGAAATGCATATTCAGCTCTTAGAAGAAGTTATGGTTCAGCGAGCAGTAAATTTGTGCGGTTGAGATAACCTTTTCCAACAAGACAACGCTGACATCCAAATGTCTAAGACAGTTTTGAAATGATTGGAGGAAAAAAATCTCGACAGAATAAGCTGGTTTTATGGGTATTTCCACCACTGTAGTCCCCTACGAATGTTTAAAATTGTCAGCAAAGTTCTTTTCAAAATCACTAGAATTTTGTAGGGCAATTGCCATTTCAAAATTCCAACTTTTTTCGAAAATTAGAGATAAAATTAATTCTGGGCGAGATGTTTTTTTAATTGTTTTAAATTGATTAACACATTTAAAACTATAAAACATTTAAATTTATGAATCAAAATCAATGTCTGTAACTACATATTTAAATGCTATAAATTACATACCTACACCAAAGTCTGGAACGTACAGAGCTGTTTTACAAGATAGATGATAGATAAATGAAAACAAATAGACAGTTTTGACAGACTGTTTGTTCTTAATTGGAAAGTGGAGGGCGTAAACGTTACCATTATTTAAAATTTAATTTTGATTCAAATTTAAATTTTGTAATTGTAAATCTTGCTTTGAGATTGCAATTTCATATCATTTTTAATTCCAGTTTAATCATATATTATATATTTAAGGGAAAAATGCGATAAGCAATTTCATTTCATGACTGCATAGTTTATAAGTCGAGGAATTCCACAAAATGCTACCAAATTTGCCACCTACCATATCAACAAAATATTTTGCGCATACGTCTTTAATATCTCATCGATCATCTCATGATGAAACGCTCCTGCGGATTCTGCAGGTTGATCAAATCTTGTGGCATGTCAAACAAATCAAAACCCATCATGTTTCTTTCTGGATAACATTTATAACTACTAAACATGTTAAAGCCGAGTGGACTCAGTTTTGGAATGTATGTAGAGTTTTTTTTAATTGATTCGTCCAAGTTACCAGAAAAATGTGACCTTAAATTGTTGAATTTTTTTTTACAAACCGAAACATATTGAAAGCATAATGTCTTCAGTTAGAAGCTGAGGCGGTGCTTTACTAAATACCAAAATCTGAAAAGTCTAACACTCCGAAGCAATTTACTATGGATGTAGCCCATTAAAACCAGAACATGTTCTTCACCGTCGAGCACCTTTAAAGGTAAAGAATCTCGAATGATTTAAGAGTTCATTATGGCCCGACTCGACCGGCCTACCATCGCTAAAATATCGAGCTCATCTCGATCAGAAAACCAATTTTTTCGCAATTAAGTTCTATAAAAACAAATGATAGGTAAAAAAGCAGAAACATTTCCTGCTCACCGGGGAATGCACTTCAACAAGAGTGTGCTTCTGGAATGCGTGTCTTTTTTTTGTTTTTGGTAGTGCCCCATTGTGGAGTCTTCTTGATTGATCGATCAATCAATGGATCAATTAAGTCTTAACCATCGTCCGAAATTCCTCCATTGATGAGGACGAACAAGTGTAGTTCTGAAGACAACGGCGGCGCACGGTAAACATACAAAAACAAAAGCGCCCACCGAGCGCAACTCGATTCCCGAGTTCTTTCGTTCGCTGGACCATCAGCATCCATCCCACGAGAATTAGTCAACTGTGGGTGGAGACGATCGAGAGTTCGGCGACGTGTCTTCGTCCGATTTCCCGCGGCCAGATCGTAATCTGACCGGGGAGAAATATGAATGCTAATGCCGAGTCATCAACAGGTTGAACTCAACCGGGCCCAGCTCCCAGCCGCGACTCATTTCTTTTCCTCAGAAGAAGATCGTTACGAGGAAGTGAAAGACACAGGAGGGCTGCGATCGGCTAAAAGACCTCCTCATTTCCGCCGCACAAAAGATTTCTAGTCATCGGATTCCTCTATTTTCTTATTATTCTTCTCAATTCAAGCGACGACGCTTAGTTAATCCGGCGATCGGGAAATGGAAATGGAAATATTTGAAGAAGCGATAAGGGCCTTTGTTGGCTCCGAAATGTTTGGGGGAAAGCCCACGGGGCCCCGCGGGGCAAATGAAACCCATTTCAGATGATTCGAATTTCAATCAGATAACAAAATATTTTTAGATTCTGTCGTCTGACGAATCAATTGATAAAATTCACCATACGACGCTAGTGGGCACTTGATATCAAAATCGATGTACTATCGGGCCAAGAAACCGATTAGGGGGATTCAAATCAAGACCTGATTTATAGCAATTTCAATTCGATTTGGGGGTTGGTACCCTTATCATTCAGTTGCTCATAGATACTTCCAGAAATGATGTAATTACGGCGTTGAGCATTTGCGATTAATTCGTTTATGTCATTTTCTTTTATACAGAGACTACGCCAAATAGTCTGAGTAGTGCAAAGCTTGTTGCACTATCTAAACTTCTATACTATGTAATATTATAAAGAGGAAAACATTTTTAATTTTGTTGAGGTAATTACTGAAACGATTTTAAAAATTGTCTTTTTGTCCGTCCCAATCTTGGAAAGAGCTAAATCTATTTTTCTGAGATTTTCACTGGAAGGTAGATGATTTTATCGGGCATAAATAACTTTAAGCGATATTCATGAAAATCGATATACATGAGTTTTAAGGGTCGCTGATTCTGAATCTCATATCAATATGGTGAAAACAAACTAGAAACTAGAAACGTTTTAAATATAAATAGGGATTTTGAGGCTTTTTTGTGTCGTGTGAAGCGGAGTTTCTCAAATTTGGACAAATGTTCTTCACACATTCGGGAAGGCCATAGAAGCTATGGGATCACCTAAGAACTGGCCTTAATTGATTCTATTCCACAAATGTTCAACTAAAACGTTTTGAATAGGGATTTTTACTTTAAACTATCTGTAACAATTGTGAAATTTCAATTTGATACGTGAGCTCATTCATATAAAAAAATCTGCTCTAAGTACACCTCGTCATTGAATTTTTTGAAAATTTATAGCTATAGATGTAACTTGGATCTACCAATAAACAGCCGAATCCAAAGAATTGTCGAAACAAAGTCCAATGGCCCACTGCCAAAGAAGCAAAGAACGTCCCATTTGCAGGAAATTTGGGATAAATTTGAGTCCCTCTAATTATTACTTGTTCCCAAATTTAAAAAATATTTTTGTTATATAAAATATCTATTAATTGAAAATTTTCCTTGCATAGTGTAGAAAAATCTTAACTCATTTTCATAGTACCTAAAAACGAAAGATTTAAATAAAAAAAAACATTTTTTCCATGGGATATAAACGTTAAGCCATTTTTACGAGCATCTCCAAACAGTGCCAAATTGATTATTTATCTTTCCCCTCTGTCTGAAATCAAAGGAAAACTCTGAAAAATATTAATTTTAAGGGGTTAATATTAAACAGTATAGAGCTACTTAAGAGCTACACATTCTTATTACAAACTTAATTGAGAGCTTTTCTATTGCTAGACTTTTATTAATTGAGAATATCTACTTTGAAAATATACAAAACGCCGAAAGAAAATATTAAAAAATAAATTAATCCTCCTCCACCTTCGAAGAAAAACAGCGGTGCAAAACAAGCGAATGACAACAACTGGCCACCGGAAGTAAGTTGAAAGTCCCATGAATAAATGGTCTATTTCGAGGATATTATTCTCGAAATAAAATTTTCGCAATCGAGCAACTCCGGGGATATAAATTATAAGCGGCGCCATTTAGGAGAATTTAAATAATCACCTGATTTTTCCAAGACCGAAATTCCCATCGGGACCGCTGCGCTGATATTTTTATAATGTTCTTTTCTCACTTAACGAGATTATGACAAATTATTGAGTGACATCTAATAACAAATTCATTCAGCAAATTTTCGTATTTTTCACACGTTCCCTCCATAAATTTAGCTCATAAACGCGCTTTTATCTCCGCGGAGATTCCGACGACAGTCAGGATCATGAAAAAGTGAGGAATTAGGTGATCTTCTGGCAGTAAGTTGGAGCCTTGGAGAAGACCGAATTTTTGAGGAATTTATTCATTGGTCATCTTCTTCAGTTCGCTTAATCTTCAGTAGCCAACTTATCTTGTGGTTTCAAGAAAAAATTCGTCTTTTGTAAACACCGGTGCCTGTGTACTTCCCACACGAGCTTTGTAGAAATTGCAACTCACAGCGATCAAATGACTAATCGTTTTGGACGAAACCAAAAATAATTTTTTGGAACTTACGAAATGACACTCTATAGCACCAAGTATTCTAGAGCGAAAAAAGTGCTGATAAGAAATTTTTTTAAATTATAGGTGTTTAAGGTGTCAATAAAAAGCCTTGACGTGTTCTTTCAATGTTTATAGACAACCGCACAATAAATGAAAACAATAACCTAATAAAAAAGATTAGATAGTTCTAAATTTCTAATAGACTTTGGTCTAAAAAGACTAAGCTGCGCAAAATCTACCAGAAAACATATCCAAACAGAAATTTAAACTCTCAAGAAATAATAATTTGCATTCCACTATCGTTTTTTAAGTAGGTACTCAATTGAAAGCTAGAAAGTACTAATTTTAGAATATTTTATTCAAACTTTTGATAGCTGAGGACACTGTAGCGACTTGGATTTTGGCACAAAATTTGTTGACGCTATGAATCTTAAAGAAGTGTATAATAATATCAAAGGATGGCGGTACATCATTCAAATGACTCAAAATTTGTTGCTGAACAAGTAATGGAGCATTTCAAAAGAATTTTGTCTATAATCTACATAAGTTTTTTCCGATTTTTATACAAATATTTTATAAAAATGGAAGCCAATTGAGAATTTTCATTTGCGAATTCGTAGAAATCATAACAAAATTGCTTTTCACCAGTACCGCGAAACAGAAAATATCTTTTCGGATCGTCGAGACTTGAGACTTCTAATCGTTTTTAGTGTCTAATAAAACTAAAACCATCCTATCAGATATTACAGAATTTTGTTAAAGGAAGTACCGATTATTAAATTTCGAGCGTATTCAATTTCGCAATTATTAGATTGCTTTGAAATTAAAAGCAATTTATGTCGATATCTATGTTTAGTGGAATAATTTTTAAAAAAATTCAAAGATGATAAGATCTTTTTGAAATTGAGAATACACGTCTAAGGTATAATGAATAATTTTTTTTTACAAAAAATTACTTTGATTAAATTATCAACTCTAGGATCTTTTAAACTGATTCGTACTACTTCTTTATGAAAATATATACCTGTGGTGGTTTAGAAGTTGCTGGTTTCAAATATAATATTAAAGAATCTTTCTTACTAATTCTTAAAAGTTAAATTAAAACAAGAAAAATCTGTTTTCAATTAGTGTTGATGAACTCTTTGATCTTCTGTTCCGTAAAAATGAGGAACTCGTTCAACATTTTAAAGACTATTTGAAAATGAAATGATTTAAGAAACCCTTAGGCACATAGTTTCAGTTTATCTGTCCGTCCGTCTGTATGTCATAGCCCTTCTATCCTCCGATTTTTGTACCTGTTGAGATGAAATTTGGTATACGGGCACAAATTAATGACCCAAAAATATAAATCATTGAATTTGAATAGAGTTAGAAGTGTAATCAACAATTTTTTTTCCAGTTAACCCATTCAGTGCAGTGTCTTTATATGTATAGTCTCTTAAAATGCAATAAAATATGCTTTAAATCTTTTAATTTAAACCCTTCGGTCTCGAGATATTTGCTTTCGAATTCGTTGTCAAAGCATTTCCCCTTTCTAATTTCTAAACTGTCAATAGAAAATATCTGAAAAAAATTCCTGAATGTAGCCTTTAGTTAGTACACATACTTTCAATAAAAATTAAAACGAACACTGTACCTGTAATAGTTTAAGAAAAATTTAGAAATAACTCATTTTCGAAAGCAAGCACGTCCGGTTTTAATTGATCTAAGAAAATTGTTACGAACTTTAGTATCCTAAACTTTCACTGCATTTCTCGTTGATATAGTAAATAAGAAAATTTGTAAACAGAAACCGTACACAGTTACTTTTATACTCATCGATATAAACAATATTGATTTCATCAGATTGTAAAAGAACTCGGCCCAGTGAGTGCCTCCAAACTCCTCAAAGTAAATAAAAAGGTGTAAATGGCCTCCATTTTACCGCCGATGAGCAGCAGGCCTTTTTAATCGATCACATCTCAAATTCCACGCGTATTGAACGGGAAAACCGGCAACAGGGCAACGTTCGTTTTCCTTTGATGGAATTTGGAAGTTCCTCGGGGCCGTGCAGGTTGATGATAACAAACTCGGGAGGGACAGGTAACCGGTCCCCTCGCCCTCTAGGGACGCGCCCTAGTTGCTCAAATTAATTTTTTACGCTAATTGCGACCAGCCGAGGAAGTGATCTTTTCGTGAACAAACATTGAGACGCGCATTTTCATTGAACATTTCCCAATTTCATGGGCTGCGTGACAAGTGACAGTGGATCGTCGGTAAACAACGCACCGAGAGCCACTACACAAACAGCCGGACAGGTGTACATGGCCGGCTCACACGCTCAAGAAGCCGCTGAAGAGACGTTCTCTTCAAGAAAAAGAGAATTATTTCTAAGAAAATTGGACTTTTTGAAGCGGTTAAGTTTCTGGCACTGATCACGTTTTGAGAGACGAAAGGAATCCAGGCGGGCGCCGATCTCCAGAAATCGGTCGCACTGCTCGTCCCTCGTCGTCCGCTGCATGTGCGATCGATCGTCTTAAAAGACTGTCCGGCGAAATGTCTTGAGACAATGCAGCGACTGATCGGAGTCTTATCGCCCTCGTAACGATCGCGGACCAAAGATATGTTTCTTTCGAAACTTAATAAACAAACGAAAGAAACTTACAGCGCGAAGAGGAGACAGCCGAGCCCGGCGATCGCTGAATTGTCCTGACGGATCCTTGAGGTCCTTCTTCTTTCGCAGCGATCACCTCACCACTGCCACTGATCGCACTTTCAAAACAACTTTAACTGAACCCTTCCGCACTTCGTCTCAAGACGGACGCACTTTCTCAGAGCTTCTTCACCTTTCGATCGCCTGTCGTTTTTCTCAGCAGGTCAAGATCGGCGCTGGCATGCTTGCAAGAAGTCTCTGAAGATCGGTGACACTTGGCCAATTCGAACTGTGTCTTCGCTTCCGCGAATCTTCACTTTTCCACTTGGAGTTGCTTGCGCCGGTACCACTGAAATTGCCGGAGAACTGAAAGCGCGCCCTGCACGAGAGATAGACCGATTGCGACTGAACAGATTGCCGCGAGATACAAAATAATTCCAAAGCATAATTTGATTGTGTACTTCCCGCGCTCCATTTGAAGAGACGATTTTGACAAATGCTCCTGGCTCTTAAGAAAATCTTCTCTTCCTTATGCTGGTTGCTGCGGTGTTTGGGGACAAATCTGAAGCAGAACAAAATTTACCGAGTGGTTGTGAGGCATGATTTTCATGAATACGATCATTCGGGACAAACACCTGAAAAGGAAATTTGTTAACGCCTGCTAGTAAGACCAAAAATATTTTTGAAAAACAAAACAACGAAAGCTCATTATATTTTTCAAATTTTCTATGAAAAGAACGACCCGATTTAAAAACTTTTACGCAATTTCAACAAATTAAAATTCGCTTTAAGTATTATAATTTACTTCCAACATCTTTCCCGACCTATCATAAATCTCATTACTTTTCAATTGCTATAATATACATATTTCTCTGTATACTGAATATTTTTTATGGCTTTTTATAATGACTTAAAGAATCCGCAAAAGACAGCAACCGTCTAGCCTCTCTTTATGAACTTACTTACTTAAGATCAAATTTGAATTTTTTGCAATAAATATCAAGGATTGAAATCATTACAACAGTTAATTTTTTAATTGAATTTATATTTAGTTAAAATTGTGGCATTGGCGAGACTTCTTTACTCGATACTTTGATACTGATATTTTTTACTCGAAACTTCGCGGTAGGTATCCTAAACCAATTTACATGAAAACATGTGCCTAACACAGTAGATATCTAAGGTTCCTACAAATTGTCACATTATGTGAAACCGTGTTATAGGATAGGAGACTAGGAGTCAGTACAAAGTCCTCATTTAATTCAAAAAAATTTTAATAAAAATATCCCGTACATATAGCTAGTAAGCAGCATACAATTGAGAACTGGGCTAAACTCGAGCAGAACTGCTTTCTGTTCAGTAGAGTTTTGGCCAAAAGTTCAAAAGAATCTCGATAGAAGATAATACTGATAATGATAATTTAAGTCTAAATTAATTTTCTACCAGTTTTATACGATGGTTTTCGCAATTTACCTATCGTTACAGGTTTTTCAACTACAATTTTAAATGTAGCCTGATCACTAAGCACATCACAACCGCGTAAATCCATATTCACTGGAAACCATAAACTTATTTCGTTTATTCTATAAATTAATTGGTATCATAAAATAGGTCTTAATAATTGAATTAAAACATGTCATATATCAACCCTAAAAAATGCATAACTAAAATTAAAAAAATGGAAGCCTCGGTTGGTCTGAATTCGTTGACTATCTAAGAAAAAGTGCGCATTTATTGAACACGTTTCTGCATTAACTTATAGATGCCTTCAGCCAACTTGTTAACAAAATATTATGATTGATTTGTGGTTACTAAATTTTTAATAATTTTTATTCCGCCCTCTAGTCGTTGTTTTTATGCACTCAAAGTTGTATCTCAAAAATATGCCCTGGAGAATAAGAGATTTTAAAAAGTAAGGACTAGTAGTTGAAAATTGTTTTATTGAGAGCTTTTAATGCAAAAAATACTAAATTAATATCTCAAAAAAATCTACATATGTACATCTATGCTTTTTATGCATTAAATATTTGATCAAATTTAAATAACCTCAATTTTTAGTAATAGTTATGCGTTCCTGGTACTGTCCATTCTCTACTTTTTATGGCTGTTTTTTGTAAAAGACAGTAGAATATTATTATTTTTTACACATTATTTTATTATAAAACCAAATAACAGTTCTTAACTTTTCAATAACAAAATAATTCCAAAACTAGAAACTCTCCCAGTGAGCGTGGATCTGATATCAAAAATTCAAACACCATATGCTCTTTTAATTAAAAATTAAATTTCCAATTAACGCAATAAGCATATCAACCAATTTTGGAGCTTTTTACTGTGTGATTTTTTTACTTCAGTTTAAAGCATCACGGCAATACATTATACGATTTTGTTTAAACAAAATTTAATGACGCGAAACAGATGGTAATGAAAACTGAAATCTGTAAATTTTTATGTTAATTGCAATTTTACCAACTCACCATCAAAATCCATTAAAAAATAAAACTGTATGTAATCTGTTTTAATTATTTAAACAATGAAATAATTCGATGGAAAGGGTTCTGAATAAAGCGAATATTAAAACTTATATACTTTCATGTTTATTATATCGTAGATCACATTCCCATAAATTTACAATAACAAAAAAAATTTAAAAGTGTTCACTACCAAGAACAACAATAAATAGGCAAAAGATCTGCTCACTACCAGCTAATAGTATCTTTATGCTTAAGTCGATATCTCTTAAAATAAGTACCTTAACGGTCATCTATAGGTAAAATATTCTCCTTTGATATAGTGCTGATCTCTGCTTGTTTGATTATTTGTTACAATATAAACAAATTCTTGTCTCTGCTACTTTTGAAATTTCCCTAAGAGTTTATGTGAGCCCTTGGAGCTTGGTTGGTTCGATCCCTTTTCACTTTTTTTTAGCATTGCATTGCAACTGCAGCCACTTCATTAACATATTTATTTATTTTTTGTATAGAGTTGTGTATGCCTAAGTTACCTATGTTATAAAACATGCAATGGAGTCACCTTAGTTTCAAGTTTATTGCTTACTTTTTTATTTTTTCTTTATTTCATATATCACTATGTCTATGTGCTACACCACCAGCTCATAAATAATAAACCACCTTTTTTCCCTTTTAGTTTACTATTAATAATAAAAATAAAAAAAGCCCATTTACTGGGCGACTAAATGTTCGCTCCGTACACCGCGAAATACGTGAAAACATAAACAGGTGACAACATAATCTGTACTATGGTTGGAAGACGCGACAGATGAAACTACGGATTCTACTGCCCTATTTACAGCGTTTTCAAAACACTACAACTATTTATCTACTTATCTTTCGCACTTTACAATTAGGATAAAATTAATATTTTAGAAAATAGTAAGGCAAGCATGAATGTTTTAAATTTTTCCTTATTAAATGGCTTTCAATATGCACACGAAAACAAAAATATTACAGCTTACTGATTTATGTGTAATTTACGCTTGGCTAATGTACTTTAAATGTTTGGCACGAGTTATGTAATGTTTATGAGTAAACTATTTTGATTATTACTTGACGGCATAGTGCTGCTTTTTTCTGTATTAAACTACTATCAATTGCTTTGTTAAGGCTACTATTCCATCATTAAAGATCTTATTGTGAATTTGAATTTTCTTGCTACTTTTTTTTCACATTAATTTTTAGTAACATAGATTTTGGTATTCTGATATTAAAGTCTAAAGAAACTCTTATTTAGACTTCATACAAACTTAACCCTTTTAATGAAATATGGTATAAATTTTTTCCTTATAAGAAATTTTATTTTTTTAAATCAATTTTTGGAACTGTATGCTTCTGGTATTTTAAGAGAATCATCAATATGAATTTTAGGAAAAATCTTTTAATTTAATTTTGAACACAGATACAAAAATGCCTGCATGCAATTTTGCTGACAAGTACGCATTTGTGTTTTAAATTACAATTTCAGGAGATTGGTCTTCAGAATCATCTTTTCGAGATATTGGTGTTTTTTTAATAGTCAGCTTTTTAATTTAAAATCGTCTTGTGTTGCAAACTATAATAAAAATATACATAAATATAAAAAATCGCTCTCTTAACTTCTTAATGGAAATTTTTCAATCTAGTCACACCCGCAATAAACGATTCCATTTTTATTTATACTAATGAATACTAAATCTATGTTACTATTTTCGATTCTTTCTTTTATGGAAATAATGCTATAAGTTGCGAAATGTAATAAAATGCACAGCTTTAACACTCTGCCTTATAATTCTACACTTATTGTTAGATGACAAAGTACCAACTTTGCTGGAAACCACAAATTACATTTTTACTTAACACAAAGATGCCTCTACAAAGCTATGGAACAGAAAATGAAGAACAGCTCTTGTTTCTTTCATTTGTTAAGTTAATTAAAAATTATGTAGCGCATTGGCGTAAAGTACTTTATAAGCAGAATGTATCGGTCTAAGGCACACGTTAGTGGGATTCGAATAGAAATTTCAAAACAAAATCTTAATACCGCATCATCCGTGCAAATGAAGTCATAATATTTTTAATTTAGATGAAAAGAAATTATATTAAATTTAAATATAAGCTCAAATAGCTTGCATCGTTGATGCACCAAAGGTTTTCGCAATATGACCCTTTTACACTGACGTTGCGATATTAAATGCTAAAGAAAAGTTGAAAAGAGTGGCTTATTTTAGTTTTCAAACATACATTAAAAGTCGTTTTTTACCACTGCAATTATCTCAACTTCTTCTGTAGCGTCCAAAGATACTTTGACTGACTTTATGAAAAAAAATAACTTAATAATATTGAAAATATTTATAACAAGTGTTCGTACATAAATTGTTTGCTTAGTCTACAGCTATACAGCCTTAAATTAGAAATTTTTACAATTAGGAGTAAATTTAGAATATTCTAATTGATGTTTCTTGTTCTAGCTAGTTACTTTTAAATCAATTCAATTCGTGGCTGCTTTTATTTTGCTTATGTTATTTTTGTTATTCAATTTACTATTGTTACTAATTTTCGATTTTTTGATCTCTCTTTTATTATTATTTTATTTGTGTCTGTTTCTTTCTATTTTACAATACAACTGTGAAGATTTAATGCTTCTTGAAAAAGTTTATAATTTGTTAACTTACTAATATGATTGCTTTTTTTATGTTAAGCTTCTTTTGCTTGAGGCATACCAGATGGGAAATAATTGTAGTCGAATGTAAATCTGAACATTAAAAATTATAAATTCATTATATTCTTCCTGATAGTTATAATACAATATTCATTTTATTTTACCTTTTTTTTTAAAGCGCACATTCATAAATAAAAGGACACTTTCTTTGTGGTCTTTGGGGAATATTCCTCCATATTCATTCATCTCTCAATAGATCCGTAGATTAAAAAATATGACGTATTCTTTTACATTGTATGAAGCTTTATTTTTAAAATTATTTTGAGTTAACACAGCGTTCCAACAAAAAATACATTTTATAAATGAACAAATAAAACATTCCTTAAGAACAATGGGGTTTTTAAAAGCGGAGAATATTTAGGATCCTATAGCAAAATAAGTATTGGGTCAATTTTGTAGTCATAATTTAATTGAAAAACAGAAAAGCTTAAATATATTTGAAATCGAACTGTTATTTAATTTTCATAAAAAATAATTTCTGAAACGTGATTTAATAAAGGTCCAAAAGACTGTTGTTTTTACGTATATTGATAAAAATCAATTACCTGATAAGTTTTATCACATCCGAAATGCTAAGCATTTAAATTCTTGCTGGTAAACAAATACAATTTTAACACTGTAATTTAAAACACACACCTAAACGTAATTTGAAATTAGCTGGACTCAATCTTTCACGCTTATTACCAAAAAGATTGTAAATAGGAATAAATGAAATAAACAAACATAAAATTTAAACCCCGATTGCATTTTATTTACTTCTGAAAGAGATGATAACAACAAAATAATAAACATAATAGTTTATAATAATAATAGTCCATAGGTTTTTTTACAAATGAAGTCAAACATAAATCAATAGTAAATAATAATTAACTTATGCGCAAAAATTAGCCTATCTAAGAAACAAAACAAAATATACACAAACGACGCAATAATTATGCCCTAAATTAATGGTAAACCACAGAAGCTGACCGACTCAATTTCGGTCTAGTCCTTTTTCGGTTCATAGTTGCGTTATTATATAATAAATTGCTCTGTACTGCGCTTTATTTGACTACAAACATATAATATTAAAAACATAACGTTACCTACCACTACTCTTTTAAATTAGTAAGACTTTCTAGCTACATTGTTGCACTTTTTAAAATGAAAATAAAATTTTAATTATACGCATTCACTCTCTTTCTTAACTACTCTTGTAATTATTTATAATTAAAAACAAAAGAGAACCTTTAAAGTGATCATTGTTAATCAAACCTTTTTTTGCAGTAGCTTTAATCAGACTTTCTCTATAAACTTTTATTTTAAACTAGCTGTCGTTACTCAACACTTAGTGCCGGGCGGCCGACTGTGTGTCGATATTTTTCTTTTTGCATGTTAAACATTTTATTTTGTTTGGTATAAAACGCAACTTCGCTTCTCACTCAGATAATATGTATAAAATATAATGTTTATGTTGGTGATAGATCGACATTAAAAATTATAAACCGAATTTGAAATTTGAGTTTTCACGAAAATAAACTATTAACGTCCATCATACCAATCAAAGAAAGCCTTCCCTTGCGAATTGTATAGGAAAACCTTTATTTTTGTAACTTGAATTAATCGCGTCTCTGCATTGCTTTTAATTTAGTAAATTTAAATAAAACGACCTCCTTACTTACTTAACATGCAAATATATACAATTTTAAATAAACATTTTTCTTTTAAAAGAATTTATCAAATTAGAGGAACTTTTGCCATATTTTTTATTTCTTATTTTTTGTTGGGAATCACGGTAATAACTAGGGATGCATTGGAAAAATCAGGAAAAATTGAGGTCTGTAAAAAGCCTGGATGAATGCCATGCTGTTAAACTTAATCAATTTTATTTGCTTCTTTTAGAAGTTAAAAACTTATAGATATTTATTTTTATAAAACATGTTAATAGAGAAGACGTTACGTTTTTAAAGTAAAAATTGCGACACTCGATGAATTTTTAGTGCGGAATAAAACCTTGAGGCTTAAAATAATTCAGAGGTCGGGAAAATATAAATCTTCCATATTTTTACATCATAACACCTCCAAACAATTTTTACAGACATCTAAAATTGAACGGGCGTATAAACACCCTGTGCTTGGAAGATATTCTTTTTTTTGTGTAATGTATTTTTTTTGTTTTTTATTGAATAAAATTTGTATAAACTTAACGGTAGGATCGATTGTATTCAGAAACAAGCAAATGACTTAGCAGTAAAAGGCGTAAAAACGGAACATTTAAATGTTCTCTGCTCAGTCCTTAAAAGTTAACAAGTACCTAAAACCGGGTGGGCGGGGTTGACCTAACTTAAAATTTTAACAATTTTTCAATTTTTTGAAATAAAACGAATTTATTTAAGAAAAATATCTTTTTTAATTTCTTCGTTTTGTGATTATATTCTTTTTAAAAGCAGTCTCATAAAAATAAAATAATATTTTATCATTCCAGATATATTAAAAACAAGTTATACTTGCAAGAATTAACATTAAAATGTGTATCATGACAATTTTATAAAATATACTTCTGGGAATAATCGCGATTATATTGCACTGTAAAATTCGATTTGTTAGATATAATTCATTAATTCGATATTGCACAATTTGAAAAATTCCGTCAACCCCGCGCCCCTTAAGTCCATTTATAGCGGGACTAGCCGGACAACAAAATTGTGTCAGCGCTGACTAAATTCATCTAAAAAAATTTCCTAAAACTTCCCCCAAAGGGGATTTCTTTACAAAAATATCAGTAATGAGGAAAATTATTGAATCCACCCTCTCCCTTCGTCCCAAAGACACACAACAGTAACAACAAAAATACACAAGCAGGCAATAAAGGTCTTCTGAGTCTCCTTGACTAAGCGCTAAAAAAGGGCTTCCGCTTCCTTCTCTAGTTACTAAGACGGCTGCAGTCAGTTTGGGTTAAATTATATTACCGAATCCACGTCGACTTCCTTTTGATTTTATTGCGCAGGTTCCGGGAGGTTTTCAGCTTCTTCGGGGGCGACGGCAGCGAGAGCAGGTGGCTGTAGTAGCTCTGGGTGGAAAAGGCGTGTTGCTGGTTGGTGATGCTGTCGTCTTCGCTGGCCGAGTTCGTCAGCGAGTTCGAGTCCCTCTCTCTGTAGGAAGATATGTGCTCGTCGTCCGTCGCGGGGCGCTTCACTGGAGACGACGCCCCCGACGAAGACATCGACGAAACCTTCGAGGCGAACGAGAGCAGGGCGTCGACGCCTTCTATGTGACGTCGACGCTCCTCAATCTCTTCAGCACTCACTTCGATGGTAGGACTGTAATGAAAAAAAAAACATACTTTTAGATTTCTTTATATCATCTTCTAAAGTTGTCTTCAACATTTTTCATGTTATATCAATATTATTAGTCAAGGTTGCGAGCAAAACGTGCAATTAATTAGATTTTTATCTTCAAACAAATAAAACTGGATTGAAACTGGAAATTTGAACTTTTGCTTAAGTGGTCAGGTCTGGTCACTAAAATTAAAAAAAATCAATATTACCTATTTACATATTTGGTAAGCATAATAATATGTTCTTAACCCATTCGAGACGGCGCATTTTTCCGGAGACCATCCCCAGAATCCAAAATTTTTTTTTGCTTTATATTGGACATTATTGATAAAAAACATGTTAGCAATAGAAATCCGTCGATTTGTAACTCCCTTTGTACAATAAATCATCACTTTCACTATCACTACTATTATCTGCATTCCTGATGGTCCTGGCTTTGGGTCACTCATTTTAGGGGCTAAATTGAAACCAACATCAAATTTTATTTTTACACACTGCTAGGATAATTTTTGTTTTAAACCAGCCTTGTTCTAACGGCCGCTTCTTCCATACTGACTGATAAGTGCAATTGAAGATCATTGCACACACGGTGTGCAGTCGGTCTCTTAAGCTCGGAAATGCATTGCACACACGGTGTGCAATTGGTCTCGAATGGGTTAAGTTGTTATTCCAAAATGTTTAATAGTTATAAATTTCGATCATTTGAATACAAACGGTCACCAAAACTTTGAATGCGTTTTTGTCGGAACCACCATGCTGGAGGTGGACATTTTTATTAAAAGCAATATAAAAGTATTTTGTTTTTATGTTTTGTAATAATAAAATAAAATAAAAAATTTTAACTTCTAACTTATTTTCAAAATCACAAAAATCAGCTGATTTTTCATGCGTCTAAACCAAATTAATCCCAATTTAGAGAGCTTAACAATTTTAGAAATTGCTTATTTCTTTATCTTTAATTTAAATTGTAATCTTTTTAGTAGTACGTTTATTTTACTTTAAATTAAAATTACTCTAACTGAAAAAAATTAAAGTCTGATCACTATGTACGTAATCTTTCAACAATAAAAAGTAACTTAATTTTAGTCCGAGTTGTTTTTGTCATTTGTTTCAATATTTTTGTAGCTTGTATTAAGCGAAATCCTTCCTTATATTATAAAAGCGAAAGTGAGGTTTTTGTTATGGTCCATTCAAATTCTACAATACATTCAGATCTGAACTTAAAAACTTAATTTCATTTTCTTTCACAGATTTCTACAAGACCCTTGTGTGAACCCATAAACTTGGCCTAAACCTGATCAAACCGAACAAGTTTGGCTCGAGCCGGACTAAGCTTAGCTCAAGCCAACTTAAGCTCGAGTATACATCCTATCCTTTGACCAATCGGTTGAAGGGCGGAATGGACAGACCGCCGCCAAGTTTGGTCTCAATCTGGCTCAAGCAGGATTATGCTATGTTCAAGCCGGATTAACTCAGCTCAGACTGATCTAATCTTGAACTCTGGTTTAAGCCGAATAATAAATATTAGGACCTGCGCAAATCTCTTTGGCGCACGTGTGTGAAGTTCGATGGAGATTAGATTTTTATGAATTATACACAGAACATTGCATATATAGACAGATAGATAAATACATACCCTTCTTCACTACTTTCGTAAGCTGCATCCGACGAAGCACCATTGCTATTATTATCACTTCCGTTCTGCGAACGACTTCCCGAATTATTGCCATTTACCCCTCCACCGCCAGCTGAATAGGTATGGTCCTCACTGGGAGATGAAGTGATGACGGGTGATCTAAACATAGCAAATTCATTCAAATCACGACAATGAAGGGTCAAAGGGCCTGCCTCAACACTTACCCATTGTACAGTGTTTCGGTGAAGACTTTTGGTCCATGCTTAAGTGCTAACATAGCAGTTGCAGCGTTCACGTCGTCGATGCTGTCAGCCCCGCAATCTCGAGCCAACCGTTCAATGTTGTCGTAGTGAGGTACTCCGCCGCCGTTCAATTCGCTTGAATAGTACTCGGGGCCCCCGTTCCCATTGGTGATGCCGCCGTTGGCCGTGTAAGTAACTTTGTACACTTCCGATCCAGTCTCATCCTCATTTCCCTTCGTCACCATCTCCTTGATCATCTTCGATAGCTTCGGGAACAGTCTTGCATCCAGTGTGGACTTTGTTGGAGTTGACGGAGGGCTTTCAGGCGATTGTGAGAAACCGGCCTTTAGTGGGCCAATCTTATTAGCCACCGATCCGGGGTAGAAGGGAGAACGGGTCAGAGCTTGAATCAGATTTGCTCGTTGACTGTGCTCCACACGCCATAACGAACCCTTTCCCATATTCTAAATGAGATTTTAAAAAATTAATAAGCATAACGAATTTTTGAAGAAAATTAATTAACATCTTACCGGTGCTTTTTCCACTTTTAGAAAACTTTTGTTGAGGGACAAATTGTGCCTAACGCTGTTCTTCCATCCTGTGGGAGCTGTCTTATAATAAGGGAAATGCTGCACTATCCACGCGTAGATTTCCTTCACTGGTAAGGCCTTTTCCGGGGAATTTTCAATTGCCATAAATATAAGGGAGCTGCAGAAAACAAAATAAATCTATAAGTAATGTTTGTAATTTGTATACATTCATGCGGTATGAACAAAAATTATTATTATTATTCCAAGAATTATAGAAGATAGTAGAAGTCGAAGCGAATGTTTAGAATATAGCCTATTTTAAATTGAGAACGATCTTTCCTTCCACAATAGCTTTTGAGCATTTTGTAAAACCAGTCTGTTTTACTTTCTTACAAATTGACTTTAAGTTCATAATGTTCACAAACAAATCTTAAAAGCTATAAAATTTGAAATCATCGTTATATCTTTGTAAATTTTAAATTATGATGTCCAAACGTATCACATTGATAATTGTATCGCATTTGAAAACTTTTACTTTAAACAATTCCATAAGAAATGATTTAATTTCGACATTTGTAATTATTTTCATTTATTTAAACTAACATTGTAGTTACGCAAGATAAAATCAAACTTTCCATGGAAGAAATATTTCTTAAAAACAGAATGTACTATTTGCTGTGGATAAACCTGTAGCAACTCTGTTTTCTCATCATTTTAGCTTTAAAAACTTAAGATATAGGGAAAATGAGGAGAGAATGAAGTGAAGAATGTATTAAGCGAATTAATAAATAAATGAAGTGATGAAAGTCATGTTTTCTACGTACATTTTCCTTGCCTTTCCAAATTTAAAAATTCATATTTGTTTAAGTTTTAATTATTGGAAAATATACGGCCCAATGGGCTTTATTATTCCTATACCACATTTCAACTTTTTACAATAGTTTTCTTTTGCGACGTAAGCATCCACTAAGTAAGGATTTTTCGAAATTCTCCTAAGGGGATAAAAATAAGGGATGTAGGTTTGTATGAAAATCCTTCATTTATGAAGATAAATCTATGGTATTATGGCTTTAAGTTAGAAATTAAGAAAGACGTATTTCATGATTTTGAAAGTTTATTCATTAAGCGGGTTAAATAGGGGATGAAATAAACAAAGTCGAAGATCAACCAATTTTTTGGAACAGTCAGTAGACAGTTCTATTATTATTTTAATTTACCTGAAGCTGTACGGCGGTTTGTTGTGAGTATGCACCAGAGGATCGTATGGCACATTTGTTGGATGTTTCTGCTTTGGTGACGCTATGGGCTTCTGAATTGTTTGGATCTTTCCAGTTGGACTCTCATACCCAACCTCCTCTTTAATCGCTGGCTCATGGCTGAAAGAAAGCGAAAGAGGCTCCTGCTTCACTGGCGTGCTATGCATGAAGTCCTTAGCTTCGGGAGGACAGCTGGTTCTAAAAAAATTAATATTAAAATATTATACATAGTATTAAAAGTTGTTCATATGCAATTCTTATAAACACTTACTGAGTAGGGGAAAATGGTGCTGTAGTACCATTTGTATTTGAATTGAAGTGCTGTCCACCGTTTTGAATATTTTGCTGGGGTGCGTTCTGATCCTGTCCGTTTATCTGCTGCTCACGAATATACTTCTTGTGGAAGTGTTGATGTGCGCTTTGATTTGTACCAGTCGAGGTAGGCGGTGTGGACGACGTCGATATGGTAGAGGACGTTACAAGAACTGTGTTATTAGCAGGTGGTGTTCTTCGCGGCGAAGAAGGAACTTGAGGTATGTGAGAGCGTGGGGAGGTTATAAAATTTGAGCCAGCCTTATACTCTACAACAGTGGTCGTACCACTTGGACCCACATGCACCGTTGTGGTAGCACCAACC
The DNA here is from genome assembly GCA_963920795.1 of Eutolmus rufibarbis. Lineage (NCBI taxonomy): Eukaryota > Metazoa > Arthropoda > Insecta > Diptera > Asilidae > Eutolmus > Eutolmus rufibarbis. Next base: position 37,044,634 of record OY987206.1, on the reverse strand, counting down.
AAGTGGTCTGAATGAACTGTGGAATTCGTTACAAACGATCCAGGGCCCGAGGAGCTCAAAGCTGTGGTGGAAGGCGAGATGATCAGATTGCGATTCTTGCTAATGGAATTGTTATTGTTCGTGTACTGAATGTGATTGTGATGTGGGGCTTGACTGAAGTGGTTCGCCTGAATTTGGTGCCTATGCACGGCGAAGGAAGCATTACCATTGTGGCCGCTAGGCGAGTAATCGGCGCTACTGTGCACACTGATCCCCTGATCGGAATTCGAATTCGCCGACGACGCATTGTCTTCCGAGACGCAAGAGTCTTCTAAGTCACTAGTCGGCGAAAGTGCTCCGTTGTTTGATTGTCGAGCGGGGCTAGCTGCGGCTGACTTGCTGTTTGTACAGGCAACGATGCCCTTTATGAGGTTTTTGTCATGCAACCACGTCAGAGAGGTCAACTCTTCATCCGTTCCATTTCCATTCTGACCAGAAATCTGGTTCGTGGAATTAACCTCCATCGGTTCAGTCGTCACAAGGACTATGTTTCCAATGTTATTCGCCTGGCTTCCGGCGATGTACGCTGTTGTCGTAGATTCGCCCGCCACATGAGGCGAATTGCCGTTCTGCTGGAAAAACACGTATTTTGATGGTGATCCATTTGTCGAAGATATGACTGGTTTGGTTATAATGCTTGTCGGATTGTTTCCATGTATCTGAGTATAGGCGCTCACACCGTTAGTTACCTGATGCACACTGGTCGGTGTAGTCGCTGTGGTTATCCGATGCTGCGGATGCTGCTGTATTATCACATGCCCAGATTCTATCGGAGGTATCGTCGAAAGCACCATATTTGTTGAATCAATTGTTCGCGTCAAACTGCCAATTTTACTACTACTGCTACTACCTCCGCCACCACCACTATCTTGGGAAGGTGGTCTCTCTGGGGACATTCTGCAAATTAAAGAACACTAATTAGTAAAATGATATTCAATAAAAACTGATTGAATAAGACAAAACGTTAATAAAAAAAAATTCAGTCCAGTATAACTTGCCAAAATTAATTTTTATATTTTTATTTTTTACAATTAAATGTAGCTCATTATTTCTATGTCTCTTTTAATTCGATTGAAATGTAAAAATAGTCGTTTTTCCCGGCATAAAAATATATGAATAAAACTAAAATAATTTTAATGTTAAAAGACTATGAAAGTGTTATAGATCTTTAACTAGGAACATTAAAAACAATGTCGAGGTTTTTAATTTCTCTGTTGATTTTCGAGTGAAAAATCACAATCTTGTCAAAAAATCCGTATACACTGAATTAACACTCTTCCATAGAAAATTCCAAATTTATTTATTTTATTATTATATTATTTTCTTTTTGAGGGATTAAGTTTTGAAAAGTCTATCGTTGAGTTAGTTTCCACTATAAGTTCGCCAATTTTCAGAATTAGAATGGCAAAACAAGTCACACAAAAATAAATACATCAAAAGACGACAATTTGTTTTCATAAGATACAAATGCAACGAATTACTCATTATAGTAACAATGCATCATCAAATATGGAATTACTGAATTACTGAAATATGTGTACATCAAAATTATAACCGATTTAGAAAAGCACACACAAGTCTAAAATATTAAATAATTTCATTTGAAACATACATATTCCAAACCGAGGTAAATCGTTGGCTACTAACCGCCAAAATATCGTTAACAACGACTTTTCAATTATGGTTTAATAGGCAATAACTCAATCTAAAGCGACTCCCACAACATTTCATTTATTTTATGTGTCCGTGCAAAGTCTATGAAGACAAAAGTCGATGGATTTATGCTTTTTGTAAATATTTATGCCTCATAAATGGGTAAATAAAAAATGTTTCCTTTTGATTTATGTGCTTTAAAGAACCTCACTACGGTTTAAGAAGCATACCTTAAAGTTGGGCGTCGAAATGAAAAAAAATAAATAAATAAAAATAGACTTGCTTGCAACATTGCACATTACGAAACACGGAATTAAAACATTGTCTACTTGAAGGATGTGATTCGATTGAGATATAATTGTTTTGTTACGCACTAATAATGTATACTTTCCCTTTAAGGAACGCCTCTAAAATAATAATGAGAAAAGCTTCCCAGCATCGATTAGTTTACACCAAAATTTAAACGAGATTCCTTCACTCTCGTAAATCACAACACGGAATAGAGGCGAATTGTACAAAATTAGAAGCATTTCTTAGTTACGGTGGAATCTTCGTAAACACAACAACTCTATGGCAACAGAGGAAAATTACAAAGAAGCGAAAACAGATTATTACCCAAGGTCACTCGGCGACTTTTGTCTACTTTTGCCTAAACGTCCTCAACGAGTTTTGCGGTGAGTGATTCGTTCCATCACAAAAAAAAAAACATGTCGAGTCTAATTCGGCACAACATTTCACAAGAGTAAATAAAATAAACAGGCAGATGTTGATGAAGCCGAAACATACCAATCAAAAACGCTAAGTAAATCGTTACGAACGCCAGGATACCGCTGCCGCAAACTTTTCTCTCTGTAGGGCTGCGGAACACTATCAAAAAAGGGCTTTTTTTTCCGTATAGTGAAGAAGATTCTACCAAACACGAGCCGAAACTCTCAGACTTATAATCGAAGTGTGGCACTCATTCCAAAGCCCACGTACCTACCTACTCAACATTTTCAAGTTGGAGGGTGGTTAGGAAGGAGCAGCTGAATACAGAGCAGAGTAGAGCGGCAGGGTGGTCATGACAACTTCAACAAAACAAAATGTAGGTCGTGGCTATTCTTATTACAGCAGCATTGACCTATAGACGGGGATAGAGGAATTCTAAAGAGCATAGGAATCCAGGAAATACGAGCGGCATCGAAAAACAATCACTTCAAGATTTACTCAAAATTACAAGATGGGATGCCACCGCGATATGCATCTCACCACCTCATCCCTCCATTCGGCGTACTGCAGCAGCCAATTTAGGGAGTATGTGGGCGAATCTCTATACCACTATTTCAATAGATTTCTATAGTGTGATGCCTCCGCATCCAGGAGAAGTGGCCCATGCGACAACCCTATTCCATTAAACGTGAACAGAAAAGCCCATCTCTTCCACAACTGCGACGGTATCTTTTTCTATATAATTTTATTTTTGTCCTTTTATCGGGACGCGTATAGTTGCCAGGATGCACCACACTACACTCACCTCCCGCAGGAGAGTAGCAAAAAATTCGCAACACTTTTGTGCACTATGTTCGTTGAACGACTGGCAGTCAACCAAAAAAGCAGGGGCGACGACTATGACTCTACGTGTCAGGGATGACGACAGAAGGGATATAAGGGATAGATCGTCATCCGGGCGCATAGTAGGAAGTCCCTAGATTGCCCCATTCCCCGCCCCCGCGTACTCTTCTACAGAGAGGGCCCCAGTAGCAGCCGCAGGCAAAAAGGCATGCAAAATTCTTGTTGCCGTGGATACCCCTAATCAACAACCTGCAGAAAAATCATGCGTGTGGATTGTGTACACAAAGAGCCATCCGCCAGAGAGTTCGGGAGATGATGACGAACTCTAGGGGCTACAAAAATTGTGGGTGGTCGTGGAAAAGAGGCTCTTCTCCCTCACCGAGGAGATGAGAATCACAGACTACAGTGTGGAAGAGCAACACGGGTTCTGAAACCTCCCAAGATGGGAAAAAAAAAGCTCTTAAGCTTCTACGGGAGCTTGCTCTGTTTCGGGAGATCAAGGAAATAAGGCACAAATCCCTTCCGCGGAAGGATTTGCTTTTTAAGGTGATAGCTTGCTTGCTTTATAGTGTGCAAAAAAAATAAAGGACGTTTATAAACTTAAGGGAGGGAGCAAAATTATGACGTACCGTACAGCCAGCTGGTTGGCATGAGGACGTGAAAGTAAATCCCTTTTTTAGACTTGCAGTCTATCGAACGGAGTTTTAGTGTGAATGATTTAGCAGTTTATCACTTTTCTAATAACTGCTAGGGAATGTAGAATTAAGTAATATTAATTTTTAAAGAAACCTCTATAAAAATCGCGAAACCATTAGTTCCCTTAGACAAAGCGAATTCATACCGTCTTACAGAATATTTAAAAACAAATATCAGAGGAAGTCAATTGATAGACCTATAGTAAATCCAACAGACTAACATACCTAATAAATTTAAAATTTATTTCAAATATACATATAGATGTCTTTATGTAGGTTCCATTAAATTAATTTGTTGGTAAAACGCAGTCTATTGATTTACATAGCTAAAACCAATCAAATGAACTATATCTATAATACAATTTGTAACAGATTCATGACAGTCATAACAAAAGTTATTTATGGTGCTATTAATCTTCATTCACTATTTATTCTATGAGATAAAAAAAAAACGTTTCGAGTAACGTTTTGCAAAAGGTGTGAAATTCCAAAACTGACCAAAAAAAAAAGCTTATTTTACTTGCTTTTTCTTAAAAATCCGACACGATAAAAACTTTTCGCTTTTAGATTCATATTTAGCACTCTAATTGAAATAAAATTAGATCTTCAAATAAAAACATTTTTTTTTTGAGATTTGTATATAACTAGTTTGTAAAATAAAATAAAAAAGAATTTTGGGCGAATTGATGTTTGTGATACATACAAATTTATAAGAGATGATAGTTCAGACTTAATTCTTTAAGACAAAATATCTCATACAAACACTGCACAGGTTATGTTCATACTAAATTCTAAACTTGATAGTCCAAGAAATAAGCACCTAGAAAAATAATTTGACATGTTATCACCCAATAATTTAATATTAAAAAAAACCAAATCGAGTCATTCATATTGTTTCAATTCTATTTCCATGGATCTCACAATAAGGATACTATTTTATAGGTAAATGTTATGTAGACCAGAGCCAAATTATATTTCACTAAAAACTTCTGCGCACGTTTTTTAAATAGACTTGAAAAAAGAGGATTTAAATTAGACGTGTTTATATACATATGTATGTACATACATGTACACAATGCCAAAATAAATGGAAATAACACATTTTTCAAATCGTATAGTGGACTTACACATCTTTTCTGTTTGAGAGACGGAAAACAATTGACGTGCTTAACACATCCGATTTAACAAAAGTATTGTAGTTTACACAAAATATAGAAAAGTCAAGTTTGATAATTTTTTTTATAAAAAAAAAAATTTGCTTTTTTAATTAGTGTATTGAAAACAGGTATGTTAAAATAAGTCCATGAATTTTTCTAACTCGTTTTAGTAAAATTTTCATTTAATATTATTTAACTACCTGATTCTCTCTAGTTTCATTATTAACTTAATTAGATACTAACTACGATGTAAGTCTTGAGTCTATATCTGTATTATTATTATTATTATCTTATCCTAAGGCCAACATATATATTATATTATTTTTAACCCCAACTTAATATTATAAATATGTAGTTAAAACTTACTTTGAGAACATAGAAAATTTAACATTAGCAAGATTCTCACATCGGAACTTTGAAACATTGTAATGGATATTTTAGATATAATAACTACTATTATATATTTTTTAAATAATTTGGATCAAACTATATTTTCATAAAGCCATTATTCCAGTGAAGTTCGAAGCCATTCGTAATCAACTCCAATCAAACTTGTTCACCTAATCTGACAACTTTTATTAATTTTATTTTTTTTATATAAACTTTAAAAAAAGTTTCGACGGCTTCCAAACCATTTTCAGTGTTCTTATTTAATTTTTTGTTCCATTAAATAGAAATTAATGTAGTACAAATATAGCAACATGTGTCCTCTTTTGTTATTTTATTGTACCGACACAAAACAATTATACCCAGTTACGCCAATAAGTTTACCATTGCATTTTATTTTCAGTTAATATATGTAGTAACCTAAGAAATAGGCATTTTGCCAAAGCACAACTATAAAAAGAAAAAGAAAAATATTTGCGCATAAGTGAAAGTTACAGTAGAAATGCGTGTAATCGAAGATCACGTTCGTCAGCGACCTCAGGAAGATGAAGACGAAGACCAAGTTAAATGCATCGGCAAATAAATATAATGTTTACTAGATCAGAAAATAAGACATCTGCGGACAAGGTAATTCGATACATGCGAAAATCCATTCCATCAGAGCCACTGCAAAGAGTAATCATTACGAGCCGAGCAGCCGGCCGAGCAACCCATTATCGGATGAATCGCAAAAACTAGGTCAGTAGTTGTAGCCAAGCAAATCAAGTTCATTTGGCAAATCATCCATTTCGCATAGAGCTTTAAGAAAACAACAACAAAAAAAATGTAAAAAGACGCCTTGGGAATAAACAAATCTACAGCGGTGATGACGACACACCAGCGTCGACTAAGTCTATGATATTTTCATCATCAAACGCGAAACGAAGATGTATTCCTCCTGTGGTCTCCGCTCCAATAGCATTCTATGTCTATCTCCCGCTGTCCAACGAACGCCGAAGCGGCTCTCTCTATGCTCCTCCAGGAATGTGGACGGATTCCCGGATCCCGGTGTTGGGTTTCTCTACTTCTCTACTTTTACTAAATGAGAAAAGAAAAATTATGGGCCGGCGGCCGATTTGAGCAGGGCCCGACCCATCCATACCAAATGAGAATCTGCTCCTGGTTCGGCGCTGGCAAAACGAGGACCAACCTGGTTGAATTCTATTTCTACTCTGACCGGTCTATTTTTAGCTAGATGCTATCTGTCGAGCGGCTAAAACGCATTTGCCACCGGTCGACTATTGTAATAGGAAAAATGTAATAACTTCCATGAGGTCGCAACAACGGGAATGTTTCGACCGAAGAATATCAAACCTCCCGGTGAATCCTGGATATTGATTACAAAGACCTCTTGAGGATGAATTGCATAAGTAATGTCCTCCAACGAGGAACTCATTTCCCTTTTGGAAGTCTTCGTTTGCGAGTCTCGCCTTGTATTTATATTTATTTTGCGCAAGCAGTTTCTCATTTTTTCTTGTTATATTTCTAGAGAGCCGAAATATCTTATTTTTGAAATTATGCTGTGTTCTCGGAAATGCTAGACATTTCAACTTTATTGGATCTTTTAGGAGGATTGTACCTACATGCACTTTTAAACTTATGTTTACATGATACTCATTTTATAGATACATAATTTCAAAACTGGGAAATTGAAATATATACATATATGTATATTAATATTGTAAATACATATATGAGCTTTCTACGTAAAAATGGATACATAAGGGTTTTCTGGTGTTACACTAAAATTTCGTAATTTGAAATGGCAGAGCCAATGTTATATTATAGACCAACATTATTAACTTAGCATGAAAATGGGTACTCAGGATTTTACAAACACAAAATTGTTTACCAAAATTCGACAATTTCAAAACTACGAATATAATTAAGAGAATAATAAAAATTTATCTCAAAGAAATTTGCATTAAAATTAGAATTTAAAGATTTCCAAAAGATACAATTAAAAATATAAATAATTATATGAGGGTTTCGTATCTCGAAATGAAAAAATGGAACCTTTATAGGATTCACATTTGACTGTCTCTCCGTTAAGATCCTTTTTCTCAGGAATGGCTAAATATATCGAGTTGAAATTAATATACAAAATACTAAAGTCTACAGCCTCATAATCCTGTAAAAACTCGAGTTTCTAACGCAATGCAATACAAGTCTTTTAAAGTGCATTTTCATACTGATAGACTAGATTACTTCCCGTTGATATACAATCTTAAAATTTCGAAAGAAGTTCTCATAGCACAAGCAAAGGAAAAAACCCGTAATTTATTCATTTTTAATTCTACTACGAAATCGTAGGAAGGAAATCCTACTCGCACTTCTCCACCTTTTTTCTGTTCTTGCAACTTACATACAATCAAAATCTATCGAAGCACCAAATAATTCTTGTGATTAGGATTGTAATGCCTAATCTCCAATTAACGAACCAACCAATTCAAGCAGGTTCGTCCCATTAAATTTTCAAAAAAAAAATGTATCTCTGGCCCATATTTTATCATATTGCAAATTATCAGTTCATTGATCCGTACTTTAAACTCTTTTTATATGTTGTTGAGGTTAATAAAATGAATGAAATATTTACAAATTGTGTATTTTTTCTTAAAGCCGACTCTACCGAACTTCTTTGTCCACTTTGGTTGCGTTTTTTTACCGCCTTTCAGAGAAATTAGTCACCCTGAATGAAAATTAAAATTTTCTTAGAGGTGAAATTGTCGGTAATCTTCTGGGTTCATCGTTCCAGCTTTGTGTAATCGTCTCGAATTAGATGAGCTAATTCATTCTTCACAATTCACATCTATTGATATATTGAACACACATTCCCAAATTCAACAAAATAATCTGTATTATAGCTTAGGAGATTTGGTAAAATATACGTCATTTGGAACTCTACATCAAATTCTAACCTTACATCGAGACATTTCGAAACTCATAACATTGGTTTTGCTGATATCAAAGATTGATCATTATCGTGATTTATAGTCGAGTTCAATGGAACGCTCCATGTAATAACATTCCAACTTTACGAGGATCGCAAACGTAAAGGTAGAGGTTATGGCCGAATCATAAAAGTTTGCTTTGAATTGTTTATTTCCCTCATTTTCAAAGACTCTGTGAATGGCAAAGCACAAAGCAATTATTCCAGCTCTAGACAATATCTCATTTAAGGATGTCGCCTGCCCACTTCCACCGTTCGATCCAAATCTGTTCAATGACTCTCACTTGACCCCTGGACCAGAAATAATCTGTAGGTCAAGGATCTAGGGAATTTTGGCTCTTTAGTCACCATTTCGAGCATATTCTAAAATTTCGCATTCATCCCAGTCGAGGAGCAGAAGTGCTCCGTCAAAGTTCAGAGCCGCCGCTAGAAAAGCCCTATATACTCCGTATTTTATGTTAGGAATATGTTTCCCTTGGCCAACAGAACGACTTCACGAGCTATGGAACGGCTCGAGGGGAGCATGAGAGCGGCATATTCACGTGGAATTATTAAATTTGTGCAAATTCCCTCAGTCACATGGTTTCCTTCCTGCCTTTGTGGAGCACGAAAATGTCAATAAAATCAGTCAGCGGAGCTTCGCTCGAGACGCTTGAATAGACGCCACTTAGCCATTCCTTGGTCGTAATGAGGCGTATGGCGGCGACGACGCCACCAATCTTATCAACCCGATTGCTTACTACATTAATATTATATATATATATATATATATATTTATTTTTTTCGCTGACTACGGGGCCACGGGGCTTACATAAGCGCAGTGAACTGCCTAATTCCCCTATAATTCTCGGTTCCCGGGCTCCGATCCCCGCGGCCTCAACCTATTTTTCGAATTTCAACTTGGCACGAGCAAGAGCACTCCCGAAGCTTCTCCAGAAAAAATAATTGTCCCGCTTGCGAGCCAACCAGATTTTTATTTTTTTGCTATTGTTGTTGTTAATCAGGTTCATTTTTTCTGGTATCGATCTCCGGCCTCCCAAACCCCCGAGCTGGGAGCCACTTATTCGATTGCCAATTATGCAAATTTCGTTGGTATCACTTGCTTGGAGAGATTACAACGTTTTTGAGGTTAAATCAATTCGATTACTCGGGAAGACGAAAAAGCGGAGGGAGGCATTTTGTTTGTTTGTCTGGTTGTGCAAGCTGCACGCTGCTGGTGCACTTAAGTGATAAACGCGGACATTTTTAGGCGCTTGTTGCAACGGTGCAATCAGTGGCGGCTCCCGCGAATCCGATTTGTCTAATTTCGGAGGAACGGTGACGGGAGCTCGGAGCTGGCCGCGCAGATGCCCCGAGGGTGTAAACGTGGTCATTTCCATGTTTAAATTAATGACTAAATGCCGGATGAGTCAAAATATTGCCCGGCAGTCGACCAGGATATTGGAACCGAACCCCCGAGTGCATCATCAGTTCACTTGTGGGTGGGTTCAAATGGAATGTTAAGCGCAGCGAGAAGTTTTTTTTCAGGAAGATAAAATGAATTTCATCGCGCCAAATATATGTGATGCAAAATCAAATCGAGCATCAATCGATAGAAGGTAAATGCTGTCTTTTGGCAATTTTCCCGAAAATCCCAGACATTTAAAAAAAACAAAAACGATGTGCCTCAAACCGCCCGAAAATAGTTAGAAATCAAATCCTCGCCTAAAAACCCTTAGTTTGTCTATGTTTTCTAAGCCACCATATGTATTTAAAATTTTTATATTATAAATTATAAATATTGTTTTAATAACAAATCAATAGTCTACTTCAAATAAACTATTATAAATCTAAAATTTCCAAAAACAGAACACTTCGATTTCTTCATTTAAAAAGACAATTTTGTACGGTTAATGAGACCTCTACTTTTCATAACAACTTTCCCTTAAAAACATAAAAAAAGCAATTTTTAGAAAATACATCATAAAATACAGATTCCTAAAAGTTGTGCCAATATATGAGACCAAAAACAAGAACTATATTATAATAAAAAATAAAAAATTTTTCACGATTTTGGTAAAGAATATAACGAAAGAATGTTAATTAAGTAAACACTCTAAAATTTTCGCGAAAAAATGATATGTACATAATTAAATCCATACTATTGGAAAATTTGAATTTAATCTGCTACATCCTTTTCCCTGATTTCATCTTTAGAAATTATATTTCAAAACTTTTGCAGAACAATTTAATGAACTAAATATATATATTTTTTTTATGAAATCAGGGAAATCTGGACATGCGAAAACGAAGATCAAAGTACCTTTATTCTCTTTTTGCTCTAAAAAAGAAAAACCAGCAAAATACAATAAATATTTAAGTGAAGCGCTGGGTGCCTCTTTTATGTTTATTTTCTACTAAGAACAATTCTCGTCCACATTTCGTTCAAAGTTAAACAATGGATAAAGCATGTCCTTCCGCCAAAATTGCTGTTTGTAACAGCACCATAGCAACTTCACTCCAAGTAAAATCACTTTGGAGAGTGTAACTCATGATTATACAATTTCTCATTTCCTGTATGTAAATTAACATCATTTCGTCCTGCATATAACTCTGGATAATTCCAGGAATTCAATTGACTTGACCTAGATGTTTTGTGCTATCTACGAGATTATCTCATCAGTTTCCTTCTTAAATTTTTTATTATCCCTGTCCAATGACCACAGGTAATCTTTTCCGGTGTGTTTTTTAGATAGATAAAACAGGCACTTGGGATCTATTGGAATTCTAAAGTACAATGCGCTCTTTGAAAAAGCAAGGTGCAAAAAAGTTTTTTGGTTGGAATCATGATTGTACAATTCTAAATCCAGAGTGCAATGAATTCCCAAATCTGCTTTTTTCCACTTCCCACCTCTCTTAAGATATTTGAAACTCACGTTTCTCGTCGAGTCCCAATTGTCCCGCATTTTAATTTATTGCGAACAAAAGTTGGAAACTGTACCAAAAGTGATTCGAAGACCGCCTACGTAACAAAGTGGCATTCACTAGTAGCGTCGTTTTATAGTATTTGTACCGTCGCCAAGACGCTTCTGAAATTCCCTTGATTCTTTCAACAAATGTTAAAATTTCATTTTCTAGCCAGCGTTCATCTCGTTTGCCCTGAGAGAAGACAGCCATTCGAGCAAAGCTAAGCATCAATAGCCTTAAGCACGCTCGAAATGGACCAAAAAAATATATTCAAGAGAAAAGATAAAACACAAATGAATGAAGAACAATTGCAAGATTCTCGAAGGAGACGCGAAGTGGATGTAACAATCCGAAAATAACATGACGGGTTCAAATTTATTTTTTCCTGGTTGACTATTTTTAGAGAAGGCGACATGTGAGCAGTGAAATTCACATTCGAACATTTTTCTCGCGTTTTGGTCACTGAATTTTCGAAAATAAAAATAATAAACTAACAACTTCGAAGAAACTACCAGTCCCAATAGCTGGGCGTAAAAGCGTCCCAGCGTCCCAATAATAAGTTTGCGGTAAACACATTTCACAAGTTTTGATTAAATGGAAGGGGTTAAGTGTTTTGTAAGTGAATTTGGAATAACTTAATTTTTAGCCGGACTCTTTTAACGATGCTTTTAAAAGCTGGCAAATTTATTTACAAAAATTCCCCGTGCCAAGAGTGAGAGGAGTGGTTCTAAAGTTGTATATTAGTCAGCCTAAAAATTCCTTTGGAACGTTTACAATGTTTTTTTTTGTCCATAGAAATGAACAAGTTTTGAAATTTTTTTTTTTAACTAATTCTCTTAATTTTTTGTTTTCAAAATTGGCACCGATTCAAATTATTATTAGCAAAATGTTAAACGGTCAAATTCTTGTTTACTAGCATCATACCTGGCCAGAGTACTACTGGCAGATGATATAAAATAACAGGTTGACATAGTTAAACTTGCACTTTCATACTCTGAATCAAAAATGGCCTCGTATATACTATGTAGGGTATAAGCAAATATGCATATTTTTAGAAACAAAACATGTAATCAAATCTAATTTCATGACCTACAATATATTCAATTTCACAGTTCAAGCTTAAGGTATATCAACTAAAATTCAACTTAAATACATATTATTAATAGCGCCCAATCTCTGTTACTTGAACTCGGCTTGTTTCTGAGTACATAAAAATAGCATAGTGTGAAATCAGCCCTAAAACGTCTTGAGTATCAAATTGACCGAAAAACGATACTCAATATAGAATTTTGGAAAATTTGTTTTACTAGTTATTACATATATATATGTATATGTGTTTCAAAATTAAATTCTCTTACATAATCGAAGAAAAATCTGTAGAAACACGTGCATTTCATTAGAAATCTAGCCTTTAAAAAACAGATGGCTTATGTCTTCGAAACACCTTCGTTTTCAAAGGCTACACTTACCATTTGGATAGTAAATAAATAGCCATTACTTAACTTACTACACGTGTATGTCTACAAATCCAAACATTTAGCATTTGTGCAACAGCTGTGCAATATACTTTATACGTCAACTATTCGCTAAAACATCTGTACACCAAAACGATTAATCTACAATACAAAAGAAAAGATACTTCTTAGATTAGCTCTGTTCAGTAGACTTATCGCTTCATTGTAAAGATTGGTCAATCTTACGATTTATGCTTCCGGTTCGAATTACTACCTCATTCGTGAATTATCACTTTTATTAACTTTTCTCTACTATAAAATATATCCAACATATGCAAACATAACTAGCAATAAATCTGTTAAATATTTTATTTTATTTTTAAACTAAGTACCTACAGACAAAATACGTAAATTATGAGTTATAAAAATCAGTTTGATTGTCATAATTATGTTACAATAAGTCGATCAAAGCAATAGATCATTTGTAAATCAGTTATGATAATTGCAAAGTTATAGCTTTAGAGTAAAAGTCAAGGCGACTTTAATAAAGTGCAGGGTCAGAGTAATAAGTTATTTACTGATTGATGAATTCCGCTCTAGATGTATATTTTTAATTAATAAAACACATAAGATGATTTATGCCTAACCATTCTGTGTAATAAATGAAGCAGAAAATTGATAATAATACACTTTCATACATACATATGTCACGTTTTATAACTCTTTTCTTAGAACGAAAATTGGGAACCATAGAAGAAATTCGTTATATCTATGATTAAGCGTAGCATTTTTTTTATTTACTTTGAAAATTAATGCAACTCTTAACGATACTACAATCTTGTACTTCAATACGAAGCTCGACTTTTTGTTTTCAGATTAATCGAGTCAAAGAAATCGTGCTGTTGAGCAGGGAATTTTTTATATGTTACCTCCTCCTCCCCGTATATTTTTCTTATAAATAAACTTTCATGCGCGTACCCAGCGCCGGTGTCCGGCTTGCCTGACTTTACAATTTATGGTCGGTAGCAAATCTCTGGAATTAAAATCATTTTTTGATTGTAAATTTAAAATTAGTGAACCCAAAAGTCTCGATGTACCTACTGCTTTTCATTATATTAAATTTTAGAAATATTGGTGACCATATTGAATTCACTATTTTGAATTAATAAATGTTACTAGCAAATTTGAAATCAGCGACATAGGAAACCCCCAATTACACATGTTAATGGTATTATCCACTGACATTTTAAAATTTGTCTGTATGAGCGATATTTATAGATAATATTTTTTTTAAATAAAAATTTGTATAAGCACAATTCAAAGTTGATGTAATAAAATGCCCGTCCCACAGTCCTTGAATATTAAATTGAGTTGTAGGAAAAAACTATAAAATGTTTAAAAAGTTAAAAAAAAATCCATCTGCTTCTTATTACAGAGCGAGTAAATTGCATGTGTTTGTCATTTAAACTAGTTTTTGAAAATAAATTCGTTAAAATCATCATCTATTTCGAAATTTCCTGCGTCATAGTGCACGTATGATTGCATTAAAAATGACTAATTTATCTAAAGAATGCCTCAAGCGATTCGAGCCGAAAACAGATTGAAAAAAAAAACAACTAAAAAGAAAAACAAACCTTAATTGCAATAGTATGAAAGCAAAGTGGGTGGATAATTTCTTAATATGCATGAGACCGGCACCGGTCGTGTCATTACTACCGCACTGCTGCGCCCCATTCAAAGAAAAAGACACGTGACAACAAAACGCTTTCGATGACGCCGAAAGCTGAGTATCGCACAAGAAAGGAAATCCTCTGAAACCGATCGAATCGACAGACAAGACAACGATATTAAGACGTTGTTCTTATTCGTTTCAGAGAGCAAAGAATGCCCGAGCGAGTCGAAGCCAAATGGATGCCCACCTATATTACATCATCAAAAAAGTGCATGTGAGTTTTGCTCAAAAAAGTTCGACAGCCTCTCTCTCGACTGCTGAAAACTGCTTTCATTATTTCTTTAAAATTTTTCCCCCATCTTCAAACTTTCTCACTTATTTCTTGAGCGCATTGACTGGGAGCATATAAGGGAGGCATAGCAACAATAAATGGTCATCTTTTCAACAAATTTTAATCTCTTCTACCATCGCTTGAGCAGGCTGGCTTTATAGACTGATTACCGAAACATATTTCACAAATTATCACAGAATTAAACAGAATTAATAATAAATATTAAATGTGAGTCTGTTGAAACAAAATATATACATGAGTCAAGAGTGATTATTTTTGTGGCTAACACTTAAATACGCATTGTGGCGGCGATAAAACTCCGACGTATCTGAAATGTTTGTTTATTGCTTCGAATAAAACGCGCTTTTTATATAATTTCTTCTGGTAGAACTGCCTGACCACCGCTGTATCTGAGATACTCTCTCTTATAGTGAGTGGATTGCAGCGGTTTTTCTGTGTGCGATTAAGCATTCAGCCCAATTCCAAGATATTTCGGATAGCAGCAGAACACCGCTTTCGATGGGGAGAAAACTTTATGAAAAGAACTACAAAAGTCGCGCACAGCACATTGTTCCCAATTATTTTGATTTTGAATTGGTCTACTTTGAGTAAACACTTATTGTTAACTTTGTTTAGAACGGACACGTATTGTTAAAAGTTTAAAAAATAAAACGGTTGAAACTATTTAATATTTGTTTTGTACCTCATTTAGCGTATAACAAACTTAACAAAGCACATCGCGATCGCAAACGATAGACACACTGTTGTCTCTTCGCGAAAATATGAGTTGTATGATACGTTTTCGCAAAACACGAGGTCAGAAATGCGCTTGCTCTCAATTGTGAGCAATTGCAAGCGAGTACAAATTAAAATAATTTATTTAATAAAATTGCATGAAACTTCTTAGGAAGTTCCATAAAATTGTAAAGACGTGTACTGCACACACAGCTCCTGGGCTCTAGAGTCTTCACCGCTTCCTCAAGCGACTCTTGCTATCTAGCCGGGCTTATCACCACACTGAAGTTTAACCCACTTATCGCGGTGATAGTACAAAAATCATACTCTGCCGTGTTGAACTTGATTAAAACTCCTCTCTAGAAATGTTTACTTGTTACATAAAGTTGCTAATTAGCTAGTACATAGCGCCGCTCAACTACTTTGGGAAAATTTTATACTTTTGTACAATGTGAGCTCAAAAGACGATTATTTGCCTTATACTAGGACTCGCACTATCACACCAAGTCATGCATAAATCTGAATAATTAAATATCAACAGAATTCAAGTTGGGTGGAGTGATTTTGCAGGCGAATTAGACCCCCAAACGAAACTCCATCAGGTGCAAATGACTCGATCACATCTGTGGGTCGCCTTCACAATTGTACGTAACACTTTGTTTACTTTTTTTGCACATTTTATTTTCTTTATAAATATCGTGTACTTGACGTTGCACAACAAAACAAACAGCAAGGTGAAAACGTTCAATTAAAATAAAAATGATACAAATGACAAAATCGTCTTGTCTGCTGTACCGAGAGTTTTTCATTCGCGCAACAACGACGGTGGCAATTTCTCGGCTGCGGTACAGAGGATAGGAAAAAAATACAACGAAAAGCTTCTCGCTGTTTTGCGGGAAGTAAACTAAAACTTGGCAAGAACAAATGAGGCCTCGTTTCGCATATGTGTAATAAAAAAAATAAAAAATAAAAAGAGCATGCACGGCTTCTTCGCAAGTACTCAAATCTTCTACAATATCACAGACCCGCTCAGAGAAACGCGGAGTGTTTAAAACATTTTTCTGTTTATTTCTGAGCAAAATCGCCTCAGTTACCTTGAAAATTGCTTTAAAAGCTTCTTGCTAGTATTGCCAGTATAGCCATATGATGCCAGTAGAATTGTACTATTAAAAACAATTTTCTCTTTTATTAGCAATTGATCCCCTTCACCTAAGCGCTTCCCCTGACCCTAAATTTATCATATCAATTTCAAATACGCGCAGAGCGCAACACGCAATTTTCGGTGTTTTTTTACTGCTTTTTCTTTTATTTTTATGTCATTTTATAAGACGGAGAGCAGAAATTGTCTTGGATTTGCTGATTAGATTTTCCATTCATGTATGCCTGCCTGTGCCTGCACTTAAGACCAGAACACGAGCCGCTCTCGACATGAGGTGGCCTTCAAGTACAACAAAAATTATAAAAAATTTTCGTACGAGCGCTAAGTAGCTTTCAACAATTTTCTGTAAATGTTGGAAAGTTTTGTGATTAGTGCTCGAAGCGCCATGTACTTTAATAATTTATACATGTATATGCGTGCATGTCAGCGCGACAATACCGGAAATGTTTTTACTACAACATGAACTTCTAATCGGCCCCCTGAGGGAAATGATAAATCAATTTCTTAAGGCTTATTTGAGAAGAAACTAATAATTACTAAATAACAAATCGAAATACAAGTTGATACTAATTTATAGGCAAGGAATTAGAAACCATTTATGTATCTAATTCTTATGTAATAGAAAAAAACAATATCGACATGGCATTACATTTCAAGGTCGTAGAGTATACTACCGAATCCCTCACGAATAGATAGCAGTTTACGCAATATACACAGCAATTAAACATAATACTAGTACTCAATAGATTAAGCTACTATTGATAAGACAAGTTTGTGCTTGCGAAGATTTTTAGCCGAATATCTATAAGCAGAGATATGGCCTAATTAATGCGCGTGAGAGTACATTAACGCAAAATCTGTGTATTAATTCATAATTCAGCGTTATCTATGAAACTGAACTACACTGGTGTGGCATGGAGCCTTATGGTGCATGGAGTCCTTAATTAAAAATATCATCTGTGTTTCAAAATATTGAACCACGTTCATATCCTGTCAATTGTTAAATATTCTTTCCTTTATATCTACGCAAAAGATCCTGGCTAATGTGAAAATCAGTATAGTCCCATCACTAAATGCAACCTAATCCAAAAATTAAAAAATTAGAAGTGAATACGAATAAACTTACTAAAAAATTTAAATGATATTTAATAAAGGACGTTATTTTCTGTACCTCTTCCTAATCGACTGGTAGGCCTTAGAAAAAAACCGCATTTTCTATTTTGATAACTGAATAACGCAAATTTTTTTTTTTTTATAAATTTCCTAAAATAATTTACAATTGAAATAATATACTTATAATTCAATAAAAGAACATCGTTTGGGTTCTACGAAATCAGACAAATTGATCGTTTATTTATTTATCATTCAGTAAGTTAATGGTAATAGTATTAACAATGTAATTGTTCCCAAAATTAAATATTCATTGAGCGCTAATAGTGTGAAGGAAAGTAAAATAAATTGTAGGCTAAAGCAAAACTATAACTTGGCCAGAGAAAATCCTATAAATATTCTTAAATGGATATTTAAGTACCTTTAATGTGAGCCTACATTCGATTCATTAAACAAAAGCTTGTTCTAGAAAAGCACTAAAATGTTTTAAATGTGTAATAAACAAACAGGTGATTACATTTCTGTTTTATCAGCTTAAAGAGCATAAAATGGCATGTCGCGTAAAAACTGCTGCACAAATTAGCTGAATGCAGTTTTGTGCGAACAAGTAAATGTTTGAAATAAGTTAGCTACGGGTTATAAAATTTAGTCACTTAAAAGAAAACACGAAAATAAATTGCATTGTTTAACAAAAACTCAAATTTCTAAATGTTAATTGGGTAACGATTAAAAAAAAAACGTATATTAATTACAAGTATGCTAATTTATTTTCTTTTCAGTTACATTGATATGGTGGAAAACTCTGTAGCGTCTACAACTGAATATACAATGTTTATCGAATATTTATTTAACAACTGACACCTTAAGAAATGGCTGAATACACTTGAACACTATTCTTGATACGATTTTTATATCTCTAAAACTTAAAAAACTACGAATATACTTTAAATGGAAGAGCTTTTTGATAACCTAATTGTAAATCTACGAGTAAGATATGATTCTAGTGACTTTTTTGCCATCTGCAAACCTTTTGGTACATATTTTAATTTATTGCAGACAACTTCTTATTTTTTTTAATAGTTTGATACTGTTTTGTTTCATTAAAAAACTATTTTTGATAAAAAAACAAAGCTCCATAAATATTACGAACATTTCACACTATTGCAACAACCACAAAAGATGCTGATCATTCAGATCGTTCAAATATGACAACAGAAGAAACGACTAATAAAATCAATGATATTATGTTGAACGGCTGTTAATTGAAAGTGCGTAAGATTGCTGACATGGTAAGCATCTCAACTGAACATGTTTACAAACCTTTTTTCACGAGCATTTGGGCATGAACAAGCTTTCAGAAAAATTAATGTTGTTTTATGTTACAATGAATCAAGGTTATCTATCGTGTGACCATTTGTAAAACATGGATTCATCACTACTTAACAGAAACAAAAAGCAGTGTAAACAGGAGCTAATAGAAGAAACATAAAGAAGTTAAGTCGCAGAATCTATGGCGGACAATTGAAGTGACCGTTCTATTTGATAACATTGTAAAGACATTTTGTGCGCAACCACATAATTGCTCCTGTGTAACTCGTAGCATCGTTTTGTTGAAATCAGAAATTTTCGATGTTCAAATCTCCCAATCAGTCTCTAAAAAAGTAAATCATTTGTCTTTTCGAAGACGTATTTGTTTCTCGCAAACTTCCTTATGTATTAAATTTATGTAAAACATATTCTAAAAAACCCTTAACCTTAAAATTATATACCTGAACTTTCGTTCATTGATAAAACTTCTTCCGCAGTCTTAAAATTTGCTGCCTAATGAGTATTTAATGACATAAGTATGACTTCGGTATTCATTGAATTCTCCTATTATTAAGCTTGAGCTGTAAAGCTTACCTAGCTCCATTTTTTAACATTGATTATTTTTAGGTTTCTTTTAAAGCTTATCCCTTACATCTTTAAGTTATATTTTGAAAAAGATGAATTTGATGATTATTATCTTTGAAAGCACTGCACCAATAAGAATCAAAATTAGCGTAAAATGAATGAATGAACTACAACTTTTGGTATGACAAATAGTCACGAGAAAAATACACAAATAGTATGGATCGACCTATAAACAGCAGTCTAAATTATATCTGAAATTTGTGAACCAAAGTACAACCGAAATAGTTCTTTTTTATTTTCAGAGAAAGAAGCTCAACCTAATAATAGATGTGTTCAAATGTATTGCCGGCTTCTAAGCACTAAACAAGGTATTTTTTATGTATACGAGTATATCTACAGTTAAAAATGCGAGTGTAAATTATATATAACCAGAAAAGATTAAAATTCTTCATATTCTGTTCCATAGAAAATGTGCAAATTTAAGACAATAAGAAAAATACATCTTCTGCAGACTATATGTATGTACTATAACTTCAAAACTATATTGAAATTCCAAATGAATCTGGTTGTTCTCAAAAGTTTGGATCGGTTTAGCAAGTTTGTTATTCTTTCACATGAAATAATTCTTCGGAAATGGTTTACTCACAAAAACCTTAACGACTATCTATCGTTCTATTTTTTTTTTTTTTTGCAAATCCTAACATTGTGGCTTGCTTCTGCGAAACGAAGATAAATTTCTTCATTCGAGTGGGAATTTGATAAAATAAGCAAATACGCATGGAACCTACACCACCACGTAAAAAAAAAACACAGCGTGTGATATCACAAACATTCCCAGTTTAAGCGGATGATGATATCGCCGATCATCGGCCAATTGTGATTCTGTTAAAATACCAGCCAAGAATTTAAGCAATTCAAAACTGTATAGTGTACTAACTGATCGACCTTACGCAAATATCTATGCCCTTTTTTATCTAAAAATAAAATCAGTTGCGTCACAAAGCGCACAGAATGTATTGACCTTAGCATGTCTCGACATGTCTGAATTTCTTTTTGTTGCAGAATTAAAATTCCTGAGGAAAGCTAGCCCACTAGTTTGCAGCTAATTGGACAACAGCATAAAACTATAATTACTCGGTGGAACTAAGGCGAGGATACGGCAGCAATAAAATATAAAAGACGTCTTTTGCGAAAGATTAATAAAAATCGAATTTGAATAGCAGGAACAAAAACATTTGCTTAAACAAAACCCCGTAGAGGCCAAGACAGAGCCCACGAAAGCTCCCTGCCTTGCAGCAAAAACGCGCATGGGACTGAGACATACAAAACAACAATAAATTAGCAAAACTTTATATTCTCGAGGCTCTCTTCTTGAAGACTGAGCGTGTAGATCTTTGATCGAGTCGGTGTACGTCTTTAAGGAGGGAAGAGAAGAGAAAAGTGCGAATTGCGCTAGAAGAAATGGAAAACAACTGCGGCCGCAGTACGTCTCCCTGGGGTTCGCCATTGGTGTAAGTGCGATCGCGCTCCGCGCAGTGCGCTTGTGAGAGTGAATTATGCCGTTTAAAGTCATGACCACGTGAAATTGAAGAAGACGGATGGTGATGACAAAGACGCGTAGTTAAAATAGCGCAATTTCAATTTCAACAAAACTATTCCCTACTCTGTTGTGATTTATTTTCTTGTTGTTTTCACTGCCATATCGCGGAGACCGCCGCCGCTGCCTCCCTTTGTCGACGCATGTTGCGTATGCAATTTAGTGGAATTCGTGGCCGAATTAGCACATGCGTGGAGCATGCGTGCAACACTTCTACTTCTAGTGGAAGAATTTTGATTATCTAAGAACTAGGTCAGAGTTGAACAGCACAGTCCCGATAAATTAACGATCATGATCGCAAATTTTTGCTACCTTCACACACAAATTTACCTACCAATCAATCCTCTGGGGACGAAATGGTCTTGGGGATGTGGCACCCTTAGGCCTCTATCACATTTACCCGCGCACGATCGCTGATCGTGTATTTGCAACAAGAACCGATCAACGATCAGTTGGCACTTTTACCATATAAAACTCAAGTCACAGACACTAGATTTTCGGAAATTCTTCAATTACTTAATGCGAAATACAGCAGAAAATCAGTAATTACACCAAACAAAAAAATACACGATCGTTTCTTCGTCGTATATAGCAGGAAAGACGCTCGCCCGAGCAATCAAACGAATCTATGCATCACATCAAATTCAGTTTACGTTTATTATGGTGTCAGATAAAAAGCGATCGGTTGGACAATAAACTTAAAATAACATTTGTGTTGTACATTATTACACACGAAGAAAAAAGCGTCGTCGTCGTCGTCGATGCGAGTGTCTCTTGGCTGTTTACTGCCTGCAGTGCGCCACCGTCCGCTCCAAGAGAGCCCCATTCGCGGGTCAGAAAGAGACCTAGACGACGATATTGCGAGCGCTTTTACTTACGTTTGGGGCTACGCTAAACTAGCGTGCTAGCTCGCTTTCAGGCCGCGAGATCGGAGACAACATGAGTGGTGAGAATTATTCCGCGACACAGGTTCGCGCGCGCGGCTGATCAATGTGTCGTCAGAATTTGAGCGCCCAATGATAAGACATTTTCACGATCTGTTGCTGCCGAGTGCAGAATACACCGGGCGTACGGCGGGGCTACGAAGCACGCTAAATAAAACACACGTCATTATCTGTATTATACAGCGACGCGGCTGTTTTATTTGAGCCATTTAATCAAAACGACAAACTAGCTCTCATGCACAAACAAATGCATCTCTCAATAGAATAAAATAACAAAGCAATAAAGGCGTTCTTAGGCCGCTCCACAGTATCTTGAAGATATTTCGTCCACCCCAAGACACTCATCCCAACTATCCACCAAGATGAATTAGATAAGAAAAAGAGGCTAGCGTTAATTTAGGGCAGCCGAGGGAATGCCAAAAGCCTGTAAAGCATGTCGTTGTCACCGGGTAGGTGAGATATGGATGCACTTACATAACGTCCCGCATCGCGAACAGAAGATTGAAATTTACTACAGAGAGAAAAAAAAAGTCATTTTCATAGGAGGAAATTCTTTCAATATTAATTAGCGTGTGGCTTACGTAAATTATTGTTTCTTCGCTCATTTAATACATGAAAAAAGCACACGAATCATGCAAAACGTTCCGGTTATTTTACGCCTCGTTTTTTCCACTACTGACAGAATTCAAAGTTTCTTTCTATGTTCTTGGAGGAAATTTTCATCGCTTTATTTGAATTTTAATAAAAATTTTTTATTCCTTAATAGACAAACATTTGGAGTTTACTCGTAGAATTCGATTTATAAACACGAACCTTGTCCCAATTTGACGATTTAATAGATTAGACATGTAGTTTAGTTTACTTTTAAGCTACAATCAGAAACTATGTTCAAGGTGACCACAAACCATTTTCGTTTATTCATATTATTGTTCCATTGGCTTTGCAGTGATTTAATCATCTCTATGCACTTAGAGAAAGGATATTTGAAAAATAACGAATTTGAAATGAACAAACTACTTTCATTTTTGCGTAAATAAACAAAATTTCATTTCCTACTCGAAAAATGTTTACAGCATTTGAAAGTAGATAAATTTATGATTTATTTTTTACTATAATAAATAATAATATATTTCCTTTCAAGTAACTTTTCTGTACCTACCTACACAAGCAAAACAATAAAACAGTTCAGCTAGTGCACCGAATCTATAAAAAAAAAAAGGCTATATAGTGCACGAAATAAATAAAAAATTAGTTAATATTCGAACAATTAATCTAACATTTAACTTCAGATTTATTTATGTATTTTTAAAATTCAATTTTAAATTCAATTTTAAAACTGACCGAAATAGAGTACTCAAGTTTATAACGAAATAAATCACAATTATGTTAGCAGAACTCATTTTTTCGAATAACCTCGAACAGTTAATTTTTACTTATTTTTACTTCAAAGTTCGGAACTCTATATCTAATTTATCTCACTAATAAAATTGGCACCTTTCGTACCAAAAAAAATCTTTCCTTAACTTCGAACAGGAAAAACCTAATCCTATATACCAATTTGGGAAAAAACCCAAAAATCCTATAAAATATGTACATTTTTCCATACTGCACGTGAAGGCTTATTTAATCTTTAATAAACGAATTAAAATGATTTTTCGTACAAACACAATATGCTAATTGTGAAATATGTGAGCCAAAAATGCGTCCGTCCATCATCTAAATTTAACTGGCAAGGAAAGCATTTTCCTTTCGACAGTGCTTTTGAGGTCTATGCTCAGTGTGTGTGCATATAATTAGAACAACCCATCAAATTAAATTTAAAAAAATGCCAAACAAAACAGAGAAAACGAGAAATTCAACAGCGGACGTCGCACCACCGCAACCGCTCCACCTGTTAAAACCCTTCAGACCGACTAATCAAAGCAATCACTCTAGGCGTTAAAAGTAGCGCAGAAAAATATTTCCATTATTACACAAATTATGCTCGCGTAGTCACGGGAGTTATGCAATGAACCAACCGACACAATGGCAAATCGCAAGGCGGCAAATCGATGGCAACCTTCGGTCTACCTTGCTGGTGATAAGTTGCCTCCTCTGGTCTCATGCGACGCAGAGCCTCGTCGAGCTCGCATAAAATGCGTGCGACTATGTGTAAAATATGCGAAAGGGTGAAGCATGGCCACGCAGTGGGTTCTAATTTAATTTGCGTCTTATTATCATTCATGCGGACGAGTTTATGTGTGCGTCCCTCGACTCTGTGTAGATCAAATTAGTGACAATTTCACTTCCTGCCTTCGCCGACCGTCCAAAGTGGACTGCTCTGTTGTCGTAGCTTGTGGAATTCAGCGCGGCGGAGATTCGCCCGCCATCTGACTGAAACCCGGTTGCATATGGAAATGAACGGTGGACAGCTGCTCGTCCGGTGTGAAAATTTTAATTTCTTAGAATTGCGGCCAAAACACCGTCGTATTTTGAAGCAACCCGTTCAAATACACTAAAGCATATAAAGATAAGACACCAAAATGTTTTTTTTAAAACAAAAGATATCAATACAAAGCAAAGTTAAGCAAAACCATCAAACGATTAACGATAATCGTGTTACCCCCAGAATTTAAAAAACATCCTTTTATTATTATTGTTCTATATGCTTTAGCAAATATTATAAAAAAAACTCAAGAAATTCCATTAGTAACAAAGTTATAAAGGTAAATCTGGCCTCACAGGGCGCTGTTTAATGCAATCTTTAAACTTTAATCATTTTGTTCTCGAGATTATGTTTTTCGATATCGATCTTTTTGAAATATTCGGATATAAAATTATACTATTAAAATCATATCGGCCATGAAGTGGGAAAGCCTTATAACCTTATAAATTTCGTGACGGTCGGACTTATCCCACTTAAATTAACTAATCACATGTAAAATATACCTTCCGATCGAAAAGAAGAAGTAAATAATTTTCGTTGATGTCATTAGATGAAAAATATTCCCCACTCTCTTATGGTCAATCCACCCAGGTCAAACACGATCTGAAGGGCGACGAATAGATTGAACCACATTGTAGAAACCTAAGCGATACAAAACCCTATCAAACAAATATTTTCTTATTGGCGGACAACACGCAGATACTTAAAATTTTTTAGACTATGACGAATTGACTTTTAAAAAAAAACTTTTGGTGAACTTAACTGTGAGATGTTGAAATTTGTCTAAACCTTTACAGAAAAAGCTAGGACTCTGTTTTAAAAAATGCAAATGGTAGAATATAATTCAAAATAAAACATATAAATTTCTCCTTTAAAAAGAGTTAAGCATATCTTTCCAATACCTCGTAAACATAAGGCACTTTTAAAAACTCATAAATCTTTTAATACAATTTGATTAAAATTTCTGTATTTATCATTTAACATTGCCGAATTATGACCTTTTTAATAATAATTCTGCATAGTGTATTTCGGTTAATCAATCGTTATAAAACGTGTTTTCTATAAAAAAACTAATAATACCAAGAAATATTATCTCATTGCATATTGGTGACTTACTTGCTACTTTACACGCGCCGTTAAACTGATCCGTATTTAAAAGTAATCGCAAGAGAGGGAAGGTAACTAAATGTAATATTATATCACAAGAGTCAATTTAAAAAAAAATAAAAGAGATTATACCGCGCTACATACCTAAAATTAGAATGCTATAAAATGAAACTCGTAAAGAAAATGCATAAATTATTAAAGTATTTAATGCAGAACAGGGGCGACAAATAGTACAAAATAAAAATAGAAATATCCAAGTTGAATGCACGACTGTCGCAAAAAGCCAAAAAAAATGTAATCCAAAAACAAAATATGCAAATAAAGTTGATTCGATTTAGTCTGCAAAAGAACATTTTCTTCTAAACAAAAGTAAATTCAATCTTTTTTTACTATATAATGGCAATATTCTACACTCAAAGATAAAATTAGCAGCCCAGGGTATGGATACTTTTTTATCAGATACATATGTAATTCAACTTGAATTGATTGATAGTTCTCCTGTAATTCTTTTTTGCATTTTTACATAAAGTACAACATAAAGGATAAATTTTACTATAGCTGTTGAGGATCACACTTCGTAGAAGAAAGTAATCCAAAGGAATTAAATTAAATATTTAGATAGATAGACCGATTCCTCATGTCGAATACCTAAGAGTTTTCTTATTTAATAATTGTTTTTTCTTAAGCTTTTGAGTTTAAAATTCTTGCAATAACCCAAAATTAAGTGGGGATAGAAATTTGAATATAACATTCGTTCCTAATCACTCTCAATTTTGAAAGTGAGGTTAAAGTTCAAAGAGTTTTATTTACTAAATATTACTATTTTTTTCAAATTTCAGATTGCAATCCCTCAATATGGCAAATGAAACTCCATAATTGTCGTATAATTATTGAATCAAAAATTCTCCAGTATGATACAAAAAAATCAAGTACTCATATCAATTCTAAAGAATTTGTGAATTCTGAGATGATGGCTGTATATATTAGAACCTTCTCGATGAAATATTCTCTGATCAACAGAAAATTACATCACAATCGAGGCTCGAAATGTGAAAGATAATTTGTTTACAAAATTTGCGACTAGTATTATGAAATTTACCAATGAAAGCACAGAAAAAATTCTGAATTCCCTTTCTTTAAGCGTAGAACTGAGATTGTGTAACGCAATTATTGGCTCATTTCGAATATAATTGTTTATTAATAAAATATAGAAAATAAGTGCTAATTTAAAGAGTGCCTTCAGTGGCAAATGATCCATTATATCGATATAGACCTATCTTGTACAATAGCATAATTTCTATAAAAATGTATTCTTTGGCGCTGACAGAAACGCACAAGGTGAATCAGCTTTAAAATTTTCCGATAATCGAGAATTAGTTGAAAGCTATAGCTTTTATGGAAGCTATGTTTTTACAAAAAAAATCAAAGGGACACGTTCGGAAGCCGATGTAGTTATCGAAGGACTGACTCAATAAAGTCTTTCCATTAACTTCATCAACGTTTTATTATTTCCGGGGTGTCTTTTCATTATGTGCTATAATGCCAACATTTCAACATGTCACGGGATAGAGCGGAATCTGAAGCTCGACCAGTTGACAAAGTGGTGTGGGGCCCGACGGCATTCACAAGCACAAGCTTTGGGAGGGCAGCGGCGCGTGTTCGCTGTTGTGCCGTCTCGACTACAACTTGTCGAATAAATCAAAAATCCAGTCAGCGTTCGCTGAACATAATTGCCGCTAAATCGCCAACTGCGCATGACACAGCACAGGCCAACAGCGCTCCCCGTCCCAAATGGCCACTCTCTACGGCGTCGTCGAGCCCGTGCCCATGGGCCGGTTCGATTCTCTTTGGATCCGCTCCGTAGAGGCTGCTGGCGTAGAGGAAAGCAGGTTCTCCACTTGTTCCGTGAATGTGAATGGGGCTCGCGGCTCGGTGGCCGTAGAACGGCTTGTAAACAAAAAACAAAAGCACTCCTACTCAGTCCACATCGCGGATGCTGTCTACAGATGTATCTCCGAAATAGAGCTTTTTCTGTAGAGAGCAGAGAGCCCCCCATCTACGGAGGGGGAGAGTGAGGGTGGGCTGGTGACGTCAAAGGTGGGCGCCGCACAGAGAACTTTTGGCGAAGTTTTATGTGGTGTTCGTGAAATCCCGAATTTGTGGGTCAATCCGCCGCCGCCAAGTGTTCGTTGCCATGGTTGCACAGAGTTGCATGGATGTACGCCACCAACTTTGTGGTGTGCGCTCCGGCGCATATTACGTTGGCCGCTTCGTTGTCATCGTTTGCCGTTTTGTTGTTTGCACCCCAAAACGATTGATTAACTGCCTCGTCGTCAATTTAATTCACACAATATCGCCGGGCAGAAGGCAATCCAATGACGTCTGATAACACTACGCCGTGTAGACTAGTTAATTTGATATGTGGCATGGTCCCGGGATTGGTGTACAACAACGCCACAGGGGTCAGCGCGATTGTTGTAGGGTTCATCTGATGACACTTTTCCGCGAACGTACTGCACCAGCCACTAGCTTTCCGTCTACAAAATAAACAAAAATGTTGAGCACGATGTGGATGGACGAAAATACAAAAACATGTTTACCCGCCGAACAGAGTTAATATGGATGTATATCATAAAAAAACCCACTTCGACTTCTGAAGCTGAGTAACTATGGAATTCGGTGGAATTTCTGTCTGGTTCTCTGGATTTCTCCAATAGATAAAATCCCCAAGGCCATTTGCAAATAAGCCCGGCTCTATAGACAGAATTTCTTCGGAAGCACATATAACTTCTGACTAATAATTCTTCGGACACTAGCAACAACTGTAGCATCGTACTAAATAAGTAAATTCCCCGAACCATAACTTTTCATACGCACTCCGTTAATGCGCTTAATGGTAAAGTTATGCAAATATGTAAACGGGGAGAATTTTAAATGCGTTGAAATATAACAGACTCGGGATATTTGCGCAGGGAGCCAAAGCAATGGAAGCAAAATATGCATTATTATCTTGAGAAGAAACAGATAATTCGAAATCCAGGCGGCAAGAGCAGGATAAAACTGTCATCTACATCACGACTGACCCACTGAAGTATCTAAACAATGCGATTACATTTATGAGGCGGTAATTCAACAAAATGTTGCGAGATAATAATACTCTCGGTTCATAAGATACCTCCGCTGAGCAGTCAGCGATACCGGATTTTAGCATCCTGATTAGGTTGTTAGAATGTCAGCAGATATACTTTGATAAGCAATTGCTATATGCTGATTAGCTTGGAATTGATGAGAAAATTAAATACACTTTTAATATCATTATGAAAAATCTTTCAGAGTTAACGTATTTAATTTATGAAAGACTTAAAAAAAACCTACTATCGCATTCAATTCATAAACGATGGAAATCTTGCAGATATCAATGGAATTAGTAGCATTTATTAATTAATTCTTGGAAAATCCCCGTTACTAGCGACTTAAGTTAGATAATAACTTTTACTTTTAAATTCATTCTGCACAGTTTACCAGCAATAACATGATGTCGGTGATTTTTTCGTCTCAAATAAACGCAGGAACTTCAATATCTTGATCAATTTAATATTTTATTACTTTAGATTTAATAAGATCAATATTCTGAGAAAAAACTGTATTCTAATGAAGATACTAGTTATTAGTTTTCTCTCTTTTGATATTATTCGGTATTTGGAGTTCCACAGTTCTTGGAAATCAAATTTTTAATTTCGTAATTAAGACTTTTTTTTGAACTCTTAAGCTTTACAGTTCCTGCCCAGCACTCCAAAAATTAAAGTTGATAATATTACTACCCACTGCAATCCTTCACAAGTCACAAAAATTTAATCATGAATTGAAGCGAAATTATTATTCGACCAGCAGCAGTTCTAAAAATAAGTTTGCAAAAACTGAAAAATCAAATAATTTCAAATTTCAATTCTATTTCAACCTATTTCTAAAACTAAAATAAATTGGACTAAATTAAAGATTTCTTTCTCAATATGCCTCTTGGTATTGCAACCTAGAACGCTCGCATTTTCTTCCAAAAGTAGTTTTGAAAAAATCGATTTTTTTTAGTTTCTAATAGTATTACCATTCGAAGATATTTTTGATTTATTTGAAATCGATTGAATTATCATTTTCTTTAAAAAAAACCATATTTATTTTACTATCCGACAAAGCACAACCCTTTAAAGAACAAAGTGTTGCTAATTTGCCCTTAAAATCAAAAATCAGATGCCGAAAAAATGTCTACAATTATTGAATTTTAAGTGTAGGTACTTTAAATACACAGTCTATCACTGTTTGTAGAGTTAAGTAAGATTTATATTTTTTTCGACTTTTCAAGCCAAGAAAAATTAAAAATGGAACGAAAATTAATAGCCAATTTTAAAAATTTCGCCTGTTTTGAATACATAATGAAATTTATTCTTTTACAACTAATTTTAAATCAAATATTCTATTTTGTGGATATTAACCACACCTGCGTTTTAAGAACGTGTCAAGTATTTCTTCTGTTGCTAGGTAGCCTTATTTTATCCAAATTTACGATGTTTTCATTTGTTGGTCGGCAACTGAATCTGTTTCTACAATTCTGTGCTAAAAGAGCTTGGTACTGGAATCGTCATAGATTCGTATAATAGACTGAAGTCAGTACAGACGTCATTAAAACTTTTGGATGTCTCCAAGCAGTCACATATGTAAGTACATACTTTTGTTGTGAAGGATAATCACAAGAAAATTTTGAAAAAATGCAATAGGTATTCATATTTAATTAGGATTTTTGAGGTAATCGGTAAAAATTGCGCCACAATTGATGAGATTTGACAAATTGTGATCTACAACATTTATTACAAACCAAAAGAGGATATGAAACAATTATTAGAAGGTTTTACAAGACATCTTTGTGGTATTAATTTTCTATAAAACAATGGTTTGAATTTGGGTTACAAAGAAGCAGAATGTTCCAGCTGCATGCATAGATATTCTAGCAAATCAATAAATTTCGATGAGATAGGCTCATACAAAGAAATTGTATCTCGGAGACACACAAAGAGAAGAAAAAAAAAGCCGGGGAGAAACGCGCGTGTGAATCTATCCTCAAGGTCAAACATCACATTTTTGCTAGCAGCTTCACCTTTTATATTTGCTTTTGATCCAAGAATCATCAAAACGGGTCTACTCCCAAAAAGTAATGCGATAAAAGTGTAAAAATTCGCGAGTCACGACACCTCAGGGGAGGGCTTGTTTGAAGGGGGCTTGAAAAGCGATGCCCAACACCAAAACGAGCCTACTTTGGTGAACTACGCAAGAGAGAGGGGCAGGTCAGGCTCGGATGGGGCTGCACGGGTCCCACCGCTAACCAGATCGATACTAAATAAACAAATGTTACGCGATATAAGAAACGCGACAATAACAATCGCACGTGTTTACTCATCCAATTGGCGTCATATGGCCACGTAGTAATAGCACTATAGACCCAACCAGAATCTAGGTTAGGAGGCTGATGCTAACTCTGAGATTAAATAGCATCTCTTCTGCATGAAATGATTGGGTAACGCACTCTAAACAGTGGTGAAACCGAAATGCGGGCACAGCGTTCAACGTTAATTGGCCCGCACACCACCAAGGACAATTTCTTATTGCCAAGAAAGTAAAAAGACTTTATCGGTTTCTTCCACACGTGCCCTCTTAGCGAGATAACGCGATCCGATTGTGATTAAAATTAAAACGGAGAAATGCGCGGAACATAAGTTGTGTTCGGAGCTAATTAAATCAATCTTGGGATTTTTATAACTGCCTGGAGATAAAGTGCTGCTTCAAAGCACTTTGTATGTTTGCTGATAGAATGATGCAAATCGGCCTAAAATGTAGTCAGTCGATGTAGTTCGTTTACTATGGGTTCAAATAGCATTTTTTCAGTAAATTTGCATTTCGAAGCACGTAATTAAAAAAAAAATAAAAAAAATAAACTGCAATGGTGTCACACAAACGTTGACAAAAGACAAAGCATGATTTCTTTAATTGCGCATATTTATATTATAATTCTTTTAAGTAAAATGCTGTTTAATGAGCCGGCTAATATTGTAAATTGGGTTACATATATTTACCTATAGAATTTCGAAAATTTACCTTAAGTTAATCGATTTTTATTATTTTAAAGTTTTATAAATTTAAACTTTAGTGGTCAAATTCTAAAGAAAAACCTGAAAAAACTATTCCAATTTTAAAAATCAACGCATTAACATCAAAAACCTACCATGCTGCAAATCCATCATCACCAGTCGAATTTACAGCAAAATGGCATTTTTCTAGATAACATAAAAAAATTACTAATAAGGAAGTATTTCTTTCAGTATAAAATCAATAAAATATTCTCCAAGATTTTTAAACCAGGAATAAGCTACAAAATGTTATCAGATCGTTAATGGTATTCCTCAGGGTTCTTTGTTGGTATGGTTATTGTTTTTGATTTTTCTAAATGCTCTGATGACTTGCAAAAGTTCTTGCAAGCTTTAAATTAATACTAATGACGCTCAAATATATTTATCGTGTCCAGCTGTGTATATTGATATATTTAAAAAAAAAATATATGCGGTTAAGTTGGATGGATATTTAACGAAAAGTCGAAGTCTTAATTATATAAAGAAAAGAAGTAAACATAACTTTTAAGCCTGACGAACTTTTAAATGAATTTGGCATTATTTTCGAATAATCTTTTTAGTTGTTCATTAAATCTACTCATATTATTTTTTATATAAAAATGGTTAATGAAAACGTAGTAAACATGCTGAACATACATAGCTTTAAATGATCCTTAAAATAACAATTTCATTCCTGCTGCAATTTTAAACATAAAATATGAAAGAGTTTATTAATAAACTCAAAATCCTTCTTCGAATCGCCCACATATGCAGAATGAATGAGCGGACTCAAATGCAGAAACTGAGATTGATTATTTTTGAAAAGGTAAATAGCCCCGTGACGCGAATACGCAAGCTGCTTATAATGCAAAAATGCAATACATACGTTTCTCCATTGTATATCTGCATTAGCGTAAACGCGACGAACTGCAATTAACTAGTAAACAAACAGACGCCTCAAGCCAAGAAAGGAAATGGTTTCAGGTGTCTTCCATGTAAAAATTTTGGTGTATCAGATGTCGAAAGGTGAACTGATTGAGTCATCAATTAAGTACAAAACAAACGAACCCCATTACATATTCCAAAATTTAATTTTAATTTTCTGCATTGTGTATCTATTCTAAAAAAGCTGAGTACTCGGGGCATTCGAAAAATTTAAGACGTCCGCAAAAGCTCAAGACTGGCGTACTGCTCATTAATAGCTCTGCACGTGATTTGTTAAATTTAGTGCCGACGAGTTCTCTGAAGCAAGCAAAGGTGATTCGTTTGCCCACTGGCCGGAAAGCGGAAAAGCAGCCGTTCGCTGAGAAGGTGGGACAAGGTGCAAAATCCACAAGAATTATATTTGTAAGAATGGAGCGAAAATAACGCGGCCTTAAAAGGTCCACTGCAAAAAATAATTCACGATCAGAAGAGGAGCAAGCGCCGACAGATCCGAACATGTTCGCAAATAAACCCAAGTCAGAAAGTGACCAGCAAAGAAAATAGCGTTTATTTGCCCGATGGCCTTTCTGCTCAATGTTTGAGTCTGCCCCGTGTGTCTTTTACGACCAAAAATACAAAGAAAGTCACTAAGGTGAGTTAGCGAAATAAAATGAAAAGTCCAAAGATTGATGACGATGAGCATTTTTCAGAGAGAAAGTGATGAAAGATTACATCCCCCCGCAATGGTATTTTTTCATTGAAATTATAAAAGCATACATTTTGCTTTAGAATACATACTTCCATATTCTCGAAAGTATTTTTGAAAATACTTCCACCACGTCAACGAAGTTCTGACGAGCGACTATGAAAAATATGAAAAATTGATACGAGTGACGATAAGAACGCGTCACGAGTATGCAACGCAAGTTACGCCTTTCTAGTGGTGCCGAGTGGAAATTAATTTGCACCAATTTACTCTGATTACCTAACATTCTTCAAAGTTGTACTGTACTGCGACTTGCACGAAGTTCGCCTGGAACAAAATGAAATTTATTTCATCGGAGGCTCGCCTAATTTCATGAACTGATTGTCTTGTCTTCTACACAAAAAGAAAAGAGTAGAGGCCAGACACCCGTCGATATTTTGTGGCAAAAATATATACAAACTCAGGGGAGAAAGTTTATTTTCTGATCTTACATAAAAAGTTGTTTGATATTTGCTCTCTTGAATGAAAAGTGCATACAGAAAGATGTAAAGTGATCTACTTTACTTCTAAATATTTTTGGAGGCTCTTCAATTTCCGAATTTAAATCTAAATTTCAATTTTATGTATTAATGGAATTATATGAAAGTTTATTCGTTTATATGGTATTCTACAAAGTTGCCGATTGGAACTTTTTCTATTTTAATCTTTTACAAAATGCACGTTTTACGTTCAAATTGTTTAATAAACATGAGGACATAAATTACTTTTAAACTACTTCTTGATTTCGTGATTTATAGTCAATTATGACTCCTGTGCGATCTCACAAAACAAATAACAGTTTCAAATACATATGTATTTAAATATTAATTTAAAATCCAATGTAGATGTAGATTTTGTGAGGCATACGTGCGTATTAATTCATTTATTTACTGCTTCAATTATACATATAAGTTGAATTAAAATTTATAGTTTTTAACTTTAGAAATAAAGGGGTAAAACTTAATATTTTAATAATAATTCTTCAAAATTTTTAATTTCTTAGATATTATTTTGATAATACTTTATAAAAAAAAAGCTATGAGAAATTAAAATAAAAACCAAATATTTAGAATATTGCTCTTTGAACAAATTGAGCTTTGGGGTCTAATTCTGTAAAACGTTCGAGCCGATAGTTGACGATTTTTTAAATATTCCTTAAAGAATTTTTAATATGTTAAAAATAATTATCTCGGGAATTACAAGCTACCGATGAAAATTTTATATTCGTCATGTTTAGACTTAAATGAATATCCCTAATAAGTTTCACTGAACTAAATTTAAACCTTTCAAGTAAATTTAAATATTATAACTAAGCTTCGAAATTTTGCAATAAACGCAAGTGTTACAAATCTAACTTGCCAACTACTTATACTGAAGTACTCAACATTTATTCAATTTATCGGCAACCTCAATATTAAGAAGGCCAAGCTACGTTCGAAATGTAGAACGAGTGTAAACATTACACTGCTTATTTTGTCATATACATATGTACATATACAGGGTGAGTTTTTTAACTTGAGACATCCAAATTACTCGAAAAGGACGCAATATCGAGGGAAATGTTTGAGACAAAAGTTGTAAGGTTTCGAGGGGGAAATTGAATGATGACCTTGAATTTGACCTTGGACCCCGTTTTCAAGGTCAAATGAAGGTCAACTTGGATTTTTCAAATGGAAACCCTTATTTTTTTCTACGTATTCGCAATCTGCGTGAAAAGTTACGAATTTTTTATGGGAAAAGTTTTTTTCCAGAATGTCTTGTTTTCCCGGTAGAGGGCGCCGTAAAACTTGAGACAGGCAAATTACTCAAAAAGTACACAATATCGCAAAAAGTGTTTGAGACAAAAGTTGTGAAGTTTTAAGGGGGGGGATTAGATGATGACCTTGAAGTTGACCTTGAACCCCATGATTTGCTTCTGGACGATACTGCGCTTAGCATAACCCAGAAACAACGACGTGGACGTAGCAGTATTCTGTTTCCTTCGGGGTGTTTGATTAAGGTGGGTCCCCTCGCCTCCCATTGTCGAATCTTCAATCTCCTCTCACTCCAGAGTTTATTTCCCCACATTACTTGAGCAAGTGCTCGAAAATGTGACCATCCACCTCAATACACATTTCTATCCGTCTTCTAAATGAACCGACTTATGTCGAACTTACCAAATAAGACAGTTCCCTTAAATTGTAAGCAAAGGGCAGCGTACACATCATACACCCTAAGATACTTCTAGGAGATCCGAATCCGCAGGAAAAATAGGGTTACCCGTTGAAAAATCCAATTTGACCTTCATTTGCCCTTGAGAATGGGGTTCAAGGTCAACTTCAAGGTCATCATCTAATCCCCCCCCCCTTAAAACTTCACAACTTTTGTCTCAAACACTTTTTGCGATATTGTGTACTTTTTGAGTAATTTGCCTGTCTCAAGTTTTACGGCGCCCTCTACCGGGAAAACAAGACATTCTGGAAAAAAACTTTTCCCATAAAAAATTCGTAACTTTTCACGCAGATTGCGAATACGTAGAAAAAAATAGGGGTTTCCATTTGAAAAATCCAAGTTGACCTTCATTTGACCTTGAAAACGGGGTCCAAGGTCAAATTCAAGGTCATCGTTCAATTTCCCCCTCGAAACCTTACAACTTTTGTCTCAAACATTTCCCTCGATATTGCGTCCTTTTCGAGTAATTTGGATGTCTCAAGTTAAAAAACTCACCCTGTATAATAATAACAAAAATGGAATGTAGGTTCTCAATCATAATAAGATAAAATAAGGTATGTTTAAAAATGTATAAATATACAGACGCATATTTTTGTGTCTATTTTTTGGTTATGAAAATTCATTGCATGGAAATGTTCATTCATAATAAATGTACTTTCTGTGAATACATGTGAACTGCATATGTTATTATCACGTTGGGTTATCAGTACAGCGAGGAGCAAAATCCATGATATGCGCAAACAGCTACCATTTTGTGTTATGGAAAAGTGATACGATTCGATATGTCGCAAAATTACAATCTTAAGACAATCTAATTCGCCAACCAAAAAGGTTGGAATTTGCCACTTTCAGCCATTTTCGACATTTTTGCAGCAAAAATATCTTAAGTATAACTTGATGGTATTACCCAACAGCTTTGCAAAATCAATAATTTTGCGATATCTCCACCACAGCCAGCTGATAAAATCAATGTTGTACAAATATTAGGCCGAAATTACTCCAATTACAATCGATAATGGTGAATGCTATCGATAGCGCCAAATAACTTTTAAAATATTCCCCGACAGCCTTCTTAAAGCAGGAGTTCCGCTCCAATTACGCAAGCAGCGCGCGCATCTCAAAAGTCGGAAGAACAACGTTAGGCCATTAAGTAATGAGCGCACCGTTCCAAGTTTAATGAAAAAGGCGGCGGCGGCGACGGCGATCGACGCGATTTTGCCACAACCTCGACGTCGTCGTCGTCGTCGTCGTCATCTACGTACGCTTGTCCAAGTAGAAAATTACTACGACGAACGAGCCGAGCTCTCAGCTCTGCTCCCATCTTGGCGGTAATTTCTTCGAGCGGAGCGTTCAATGAAGCGTACGGGCGGGTTCTTACAATGGAAACCCGACGCGTTCGCGAATTTATAGTAATCGCAAAAACATACCAGCTCAACAAAATTGTCGATTTCCTTTCGTGTTTGTGAGTGTCTAAAGTTCGATTTTCTTTAGTTTTTCCTTTTTGCTTTTATTGAAATTTTTTTCGCACGTTACCCCCGATTTTGCGTTTAAGACGCTGGCTGCTGTCGCGGCAATTAAGCGGGACAGGCGCAAGTGCACTTAGATTTCTTGCCGGTTTCTTCCCGGGGGCAGGTAGTGCGGTAGGTGGAATTGTTTGAAAATTTCCACATGGCCGAGCATTTTTCTAAATAAAAATTTCTCCACTAGGTTCGAAGAATGCTGAAAACGATCAGTAAATACGACACGTTGCAAAGTAGATAATTAAAAAATACATGTAAATTGCTTAATTGCAAAATTACTTATCCGCAAAATTATGAAAAAAGGAAATAGATTGCGGCGGGCATCGGCTTAGTAGAGTGAGAACCTGTGGTTTTCTAAAACCTTAACATTCGCTTCGACATTTTCTATTTTTCATTATTTTGCAATTACAAAAATCTCAAAACTGCAAGCCAAAGTATTTTCCGCAACCAAAGAGAGTTCGTTGAATAACTTTGGTTCAGCGATAAATTTGGATTGGAGAAATCTCATGTGGGTTGTGCCAGAGCACGTCCAAGGTGGTGGCTCGGGTGACAACAATTAGAAGACGTTGTGCGGTGTGCCCTCGCACCGCTCTGCCTGCTGCCGGCCTTTCGAAATCCCTAAAATAATCACTTGGAAATGTTTCAATTAAAAATAGCCCAAAAACGAATGAAAAGTTGGCAGAAAGTTTAGATTTCTTTCGGTTGGTTATTTTTTTATTTATTTTTTCTTCTGCCTCTGCCTTCAAGCAGTTACTTTTTAAAAATTCAGACATTTCCGACAGGAAAACTGATTTATTCGCAGCAAGAAAACAAGAGAAAAAATATTGCAAAAAAGAAAGGTAACACTGCAAAGCGGAGATAATTCCGCTGAAAGAAGAATCATTAATTGGCACTCAGCTGATTATCATTGCAAGTGCGGAATTAATTACAGCCGGAATAATGATCTGCACGGGATTGAGCTAATAGCCATCATTGAAGTGCCAGTCGCTTGCCTACCTGGTTCTTCGATTTTTTTTTTTTTTTATATACATATTTATTCAAACGTACAATCTTACTGAATACCTTGGCAAAAATCATTTAATATGCATATGATGGATGGCAAAGTGATGCTACAATCGAGACTTGATTTTCTCAAGTGTTTTCACACCCCATCAGGAAAAACATGGTGAGGGAAGGTTCACTTTCAAGTCACAGGGTGATCGACAATTTGTAGATATTTGCGTTGTCGTCTTTTCTGGCTTCCCTCTAATAAAAAACAAGAGCAATTGCTGAATTGTGCAATAAATAGGAATGTTGACGTTCCTAACCTAAAGCTTCAATTCAATTAAAAAACCATAGATCGTAGAAAATTCCTTTCCTACCATTGCTTCATCATGAAACAGTTAAAAAAAACTTACCTGTCTGCAAAAGTCATTAATCCCAAATCATTTGGTTCTAAATATTTGCCAAATTGGAACGAATCGTTTATGCTCGGCTCATCAAATTTTACAGATTTGATTCATATCAGAAATCTTTAAATTTTTCATTATTTTGTTATTTCGCAAAGCAAATAGACTTGTTCACACAAACAGTTGTTGCTAATCAACTTTAGATAAATAAGGATGTATATAATAATATTCAAATCCATTCGAAACAAAGGAAGTTTAAAAGCTGACTGGAAAATTTAGAAAATTCAGCAAGTTTCGACAATCGATAGTTCCAGAATGCTTATGTATGTATATGTAAATATCCTACATTCCAAATGCATATAAATTCCGTCAATTTAAAAAATAGGATTGTAAATTTCGGATAAATTTCGCAAAATTTTAAAATTTTTCCTATCAATGTGAGTAATTTTACAAACAATAATTTAAGTAATTTAGAAAGCGCGGATATAATTTTACGTATTCATATATAAATATTTTATTAATTACAATCAATTTGTAATGAGTATGTATTTCGTTTCGTTGCCTTCTTTTAAAGTAGTAAACATTTTTTATTGTGCACATAAAAACAAACGCTTTAACTTTTTACTTATCTAACGCCTGTGTGGAATAGACAAAATATTTACTTTCTTATTTCCCAAAGATTGTCTGTTACCTCTACTTATGCATATGTTTGTATTAAACTATCGAGTGATTTTTTACTGGCGAGGTTATATTTATTTTATATTTCTTCTGTTTCATGAAGATTATTACAGCAAAGTATGAAATCTTTTAACAAAAAAAGTGAAATAATAAAATTGTTTTTAAAAAAACTGTTTTATAGTAGAATGGCTCGAAATAAATGAAACTTGTTTATATGCAGTCATAAAAACGATATAGATTATCATTGTTAGTATAGTAAAGACTCGAAAGACGCCAGGATGCAAAAACCCAATGGAAGACTGGATTTTGTTTTTCCCCACAACTATCCAAACTCAAAACATGTTCCAAAGTTCAAATCCAGAAATATACAACAGAACGTTTAGCAGGTGCTGTTTGAATAGTAGCTGGGGTATCCCTCGAAAGATTTTAATCACAGTAGGACGCTTCATTGCCAAAACAAACATTTGACCCAAAGAAGCCCCCACCGCCGCCGGATGCCATGTTCCGAGCGACTTCTAAATTCTACCTCCGCACGAGCCTTGCCGCATTCTTCTCTAAGAAACGCCAAGAATCCGCGCCAGAGCCCCAAATCTCCTCGAAAGCACCCAACCTTCGATAATAAGGCCCCAGTACCTGTTCTTGCCGAAGAAAGCAAGCCCAACAAGTGCAAAGTGGCAAAACCGGTGGAGCCGGGGAGCTGCTTGAAAAAAGAGCGAGGTGCTCCGCTGCCGCCAGCTAGCACCGGACCATGTGCCGCATGTCAGCCAGCAGATCCGCATGTCTGCGGCCGGGCCGAGCGGGGCTCTCTAGAAAGGCTCCGTGGAGCCCCGGCGGCCGCTAAGATTTGTACTGTGTGCGCGGTGGCACACGGCGCGGCTGGCGGCTCCGGCGGCGGCGTCCGCTTCTTGGACTTATTAATTGACGTGGATGGTGGATTTTTAACGGAGCATGCAACTCAAATGGCCATGCGGATCGGCGGCCGCATTTAATCGAATACGCCTCTCAAGACGGTGAATCACATGAGAGGGTCGTTTTTCTTTATTATTTTTACTTTCTGCTCCTGAGGAAAGAAGCCGCTCGGAGGGCAATCACCCCCTAGGGATGCACGAGACTTCGCCCGGCCGTCGGAACCCGAGACAAGATCCCCTGCTGCTGGGTTGGGCCCAAGGAGGCGCTGCTGCACTCCGATTGGGAATTGGAAACTTTTTCGATTTCAAATTGGAAAAATGGGTCACCTCGCCGTGAACGTCTCTTGGGCGCTTGATAGTGTGGCCGGGGCCCCACCGCAAAATGCTGTAAACAACTGCGATGCGGGTCGATGTGAGTGCGTGCGTGTCGCATTCGCGAAATTGTTTTAAATGTGCAAGCACAAAAAAAAAATAAAAATCAAATAAAAAATAAAACAACGCCGATTTTAAGTGAGGCGAAAAGATTTCACCCGAACCGACTGACCGACGGGAATCCTATTCGAGAGATTTCCATTTTTTCAAATTCGAAAGGATGCCACACGGGCGGCCACCAAAATTTCGCTGGCTTGCATCACTCAACCGAACTCTGACCACGACGGGAGCCCTGCCTCGCAGTTACAGCATGCTCGCGAAAATATGCTAAATTCAGATATTTTTCACGGGCGATTTTGTACCTTTTGTCGCCGCGAATTTTTCACATTCCCGGGCCCAAATAGCGGCTCTTTAGGGCTAAATAACTGTAGCACTTACCTAAATGCACAATGTTGCGTTTTTCTCACTGATTTAGTCAATTTTCTGGCGACTTTGAAAACCACACCATACCGCGTCGTATGTACACAACACAACAATTTTCATTTGGAATAAACATATGATCAGCCGGAACTGCCAGGCGGCACGGCATTGCCCTGTTATGCAAACAGTTGTTTACAAGTAGTAGCCGATACGAAGGAGCAAAACATATTTTTCGTGTTTTCCGCCAATTATACAATTCTGGATGGGTTTGTTTTCAACAAAAGCTTCTTAGAAATTCAACTAATCAAAATAATTGGTTATTTTCCAGCGTATTAATGAAGAATAACGTTAAATCGTAAAATTAAAAATTCCTCTAAAAATCCCATCACGTCAAAGACTTGCTTGATGGCAGCACTTTTTCCTAATTGGAAATGTCATCGCACCAGATGTCGTGTGAAAATCCCAAACAAATTCCTCCACTGAACTTGAAAACTAACAAGCGGAATTTCCGTTGGATTTCCTGTGCACGGAACTTCGCTTTAATTTATTATGCATTTTGTTTATTTTTTGATGGGCACATTAATTACATTTTAAAAATTTTTCTCGTAAGTGAAAGTGATAAAATTAAAACTTTACTTTCTGCCAGGCCCTTAGCTGGATGAACGAAAATTATTTTCACCAGTTTAGAAAAATAAAAAATGAATTAAATTCAAAAATGTGTTTTATAATTTATAACAATATCTTATAGATTTTGAAAGCGTGTTCGATAAAGTTCTACACTCAAAAATGATAAGAATTGTCCCTTTTTTATTCAAATTACTCATCTGTTCTAGTGTAATTGCTTTTTTTCATTTATGATTTTTTCTATAAAAGGGAACGTCTAAAATAAATATGCATGCATTATTAATGATTTGTTGCATTAAAGGAGGAGATATCGTCCAAACTGTGGAATTATTAATAATTCATATAACTATTGAAGCTAGCCAAGGATGCAGGGACATCGCTATCAACATTTAAAACGGACAAGTAAAAGTACCAAGAAGGGTTTACCTATTGAGAGGCCGAAAGGATCAGGCAAAAAGGCTCCAGATAATAAAGAAGTAGCCCGAAAAGTTAAGAGGCAATATGAATTAAAAATAATAGGAATTCAGATATCTCAGGGCGAGAAATAAAACGGGATCTTCAAATTCGTCCAGCGGATTAAGAAATTATAACTTGAAGACCTACAAAGTTCAAAAATACCAAACCGTTCCGAGAAAAACCAAATTATAGCCAAGCACTGTGCAAAAGCATCAGTGAAGTGGTATGAGTAAAAAAAAAAATATCGACTGAACTGTTGGACATAATCTTATGAAGCATGTTGAAAAAAAAACGTTTATAATTTTATAATAGTAAATTAATCTATGCCAGTTTTTACGTACGATATTCGAAGACTAAACAACAATTTATAATAAAACTTTTATAAAAAAAATTGAAATTGTTGTTTTAATGAGAAAAACAAAAGGGTCAACATTTTCTAGGAGATTTCTTGAATATAAAAAAAAGCGTTAGGCAAAATATAGCAATGCGATTTATTTTGAAATGTAACAGGTACAAGTACAAATTTTATGTTGCAGAAGTTGAAGATGAACATGTTGATATTTATATTTAAAATTAAGCACAATCCCATGCTATCGTACTTAAAAAAACATATTAGTTATGTATGTACAGTACATATACCCTCAAAAACGTTATTAATAATAATAACTGCTGAGAGATATATTTTTGTGTTTTAAATTTGTTTCAAAATAAATGTCCAAAACCGCGATATCTCGAAGAATAT
The DNA here is from genome assembly GCA_963920795.1 of Eutolmus rufibarbis. Lineage (NCBI taxonomy): Eukaryota > Metazoa > Arthropoda > Insecta > Diptera > Asilidae > Eutolmus > Eutolmus rufibarbis. The sequence continues at coordinate 37,001,650 of OY987206.1, read as the reverse complement.
TTTAGATATGAAATTAAAGTTAGTAATTATAATAGGAAAATATTTTTCTGTAGAATTATACGATTTTAATATATCCTATAAGGTCCCAAAATATTTCCTTAAGCTATTTTAGATATTGACTTAAAATTAATCTATTCTCTAGACTCTAGACAAGTCGAGAAGAAAATATATACATGGCGTTTTAAAATGAGCGTACAAAATTAACTTTCCAAGTTCTATAGGCACGAGTGTTATCATTTAAAAGTTTACGAAAACCATAGAAATCGATGCGATCTGACCAAACGGAATTGAGAATTAAGTAAAATTGTATGTATAATACATATACAAATATTTAAGAAGTGCTGCAGATATTTCGCAAACTGTGCGATGTACCATTTACTGGAAATTAAAAAGTAATTCCCATTGTGAAAATTAAATTTTACTAAAAATTAAATAAAACCATTCATAGTTAAAAATCAAAAACACTTTTAATATAACTAACAATTAAACTTACAAAGTAGCACGTGCCCGCAGTGCAATGTTTGCTGGAATATCGAGGTTATTCGCTCTAAATAGATCGACTAGAGTTTTAAGAAAGTCCTGCGTAATTTTACAGTCGTCGTCCGCTTCCAATTTCTCAAACAACGCTTGAGCTGCAGTACAGTTGTTCTCCTTAATAAAAGTATTTAACAAAATTTTGTACAACTCTGTTTCCTTAACAGCGTGCCCCATTCCCCTGCCAGCTCTTGCCAGCTTCAAAATCATATCGATTCTGCCTCCACTGCTGAGATGTTCGACATTTCTTATAAGTGAATCGGGATTCAGGCGGATTTCAGGGTTTATAAGAAGCTTCCTCAACTGCGTTTCACTCCCAGAATTCGCCACAGCTAGAACCAATGTACTATTTGTATTTGCAGACCCATGAACCTTTGCTGATGCTTCAATAACTTTATGCAGAAGTTCTCTAGCTTCTGTTGGAGAAATTTCATATTCCTCGATTCCCTCCTCATTACTCAGAGAGACCAGCAGGCTCATGACCTCGAACTGCAAAGGAGTGTTTCTATATTTTTCCGAACATTCGATGTATTCTGCAACTGCATCTTTAACTTTTTTCCGAAGGATATATTCTTTGATGATGGGTCCTAGTAGAACGTTACTTGGTCGGCAGTACTTAAGATCTTGGACCAATTTGAAAAGTTCTTTAGTTTGATTAGGCATGTCTGGAGAAGCTTCAGCTGCAGCGACTTTAGCGCAAGTTGTTAGCAAATTCCATAAATTTTTATTGATGTAATCGCCACCAATAACTTTTGTTGTGCTAGCACGACTCATCAAAACTTCTTTGGCGTCATTGAATCGATTATTCTCAATTAAAAGAGCTGCAAAATCAATCATTTTGTGTTCATCTATCAGAAAACCTGAAAATATAGAAATTATTCAAAATAAATGAACTAAAAATTGCTTAAGTTTTGTAAGGGTCCAAATTTATGCCACATTAATTTTAAACCCTAATTTATCTAGTTAGAGATCGCAACAATTAATCATAAGGCTAAAGTAATTGATTGATATTATTTGATAAGATGTGTTTTATTTAATATCCATCGAGTGACGATTTGGAGTCGACTAAACGAGTAGAACTCGATTATTCCGATTTAATCATGATACAATTATTACAATACGATTAATCAAATGAACGATTTATCGATTACTATTATCTTATCAATTTTTAGAAAGACCCGAAAATTTCACTAGTGAGAAAAATACTCCCTCCAAATAAATTATAAATATTTTAGAGACTAAAAATGTTGTAGATCCCTACAATATTACAAAAAAGGGCTTAAGGCTATCCTTCATATCGTTCTAAGTTACAAAACCTTAAATAAAACTCACCTGGAAACGACTTCTTGATTTGAAACAAGCAAGTCTTAGCCTCGGTCAGTTTCTTCAGCTTGATGTACATATCGAAAGTGCTCGCCATCATTCCTGGACTGATATTAACCTTTAGCTCGTCGCATTTCTGTTTTATTTCGAAGGCTCGTTCCAGTTGACCTTCCCTCACGCAGACCTGCAGCAACCTTCGCAAAACCCCCCGTGTGTTGAGGCCTTTGGACTCCAATTCGACCAAGTGGCACTCAAGCTGTTCCAGGTTCATATCCCGGGGATGCGTTATATGTGATCCAGCAAATACGGCAGCAGGTAGATTTAGGCTTTTATTTATTAATTGCCTAAATGATTTTTGCAGCGAGTCGTCTTTTGCATCGTTTTCGTTTTTATATAAATGGCTGGACAATATTTCATAAGCAGTTGATGACATCTTGAGATTGTGCCTTTGCAATTCTTGTAATATTTTTTTAAGTAAATCGTTATTATCGTTAAATTTCGAGTTTGAAATAATTTCTACCAGGTACTCCCCAATAAAATCGTAGCTTGGATTTTGTGATTTAGTGTCCAAAGCATTCAGTATCTTTCCTAATTTTCGGTACCGACCTGTGGCTTTTATAGATGCCGTTAAATTAACAAGCGGATAGACGAGAATTTGAGTATCTAATTTCGTTTGGTAGAGACTGCAGAGAGCAACTACCTCGTCGGACTTCTGCTGGTACATCAAATGAGCAATTAGTGGTGTCATAAACTGGGAAGTTTTGAACCCACAATCCTCCAGAATTTTAACCGCTTTCTGCTCATCCTGGAGGGTGATTGATAGTTTTGGAAGAACGTGATTTATTAGAGTTTCGTAGTCCGGCTCAGTTTCGAGCCTGCTCATTTCTTTAAGAGTGTTTAAAACGCCGACCTCTCCGCTCGTTTTAAAATTTCGAATTAACAATGCCCAAAAGTAATGGGGCCGCAACTTTTCTACCTTGGATAGTGCTTTAAAGTAATTTAAGACATCTTCACTGTTTGAGCGAACCGCGGCTTCACATGCCAGGTGTAAGGCACGCTCGTTTTTTTCGCTACTTATAAGTTTCTTGCAAAATTCGACAACCTCATGAACTGGCTGATTCGATCTGACTAGATCATTTATGTAAGTCGCACCAAAAGAGTCCCGGTCCTGGTTTTCGCCAAATATTGGTTTCGGAAAAGCGTTAACTATAAGGAAGGCCTTACCTGGATGTCCAAGATATGTGAGTTCGGTGCAAACGTTCCGAAGTGCTGGAGGAATCTCCTTCATGTTCAAGAGATCTTTTGGTAGGAGCTTTACACATTGTGAGACTAAAGATTCCAAATTCGCTTCTGCTGCAGCCGTAATTACTGCCACGATCTGCTCAGTATTAAAGGAGCTCTGGCGCTCTAATAGAATCGCCTCTGCTTTCTTAATTTCCCCGTTCTCTATGTAACTTCGTGCAAGAAGGCTGTAGGTTTCAGGAGTCTGCTCAATATCAGTGGCACTCATGCTATCCAGAACTGATTTAATACCTTCAAGTTCCATTTTTCTCGCGTGACCGAGGATTAAAGCGTTAAAAATGGTCGCTGTGAGCGGTAGGTTCTTTGATCTCATTTCGTCCAAAATTTCTTTGGCTTGACCAATGTCTCCAATGGTGGAGAAGAACCAGATAAGTGCTTCATAAATTTCAGAATTACCCTTTACTCTGCATTCCTCCAAAAAGTCCTGGAAAACGGAGGCTGGGGCACGATTTGCTTGAAGCACTTTCAACCCAACCAGGCGGAGTCTTTCCGTGACCAAATTATTCTCCTTCAAGTGATTCCACGTCCTTCGAAAGATCTCCAACTTAGTTTCCCTACTTTGAGATGGCAGTGAATGGGCACAGCAGTCGAGAAGGAACTCCGCTTGTGCCTCTGACAAGGCTCCATCCAGAGACTCGACAGCCTTCGTGAGAACTCCGAAATTAACTCTTCCTGTCGCCGTTTGACTGGTCTTAAGTTTATCCAGATATTCTTCAATTCCCTTTTCCTTTTCGCTTAAATTCACCGCTGTTTTCGTTGAAAAATTTTGGCTGCATCCAAAGAGATAGGGCCCCACTTTTACTCCCGGCGTGGAACTTACTCTTGCATGGAACGCCGGATTTCTTGATGTTGCAGCTGATAGCTGAAGTCCTCTGTGGCTTAAGCGCCAAATATTTCGCAATATTCGATTCGAAATCATCGTTTAATCTGTTAATTAAGCGTTTTAACAACAAAAGCAACTTTGGTACCGTTCTCCGGCTAGGTTATGTAAGACGTCAGGTAGATTTTGAAAGCTGTCAATGTCATGTCCTGGTTTTGTTTGTCTCCATCTACGTAACGGCGCTGCCTCGCCGGAACCATGCGCCTTTTGACAGTTACCGCCGCAGTTAACGTGTTTTGTCGTTATTTTTCAAATGTCTGCTTCCAAATAATGCAAAATTAATACTCTCCGTTTATAAATATTGCATAATTTGATTATAACTTTATCACTTATAAGGAACCCTGCTATGTTCGGTTGAATTTAAGGGTCACAGGGTGACAAAGGTCTAAAACATCAGTTTTTTTTCGCTAAAATCATGTAAAAAAGTCAAAATCGGAAAATTCTCTACATATGTATGTATTAAGAAAAACAATCATTAGAATTAAGTATAATTGTTTTACATCACAAAAGAAATGAATAAAATATATACAAGACCAACCCTATATAAAATAAAATTAATTAATTTTAGGAGCGTAAGGTAGTTTTTTCATATTTGCAGAAATTATCAGTTATTAAATGTTAACAATTCTTTACCTATTTACCAAATTCTACAAATATCGAAAGTTTATTCTTGTAGAATTCTGAATTTAAAAAACCCTTATTGAAATATACTGTGGAAAACATAAAATAACCGCCTCCTTTAGGATCGCAGGAACCAGGTATCCAAGATGCAATTCCCACAAGGTAGTCTTTTTCTGGATAGCCAGAATAATGTTTTACAAGTGGTCCTCCAGAATCCCCGTAACATAAGCCCTGATCCCCAATAGCACAGATCATGTCCCAACCGATCGGATATCTTCGTTTCATCCTCTTTCGGCATGCCAAAGTATCAATGACTGTAAGATCTGCTTTCTTAAGATTCTTGTCGCCTCCTCCAGTTTCAATAGTCCAACCAAACCCTAAAGCAGATAAGGTTTCGCCAACGTAATCCTCGTTGTATTCAATATTAATCTTGTTCACGTACTTATTAAAATCGAATGGCGTTTCCAAATACAGTATGCCAATATCAAATTCATAGCGTATATTTTCGAAATATGGGTGGTACCACAGGTGCGAAACTTTTCTAACTTGGGTTGATTCCTGGTTACCCTTACTGTACATCGTACCTGCACGAACCGTCATAACTGAGGCATTAGCGCGGTTGGCACAATGGGCAACAGTTAAAACGGCTGATTTATGGACAATTACTGCACCACATAATTGAAATCCAGTTATTGCTACTCCTGCCATGTAGGGGTACTCTCCATCGGGCTGGTAGATCGTCTGTCCATCGTCTTGAACCACTGGAATGCCAACATCATCTCCGTTTATTATCCCCGCCTTGAGGTGTAGGCCTAGCGTCCTGTTGAGGCCAATGTTCAAAAAACACACCGTAAAAATCACTATCACTTTCGCCAACATTTTCAGAATTTCTAACATTTAATTCCAAGTTACAAAGCTTTTATGTGAAGGTCTTATGAAACAGAAACAAGAAACAAAAAATTGTGTTTACTCAGCAGCTTAGAAAATAATCAAACGTAAGAAACCAAAATGTATTTACTCTTACGTCAATTGCATTGCATTTACGTCAATACGACTAAAGTACCTACTACTTCAAATTCTGTTGGTAACAAAATTTATAAGATGCTGAAAGGAGAATATTTTGAAAATAAAAACACAACATAAAAGCGAGTTTGGCACAGGCTCTTAGTAGGTACTGATTTTCACTTAATTCATTGAATTTCGAAAAGTTTTGACCGCCAAATTGGGTCCGTCATCTTACATTTTTAGTTTCGGAAATGGATTCACAATCAGGATCTCCAAAAACACCCAAATAACAATTTTCATGGCAACGCCTTGAATTTTACAATTGTTGGCCGCCTTCTTGGGTTCATCATTTTGAAGCCCGCGAACAAAAAGTAGTCTTTATATTTAGTTGGAATACAAATGTAGTAACTTCAGTCAGAAAATGGACAATAGAGATATAATATTTTGGTGTCCTCTTTCAGCAAACTAAAGTTGAAATTACTGTCAGATTTACATTCTTAAGATTTATATAGTACGACCAAATCCTAGAGCAGTTAAGTTTTCTCCAACGTAATCTTCATTGGACATTTTTTCGTCTTATCTCAAAAACGACCTAAAAAATATATCTTTATACCTTTTTTATAAAAGGTATTCTGGTTCAAAGGTAGTACAAGAATATCTCCTTTTCAAAAAACATGAATCTGACTACCGTCATTTTGCATTTTTCTTACCTTGTAATTTATTTGTGGTATGGAATATTTTAGATCAGAAAAGAGGTTCAGTATTTAATTCGTATATAATACAAGATCAACCCTATAAAATTAATTAATTTTAGGAGCGTAGTGTTTTTTTTTTTTTTTGCTGAAATTATCAGTTATTAAAGGTTAACAAATTATTTATGTAACTACTATGTATATGTAATATTCAATACTCAAATTCTACAAATATCGAAAGTTTATTCTTGTAGAATTCTGCATTCAAAAAACCTCTATTGGAATTTACTGTAGAGAACATAAAATAACCTTCTCCTTTAGGACTGCAGGTACCAGGTGCCCAAGATACAATTCCAACAAGATAGTCTTTTTCTGGATGCCCAAAATAATGTTTTACAAGTGGTCCTCCAGAATCCCCGTGGCATGTGCCTTGATCACCAATAGCACAGATCATGTCCCTAGGGATGCCATATTTTTTTGGTGTCTTCCTCTTTCGGCATGCTAAAGTTGAGATGACTGTAAGATCTGCTTTGTGAAGATTTGTGTCGCCTCCTCCAGTGTCAAGAGTCCAACCAAACCCTAAAGCAGACAAGGTTTCGCCAACGTAATCCTCGTTGTATGCGATTCTAATCATGTTGACGTACTTATTAAAATCGAATGGCGTTTCCAAATACAGTATGCCAATATCAAAATCAAAACGTATATTTTCGAAATATGGGTGGTACCACAGGTGCGAAACTTTTCTAACTTGGGTTGATTCCTGGTTACCCTCACTGTACATCGTACCTGCACGAACCGTCATAACTGAGGCATTAGCGCGGTTGGCACAATGGGCAGCAGTTAAAACGGCGGATTTATGGACAATTACTCCACCACATAATTGAGATCCAGAAAATTCTACTCCTGCCATATAGGGGTACTCTCCATCGGGCTGGTAGATCGTCTGTCCATCGTCTTGAACCACTGGAATGCCAACATCATCTCCGTTTATTACTCCTGCCTGGAGGCGTCGACCTAGCGTCGAGTTAATGCCAATGTTTAAAAAACACACTACACAAATTAATATCACTTCATTCAACATCTTTAAATTGTCTAATAATTAATTCGACAATGCATAGCTTTTATACAAAATAGCTGCAAAGTATTCGACCCGCTTTGACGTAGTGTATAATGTTTGATAAAGTGCAACAGCAAAAGTGTAAAACAATGGTGTTTATACAGCAGTTTAAAAAATAATGAAACGAAACAAAAACCATAATGGAGTTTTTATTTGTGTCAATCTGATTAATAAGTGTTAATTAAAAAAAAATTTTTTTTTTAACAAATTTTGCAAAGAACGAAAATAACGAAATTTTGTACAAATCCATTTAAAACGAAGTAAAACGTGATTCAAAAATATGCAATAGTTTTGTTACAAAAAACCGAGTCTTCCGGATTAAGCAGTATATATTTTTTAAGATATTCTTCCATAGACAAATACTCTTCTATTAGGATTCCATACCAAAAGTGAAAAAACAGAGCCCTTTTGGTCTGACTTCACTATCCACCCTTCTGCCTAAAGGTTTTAAAGCTATCCATATAAAATTTGGCAAAGTTAAGGAAGTTAAAAAGTGAATAAAATAGTATTTCGTATTTTATAAGAGAAGTCGAGTATGGTCGAAGTGATTATAGTTTGAAAAGGCTCATTTCGCCCATTTTGAAACACTGTTGCTTTATCCACGTCTATCATTATTTTAAGAATAAAACAAACAAAAAACATCTGTCGAACTCGTACTTGCCTTACGAATGTACAGTCACAACTTTTTGTTTAAATATTGCAAGATATTGCAACTCATTCGATTTTTGTCGAGTAAAACCAAATCAAAAGAATTAAAAGAGTAGATTGCGTTAGGGGCTTTAACAATTAAATATATTTGAAAATTTATTTTTTAAGAAAAGTAGAAACAAAACGAAAGTTGTTAAACTGCAAAACCAAATTATTTTTAAATTTTAGAATTTTGTGTATCTGCCTTTTTCGCGAATGAACTCCTCTTGTCTTCGTGGCGTGGACTCCATTAAATTAATTGAAACAAATCAATGGTCCTCCTGCGGGCTTGTGTTTCGGATCATTATCGTGCTAGAACACAACGTCCGCCACATTTTGCTCCCACTGTCCCAACTTTCCAAGGGAATTGTTGTAAAGAATTGTAATTTAGTTTTCGAAAGTCATTCTGTTAACGATCCTTCGGCGCAACCCAACCTCCGAAACTTCATTCATCGTCAGATTTATATTTAAAGTTTTCTTATAATAGTTAATATACCAATTCTAAAGCCAACTCGAATAAACCAGCGTTTATCTCGAAATAACACATTTTGACTATTTTCAGGCATGAATGTATATTATAACTTTAAATCCCACCATACCAACTGTTCTCTGTTTGCCGACCGGGGAAAGTTAACACCATAAAAAATATATGTGCCCATCTGTAGGCAACAGTTGCATTTCTATGACTCCAATCGACTTGAATTTAGACTTACAATTAATTTTAAAGTTTTTTTGCCTCCCTAAATAAGGTATCCTATGAAAGGACATTATTAAAACTATTATTTCCTTAATTTTATATTTTATAGTTTTTCATATAGTAGCAAGAATGTTTAGATTTTAATTGTTTGTTGGCCAACAAATTTTAACTTATTGACGCAAATGAAGAATCTTATAAAGCTAAACTTGATATGCTGGCAGTCTTAGAAAAAAATATTTAGGCTGAAAAGATCGAATTAAAGATTTAGATTTGGATTTTGGATTTATTTCAATTTAACCTTAATAGTATATACAATAGGAATATTACAATTTAGTGCTAGAATCCGAAATTCATTCAACTATATTATTACTAGGTTTGTATTAACAAATAAATATTTAAAAGAACATATGGTTGTTGGGGAAAATCTATTTTTGAAAACCCAATGAATCGAATTAGAGATCTTTAAATATTTCGAAGAACTATATGTATATAGTATTATCACGAAATCTCCAGAACTATAAAATTTACAAACTTGATGTAAGCTTAATCCATCTTGAATCGACTTGATCCACACTTAAACCAAGCTTGTGCCAGTCTGTTTGTTTCGCTTAAAATTCTAAACCGAGTTGAATGAAATTTTGTATATGTACATAAACACTTAGGCTATTATCCGGCTTAAACCAAGCTTAGGTCCATTTGAGCCAAAGTTAGTCCGTTTTGAGGTAAATTTAGTTCAGCTTTCCAGGTTTGATAAAGCTTACACTATTGATAATGAAATTTTATAATTATTTTGTAATTATCATCGTTTTTAATAAAGTTTCAAGTTAGACGTATTTATGATGCGGTAGTGATGCGGCAGTAACGCTGTAACAAAAGAAAAGCTTTAACATTTCCAAATTTAGCCTAATTCTTTATTTTGAATTATTAAAAGAATATTAAAACTGTTTTGTTTAAACTTTTTATTGAATTGATATTTTCTTTTATATTAAGGTACGAGTATATGAATGACTGCCCTAAATAAGAAATAAAAGATAATGTTCAGTTGCACAGGCTGCCAGGATAACTAAACTTATAAAAGTTGTATTATATTATTTCCTTAACTTTGGTAAAAATTACATTCTTAAAAAGTGATCTATAACGCTAAATGTAATTGTAATTTTAGAATCGCTATACACAACATTTAGTATCGTCATCACAGGGAATTACGATTGTGAAGAGCAAGTATCTGCAACCTTAGCATAAAGTTAATCTACCAAATGAATTATCACATTTGTCCTACGGCCTATCGACTTAAAATCTATTGTAAATAAATTAAGTGCACGAAATGGACAAGACAATTGTTGAAGTCTATGGGATTTTTACCAATCCAAAGTACCAGGGCAATACTTGTCTATGAGTGATTGATAGTAGGGCCAAAGAGCATCCACATCAGGTACTGTTTCGCATTTTGTGTAGAGATCATAGCAGCTGAAGTGGAGAATTCAAAGTTAAAAATATTGATGAAAAAAATAAAGTGGAGCTAACTTACTTAAAGATCAATACCCATTTTTTGGTCTCCTCGTCCTTTGGGGCGCATAAATGCTCATAATCGCCGCCTGTGTGCCATGGGTAGAACGAGTGGAACCTAATTATGTTTAACGCTTGTTCTGGGAGAGTGGATTTGTTGTGCTTGAGGACGTTGTACATGTACTCATCATGGCCCCAGGACATGAGGACGTTGTCCAGTCCACAGTTTGGTTTGTACATTCCATACTTGGTATTGTAATTCTTGTTGTCCCCGTCCACGTTGCCCTCGAAGCTGTCGTTGCGGTAGACAATGCTATCAGCCCAGAGGCATCCAACTGGGAATGTGTCCCCAACAACCGCCCACTGTGGAGTGTTGTAGAAAGCCATAACCTTGCCCAAATCGTGGACTAGAGCGGTCAAATGAAGCCAATCCAGCTCCGGATAGTCCTCTCTAGCTCTTTCAGCTGTTTGGAATGCATGAATAATGTTGGGCAGATCTAAGTCGGGATCTGATTCATCCACCAAGTTGTTGAGCATCTCCAACGCCTCGCGAATTGTGGCTTTAAAGTGGGTAAACTGGAGCCATTTGGCATGTTGACCTAAAAGAAAAATATAGACAAAATCTCATTTATCCTAAACTCAAAGTTAATGTAGCGAATTATGACCTGCTGCATGCTGATAACTTGAAAGACGATTGAGACTTTTTGCACTCTTCGATGCGAAAATATTTTAGACATGAATGGTGTTCGTAATTGCGTTCTATTTTTTCGTTTTGAGAAGAGAGACATTAAGAGATGCCGGGTTGCGATGAAGCTGCGTAAATAGCAACGAGCTTCGGTTGTTTCTATAATTATTATAGGAGCAATTTGTAAATTCCAGAAATGTAATCGGATAATGGCTCATTTATGAGAGTAATTAGTGCAGGCTAATGATTTCAAGCGAATTTCTGGAATGTTATTTTGTAGGATTTTTACATTTTGTAGGAAAATCGTCACAATACGACAAAGACAACGACCTTTACATTTTATGGTTGTGGGTTTATGTGCCTTCTTTCGTGGAATCACAAATTGTGTTTGATAGCAGATTTATATTATCATGTTTTCGAATTGGAAACGTAAAGACCTAAATATAAACACTTAGTAGATTTCAGTGGTATTTTAAGCAGGTTAATGCTTTAAGGTTCGTAAATGAAATCATTTATTAATTGTAAAAATTTGAGGAGTTGATGTATAATGACATTTTATATTTCTCCGAGAGTCTTTTACTTAAAAAATTGGAAATTTTTAAGATAAAACCTGTTTATATAAAAAAGAGGTATTTAACTTTTTAGAATTCAGTCTGGTTTCGAATGAGTATTGAAGTCAAAATAATACAAATTTTGTAATGCTAATTTTCAAACATATTCAAAAATTTTAATTTTATTACATACCTTCAGGACATACACTGATCTACCGGAATTAAACATAAATAGTTAACATTTAACTCACAAAAGATAAGGAAATACGCAAATATAAATAAATTTTCATCGCCACTGCTTCCTTGATAATCCGATCGATTGCTTTTTAATGTATACTGATTTCTTACAATAAAATTTAAGATTAGTTTTTGATTTCAGGAGTTCTACTTTTGGACTCGTTTCATATTCAGCACGGTAGTTAAGACACATTATCAAAGGTTATAAATTAAGAAAATTAGTATCTGACTTCCTAATGTGGAGTAAGTTGAAGAATAACTTTAGCCCAGCTTAATTTAATTTAGCTCAAAAAATTAAAAATTTTTGGATAATGCTATTCGTCTAGATTCAATCAACCAATCGTCTAGATTCAATCAATTCAATCGGTCTCCTGGGTTTTTTGAGGAAATGTTTGTCTTAAAATAAGAAAAATTCAAACCATTACTTACCTCGAACGAAATCGACGGTTTGGTTTTTATGCATTTCTCTGTATGTCCTCCGAACCCTTTCCTTAAGAGGATCGGAGGCATCGATAGAGTAATCCCTGAATTTTGATAGTGGCTTATCAGCAAAATAATGCTCTGGACGGAAAATTTCAGAAGGATCAATAATTTCAACAGGACCCACTGTACCCTGAGACGCAAAAAAGGAAAAAATTACAAAATATTGTCACTGCCCTTTTAAGAACTTTTCAGGATCTTACCGGTATTAAATACTTCATTTTCACTATTACACTTTCTCACTTCACTTTACGAAAACACAACTAAAAATCTATTTTCTTATAAATTAAGAATTAAATTACACCAATACACCTCAAAACTTCACGAAAAAGTCAACGTCGATCTCATCGGCGCGAATTTGCAACAAATTTTGCACCAAGATGCTTGAAATGTCTTCTTTTATAGGGCATAAGTTGGCACAGTCGCCATGTGGCAATCTCAAGAAAATTGCCATTCTCGAGCGCACTCACCGCTGATTGGCTGAATTCTATCGGTCACTTAAAATCGTACGCACGTGATTCGCTCCTACTTTCAGATGCTGGACAAACGTGAGTAAGCAGATCATCGCTGACCTTGTGATAAGGAGGGGAGCCGCGCTAGATAATGAGGCTCGACTCTGTTAAACTCGCTCTGCAGCTAGATGCTGTTTAATAAATAAAAACAAATTGATAAACTTCATAAGGGACGTGTTTTTTATTGTCCGACATATCGATTGCTGTTATTTTCCGTTTTAATTTTTATTGGATTCATAACGATTTGAATACGCAAATCAAGCTTGATATGAGTTTGTATCACTTGTAGAGTTTTCGGGGAACAAAATTAATTTGAGATATTTGCGTTTGCCCTAAAGTAAAATTAAAGGTCAGCGATAATAAGAGGTGTGCGCATTGAAAGAATAGTTTCTCAAATAATAAGCGCCTAATCAGTAGTAAGCGCGCATTTTTCATTAATTTATTTGTTTTGCAGTAATTGTTATTTCTTTTTTTTTATAAAGTAATAGATAACATTTAATGGACGGTTTATTCAATTTGCGTTTGCCCTAAAGTAAAATTAAAGGTCAGCGATAATAAGAGGTGTGCGCATTGAAAGAATAGTTTCTCAAATAATAAGCGCTTAATCAGTAGTAAGTGCGCATTTTTCATTAATTTATTTCTTTTGCAGTAATTGTTATTTCTTTTTTTTTATAAAATAATAACATATAATGGACGGTTTACTCAATTCTCGTTCCCGAAATTAGCATGAATAGAGGCAAAGTGTCATACCACAAAAAATATTTGTTTTTTAACTTACAAACAAAAACAAATTTCATAAATTCGTTTTAAATATCTAAGTGTCGAATTTTTACTTTGGTCCTTCTCCGACTTTTGCCATTTTTTGAAAAATTCAAAAATTAGAAATTTCAAATAGAAAGTCATAAAGTTGTTACATCTCACATCAGGTAAAGACTTAATAAATAAAATAACACTATTGAGGAAAAATTCAAACATCATGAAGACTAATACATACATATTTAATTAATTCCATTTACACCCAAATTTTTGAATTCTGATTACCCAAAAAATTATATGTAGACTTATTAAGGGATCATAATATTTATTATATATACGAGTATGTATATATATGTACATACCTAGGGTATTACTAATTTGCACTAAATTTCGTTACGAGAATTCCAAATAAGTCGGAAAATTAGATTCATCGCATACAATTGCAGCAATTTGAACACGCGTCATTCCTCGCGTAACTCAAGTGGGATCTTAAGGTTGTTACAAAAATATATGCAATTTGAATAGTCTGTAGATCACGCAGTTCGTTCAATTGTGATGCACAATTGACCCCGGGGAGAAGAATTTGCGCTTCAGACACCTTTTTGAGTCAACACTGTATCGACTTTATCATAAGAATTGGTCAAACGAAACATTTACGCTCTATCCTATTAAAGATGCTCACTCGCAGTCAATTATATGCAATAAAAGCTATTATAAAACGTATTATTTTCTAGGAGGTCATTATCATCTCTAAAATGCAATGCCAAGATCATAGCATAATTACACAACTCGCTTCGTAGAACCAAACAGATTTATGAAAATTTCTTTAAAGTAAATTAATTAAATAAAAGTTGAGAGTTATAAAACTTACGTAAGTATTTATTTGATAACAGTCCTATTCCATATCTATCAGTACACCAATAGTAAAAAAAAATGAAAACCAATTACTTTGAGAGGGGAAGCCTTATTCTCGTCTCTTCTTCTTTGATTTTCTTGATGTAGACCGCTTTCTTCGCTTTCGATCTCCGCTAAGACTCCGAGAATGTGATCGATTGCGGGGACGACTACTTCGACTTCGACTTCTGCTGCGACTCTTCTTTTTCGACTTCTTTTTACTGTGGTGCTTCGATTTCTTCTTACGCTTGTGCACTTTATCTTTTGATCGTGATTTCGATCGTGATCGACGCTTGATTACCTCGACTTCAGTTGCGGGTGTTTCACTTTTTGTGGGTGATTCGCTTGTTCCTGATTTTTCATCATTCACTGAAATTGGTATTGAGTGAACTGATGATTTACCAGAATCAGAATCTGAATCTTCATCACCTTTCGATGATTCTTCAGGTGCTGATCCCGGCAGAGGTATTCCGGAACCTGGTGGGATAAAAATAAAACAAATACATTACATTAACAAAATAAACTACAAATCAAAAACAGAATGAATACGCAAAAATTAAAGATAAACTCTTAATAGTATTCTAAGAAAATCTAATGACATTCATTATCAAGCGATCAGTGTCACATACTGCCTTAAACTGAAAATATGTCTAAATTTCGAAGTCATTACCAAATAAAAAACAAATTAATAAATCTAAAAGTGATAAAAATAACAAAATTGATTTACGCGACTGCTTGTTTTTTTGTCAATTGTTTGTTACGATTTTTTCTATTAATCTTTATCTGCTGATAGCCTTCAACAGTTAAAGGCTATCGTCCTAAGCTTATTCCAAGTTTAGTCAAAATGAAGACTTTGCCTTCAGTGATAATATGGCGCCTATTAAAGACACGTGAATGAATTATATGTAGAATTATGTATTATTAGCATTTGATGCTTAAAAGTAAAGTTGTTTGCTTTAGCTGCACAATCAAGAGTTTACAGACCACTGAATATAATTGACAAGTCAAAGCAAGCCAAAAATTGTTACGAGGTCCATCTCTCCTAAATTTTACGATACGGGGTGATGAACTGTTTTTATTCTGAAATATTCGGTAGCTAACCAGATATGCGTCCTATAAAATTATTTTAAAAATGTGTGGCAGTATACCTTCTATGCCACCATTTAAGTATTTAACAGCTTCTCTTCTCCTATTTGTTGTAGTAATAAACCCTTAAAAACTGAATTTAAAAATGTTAAATTAACTTCAGATTCGCATATATAATATATATTTGATTTTTTCAAAAATCCTTCGATGTTTTTCAAAATGAAATAGTTTAAAAGGGCCATTATGATGTAAGTTTATTGAAGGAGCTATATCTTTCTACAGATTCCACTTTCTTAGACTAAAATCGAAATGTGAGCATTGCTGAATAATTAATAATTTGAAATCATCATTGAAAAGAATTACGTACGATTCGGCGATACCACATTCAGCAAAGGTGTGGGAGGTTATCAGTTAATTTCGTAAAAGTATCTACTTAAACAAATATTGTATGCAATCATTGTTTATATACATATTATTTCTAGGGCTGAATTGTTGTCAACTGAGTTTCATTAAAAATGTATAGATTTTTTTAAGATAATTAACACCAAAAAAAAACTAATTACGCAAAAACATAATTCATCTAATCAACTGCACTGCACAGACATTCTTGGCTTAATCTGAGATCAATGGGGACAGGACATTCAACTTGTTACTAATGTTTTCGTAATTTGAGAGAAAATTAACATCCAGATGAACAAATAGTATTTTAATTTTAATAATCGATAACAGTGACTGTATTGCTTGCTTTAAAAGCGGTTGATCAACTTAATAAAAGCCTTTCTTAAAAACAATAGAATCACATTTAAAAAATCAAAATGATCAAACTGAAATATAAAATCAGCGATCCTTAGAGTCTCCTGTTTCTTTTTTTAAATTTAGTATCAAAAAGCTATTATTTTAGATCCCCTATTTTGGGTACTCAAAATTTGACACTGAATTTGAATCAGCGAACTTAAAAGATCTTATATTTTTTTTTTTTTTTGTTGGCACTTAATTTAAAACCTAAATCTTACTTACTCTTAATTTGTGTTAAAAACGCCATGGCTTTCTTCTTTCTTTCGAGTTGCAGCTGCTTCTCTTTAGAAATTAGACCAAGCTTTTCCCTAGCAATTTGAGCCAATCTATCCTTAACCTTTTCCTCCGCTGAAATTCAAAAGTACTAATTAGATAACTCCAATACCCACAAACCTTGAGTAAACTTACCCCTCTTAAGCTCCTTTTGTTGCAAGATCTCCGTCTTTATAGGAACCGAAGAAACTGGATTTAAGCGACTTACAATCGCCCCAGTGTTGTCGACATCAAAGCGAGACCTTTGAGAACTACCACCAGTCAACTGGCCTGAATTATTCGCATTTTGAGCAAATTGCGCCCCTTTTACTATTAACTGCTTTTCTACTAGTTGAATGGCCCTTTGAACATGCTCAGGTACGGTTGTGTTTGTAAATTGACTTGTAGGACCTGCCGAAGTGTGATTCGTCTTATTCGACTCCGACTCATCATCGCTAGTCTCCTGCGGCAGTGCGGGTTTCAATGGAACAGAGTAGTCCTCTTTTGTTTTAATGGAGAACGAAACAGGCACTATTTATAAAAAAAACATATTTCTTTTATATTCAATAAATAATCAGAATAAATAGCAAATCTTACTGGCAATTTTTGGCTTCAAATCTTGAGTCCCATTTGTGGTAGGATAAGGATGGACGACTCCAGTTACTTTGTACATGTAATAAGCATGGTACTCATTGCTTGGATCCAAGAACAAGAAGCGATCGTCCTGCTTATTCCTCAGAGTATCTTCAAATTGCTTGCCATTCTTCGCCACATAAGCTGCAGTTTTATCGATTATGTGCTGCAGATAATCTGGAGGAAGTGGTAAATTCAAAAGAGGCTGGGAAATATCCGTTTCCGAATGTTGCTCCGATTCATCCTCTGTATCTGAAGCATAGCACTGGGCTAGCATAAGTCCAGTTGAGATTTTCTTCACCTGAACACCGTCGGAATTATCCTGCTCCACCGTTTCTCCTTGTTGCTGTGGATGTTCTGCAGGAACTGAATTGTTGTAAACCACCTCAGAGGAGGTGATGTTGTACTGTGGAACATAGTACGAATTGTAGTCTAAAAGCGTAGGTACTATCGGCTTTTCTTCCTTTGGTTCCACAGGCTGTTCTGGAGGCAAGGGAACGCCTTTAATTTTGCTGATGAGCTGCGTGTACGCACAATTGGCGGAAGGTTTGTACTTTATTGTTGGAACAGGGATTGGTGGACGTGCAAAGGAACTGTGAACCGGAACTGAGTTTGTTTCGTAGTTTAGATAGCCACTCCCGAAGTTTGCGTTGTTCTGGGTCTTGTCCTGATCCGACTTATCTTCCGAGGGATATGTACCGTTTTTGAAAGATTGCAAAATAAACTTGTAGTATGGGTTCAATCGATTGTTTTGATTCAAAAACTCAAACTGAGGATTGTTTGATTGTTTCGCTTTTATTAAAATTTCCATTTGTGCACCCTGAGTTGATATGAATTTTGCCGTTTTCTCGATAATTGCATGTTGTTTCATTGTTTCTGGCTAGGGAACGAATAGAGAAAAATAATTCAATATTGTAATTAGATTGCAAATTATCTTACTTCAATAGGTAAACTTATATTTTCACTAGCTATTAAATTTATTAGAATAAAAATAGTCCCGATTAAAACATAGATTTTTATTACAAATTGCTGCAAAATGCCACGGCTATGGGTTTTTGAACCTTCTAGTTTATGGGATTAGAAAATTATTAGTAAGTTTGGAACTTTTTACACTTCAAGAAATTTTCGATGTCATTGATTCACAAAATACTATTAGAAATTGAACATTAAAAATCCTTTATGACAAGCAAAAATTTTCAAATTTTTCAGTTTCTACTCTTACGAAAGAGATATATTTTTAGAATGCATTACAAAGAATATGTAAAGCTATAAACCAAGATATCTTTTGAAATGTTTAAAGGCCATCTTTTCCAAAATGATGTTTTTAAAAACTTCGGATGTTTTTTTCAGAAAAATTATGATACTAAATTTCTAAAAAAACCATGGCTCGATTAAGTATAAAGTTGAATAATATCAAAATTAAACATAGCTCTTACCGTGTCAATCCCCGTTGGAAGATTTAAGTTAGCTGGTGCAGTATAAACTTCATCAGGCTCCTCTGGCTTAACTTCCTCCTGCTCCTCTTTAACAGAACTCTGTTCAGCATTGTAATCAAAAGCGACTTGGCCATACGTGGAAGAGGCTTCTTGGTGTAACCGCTTTAGCTCCTCCTCTATAAAGTTTTCATCGTCTCAATAAACGCAGAAGAAATACATCACGGGGAGTTCTTATTTAGTTAACGTTTTTTTTCGAGAATCGTAAAAGTATATTTGAAAGAATAGAAACTTCGCCATTTGATATCAGCCAGCTAGAAAATTTGTTCATACCCTTTGATGATTTTTATTTACCTTTGCCGAGCTACACTTTAGCCAAGAAGTATGGGACTCATCTCGGTCAGCACATACGAAGAAGATTCGGTTGCATTAAATTCCCTTTTAATTGATGCTTCTTCTGGCACTCTCTCCCATTTTAAACGATAAAAAGCTGAAAATTTTTGGATACTTACCATTGAAATTTCACATAAATATTGATAACTCTAAAAGAGAGGAGTCGAAAAGACACACAATTTGTTTCTTGGATCACTTTCAAATTTTATCGCGATGAACGGAGTTTTTCTTCTTTCTTCATTTTTATTTTTAGATAGGAAAGATTTGGATAATTTAAAAAAGAATTTGCTGAGTGTCTAGAGGAATATTTTTGAATTAGTTCTCATATGTTCAACCAGTTCAAAATATCTGTCACTAGCGAATGAGGCATTCTGCGCAGGATAAAATAGTCCAGGTTCGTGTGATACCTAAGCGCGCTTCAGATAAAGATTTTTTTTCAATAGGATTCAAATAAAAGTTTTCATAGGAAGAATGAAAAATGTTCAAAATCTCCAAAGTAGATGAATATTTTGAGAGGCGCATTTATAGAAGGTATAAGTTCGGTGAATTCTTCTAGCCTCCTTAAAAGCCAGTTATTGTTCTAAAAGCCATATAAAATCACTGAATCACTTCCACTTCCTAAAGTAATCTCAAAAATCTCTCAAGTATCCTTAATACTTTAGAAAAAAACATAAAGTTCCAAAAACTCTCCTGTGTAATAAATGTTAACAAAATCCTCTTTATGTAAGAAATCGGAAAAGTTTTTTGCGCAAAAACTCCGGGAAGTACTTAAGTAGTATTACCTTGGTACATTTGCTCCTCCTCTTCGTTGTGATGGAGGCTGTAGTAGCGTTCTTCCTCGCAAAGTAGCTCCGCCTTTTGCTCCGCCGGCGACAGGTACTCCAGGCGGTTCGTGTACCCCCCTGGCGGGGGTTCGTACTGGCTAAGATCGGGCAAGGTAGCTCTAACATCGTACCTGTGAGGTAGCCAACAAGGCAACATTTTGTCGTTTAATGTCGTGTCTAGTCATTATCATCCTAGCTTTCGGCGCCCCATTTCAGGAGCACCGAAATTTCTTACAGAATTCTCTCTTTTTTAGATTTATTATATTCTCTTTTTATAAAAGTACCTCACAAGTATTTTTTTAACGGTTTAATGGTGGCGGTTCCACGTTACTGGGGTGGTTTATACGTACCAATCCTGATTTACAAATTTGATGAGATTCTTTTCTAAAATCTGTGTTAGACCTTCTCCTATTTGTCTCTGCTAGACCAATCGGATGTTGTCGTAGTAAAGCTATTTTATCATTTTTAAGACTTCGAAAATTTTCGTTATTGAAATAAACAATTAAATGGCTGAATGGCTGGGTATTGACTATGAATTGGAGGTAAAATAATTAAAAATGGAAAGCAATGGCTGTAGAAAAGGCATTACCATTACAGATAATACAAAAACTATCAGCTGTTGAAACTAAGGTAACAACCAACAGAATCAGTGAGTTGTTCTTCAAGCTTTCTTAAGAATTTTAATATGAAATTCTATCTGAAGTGAAGCCCACAATTAATTTTACTATCTACAAAAGCTTACAAAGGGCAAGTCCATCAGAAAAAAATTATAGAAGAATTCCTTTGTTTCGTAGAAAAAATGTAAAGACCAGAAAAGATTTTAGTATTAGCCATAGAATTTGGGTAGACGAAGATCAATATTTTGTTGCATGTCCTTTATTAGCAATAACAACTGCACAACATTTTCCCATAGAATTTAGAAAACGTCAACATTTTTCCTTTAAAATTAAAGGCCAGATTTGATGAATCGCTGCACAAAGTGCGTTATTACTTGAAGGCAAAGCTCCAATACTCCCTTATTGAGATCTGGATTAAGATCTGGTGACTGCGAACCTCTCAATGACAATGACCACATTGCTGCAAACCATTCTTTTGCTTTCTTGCTAGTGAGACAAGACAAAATCGCTTCTTAAAGGATTTTAATATAAAAGGCCGAATTATTGATTGTTTTGATCCAGTGTATAGGTCCAGCATCATCGTATAAATTTTCGAATTGAACTTTTTAACTAATAAAGGTCCCGTAGCAAGCTGACATGCACGACTTCGGCTTTTTGTTCAAATGTTTTAGCATTTCTAATGATTTTATTTCAACATTCAATTTGTCTGATTTTAGCGTGTTTTTCTCCAGAAATAATTTTCTCAGTAGTATCGGGCAATATTTTACATCCCATTGCCACTTAAAAAATTCCTGAATTTTATCAATTACATGAGACTATTTCATCTTTTAGGCAAATATTTTATTTCTTTCACAATTATTTTAAACGGTGCTATTAATTTGACTGCACTAATTCTGATTCACTCATAATATCTATCATATCGTAAAAACCGTTGCCAATTGTGAAAAATAAAATTTACTGTAAGAAAGAATATACTTTTTATAGCCTTTTAAACTAATGGACGAACAAAATTTTATTTCGTTCAAAGTAGTACTTAAGGCAGTTTCTTGGTGCTATATATACATACATATATTTTTTACCGCAACTGTATTATTTTGTACAAAATCAGAAAGGAATTTTTGTTGTTATATTGTAATAATTTTATAGTAGCTCTATTTGAAAACTAGTAATTCTATAGTGGCACCATAAGGTACCATGATGAAGAATTACAGTATGGAAAAAATGAGAATCAAAGTTAAATTTTTTAAATTGGTATAAAAGTGGCCAGTCAGTGATTTAGTTTTGATTGGGACTGGAGCCCGACTTTCGATGCTCAGTATAAAGGTTTATCATTTATTTTTTACCGGCCTATAATCATAAATCCGCTAAAATTAAGATTGAATTGAAACAGAAGCCAAGTAAAATTAAGTTAAAAGTTAAGTGTCTTGTCCTTGTCCTAAAGTTCTCATTTTTCATTTCCAGAAATATGCAGAATAAAGTGGCTATTTATCTTTTACGGAGATTATCCGAAATTAATTTATATTCGAACAAAAACAGAGTCAAGGTGTACCAGAAAATATGCCATTATTAAGACAACGACCGCCAAATCAAGGCCAGTCCCCAGCCATCCCGTGCTTGGCCCAACCAAAAGAATAAATAATCAGCAAAAAATTCCACAAATCGAGAAAAAGTAAAATAAGAACAGGTGTAAGAACAAAAACGTCTTCAATATTAACCTGTCAATTTTCAGACTATTGTCCCCCATCCAGGGAATGAGGTGCTTCCCCTGGTCAATGTAAAGCGCCTTCTCGTCCTCCCGAAAAATCTTGCAAGCGTAGCCGAAAACGAGCAGATCACTTCCCCGTGCCTCCACATTTTGGGGCGCGTTGCTCGGCTTCCGCAGTATTCCCCCGACATCACTGGGGCCACACGTAATCCACTTATTCGACATTTTACAATTACATCAAGGTAATTCACGCATTAAATCGCAAAAATAATTCTCGACCCAACCCCAACAAACGCCTGATTGTAAATGTCTTTTTTGACGTCTCGTGATTTTGAGGTTAGAAAAGAAGTTAGATTAACGGAAATGTTAAGAATTAAAGGACTCTTATTGTTTATTAAAGGAGCTATTCATCCACAAGAAGATTAGCTAAATATTTCTCAAATATATCGAGGTTTAATAAATAAAAATACACCGCAAAGTAACGTAAACAAACCAGACCACGACACTACCGATCTGGTCTGTCAAATGACTGTAACAGTTTGAGGAGGTATGGAAATGAATAGGGCAAAAGAAGTAGTATCGTAAAATTTTTATATATTTTTCCACTATTTAAAGCTTCATTACTTTTTCTTGCTGATTCTACAAGCGTAAATAATATTAGCAATTTTTATTGTTTTGTCACATAAACAAAAAATGAATATGCTCCACCTATTTAAAGCAAGAAGAAAACATATCGTAAACGTTATTTTTTTTTGTGACATTTAACGGTTCCAGCAATCAACAAGTTCCTCGTCCTCAATCGGAAGTAAACAAAATTCGCCACCTCTTTTAATCGAAAAACGGAATGTTATAGACCACCAGCGAAATGGAATTGGAGCCCTTAGACAACCTCGAGAAGTGGGTAAGGCTCCTGAACCAATGAAATTTAGAGATTTGTTCCAAATTCACCAATTTTTCCTTAGTCCGAGCGAGCAACTCAGCAACTGGACTCGATAGCGACGAACCTGCAGGAAATGGAGCGCCTTCTGGAGAACGTCGACTCCGAGGACGTGCGGCTTATGGAATTTCTCCAGAGCATTGACTACATCCAGCAGAAACACCAGCAGATTGTGACGAAAGCCCTGTCCACAAGGGACTCTCTGAACGACATAAAGCAGGACATCGAGCTGCAGATGAGAATCCTCCAGTCCACCCTCCAGCTGATGGAGATGGAGGCCGGAAATGTGTGAAAGATTTTGTGTGGGCTTTTTTGTAAAACGTTTCTTAATTACACCCCAAAGTGTTCAAAAAATGGTAAAATGTTTATCCCTTTGATCCTGAGTAATTTAGAAGCTAAGCTATTTAAGACCGGGAACTCTGAGTCTACATGGTCCAGACTTGGAACTGAATCAGACCAGAGTTCAACAGGCTGAAGTTCCAAAGGATTTGCTCAATTCTCTTCATTTGCGTCCCTCAGGTTTAAGACTGCGGGCCCCGCAATTAGACAGGGTTCGGCGATGTTGCTTCTAATCTTTCTCTTTAAGCCATAAACTTAACCGAAGATTATCATTTGCCGTGGAATGATCACTGCAACTTTCTAAGTAAAGCTCCCAAACTTTTTTCTCTCCGTACAAAAAATGAAATAAAAATTGTTTAACAATTTTTATAAATCGGAATTTTCTATTAGAAAATAAAAAATTATGTTTTTAAAGTTGCTTTGATTCGTAGGTTTTTCATTTTCAAAATCTTGCAGGCTCAACTCTCGTTCGGCTTAGACCACTCATCAAACTAATGAAAATACATTGAAACTCGAATAAATGCGTTTTCAAAATTCTCAACTTATTGAGGTACTTATTCAATTTCAATCGACCAAGTGTCTTCCAAAGAAAAAACTCATCAGAAAAAAATTACAAAGGCTAAGTAGAGTTTGCCCTTGTGTGGATTAAGCTCAACTTTGCATCCTCGGATTATTGTTAGTTATTTAAATGTTCGAAGCAGTTTTTTATCGCCTTTACGATTTTAATAGAACAAATTAAATACCTTTTCGATTATACAAACATTAACGAAGTGTATGAAATTTTGTTCTGAGATAATCACGAATCGAATTAGCTGCCTCAAGTTTTTGGAGGAGAAAATATAGTGTTTAAAAAGTATGGAAAGCTTTTAGAGCTCCTTTGTTTAAAATGCTAACGATTTCGATAGTTTTTCTTATACATATATCCATGTCAGATAAACGCATCTTTTGTTCGTTTTTTTCTGTTATTTTAAAATGTTCTGAATTTTAACAGAAACACGCAGGAAATAGATACGTATATTCAAACTCTCAAAATAGGCTTCAAAGTACCACATAATCAGGATAAATAAAATTCGCTTACTTCTGGTTTTCACTAATCTACTTCTTATGATAAAAAGCAGTGATTTGAGGACGCCTAATAAATTTAATTCATGTCTTTTAGAGACTGATTTGAAATTTACGGCGAAGTTAGGGCCTACTAGAACTATCACCCCCTAAAGTGTAGATAAATCCAAAGACATAATAACGCTTATTAAAAATTTTAGATCATAGAATATTAAGTATTAATATAAGTTTAGTCATCATTCATTTACACTAGAATCGGAAGCTATAAAACAACAGTACACAAAAAGCCCATGTTTTAAAATAGTCATGTTTCTTTTCCATCGACATTAAAGATGAGTCCTGGCATTTATTGAAGCATTCTATTTTTAAACTTTTAGTGGAGATTGATGTTGATATTGTGCTTGAGCACCAAACTGAAGGTATGTACACTAACCAGCAACGCCCTTAAAAATTACTCGCTACGAACGAACGCCGTACATGCTCTACTCTAAGTGGGTAGTGGGATGGTTTAGTATGGCTGTTTGTTATTTACCTAAAAAATCTTGGATCAATTGGTTTATGAATCAACATCATTGTTTTTAAATTTTGTACCCCAAAGCAGAATCTCATGAGTTATCTTTACAGAGGAGTAATCTTTTGTGTTTTTTCCAGGCTGCTTTTTATAGTACAGAAATAGTTTTCTAATCGTTTAATTTTTCAAAATCCTAAGCGAAGCACAGATCGTAATGGGTGGCAATCTCTGTTAAAGTTAAGAAGCGCGATACCGTAGAGGTAAGCCTTTCTTTCCCAAAGAACATTTAAGTGAAGAAAATTTCAAAAACCTTAAATCAGTCACCAAAAATTATCCCAATTATTTGAAACGAACAGGTAATGGATTCTCTACAACATTTTTATTAATTTATGTAAGCTTTATTTGTAATGAGTGTAAACAGTGAAACATGATATAA
Organism: Eutolmus rufibarbis; assembly: GCA_963920795.1. NCBI lineage: Eukaryota > Metazoa > Arthropoda > Insecta > Diptera > Asilidae > Eutolmus > Eutolmus rufibarbis. The sequence goes on along the minus strand of OY987206.1, from coordinate 36,976,148 downwards.
ACTGAGAGCTCTCCTGTGGAAGTCCCAGCACTCGATCCTTGATAATCCCGAATAAATTCCGATAAATAATGGATAAGTTCAAAAACTTTTTTGCACAATTTAGCGTAGTATTTTTTGTAAGATATACGCGTTTTGTAACTTCTTTCAATAAAATCAATATTCAGCTTAATGATTATAATAATTTTTTTTGACTCCAATAATGTTTATCGTTATGCAATCGCGTAAAATGAGTTTAAGCGATTTACTTATAAAAGTCGAATGCCGTTCCTTTCGCAAAAGACCCCTGAATAAACAAGGAAAAGCACATCCAAACTCCCTTAGAAGTTCAGAATAGCAGTTCATGCTAAAAAAAAAAACAGCGTAGAGCTAAAACTTAAACGATTAAGGAGAATTTAGAATATATCACAATGCTTAAAATTGAAGGTAAGTTGCTCGTCGGCCGACATAAAACAGACGTGTGACACGAAGCAGAACTAAGATGCTTGCTGAAGATGACATCGCGCATGTTTATGCAGATGAATCTTTTCGATTAACTGAACTTTGCGTCTGATGAAAGTCGCTACTTCTTAACCAAGCTAGAAGCATGTGCAGAGCCGGCTGTAGAAATGCTAATTTTCAGAGATCTGTGTTAATACTGATTGAGGATAAATCCTGTGTCATCAGGAACTCTCCATGTGCGTCTGCAACAGCTCGGATGATCTCTAGAAGGAGATCCCTGCTGAGGGCATTCATTTTTGGTAGTCTTGCAACCTGAATTTATTTTGCATTTTTGTATTTTATCAATAATTTGATTTCGCCATTTTGCTTACTTACCGTTGGAAACTCCTTCACGATCAGCTTTAACGCGTGCTCCTTTATGTCGTAGACCTTTGTTATGTCGGACGCTTCAAGTGTTTGAAGCACGTTCTCGTACGTGATATTATGTTCAAGAGAATATTTGCAAAACGCGTGAAGCCGGTTGTTCGACAATCCGTAGAAGCATGGGGCCTGAAATAAATACAACGAATCCTGTGGAGGCAGTTTTGTTTCGCCGTAGTAAATGTATCGGAGAAGGGAGTTGAATGCCTCTAGAGATGGTGAGATCTCTCCAATTTGAATCTGCGTATTAAAATTAAAAATAAAAGCATGAAAAACTGCTGCTTGCGTTTTAGCAAAATGCATTACATTAACGGTGTTGTCCGGGGGCATAAATGATCGAAACATTGCTTGGAAGTAAGAACAACGCGCTGAAAGGATCGATTTATGCGCTGGAATAACTTGCCCATCCAGGACAAGTTGAATGTCACAAAAATCCTTTCCACTTGATTCCAAAAACACTGCCATATCACTTTCGAGCGTTGTACCTGCAGAATGAATCATTACGTACGTGCTTTTTGTTAGCTGCTTTTATTTGAATACCAGATTTGTATGCAATCAAATAATAAATTGAAATTCTATAAAATAAATAAACGTAATTTTACTCACCAACACTTTTATCAAAATTCACATCACAGGCAGTCTTCCCTGGGTTAAGTCTCTTTCTAATAATTTCCACAAGTAAAGGTTTATCTAAATCGCTAAACTCAGTGGACATTACAACATCAGAGAAGTTCTCATCCCTGACAATGAAAGACATGCAATGATCTTTGATTATTTGCATCCTGAAATTAAAACCGAACATTCGGGTGTGTTTTTCACCAATGAATCGTTTTAATACAAACTTGTTTTTATCGGCATTATACAGAGCCTCGAGGACATTCGTCTTAGATATTTTGTACTCTAAGTACTGGATGCAACCCTGGGCAAGACGGGGCATAAGAAATTGTCCAGCTAACTGGTATATGTCCGTGATCAGAATCACAATATTTTTGCTGTAGGAATCCTTCACTGAAAATGAGAAATTCACTTGATTTAAAGTACTTTAATTAAAGTAAGAAACTTACAATCAATACGATCAGTGTAGATATAATTAAGAATGATTTCGAACGCCTCTGGAGTCGCATTTGGAAGTCTCACTTCAAGCATTGGCCGTTCAGTGAAGGTAACATCCAAGCTTCCGTACAGCTTCTGTAAGTGCTGGTTTCGTGCATCTCGAGCAGCCCTTTAAAACCAATAAAAGCAATTAAAATAACTTTTCTTATGCTACTAAAAAAAGTATAATCCTACAGAATTTTCGTTCGTAAGAATTTTGATCGTGCAGCCACAAAAGCGATGTGAGCTTGAATTTTTATTTCTTCCGGTCCAACGATGAACTGAATATCGCAAAATTGTTTTTCATTGAAGAATTTACCAAAATCGTCACGTAAAGTGCATTTGGGGTAGCTTGAAAATTGGAACCTGTATGTATCACCCCTTCGGACACTGTTGTCAACGGTGCCCCCAAAGATGTACATTGCATCTCCGATTACTGCCGAGGCATGGAAAACTCTTCCTGAAGGAACCTGAGAATTTGCCTCGGGCGTTATTACGCTCCAAACTTGCGAATCTAAGTCGAAGCAATGCAAATCATTGGGAAGAGTTGTATCCGCTGAACCTCCGAAAACATACAAAAATCGGTCGTGGTGCACCATTGTATGACCATATCGCCTGGACGGCGGCGCTGATGCTCCTCGCAGAACGTGTTCATTTGAAATTCGGCGCCAGCTGTCGTTAAATTAAAATTAATACCTCAGTAGTTTCAATCAAAAAATTTATTTTTACGTTTTGGTCTTAAAGTGAAACTCAAAAAGAGAGTTGGTGATTTGAAGTCCGCTTTGTCCAGAGAAGACGTACATACAATCCCTTGCCACTGCGACAGGGAAATTGCAACATGTCGGTGGACGATCTCCTAATTGATCGATTTCTTCCCATTGATGAGTGTCACCCTATATTTTTATGAACATCAACCAAATCAGTATTCTGTTCATCTGCTGTGAAACTTGTAAATATTTTTCTATATATTTATTTCCAAAATTCATTAAGTAACTAGTTGCTAAAAAAATGTTTCAATAAAAATAGATAAATCAACTTTTACGAAACTTTGCAATTAAAATATAATCATTTTATTAGATTTATCTTTTCCATCCTCGTTGATTCACCGTCTTTTCGTTCAATTAATTAATTAATTCAATTATCATTACATGTTCTTAATTTCTTCTTAGAACAAAACAATCCCTTTATCTTTGAGCGCCTTAACCAACGAAAATTTAGATAAATTTTCGTGTTTCTGGAAAACAAAGGACTATAAGAAGATAGCAGGATAATCAAAAACCTCTATTGGAATCAAGTTGACGTAGTGAAAACCGGCGACGATGTAACAGACGAAGTAAAAATACAGAATATATAGAAAAAGTAAAACACTTTAGATATTTGGGCTCTCTAATCGATTCATCACCAGAAAGCAGTAAAGAAATCATATCGAGCATGGAAATGGCCAGGAAAGCGTTCACAAAAATGTCCGGAGTATTTTGCAGAAATGCACTTAATTTGAAGTTTAAGCTAAAACTGCTAAAGTCTTAAGTTTGGTCAATCGTTCTTTATGGTTCTGAAACGTTGGCGATGAAGCAGTACAAGTGTAAAAGAATAGAAACAAAATTTGGTCATACAGGAGAATGTTGAAGATTTCGTGGAGAGACAGTTTCAAATATTGAAAATTAGAAGACTAGAATACTTCGGTATTATCCAAATCGCTCTCCAAGATGTTATAAATGGAAGGAAAAGCGGAGAGAGAAGATGTAAAACCTAGCTAAATAATCTCGCCGAAAGGTTCAACTGTTCTTCATCCGATCTATAGAAGCGAACTGATCAAATCAAATATAAAAATGATGATATCCAACTTCCAAAGCGGAGTCGCACCTTAAGAAGAAGGAGTCAATTTATGCCCCTTGAATTAAGATGCATGCATAAGTTATTAATTTTAATTTATAAGCAACTTTAAGAACGAAGGGTCTCAATTATGCGCATTGTATGTTGTTTGCATATTTGCTTTGATCATAAATTTTCAGGTATTGCTCTTTTAATTATATTTGCGTATAAGTAATCTAATATAATAGGATTATCAAATTTACTTTTCATAATTGGTTCATTTGATACATACATACATATAATATATTACCGTTCGGAGTCATAAATATATGATTTTTATATTACTCATCAAATGCCGGAGACTTATGTATAATGATATTGATAGTGATTTGATTTTGGGATTTAGTTATTTTAGAATTTACACTGGGGAATTCCTACAAATAATACAAATACACAAAGCTAACTTACAGTCAAATCCAACGTCCACATGTCGTTCAGTCTTGCGTTTCCGTCGTACCCAGCGTAAATCCAGAGCTTATGGTCATACACAGCAGCCCCATGGGCAGACCTCGGGACGGGAGTTCTACTATTTAAGAAAATCAGAAGTCAAGTGCCAGAGTTCGCGACATCCAAGTTACCTTCCAGTGAACTTCCACTCAACCCACTGCGCGCTCTGGAACTTGTACTCGAACAAGTCGTTCTTGTTGGTCAGATTCGAGTTCGAGTGAATGTCGCCGGTGTACCCGCCGAAAACGAACATTGAACTGCCGTAGACCACCGCTGAATGGTGGTACCGCGGTGCCGGCGGAGTCCCGGTCGCACATGCCCTTCCCCAGGACTTGTCCTTAACACCGAACCTGATCAGGTCATTTAGCATCGTCTTCCCATTGTCGCCGCCGAAGACGTACATCGCATCCTTGTACGCGACCACGGTGTGCTTGCTGCGCCTGCGGAAGACACAAAGATTAGAACCGGAAACACCTAGAACGGCGCTCCACTGCGTACTTAGCTCCGACGAACTCGGCACATTCCAACGTCTTGGTCCACTGGTGGGTGGCCGTGTACGAGGAGAAGTCGACGTTGAGGGCATTGCAGCTGAAGCTCCCCGGCGAAATCGACTTGTGGCCCTTGATCGAGTTCGAGCTGGAGTGCGACATTTTCCGCGCAGTTCCCCTGCGACTTTTCCGCGACTTCTCACATCCACTGTCCGATGGATCCGATTCACTTCCTAGGATAGCCTTCAACATCAAAGCATCACACAGGAACGATCTGCCGCACCCTTCTCTGCTCCTCCTGTGAGTTTTGCTCTGGTCAACAAAAAATTCCAGTCTTTTTCTTCGTCCGCAGCAGACGAAGGATGTGAGAAAGCTGTCAAACGCCCACACGTGAAAAACTGATTTTAAAACTTGCGGAAAGGAATGCTTGCGGTCACTGTGCGACTTATTCAATTGGAGTTGTGATGGCTTTGTTTTAGAGTATAACCAGAACCGGAAATTAAAAGGATTCAGTCACGAAATTCTCGAACAAAAATCCCACAATTTGCCCACTGCCCGAATGCTTAACAAAACCCATTGACAAGGCCATGACATTTGATGGCAGCTGGTCGTGAAAAAGTATACTTAACTCACGATCGTGCGAAATGATTAGGTATTTTTTTTATGGCGGCAAATTCAAAATTTACTGGTTCTGCGATGCTATAAAATCTCTGAAGACGAAGTTTCTATTTACTTCATTTTAATATCCCCAAAAAAATATGCAAATTCTAATTGCCTTGATTTCAAATAAATAAATAAAAATTTACCCTTATTAAAACGGCTTTCAGCGGTCTGGTTTCTGATATGAATTTGTGCATTTATTACATATAATATATATATGTATGTATTACAAAACAATGAGAAAAACAAAATTCATTCAAGAATTTAATTCCTCCATCAATCGTCCTTTTCCAATTAAAAAAAAATCGCTTTACTTTTCTCAGATCCTCAAGCGGCCGAACACAACTTCAAGAAAACTATGGAGAAGTACAAAGATATGCTAAGAAATGAGTTGCGACAGCGGGCCATGAGAAATAAACACCAGCAAATGCTTTTTACTTAATATTTGTAGAAAATACTGATTATTGTGGTGAATAAAATTTTAATATTTTACTTAAAACTACATCAAATGCTTCTACAGCAAGCACTTACCAGTTTTCTTAGCAAATAGTGAAATGTTCAGTAAATACTTGAATTTAAGTGAATAAACAGTGCCTTTTATTTTAATAGCAAAGTTTTTCAAATTGTATTAGAGCAACTTTAAATTTAGTTGTGCGTAATTTAATAAAATTGCATTCAAATCAGAAAAATTGTAAAATCTGTAAAAGAACCAAGGCATGAGCGCAAAGCAAGTACATATTTCGTTAGCAAGTTTAGTTTAACTGCATTCGTCGCGCCTCCACATCAATCCAACATTTTATTTTCATGCGGTTGTCGTGTACAATCGTCGGGTAAAGTACAAAGTTGCCATTTACAACAAAAACTTATATTTTTTCGTAAAAGGACCATAGGCACTCTTTTATCAACCCAGGGCTATTCATGTGTATTTTTAATTCAAGTGCAGAACGCGGATTTTGATGTATTTTCCAAATATTATTTATGAATAAAAAAAAAGCATGCATTTTAAATGGCCAGCTAGCACTACAGTTAACTCTTAGTTGATAAAATATAGATTAATGAATGAAAACCTACGACACGTTTGTAATATCTTGAAATGAGTAAAAAAATAGCAATGTTTTATATTTTTGTACGATAACTTTTAGTATTTAATAGTACAGAATGCTTTTAATTTAAGCAAATGCTTTAACTGATTTGTATTCACTTGCCCCAGTATTTATATTTATTGATCGATTCGAGGAATATTTACTGTGACCTTGCATTTATGCCTGCCTGGAGAAACTTTAAATATTTTTAAAGACAACAGCATCTCTTGTTATTTCTTTCGTGTTAATTTTCATTTCAAAAGTATGTGTAAATTCATAATTTAATGGTATTCAAATAGTAGGGAAATTTGGTACTTGGTAAATAAGAACTCATCCACAACATTTTATTGAATTCTTTATTTAAAAAAAAAAAAAAACATCCATAACAAATTACACTAACCTTTTAAGAGCAAGTTTACAAAAACAGAAAGTATTCAAAAACATAATTCAAAAAACCAGGCATTCCTTATATTTTAAATAGTAGTTCTTTATTTACGGTGTTACGATATTTTTCGATTTGAACTGCTTGATTATGTGTAAGAGTATTTAATTCTCTTTATGATTAGGATGTTCTTGTTGATTTGTCTTGAAATTAATCATTACCACTACTGTATGTTGTTGTGTAATTATGGATTTAATATGAAAGTAATGAAAATAATTGAATTAAAAAATTTAAGTCAATGAAAAAATAACGAGATTCAAAATTATACACATTTATATAAGTGCATTTTTCTTTATTATGTAATACTTCTTTTCATTTTAAAATTATTGAGCACTTTTTCAACGATCTTATTCATTATAGACAGGTACGCAAACTGGTTTTCTTTTATGAAAGTATTTTAGAATATGCAAAATTTACATTCCAATTTAATTGACAATGTGATTATGTCGATTTGAATTTCTAAAATATACGAAACTCTCTCTAAGGAATCGCTAAGAAAATATTCTATAAAATATTTTTTTTTTGTTCCAAAAATGTATTTTCTTATTTTACGTATACACTTTTTTTTTTCAAAACAGATCTAAAGATGGGAAACCTTGTTATTGACCTGTGTATTCCCTTGACCAAGTTTTTCAAAAATGTGTTGAACTACAATACAAAAAAACCAAGATTTAAATTAAGCTTTTGGTTTACAAATAAAAAAAATATATTCGTTTTATTACTTAATGTTAATTAATGATCCCTTAAATAAGGACCAATTTTCTAACCTGATTTTTTATTTTTCTATCTATGTATATACTCATATCATACAAAAAGAAACAAAGAAATTAATTCACACGCCTACAGTTCAAACTGTGAGTATGACTACAACTCAAAAGAATATTATAAATATTTCGAAATTCACATCACATAATCACAATATTCAAAAATATATACTCATATATTTCGAGTGTTTCGAACCGTAAAAAATTGATTGCACAACCGGCCTTATTTTTTAGGCATTACCTTTCTCAAAAAATTCCTTCAAAAAGTTTTTTTTCATAATTTATTTTTTAAAAAAGTTGTTGAAACACTCATTATATAATAACAAAACATCAATTTTTTTTTTATACACACTAATATAGATTTAGAATATATATTTACTTATTATTTGTTCCAATTTTGACTAATCACGAGTAAAAGTGAAATTTTGAATTTGAAAAAGAGGAAAAATTTAAAAGAGGTGAGAAGTAAGTAACAAAAGAAGTGATAGACTTATAAAAAAGTGAAAAACTAAATTAGTGAGTGATAGTTAGTGATAGTAAACAGTAGCACTAGTAGGGCGCAATCATATTTTAATATGTTGTCGCACGTTACACGCAGCTCTAAATTCTCTTCCATGTTAAATTGTCTAAATTCAGTTAATGTAAATACATTCAACACTATATATTTCAAAATAATTGCTTTCATCCTATTAAATACCCAAAAAACATCTTATATAAGGCGTATGAAAATACATACATAGTATCAGACATGTTGTTGTATGTGTGTTCACTTAATTACGCTAGAAATGATTCTAATTGTGATTTACTTTTAATGCGATAAGTCTAACATTTTACCTATGTGTTTTTTTTCCCTCTATGCTTTAATTGATCGGTTTTCTATTACACGACTCGTATATTATCGATATTAGTGCGTTAGAAACACTTAAGTACTTCAATACATTTTTTTTTTTTTAAATTCATTCTCGACATTTTTTTACGCGTGATACAAAATGAGACGAGAGGAGAGCAAAGTTGTCTAGAAGATTATTATCAATTTAGAAAATAGCATTTATGGAAAAATTGGTGTCTAGAAGAAATTTACTTTGCCCTTGTTAACAGTGACAGTGAAATGCATCTTAAATTATTTTGACTAGACTAAAGATATTTATTCGTTTCATTATAGGAGGAATTATTGCTGTGATAGTATCTTTGCGTTAATCTCGTGCAATTTTTATTTTTAATTTGTGTATTCTCTTTATTTTGTTTTAATACGATTTTTATTTTAGTAAACCGAAAGGAGCAAAACACACTCAAACCAGAAATCTTACTCCCACTTTATTTTGATACTAAAATCTGCTACGAAATAATTAAAGTTCGCATATTCGATAAATTAATTATTTTAAATTCTCAGAATTGTTATAAACGATTAGTTTGCTACTATAAAGTTACTGTTTTTCTATGCAATATTTTTTTTTGCACTAAATGTTATAATCTAGGAGTTCAGCCGATTTACACCTTTAGAGGAAACGTGCCGCGATATTAAAGATATAAAAAATTTTCCTCTGATAAAAATGTTCTTTAGTATAAAATCCGAAATTTAAAATCGTCTCTATGTCTCATATTCGAACTTCTTTTCACTCCGCTAACTCAACAAATTATTTATTTATTAACACTTTTATTTACGAGGTTTAAAAACTGAAAAGAAAACGATTAGTTTCGAAAAGTAAACACCTTAAACCACCATACAATTTTTGGCGGGAAATTCGTAATAGTTCACAATTTACTTTTTTTTACTAACACTGGAACTATTGTTCTGACTCGGGAGATTTCGGTTAGTTTAGGTGACTTATTAAAAAAATAAATAAACCTTTCCCAAAAAAAAAGAAAAAAACTAAAATTTTCTGAATATAAATACATAAGTATCAAAATATCAACATTTTTTAAAATCGATTTGTCTTAAGGAATTATTTTCTTCAATATCTTAATTAAGAATAAGATCTTCAGCAAATCTGTTCAAAATTCATTGTATTAAATCATACTGGTGATGAAATTTTTAATGATCTGATCCGGTAAGCTAGTTTGTTGATGATTTAATTTTGTTGTTTTCTGTTGGTTTTATTTGTTATGATAAAATACTAGAATGATTTTGTCCATTTTTAAGTATTTTACTAATATTACGTGTATTTTTAACAATCGAATATATTTTTTACTACAAAGCAATAAATTTTGTTAATGAACTTTAACTCACTGTAAGTTTTTAGATAAAGAGGAATGTCCAAATACCAGTTTACACCGCATACTGAAGATCTCGAATAGATGTCCTCTTTAATTAATACAAACCTACTATGAGAATGGAAATTCTATAGAAAAAGTAAGACTCATAAAATTTACACTAAGCAAAAAAAATCTATTGCGCTTATAAAATTCTGTTTACTTAGCGCAACAGTTTTATCCACTTTATCTTCTTTTCTATTATTTACTCGTATTAATTAATTGCACCACATTTTTATTATATCACTTATCCGGTCACAAGTGGCTGTGCAAACAATCAAAGAAACCTTTTCCTGGGGGACTTCAAACAACATTCGTCTGGTGTATGAAAGGAATAAAATGAAAAAAAGGAGTCTCCTCGCATCCTCACAGCTGAAAGCATCACTCTTAAAGAATATTTAAACGCGTTTCAGCTGTGAAAGACGACGACTTCCGCGATAGTTTCCCCTGGCTACAGAGTTGGAGCCCAGTGAGGCATTCACCTGAAGTTCTGTCGTATTGTTTGAAATCCCCCAAGCACTTCGCCAAGGCATCCACATCTCCTCGACAAGGTGCAACAGCTTTTTTTCACTTTAGGAAAATAAAAATATATATAGAACTTTAAGCCCTATACACAAATTGAAAAGTAAAATTGCAAGAGATTAACAATTTCATTGAGATTCGTCTAACTTACGTCTTTTCTTTCGGCCTAAGGTCAATTAGGTGATTTGTGATATGAGGAGTAATGGCCTAGAATTTAAATTTTCGATTAGCAAAGCGCTGAATACAAAAACAACTTATACAATACGGATGAATACAAGATAAGAAAGCATGCAAAGAATAACAAAGTCCTTAATATTTAAAATAAATAAATTTTCAACAATATATATTTTTTTTTTCTTTTGGACCGATTATGTTCGGTATTGTGCCCAGGAGGAGTACTGTCCCGTCTGCTGCTCATCGCCTGGCGCTGCGGCAAAAGACATAGTCTGGACTAGGACTATGCTTTTTTTGTAATTTTAGTAAAAATAAAATTCATCTCTGCAGACAAAGCTAACAACAAGTCTCGCACCAAAAGTCGAGCTAATTTTTCTATTCGTAAAAAACGTCATGGATGGTATGTAAAAAGCTCAAAAATATTAATAATATGCAACACGACATAACATGGAAAGGAGCTAAATAAAAAAATATAATAACAATCGGCACGTAGAGCGAGCGATAGAAGGAAACAAACTGACTGAACGGAATAAAGCTGTCGTTTTACAAAAAGGAAATGATTTCAAAGGAAGTCGTTCGAGGAGACGCGCTCCGCCCCCGATTTATTTTTAGTTGTGAGGCGTTTTCAGTTCAATCCGCTTCTTGAGCAGCTTGAACGTTTGCTGCATGGCCCTCATTTGGTAGCGGAGCGTCGTCGTCATTTCCTTCTGCAATTGCTGAACTTCCTGGATGTCCTTTCGCAGGTTCTGGTACTCGTTCCGTACCTCAGTCATTGACTCAAGCAGTTCCATAACACAAACATCATCAATTTCCTCACCATTGCCTCCAAGGCTCTTCTCAAATTCGCTCAGTTTCGTCTGGACCGTGGTTAGTTGGGTCCCGGCATTGGCGACCTAAAAATTAATATAGACGTTAAAATTCTAAGATAGTAAACTAAAAGATTGATAGACTGATTAATAAAATGTTCTTACCGATTTTTCTAGGTGCGTTAACTCCTGGGAACTCATTCCGAGAGGGGGCCACACCGAACCTCACTATCAAACTGAAAAACTAAATCTAAACACTGCGACTATAAACCGACGTGGTACAGATGCAGTCGAGGATTAACAGCTTCCAGTTCGGCAGGTAGAAGGAGCTCCTGAGGAAATCCGAGACTCCTGAGAAAAGTTCACATTTCTCGTGACAGGCACTATGCACAGCATGAGCCACACACACCCGTTCTCGTTTTGGGGGGGCTCCCAGGGGTTTTGGGGGGAGCTGCTCCCTGGATCGATAGAACGTTGAATATTTCAAGAACGTAAAAGGGCATGGCGCTTTTCTGGAGGAGGAGGGGCTCATGTGCGGGGGCGTGGGGGATGTTTTGGTCTGCACTGGGAGTAGCATCGTCATCGTCATCATCATCCAGAGGATGTAACTTGAGCTCTTTTTTGGGCTGAATGTGCCTAGCTACCGGCATGTGGGGGCCCCTGGTGTAGGAGGATCTGCTTCAACTCGCGTGCTCCCTCTGTACACACCCTGCTCCCCCGCACTTCCCTCCAAAAAAAAAGTGTAGGTCAGTGTTACTGCGCACAGAATGCGGAGCAAACCAGGAAATCTTCGGAGTCGCTTCCGTGTGTTTTGGAGCCCCTTTTGAGTGTTTAAGAGGTAAACACAAAATTGAGGCAAAAGATTAATCAGCGCTTTGCACGTCATGGGGGTGGATTGAGGAAATTCGCTTGAAGCGACGACATCCACCTTCCATTTCGCGGGGGCGGGAGGAATAGGCCGCTTTTTTCTTTCCACTTTTGCGGAAGGAGGCTGATTTGGGTCGACAGAGCGATGAACTTTTCTTGGGAAATAACCGCCTTCTTTTGTTGAGGGAAATTTCTAATTTTTATTTTTATTTTATTTTTTGGGTAGCAGCCAAAAACCGAATGCAACACTTTCAACCGCAGGTGGGGGGCACCCACCGCCCCCTAGACGAGCCCCAAGTGGGTGGTTGGGGCTAGAAATGCTCTCATAAACATTTTACAGCTGCTGTTTGTCTTATTAAGCGGACAAAAAAGAAGTTAATGAGGCGAATGCGAGTTGCATGCAAGGCCCCATTGTTTTTCAACTTTGTGCCGCTTTCAAGGTTCTTTGGGTAATTACGAGGAGCTCGGTTTTGTTGGATAAATTTTCTGTTTTTAAGTTAGTTTCACACTTTCCGCTGAGAGTTAGTTCTCAAGGAGTTTATGCTACAGTACCTTCCCTTAACTTTTGTAATTTTTCCACCATTCTTCTTTTTGAAGCAGAACGGTGCAAGCGAGAAGGACACTTGTTGGACTCAAGCAGCACTCAACGTTTTGAAATGCATTTTTAAATGATTTTAGGATAGGTGGGAAACATCATTATCTGCTTATTTTTTCACCCCATTACCAAATAATAGCTAAGGTTATTTTCTTTCAGAGAATATAATAGAAAAACCGGACAAGTGCGAGTGGAACATTACTTGCACATATAACTTCAAATAAGAAAATGTACCAAATGTATACAAATAAATAGTCTCGCACATGACCGCATTTTTTTGTCCTTGTAATCTTTGGTTACTTATTCATTACAAATGTTTGTATAACAAAAATTATATTAGTTTTTAACGAAAGAGCAAGAAAAAAACGATGACGCGATATAATCAAATTTCATAGTTTTGGACTTAATTTGTCTTGAAATAACTCATTCAATTTTGGGCAAATTTTTATGAAACTTACAAAAAATATTCTTATGATATTATACTAAAAGGAAATGTAAAAATCCAAAAGTAGATTTTTATTCATCCAACTGAGTAGGTGTAACCCCTTAATTCAATATCTAGAATACTTTAGAACAAGTTTTTAGAATATTTCAGTTTACATTTATTTTCTTCGAAACTACAAATTAAAGGCACTTCGGCTTAAAAAATCTTTCATATGCCGGACTATCTGCCTCCACCATTTTTCTCAGGGACTATATTACGTCTAAAAAATTGAAAATCGGCACAGTAATACAGCTTACTTCAACATAGTGTTAGAACTTAATATTCTTTTAAACAGTTTTGAACAGCAAAATTTTAAAATCTAAAATAAATATTCGTTTTGTAAATGTAGCCTTTATATGAAAGAATTAGTTATAAGTTCTGCAGATATTGCAAAAAAAGACTTTGAAATCACTTGATTTTATTCAAATCCGAGACTAAATGTTAACTTATTATTTTACTGCTGAATCTTTAAATTTATAAAAGGAAATTTTGGGAAATAAAAAGTAGAAGAGAAATCATGTAACAAATAGCATAGATTAATAAATGGCAACTTATAATGTGTTTTTTTTCTCTTATGAATATATTCAATTTTCAGAGATGTCCTTTTACCAAAATTGCTTTTAAATTGTTTTCACATATTTTGATTTTGCTATTAATATAGATATTAAGATTCTCTTTAAATATGCACATATGTAGTATATACGCGCTGATATATGTAACTTAAATTTATTATTATTCGTTTGTTTGTTTGCCCATCAGGAAAGAATATGATGCTCGGAAACTGTAACAAATTAAAAGCATGAAATTTAATAAAAATACAAATAAAGCAAGAACAAATAGTATAAAATAAAAATAGAGATGACTCAACTCACCATTAGTTCCTGTAGCTGTAGTGAAATTGTTATCATTGGAAAATATTTTTATTAACTTTTCAACAGTTTAAAATACTTTTCCAAAGCCGGATTGATTTCAATAATAAGAAAACTCAAAAAGAAGAGAACGTATAGGATACAGGATACAGAAAAACTGATTTTCTTAAAAATGGATCAAGTGAGATATTTAAACGAAAATTGCCTCGTAAAAGGCCTGTTTTAAGCTCTACTTATTATAGAACATTAATTTGTATTTCTAGTTTAAATTTCTATTAATTTTTACATCTTGAGCTGTCACTGGAACTAGGATTTAAAAATTGTAAAAGCTATGGACTTTTAAACATTTTGTTCTGTTCTTAGCAATTTCTGATTGTTTGTAAAACAAAACAAAACCTGAGAAAATCGAGTTCAACGGCTCTTTAACTTTGTTGAATCAAGGATTTGCAAAGAAAAAACTACTTTGTGCGCAGACTAAGCCTTTTATGATCAAATAATAACCTTTCGTTTTATTCAAAATACTTTTATCCTTTTATATAGTTTATTTCTTCACATATTTACACCAATACATATTTTGTTTGCTTATCTAAACCTTAAGATTTAAAAAATGAACTCGTATTTTTCTCATTGTCAACACCACTGATTTTGTTTCCACCTATGAATGCAAAAACAGCCAGGGAAATTGCAATTAGTCTAAATACTCGTAGATCACATGGTAAAAGTTCAAATAAATATTATTGGGAAAAACATCACTGAAAACTGCCGGCTTCTAATTTACGTTAAAAATTGCTTAAATTTACAGATAATGGATATGACGGCTATTATTTCTGCGAAACTTTAAATTTTCTTTCAACTTATTTTCATTTGTTTCACATGCAGGCTGTTTTGTATGCAAATTGTAAAGAGGGAGAAATTAAGCAGAAAAAAATGTAGTGACTCAACAAATTATCAGTTTCTAATAAAAGTTTTGAAAAAAATTTTAAAATATGCTTCTAGTTTTTATTTGTACAACCTATTTATATTTCCCTTACCACTTGATTCACATTTAAGCATTTCTTTATACCGAGTTGGCTAATAAAAAAATATAAATTACAATAAAACACTTACCATTTATTTTTTTCTTTAAAAAACTAATAAAGTTAACAACGAGATAATGTTCAAGAAAAAATATTTTCTCAATTACGGAAAGTAATGTTCAAAAATCAAGCAAAATTACGACCAAAAATCTTAAAATTTTTACAAAACAGCCGGCATTTAATAAATGTTTGTTAAAATAGTAACAATAAAGATTTTTCCCAATTATTGCTTCACAATTAAAATCTTTTCTAAATAATACCAAAGAATAAGGATTTTTAAACTCTTTAGCACAACTTTCAACAGTCCACTGGATAAAATAAAATTTACCTAAGTTTGAAATTCAATCTTTATAAGGGTTGGGTTTAATCTAATAAAAAAAAAAAAAGCGGCGCTCCAAAAATTTTAAAAGAATCCGAAATTTTCAGAGATCTTGCTTTTCAACAAGTATAAGAATACATTTAAATTGTTCACGTGACCAAACAAAAATTTATTGTTCGACTTCTAAAAGCTCAACTTGAATTTCCTCATATTCACCTCATTAAGAGATTTTTCTTATTTCTTTTTTAACTGACCGATTAAACAACCGATCGATTAAACTTATTTAGTCTATAAGATTCTTCAAATGACAACGTTGCGACACAGTTGAAGAGATTCAGGAAAAATCATATCATACTCACATTTGAAGACTTCTAAAAATCCATGAAATCGTGGAAACAATACTAAAATGGATACTTAGTTTTTAAATTTTCAATTCTGCAGTCGTCTGCTTAATTCAGCTTAAGAAAAGTAATTGCTGAATTGAGTGGTAGACTACAAAAACTGAATTCTCTAACACAAGGATTTTTTTAATAAACTGATAAAGCTGTGCTGCGAGTTAAATATTGTGAATAATTACAAAGAAGATGTGGAACAAGATGATGTACAATAATACATTTTTACACCACTGAACAATCAGATAAGATCGAACCACCTACTAAATATAAACCCAAAGCTGAAAAAAACTGAAAATATGCTGTCCACCTTCAAACGTAGATATTTCTCAGACGAAAATAAAAAGCATAAGGTTTCATTGAAGATAAATAAAGCAACAACTGATTATTAAGAAAAAAGTTTCATTTAAATAAACTCTTAAAAACAAAACTGAAAACAACTTAAAATTATTTCACTCTTTAGTCCATTCTTATCGTTTGTTCTCTTTAAATACAAATAGGTCGTCGCCTACAGCTAGAAGAGAGAAATATTCACAATGAAACTATAAATCGTATTTTTATAACTAAATTGACCTGAACTTATCGTTAGCCTTTTGGGGCATACAATAAAATAAAAAAAAGCACACTTTGGTTAAACACTAAACAGTTAGGAAAGTCGCGTATCGTTATTCTTCTTAATTTTACACGCAGACTTTCTCTATCGTCAGTAAATCGTCGGCTTATGCTAACTTAGGAAACAACTGGGAGGTGTCCCGTACTCGCTTACGTCGCTAAAAATCATATTTACAATAAAAAAATTCTTCCTACAAAGGTACGGTTCGTTCGAATTTCCTTAACTTGTTTTCATTTATTTTCTTCATTTTCTGAGCTAAAAGTAATTCCGCTTTATGTGAACATAACCATTTGCGACACTCAGTCCATTGGAATTTTTTATATTTGAAGCAGAGAAGGATTTGCGTATTTGAAAATGCTCTAATATCACATACCTGAAGGAAGAAGTGCTTCGAGGAGGAACTGGCCTGATTTCAAAACTTTTTCTGCCTTTATGACCTGTAGCTTAGATGTCCTGAAGCACTCACGTCCAGCGTTTAAATCTGCTGTTCTATATTCCAGTAATATCAACAAATCCTCCTCTACCGAATTCTTAAAATTAGTAAATACTATAGCAAAGTCGTCTTTATCCGCGACCTTTATCATCACTCCCTACCCTTTCTCATCCATTTCAGTTTTTTCACAATAAATTTTCTGCAGGTAGACGAAGATTTTAAAAATTGAAAAATAAAAAATAAACGAAAAATCAAATTATTTTAAAAAAATAGTCCCCAAATCTCTCTCTCCGTTGTCCAATTTTTTGCTTCACCCTAATTGATTTTTCGTCTATTTACGCTATAACGAGAGGCTCATCGTCCCCGAATCTTGGAAGTTCGTTATGATTCGGGCGTTCGTCCTCATCGAATGTATCTCCGATTCTGGTGGCACCAGTTTTTGTATCATAGTGCGAATTAGCGAAGCGCGAGAATGAATTTTGTAGTCTTCTATGCCGCTGGATAAGGTAGAGGATAACAAGGCCCAAGGGCACCACAAGAACTATTGCGAAAAGGCCAAACCAGGCGTATGTTGTTGGCTGAATCATGCTTGCCGTGACCCACTCCGCGTCCGACTGAACGCTTACATTTTCTATTTCAGATATGCTCGATGTGTAGCCCTCATCCGTTCGAGTGCGAATTCCAAAAGTGAATATTTTTCCTTGAGCTGTTGTTCCTCCAAAGTGGTCTGGATTTATAATTAGAGGAGGCGTTTTTCTAGTGAAGGAGTTCACAATAGCTGGTAGATCAGTTGTGCGGTTTGACCAGAGACCCTCGTAAATTATTATTTCGTATGTAAATCTGCCATAAAAAAGAAAGAGTACCATAAATATTTTATTAGAATCATTTTTATGGCTATAAAATAGCAAAATTGTGTTAGCTAATTTTTAATAGTATGGAGCAAAATTGTTATTAAAAATTAATTTGATCGTTCAGTTTTAGGCTACAACAAATTAGATGTTGTCTTCTAAACAAATCAGATAAAGCTAAATTTTTGTGGAGACTTTTATATCATAGTTGTTGTAGTTTATTCGACCGTTTTTTAATGTAGGTAAAGAATCGTCATTGAACATTACATAGTTACATTACTCGAATTAAAGTTAAAAAAGGGAACTCCATCTAAAATGACTATAGTCAAGACAGAAAATTACAAAATTTATTCTTCTTTATGAAGATTCTTAAAAGATATTTAGGAGTACAGCTGACCGCCTTATTAATTGGAGAATCCTCGTCCCTTAATGTTACGACACAGGAAAAAATGTTGGCGTCAATGTGCGGTCAGAAAATTGAAAGTGGAAGCTTGCACTAATTATTTTTTATACATAAAACCTTATGAGATCTTAAACGAACCTATCGAACGGACTGCACAAACCTTCGAAGAAAGATAATTTCAGAGACGGCCTGGACAGAAAAAGAACCCACCATAGAATATCATGGATTTGAATCCCACTTTTGAAACCAATTGTTAGATTTCATACCATGAATAATTCAGAAGCAATCCTTTCAAGATATTTCCCAACCATTTTGTTATTTCTTGAGTACATTTTTCTTTGAATTTTTGCACCAAAACCCCATAACCATAATGACTCATTATACAAAATAACTTCCAAATCTATACTAATATTATAAAGAGGAAAACTTTGTTTGTATGTTTGTTTGGTTGTAATGAATAGGCTCAAAAACTACTGAACCGTTTTTAAAAATTCTTTCACCATTCGAAAGCTAAATTATCCACGAGTAACATAGGCTATTTTTCATACCCCTAAGTGGTAAGGGTTGTCCTCCGAGACGGCTTGACCGATTTTTATCAAATTTTATATGCATATTCAGTAGGCTGAGCGGCTACTATCTATTTTTCATACCCCTAAGTGATAAGGGCTGTCCACCCCTAACATTTTATTTTTATTTTTTGGATGGAGGACGGAAGATGGAAGATGGAAGGTGGAAGATGGAAGATAGAAGGTGGAAGATGGAAGATGGAGGATGGAAGGTGGAAGATAGAAGATGGAGGATGGAGGATGGAGGATGGAAGATGGAAGATGGAGGATGGAAGATGGAAGTTGGAGGATGGAAGGTGGAAGATGGAAGATGGAAGGTGGAAGATGGAAGGTGGAAGATGGAAGATGGAAGGTGGAAGATGGAAGATGGAGGATGGAAGGTGGAAGATGGAAGATGGAGGATGGAGGATGGAGGATGGAAGATGGAAGATGGAGGATGGAGGATGGAAGATGGAAGGTGGAAGATGGAAGATGGAAGATGGAAGATGGAAGATGGAAGATGGAAGGTGGAAGATGGAAGATGGAAGATGGAAGATGGAGAATGGAAGGTGGAAGATGGAAAATGGAAGGTGGAGGATGGAGGATGGAAGATGGAAGATGGAAGATGGAAGATGGAAGGTGGAAGATGGAAGATGGAAGATGGAAGAAGGAGGATGGAGGATGGAAGATGGAGGATGGAGGATGGAGGATGGAAGATGGAAGATGGAAGATGGAAGATGGAAGATGGAAGGTGGAAGATGGAAATTGGCCAAGTCATGTCTTTATTAAAGTTTAGCTTTATTATAGAGATAGTTGTGGCCGGGCAACGCCGGGTACCGGTCAGCTAGTATGTTATAAAAACAAATCATAAAAAAAACTTTTGTACTTACGGAAAATCATACGGATGATCTAACTCCCTCCAGTAAACGACAAAGGAGCCATTTCTCTCCGGCCAAACTTGGAATTGTCTGGGTCCAATCAATTTCGGAGCATTTACAGTAACATAAGCTGGTTCAGCACCAGCAATACTTGCCGCGACGCTGATATTATACTCAGCTCCATAGGGAATATCGGCGAAGTAGTGTGAAAGAGTTCTATTAGGAGACCGATTGAGCACGGCTTGTTGCGTCTTATTCATCACTGATTCGTGCACTGTGATTAGGTATTCAGGATAGATGTCCGAAATGGGGCAATTGTGCTGCCAAGTCACCGTCAATGTCCGATTCTTTTCATCTATTTCGGCAACAAGATGCTTAGGCGGTTTCTTGTCATTCATGCTAGTCTCTAGCGTAACTGGATTGCGGCCTAAAGGTCCTGGGCCAATGGGTTTAACAATTCCAATGCTTATTAAATACGAATCACAAGGCATTAGATCAGTGAGATTTGCTGTTAGTTCTTGAGTCAGAATGCGTGGCTCTGAAAGAATTTTATTAATTTGTAAGCTTTCTATTATCTAGAAAAGTGATATCCACTTACTTTCGAACAATTCGTTTACAGTCGTTCCATAATAGACACCATAAGTTATATTTTTAAGGTTTGTCTTCGGTTCCTTCCACGACAGTCGAACAAGATCACTATCATGTTTCAATTTCAAATGGCTTACTTCTGGGAGCGGATCACCCTTAAGGGTAATTTTAACCGATTGTGGGCGACCAACATATTTTTTCACATAGCCAGAAACTCTAAAGGTGTAGAGGACACCAGCGACCATGTTCTTGATCTCAATTTTTGTGTCGTTTGTAGTAAGCGGTTCAATTTGTGGATATGGTTGTGGCAGAATTGGTACGATTTTATAGCCATCTGCGCCATTTATTGCATTCCATTTTAGTGTCACAGAAGAGATCTGAACGTCTACTACCATAAGTTGTTGCAGATTATCAATGTTTGAAATATCATCGAAAGTAAGATCGACCATCTTCGAATTCGGGGATTCGTGCTTGCTGTTTTTAGCTCGAACCTGTTAATAATTATAACATTTTATTATAACAATACCAATTTTATTTAAACTACAATTTCATGCAATTAACTCTTAGCTGGCACCTAGGGGTCAGATTAACCCCAGCTTCGTAAGTAATTCCCACTTCAGCTTTTTACCATTTTTCAATTTCTTTTTCGTATCTCAATATTGGATATTTTTTAAATTTCCCTTTTTATCTATATCAGTAGAGCATTTATAAAAGTATCGTAAAATTTTTTGAAATCAAAAAAATCATTAACTGGCTTAAAACAAACATTTTCGTGTCTGGGGTCACGCGGACCTCACAGTGCCAGCTAGGCGATTCTGCGGAGGTAAGCCAGCCAAGGCTTAAGAGTCTTGAAAATGAATGAAATTATTAATTAATATTAAAATGCTTGCATAAACTGCTGACAAGCACGAGTTTGTCCACTAAATTAAAAATTCAAATTTAAAATATCAACAAGTACTTGTCTACAAACAAATTGACTCAATCTATATTTCGCAATTTGGTTATCGCATCATGCTTTACTAAAATCTTCTAAGGTAAAATCGCAACGGCTTTTAATATGTTTACTTCTATTATATAAAGTTAATTAAAAGTTCATCTACTTACCCAAAAGTCGTAGGTTGTATTTCCCTTAAAATAGGATTCCAAAAGAACTGATTTCTCTTCTGCTGGAACTTTGAACATTTGAACTGGCCCAACTGTTTGGGTGCGTGGTCTATAATAAATATTGTATGAGATCAGCTTTCCAGAGTGTTCCTTTGGTGGACTCCAGCTAACTTGGACCCTAGAGCCATTTATTTGGGTGACATTTATATCTAGAGGTTTGCTAGGCACTCCCTCCGCTGTTGTGACATCAACAAAGAGGAATGGAGGAGCAGCTTCTTCACCCTTGACCCTTGTATACACCGTCATATTGTACTTAGTGTATGGCTTGAGGTCCTTGAAAGTTAAATTACGATCTGTAATCCACACAGTATGATTTTCCCAAGCATCGGTACCAGCGAGCGCAATTGACGGAAGGAATTCTAATTCAATCTCTGTAGAAGGCGCAGTCAACCACCAGAAGAGCGTGAATGAGGTTTCATTCAAACTGCGGGACTCCACCATGAGCCTTGTTACCTGATACACTCTCTTGTATCGATTGCAGTGATCCTCATCTGTTCCATCATAGCAGTCTTGTCTCTTATCACAGCGCTTCATAAGAACTATACAGGTATTATCACAGCCGAAGTATCCTGGGTTGCAGCGGGGCGTCTCATCTCGGGTTGTAGTTTTATTTTGTTTATCACAATCCTCTTCATCACTACCATCAGAGCAATGTATTACTTTATCGCAGTATTTCCACATCGGTAGACAAGTATGATCGCCTCTGCACCGGAAGTATCCTTCGCCGCAAGGATCTTTAGTGTTTGGTGGACAATTCTTTTCATCTTCACCATCAGAGCTACAATCTGGAATACCGTCGCAAACGTATCTCTTTGAAATGCATTCCCCAGAGTTGCATTGGAATTGATTGATTAAGCAACGCTTTTCTGTTGGTGATACAGGAGCCCGAGTTGTGGTTGTTAAAGCCAACGTTGTTCTATTGTCACCATCCGAGCATCCGTACTCATCGCTGTCGTCTCCGCAATCATTAACTCCATCGCATTTCCACCACATCGGGATGCATTTATTATTGTTGCACTTGAACATCCAATCATGGCATAGTACAGATGGAAACATGTTGCTACCGTTGATGATCGGAATTGTATTGGTGCAATTCTCTTCATCAGCCCCATTTTTGCAATCTTTATCCCCATCACATTTCCAAGTTCTATAGATACATTTTCCATCTCCACAATTAAACTCCCACATATCGCACTGTTTGAGTTTGCACTCAGATTCGGATTCATCAGATCCATCAGGACAATCATAGTCATTGTCACATCTCCACTGGTTCGGAATGCACTGACCATTGGAGGTGCATCGATACTCATCTGTTTTGCAAGTTTGAGCAGTTGCATTCTTTTGTGGGCAATTTATTTCATCAGAATTATCCCTGCAATCGTCCTCACCATCGCAGGTCCATCGAACGCTAATACAGCGACTGTTATTGCACCTGAACTCCTCCTCCTTGCAATCATTGAATTTGCAGGTTTCTTCATCGCTACCATCGTCGCAATCAATGTCGAAGTCGCAAGCGAAATACGCAGGGATGCATTTGTTATCTACTTTACAGGTAAACATATGCGGGGGACATGGAGGATGAGGAGATGTGGAACAACCTTGCTCATCAGATTTATCTCCGCAGTCATCCTCTCCATCACACCTATATAAGCCAGGGACACACAATTTATTGTTGCAAGTAAAGTAGCTTGAAGCGCAGGTGTTCGCTTGCATCGGGCATGTTTTATTCGAAAATGGATGAATTCCACCTGGACAAAGGCATGCCTGGGTAAGCGGTGATTTTTGCATACCATCGGGACATAGACAAGAAAAACCTTCTTTCGGAGCAGCCACGCATATGTGACTGCAATTATGCTTACCCTTCGAGCAAGCATTTGACCCTTCCTGTAAAGAATGGGCGTATACCTTCAGGTCCATAAGGTTTGTCATTTGATGAGCCACAGATTGCACCATTATACCATGATCTTTGTCAGCAGCAAAGATAGAATTCATTTTCCAATCATCCCAATACATTTGATCTTTATAAACAGCCACCGCGAATGGATGAGCAACTCGAGAATCCTGCTGAAGTACTTTAACAAAACCCTTTCCATTTAAATCACAACTGCCGATGTAGTCCTTGCTGGCATCAACCCAATATACCCTCTGAGCAAAATAATCGATTGAAACCCCATTGGGCCAAATAACATCGGGTTTCGTGAAAAGAACTTTAATATCTGACCCATCCAAGTTTGATCTTGAAAGAGACGGTTTGTTCGTACTCCATTCAGTCCAGAAGAGGTAACCTTCAATGGGATGGGTAACAATACCTCGCGGTTTAGCCAGTTTTTCTGAGTCGATGATAGTGACTCTCATGCGACCTATAAAATAAGAAACTTTAATATCTCATCTAACTCTTTAGAATACTTATGAGAAAAATGTATTTGAATAATAGTCTTTTATAGCTGAATTGTATGTGTGTTTTTATAGACAATTCAGCCATAAGAAATGGGTAGATATGATAAGAAAATTACCTATTTCATCTCTCGATGTTTTTACAGCTTCAATTTTCGATCTAGTAGCATCCACAAAGAAGAGCATCTCAGAAAGCCAATCGTAGGACATCCCTTCAACAGAAGCCAACTCTGTTTCGACGAGAATTTCAACCGTTTCGTTTCCATCTAAGCACTGTCGTCCAATCTTATCAGACATAATATCAGCGAAGAAGACGCAATTGTGCTTCATATCGAAATCGACCGCAATAACATTCTTCAAATTTTGAACAGGAACCTCTTCGTTCTTTCCACTGACTAAATCAATTCGAGAAATTCTATCCCTTTGAGCGACCATGATAAAGCTTTGGGCTTCACCGAAGGGGCAGGGTAAAGTCTGCGGTAGATATCGATTTTCGAAACCACCCTCGCAGACATCTCCTTCGATCTTTCTATAGCCTCGGGTTCGGTTGTAGAACTGTCCTGGTTTGCACTCGGCAGGTACTTCATAGGGGTCTACAACGGAGGATAAAGCCTTCTTGTAAATGCATGGTGATCTCCAGTTTGTTCTAGTAAACCCAAAGTCACACTCAAAGTCCCAATGATTGCACTGGCAGATTTCCGTCTTCACAGGTCTCACATAATTCTTGCCATTGTAGCAATTCGAATGCGGAACACGTCTCTGGAAGGTTTGCTGTTCTCCAAGTATGCACGGCATCAAAGATTGTCCGTCTTGAGAGCTTGGTGCCCAGAACTTGTAGTCATCTGCAGTGCAATTATAGCTGAATGCATTACGCAGGTCTACTTTTATTATAAGCCAGCGGTGTTCTTCTCGCTCAGATCCAAAAAGAGTGAATATCGTCGTATTGGCGTTGGGTTCAGTCATAAGTCCATACACCTTCAACTCAGAGCTGTGGAAGGTGAGAGAGTTCCACTTTTCACCCTCATCAGTCGAGTAGAGAACTTCTTGAGTCTCCCCCTTAATTTTAAAGAATTTCACAGCCACAAGTATTCCGCCGTGATCTCCAAAATTGAAGAAATGATACATCTTAAGGACCTGCTTCCACGTCAATCCAGCGTCCCTCGAAAGGAAAACGCCCGGATGTCCTTTAAGTGATTTTCCAACGACACCCGATGCCATTATAACTCCAGGTGCCAACTTTGAGCTCATTATAGTAACAGATCTGAAAAATTTCAAAAATCTTAATAGCCCTTTAGCCCGAAACCAGTGCATAGGGTGATAAGAAAAGCACTGATGCAGCAAAAGAAAGAAGTGTACGAATTTACAATAGTACAAAGCGGATGTTATACTGCTTCTAGGAAACATTCAAAGAAACATGTTTTTTAGCCACCCCCATTGGGGCTTTATTTTGATGATGTGCTAATGATATAGTTTGCGAAACAAAAGCCTTTTTATCGATATTTTATCTTAAAAGTTTTTTTTTTATTTATAAAGTGCTGGCCAACAAAACTTATTAACACAACAATGAGCACTTACTTGAATAGGAATTTTGATGGGAATATGTGAAATTTTAACCTAAAAGGACCAACATGGTTTAAATTCGTTAGTTTCATCCTAGATAATAGTAAGGGAGTATATTTTTTTTTTTCATTTAATAAATATTCAATTGAAAAAACAAATTGAAAAATATTGCGTTAAAAATTAATCTTATTTAAGCTGAGCTCTTCAACCAAAAACTTATTTTTTATTTTTTTGTATGGTAATAAATTCTGTACAGCAAACTAAGTCAAGCTTTCTCATTGTCATATTATAGGAAATTATGAAGTTCTTGTTGTGTTACGACAAAAGTTTGGACAATTTTGGAATAGTCGTCCTACTTGTTATTGGTTATTTCTAATGTCGCCATTTATTGAAAGCGAGGCTCTGGTGCTAGCTACGCAACATTATTAAAATTACTTGTTATCCTGCATTCTTATTTTTCAATAATTTGTATTCTCAAGATAATCAAAGTTCATCAAATAGAAGCACGGAAGTAAATCGAATCAAGTATTGTTGAAAACTCTAATCTATTATATACTTGAAAAAATTTGCTATTTTTTCTTCTAAGTACATAAAAAAGAGTTTAAATATTCTTTCGTGCCTTTAAAATTTAACCAAAGGAAAATTATTTTGAACACATTTATGAGAAATGTTATTATTGTAAATCTTCATAGAAAAAATTGTGTTTATTTTGAAAGATTGTAAGGTTGAGCACCCAAAATTTATTTTTAAATTTATGTTTCAATTCACATTTTTCTTTTATCTGAACATCAACTTTAAAAGTTTTGTCTTATCTGAATGTTGTCCTTATATTAATAAGCTACTAGAGATGTTTCATAAAACAATTATCGACGTAATTTCTTGATTTTTCTTATATTTAAAATCAGTGTCGAAAACTATTCATGAGTCGTTGCGGCGCCTTTTAAAGTTTCATGGTTTCAAAGGAAGAATACGAAGGACGACTTTTAGACATATTTTAAATAACAAAGATCCTAAATACCTTGAAACACTCCGAACATTTTACATTTCTCCATAAAAAGAAAGAGAATTATTTAAAGGTAATTTAAAATAACGCATAAGAGTTTAAAATCAGCAGAGCATTTTTGTTTTGTGTGTATATAACCCTAGGCCAATTGAACCAATAACTTTATTTGCAACAATTAAATACATTCAGATTACCTGAAAAAACTTAAAATGACTCAAGAAGTGAATAATTCCAGTATCATATTTCAAATTACGATTATCGAAACTCGTTTATTCATTGATTGCAAAATTATGCAGTCGGACAGTCTTAGTGATAAGCACTTTTTTTGTGCGGTGTAATGTCTTTGTTTTTAAAGAAGATAAAATGTCTATCTTAAGTTTCTGAGTAAATTGAATATTCCACCTGCTGTTTAATGGTGACCATATTGCAAATTGATTAGGCTCTATTATCGTTTTACTGATACAATTTATTTTGCTCATTATCATAAGCTACTGCTAACAGATGTGTTTCGTTTTATTACATTTAAAGAACGTGTGTGAATTATTTGAAAATATATGTACATATATCACAAAAAGAGAACAATCAGTCGGCGGAGTCTATTTATAAAATATTGGTCATATCGCAAATATTTCAGAATGGTGAACACGTATGACAAAATTTTGTCTACGTGCAAGTACATCCATGCACACAAAGATACACGCATAAATTTATTTTTCTGAAAACTATAAAAAATATATCAGAAATATTGAAACGCAACGATTTCACAAAAATTCTATAATCGATTTTCGAAATTATCTTACAATATCTTTTACTTTTGTAATAATACAGACAAGTTTAAAAAAATAAATAAATGTTTCAAGTATATTGGTCTACATAATTAGGGATACAGCAAAAGAATTCAACTCGAAACGATCCATTGTTCTATTCCGTCTTCTCATATAGTTGCTTAATACCTAACTAGTCAGTAATAAACACGACCTGACGCAGTGGAAATTTCTTTCTATTTTTTTATGGACATAGCTGAATTCTTGAATACGAAAACATGTGTTTTATAACATTGACAGTGCATGCTATTGTTAAAAATCCATCGACTAATACAGTTATGAGTAACAATGTGTGCGCGAAAGGAATCACATTAAAACAATAAATCACAAAAGTTGTTATTGATTGCGGAGAGCCTCATTGTGCATTAATTGAATTAAACTCTCTGTTCCCTCCCTTAAACCTGCAAGGCTAATAAGCTGCTGCTTTCTTTCTTGTTCGAATTACGAATGAAAACATTGCGATTTAATATAAAGGACAACACAATATCAAGGATAAATTAAGTAAAATTAATTCATCACCCAAACCTATTGTTACCAAAATAAAATTTCAAAATGTAATAATAGTTGAAACGTACCTCGTCACTGGGTATAGCGAACTAAATTTCTGCGACAAATGCAGACTGCACTGAGTGCAATTAATGGGCTGTCCTTCATCATCGTGTTTCGGAGCGGCAATTGGTCTCCATTCAGCACCGTGATCAAATGTTATAACCGAATGCAAATGCTCTGGACCGACAGAGCCCTCCGGACCACCCCTGAATGATGGTGATCTGTTCACTTTGGAGGCAATGTAAATTCCTCGCATACCCTCAACTTTGTACAAGTCAGTGAAGGCCTCATCTGTGGTTTGTCTAAAAGTTGGAAAAGATATTTTATACATATGATACAGAAATGCAAAATAACTTCAGTCATACACAAGCCAACCAGATTTCCACATAATTCCAGGGATGTAAGTGAAAACATTTTCGAGACTTGGGACAAATTTAATAATCGTCATATCCTTATTCGACTCCGAGACGTATAAGTGCGATATAACTTCTGAATGTGCAGCGGACACTAAAATTCGTCTTCCTTCAACATCAGCGATGTGAATGCCCTTGATGTCCAATTCCGTCTGAAAATCGGCTTTGACGAATTCACTTCTTTTGTAGGAAATCCAAAGTTGGCTGGTGTTCATCGCCTGGCGGAGAATTTATAATTATGTTTAAAATAAAATAATAATTTGCTTATGTACATATATGTATATATGCATTATTACTCAGGAATTATTTACAATCGATTTATATAATAATTTATCATTTGATCATTTAATTTGCGCGTTTTTAAATATCAATTTATTTTATATTATTATCATACTAATATAAAATTGCAGTATCTTATTCGTTTCTAAAACTTTGATATGTGAAAGTAAATATGTATTTCAAGAATTTTCCTCCACTTGGTTTAACATAAATCCGTCATTATATATAATGTATTTAACGCAGTATGTAATTTTGTATTCAAGACATAGTTTTCTACAATCTTATAACGTTTTCGGAGCTTTTCTAGAAAGCCCGATGGGGTTATCACAGCCCCACAAAATCAAGAAATTGATGAAATTTATTATTTGATAGATAATTCCATATAAATATTTAAATGGAAAAAGGTTAATTAGGACCAGACGTATTCGCGGGAAAAAAATATCAGTTACATAGAAATCGGAAGATAAGATACTTTTTACCATCACTATCCCTTTTTATAGTTTCTAAAATAGCTCATATACGAGTCATTTCTTGAAATTGAAGGGCATATGAACATCTGTTCAAACACCACCGACTTGTTCAAATCATTCGATAAATAAACGCTTGACTTGAATTTCATAACATAATAATTGCCTGGGTTTCACTATTCCTTGTCAATAAAAGCGCATCGGTCAGGTGGTTGAATTTCAATTTTCTGTTTAAGAACTTTCAAAAAGAGGTTATTAAGTAATTCGTCGCATTTCTACTTTGTTTATGTGCTTGAGTTTCCACATAACTTTGCGGCATATGGGCCGATTTAATTGATCTTATATTTAATGTGTAATAAAATTACTGAAATAAAATTACTATAAATAACAAAAGCCAAACGAAAATAGTTTTTTGAATCGCTTAAATTAAATCTGGAATTCAATTTTAAAAGTTTAAAATTACTAGGGGTTACTTTACCTCTAGCATTTAAAAAATAATTCTTTTGCTTGATTGATTATTTTTGTCTATATTAGAGTTTTGCTGAACGCGCCCACGGTGTAGTTAAATATCACATAATAAAATTAAAGATGTTTTAATTGTGTTATACTTTTTGATTTTTTTCTTATATTATTCAGAATACTTTTTTCTAAAGGTTTGTTGAGGTATTTTTTCAAATTTCTATTGGATACATTTTTATTAAACTTTCGCAAGCCTTGTCGGACCATTTAAATTGGTTTTTGTTTACTTATTTTATTTTGTATATAATATTTGTCTCCACTATTTGTTTTTCTCAAGATATTTTGCAGCCTCAAGTTGAAAATATTCCTAATTAATTAATTGTTTTTTAATTATCTTCCTTTAATGAATCTCTTACTAATTAAGAAAGAAAAATTTAAAATTTATTAAATTTATTGCCAAAATCATTCAATAATTTAAGAATCAGCTGTTTAAATAGTGAAATAATTATTACCAATAACTTGTTATATTAATTGATTTAGAAAATAAGCTATTTAAATTTACTTTAAAAGAGTTGTTAACATAATAACAGCATACTTAGAGTACACATATACAAAATAAAAAAAATTAAAAAGAACATTACATACCTTTCTCACAGCAAACACAAAATCCTTTTTCACGTAAAAATCTTGAACATTTTCCATTAGTACATGAAGTCGTTTATTTTTCTCCGCGCTTATAAGTTTAGTGGCGTCCATGAAGAACACAGAAGATACATCTATTCAGGTAAAATGAAATCAAGTTCGCATAAGTATCGGAGCTAAATGCAAAAACTCATAATCGCTTACTATTTAATCCTCTCCTTTCGACGTACAGATGCGGCACCAGCCCGTCTAAATAAGACCAAGCGAAGGACTTGACATAACTTTCCAGGAGAGTGAATGAAGCCCCAGCATCCGTCGTGTAGTACAATTTCCTTTCATCGTCGACCTTGTCCAAAACGAGAAATGTGTGGGCGTCATTGTCGTAAAATGATATGTCGGACGGCGTGAAGTCGACCATGTACCGTTTGATTTCATCGTCCTTTTCAGGAACATGGAAAATTGCTTTATTCCTTGAATCGACAAAAATTATAGTGTCGAACTTGGGGTGGGTCATGAACTGATCAAGGGTTGAATTCTGTTCCGTTCCGTTCACAAGAACTTTAAACAGGTGGGTTTTGTTAATGAAGGTATCGCCGTAATCGTAGGAGAAGTAGACGGATGAGGGCGAAATTTGAGCATTCTTCTTAGGATCATCTAGCGGGGTCAGTGGTGGATCCCTAGCCAAACAGATCATGACATCCGATCCATCACCCAGCCAATGCACCATCAGTTGTGCGTGCGAGTCATTCAGAGGATTCACCTGTAAAGAAAAGGAACAGTGGAGATTAAGTCTTGTATTATTCACAACTCTTGCAAAAGAGCTTTCTTAAAACGCTTATAAAATCGATATACTGACGCAACTTGGAACCATTAATTCAATCACCGAACGCTCCTCCGGTCAGGGATTTTTATTATTAATTGAATCTGCAGCAGAATTGGTTTACAGTGAAGCACTCATTTGTGGTGGGAAGAAGAAGCGTGTTTCGATGACCTTGGCAAATCACTTTCAATTAGAGAATTTGTTTAACTTTTTATTAACGCTTCGATTCACACCCAAGGAATTTTATTGATTTTTAAATCACATTAGGGGCACCAGGGGAACGAGGTTGTGTCACAGTATGATGAAAAGTGTTAAGTACTACTTAACTTCCAGTGGAGTTCAGAAGAAAAAAATGTTTTGCCTTATTTTTTCCTATAATATGCAAATCAATAACAAAAGTTGAATCGGAGCGATTTTTTTGCATTTATTGCATGGGGACACACTATATGAATGGTGGACTGATTTTCGAGAACTGATTTTCACGTAGTTTATGAAGCTCTTGTGTAAGGAGAGTACTTCTTTTAGTTTGTGCTTCATTGTACTTTTCTTAGCGTGGGAATTTTGTGATACAATAGCGTAATTTATGGAAAAAAGAAACTTATAACGGCATGAAAAAGAGGTACGCATATTAATGCATTGTATTACAAAGGTTTACAACGAGTTTTTATTATTTACAGAGGCAGAAAAATTCTACTAAAAGATGAAAGTATTCTTAATGCACAAGGCAGACTTTTTACGAAAGCATCAAAAGTATTATTTGTTGTACAATACTTTTGTTCCTTTGATTTTAAAAGAGCATACCCGTAAAAAGAAGTTCGAGTACCGCTCCAGAACTCTTGGTGCAACATTTTAATGTTTTGTAGTAAGACAACATATCATGGTTTTCTAGCTCAAAAGGTCTCTAAATTAGTTTGGAACCGCAGTGGCTGTGTCAAATGCGGGTGATACAAAAATTTAAGAAGTCAGAGGATACATTTCTTCGGATCTGGTTTAAACTCGATCAATCCCCTTATCCGGCTCGAAATACCATTTACAAAATAATAACCAAACTCTCAATAAAATGTAGCTAATTTAGCTCTATTTGAAAGCTTCTGGACGTTTAAAATTTAAAAAATAACCTTTATTCTCAAAAACAAATTCGCAAATTTTGATCAGTTATCGCAAATTTTGATCAAATTCATCTTTTATTTCTTTTAATGCTTCAAATGCTATTATGCTTTGAAATCACTTACATACATTCAGACATAAATGTTATGATATCTTGAAGATTATTAATTTTTAGAAATGTTAATTGCCCTAATAGCTCATAACAAATATGTAAACGACCAATTAGCAATGAATTCTATTGCGATTATATTAAAGTATAATAGAATATGTACTTTACGAACATTTTTCATGACGATGACATCGTCAATATAAAATAATAATAGCTGATATTCTTCAGCTTTCTTTACTTAATATTTGAAATCTAAAGTTACTTTCTAAATTGTCTAATAAAGAGAAGAGACGACGCATGTGCCCGCTCATTTTTAATCGGATTGCATAAATTCTTTGAGGCTGTGATGCTAATTAATCGCTAACGACTAGAAGTTGCGTTGGTGGCGAGGTAAGTTCTTAGAATTTTTGTTTGAAATGCTGATTAGTCATCTTAATGAAACAATGCTGAACTAATGCATCATCACACGATGCTGCGTAGCATTTTTATCTGGTCAGCTGATATTAAGTGCTTTTTGCATTGAAATTAATATTTTCTTTGAACTATATAAGCGAACTCCCTCGTAATTTCCTTTCAATATTTGTTGATGAAGTCAACGCTTAGAGGAGCGGTGTATAATATACAAAGCACGACTGAATGAAGGCTGTGGCAACAAAAGATTATATTGCGATCCTCATTATCTTTCATTCCAGAAAAAATCTCAGCTATTGTTTTTTTACAATTCTTCAAAAATTCAAACTATCCCGAACTTTGATTTCGCTATAATTATCTGTTTATTAACTGCATTAGAAGCCAATTTACGTATCAATTGATTATATGTGATTAGTAAATAAAATTGTTTCTTCTGAGGATTTTCAAGAAAGTGTATATTATTTTTTGTAACCTACCAAGAAGAATAAGAAACCAGTTTTCTTACTTTTACAAAATAGTTTTTTCCTGTTTACATATCTAAAAAGTTTAGCGTTTATATTAATAAATTCGAGTTTCCTCCAATTGCCCATTTTATTTCCTTCTCCAATTATCAATAATTTTAGTAATCGTGAGATAGTTATCAAAAACATGTTTCCATAATTGTTAATCCAGCGGTAATTTCTGATAATCTTCCTAAATCGGCAGCTCTAAAATAGAAAAATTGTTTGTGTTTCCTCAATGAAATAGTCGTTTATGGAGTTCTAACGACCTTTACTGATATGCATAATGTTCATATTGAAACGTATATAATTATCAAAAATCGGTCACACGGAATATACTTGTTATTATTCAGACAAGAAAAGGCCAGTGTAATAAAACACGTAATGTCCCCAAAATATGCCGCGACTTCCCTGGCTTATCAGAAAGAGTATTTTTTGTGGAACTCCCAAATCATTATGAAATAGATTTCTTGCAACTTATCAGCAAGCGAGGTTTAGGCTGCGATGGAAAACAATGTAAATAAATTTGCACAGTGCAGTTCTTATTTTGCATGGTGAAAACAAATTTGTTTGTTAAATTTCTTTATAAATTTAAAAAAAAAAAAGCCTATACAATTTTCTTTAAAATGTCTTATAGCCTAGTAAAATTAGACTACCACTTCTAAAAGTTCTGAGGACGGAAACTCACGAACATAACACAAGGACAGCAATGATGGGGAATTTTAATCTACCGGCACCGAGGACAAATCGTCTTAAATATGATCCGTTTTACTCTGCTGTGAATTGCTATAATAATTTACCAGAATACATAAAAAACGCTCGCACCATACTTGAATTTAAAAGAATGATAAAAAAATTATGTAAAAACGAAAACCTAAAATAATTAAGCTCAAAAGGTCTAATTAAAAATATCTTTAATCTATGTGTGACCCTTATACCAAATTTTTATTTGTCTGGAGAGCACAACAGATAGTCTAACTACAATTTTTTTCAATATAATATTTGTTTTATCCAATTTTTTAGGTTATTTAGCGATGGATCCACAGAGCCTAAATTCTAAAGCCTAAGGCATAGAATTAGGTGAATGTTTCCAGCGTCATGCTGAGAAGTGCGTTACAAATCTATATATAAAAAAAAAAAATGCTCTCCCCCAGCCAAATTTTTGTTTGGGGCTTTATTTTAATGTTATAAATGAGAGTATCGAGTAAGGAAATAATTTTAATGAGGGAGAAAAATATAAATAGATAACATTCAGTTTTTGGGCAGAGAAAATTTCAATTTTAATTGAGTGGCTATTTTTTGCCCAGTAACCACTTTCAGTTTTCAATTTTACGGGTTTAAGTTAGACTTTAGTAAAGGTGTCAAAGGTATTTCAAAGAACGTCAGTAAATAACAAGGTTTTGCATTCTCATGAGTTCAAGCTTTTGTTGTTGACTTCAAAATGAATAACTATTTGGTTTCTGCAAGTCGAAGTAAAGTTAATGATTTTGAACGTAAAAATCAATCATTCCCAGTCACTTCAATGAATGCAATCTTAAAAGAATGTATAGTAAAATGTATGCATCAAAGGGTTAAATATGTCTACAAAATTACATTAAAATCAGTTAAGGGGTTTGAAGTTATATCGGAATAGTCAAAAAATTAACCACAGTGTTATTATTACTATACGCATGATTTGACATTGTCAGAAATTATTACTTCGGGACAAAATATTCCTTTCTTGAATTTCGATGAAAGTGATGAACATAAAGAAGCCAGGCAAATTGTAGTCCCTCACCTTTGGTTCATTGTGCTACGATGCGGCGAAAAAGAGCAATTTAAACGTAAATATCTTGGAAGTGTGAAAATTACCTGTGACGAAAGTAATTATCATGCGCGTTCGCGACAAAGGCAATTATCATGTGCCATGAAAATGTCTGATGAATAACCAAAGCGAAGGTCGCGTCGTAGTCACGTTACACTTCCCACGGGGCGAGCAGAGGCAAAGTTCGATGCCACGAATTCTTTTGCCGCAACTCGAATTACTCGCCGCAGGTACTGAAGACAGTGCAGATGCCGAAGACCGTTTGTAGAGGGCGCTAAAAAGACGGCGGTTCAATTTACTCAGCCGGAGACAATGGCGCGCGAAACTTGAGAAGGTGAGACATCGTCGGGTGCATCGCGTAAACAAAATTTTTAGTCATGGGGATGGGATCGATGATTAATAAACCGCCACCGCGTTTTTGCGCGCCAGAAGCGCCACTACAAATTGCGTCGCGCTACAGATCCTCTGCGGTTCCAATTTTGCTACAAAGCAGAGTATAAAAATAGGCGGAAAAATCGCGAGTCATTTATTTAATTTCGAGAAGAGTCCAACTTATCGAGCGCCGTCCGGCCTCTGCGGGGATTGCATTGCCGTCGATTGAATGGCTCGCGATTTAAATTAATGGGCAAGCCTCGTTGAGGTCAACTGGACCAGACATCGCACGCTCCACAATTTTCTTTTTATTTTTTCATTTTACCTTTATTTTTTTGTTATTTTACGTTTGCATTTGTGTACGCGCTAACTTAATTATCATCGCGCGATTTATGCGCTCGGTTTAGCTCTTGTTCATGCTTAGGGTACCGAAGGGGGACAAATTAATTGTTGGGGGCACTCCGCAGGAAGAGGTCATTTAATCGAGATTAAACGTGCGAGATTAGGCGAATTATGGATTTCGTGTTTTGGGCGATGAAGGGTTGTGTACTCTGCGGCCGA
The DNA here is from genome assembly GCA_963920795.1 of Eutolmus rufibarbis. Taxonomy (NCBI): domain Eukaryota; kingdom Metazoa; phylum Arthropoda; class Insecta; order Diptera; family Asilidae; genus Eutolmus; species Eutolmus rufibarbis. Next base: position 36,940,343 of record OY987206.1, on the reverse strand, counting down.
TTCGCTCGGATAAAAGGACACAATGAATGGGCTCATTTGCATGAAACAAAGGGCGGTTTGGGCACCTGGTTGTTTCCCTATTGTTCTAAAATACAACAGATTTAATATTTTAATTATTACTTTGGAGAGTCTCAACTGCACGCTATTAACTTTTGATATTTATGACACTTTCCATATTAACCCTTTATGAATTTGTGTTGGATAAACACAACTGAATCCACATCGGAGGGTGTGGATCTCTCTTTTGATAGCACACCCTGTTTTTAAAATTGGAGTTTATCTCGCATGTATAGCAGGTACATACATATTTATATACACAAATAAATAGTGCCCTTTATAAATCTGAAAAATTGTTTGAATATTAGAAATGCGATAGAGCTTATCAGTATTTGGCATTTCCCTATCACATCACAGTATTGGAAATGTCCCTGTAAATATAAAACAAAAATTAAGTAAAAAATTGCATTGGAAATATTTATCTCTTGTTTGTTTACGAATTTCTCCATAGTTACTAGGCCAATTTGTATCAAACTTATAGTGATTTAGGTGTATATCAATTTTTTTCCTTATTTTGACATCAGATTCGGTAAGAGCATACTTAAAAATATCCAAATATGTACTTTTCACATATATTTCAATCCTATTTTTTGAACTTAATACATTTAAAGTTGTTTAAAGTTGTTTGTGGAAAGTTATGCAATCGGAGCGTTAATGGGTTAAGGAATAAATATAAAATTATTGAAGCCAGTTGAATAGTTTTGAAGTTTTCTTAATCTTTCTTAAACAAAACTTTTAATTAAAATGAACACAGTGGTTTTCTTGTAATATCTTGTGAAAACAATTTTTTCAAGGATCCTTATAAAAAGAAGTTTCATATTTCCTAAAGTTTTTGGTAGGTAAGATTAGGTATACCAATTTTATGAAGAAGTTATAAAGTTTTCATTTTCATAGACTAAATAAAATACCGCGAAAAAAGTATTTTATGCTGATGAACATTAACAACATAAAGCAGCCACTTCTCTGAATTCTTGGAACTGGTGGGCGCGTTGATGAAAAATCGTTGCTATCTGATCTCACACTAATGTTAATAATTTTTCAACAACTTTACATATTAACGTGAAAGTTGTTTCAAAAATTATATGAGTGCAATTTTTTTGTAAAAAAACAAGTAACTCACTTAGTAAATCACTTAGTAAATCACAAGTTGGAATTTCACACGAAAAAGCAAAAAAGTAAATTTTTCTTCCTATGAAAGTAATAAATAACTTCTTTTTCGGGAAACCGGCACTTTACAGCAGAACATTTTCTCAAAGTAGGAAGTATTAAGGTAAAACAAACTTATTAAATTAATGCGTAATTTCATACACTGGTAATGTTAATTTTGATGGTAGGAAAAACATAAAATGTGTATTTACTTGAATTAGTAATTACAAACCTGGAGGTCTGTTTAGTAAAATAATAATTAAGATCAAATGGTAATTGGTAATTATCCACGAAAAACTGACGAAAGTTAGGTGTTTTTGAAAAAATCATTGAACTACTTCTACGTTTGTAGCCCGGGAAAATTAGCCATTTATTGAGGCATGTAATATAGATAAAAAAAAATGATTGTATACTTATACCTATAAATTCTGATGAAGATTAAGGGAACAAATTCGTAGATAGCATATACAATGTATTCGAACTTTCATACTTATGTTACATGACTCTTTTGAAAAAAAAAAAAAAGAAAAGAAAACTATTGATTTTTGATCACCGTTGTCACCTAAGTGTCCTTAAAAGCCTTACAAAATAAATTGTATCTACGTGACTTTATTCCCTTTATGCCCTTGCAGTCCCGGCGGAAACGAACCGACACCTTGGAATTTCTCTGAAAAAATACTGATGAAATTGCATTTGGTGAAATTTATTACAGGTACAACAAAGTGAAGGGTGGCAACGTGGAAATGTGAACTTTTAAATAGGCAATATAAAATAATTATATATATTGTTAAGGTACATATAAATTATAAATAGCAGTCCCGGTGAAATCTCCCTTAAAATAATTTTTTGAAGGCCTCTCAATTATCTGTAAACTCACTAAATAAAAAGAAATTCCCTAAAGTTTCCAGGAATCCATTTCATCCCATATTATACCCAGAGCCCTGTCTCTGCACTGGAAGACCTGGCACAATTCGAGCCAAACGAGAAAGGGTGAGAAAGGGTTAAATCCCAAGACTAAAGCAATAAAACACCATCAGACCCGTAAATTACAGGAAACCCATTCGCACCTGTGCTAGAGGAAAATATCTCCTATGTATGACTGCAAAATATTTGTGATTTTCCCGTGGTGGTATGTTCGTGCGCCTGATTTTTGCAGCCTTTCCCGGTGGCCCATAAATCGAACCATATTCGTGGAAAATCCATCCGTTCGCTCTACAAAAAATAAAACGAAAATGCGATGGGAATTTTTCATTAGACATGCATATGTATGTGATTTCGGTCGCATGCAACCATCCATCATCATGGCTGGGGATTTGCAAGAACCGGAGATGTCAATGTTTTTTACGATGTAATTTTTGCAAAAGCGTTTCTGGGTTACTCGAAGAAACTTGCATAGGAAGGAGGATTTTGTCCTTCGTTTCGGAAAAGCAAATAATTTTTAATAACGAGAGAAAAAAGCCAATTAAGTAAAGACCCCAAACCGATAAATCACCAAAGCGCGAGATTTTTATTATACCTGCGACTTGGTGTTGCCTTTCACATGCCATTAACGTCTAGACAAGTTTTCAAGACAACTTACGAGAAAATGGGACTTTACCATAATTTATAAGACTTTCCTAAGACAGCCTTAGACAAGGTAAAGTAAGTAAAAAGGGACCTGGAAATTTTTAGCTTTTCGCAGATTTGTCTGTTTCGTTTACTTTCACAGTATAAGCCCCGATGCAATAACGAAAAGTACTGAAGTAGTAGTTCGCTTTTTAAAAATATTTTCCGTATCAGTTTATTATGTAATCATGTCACAAAACACTCAAATTAATTTAATATTTCTGTTTTGTGTGTCTTCCGTGATATTTTGTAGATTAACCTGTTTTAAACGACTGGGAACAAATTTTTAGGCTTCGCGTCCGTTTAAAAATTGTCTCTTACTCATAATAACTTCACACATTTCATATTGAAACTTGCAAATATGTTTACTTACGTAAAAGTAATTAAATTTTCTCAATTTAAATAATTATATTCAGTAAAAAACAAGTAAATACGAAAAATACTTAAACTTTGTTACTATTTGCTTTAAAATTGGTATACTAAGTTATTATAAAAGATAAAAACATATATATATTTTTAAAACCACTAATAATTGGTTTCAAAAGAACATAAGTATGACCTTTATTATTTATGCGAATTTAATAATCCAATTCAATTTAATAATCAGAAAATATTAAAAAAAAATTGATTTAAACGCATTGGCTTCCGAGCAACTCAATTAATACATTATTCAATTGCAAGAGAAAAGAAGCACTTCTAAGAACATCCAAAAGGATCACCTAGGTACTGTAAAATTCTAATGAACGACCCAAATTTTCGGGACTCTTCTGCAGAAATAAAGAAGAAAATGACAAAAGTTTCATTTCTTTATAGGTACTATTCACGCTATGAATTCAAAAGCCGTGTAAATAATTATTTTTGCTGTAATTCTTAACGTCTAAAAGACAAATATAAAAGAAGCAAATACTTTTGAAAAGAGCTGGGTGGTTATCCAAGACAAAAGAGTTTATATTTGGAGACAAAGACAAATGTGGCTAGTTTGGACCAGATTACAGAGTTTACATTTCATCTCCGCGAGGTAAACAAAATGTCAGAAAAATCCCGACGTTGAGATATAGATTTTCTTTGCTTTGGAGATTTCAATTATTCGAACTAAGACGTTGACCAATGATTCTGCGGAACCATTGTTAGTATCGTTTTTCAGTCGAATTGATATCATTTTTAAGATTGAAATGTAAGGCACTTTTGTATCTTATCTTAGCTATCAATTCAACTCAAAAACAAAATTCGCAGTGGACCCTCTTAACATTAATTAAAAATATTGTACACCAATTCAAAGCCTCACTTAAAAAACAACTTATCACCAATTTAATCGATAATTTCGACAAAAATACAATATAATAAACTACATAAAAATATCTCTAGTAACAAAAATAAATAACGTCGAAAGTCAATATTTGAATGTACGACTGTCAAATAAACAAATGCGTGGACTCCAAATTTATTTTATTTATATAATCAGTAATCATAGAAAGAGACAACATTCCCACATTTGAGGCACATATACCAGCAAGCATATGGCAGCAATCAATTGAAAAATTCCCATTACTTAAATCATTTTTGACAAAGTTCATTATTTTCCTAATGGAATTTGAACAAAGTTCACCTTGAGAGCCGAGCGTTCACTAAAAGATAAATACAAAATTCTTCTGTTTCTATTTAATTGTAAACAACTTTTGTGTTTCTATTCGAGATATGTAAGGTACTTTGTTAATGACTCAATCCCGTATATTCCGTATCGGAACAATTCTTTCACTTCAGGGTTTAATTTCCTAGGTAATATTAGTACATATTTCATTTTATATGTTATATTATTACTCGAGAATAACTGAATGTATTTTGATGCATTTCATATTCATATTAAATAAAGCTACCGCAAAAGGAAATTGCGCAATAACGTTTTTAGTGAAACAATCATGTCGATTTAGAAAACATACTTCTTGACTTTCTGTCTGTATTTCTACCCTACAGTCTAAATTAATATCCAAATTTAGCAAATAATATACAAATTCTCTAATGGGGCTTAGTAGAATTTTTTCGAGAAATGGGAACTTGGGTTCAAAAATACTGATCACAATTTTTAATGTTCGTTTTTGTTAACGAATTAGTGGTAGATATATTCAATAGGATTTTTGCCGTAGATTGCGAACGTTTTTAAAAATAATTTAGGAAAACAGGGCAAAAGAAAAACAAGTAAACCGTTCCCTGTTTGACATTTTTGAATTTAGTTTGAAATCGTTATAAAGAAATAGTAATGTATCAAAATAAAAAATATCTTACAACTGGAATAGATTTCTGATTCAGAGCTGTTGTCAAAGTACATTCATGAAGAATTTCTTTCAAAAAACAACGAATCGAGTCAACAGTTTTTAATAGTTTAAACTAAATAGCGGGTGGGGTTTTTAAAATAGATGTGGTATTTTTGAACCGCCTTTTGGATATAATGTGCGATTAATATACATACTTTTAGTAGGAAAATACCTATACATTTCATCAAAACATGATTTATTTTCTTCTACACGACGCCATTTTGTTTTAATTACCGTAGTTCATGTAATAAAGGACATCTTATGAATTTAAAAAATCGACCGTATTTTGTTTGTAGTTCAATTTGAATATCACCGGATTTGCAATAGAATTTCAAATTTATATTTATAAATTTTGTATTCAAATATTATACAGAAACCTGAAAACACTCTTGTTTTATCCTTCATTGAGTAAACAATTGTTTAAAAATCCCTTTTTTGACACTCTCGACTTAGAAGATGACTTAAATGTCTGATTTTATACTTTTTAAGTGTTAGCGTGTGTACAAAGCTTAAATAAAGAACTGATTAAAAAAAATAATCAAATCTCGTTAATATCGCTGATATAACATTTATCATTCGGGTTGATAACGTTATGTATGATAACATAAGAGTATAATTTATACTAATTATATGTATGAATGAAATATGCATTATTAAAAGAGGCAAGTGCATGATCCCAACTGGAATTAACACCAGGAAATCCTTAGAATATATCAGAATTACGGGTTTCAAAAAATCGATCTTCTTTTATTTCATAAATTGTCCGAAAAACATATCAAAAATATGTTGTCAAAGTCTCTGATTGAAATTTGAATTCTTTTCGTTGCTATTCGCCGGAGCGCTCGCTTGTTAGTCAAAGACTTTAAAAGTGTTTTTCTCAAAACGATCATTTTTTCAATTTGCGTGCATGATTATACTCAAAAAATAATTGACCGATCATTTTCGAAATTTACATACGTTTACCTTATAGATAGGTACAATTATCAAGAATACGAACTAGCAATTGGGATGATATCATTGTTTAAAGTATGTTTTTATCGTGTAAAACTACAAAAAAGAATGGTGAAAATTGACACAAGAGCATAACTGATAATCTAATATTAGCACCATGAGGTTTTTCTACTTAGGTCCAAATATAGACCAATATAGGATATCCATAAAATGACAAAGTAGCATCATGCTTTCCTAATTCCATTAATTTTTGGGTCGTCTGTTTCGGTGGATAAAGCATTATGATCAGGAAAACCTTATCAAGACCAAATTAGTTCCATCATATGTACTTTTTTCCCATATCTCACTCACATCATCATAAGATGTAATTAGCTCATTATATTTTATGAATAATCTTCCAGGGAATGAATTCAGCCATCGCGGAAAATCAAATTCGTGCCACATTGTCATTGCAGAATTGCAATTTTCCTCATAAGGCGGATAACGAGTGCAATTTCAATTTCCCTTGTTATCAGCGGCGAATAAATTGCAAAAAGAGGCGACCCAACCTCGGGCCACCGCGCGCTTTGGCAACTTTGTTGTCATATTTTCCGTTCGCATCGCGAGATCGCGCTTAAATTTGCACAACAAATCGAATTAAGCGCGGGCTCCGGGCCCGAGGGAGCCCCCTGCAAGTGTACAAAACACTTTTCCTCTTAAGAAATGATTCATGACATCGCATAAAATTTATAAGATTGGGGGGCTCCGCCGAAGAAGTCACTCCGGGAGGACCGCAGGAGCACCCAGTGCCCCGCGCGGTTCGAAAATAAACACAATTCTTGATTGGAGCCGAGAGTTCGGAGCCGCTGTTGCTGTTGCTGGCAAACAAACATGGCGATGTGCTCTGGTACGTTTCAATTAAATCTAATCGGCCGCTGGAATCATAGTTAGTTGCTAATTGGATACTTCCTCAATTTCATGCGGCTGAACGACGCACATCCCTGACTCCCTGGCGGTGCGGCGCGGCGACCGGAGCCTCCCAGCCACTCGTCCATTGTGAGGCAAAGTGGCCCCATTGCCCGAGGATTATACGCTCGATTCGAAATAGCCCGCTCCGCCAGTTTGGGGCGCCCGTGACCGATGTTATTTTCGGGTGCGGGATCTTCAAGACCGACGGCCCCTACCTACGCAGCTCCTGGGGCCCCTGCCCTCATTCGCCCCGTATCGAATTATATTGGACCTAACGAGCGTCTTTTCCCAAATGATTCCCATCAGGCTGATGCCACTTCCCCGCTAACATTTAATTGGGAATTTGTGATTCAAATTCTCCGGGTAAGTGTACACGACCCACAGATTCTGGGGATATTAATTTATCGAGCAGCCCCCCGGGCCTGCGACACGGCTGCCAAGTGAATTTTTATGAAAATGTGAAACGACAAGCGCGGAGCCCTCTTCCCGAGCGGGGGTGCCCTTTATTTTTACCAGAAAAGAAAAACCCATAGGCAAAATCACATTCACCCCGGCGCTCTCAATAGGAATTAGAATGGGCTTTGTGCGACTTTATTTATTGGGGGAAATCAATTGAACCCATTCGCTCCTCCTCCGGCTCTGGTTGGTAAAGAAATGGTCGTCGGCTGCGGAGGAGTTGGAGCAGCATCCCCATTGAGAGTTCGGCTCATTAGCAAGTTGGTTTGACGCCATATAATGAATAAAAATGATGTTTCCGAACTTTGACGACGACATAATTACGCTTTCATTGGAAATACACGCTTTCATGAAAACGAATCAATACAAAACTCTATCTAGATATCTAGAATATAGATTACTAAAAATAAAATTTTATTACAGTAAAAAGTTACAATTTATCATTTTCATAGGTACCATTGTTTTTTTGTCATATGTTATCATAACTCTTAATTTCCAATGGATTTTTATAGCCCCACTTTTTGAGAATATTCCCTGTAAATTTCTAGCCGATGCAAGCCGCGGATTTTGGTAGCCAACAATTGCAAATTTCAAGGGATTACTATGAAAATTGGTATTTGGATTTTCTGGAGATCCTGATTGCGAATCCACAGTCAAAATTTAAAAATTCAAGATCGGACCCAATATAAGGACCAAACATTTTCGAAACTAAACGAAATTGAGTGAAAATTAATACGGGTATTTTGAGGCCAATAATTCCGAAACCGCTATAAAAATTTGGAAATCAAAATAGCAGACCCAATATGGAACCAATTTTTTTTGCAAATTTAAAAATAAATCGGTCACACTAGTTTCGAATCTAATATCAAAATTTGGAAATTCAAGATAGATTTTTCTATTTACATATTGAAAGGATTTCAATGAAAATTATTACTAATTTTGTAAATACATAGTTCACGAATTTAGATACTAAGTATCAAAATTTCGAAATTTATAATAGAGGATGTCCTCCCATAACGATAAAAAAAAAAAAAAAAAAAAAAAAATGCAATAATTATAGATAGTATCTTCAGCTGGAGATAGTATAAAACACAACATAAGATATTGCTAATTTCCTGAATTTCCGGTTATTTTAAAATATAGCTATGGAATTAGTGTGGCATTTTCGAAAATAAGGAAATTAAACTTAATTTAAAGCTAAAAATACTCAACTCTAAATGCGTGTTACTTTGTTCTACTAGTTCTACTATGTAGTTGAAAAAAGTTTACAGTGTATATCGGCAATTTTTAAAATTTATTCGTTTAATAATATTACGTTGTTAGTTTAATCAATTCATTTAATCACCCAATCTCGATGACTTAAAAATTTAACTTATGTTTGCTGCTTTTTTATTTTTCGTTAACATTCCTGTCAATTATTTTATTTTGTATGAAATTTTTAATTTGTCACCTGAGCCGACTTCCACAAGGATTTCAATTTTCCTGCACGAGTAAAATTTGAAAAATTTATTGTTTAACCAAATTTTATGTATAGGTTTTTTTTAAACTCCTAATACTTTACACAAAATTAATACTTTGTGTTGATACTCTACCCTTCAATTTTTTTTTTAAAAGCATTTGCCTATTTTTCAAAAACTTATCTAAAAAATAATTCTCAGGATATGTTCTAAAATATATGATACTATTTATTTCAATGTTTCGACATTCAATTAACTGGTAAAATGAATTACCCGGGATCAATCTGTGCGGATGTAGATAAATGTTTTCTTCTTATATTCGGTAATTCTTAATCTAAATTCTATTTTACCTGAGTTATTTAAAGTACCTCGGTTAGAGAAAATCTCGGGCAAAGCTAATAAATAACTCTTTTCAAATTTACTTCAGAATCCTTTCAGATTAGAAGAATTAATCTTGGTGTCGAGCTCTACCTTGGACCGATTACTTTTTGCAAACTGCTGTACATCGATTTCTGCGTATTTTTTGTCGCAGAAACTTAAGATAATCGGTGACCTGACTTTTTCAGCAGTCCCGACTCCATCATTCATTTCTTTAGCACCGAGTGACCTCTACGAATTCGTTCGGCCCCTCGGGCTGTGGAGCGCCTCAATGAAGTAGCCAAGGACAAAATGTATCTTTTAGACTTTTATCTCGTAGAGAAAGCAAACAAGAAAAATCGAGAGGACGGCGGATCATTTCCTATTTATTTAGCCGTCTCGCGCTTTTATCAATCGGTGCGCGGCTGGTGCGATCGCCGCTGTCTATTTTAAAGTTGATCAAAACTACTCTCGTCGGCGGGAATCGAATTCCACAAATGGAAAGACCTGTTGTCCGATGGAGCCCTCGTTGGGGCTCATTGGGAATACGCCTCTCCCCAGACGGTTGGTTGATAGCCAAGTCTGCGGCTGTTATCGCGGGCATCGTCACCGTCAACAATTCTATTTTCCACGTAAACAATTAATCGCCCCCGGTCCCCGCAGTTGGAAAAGAACCACAGCACGGTAGGTAGGGTTCCGGGAATATAATTGAAAGTAATGGACTGGAACAACAACCTCTTAATGTAGGCCCCCTAACTGCTGGAGGGTGGTAGCTCTGATTTAAGCGGGGCTCCATTTCGAGCTGTTTATGCGGGTGAATTTGACTGAGATAAGGAAATCGTCGTCGTCAACAGCGATAAGCAAATTTTTCGGTAATTTCGAGAGGAATAAAAATAAATTGAACGCACTTACCTGATTGTGTTTCTTTTTTTTTTTTTTAGAATCGTTATAGGCGATTTTATTACCTCGCATTGGGGTCGCAATAGCCAGCGGAGCTTTATACTTAATTTTAGATGTTTTTCTCATTTTGTTTATGTACCTATGACAGTTTGTCATTAAAATTGCGTGTGCTATCTGCTCTTTTAAGCGGCCTATTTCTAGATAACCAAATTAAATTGCCAACAGCGTAGGTAAAAACTTCGCGTTGCATAAGTTTTTGCATATACATATTTATTTTGTAAATAGATTTAAAGCTCGAAAGCATACAAAATTTGAAGTAAATCTGTCATATAAAGAATGTGCGAAAGCAGATAGTTTTGTATTTATCTATTATAATGGAACTATTATCGAATTAGCGCTACTTCTAAATTTGAGAGGTATAGTAGGAAGATATTTAATACTATTCAGGGGCTATAGCCGGGAAAGCAAGTAAAAGTAACTTATCATTGATACAAATTCAGCTTTTCCTAATTGTTTTCAAGACGAAACCTCTATTTTGCAAGATAATATCTTCGTTTTCTATCAAGCTATGTGCATTTAATATATTTGTGTATTAACTTGCTCGCACCCGCACTGCCTATTACTTAATTTAAATATAATTCTCACGTCTATGTATTTCTTCATGGGGTGAATAATAACAATTATCTATCTTTTAAAGATTTCTAGAAGACCCTTTTGAAAGTTGCATTATCATCAGTGTAAGTTTCATCAAACCTGACCTAAACTTAGCTTAAGCTTCGCCTAAATCTAACTTAAACCAAACTATGTTTGGCTCAAGCCGAATTAAGCTCAGTCTATTTAAGTCTATCTTAAGCCGAATAGTATATACATTTTATTCTTTGATCAGTACTGCCCTAGGTATTTAAGGGTTTTAAAAATTATTGCGAAATAGCCCACCCAAGGCAAGTTTAACTCAAGTATAGATCAAGACGCACTAAGCTTAACTCAAATCGTACTAAGCTTGGTTCCAGCCGGATTAAACTCAGTTCAAGCTGCCCTAATCCTGGTTCAAGCCTGAATTAAACCGGATAATATAATTACGACATGCCCAAGCCTTGCAAAATTGGTGGTCGGAACCATTTCTTTCACTAGATCAAGTATATATAACAATCATATCAAACTTCTTATACATTCTAAAATTACAAATTGCTTTAATTTTGTGCCTTATTATTTCTGATACGTATTAATAGCATTAGAAAATATTTACTTCTATAAAGTATTTATTAAACAAAATAGGGGAAAAAATATATAATTTATACTCTGTGGTTACTCAATTGACTGTAAGTTTACTGATTTATGCCATATCATTCAGACAATAAGAAATAAGAATTTTTAAATTACTCTCACCTTACCAGGTGCATTTTACAAACAAATCGGGTAACTGGTATACGATTATATTAAAAAAATTCATAGAATTATTAATATTCTTTTATAATGCGACTTAAAAATTTAGAGGTCACAGCGACAACCGTCTTACCCCTTGCACTGTGAAGTGTGTCACATTTATTTTGTTATTGACCTTTAAAAAACACTGAAGTCATTAAATCCAAAGAAACCGGTGATCAGGGGAAATCCCACAATTATTTTATCGATTCTTAATTCGGCACAATTTTCTCAAGCAAGTGGGAGTTTTATGTTTTCCCCGAGCGCCTTCTTAATCTTCAAGACTCTAGAAAATAATAGCAACCCTCTGGCACTGCTCCTCCCCACAGAGTTTTTGTTTACCACCAGACCATGACCACAGAATGAAACGCCCCAAAAATCCACTAAACTTGAATTTAAGTTGAGTAGAGATGCGGTGTGGTGTGTGGTGCCGCGAAATTAAATGAACCCTTAATCAGAGCTGACCTTGACCTGAAGTTTATACTTCATAGTGGATTTAGAAGTGACGTAAATTCGCCCAAAATTTATTCAATTTAAGAACAATTCCCCAAGCAGAGAGTTCAATGGCTTTCGCAGCTTTCCGGCAGCCGGTGGAGGAAAAGTGGAAGCCTGAGACTGCAAATTAACGTAATTGAAAACCTCATGCTCGTAGAAGTAATGAGATACTCTGCCACGTTATCGGCAACTGGTTTTCTGCTTTGCATTTTTAAAAATAAAATAGTGTGCTCTACGCACGGCAATTCTCTAGAGCATGGGTGGCTCAAGAGGAAGACTCAATAGTCAGCATGTTAAAAATAACTTTCATTGGAATTAGAATTTATAACGCAATCTATTTTTACTTTAAACATAATTAATTACATCCCTTGGGGCTCGTGAAGGTAATTGCACCGGTCATAAAAGGGTTATTTATTGCCCTTCAAAAAGGCTTTTACATGTTATTTATATAGTCACAGTTTAGACTGCCAGAAAACCACCAACCTTTGAACAGGTGGTTAACCAAATGTGATATTTTTCAGGAAATACAACCACAGTGATTAAATTGATTGGATACCATGGAATGGAATTGTTTTGAAACGCGGAGTTACTTTGACAAAAACTTCGTTTTGTTTCCTAATAAATTTTTAACGCTTTCTAATTGCAATTTCGAAGATAGATATTATAGTGATGTTCAGATTATAGCCGTGATCGCATGTCGTAATAATAACTTAGTTATTTATGTAAGTAGGGCCCATAGGACAAAGCGATATGCAATCACGACTATACATCACCGTACCTGTGTCGATTTAAATTCAGTAAATTGCCTATTTAGACGACGAATTATTAGTTTTTCAGAACACTAAATTCCTAAGTTTAGACTCTAGAGGAGAATTTCGGGCCATAATTTCAGACAAAAATATTTTCTAGTTTCATACTTTTCAGTTCGTTTTCTCCGCAATCGGGTTTTAGTTTTTTTTTAAATCAACGATTTCACATCATGATGTCTAGCGTCCGCCAAATTGAATTTCCTATGCTTTTATATAACCAGAACACATTCTAGATCAAGACTGGCTGTAGGAAGTAACAAACTAAATATGTATTGTCAAATGGAAAAGCGTACAAAACACGAGACCTTGATACTTAGAGTTTAGACTTTAGATCAAGGTACATATGCATAAAAGAAAAAACTGTAAAGAAAGTAATTGCAGAAGTTTTTTCGCTTACTATTTCATTATTATCGCACTCAAACGCCGAGTTCGAACAGTTGTTTAGTTTAATGAATGATGAGCTTAAAAACTTCAAATTCTCTTATTGCAGTTTGAAATTGTTGGAAAAGTGCATGTTTTAACTACGAATTTTTTGAAGATATTACAAAGTCTATCGGCACAAACAAAGGCTTCGTATACGAATCGAAATGAATGACAACCGCATATTTCTAAAGCTGGTGAACTCTGCGAGGATGATACTGAGTGCGATAGCGACGACTATTGAATTAAAATTTATTTAAGTTCTCTTATTAAGGGAAAAATATGCGGATCAGTATCTAAGCATTAGTGGTTCACTGAATATCAGTTTTCCACGTCAAAGAGTCTCTGAGAAAAGCTGTGGAAACAGACAAAAATACAGATTTAGTTCTAAAACAATCTCCATAATTTAATTATTTATTTTTTTATATTTATTAGGAAGAAAGACAATTTAATAAATTATTTCTGACAGATTTAATTTAAATCTTAATTCCTTTTTAGTACATCTTTAAATAGAAGAACACAGCAAAAATCCAAGTATTTCAAATAATTCCGTTTTTGCCGTACCAAGAATGTGGGCTTGGCGTGTGAGCTAAGCACGTCACACGATTGAAGCACCACATTCTTGTTATGTAGCATTCCACAGGATAAAAACGTGGTGTCCGTTTAACCCTTAAATTGTCTCTGCTAGAACCACACCCCCAGAGGCAGAGGCTGGAACATACAATAGAGCCCTTCTAGAATTTCTACGGACACCTGCACGAGTGAATTTTTGAAAATCCTTACATTATATTTCTCTACCGTGTACACTTGGCTTAATTTGCATACTTGCTTGGTTTTTGCCTAGCCACGTTCCACGAAAATACAATTAATTAAGCTCGCCAGGCTCTCTCTCGTCCAAATGATCTCCTCAGAAACAGAAAAATATCCGCGGGGAGGAATTCGTGGCGTCCCGAAAATTTAATTTTCCGGAAAGAAGGAAAAAGTGTGGAATTCCTAAAGCACCTCCGGTCGGGGAAGGAGCCTGAAAAACTTGAAAACTGTCTTTACACGGAAAAGCCACGAAAAATGCAAACATTTCTTGTGTTTGCCCTTCAATCCGCCTGCACTCGTGCTTACATCGGCTCCGTGCTCCAAGCACAGCTTGTCATTGATTTTCCTAGTCTTCCGCGTGCAGTCCTTTTTTCCCCATTTCTGTCTTCGAGCTCCGGTTTTATTTACTTTATTTCCTCAGAAGACAAAAGCATATCCTCTTTTCATGCAGCTCAGGTTTTGGTCGTCGGGGATTCCCCGCCCGTCCGCCGACTGCAGCGAGTCAAGTGGAATTGCATTGGGCCGCATTCGGCTCATGCAAAACTGCTTCCGTTTTTGCACTTTCTTATCGGGAGGAGCATTTCAAGTGCATGCCAGATAAAGGGGGCTCCGCTGGCGCACTATCACTGCTCCGGTCTCAACCTCAAATTAGCAGAAATTGTAGGCTATGCCTTCTGGCTGGGGTGGTTTTGGTGCATGACTAACATTTTATGATTTATTTCAGGAACAGACAGGAATGTGCAATTTGTGGCGAATTTCTGCTTTTGGATATGCCTTATCTTTGTTGAGTGCTAATATAATAAAGTCGCCAAGTTCTAAGGCTCCATTAAAATTTATTTTCGAATTTTTCACTTTAAGTGAGTCTATTCACGAAACAGATAAGAGTGGGTTGTTTTTTATTCGACACGACTATTCTAGAATCTAGTAGACACTAACTAACGTGAGGCGCATGTTAACATTGATAATGTAGATAATGAAAATGGAAACTAGACTTACTCATAGAACTTGCAAATATTCCAAAAAAAAAAAAAAGAACTGAAATTGTTATCGATTTCCAAGATCCTAAGTTCCTTTTTAGAATGGAATGGATATAATGAATCGATTGCGGATCGACTTCAAATCAATAATCGATATCGTAAGAGTCAATTATCATCGATATTTTGCCTTTCTATAGACTCGCAAATCGAATATAATTTCTTTTCTGATTTCATTCTCTTTTCTTTGTTTAGCGTTTAGCGATTGACAAAATGGAAAATCAAGAAGCTAGAAGTATTTAATAAAATGCACTTTTTCCTAAATTCTTTCGAAGCTTACTTAATTTCATCTTTCATCCATTTCCATAATCTACCTTATTTATTTTGTTTTTATGCACAGAATTCCAATTAATATTTGGTGGCACATTCTCTTAAAAATATTGGGTGACTTTATGTGAATTTCCACCTGAATTTCAATAATTTTGGTTCTTTCCTAACTTTTTTTTAATTAAGTTCAAATCAAAATTTTTTTATACACATGTATATAACAGCCAATTACTATTCTAATGCAATATAAAATTCGGAACTTTAATGAAATATAATTGAGAAAATAGCGTAAATGTCAGTGACTTTATGTGAATTTCCTCCACTGTATCAGTAAAGAATGAGTGTTTGCATATTTGAGAAAATTATCCTTCAACGTTTACAAGAAACAGAACTTAATGGCCTTTGGATAAGGAAAAGTATAGAAATATCCTTCAACATGAAACGGAACTGTATGTCGATAATTTTATGCCAATTACTTGAATACTAATGCAAGATAATAATCCCAAGCACACTTCCGGAACGAAAGAGTGACTTGAGGACAATAAAATTAATGTTCTCGATTGGCTGATTCAAATCCCCCACTTGAGCCCAATTGAGAATTTGTGGAGATATTGAGTTGAGATGCAACTTCGGGAAGAAAAATGTTCACATTTAGAACCATTATAGGAAACAAGAAAATTTGGTATAAAGAATGTAAATATCAGAGTTTAATAGAAAGTATGCGCTCAAGATGTGAGTGAAGCATTTATAGGAAATAAAGGATATCATACGCAATATTAAGTTCTATGCAATAACATTTTTATAGTATTTGCTTGGAGATGAATTCTACGTACTTCTGTGTGGAATAATTGGTTTTTATTTAAATTTTAAAATAAAACTGATATTTTGTCTGTGTATTTTTACAATATAGCTTATAACTTTAAGATAAATAAATCAATAAATGAATTAGCGTTTATAAAACCAGAGTATGCAACAACATTCATTACAACTTAGGTATGTAATTTCTGTGATCACCACTGTAAAAATGTTAGATCGAATTGTCCGCTGTCTGCACTAAAAAGGTTAAAAACAAAAGCCAACAAGTTCTGTGGAGAAATATACCTCTACATTAGGAATTTTTCTTCTATTTTTTCTAGCATAAATGCATGTCTTGATTTTAAGAATATGAACTCCAATTGATATGCATTTTAATTCCCAAATAAGAATTTTAGATTTTCTTGACTTCTTTGGAAGCAAATATCTTTCACAACGGAGAAAAGGCCAGACTGATTCTCCTAAATATAGAGGGTTATATTTCCAAACAATTCTCATATTTGCTTTGACTTACCAAAACTTTTTATGAAAATGGATACTTGGGCGTTTTCGGGGTCGCGGACCTTCTTACCTCATTCTTCCTGGCCTCGCATATATGTAGGTAAAGTCTTCCAATATATTATTTTAATATTATATTATCTTATTTTTCTTGAGCTTGCGTAGCTGAGTATGTATCTTCGCTTTTGGATTTGTTATCTACGGGAGAAAATAAAATCCCCATATGCAGGATAAAAACAAAATATAGGAAAATATGGAAAAAAAGGTAATTCCCTGCGATCAGGAGTTCTCTAATTAACGTACTACGAATTTTGATTCTGGTAGAGGTCATAGCTAGTGGAATGAGTGCGGAGACAGCCAGGGAGGCAAGTGTTAAAGTGCAACTCTCTGTTTTTCATTCGGATTATTTAATTAAGCAAATTGTGCCACCGAAAAGTGTAAGTCATCGCTGATCACCCCGCGAAATTGGAAAAGCACACTTTTTCTCGGCATCCGACATTCTGCAGCAGGTAGGCGTAAGAGCCACTTGGCAGAGGGGGCAATTAGCGGCTGCAAAACTGAAGGAATCTCCTCCACTCGAGAATAGAGCGACAGTCTGCGAGAACTGGTGCGGAGCACCCCCGAGTGTGTCGTGGGCCTAATGCGGGCTCTTGTTTATTTTTGTCCTTTCCCGCGATTTGCATAAGCTCAAGTTCTGCAGGCAAATAGAGCACGAGGTTAATACTCTGCCAGGAAAATGACACGCAATATGTGCGCCGGGAAAATGTGGGAAAAAAAAGCGAACGGGGTGGAAGAGGACTAGGGCTGAGAGGCTGTGGGGCTGGCTTTCCCGATGAGTCCTTTCGCCTGCTTGATATTCGAGCGTTGACGGAAAAACCCAGGTGAACCGAGCCAGCCAGCGAGGCAGCACATGACAGACGTGCGACGAATTTAATTCTGTCCTCCCTCCCGCACGTAGAGAAGAGCCGGAATAAAGGCAGAATCACGCCGCGAGCCACTTACAAGCCGGTGCTACGATTTTAATTGCATTAGAGCAGATGTGCCACCACGGCAGCAGGCAGGAAGTGCGCACAAAAACAGGGCAGAGCCCCCACGCGCTCCACAAGGAGGACAACGTAAACAAAATAAATAAAGTCCTGCCTAGGCTGGAGGCGGAGGCACTGTTTGATATTGGGGGGCTGAAAGAAGGACGAGTGCATGCATACGGTGTCCCAGTTCTGTCCAAATTTATCCCTGGCCCGAGTGGGTCCAATCGATTGGCCCAAAATTGGGTCCCGAATGGTGCCAGCATCCCACCACCTCGAGAAGAAGCCCCCGGGTAGAGGCGGAAGGGGCTGCAAGGTGCACCGGATGGAAAGATCTGAAAATCGATTTTTCCCCTGATGCAGCTCATCAAGCATTCTCCGCGGAACTTATGTAAACATGCATCAGCTGTACCCCGCGGGGGGCTTGGGGGCAAGCAGCTGCTTTCTTACCTTCACCGAGACTTTCTTTGCGTCGTCCAAGTGCTCCTGGGGCGGCCCCGCTTCTGGTTGAACCTCGGCCTCAGCTTCCCGCCTGAGTCGCTTGAGGCTTTCTTCTCCATTGTCCTCTCCGTCCGCAGTTGCGGCGGCATCATTTTCAGGGCTCCTCAGATCGACAACACTCGGCCTCCGCTGTGCACTCAACTCACTTTCGTCGTAACTTACGTGGAGCACATCCGACGGGAACCCGTGGCGGTGACCGTTCACAGGGCCAAAATCAAAACACACGAGCAGCACCAGCAGCAGATTCAGGCAGGCGGCCCGTGGCTGCGACAGCGAAGCACCCAGCAGTTTCACCGACATATTTACTTTTTTCTTTCTTTCCACACTCAAGCGAGATCCTCCTCACTTGCTCCTCCTCCGCATCGATCGGATTTTCGGCCAGTTCGTCGCGACGGCGACTGGTTTTTTCTCACTGCGAATTTTATTAACTTTCGTACGATTGCTTGCAAGGGCTGGGAGCGGGGCTCGGTCCTCACATGAGTTGCAATTTTTGGGTCTAGTTGCGCGACTCCGGTCCACGGCACTTTCTCACGACCAAACGAAATGCGCTTTGCTTTGCGAATGAGTCGACGGAGTCGGTTTGCTCGCATCGCATGCCTTCGTTCTCTGTTCGTCGCGTCGGCCGTCAATCATGGCTCGCGGCTAACGGCGCGCAAACGAGCCAAGTGGGACAGTCAAGGTGGAAAGTTTTAGAGCGGGAAGTTTGAATTGCTCGGATAACAACAGAAGGAAACTGAATTTCCAAGATACCTTCACTCAACCTTTTCTTACTTTGAATAAAGATAGTCAAAGGGTTTAGTTTTTTAACTTCATCTTCCATATACACCTAAATATTTACCAATAAAAATCGAGTACCTTGTTTAATTTTATCCTCTTCTTTATATGGAGTATTTAACGAACATAAATTAAGAATATTCAGACAAAATTTTGATACCATCTAAATGAGGCATTCGATTCCAATGCGGAAATCAACCAACTAAAATCGCCCCTTCCCATTCTCTTTTCTTGTCTACCACATTTTCGCTCTCGCTCGTGTTTCAACCCGCCCGTCAACTTAGGTAACTTTTTACATTTATACTAAAATAAGTACCGGCGCTGAAGTTGTCAATCAAAACATCATTTCACTACTTATAAAATAAAACATTTGTAAAAATTTGTAGTAAGTAATAGATATTATCAGTATTTTTAACCAAACTTTACAAGTAAAGATGGTCTCCAGATTAAAGTTCTGGAATTCAGATTGATATTTTAAAAATGTACTAGCCTTTTATGGCAGTTTTAGAAAAACAATTTCTAGCTACAGACTCCTTTTTCTACAGTTATTCATTCATTTTTGGCGGAATTATTTAAAGTCAATCTCTGATTTTTATTTAGTTTTATACGAAAATAGCACACTTTTCTTTCCCTTTGGGTTTAATTTTTAACGGTCTTTCCTTTTCGTTCCTTGCTTTTTTAGTGTAATTCTAAAATATGATCCAAAGACAAATATGTTAAAGTCAGATAAATTTATATGCGCGTACTATAGCTAATTTAAGGTTGAATATAATATAAAATGTAATCTACGCCTCCAAATAATTAAAGGAATTATTTCAACCTATCAATTTTACATTTAACCTATTAACCCGCATTGCAGACTTAACAAATTTACCAAATATATAATTAAACTTTAAAAAGTATTGCTCTCAATGCAATTTTTCGGTTGCTGTTTTAGTATGAATTTTTCCTCACTCACATATTGGCATATTTTCTTTAGCTGAAACACCTCGAAAATTGCTTTTAAGCAATGTTACATATCATTCAGCTATAACAAGCAAAATGATATGACAATTCAATCAATAAAAGCCGAACCCTCGATAATACTTGTTTGCTGAAATTCAAAACCAATTACTTATCATTTAAAATTTATGTTTTAGAGTAGACGCATAAGAAATACAGAAACCGTTTCTGCATTGACCTATTCAATTCAGTTTCACAAAAGCAGTCACTGAATATAAAAAACAGGAGAAATCATGTTTAAATATATACATATGTATATATGAGGGTCCATAAAAACAAACGGTTAAATTAAACAACAAAGTTTAATTATCCCATACCCATCTATCCTTACAGAGCTTCCTTCTTCTCCTCTTGAATACCGAAACCGCCGAATTTACTTCATCAAAGCATGGACCACCGCCTTAGCGTTAATGGCCTTCAGATCGGTGTAGGTCTGTCCAGTTCCAACGAAGACGATCGGCTGTCCAGTGATGTAGGTCATAGAAATAGCAGCGCCAACCTTATCGTCGATGGTATCGAATTTCGTAAGTACAATTCCGTCGATGATGTGGGGGTTGGTGCTGGAGGAGTAGTCGGCAAGGGCCTGGTTGAACTTCACCAGCTGGTCGACGGCCTCATTGCCAACGAGAGCCTCTCCCACGAACAAGACCAAGTCGGGCTCATTCACTTTGATCAATTTGGCTAGAGCTCGCATGAGGGGCTCGTTGTCCTGCATCCGACCAGCGGTGTCTACCAGAACTACGTCGATGGTCGAATCCCTGGCGAATCGAATCGCTTCCATGGCTATCCCGGCAGCGTCCTTCCCATAGCCCTTTTCATAGAGCTGGACCATAGTTCGACCGCCATGCTTCTGGGGCGGGTGAAGAGCGTTCAGGTGCCTTGTGTGGGTCCTTAGCTGCTCAACAGCCCCAGCACGGAAGGTGTCGCACGCCGCAATCAGCACGCTGAAGTTGTTCTCAATCAGCCAGAAGCAAATTTTAGCTAAATTCGTTGACTTGCCGACGCCGTTAACGCCGCAGAAGGTCATCACGTAGGGCCGGGTGTTCCGCTTTGCTTCTAAACAATCCCGCAGGATGTCCACACGCCTTTTTGGGGAGAGAATTTGGACCAGAGCTTCTGTGAGGGTGTTCTTGACCGTCGTTGCAATACTGTCAAACGTCCCGAGCACTTTGCCCTCCAGTTTAGCGGCCACAGACTCGCAGAGTTTATGGGAAATATCTGCAGCCACATTCTTGCCAATGAGGTGATCTTTTAGCTTGTCTAGGGCTGGCTGCATGTCCGATCGAGTGAGGTTCTTGGACCCAACAAGACCCTTAAAAAGGGAAAACACTCCTCCAGACTTTTTGGTTGGTGCTGCTGTTTGCTTCTTGTGGATAACTTCCTCCTCCTCCTCAGACTCAGAATATTCCTCTTCGCTTTCTACTTCCAAGTCTTGGATGCCGCCTTTCATGGTTCCAATCATCTGGGAAGAAAAAATTAAGAATATGTTATTTTAAAAAAAGTATGAGACATTCCCCCTTACCTCATCCTCTGCTGTGAAATCACTCTTGATGTCTTCGGGTTTATCTTTGGACCTGTCCAGGTTCGGAAGATCTCGATTATTGCCCCCTAGATCCCAGACTCTCGGTTTCTTGCCCGCCTTTTCGGACTGCTGCTTAGGCGATTTTTTGATTTCCATTTTCTTCTTGGTACCTCCGCCCAACTTCTCAATTAGCTTCTTCCTATTGGCTAAAATAATATCCTCCCTGGACGGAGACATGCTTTGGGGCTCCTCCTTTTCGGCCTCTACTATTTTAACAGTCTTCTTCGGCGGCTGACCTTTGTCATCGCCCTTTCTCTCAATCATCGAGGCCACGGTCTTCTTGGACTTGAGGGACTCCTCAAACGACCGCATCTGCTTTGGAATTTTCTGCTGTAGTCGCCCCCAGTCCTCGGCCTCCACCAGAATTCGCTTGTATTCCTCACCGAAGTCAAATTCCAGTATGTTTCGACTGCTTAGCTGCAGTTCATTTTTGTATTTGTCCCTAAATTCCAGGTGGACATCGCTCAGAAACTTGTCCACGTACGACAGCTGCAGAATCTTTTGATAAGCGACTACAAAAATTAGCTCAAATTCATTATCCAACTTGTACTGGAGCGCCAGGTTGTCGTGCTCAAAAAGGCTATTCCCAGTGCGCTCCTAAAAAATTTGGGTAACAGAGTGATTTAAGCTGCAAATTGGAAAATTTAATAAGCTACCTACTTGCAAAATCACACTGCGGATCAGCGCGTTAACTGGCGACGTAAAAATTTGATTAGTGCCACGAAAGCACCAGAGCACGATGCCCCCCTTTGTGAAGATCGTGAACAGGTCCAGCATTTTTCTGCTGCTTACTTACAATTGGTACGATAAATATATTTACAATTTGGAAGTGTTTCGCGCTTTGCTCAGGTATTTCTCGTAGAAATTTACGAAAAACAATCGCGAGTCAACCCACAACACCCAGGCGCTGCTGTCTAAATGAAAGTTACACGTTCCCTGACGTTTCACAACTTAACTGTCAGGCAAGTGTCAGGCTGGTGGGGAGTGAAAGTGGGTTCTGTGTTTTGGTTTTAAATTATCACAATTTTGGCTATTTATGTGACGCAATACAATGAATACAAATTCAGTAGCTGCAATCATAAAATCAAGATATTTTCTTGTCTTCCCACCGCTTTCACGATATAAATTATTTTTTAAGCGATTCTCTTATATGGCAGTACTAATTTAACAGGCAATTTTACCTCCCAGTATAACAGAAAAAAAACCGTTATTGAAGTCGAAATGAAAGTTTTGTGTTCATTAATTTTGCTGTTTTCGTAATTTAAAAATAAAATACAGAAGAATTAAAATTAAATTATTAAAATATTTATCGTTGAAACAGCGGATTCCCTAAAATAAAAACGAGAACGATAAGAACGAAAAATGACGAATGATAAAACAAGAGAAATTATTTTATCTAAGAAATTAAAGAAACGAAACCTTTAAATTGTTAAAAAAAAGACCTGAAGACAGAAAACACAAAAATAAGGGTCAATTGGATGGTCAAGTAAACTAAGGAATAGGGAAACTACAAAATATTCTCGAAATTACAAACTAGAGCAGAAAATTAAAGTACAAGTAATAAAACTAGTACCAGAGCCAACAAAATCATAATGTTTTATCTAAGAAACAATTTTAATTGAATGTTTTTCCCAGGATAATTTAGCGACAGCAGCTATAACAAAGATAACATTTTTCTTCTAAGTTTTAACAGAACGATAATTCAATGTAAATGTCTTAATTTATTTTTAACATGCTTTAAAAACGAAAATCAAGAGAGGAAATAAATATTTCCTATGTAAAATATTACAAAATAGTTTTAAAAAGGATACTTTCAGTTTTCTAAAGAGTTTAAGGAAGATAACGACAAAATATTTGAGTTTTTGATTGACATACTAGAAAAGTGCCCGATTTCAAATGATCCATGCTTATTTACTTACATTTATTTAATTATATTTATTTGCAAGTTGACAATAAAGAAGAATGTTATGCCCACATAAGTTGATATGAAGGTGAACGAAAAAAATAAAGAAAAATCAAGTATGATAAATGTAAAATAACAAGAAAATAGAAACATAAAAGGCTATGACGGCGAATATACTGTTAGAGTTTTTGCATCTTAGAAAATAAACTTATTTTATTCTTAATTTGCTTCAAAAGCATATTTTAAGGGGTAACACCACTGTAAATTTTTCAAAAAATCGATTTTTTTTTTTTTAGGCTTAAAAAATACTTTGAACCTTTTAGAATATGGGGAAAAATATTTCATACCTCAAAGTATTTTTTTTATTGTAATTTCGAGCTATTCCCCAAGCGCGTCGGACTGCTCTATAAGGCATTTCAAAACTTTAAATGCGTTTTTCTCGAAACACGATTTTTCAAAACGGCATGCAGCATAACTCCAGCAATTTTCATTCTTTTCATTCGAATTTGTTACAATATCTTTAAAATAAGATTTTGAAGAGAAATACGTAGGGGATTTTCGATAAGTTAATTTAATCATTATTTATTAACAAATGATTATCTTTTTTTTTGTTGAAAATTAAACGATTGAATTCAAATACTCGCCAATCACACAAAAATCAATATTTTTAAAATCCCCTACGTATTTCTTTAGCTATAAGCATGTACAATAAGTGTTTTTTTTTTTCTTGATCCAAATTTGCAGCAGCTACACTGCATGCCGCAGAGCGCCTCAAATTCTACGTGCCTCGCGAAAATGGCTGTGGTGCCGTTATTTTTGAATATTTTTTTATAATAATTTTCTATTTTGTTACTTAAATATACGCTAAATAACTTCCTCCAATATTATAATTTTATTACCTTTCCTTCCACCCAAAAAAAAATGACAAAAAAACACGTTTTTTTAGGCTGTTACAGTGGTGTTACCCCTTAAATCAGAATTTTCGAAAAGAACCCAATTATTACAAGATTATTATAAAATTAAGATATCTTGAGTTTGTAAGCTACTAAAACATCCTATTAAAAGTAAATACATATAGCACAATAAAATCTATAAAGCCGTTTAAATAATTAGATTTAGATTCCTACTCTCTTCCGATGGTTTGAATTATTTTTCAAAACATTAGTTCACATATTTGTTTTTTGTAGCATTGACCAAATAATTGGAGGAGCATAAAACTGTAGTAAATTTTATTTTAATAAGGTTATTTCAACTATGAAATTAATAATTACCACTCCAAAATGATTAATTTTAATTTTAACACTTAAATTAACAATTTGGATACATTTGATAATATTTAAAACAGTTTCAATTGAAAATTTTGACTTTCGGACTAGTTTAAATCAAAATAGACTTCTTAAAATTTAAAGCGACTTTGTTGAATTGAAATTTGACCAGCTTGATTCGAAATTGATCTTTTCATTAACCATTAAAATATTGTTAAGAATATTTTTGGAGATGAAATAATTTAATAAAAATAAATAAATCAGTTTCTTCCCCATGGTAGCACCAAGAAAAATATTTTTCTTCCCCGTACATTAGAAAAACTGTTATACTAACCACTCTTAATATTATCGTACCGACTAAAGAGAGAATTCAAAAAACTCTCACCGAAGAGCTGAAAAGATCGGAAACTTCTATTTGGAATTTGGACGTTGAGCTGAGAGAGCAGGATGATGATGTCACCGTTTCACTGGGTAGCGGCGCTGCCAGATCCATGAACGCATAATTAAAATTAATTAATTCAGTTGCCGCGGCTCACACACTTGCCAGCAGCACAGGAAATGAATTGTTCGGTCGATCCGCGGGCCGCGGAAGACAAGCCGAACTGAAGGGTCGCTCTTCTTCTTGAATGTTCGCTCTTCGTCCAAGTGACAAGCAGCGTTTCAAGGGACGATTGCGCAAGCCTGTTATTTACATGTCGCCATCCCGCTCGCTCCCGGGCCGGGTCGGTGCGTGGTCTTCAAGTGCGAGAGGAACAGCAAGGGGCGGACGGGAGCAGGCCACTCTCCGGCGCTCGGCGGCCGTCGGCCATTATTTCAAGTTGTGACACGACCTCGAACGGGCGTGAAGTTCTCGGTGCGAATTTTGTCCATTTTTCGCTGGTGCAATCCGATTTGAGTGGCGCTTGGATTGTTTTTGGATAGTGATCAGACGGCGGAGCGGTGTACTGAAATCGAAGAAAGTGCTCCGGTGTGGCTGTGTTGAGTAATCGCCTGGTGAAAGGTCAAAGTGATTTTTTGAGCGGTCGTCGGAGGAGGAGGAGGACCGAGCCAGCGAAATTCGGATAAGAACGAGATCGGTGAGCAATTTACCTCAATTTGGGGCCCTGTGGAAGGGCTTTGACCAGCTTCCGGGCGCGCCCCGGTCCGGCCTGATCTCATTTTCAGTGAGAAAAGCGGCCGCATCGAATGGGGCTTCGTTTTTTCCTTTTCTTCTTTTTTTTTTTTTTTTTTTTTTTTTTTTCATATGGACATCGACTCCCTTGGCTGGCCGCCGCACACTCTCAAGTGGGCTGCGGCTGTGTGCGCTGCGGTGGTGTTCACATTGACAGCGGGAGAGGGTTGCCAGAGCTGATGATTCGCAGGCCCAAATGAGATGACCTAATTTCATAGCCAATTTCTTGTTCGAGGAGAAATGCAAAAAAAAAAAAAAAGTAACGAAGAAAAGCAATTACAAATTTCTCGATTCAAGTATTCTAGAAATAAACAAATAAATAAAAAAAAAAAAAAATCGGATCCAGAAACGTTGCAGTGCACTTCAGTTCCTCCTGATTTTGCGGGTGCATATGCCTAAAAAAACCGTCTCAGCTGGGCTTCTTCGGCATGTTTCTGCGATATTAGTTATTGATTTTTTCGAGATGATGTTCCTTGTGGAAGGCGAAAGGAGGAAAGCTCTTCCCGAATGTAAAGTAGGAATTGTTCTCCATTGCTTCAGACGGGAGCCTGATGAAGGTTCCAGATTAGTTTCGCCGATAGCGAAGAATTGAATTTCTAATAAGCCCCTCGGAGTGGGTGGAAAGTTTATTTGTTGTATCTCATATCTGGAAAAGTTGCTTTTATATCTTTAATTCCGTGCTCAGGAAAAATGCAAAAAATAATTTGATGGAGGACCATCGAGGCTTATTTGGAAGGGTGACAGTGGTGAAATTTAGAAGTGCGGCTCAATTTTATAATGTTTAATTATTTTAGTAGTATACATTATACAATAACAGAGTTTCGAATATTCACAAAACTACTCTAAGAATATGTTGGAAATGATTTTTTTAGACATCACTTAAAATTACAAATGTTCAAATCTCCAAAAATATAATTTTTGAGTCGGTAATAGAAAATCAGCAAACAGTACAGCAAGAAAAAGAACAATAAAAGAAATCTGTATCAACAGTGTAATCAAATGTTCGTGATTTCATGTATAGAAAGTATTCGAAATCAATACCAGGACAAATTTCGAGTTGATTCATTGATTTATGATTTTGCCACTACAGGGTCTTAAATTGTGTTTCAAGGTATAATAAACAAGTTTAAAGTCTAACTACATATCTATGTACGTCTCGCCAATGGTTCATGCTTAACGTTATCATTTAACATTTTTTTTTGTAAACGATTCCCATAATACTTACAACGTGAAATTGTCTTTTTTTTAAACATATTTTTCGCAATATTTTAAACTCAATTCTATAGAAAAATTTTGGGAACAGCTGATAACTATTGGTTTATTGTACATACATATATAAAAACTAATACATTCTAAGCTTTTAAGCGATTTGAAAATATAAAATATATTTTCTTACAATTTAGGCGTATATTCCGAAGTTATTATTTTCATTAATGGGGTATTTTTTAATTGTAATGCATTACTAATTATAGTATAAACTTAAAAAAAATTAAAATGAAAGGCAAAATTGTAGGAAATTTAGTTTTATGCATAATATTTTTAGTTCCAGAGGACACTTCAATTTTAACCGAATAATGTTTCCACTCTCCAAACAATTTTATTTAAATGAAGTGAATTTAACTCTTCAATTCCCATGTCAAAGTTAATAAAGATTTTTTTTTTCTTTTTAGATAACATAGCTTACAAACATGTAGTTATTACAAAAAAATATATTAAATGTAAATAAACTACCCCCATTTTGTTTTATGGGCGTGTCACCCACAGGTGACACTGGGCATTGTTTAGTTAAGACTGTGAAGGAGACATAGCATTTTTCTTATTCTTACAGTAGGAATGAAACGTCAGTTTTAATAATAATGTTTATTTATATAAAAAAATAGAACACTCATTTATTGTGAAAGTTGTACCAACACTTTATATGCAAACCGATATTGCACTTGGCACACAACGATAAGGCCAAAATGTAAACGACAGTGTGTTATTGCTTCGAACGAATTCCGAACAATGAGCCGTTATAATGCCCAGTGTCACCCACAAGTGACACGGCATATTTCCAACGTTATAACAATAATGCTATAAGTTATTTTTGTAATAAAATACATTTGTACTACAGCTTATTTACTTATTTATTACATGTAATAAGTAAAAAAACAATACTTACGGTCTAGGCATTTCTATTTCACTTTATGTCGCAAGAGATCACATAAACTCAGACTGCTTAAGTTTCGCTCGAAACAACTGAATGAATTTGACCCATGACGTATTGCTAGTGTTGCCAGAAAAAAACAATTGATAGTGGTACTTATTGGCTTTGCTACAATAGTGGTAGATTTCAAAAATAAAATCTCCTTGTCGTAGAAAAAAAATATTAAACTTCTGTCACCTCCAAGTGACACTGGGAATTGAAGAGTTAAACAGCTGTCACTTCAAGTTGAGATGTATTTAAGAAAAACACAACTTTCCAAAGTAGCTCATAAATTCTTAAAATTTTTGCAGCGGCGAAGAGGGGATGTCAGCAGGAATTTTCTCAGCAGAGAAGTAAAATGAAATAATAGTTATAATGGTTTTAGGAGCGCTGAATTCAAATTCGGTGTCCGAATCTGGTAATTCAAAATTACAGATCGAAAATGACGGTCCTTACATAATTAATTTAATTGAAATCTTGTAAAAATAAGTAATGTAACCTGTTAAGTTCGTTAATGCCAAATTTAGTGTCTGCAAATTCAAATTCGCGAATCTAATATTGCAGCTTTTTGATACTGAATTGCTCTAAAGACTCCGATAATTCGGAGTTTCAGTATTGTCCATTTTTTCCCGAAGAATTATACTTACCGGAGCCAGGACCTTATTTCGATCTCTGTCTTTGATTATGGAAGAGGTTCATTACTCAAACAACATCTGTTCTTACATTCTATCCTCTTCTATCCTCAAATATTTTTATTTTGAACCACCAGAAAAATACCTTTAAAAACGTATAAAATATCATTATTGCTTCCTGCAAGAATTATTAGCAATATAAAAGATGCATAGATGCATCGATTTTCTCATGCTGCAATTCTACCTCCATCATTTAGCAATCAACAATTTATTCTTATTAATCAGGATTGAATACATATGTAACTCTTGCAATTTTTGACGAATTTGAGAAGTCATTACATTTTCTGGGGATAGAAAATTTGCGAAATTTCTACTCAACTTCGTGTAGGTCACTTCTTAGGAAGCTCAAAGCCTGAGTACTAAGGCGTACGGGCTAGGGGCTAGAGGCGTTCTCATAATTGAAATCGTTTAGATGTAAACATAATCCATCACTCATTTCAGCTGACGGAAGAATACTCAGCCCTCCTCAACATAAATTATCCCAAAGTCTTGGGCTGATCGGCGTTTTGCCTGTGTGCCGAGCTGAGCTCCTCGAAATGTGAAAATTCACGCGCTCCAGAGCAGAGTGGATTTTTCATGTGGGTGACGGTTGCCTGGTAAGCGTCTTGTCGCATCACCAGCTTCATTCAGCTTGTTTTCATAGTGTCACTCATCATTTTTCAACAATTTGTTTATATTCCGAGGGAGTGACTTCATGCCCGTCAGGAGCCCCTTCGGTTCAGCCCCCCCGTTCCTGGGACGTTTGCATGTAGCTTTGTCCCATTAAGGCTCCATCTTTTTATCTAATTTGCACGCCTTTTTATGCTTTCTAATTTGGGTCAAGTGAATTCTATTTTGTGGGTAGAGAGGGAATTTTATTCGGAATTTTCGCCGAGCACACTGGAAAGTGGCAACCATAAACAGTTTCACGGCGATGAGATTAGCAAGATGCTGGCCTTTTTGGGTGTTTTTCTGAAGGGGACTGGTGATCACTTTGCAGCGCCGTAATGGCAATTGCTTCGAGAGGCCGCTGCGACTTTCCTCAGTTCCAGGAGGTGCTTTTTACAATAGAAAGTCAAAGAAAGGCAGTTCTTTTGAATATCTCGCTGGCTAGATGCACGCAGACCGAATAGGTGCGAAATACCGACTTGGTGGAGAGAGACGAGGAAATTAAAATATGTATTATTCAGTTCTTGGTGCCAGGAAAGTATTTTTAACGGACAGCCACTTGCTGCTGTTGCTCGTACCGCCGAGCGACCACCATTCGCAAGTTTCTCCTTCGAGCAATTCTAAAATTAGAAGAAAACATGCTTCGAGTCTCTTGCGTCCTTATACATTGCGCGGAGTGCGATCCGGTTGCAATCATGCGCCAAGAATATCCAAAAACCGCAGCGGATACCGCAAATGGATGACGCTAAGTGAAAAGGCAAAAGCAAGAGTGACGCTATGTACATTGCAATCGGCTGCGGCGCACCAGTTTCCGCGGAAAATTTCGCGGGCATTTTTTATGTTTACTACTCCTCGAAACCGGCGACACTATGAGCTAATGATCGTGAGGCCTGGAATTGCAAGCGAATTGGTTACCTTGCCAATTGAATATGACAACAAAAATCAAAGCTATTAATGGAAATCAATTGAACTGCTAATGGAAATTCAATCGGAGGAAGTCTTTTATTGCTCCACTTTTGATTTGTCTATTTTACGCAAGTATTCGTTGTAGTATCTTTAAAAAACAAAACAAAAGATAAAGTAATATTATCGAATAATGTTCTTCAATCGATAATTTCATAAATTATAAATTTGTGATTATTGCTAGTATATCATTTTTCTTAGCGGGTGCTATGAACTTCCTTGTTACCTGTGAAAGTTTTAATTTGGATTTCTCAGTTACGTTGATCGGCCGATAATCTGTAAAAATATCAAATCAGGGTTATGAACGTCTTAGAAAGTTAAAAATCATTGTTATAATACTCAAAAGGAAATGAGTTTACGGTCGATCGTAGTAAAGAAAACTTTTTCCGTCCGACAAATTTTATAAAACGTTTTATTTGCGCCCTTTACTGACAGTGCTTGACAAATCATAAGTATCTTTCTACACAAACTGGAAAACAGTAACACGTTACAAGGGATTGGTATTATTGAACTTCGTGATCCTGCCAACTTTCTGTTGAACGAGTTTGACATAATCTTCAAATCTCAGAATCCTACAATACATAAAAACGTTGGATAAATTGACGGTGATCGGTGACTTAACCTTTTATATAATACTTTGATATCCAAATTTTATACAGCCACGAATTCAGCTATTGCATGTCGCCCATACGTGGGTGACATGAAAGTCAAAGTGATAAAAGGTGTGGTGGATAGTTGCTTTCGTCGTTCAAATGATTAATTCAAGTAGATTTTTAGGCGCGTAAAAATAGTAGTGCTATAATAAACATAAAAGCAATCGAAGACTGCTTCCATAAAAAGAAAAAAAAATGAATCATTCGAATGATTATGAGTGAAAATTTGCAATGCTTATTTCTGGCTCTCACCAGTACCTATGAATTTCTCTTCGACTGAAATACTTACCTATATAATTTTAATTTGTCTTATTTTAGTCAAGTTACGAAAGCAAGAGAACGAAAATTGTTCACAGGAAAAGCGAAATAACTGCTTTTGAAGTTTCATGGAACATTTTAATTAATCGGAACTTTCTCAATTAAGTACAAGTGGGCGGATGCAGAATGTCTGAGGGATGCTTCCCATTCTCGATAACTAATTGGGATTGAGACAAAGGTTTACTGGAGTTGGAGAAATATATTTCTAATAAATTCATCAAGAACAGAACCACCACCGCAAATTGTCATTTGCCGGCACGGCGGAGTCTCCTCAAATGACTCGGTGCTCTTAATTGCTCAATATCCCATTCATTCATCTCGATTGCATGCAAAGGTTAATGCCTCATCTAGCCCACATAATTGATATCATCAACATGAGTGACGCGACCGCAGAATTGGTAATTCTTCTCATCCACTTCACGGTGCTCGAAGACGACATCATCGCTTAATAGGAGGAAAGCCAACTTTGACCTTTCGAGGAATTCTTGCTTAATATTTTAAATTTCATATTTCCCCCCGGGGTGGCGGCGGAGATGTTCCCGAATAAGTGTGCCTTATAAGAAAAGTTACTGGCGGCGCGCTGCAAGTCGTGCGTTCATTCTTACGCAACTGAAGCTACTTACTCGCACGGGTTCCCTCAGCGTCGGTTGCGGTGTGTCAAATAAATTTGCTGGAACCCTCTGTGTTTTCTAAAATTACATCCATCCGGCGGCACATTTCCTTTGTCTAGACTCTAGACTTTGTACAAAGCGTTTTCGATCTATTAAGTTGCATCGGTTTACCGATGGACGGGGGCAGCAGGTGCAACAGGTGTGATGTGCCACAAACCTGTGGTCTCTGATGGCTATGTAAGCGCGAGATTGCATTGCTTTTAGAATTTAAAGAGTAGAATGGGATTAAATGAGGCTATCAGCGCAGAAGTGGTGTAACCCCAGACTACTTCTTAGGAGATAATGAGGAATTAAAATGTGGTTAAATTGTTTTTGAATTGCATTTATTTTGTGAACATTATTTCAATTGTTTTGCCATCTATTGATAATTCTAAAAGGTGGCTTACGCCATTATTGTATTGAAAGATCATAATTTAACGAATTTATTTTACACAAAAACCCTACCCAACAAAATTTGTGGGTTACACCACTTCTGCGCTGATAGCCTCAAATAGCCTATTAAGCGAATGCGTAAATCCATAAAAGAGAGCAAAAACAATTACTTAGATGTCACTTTTTCATTTAAAAAAATTGTATCGGATATACTTATATGTATATGTATATGTACATACAATACATGTAGTACATATGTTAATTAAGGCGTTGTTGAAATATGTCTATATAGATAGACAATCCATATCCCTTTCAGTCTATACGCAAAAACGACTAAGCTACACTCAATGTTTTGAATAAAATAGATAGCACAAATTATTCCTGTTCCTAGTACATAATCTAATAACAAAATGTGGGAGTTACGTGTGTCCATTAAATGTTTTTTAAAGCTCTGTATTTTCGAATAATGAATAATAATGTTTACATAGGCATTATAAAATAAAATGTAATTTTCATTGATACTACTCGTAACTCAAACAAATATTAATACATTCCTTTTCTGTTATCCTTTAGCACTTCTGCAAACCCTCTTTAAGAGCCATAATAGGAGCCACGAAAAGTAAAATCCAGATTTTATCACATTACGGAAATCACCCTTTGGGTTAAGGCATATTGCTCGAGGGAAAAATTAAGCAGGCGGTATCTTTTTAGGTCAGGGGCGTCACTACCATGCTCTGGGTTAATGATTAATAAAGATAAAAAGGATGAAAGTAAGAATGGGGAAAGTGCTGATTTTATTATGCTTGCTATTTTTACTGATGTTTAATATCATTTTACGTAGCTTCCTAGAATCATATGACTCTCCTCTATGGGATTTATTTAATTACGCTATTTTGCCTCAAGTAAATTTTTACAGTCAAATAAACAATTCAGCAAGTATTTATGCAGAGCTGAATTATGCAGTCAACTGCAAAAACTCCCCCGTCATCCACAAATGTGGTTGCTTCATAAAGTCAGTTTTTTCCATTCGAATACACAATTCAGCTCATTAAGGTCAATTGCTGAATTGTGCATTCAACTGCAGAAAGTGATTTATTGAATGTAGTGTCTCTGATTAATGTATTCATACTATTGTATTCATCGTTAAATCTAATGGTAATGTGCTCATATACTTTTACAGATCAAAACCTCCATAGTCAAACTCGAGTCTTATAGCTGAATTGTATGTATCATTTCTTATAAGAATTTTGGAAGGCTATTCAGCTACGAGAGACGATGGTATATTGTGCACAATTTTATTACATATGTTTTAGTAACTAGTAGATTTAAATAAATGTGATTGTAGTCATATAACCTTACTTTCCTACCTCATACTTTTCTATATCTAGTCAGTTAAAGAAAACACTTGTCGCTTATCTTTTCTATGTATATAAAGTTGACTTAAGACAAATTCGCAAAAATCATTCAGAATTCAGAACTGATAACAATTAATCGCACCTGGTGAATTACTCTTATCGCATTCCACCATACAAAGTAAAATTCACGTGACCATTCAATTTTCTTCAGAAATTCTTCTTTCCCCTTCATTATTTGCTCTCTATAGCAAGTATTGCATAATTTTTTGATGTTACTCTTAATATACTGACTTTTATTGTTGTGGAAGTTGAAAGCAAAAATAATTATTCAAAAGTTTATATCGTCGAAGACACCTCAATTTGCCTTGGGTGTGGGTTGTTTGCAGTTTGGTTGGTTGGCGCGTCATTTTGCGGCACCTGAATGTTTTTATTGCAAATGATTTCACACACCGATTGAGGTGGCGCTATTTTTGGAGAATTAGCGAGGTTTTTCATGATTTGAATTTGGCCAAAGAGGACATGCAAGATATAACCCAATTGCAAAATTGCGAAAAATAGCCAAATTAAAGAAAATATTGAGCGCAGGTATAGTTCGAAATAATTAAGTTGCAAGTCCAGTTGATTGGGCGGAAATAAACTCGAAGTGATTCATTGCTTTGAACCGCTGAATGGGGTCCTCTGAGTGCCACGGTCATCCTATTTTAAATTTCCAGGGATTTTCTGCCATCATGCCATCAATTGGCGTTCAATGGTGATTGAAAATCAATTCAAATTCCCCGTTTAATTGGTGCACTTATCTGGTGACCATTTGGGTGGCTTCGACAATCCGCAATCGATAGCCATCTCGGGTCGATGAGGCTGATGCGGCTCTGGTTTGCTGCTCTCCGATTCCAATAAAAGAGCAGGAAGAACTGCCGGAAATTGCAAAGTGGGGCACAATGAGAGGCATTTTTAGCAGCAGCATCATCATTATCGAATACAAAATAGCGAGTACTCCGCTGGTTCGATCGCACTGCTGCGTCGGGGCTACGCCCCAATCTAGCGCTTCGTGATCTCACCACACACTGCCAATCTTGGAGGCATACATTTTTCAGTACTATCTTTGTGTGCACAGTGTCTTGAATTGACTCTGGCTAGCGCTTCGCCTCAGTCGGAGCGCCCCCCAAAGACCCCTTCTTAAAGATTTGTGTGTCGTCTGGGCATGGTGCTGTATCTGAACATGCTTTTCTTCACTTTCCGCTTCTTATTTATACCCCGCAAGCCGCTCCCAGAGATTTTCTTTAGCCGCAATTTCCCTCGTGTCGCAAACACCTCAAGCGATTCAAAACGATTTCTTATGATGAAAAAAGGCTCGTTTGGGGCTCCGCAGAGACTTTTACTTCTCGCTGTTGCGGCAGCAATTTTTTAGGCTTTCCTTCGCGCGTTATTTATACATTCGGACGCTTGTAAGCGATGGAAACCGGTACCTTCAATTTTGTTATTTATCGCCGCCTTTACCTTTTATTTCGCCGCATTTCTCCGGAGGTGCGGCCCATTTTGGAACGATATCGGTAGGTGATAAGGGCCGAAGCCCGCGGTGTTGTCGATAACATTTTCGTCCGCCTCCTGCGATGCAGTGTCGATTTCAGGGTTCCTTCACCTTTTCACGGAGCAGAATGATCAAAGCCAGATGGCCTAGATCTTCCAATCATTTGGTTTTTTTTTAATATAGAAAACAAACCTGCTGATAAATGCAACTTTCAGGAGTGGAAATTAGAGAGTGGTAGAATGAAGCTATGTTTGGGCGCGTTGTCGTGTTGAATTGAGGAGTTATCGAATATTTATTCATGTTATGAAGTCGTAAATTGACGCCAGAAGCTTAAATGTAATAGGGAGCAACAAATCTGGCGGGAAAGATATACCATTTTGGTTGGAAAAGATAAAGTTCCCTATTTTTAGTGCTCTATATCCCGAAGGGGAAAAAAAGAACATAAAATATTACTCGTGGGTTTTTCTATCTGTTGTTTTCCACTCGATTCGAAGATTCTAAAAAGTAGCTAATACTCTGAAGAAAGCTGAATTTTTTCTTTAGATATAAAAAAATGCAAGATATAAAAGAATAATATTTAAACCTTACAGGGAATGCAAAAAAAAAAGAAAAGAATTCATACCATCGGACGAGTCAAGAAAATATTGAAGAGTATATTTGCCAAAGAATAAAAATGATCTCAAGATCCCTCAACGAGTTCAACACCTATCGGAGATATTTAAGAAGAATACTATTATAGATACGAGGTTATAAGTTAACTTTATGGTTTTATTACCTAATGTTCTTAAATTTATTCTTTAAGATTATAATAAATTAATCAGCGCTATTCTTGACGCCGACGGCAAGTAGAATGCTACCTGCAAAAGCACACAACCTTTGTAAAAATTGTTGAGACTATTGACTTCCCTAAAAGGGAAAAACATATTTGTTTAGGAAGAAAACTATTAAACCTTAAATTTTCCCAAGCATCAACCTACCCTCGCTCGACTTCCGATTTGAGCTTCTTGCAATTAATTTAATTGAAACATCCTCTGAGCAATTAATAGCAAGTACTTCTGCACTTGATGCCCATCAAATTTACATTTGTTTTGCACAATTTGCATAGTCGGTGTATTCATCTCAACTCTCTACAGTCTGTTTGTTTCCTTCGCTTGTTAAGCAAACTAAAAATTCAAGAGCAAGTCTGCCCTCGCTACTAAATGCAAAATGCACACATTTATGCGTTGAAAGAATCAAACGAAACGAAGCAATGCGGCCAAAGAAATGAACGAGATATATTTTTCTACTTCTGCAATTCCTTGGGGCAATTTTTTCTGTCTATTTATGCAACAATTTCAAATGCATACAACTTGGCAATGAACATTGCCGGGGAAGGTCAATGTCTTCTATCGGCTGAATGTTTTCATGCTGCAGATGCATTTTTTTTATCTCGTTTTTTCTTCTTCTAATTTTATAAGTGTTGCAAGTTTAGCAGGTGGATGATCGCTAATTGTACTCTTATTTCGTTTCAGATACAATCAAGGAGGGATAATTAGTTTATTGGCTTATATAGGTAAGTTGAGGAATTGCTTTCTAGTTAGCGCTATTTAATTTAAGAGTACGATGTTTCGAGAGAATGTGAAGCGCAGATATCAATGATTGTAAGTTATTTATAACGTGTTTGCCGGGCTCGATGCGAAACTGGCAATTTTTACTGGATCTAATTTAGCTAATTGGAAATGATGTAATTTTCGAGGCCGTGACATACTTTCCTCACGATCGCAATATGCTTCAAGTCTCCTGGGTCAGTTTGTTCAATTAGAGAGCAATGGTCTATAAGCGAGCTCCTTGTTTTACTTTAAATCGAATGACATTACGTCTATCGTTGTGGGAATTTTAAATTATAATGCTGCACCAACGTTTTGGGAGGTTTATAGCGCAATATACATATTCCGTTTTATTAGATTTGATTGCGCTTTACACGAAACCAAAAGGACAAAATTTTAACATTGTTTATTCTACAGAATAACTTAATTGCTTCATACTATTTATACGAAGTTGCGCAACCGTATCGGGTTATAGTGTACATTGAAACTAAACCTATGTAATTAGACATATCTAAATTATATCTAATTATGATTCTCTTGTAAATGAAGCTTTGTTTTGTATACACAATTTCAAAACTTTGGGTACTATCCGTTACCAAAAAGAATGTTTTTACGTTCTAGCTTAACTATTTCCATTCATTCCCACGATTATGTAAACGAGATACTTTATCTGTGAATTCTGATGATTTTTTTTGGAAACATTTGCAACTAATTAATAAGCTAAGCTATAATTATGTTGTTCATGTGATTCCTTCTATTCAATAACTTAGAAATATCTGCTTTTTTCTCATCAGAAATATCTGCTGTTTTTTTATTATTTTATATCTGTTTGTCGTAACAAAGATCTTTTAAATTAAATCGCTCAGGTTTTATATTTACAACTTGTATCGCCTGTGGTTGAAATTCGACCATCAAATCACAATTACATTCAATTGTCATTTTATACGAAATTTAAATTCTTATGAACCAAATGGAAGGTTAAAAATAATATTTTATTCTTGAATTTTTTTAAAAAAAGCTATAATTTTGTAATGAAAAATCCGTTGATATATACCTCTGGATAGAGCTTTGTATTTTGTCGAGATATCTTAAAAAACCTTTTAGATTGAAAAAATGTGAAGAATTTGTCATAAAATCGATTATTTTGACCAAACGTGAAGCCAAATTTTTTTGAATTTAAATGCATTGTAATTATCAATTATCGATTTCTAGAGCATTTTTTGTTTCATCAAGATAACTCTTATGATTTGGTCAGAATATGTAAAGTCAATGATGACGGACAGAATAACGTTTTTATTAGGTAAGATGCTCTTCACACCTTAGAATTTTTTTTTAAACATTTGGACTAGACATTTTAAACAGTTATAATAAAACTTATACTTTATATAATTTAAATTTTTAATATTATATTTATTACAAATAAAAGTTTTCAAAATTCCCTACTGTACATATATTTTATATCCGGGTATTTGCCTCCAAAAGCAGTATTTTTACCGTGTTCTCGTGTGACCAATTTATTTGTTCCAAATTGTAATTGTTAGAAAGGAGAAAGTTATTTTCTTATACACGTCTTAATATAAAATGCATTGCAAGAAATAGTTAAAGCAGCTTGCACAATTCATGGTGGTTTGGCATTTTTCATTAACCGTTGTATAATGGTTTTTCTTTTAAATATTATAGCAAGTACTTACAGTATATTTAAAGTAAACTTCATGATAATTTCAAAACAAAATATTAATTTTGCATCAAGTTATCTGGATTCTTGAACGCTCTTTAACATATAGTGCTTTGCAGTGACCAAAATCAATGCAACACAAAAAATTGTTACTTTAATAGTTTATCTAGTACCTCATCGACGCTTTTATTTTTTCAAAAAATTTAACGAAATGGCGGCCTTTGAAAGTGCACTTTTGAAATTTAAGGTAAAAAAAAAACACTTGTTTATTATTTATAAAAAAAATAAACATTTATCGAAAATAAAAATCCTTTGATCAGGCAGTAGTTGTATGCCTAGAATATGCTACATAAATTTTATTTAGATCCGTCGAGTGGTTTTTGGATCTACGATTTTTATAGCAAAGATATTTCTAGAACTATTCATTGGACCAACTTGAAATTTCCACAGGATATTTTCAAAATATTATACTACTTTAGGATGAAAAAAAAAATTGATTTTTTGAAAAAGTTGACTGATCCTAACGCCTAATTCCTTAACTCATTTGAATGACCAGACATATATTTTTGCATTTGTTTATTTATGTTATACATTTATTTATTTTTTTCAGTGTCTTATTCTTTTGTTATATACTTGTTTTTATTATCTATATTTGTAAAGGTTTTTATGTTTGTTTGTTTAGTACTTAATTATTTGCTTCGTTTTATTAGTTCTTTATTTTATACACTGTCAATGTTTCCATAACTGGTTGCTAAAAATGACTGACTAAAATATGAAAAAAGCTTATATTAAAAATGTTTCTTAATAGATAAATTCACTTACTTTAACTCGTTTCGTATCTAGGTGGTTTGGGAAATAAGCTCCTAATAAAGATTTCTCCATCATTATTTGCTGCTAAAGAAAGTTTCTGTAGATTAAGTTGGCTTATTCAGTTTTTCTGTGGAAGGTAATGTTTTGGGCGTTATTAAATCTGATAAATATAGTCTTACCTTTACTCGCTTTTGATTCATTTTCCAACTGTAATTTAATACCGTATTAAAGCATTAAATTAGGTAAATAATTTACAATTTTATCAACTCATGATACCTTCAATCGTCTTAGCGTCGCCCACGAACAACACGCGATCAAGAAATCGCAGAGAATCGCTTCAAAGTGGAAATGTCTGTCTGTCACCCCTCAAAGGCATTAAAATGTCATCAGCACCAGTGTTATGCTGCTCCCTGCACACCGCTCACTTTCATAATTTGAGAAAAAGAACGGTGAAAAAAAAGAACGGCCCGTGTGGTGCGAATTATGCACCCAACCGTTTCTGCAAGGTAAATGTTGTTACCTTTAATGTCAAGCCAGGCAAAGCGCCGTATGTGGAAACCATGCAAAAGGCGAACAAATTTCTTCTCCTGACCCATTCCTCTATCGCCGAAGATTTTCGCTGATGCCAGATTTCTTAAGTTGGCAGGACGGAGACGGAATGGTGCTGGTTCGCTCCCACCCGCGAAGGGTTGTGCGCTGTCTTTGTTCAGCCGCAGTGCTTTTATCAAAAGTTTACACCACCACAGCCCCGTTTATTACACAATGACCTG
The DNA here is from genome assembly GCA_963920795.1 of Eutolmus rufibarbis. Taxonomy (NCBI): domain Eukaryota; kingdom Metazoa; phylum Arthropoda; class Insecta; order Diptera; family Asilidae; genus Eutolmus; species Eutolmus rufibarbis. The sequence continues at coordinate 36,900,140 of OY987206.1, read as the reverse complement.
ACATCATCGCGCGATGACGATGACTCGACTACGGACCAGCTTTAGCATACTTTCGCTTTGGTGGTAGTGAAGCCGCGGCGTAGGGAGAGTGGGAAAAGCGCAACATAAGAACGAGCTGTTGCCAGCTTCATGTTTCTGCCTAGGTTATTATGCTCGGAATTTGGAACTTGCCGTAGTGCGGAATGTGTGTATGCGGCATATGCGGAACGATTGGGAACTTGAACTTTTTATGCTCTGTGCACTGAGGACTGGGGTACACTGGCGACTTCGTGAGTTGTGCCGTTGTGCAGTTTCTCAGGGAAAATCATTTGTGAACGAGCTGCTGAAGTGGTAAACGGGTGTCCCGTCTTGTTGGAATTTTCTATTAGAATTACTGTGTCCCAAGAAAAGGTTCTTTATGATTTTATGTTTTGTTTTAAGAAAAAGGCTATCACTCCCTTAAAAGTTCGTTGCTTTTTTTTTTAACGGAGAACTCTGGAAGGTTGGACCAAGTGTGTAGGTACCTTCTTCGCCTTGTGTCCCATTGTTAAGTTAGTGAAAGAAATAAGTGAAGCTAAATTTTGTGATTTTCCTTTAAGATTTGGAATCTAGTGGCGCAAGAAAAATCCCAGTGTTGTGGAGTAATTGTTCAAAAATCTCTGTGAAATTGAGAATTGGAATTTACAGTTATACAGTCCGCTGAGTGAGAGAGGCGTTTTTCCGAAAGTAACGGGATAATGGATATGAAGTTGGTCAAAAGCTGGAAATGTAAGCATCATTTTCGCATTTTCTTCGCTTTCTCGATAAGAAATTTCCTTTTTTAAATAAATTTTTTCTTAGGATTTTTATTATTTGTGGATCCTTATCTAAAAATGATTCATGACTTACGAAAGTCGGACTAAAAATAGATTTTTTTTTTCTTCCCGTTGGAGATGTCCAGGAGTGAGAAAAACATGTTGACAGGTACTTTTGCTCGGTGAGGCAGACATTTTTCCGATAAAAATAAGGTTTCCCTAGTACTCCTGTTCGATGAGTCATAAATCACCTTAAAAACAGCATTGACAGTTGCGGGAATCTTTCAAGGTGCAAAAAGAGAAAAAAATATGAGAAAAATTTAATTCATCGTCCCGAAAAAAAGTAGGGCAGCCAATATCGATGTATTTTTTTTTATAGGCCCTGGACGGGCCGTAGACGCCAAGTGGCCCAGACGCCAGTATTCTTTCGTTTCAATTTGCCTCCGTCGTCTGCCAGTCTGTCGATAAACTATTTTTTTCCTGTTTTTTTATGAGCAAATCTCATCACAGGTTATTACTACATTCCGTTCTCCTCGTCAAGCTGACGAGAGGCCCAGAACGGAACTTGGATGGGCTGTGGCAACAACTTCCTCCTCGTCCTTTAGTTGCACGGTGTATGCCCGTGTATCCCACACCTTGCACCAAGTTCGCTCAATCCGACTGTTGCTAGGTTCCTCCGTTGGGAATTTCTGGGAGGAGGAGGTGGCGACTGCTTTATATGCGTTTGTCATGAAATCTAGCCAAATGGCCTGCCCTGGGCTGGCAAAAGCAACGAATTGCATCCTGGAAAAAAAAGTGGGCCCTTTCCGTGCGATTTAAGTTTGGAACCAGCACAAGAAAGGGACTTCCCCGTTTTCCTTTTTCTCCTGTTTACAAAATTCAGGAAATTCCTCTCCACTCTATCGATTTTTCGATAAAAGAGGAAAATTCACGGCTCTCTGACTTGCAGGCAGGGTGGCGAGCACTCCAACCCTTCATTCGTTCTATCACGGCCTGGTGTTGTATGTATTAAGCTGGCTATTTGCAGTTTTCCGACCCCGAGATCAGTGCCATGGTGGCTCCTACTTTCGATGCATATGTGTGTTTTCCCCAAAATATTTCTCCCCAAAGTACAATAGGGCTTCTCAGATTCGCCTGCATCTTTATCTTACTCATCTGATGTATGTTGACTTTTCTCTAATTAATTTCCTATTTCGTGCCAGAGGGGACGGGATATTTTCTAGGGCTAGTTTTATGCAATATTGTCCCAGGCGTCGCCCTAAATGCACCCTCAGCTCCTTCTCCCCTGAACAGAGAAGGAGCCGCAGGACGAAAGCGACTACATTTACTTGGCCCGGCCTCCTGGCTTGTCTTCGTTTGCTGCTTGTCCATAGTATGACTCATCGACACCAAGGCTTTCAGGAAACCCCCCTGTATCCTTGCTGAATTTTTTTTTCTTATGACTTTTCTGGTTGCGGGCACTTTAGGAGCAATTCTTTTGTGGCGTGGTGTTGCTCTGAATGCAACAAAAATACCTTTGTGTTTGCGTGAAATGTTTGTGGGCCTATGGCTGAATAGGTAAGAACCGCTGCAGTAGGTGTTGATTGTGAATGCTGCTTTTAAATCGATAGTAGAAGTAGATATCTAAGCCAACCTGCACTTTTCTATGTTAGGACTTGCTGAGTATAGCAAACCGATAAATTTAACCCATGAAAGTTTAACAATAACAACCGGAGTCTTTGAAAGTAGTACACCGCATACAATAAAATTGCCATGTAATTAATGTTCAATACACGTTGAATGTGAACCATGCAAAACGTGTGAATATATTCATTTTCGAAAAATTTCGTGATCATCAAACATCTATCAAGAGTAGTTATTTACAATATTTCTTTTCCAGAAATTTTTGTGGTCTTTTATATGCAAATAAAATGAATTATGCATACCCATATATTTTGGAGAATATAATAAACAGTGAAAATGCAAGTGTATACCAAAAACTTCAGAAATACTACAACAGATACTTTTGAAATGGACGAAATTTGATAAAATTAAAAAATTAATTATTGAAGCATTTAGATTATGAAATCATAATTAATTTAGAGTAAGAATGTTATCTAAAAATAACCATAATCTACTTCAATAACTCCAAAGGCAAAAACTATTCAATAAACTAGCTTCGCACTTTTTGTACGATACAAAAACATAAACTTCAAAAATGACGTGTTTTCAACTTTTATGTTGACACCGATTCGAAAATTCTACGTTCGATTTTTCCTTTGTTTTTAACGATAATTGTAAGCTTTAAAATTAGCGGTTTTGAAGATGCTAACATGCCCCTGGTAAAGAGTGGTATCACAATTCACCAAAAATCGTTTAAGTGTGTTTTCTGATGATAAAATCCTGTTTCTGTTTGTAATCAGTAAAGTTCAATTTATCAATATTTATAATTCTAAATTTCAAAATTCATAGGCAAAACTATTCAACCATAAAAATTGTAAATATGTATGTGGCAATCACATTATTTTATTGTAATTCAATACAAACTTATTGGGCGTTTTGTAAAAAATAGCCTATACAAAGCTACTTGAAATTTTTAAATAGTTTCATATTTCGAAAAACAAATCAAATTTATTAATAGATACAAATTTTCATACTCATTTCTTGACGACCACATGTTCATAAAATACTACTGCTTCTATAAATATTCATTTATAAAAATGTATTTTATCTATTGGTTACATCATAAATCTAACAAGCCGACGAAAAAGGTTTATAGCAAAAACACAATTTTTTTAGTTATCAAGCGATAATCTCTTTGAAGATAAAAAAATTGCTTCTCGAATTGCCGGCGTGTGCAAGAGTTAAAGCCCTGCAATGACCCTTAATCCAAAGTCACCCAGACTTTAGAGCTTGACACAAACCCAAGCCAATGAATCATCTTTCGGATTCCTCCTCAGGGGCTCTCAGTGGTCGCATATCTGACACAGATCTCTGAAGCAAATAATTTCATGGCTCGACACAGAGATTCGGTTTTTTTGTTGTCTTTCTTCTTTCCTTACTGCTCCTCAGAGAACATGATGAAAAGAAAACGAGTTGACCTCAATAATTGAAGAAGAAAATGGCAAAAACCACCGCCGCGAATTGATGAATGGATTGTCGAAAAATGAAAAGAATAAGGACTGTAATTTTGCAGCAGTAACATGAAATTTGAGGGCAAAATATTGAGATTTATTGCAGTAGCCAACAGCACCGTAAAACTGCTTGTTTCATGCAATTACCTCTGCATTTATTTAACGATTTACTCTGCCGAACAAAATACAAACGATTTTGCTTAGGATCTTGTCTTATCCTTATTTGCCGGAGCGATGAAGTCAGAGAAATAAATTAAGTGGAAAAACAAAATGTCTAGAAATTAAAAAATAATTTATATTCATCTAAAAGCGCTCGCGTAGCACCCACCTTGCCGGTGTGCGGTGTACGAAACAACTTAAATGTAAAAATATCGATGACGCTAAGTTGTTGAAAAATTTCTTGTTATCGCGCGCTAAATAAAATATGTTTAAACAAGAAAATGCTCCAAAGCACGCTGCTGTAATTTCAAGCAGTGTGAACCAAACCGCAGCTCCATAATCAGCAGAATCGCGAGATATGTAAGGTCACAAGCAGTTCACTGTGGCGCACTGGTTTTAATGTTCCAACTCAAGCCCCATATGGAAATAATATTTTCAAGTGTTGGTTAACATAACATCGGTGTTAAGAAAGCAACGAAATTCATTCGTCTCAGAAGAGCATAATTAGCGCCACAAATAGTTTCCCTTTACTCTTTATAGCAGGAAAATATTTCGGAGATAATTTATATTTTTTTTGCAGATATAAAACTGAACATATTTTTGAATAATTATAATAAAATAACACGAAAATTAAACGAAAACTGAGCAAGACTTTAAACTGATCTATTGCTGCAGTCTATCTTTTTGAAAGATAGGGGAAACCCTAAATATCCGAATTAATGCTGCCAGCCACAAATTGGCTTGGTTAATAAATTAATGTCAAAACGATGACCTTTTAATTAAGAATTCATTTAATAACTGTCAATTACATGAATTGTTTGTGATAGCGGTACGTACGCATAAAATAGAAACATTTATGCGGCACAGCCAACATAATGTAGGCCAGAACCGACCAATTTTGTCGTCGACGAGAGCAACCAACGAGCAAAAGTTGCGGCGATGGCGACTTAACTCAATTGGGTTGCAATTGAATATTTTTCCAACGCATGAAGTTATGCAGTTGATTTTATTGGGCACCCAGAGGAAATTGCATAACTCCTCAGGTAATGGACATTTTAATCAAACAGCAAAACATAAATCAAGAAAATTGTCTTTGTGCAACTCGAAGACATCGTCCCCGAGCCATCACGCTAATGCGATTGAAATTTTAATGAATTTCTTTTCTATTTTAAATTCTGAGATGGTTTCGTGAATGAATTGATGAATAAGGTAGTTCTTGGTAGAAATTTGACGTGTAACCCTCTATTCTTGTTTGTCGCCTTCGGTGCTGTTATTTTCTTAGAATAGATTCTGATTACACACCTTGTAAATGTTTGTAAACAAGAATATCTAATCTGACTCGAATGTTGTCAGGTCGGAATATAGCACAATTAATATTAACAGGCGGAGAGAAAAGATTAGAATATGCTCAAAAAATAGTGCAATAAATAGTAAAGATTATATTAAAATAATAAGGAAAATTACTTGAATGTAAATTAAGTTAATAAGTAATGATTGTTATTGCTAAAATAAGTTTAGTTATGTCATTCACGTCAAGATAACTATCGTTCATTAGTTATAAATAGAAAACTCGCGTTTTAGAACTAATTGAATCCAGTTTCTTATTTTTGACTACAGGTTTATTGTGTAGTTAAATAAATTCTTTAAAGTCGAATAAAATCTTCAAGAGTAAAGTTTTTACTTTTGTATTATTATGAAATCATTAGACCGAGAGAATAAATAGCAAACAGCAACATTTTTCTGTTAGGTAAAGAACTACGAGTATACTTGAACTCCCACGTTTAAATTCGTAAAAACAGTTTAATCAATCACCTAGAATGTTTACCTATATTCGATTTTTTTTTTCTTTCTTGTAAATTACTATTGAATTGAAGTTTTCAATGGTGTTCTTATTTTAACCCTGTGCAGACGGAGTCACCCGACAAGCGTTTGCGCGTCCACAACTTTGATTAGATTTGGGCGGCTATTTGCCGACACTCGTCTGGAAAGGATTAATTTGTACAAAAAGATTAGAGATCGCCACCTTTGTTTCAATACCTTTCATTTAATAGGAGTAAACATATTCTATACCAAAATATTACGACCAAACATCCAACAAAGCATCCAAATTTTTCACTTTTATTTCCCATTCGAAATATTTGTTGTCCTAGAATTCTTCACCTAATTAAAGTTTGAATAACCCATTAAACAAACCATAAATCTCAAGAAAAGTTGAAAAGAAATCGAAAAGAACAAACACATGTCATACAAAACCTATTCGAAATTTTTGGAGAACATTATAAATAAATCTATCCCGAAGTTATTTTTAGATCTCTAGAGCACTAACGACAGCAGAAACTATAGAGCTAGCCAATAAAGCGGCGCTGATTTTTTTCTAGAGTGATAGCAGCTACAAAGCGTGCAAATAAATTATGTGCCTTTGGGATTTTTCTAATGATTATGTTTTTCAAAGAAATTCAATGTTGATTTAGAGATAGCATCATTTTTTCTGTGTTCTCTATATTTCACGTAGAAGTGGGATTTGCATTCATTATACAAGTATGTATATGATTTTGTATTATCACTTTATTTTAAAATATCTTGAGGTGATATTTTAATCATTCGTTAATTGTGGTACTTTTTTTTTCTTTTTATATCTGGCTGTTCACTGCAATTATTGATAACACAATAAATTTAATCACTTTTTAATAGCATTTCTCACTGATTAATTTTATTCGATGATTCACAATTGAATTTTGTAAGCTATTTCCACAAGTTAAATATATAAACGACCCAAATGTATGTGACGGTTAATTAAAATTTATATGAATGCAGATTTAGTGCAGATTTGCATACAAATAGAATTCTTAATTCTGACGTTTTTCTATTTTTGAGTTTATTTAAGATTTTCATCAGTAACTGTGAAAATTGCTTTTAGAGTGGGAAAAAAGAGTTTGTTAAAACAAACAAGCAATGCAGTGTTATTCTATGCGCATAAATCAACAAGGTATAGTCTGCAAATGTTAATGCATTTTAATGACTACATGGTCTTGCACATTAACGTCTGTCTGGGTGCTTGGAATACTTAAAGATAGCGCTAGATATATTAAGAGATTATAGTGCTTTCGTACCCACTTTGAAATATCAAAGTTCTTAAAAGGTGAATAATTTATACTTAATGAACTTTTTCAGGCTATTGTATGATTAAAAAATTGTACTAAAATAAATTATCCCCACGGCAGGAGTTCTTTCCTTGTATTGTCGTCTTGAAGGCCGTATGAAAACAAAATAAAAGCAAACATTTTATTCATATGCGAGGCAATGCGATGAATTTTCTCCCGAATGCTAAAATTTATGCCTCGACAAAAATCGATAAAATTTTTTCTAGGTTTTCCGGCGCAAAAGGGTGATTTTGTGTATTTCACGTGCCGAATGAGAATATTTTCTCGAAAATAAAAGAGGAGGAAATATTTACTCGTAAAGTTTTTATTACCCAGAAATTATTCGCTTTAGTGTTTTTCTTTTTACATACATATATTTTTTAGGGTAGAAGTGCAGAATTATGTAGTACCATCGATTTGTATATTTCTATAAAATTTAAATTTCTTGAGTAATGTTGAATTAAAATATTTTTCATAGGATGATTTCAGTTCATATAACATTTATTAAAATTACATATGTATTTTGTACGTAAGTTTTCAGTAGATTGTGTAAAAACAAAATGTTAATTATGGTCATTGGAACATTTTGAAATCATATTGGAAATCGAATTACAATTCATTCGAAATTTAGTCATATATACATATATCGATAGAGTTTGGTTATCTTAACAATAAATTAAATCTGATTATCGCCCATAGAGCAGCAATATTCCTACAATTTAGAAATTATGAAAATTATGAACTTTTTTGCATCAAAAGCCAACCCACTACTAAAATTTAATTTGTAGATTTGTGCTTCCCAGACCGATATCTCTTGGAAACTATGTTTAAATGTTCAATATTTTATGGATATTCCTCAAACCAGAATTATGGACAGGGCAACATCAAAATCCGAAGATCTCAAAAATAAAAGTTGACGAAATTTAGTAAGAAGATTCGTTTGTGAATTGAATAATTGAATACACAGTATAACGATTTTTGAATTAAGCATATCGTACGAAATTTTCTTAAACTTAATTTCCCGCCATAACTGGTATTGAGATTGAAGTTATTTTTCTAACAGTTAAATAATTGGTACGTAACTTTGATGTTTTCCTTTTTGAAATATAAAACTTATGCGGAAATGTCTAATATCTTTTCCAAATTCCAGAAATTTAAATAACTAAAGTTTACATTCGCATTTGTGAATGCTGCTGGCGAAATGAATAATTAAGTTTTTCCCTTTTTCTTAAACAGAAACTCAAACCGTTTGCTATCGCACTATTCAAATGAAATGAAGACTACAAAAGAAAATTCTTAAATTTCCCAAAGTAAACGAAAAATGTTGTGGATAAAGTTTCCGGTCTCAAGTTACACTCCTCGTAATTGAGAAGTAGTGGAAATGAACGCACGAAGCATGAAAAGCACGTAAAATGCTCACCTGCGTTAAAAAGAAGGAGGCGGTGCTGTCTTACCTTCTTCGTACGCGAGTCGAAAGTAACATAAGCTCATTAGATAATTTGTTTCATTCCCCCTAAAATGTGTTACATTGAACTTTAATCGAATTAAAGGCCGATTATTGCGGCAGCTATTTCGGGAACAAAAAAAGCTAAAAACGAAAGATAAAAAAATCGTATACCTATCTAATTTTTGAAACTAATAAAACCTCATATATCCTTTAAATTAAAAACTTACATCCTTTTATTCCATCATTTATGTCGAACATTACGCTGTAAATGTAGCCAATTTTCTCAACACTAAAAGCGATTTTTCTATTAGTTTTGTTCTGTTGTCTAGTAATTAAACCAAAACACGTTCTGCCTTCCCGTGACTACACAGCGAGGCACTTATTTCCTGGGCATAATTGCATTTCGGCATCCGTTCATAAATTAATGAGATATGAGGAGCACATAATGATTTTATTGTGTGTCGCACACACCAGCCGCGGTTACTCTCATCGAGCAATTATTTGAGATGACAATTTTATTTTTTCTTCCCCTTTTTATTGCGCGAGTAATCACATACATAATTAACATTCGGAGGAAACCATAAGGTGGTCAATTTGTAGAAAAAAAAAAAATTCAAGCGTGGTCTGTTTCAATTAAAGGGAGACTGACTATGCAAAGAAGGGCATTGACTTTTAGGGGTACGGGGTTTTAACGAATTTTTGTTGATTGTTTTCGTAAAATCATGTTGGGACATATTTTTGTTGTGCATTACTATAAATAGCCACCGAAATATTATCGAATCGTGACCGTGAACAGCTGAGGAGCCAGTTTGTCTGCACGCTATGAGAAAGTAAATTACAAACAGAAAATGAATTATTGAGCATAGGGTGGTATAGGGGACTGTGCCCAATGCCGCCAACGTAGTGCAAACAACTTATAATTTGCCAAAAAATCCATACTATGTTCTCTTGTGTTAAATTATAAATAAGTGTACAGGATACCAATCACTATTATTACATATATAGTTAAACTTGATATTCTTATATTCATTTGTAACCATAAAAACGGTTTCCAATTATAGTAAATTAGTTATTAACCACAAATAATAATATAAATCGATATGCATTAGGCTTAATAAATTTCTTCACATTTGATTGCCGGTGGAAACGAAGTAAAAAATGAAAGAAAAATTGTTAAGTGCTAGTGTAATTCGAGTCAGTTGCGAAAAAAAAACTTTGTTAAAACTGCTTCTTTTCTGATTATTTCGTCAATTTTTTGTTTTAATTTTGACCTAACATGATTTCTAATAGTAAAATTGACCAACAAATTCTAGTTAAAACAGTATTTTTAAATTGGTATGAATAAATAAAAAATTATGAATAAAATTATTAATCAATATTAGTTTAACCGAATATTTTTGTGGTTTTAAGAATGCGCTATTGTTAATTCAACAGGATTTTTAGAATTGAAACAACTAGCTACCATAATTCAACATTCAAGCATTTTTAGGAGATTAGTCTCATCTTGGTTATTAAATTAATTAATTTTATTATTAAACATTGTCTCAGTGACCTTTAGGGTTCGATGCTCTTCTAAATCTTCTTTGGTTTATCTTGTTCAAAAAATAAGAGATATGCATACAAATACGTGGGGACTTTGGTCATCAAAATAAAGCCTCCACAAAAATCCATCTAGTTTGTAATTTTTTCGAGTCCTATTTCCTGGACTATAATGAAAGAATCAAAAAATCATTACTATTCGAGATATCAATCCCCAATTATTCTTTTAATTGATGATTTCATATGGAATGACCCTTTTACAATTAGCCAATTGCTTAGAGTATTACTAAAAAAAGACGTAAATTACTTTCAACAGGAAATGTAGGTATTGCTTCTTATGTAAACCTGTTACATTGTTTTTCGAGTGTCAAACTTAACGACTCAATCTATTGTAAACATGAAAACTTCTTATGTTCTAATTCTATAAGCCTATGGTGCTGGAAAAAAGAGCATAAAAGCTCTATCCCAAAATAGGCGACTTAAACCTCCTAGACAACGTCCCACCCCATTGAAATCGATGAACAATTAACTTTTTAACTGAATCGACGGTTCGAACAAAACGTTCTCTTGAACACGTCTACCCACGTGCAAGTCCAACTGGAGTGGTTTTCATCCCCTCACCGCACACTCTCCACACGATTCCTGTGATATTTAAACAATTTGCACAATAAAACATTTCCCGATAGGAACTAAGATAGCCTCGATTTCGTTCTCCCATTTTCCTTAATCCCACTCAGCAATTTGCGAGGAAACACAAATGAAAAGAGAATCAGATTAGGAAATTTTCACAAAGCAGCACACTCTGTGCTGCAGTATGCAATTTCTTGTGCATTTCTGCTGCTATTGCACTTCGACTATGTGTCCATTAACCCCCAAGGGAGGCTCCGTGCATGCTCCACCGGTCCACCCACTCGCATTTGTCGACTGCCCTGCCGCGCTTCCCTATGTAAATAAAAATTGAAATTGTGTGGTCGACCAAAGCCCCAATCCCTGCCCAGTCGGGGCGGAGGAGCAATAGAAAGAATGTTTTTTTTTTAAGGCAACATCTTGTAGTACGTCTGCACAGGAAGGCCTTTTTCTTCCAGTTGTACCTCGTTTCATGGACCAGTCACAGACTCTTTATAAACCACAGATAGATAGATGCACTGGCGGATTCCTTCAGCTGCTCGCGTTGCGAATTCCATTTTTAGCCCGGCAGTTGTGCGGAGACTCATCCGACCTGCATGCAGCCCCGGTCTCATTAACCATTAATGATGGCCTCTTTTCCGCTTCATTAATGTGGACGCGATTATGGACAGACATAAGGATGCCGAGGACGGCCCATGGAATCTCTTCTTGTGGCTGTGAAGCCTCAAAGTGCAGACGAAATTTCGTTCTGTGTGCCAAGACAAGAAATTCCATCTTTATCCAGCAGTTTTTGAGCGCATTCAGGAAAACGCTGTTCTTAGTGCGTGAATAAAAGATGGATGGAAATGGACACGCATGACCACTGGTCTTTAGTCTTGATTTCCCCATATGCGATAGAATTTAGAAACAAAGGCGTTGAAAGATACTTTGTTTTGCAGGCTTCTTGGAAGCGTTAAGAATTCAATTTGAATTTGCACTGCCTTAAATTAAATGGGGCCAACGACAATTTGGGTCATATTTTAAATTTGTAATAATAATAACACTGATCAACATTTTTTATGTTCGGTTATGTAACAGAACAAGTAATAGATAACTTCAATAGAATTCTCAGATTAAAAATCTGAAAAGCAATATTTGTCAGAACATCTGGTTTTTGCGGAAAAAACAGGATGAAAAAGAAAAACGGTTTAAGGATCGTTATATGAAATGATAATGTGGGCTAAAAAAAGTCTTGAGCTTTGAAATTATTTCCATAAAATACGATATGGTTTGAAATTTTACGAAGTGTCTTACACTTCTTTTTTTAAAAAAATCATTTTAAATTTTAATGTACATATTTCCGATCTTGACATTTGTTAAAAAATCTTTCGTTTTCAGATTCCCAATTTATGCAAAAAATGCTATCAAAATAACCTTTCAAGTATACTGTTGCAAAAAGCTGGTGTTTGTGTGTATCAGTTGAACGTAGATTAATACATCAAGATTTTTTAGGCTTTATGACAGTCTTCCAAAATAAAGAAATTATTATTATTCTAATTATAATTTGTGAAGTTTATTTATTTTAATTCGCTTAGCTACAAAAGCAAAAAAAAGTTCAAGAAGATCAAATCCTAAAATTAATACTATTTTCGGCATTTTGGATCTGCAACAATCAATTTGTTATATGATGAATTACCATTCTAAACTTTATTTTATTATGGAACATGGAAATCATGTGGGATTTTTTCATTTCAATATCTAAGGTGTACCAAAAATTAATTAAAAATTAACACAAGAATCTTTTTCAAGCGAATGTCGTTTTCAAGGAATATCTTCCAAATAAGGGAATTTTTCACTCTACAAAGCTTCGTTAAATGTTATGTAAAACAACTCTAGCAATGACTTAAATGTCTTTGAAAAATTTCATAATAATTCACTCTTCTCTTAAATCAAAGTGAAGTCGGTTGAATTTTGTTTCGAATTGTTTAAGGCCTTGTGAACTTTAAACTCGTGAACTTGAAAACTTCGGTTATTTTATTCGTCTGAAAAATTGAGCCATCAATTTCTTCTAAACTTCCTTGCTAGAGGACTTAGAATTGTTACTTCTTTGAGTGGTTCATCCTCAATTAGAAGCTTAAGAACTTTAGTATTATATTCCCAAATATTTGAAGATGAACAAGGAAATGTTGCCACCTGCTGATGGAGATTCACTTTATCAAATTTTGGGTCTTCCGAACACAGCCACGGCGGATGAGATTGAAATAACTTACAGGCAGCTTGTGCTTAAATATGATCCAAATGAAAACCCTAATAACTTAGAAGCAACTAAGAAATTCGAAGAAATCAATTGTGCATATTCTATTTTGAGCAATTTGACTAAGCGAAATATTTACGATAAATACGGAGTTCGTGGCCTTTATATCGCTGAGAAATTCGGTGATGAGTTCGTCAAAACTTACTTTGTAGGTACTTCCCGTCTTTGTACAGCAATATTCTTGTGCTGCGCTGTAATAACTGGCTGTTACTGCTGTTTATGTTGTTGCGGTTGCTGTACCGCTTGCTGTGGAAAAGAGTCGATAGAAAACGAGAGCGCGGTGGACTATCATCACTTGAACTTAGACGGGATAAATCTTAATAACTTTGACAATGTTCGTATCTGTGCAGGATTAACACCAGTAACTATGCAGCCAACTACAAACACCAGTTTTTGAAATGCGACCTCTTTTATAAAAATGATACTTTAGCAACGTTGAAATTAACTTCATTGAATATTACATCTTCAGCCTGCATACATAAACCTTTTTTCAATAATAATAATAATTATTATTTTTACTGGAGTTGTCTTCGACGTTCGTTGGTTAAATACCTACATACGAAGAAATATTTCATAATATTAAGATTGCAAATATGTGCATATGTATATTATTATAATGCTAAAGGATTAATAAAATTTTGTGAAGTTCAAGCAATAATATTTGAGAAAAAATTTCAACGGATTTCCAAGAAACGAGGTATACAGTATTTCTATATTTTCATGGTCACTAAAATGATTATAAACCCATTCAGCTTTGTAAATTGATATTCTTAGTTACATCAACAATAAGAGTTTAAATTAGGCCCTGATTTTGGCTTGAACTGGTTTTAAAATTGCAAGGACCTTTATTTGAATCTGAGTGTTAACCAGGTGAAGCAACTTAAACTAGGTTTAAGCCAAGTTTGAGCTATGCATCTGGGTTTGACCGTGGTTGGGGCTTAGTTAAGTCGGGATTAAGCAGTAAAAGAAATATCTACCATTTCGTCCAGTGAAGCTCAGTTTTCTCAACTTTTCTTTATCCAAACGACGCTAGAGTTTTCAGGTGATAGATAGCAAGGGTTGGTTTTCAAGTAATATGAAAGTAAATAGATTTATCGTACAAGCACTATGGACATTATTTTTAAGACATTGCTTAGTAGATAATTGAATCCAGTAAGTAACTTGTCTGACCACAAAACGTGTGTAATATTTTCATTTTCACCAAACGCAACCACACCATTCAAAATACTATCAAAATTCTGAAGGCATAGCACTGAGTGGGCGTTCGTAAATTAGTTCAATATCAGAAACTCTGTGATGCTATTAGCTAAAAATAAATATCAGCGTCGGTCGGCAGAAACAAGAAAATATTGAAATTAAAACATCGTGTCGATAGAAAGATTTCAAGCATATTTTACTGCAAATTAAAAAAAAAGCCCAAAATATTTCATCATGGCATTAAAAGGTAAAAAATATGAAGAAGAAAAGCTGTTGCAACTCACTTTTGGTGGCTTCCTGGGAAAAAATTCTTCAAAAACACATTTTTCTGTCAATAAATTTCAAAATCTAATCACCGTGCACTTGTTAGCAAACGACAGTAAACACTTCTCGGTCAGCGAGTAATCAATATTTAATTTAAAAAAAGAGATACACACAAATGTCGTAAATATTTGGATAGAAAGCTTCGGACCGATAACAGAAACAAACATTGGAAATATAAAAGCCGAAATGAAATAAAATTTTTGTGAGAATCGTTATTCCTTTGACAGAAATAAATTGAAACCAATTCAGGCTTAACGATCCGACGTGCATACGTGGATGCGGATCAAACGAGGATTTATTATTTATGGGAAGATTATGGCAAATTTTATGAGTGATTTATCCAATTTTGCTGCGGTTGTCCCTTTTTATTGATTCGATGGTATTTCCGGCGGCATAATACCCATGTATACCTTTCTGACTGTTTTATCACATTTGATTGAAATTGATATGGATTCCGAGCAGAGATAATTGGAAATGTTCCTTGAAAAGACATATCTCGTGTCACCGGAAGGCTGTAAATAGCCCCACTACGCCTTCAGAGAATCCATCTTCATTTGTGAATGGTCCTAATTTTTAATTGTTCGCACGTTGCGCGCGAATCCATTGCATAAAGTTACGTAATGGTCTAAATGCAACAGTGGCTGAATCAAAAGAGGAGAAAAATAAAACGGCACCGAAATGAGAACGGGCACGAAAAGCAAAAAGTATTCGCTCTAATGAAGATCTAATTTGCATAAATGGAACTTCCTTCCCCGGGCGAATTCAATGCTTTCGCAGCAAGTGTGTGGGAGTGCCGACCATATTCAGCTGCCAGAATGTGTGTCTTCGGCATTTGGTCCACCACACCAGTGACAATGGCTGATGACTGCAGGCCAGCGCTTATGGATTCCAATCACAATTTATGACAGCAGGTTGATTTGCATAAATTACATGGTGCTCCGACGGCACCCCTTCGCTGGCCAAGACCGGGTCATTTTATTTATGGAATAGCTCATTGTTGGAATGGAGCGATTAAAATGGGAGAGATTAAGGAAATCGGCGTCCTTTGGCCTTCCTCTCTGACCTTTTGGTATTCCTGGATTACCTCACAAGACACGTGAGGGCTGAATGTGGATCAAGGGAGCACCTTTATATTGATTATCATAGTAGAGTACTTCTGTCAATCTTTGCTACTGATAGGAGTTGTTCCATAGGGAGCTTCTTTAAGGTACAATTTAGTAATACTCATAACATGCATATGATCTACATTTAGTTTTATCGTTTAAGTTAGGGCTATTGTAGGTTTCATTAAAAAAGTCCTTCCGCAGTTGAAAAATTTAAAATAGGTATTTGTTTTCTTGTAAATTGTTGCGCGATACTTACTGCGAAGTACTTATGTATGTACTTTAAATCAGCAAAAGTATAGAGTAAAAGTATTGGTATCAAAATACTCATATGAGTTAAAGTATGGGCCGCAAAGTATCGAGTAAATATGTATCAATATCGAATATAAAATATTCGATACCGAAAAGTATCGATACTTTTTTCGTGTCCCTCGATTTGAGAGTCGTGAAGCTTTCGACTTCTTTCTGGACTTGGCGGTTGTGAAGAACACACGCTTGTACTCATCATAAAAAGTAAAGTTGATTTGTTAAAATTAAAAAAATTTGTTTGATCTGATACATGCCTTTATAGTTTAATAAATTTAATTGAATACAGTTAGATAAACACCAAATAGAAAATCGATCACAATCATCTTGTAATGGAATGCACTCATCGATAGTATTAGTATGTAGTATATATCAACCATTTAGAATTAACAAAATGAGTAACAACATCGGTAATGAAAAGTATAAATATTAAAGAAACAGAATAACTACCTTGTGGTGTGGTACACCTGAAGAAACAAGAATTTCTCCAGGAAAAACGTTTCTAATTCTAACATATTTCTAAATTGGATCCATCATGTTGCTTAACATACTATTAGATAACATATTTAAAATCAGCGGCCTTCAAAACCCCTATGTGTACCCCCTTTTCTTGGTAAGCTCTGAGAATTTTCGGTCACCTACCTGTGTTGAGCAAAAATCGATGATGGAAATAAACAGAATTTTATTATTTTTTTTTTAAATAAATAGTATTGAGGAAATGAATGACTCAATTCTTCGATTGCAATGCATGTGCTCATACGGATAAGATAACTGCAGTAGATATGGTTTTCAGGTTCGCGAGTAAAAGCACCCAAGGCCTTGAATATTTCCAAATATATAATAAAGCTAACTTTGATTTGGTTTGGTTAAAAAAATTGGAAATTGTGGAGAAATCTGTTGCATTAAGTTCAAGTATTATTTAAATAAACAATTCCTTCTATTTCGAATTCTAAAGTTTTGCGTCATAATTTAATTCAGCGACTTTAACATTAAGGCAAATAATAATAATGAAAGAGAAAACATATTAAATCAAGAGGAAACCTTGGTAACAAGTACGACAAACAACTAAGTTGCGTAAGGTTAATTAGAGGGTACGGCATATTTAATAAGAACTTCAGGATATACAAATGTATATTTTTTTCCGTTCGCATTATTGTGAAAAATCACAGAATGCTGGAATGAGGTACCGAAGTATATACTTATTATCTTCAAATCGATGTTGGCATTAAAAACGAATTTGGCAACCCTAAAAAACATAAAATCCTCATCGAAACCTCTTGCATAAATTGTTAAATAACACTTCTAAACGCAGCACATATGCTGAATGTCGACCTGAAGCGCTGCTAGTTGAGCCGAGCCAATGATATCCACTTAAAACAAGCTCTCAGATTCCGAAATAAAAACATCATCGCATCTCGGGGAGTGATGTCATCTGGAGGTGGCTATACTCGCGGCATGTAAAAGCATATTCCTCATAACCCCGCGGTCGAATTTGCTTAAAGTTGTTATGATGGACCGAAATACTGAGAAGGCGTTGGCTGGCCTCTCCAGACCGCGGGGTTACGTAATCGGCTGAGTGCTCTGGCCTCGGTAACATTTAAGCACTATCATCATCGGCCAGTTTCGGATTGATAAGGAAGTCTCTGTTTGACTATCGTGCTCATTTGTCCGCCTCAGGTTTCCATTTCCATGAATGATAAGAAGTCTTGTCGCCGCTATTTTCCTTTCGGTCTTCTTTGCGGCTTTAACGAAATCTTACCTGCTTGAAATTAGACTTATGCGGGCATTGATAAGGTCTGGTTGCGTAACTTATTGATAAATGAAGTATTTGTAAGTTAACATATCGGGACAGGATTGGTACCCAAAAAATTGACAAAAAGAATTTGTGTCCGAGCATTTATACATAGTCGTTTTATAGGAGCAATTGCTGAATTGTGGGAAATCTGCTGAATCAAATAGACTATATTTAAGATTTGCTTTAAGTTGTATTTTAAACTGACGAATGTGATTGTATTCGAGATTTCAGTTTTTATTCTTTTCGCATGCCCAATTCAGCTTAACGAAAGCAATTGCTGAATTGCGTAGTCAATTGCTGAAACTAATTTTTTGAATATTAGAAATTTTATTGAGTTCTATGTATTTTCAGCTAAATCTAACAAAATGTCTCATTTTTTCTCGTTACAGATAAGTTTCAGTACCTTTAAAAGGTAGCTGATCTCAACCGTCGCCATTTAGGATAAAATCCGAACCGTCTAACTGCCCTTGAGAAGAAGCTGAAGAGGAGTAAGTCATAGCTTAGCAATATAACGACAAGATAAGCTTACATCATTCAGTAATAAAAAAGAATGACGACTGATATATCAGTAGTACGCTGGGATCCGAGTCAGGGTCCCGGTAGCGAATATATCGACGAATACGAATATGATGGAGGAAATTCCAGTTCACGTCTATTCGAACGATCTCGCATTAAAGCGCTCGCCGAAGAGCGTGAATCCGTTCAGAAAAAGACCTTCACAAAATGGGTTAATTCCCACCTGTGTCGAGTCAACTGCCGCATACAGGACCTCTATGTTGACATGCGAGATGGCAAAAATTTAATTAGATTGCTTGAAGTACTCTCTGGGGAGAGATTACCGAAGCCGACAAAGGGCAAAATGAGGATCCATTGCCTGGAAAATGTTGACAAAGCCCTACAATTCTTGAGAGAGCAACGTGTGCATTTAGAGAATATCGGATCACATGATATTGTTGATGGAAATGCTGCACTTAATTTGGGTCTTATTTGGACTATTATCTTGAGATTCCAGGTAAGCTCATCAGATAGTTTTTCTTATTATTTTAGTTATGAAAACTTAATCTAAAAATCGATACACATTATTTAATTGAGGAGTGGAGTGTCTTTTCAAAAGGGCTTATTTCATCACTAACATATGTTTCAGAAAATCAAAAAAACCTCAAACAATGGTTTGATGATTAAATGTATTTTGAATTTTAATACTATGTTTACATAATGTTGACATGATTTTTATAGCACTGTTAGTTTTTTACCACCGACCCCACGAAAATATATATTTAAGGCTGTATCTTAGAAATAAGCACTTTTGACAAAGACTAAGCTGAATTAAGCTGTTTTGTTTAGGACCTGTTGGAAATAAGCTAGTAAAAGTAAGTATATATTAAAATAAGTAAATATTAAAAAAAAAAAATTATCTATTAGAATTAAGCTGTTTTGAAAGAGAATGTTTAAATTGATTAAATGGACTAAAATGCTATGGATATAAGTCTGTTTGACGCGTAAGGCTCTTTTTGTAATCGATTTTCTAAAGCAAATAAGCTGTTTAGAACCAAAATATCATTGAAAATCATTGAGAATATAGTGTTAGGATCGAATCGCATTAAAAAAAGAACTTTTTCCAAAATGAGAAATAAGCCCTTTTGAAAAGACACTCCTCAATTTTATTCAAAAATTTCTATTCCGGATTTTGAATGTTTTAAAAAATGTATTTGTTTGTTTTTACTTGTTTATATTAAAATTCAAATATTTCATGCGAAAAAGGTAATCGGTCTAAATTCAGAATAAAGTCGAAAATATAATGTATGCGTTACAATAAGCCAGTATAAAATTGCTTTCCGACAAAGAAAAGCTCTTAACCACAACATTCGGTCATTCTATTTTCCATTGTGAATAGGACTGTAATTAAGAAATCTACACTCCTGCTCAAAACAAAATTCCATAAATACAGCCTATAAATGTTTGTCTAGATTCTACACCCTAACATTCCTTGGTATTTAGCTAATGACGAATAAATATACCACTCCCAACACCTTACGCCAATATTATTTAATTGATGGGGGAGCATTTCCGGCTCTTGGTATTCAGGATACGATAAGAATCGGTTTAGTAACTATAATCAAACAAACAAATTAGCAAAAGAAAATTAATAAATAAATCATATTGTGACACGCTATATCCGTACTAAAAAATGTAATCATCAATATATATGTAGATTGCATCGTTCCGAGTTATTATTCATATATTTTGTTGGTTAGAACAAAGTCCTGGGCAATAAGAATTGTTCATTATAGAATGATTTATTTAATTCATTAGTTTTAATTGCCATCATAATAGTTACAACTTTGGAACGATTGTTTCCCGAAAACTTTATTATTATAATATATCTCCCAAAGAATCTACATAGATAACAATGTGCTTGTCAGAATTGTTGTTGTATTTAAATTTCAAAATATTATTTGTCAGATGTCTCAATTCTCTTTGCTCTATGTGATTAAAATAATCAAATATTGAATATTACAATAACCAAATTTTGAATTCAGTTAATCTTACCTTATAATATTTTCCTGGTGCTTTCTATTTCTAAACGACATTGCAGGGAAGTCAAATTGTTGGGCATACATTGTATTTTACTTTAGGCTTATAGTAGACTACAACAGGATCTTTAAAAATCTTAAATTTTTATATTTTCATAGATCCAAGATATCACAATTGAAGAGGTCGACAACAAAGAGACTAAATCAGCTAAGGACGCCCTACTTTTATGGTGTCAAATGAAAACTGCCGGATATCACAACGTAAACGTACGTAACTTTACCACATCGTGGCGTGATGGACTTGCCTTCAACGCAATCATCCACAAACATCGTCCAGATTTAATACAATTTGAAAGACTATCGAAAGCGAACCCCATTCACAATTTGAATAATGCCTTTAACGTGGCCGAAGAGAAACTAGGGCTGACAAAACTCTTAGACGCCGAAGATGTCTTTGTCGAACATCCCGACGAAAAGTCGATCATCACATATGTCGTAACATACTACCACTACTTCAGCAAGATGAAGCAGGAGACGGTACAAGGAAAACGTATCGGCAAAGTTGTAGGCATTGCTATGGAAAATGATAAGATGATTCATGACTATGAGACATTCACCAGTGAGCTGTTGAAGTGGATCGAAAGTACAATTGCCCAGTTGGGCGATAGGCAATTTGAAAACTCTTTAACTGGAGTCCAACAGCAGTTACAGCAATTTGCCAATTATCGTATTGTTGAGAAACCTCCTAAATTCGTTGAAAAGGGCAACCTTGAGGTTCTTCTCTTCACCTTGCAGTCGAAGATGCGCGCTAACAACCAGAAACCCTATATACCGAAAGAAGGGAAAATGATTGCCGACATCAACAAGGCTTGGGAATTGTTAGAGAAGGCTGAACATGAAAGGGAATTAGCTCTTCGTGAAGAACTTATCAGGCAAGAGAAATTGAAACAACTTGCTGATCGTTTTGATCGTAAGGCATCTATGCGCGAAACTTGGTTATCCGAAAATCAAAGGCTTGTCAGCCAAGATAACTTCGGGTTCGACTTGGCCGCTGTTGAAGCAGCTGCCAAGAAACACGAAGCCATTGAAACTGATATCTTTGCATATGAAGAACGTGTTCAAGCTGTCGTTGCTGTTTGTGATGAGCTAGAAAGCGAAAGGTACCACGATATTCAGCGTATCCTTCTCCGTAAGGAGAATGTTTTGCGTCTCTGGAATTATCTGCTTGAATTACTCCGTGCCCGTCGCATGCGCTTGGAAGTATCTATGCAGCTGCAACAAAACTTCCAAGAGATGGTCTACATTTTGGACAACATGGAAGAAAGTAAACAATTGCTTCTTACCGACGACTATGGCAAGCACCTTATGGGTGTTGAAGACTTGCTCCAGAAACATTCTCTTGTCGAAGCCGACATCATGGTACTTGGAGAGCGAGTTAAAGTTGTCGTACAGAACTCCCAAAAATTCCTTAGCACCGAGCCAGATGCATACAAGCCTTGCGATCCAGAAATTATCGTCAATCGTGTTCAACAACTTGAAGATGCTTATGCTGAACTCGTACGATTGGCTGTTGAACGTTGCAAGCGACTAGAGGAGAGCCGCAAATTATGGCAATTCTACTGGGATACTGCCGATGAGGAGAACTGGATTAAGGAGAAGGAACAGATTGTGTCCACTGATGAAATTGGTCATGATCTGACCACAGTTAATTTGTTGCTTAGCAAGCACAAGGCTTTGGAATCGGAAATTCAGTCACATGATCCACAACTACAAAGTGTGGCGAAGACTGGAGCTGAGCTAATCACTGAAGGACACTTTGGCGCTGATCGAATCAAGGAACGTCTAAAGGAGATATTGACCAAATGGGATCATCTGCTTGATCTTACTAAATATCGTCGCCAGCGACTCGAAAATGCCGTTGACTACTTCCAATTGTTTGCTGATGCTGACGATATTGATAACTGGATGCTGGACACTTTGCGTCTAGTATCCAGCGAAGATGTTGGAAGGGATGAAGCCAATGTTCAATCGCTCCTGAAGAAACATAAGGACGTCGCCGATGAATTGAAGAACTATGCTGAGAATATTGAGCAGCTTCACAAACAAGCCGAAAAATTGACTCTTAATGACGCTGAAGCCCAGAAGGTCAAGGAGCGATTAGATGCCATTGATAATCGCTACAAGGAGTTGACCGAATTATCTAAATTGCGTAAACAACGTTTGTTGGATGCTCTCAGCTTGTACAAGCTTATGTCTGAAGCTGATGGTGTCGAACAATGGATCACTGAAAAGACCAAAATGTTGGACACAATGTCTCCTGGAAAGGACATTGAAGATGTCGAAATTATGAAACATCGTTATGATGGGTTCGATAAGGAGATGAATGCAAATGCTTCCCGTGTTGCTGTTGTAAATCAACTTGCCAGGCAACTATTGCACGTTGAACATCCAAATTCAGAAGAAATCTTGGCTAGACAGAATCACCTCAACCAGGAATGGTCTTCACTTCGCGAAAAGGCAGAAGCTAAGCGTGAGGACCTCAATAACGCTCACGGCGTACAAACCTTCTATATTGAATGCCGTGAGACAATATCATGGATTGAAGATAAGAAGCGCATTCTTACTGAGACCGATAGTCTTCAAATGGATTTGACTGGAGTTATGACTTTGCAGCGTCGCCTCAGTGGAATGGAAAGAGATTTGGCTGCTATACAGGCAAAACTTACAAGTCTCGAAAAAGAGGCTGATGCAATTGAAGGTGAACATCCTGAAGAAGCTGCACTTATCCGAGAAAGAATTGCGCAAATCCAACAAATTTGGGAACAACTCACCCAAATGCTCAAAGAGCGTGATGCTAAACTCGAAGAAGCCGGAGATTTACATCGCTTTTTACGTGATCTTGACCACTTCCAGACCTGGCTCACTAAGACTCAGACCGATGTTGCATCTGAAGATACTCCAACATCTCTTTCAGAGGCTGAGAAACTTCTCAATCAGCATCAATCTATTCGCGAAGAAATTGATAATTACACTGAGGATTATAAGAATATGATGGAATATGGGGAGCGTCTTACATCGGAGCCTTCCACTACAGAAGATCCTCAATACATGTTCTTGCGCGAGCGATTGAAGGCTCTTAAGGATGGATGGGAAGAGCTCCACCAGATGTGGGAGAACCGCCAAGTCCTCCTTTCCCAGAGTTTGGACCAACAATTGTTCAACCGCGATGCTCGTCAAGCTGAAGTGTTGTTGAGCCAGCAGGAGCATTTCTTGAGCAAGGACGACACTCCAGTGAATCTAGAACAGGCAGAGAACCAGCTGAAACGCCACGAAGCCTTCCTTACAACGATGGAAGCCAACGACGACAAAATCAACACTTTGGTCCAGGTAGCAGATACTCTTGTAGACAAGCAACACTTCGACGCGGATAAGATTCACAAGAGAGCTGATAATATTGCTAAGCGACGTGATGATAACAGGGAAAGAGCTATTGACCAGCATGAGAAACTTAAGAATCAAGTTAAATTGCATGAATTCCTGCAAGATCTTGAAGAGCTTAATGAGTGGGTTCAGGAGAAATATCTTACTTCCCAAGATGAGACTTACAGAAGCGCGAAAACAATTCATTCCAAATGGACCAGACATCAGGCTTTCGAGGCTGAAATTGCCGCCAATAAGGAGCGCCTATTTGAAGCTGAAAAGGCAGCACAAGATTTAGTCAAGGAGAAGCCAGAATTCAAAGAAATTATTGAGCCTAAATTAAAAGAACTTTCCAAACAATTTGAAGATCTTGAGACGCACACCAAGGAGAAGGGCGCTATGCTTTTCGATGCCAATCGCGAAGTCCTTGTTCAGCAGACCTGTGACGATATTGACTCTTATATTACAGATCTCGAGAAGCAGATCATTAACACTGACACCGGCAATGATTTGACCTCCGTAAATATCCTCATGCAGAAACAGCAGGTTATCCAGACCCAAATGGCTGTTAAGGCTAAACAGGTTGAGGAAATCGGCAAACAGACTGACTATCTGCAGAAGACAGTTCCAACCGAAAAGATTGAACCAATTATCGAAAAGAAGGCGGCCGTCGTTGATCGTTTCGAGAAAATCAAGGCCCCGCTCGTCGAGCGACAGAAACAGCTCGAAAAGAAGAAGGAAGCCTTTCAATTCTGCCGAGACGTTGAAGACGAAAAATTATGGATTGATGAAAAGATGCCAGTGGCTAGCTCCGGTGACTACGGCAATTCATTATTCAACGTCAACGTCCTTAAGAAAAAGAATCAATCACTGTCGACCGAAATTGATAATCACGAACCTCGTATCAATGCGATCTGTAATAACGGTCGCAAGCTTATCGATGAGGGACACGAAGATGCCAGCCGGTTTGAGAACCTCATCAAAGAGCTTACCCAGAAATGGCAGGAACTCAAGGATGCCGTGGACAACCGAAAGAAACATCTCGATCAGTCGGAACGGGTCCAACAGTACTTCTTCGATGCCCAAGAGGCTGAGTCGTGGATGAGCGAACAAGAGCTCTACATGATGGTCGAGGATAGGGGCAAGGATGAGATCAGCGCACAAAATCTCATGAAGAAGCACGAGACCCTCGAGCAGTCGGTCGAGGACTACGCTGATACGATCAGGCAGCTCGGCGAGACAGCGCGTCAGTTGACCAGCGAGCAGATCCCTCTGGGCGATGCTGTCGCAGTCAAGCAGTCTCAGCTGGACAAGTTGTACGCAGGTCTAAAAGATTTAGCCGGAGAACGGCGGGCCCGCTTAGACGAGGCCCTGCAACTTTTCATGTTGAACCGCGAAGTCGACGACTTGGAGCAGTGGATCGCCGAACGGGAAGTTGTTGCTGGATCCCATGAACTCGGACAAGACTATGATCATGTCACCCTACTCTGGGAACGATTCAAAGAATTCGCCCGCGACACGGCCGCCGTTGGCGGTGAAAGGGTCGCAAAAGCGAACGGAATCGCTGATGATCTTATCCGTGCCGGTCACTCAGATTCTGCCACGATCGCTGAGTGGAAGGACAGCCTGAACGAATCATGGCAAGATCTTCTTGAATTGATCGAGACACGCACACAAATGTTGGCTGCATCACGTGAACTCCATAAATTCTTCCACGACTGCAAGGACGTCTTGAGTCGCATTATCGAGAAACAGCACGGTGTGTCTGATGAGCTAGGCCGCGACGCTGGATCAGTCTCTGCCCTGCAGCGAAAACACCACAATTTCATGCAAGACCTCATGACCCTCTACTCACAAGTTCAACAGATCCAAGAGGAATCGGCAAAACTGCAAGCTTCCTATGCCGGTGATAAGGCCAAGGAAATTACAAATCGCGAGCAAGAAGTGCTCCAGGCCTGGGCCAATTTGCAGGGAATGTGCGAGGCCAGGAGAGGTAAATTGGCTGATACTGGAGATCTGTTCCGCTTCTTTAACATGGTGAGAACGCTCATGCTATGGATGGAGGACGTTGTAAGACAAATGAATACTTCCGAGAAACCACGCGACGTCTCCGGAGTCGAACTCCTTATGAATAATCATCAGAGCCTTAAAGCCGAGATTGATACAAGGGAGGACAATTTCAGCACTTGTATATCTCTAGGAAAGGAATTGCTTTCGCGCAACCACTACGCTTCAGCTGACATCAAGGATCGCCTTGTGCAGCTTACTAACAGCAGAAACGCTTTGCTGCACAGATGGGAAGAACGATGGGAGAATCTCCAACTGAGTAAGAATATATTAAACGAATTTAGTTTCTAAAAAACTAAAATTTTATTTAATTGTTTATTTCAGTTCTGGAAGTGTATCAATTCGCACGCGATGCAGCTGTTGCTGAAGCATGGCTTATTGCACAAGAACCTTATCTTATGTCAACGGAATTGGGACACACAATTGATGAAGTTGAAAATCTCATCAAGAAACATGAAGCATTCGAAAAATCGGCCGCCGCGCAAGAGGAGAGATTCAGCGCTTTAGAGCGATTAACTACGGCAAGTACTTTTTAGAAGATTTGTGTATTATCGATAAGTAACTTTTTTATCTTCATTTGAGAAAAGATTTATTGAAATCGATTTAGTGAAATATTTAATTTATTATGTATAATTTTAAATATAGTTCGAGCTCAAAGAACTAAAACGAAGAGAAGAAGCGGCTGAAGAAGCTGAACGTCAACGTCTCCAAGCTGAAGCTGAGGCTAGAGCAGCAGCTGAAGCTGCGGAGTCGGAAAGACGACAAGCAGAAGCTGCAGCTCGTGACACAGCCGATGCAGCCGCATCTCCGCAGCGAGAACAAGCCGGTAAGTAGTGGCCCTAGAAAGGCATCACCTTAATTTTAAGGATGAATATTAATTACCTGTAAATATTCAGGCAAAAAGAAGAAAAGAAAAGAAAATGCTAGCTAAAATAGAAGACTCAAATCCTTCCACTAATCCACTTCATATTTCAGTCCTAATCAATGTTATACGTGTTATACCAATTAAAAAAATTTCCCCCATTAAACAATACATTACGTTAATATGGATATTATCGCTAACTAAATATATTATTTTTCCTGTTTTCTTGTATTTACACGCTGCCGCCTTCGCAACTGATCAATTACTTCCGCATTAATCTCCTTCCTAAAACAAAAAATATATATACACAAAATATAAATATCGAAAATATTATTGCTCTCAATTAAACATTTTTGGCATGATCATTTGACTAATTGGCATCGATAATTGGACGTTTAAATAACATTCATTTTTTTTCCCAAAAACCCCATAAAAAAATATAAACTAAATTCTAAATTAGTTCCAATGAGAGCTGCTTCACCTGTAGAGAAAGAAAGACCCGTTTCGCAGACAGGTATATTTCCCAGTAGCGTTGTTTAATTGTTGCTCAACTTGTTATTTGCATTTTCATTGTTAATTTTTTTTTTTAAGTAATTTGTTTAACGAAACGTTAATTTCGCGCTTTCGCAGTTTCTTTCCCTATTTGTCTTTTCTTATTTCTACACTGCTGCAAATCTCTCTCTGCTTTCCTTGGTATTTTCAATAAGTGGTTTTATAAATTATATTTCTGAAAATACCTTCTCCCTTTCGTACGTTTCGAGTTACACTTCTAAGCTTCTTTTTTAAATAATTAGCGCGAGTATTTATAATTTGAGCAATTGCTAGGATCAATGTATACTGCACATTTATTCAAAATTAAATTTTTTCACGTTCTCTTTCGACAAAACTTCTAAATATGCAATGTACCACACATTTGTTCCTTAGACATATAATTTGTATTAGGTTGTAAATTTATTAAGCAGATTTTGTACATAAGAAAACCTTTATAAGCTATATATGGTGTTTTGCTATTTCATCTGGCCGCTTGCTACAAAATTTTTTTGTAAATATAAATTGTAAAGCCGCCGATTAGGTCTCACAGCTGCTGCCTTCTGCTATAAATATTAGGCTTAGCTAATTTTTTTGTGAACAGCAAACATTCTTTGTTAATTTTGTGTCTTCATATCGTTGTATATTTGTATGTAAACATTAGTAAAGGTAAGGATAACACTTGGTCTTTATTTAGTCCTGCACTGCGTAGTGTGTTCATAATATGCTCCAGGTAAGCTTGCATACTATTTGTATTCCCTAAAATTTGCATGTATTTATTATTTATTTTTTTAGCTTAACACTTATATCTAATATACATACATTTACATACTTTTTACTCACACACAAAATAGTACTTAAATTTGCTTAATTATTTCGAATTTTATATCTATATACAAAGTTATTTTGAGGTTTTTCAAAAATCTTCACTCAAAATTTGTGACAGTTAAAACGATGAATAGTATTCAGTGAAAATTATGGCTTACACCATGTTAAATTTGTACTGCGAGAGTTTAGTTTTCTATTCGCAAAAATTTTAAAAATTTTGAATTCTCTTTAGAGAATTTTACTAAAAAAGTGACAAACTTATTAAAAAGCTGCAGTGATAGAAATTTTATGATCTACTCAAAGAGTCACATCCATTTTAAGCCATAAGACTATTAAGTGGTAATTTGCAAGATTATTGTCGCATAAATAGTAAAGCGGTAATAGCATTTTTGGCATGAATCAACTTAATGGTCAATAAATTGATAAAGAGACTTCGCAGTGGACCGGTGGTTTTCTTCTTTCAGTTGTTAATTTTAATTACTGAGAGGAGCGCTCCATTTCGGAAGTCGGTTTAAATTCCTAGATGGAATTGTAAGAGTACGATAATTCTTAGAAGCGAATAAACATTTAGTACTTATTATGAATCTTTTATTACACTCAAATATACGGAGTTAAGAAGTGGTCATTTGGTGTGTTAAGCGGTAACTACATATTTCTAGAAATTTTCTCTGCTAAATATTTTGTGTTTTTTGCAATTTCAATGGGTTGAAGTTGTTCAAATGACTAACAATTCAAAACATTCAATTTTATTGTCTGTCCTAATTGATTTTCAGGATTTGATCGACATTTATTTTATCGTTTCAAGAATTTTATTTTTCTGGATTATCAACCCAATCTATTTGGAGAACTAACTACACAATTAGCCATAAAAAACCTTTAAACGAAATTCGATTTAGTCAATTATTTCTTTTATGCACAGTAACTAAATATGTAAAACAAGAGCACTTTAGTTGTTTTTGTTAATAACATTGTTCTGCAAAGGTTTTTTTTCTGGAGCTTAAAACATTTTTCACCGGTCCAATTTTGAATAATAATGGTGTAAGTTATTAATTAATAAACGATGCCGGGGAATATATCGTTAGGTATAAATTGAGATTTTTCTGAAATTGTCTTATTTTCCCAATGTAAACAAATTTTATAAAAGTTGATGTAAATAGATTCAAAATTTAATAATTTAATTCTTTTCGCATATAATTAGTGATGCAATATATTTTTCAAGACAATATGTTTCGAACCGAACATTTAGAGCCGTGGAGTTCTCATGTTCGTGCACTTAAATCGGTTTTTTCAGAACAGAACCCTTAAATTCATTTCAAGCTTATACGTTATCATGAGGCGCTTTCATGCTAAAGATTCTTACGACAATTCTTCTTTACCTTTCCTGTTTAAGAAAAGCATACTTTAAACAAGAGCCCTCCTATTTAAAGAAATCTGGAGCGAATGTAATAGTGTACTACTTCTGATACAAATTTGGAATCTCGCACACTTTTATTCTAAACCATAACGTAAACTCATGGATTAATTGAACCTTTTGAAACTTTTCCTTAAGGATGAAAATGAGTGTCAAATGTGTTCTGTTGAAGAGAAAATTTTGCGGCTTGAAGTTGTACTACATATAAGAAGTTTTTATCATCTTTCATTAAAACATGGAAGGCATTAAACAGTTTAAAATGTAAACTTTTCTTATTCCATGCGTTTTTGCTCTAATTATTTAATTGCGGAAAATTCATTTTAAATTTCTATTAAATTTTATAAAATTCCTAAAAGATCTCAATTTAATTTAGGCAAATTCGGGGTTGTTTATAATTTTTTTAGTGGATTTAATTATATATATGAAACATGTGCAGTAATTACTAACTTTTTCCCCCCATCATATTTTTAATATTAACATTCCATATAATAGTATTTTTATTTTATTTGCATGGTGGTAATCCTGCTGTTCCACAATCATGAAATCATTTCCTTCATTTTCTTTTTTTTTTTAACATCATTTGCGAATCATTTAAGCAAAACCAAAATAATTTATTTTTTGCATGAAAAGTGCATGTTCGCTCTTTGAAAGTGCCACAAGATCCAACAAAACGTTACACTACCAGCGCAATTGAAGGTACTCGAATTGCGTCCCAGCCTGGGATGAGTACCAAGCGGTACTCCTCAAGTAAGTACAAAAACGAACATTTTACTTGCTATCAACAAGTTCTATTCTTTAAATCATGTTAGTCTCAAGAGGTTTAGGTCTCATTTCTTTATCCACCCGGTAAACGGCTAGAAGATGCAGACTATCGGTGGTAGAGATATCTGGTGAAAGAATCATTCTCTATTCTTTTTTCATTTACTAAATTTTTATTAGTTTAGATATTTTGTAGTTCTTTTGTAACTAATTTGTTTGTTAAAATTTTTGTTGTTTTTTTTCGTTTCTTTTATTTACTTTCGAACGAAATACCTTCACGCTGTTGTCGTCTTGTGAATGTCACAAAAAAATTATATAAAAACATATGCAACGATGAATTTCACCAACACACTCCGGGTTGATGAATGTGCATGCACAAAATTTAATGTTGAATTTTGATTGATTGAAACTAACCAAACAACGAACTTAAAAACAAATTGCTCTTGGACCTTCTACACGCACAAACTCCAACTCTTCTGTGTACATAAAATAAAAATCTACAAAAATAAAACACAACTGGGAATGGCTGGTTCTATGGATTTTGGTTGATTGTTGACCGCACTCTGCGACATAAAAACAAAATAAAAACAACTTTCTCTCTAACTGGATACGGTCACTCCTATTGGATGTTTCTAAAACGCAAAATGAATATGACCTATGAACACAAAAATCCTAAATAAAGGAATTATTGATAACTCGTCAACAGCACGTCGTTCGGCAACACCAACAGCTTCAAGTGCTGGTGGTTCACCGGTAACGCCATCTAGCGGTGGTGGTACTATGCGCATTGGCAGAAGGTCACGATCAAAAAGTCCATTCCGAAGCTTCAGGTGGAAACGAAGCTCAACAAGATCGGGTGATTCCGACGATGAAGGTAGAATTTTTTCTAATTATTTTTCGTTTTATTTTGTTGCTACATCATTTTGATTATTTTGAGTTCTTGATTTTGAAATACATTTTATAATGGCAGTTTTTGTTAGTTGTATGAAGACATAAGTTCATTTTTGATGAAAAATTAAAAAGTTTTCTCTCACCGATAAGGTGCATTTTTATTCTGGCTGTGTGGACAATGGCTCCATCTTCGCGAAACCACGCCTAAAAACGTAAGAAAATTGAAATCATATCGAGGAACCTAGCTTCATTCACAATCAGTCCCATTCCGAAAAAATAGAGCACTTTATAGGAAAGTATTGCACATTGATGGATGCAGTGCATTTTTGTTATCTAACTTCTGAGTATTTTATGCAGTGGAGAAATGAATGTACTTTACCGAATATTAGGAGCTGGACTATTAAATTCTGTTTTTCCAGCTAACTATTCTTACCACCGTTAATATTAAATCAACTGTTGTCAAATTGTACATACGAATATAATTTTTTTTCAGATTCGATATCGCGAAACCGCTTAAAATAATAAGATTATATTGCTGTTGAATTAATAGTGGCTCTAAAATTTACTAAAAGTGCAATAGCTTGTTTATACACCTTAAAATTAAAGTAAATATGAATTTACTAATTGATAACGTCTTAATGCTGATATTAAAATATAAATAAAAGTATTATAATATTAACAATAACTGCCATTGTAATACAAAATTTGCCCTTATTATTTTTTATGTTTTATTTTATTTAAAATGATTTTTTTTACCAAAACTAATGGTGTCTATATGAACATAATGTACCATATGTCTCATAAGTAAGGATATGAAGAATATTTGATAGCATGTAAGTCGATCGTAGTTAGATGATTTGGTAGAAAAATATCATCGCTATTCATCTATTGTGTTGTGAAAATTTTAAAATAATAATTTATAAAAATCTCATTTGTGCCGTAAAATTTGTTGTCTTGCATTTTTCATTTTGTTATAATTCATAAAGTGATTTCCTTATTCAAAACGCCATATTTAAGCTTTACAGTGCCCCCCAGGCTTAAGATTAATATATATAAGTTTTTAAGTTAAGAAATTCATTTCAGTTTTTTGCATGTTAAAATTTGAATTGCTCAGAATTGTTACGCTGAATGACATTTGCAGTGTGATTTAACTTGTATTTGAAAAAATATTTTTTTAATGCAGAAGGATCAGCTGGTTTTCTAACTTCTAAAAATATTCTAGAATAATTTCGCTCTTAAAAATTTTATATTATTTTTTCTCTTGAGATTTTCAAGAGTTTAGTTTATGAAGCCAACTACACAATTCACTGAATTGTGTAGGCAACTACAGCAAATCTAAAATTAGGAGCTTGAAACTAAATATAACGATTTTTATAGATTATCCTATAAATTTGTAGGTCATAATATTTTAATTCCAAAATATAAATGTCTAGTAAATGCATTATCGTCAGCATTAATCAAAAATACAATTTCTGGGTGCGTCAAATTCATGTATCTTTTTATATCTTTCAAATAAAGTTATATTTAAGCGATTATTAAAATTATCGTTCTAAGTACAAGAGTTCTCTGGAATGATAATCTTAAGCGGTTAAAGCTCTTGTTGGATTTTTATTCTCAAAATAGATTTATTTATTTTTAAAATTTTCCACAAATTTATTTTCTTTGTTCTTTTTGAAAACCATTTAAGAAAAATGATAGTAATAATCATTTTATTTCACCATGTACAGAACGAACTAGTCCCGGTGCAGAGGAAGGCGCCGAAGGCACACTCACTAGAAAACACGAATGGGAATCAACGACAAAGAAGGCATCAAATAGATCTTGGGATAAGGTAGA
Organism: Eutolmus rufibarbis; assembly: GCA_963920795.1. Lineage (NCBI taxonomy): Eukaryota > Metazoa > Arthropoda > Insecta > Diptera > Asilidae > Eutolmus > Eutolmus rufibarbis. The sequence goes on along the minus strand of OY987206.1, from coordinate 36,867,188 downwards.
TTTTTTGGAATTATTGGATCTTCTGCGCAGTGTTCATTTTATATTATATTTTATATTAACATAAACACAATACTTCTTTTCTCAGGTGTACGTTGTTGCTCGTGGAGGACGGTTAACATTCTTTAAGGACCAAAAGGCAGCTAAAGCAGTTCCAGAACAAACGTTCCGCGGTGAAGTACCTTTAGAATTGCAAGGTGCTGCTGTTGAAATAGCCAGTGACTACACAAAGAAAAAGCATGTGTTCAGAATTAAGTAAGTATTGCAGAAGTTTATTTACTATCCAAATTTTTTCTAACATTACTATTTTGTTTTTATTCAGTTACATAATCTAATTTGAGCTTATATTAGTGTAGTAGAGGAAAAGGGTTTAAAGTATTATTTTAAGTCTGATTCAATCATTTTGCGGACATAAACTAAAGTTACAAGATTTTATAAATTCCGATGAATTAAAAGAAGACAAAAATGGAAAATATTCATATCTAGAAGATAAATTAACTAATTCATGAGATTTTCATGAAAACTGGTATATGGGGGTTTTAAAGGTCTCAATTTTAAAATAAAGGATGATAACCAAAATTTGTAGATTACTTACTACAGGACAAAATTTTTTTCCGGTTTATGAAGCTGTTTGATCAGAAGATAGTTCTATTTGGAAACAAAGTATAAAGGTTCTATTATTGCTGACAGCCTTGGGCACTTCCAATAATCTGGATTTATTCTCATTTCTTTTTATGTGAAGCTCAAGGCGTTTTATTTCCTGAGTTTAAAATTCAATTCTTCGCATAAAAGGATTTTATCTTATGGGTTTTTATTTATATTAAAATCATCGATATATTTTTTGAAATGCGTTTATCAAGCGAAGGAATGTGCGTTTTAATTAAATAAAATAAATTAATTAATAAATATAATAATAATAATAAATAATGAATAAATTAATTAATAAATCAAAACATATAATATTAATACTTTTCTTATTTATTCTTTAGATTATCAAATGGTGGCGAATTCCTACTGCAAGCACACGATGATTCCGAAATGAGCCAATGGGTTGGAGCACTGAAAGCACAGTGCGACAGTGTTTCTGGTGGTGAAGGACGATCGATGACACTCCCCGCATCCTCACAAAAAGATGAACCAAAGAGAAGATCTTTCTTTACACTAAAGAAAAAGTAAATACCGTTTATTTTTTTGTTTATTTCTACATCATTTGTAATTTATGTTTAGAATTTTTATACTATTTGACAAAATACCTGCCCCACTGGTAATTACGGAAAAGATACTTTTCCCTTTTTATCCTCTTATACTTTTCCATTCTTCCACTTTTTTCTTTTTCCCCCCTTCCGCCATTTTAGTGTTTGAGTATAATCTTGTTTTACTTGCATTATTCGTAAAACTTATTCAAAGTAACATTAATTAAAAGTTGCAGCCATCATTTTTAATGTGTTCGAACTTTTTCGAGTATTTTATTTCGTAAAATAAAAAACCAGTCTGTTGTTTTTCTTGTGTAGATATTAAATTTTATTATAAATTTGTTTTAAAGAAAAATTATTAAAATTTCATGAACCTTTTCATTTATATTTTTACTGTTTTGGTCGTTTTGTTATTTCATTGCTTATTTTTCTACCTGAGGTGTGTTTTGATTTGATTTTGTTTTTCCATATTCCTAGTATCCTTTACTATATTTTTATTTTCATTTTCTCCGACATATTGTATGATTTTTTGGTGGGCTTTTTTTAGACTGATATATTATGCACTCTTTTATATATTTTGCTGCTATATGTAGAAATTGATCGGAATACTAGTGATTGTTTTTTTTTTTAATTAGAATATTTGTATTGATCTATAAAAGCGATATATAAATTGGTTGTAAAATTTTATACTTTTGGAAAGATGTGGTTGGAAATGTCATTATAAAGTGATATATTAAATATTATATAATATGTATTTGGAAGATACATTTAACCGTAAAGAATAGATTTATCTACATTTTCTAATTTGGGGATTTGGAGCTGTTATAGTTAGAAATTTCAAAACAAAAAATATTGTGGCTAAATTATGTATTTAATATTTTGGTATTGATATAGATTTTGAGAATATAAGTTTAATTTCTCAAAGTAGTCGTCACCGAGGGCTTTTCACATAATCCAAAGAGTTTCCATTTTTTTCCTTTCGTCGAAAAAATAGAATTTGTCAAACTCTACAAAATGTTTGATGATGGCATCGGTTAAATTTTTATTCGACAACAATTTCTTCTAACCGAACCGAATTTTTAAGCTCGTGTATAAGAAGAAGCTGGTCTAAGGAATAGTAATAGCAATAGACTTGGCGGTGGTGACTAAAAGTGATAATGGTAAATAGATGTTTGCGAAAAATTTTACATTAGCTAACAAGTCATGAAATTTTTAATAGTTTTCACCCTATGAAAAATAATATAAATAAAATAAATAGACGGCCTAAATTATCTGCAACGATTCAAAAAGCACACAAAACATGACATGTTCCAACCACTTCGAAATTTTCGTCTATCTATCCAACAATGAGTAAAACCTTAATGTAAATGTTGAGCTAAATGTTGAAGTAAATGTTTGGTAATCAGAATAGTTTCTAAGGACATAAGAAAATGTTAAACGAAATGACGTAGAGAAATTTTTGAGATCTAGTTTTTGGCAATGTTAATCCAAAAAAAGAAGTTAAAAGAGACTAAGAAAAAAAAACGAAACTAGTAACAGTAGGAAAGATTTGTAGAAGTTGGATGAAAAGAGAAAGTTGAGGTAGATGGATGCAGCATGTTTTTGCGAGGCAGTCAAACGAAACAAAATAAACAGTCAAAAAAATTGTTAACAGCTTTTACTGCATAATAGATATTAAAATTGGCGATACGAAATTCGTCAAGCTGAATTGCGCAACGTTAGCAACCTACTTCTGTGTTTTTAGTTGTTTATTCAAAGTGTAACGAGCAAGTTATTTTCCAGTTTTAAAATTTTTACTTGAAAACAATAAAACAAGATATAAAAAGGTAAGACCACAAAATGTGTTCGTAATCGTCCGTCACAGTCGTCTAGCAAAATAACGCTCATAATGCTAATTGTAATAAAAGTAATTAAAATTTGTACAGTCACATAACGATTTTTTTTTTTAAACAAATCAATTTTAGAAATAAAACAAATCGCTGTGCAGTGTCGCTAACGTTGTAAACCACACGGGCTTTTTGCAATTAAATATAACACAAAATTAAAAACATTTGGACAGTTCAATGCAACGCAAAAATTGTTCAATTAAATTTTTGTTGCTGTTGCTTCTTTTTTGCATGCGATAGAAAATTAACTCCTAACTTTTTTGCCGAATTGGATAAATTCTTTCTAACGAATTTTTTCTTCTTCAGTTTATTTTTCGTTTACTAACCAACTGCACTTGTAATTGGCACTACTTGAACACGTAACTAAACTTTTTATGCATTGGCTGGTGTGAAAGTTTTAATTTATAATATTATTTTATTAAAATTTATTTCGTTTTAAAATTATTTATTTTAATTAAGGTTTTTTAATTGAGGAGAAATAACTTTAAATAGTTAAATTAATAACACGTTAAATTCATTTTCCTATTTAGAGGAATCTCTATATGGTGATCTAAATAAAAATTGCCATGTTTTCTTAGTCGATTAAAATGTTATTTTCTTTGCACTTATCAGTTTAAGAAATTTCATTTAATTTCTATAACGATTTTTTTTAGATTACAAATATTTTTGTTAAGCTTTGCAGACCCATAAATAAATTAAAAGTTTTCGAGAAATAAATGGGCTTAATCTGAGTAAATAGAGTTGAACCACCTTTGAAATATTGAAAAAAAGAAAAATAATTATTGTATTACATAATTCTACAATTTTCCATTTTTAAATCAAATTGGATGTTGACGATAAAAGTCGAAATTAGGAAAGCGGCCCAAGAAGTCAGCTTTTCAGTTTTCACTCAAATTCAGCAATTCAGCCATTAAGCAATTACTTGTGACTTTTGTATTACAGCTGATTAAAGTTGCTGTATTTGTTCAATACATATGTATATGTTTTTTTTTTTTTCCAAATTAAAGAAAAGAGTTATTTCTTCTCAGTGGAAAACAAAATTAAAAGGAAAGAAACAAGACATGAAATTATTTCCTTAAATCTTTTTCTTTTTCAGTTGAACACAAAACACACAGTGACATGAAAGACAAAACAAAAAAAAAATTTCAAATTTTTCAGAAATACTGAACCATGCTAACTTGACCCAAATTCCGAAAGCAATGATGCGAATCAGAAGGAGCAACAACATTTTGATTGGAAGTAGATAAAATATAAATGCCGTTTACCCTAGAAGGCGATGATTAAAAAAAATAAAAATGAAAAAGATGAGGAAATAAGATCCATAATTTGCATGACGATCGCGTGCGTGACTCGAAGTTGAATTCAATGTTTTCGATGTTTTTTTGTTATCCATAGGAAAAGCTTGTGCAGAAGTTTTACAAAAAGAAAAATGAAACAAACAAAATCTAGACGTACTGTAGATTATCCCTACAGATAATTTTATTGAATTACTCATAAGTACAATGTTAAAGTAATTTCTTGATATTTAATTGAATAAATATATTTAAGAGACTTTAGGTTTTTCTAAGCATAGCTGATCGGGGAGACGAGGCGAGCAGAGGACACAAATTATTATAAATTACTAGAAGACCTCCCTGGGCGTGTGTAAATCTCTTTGTTCGAAACAATCGAAAAAAATTAACATTGTTTTTTAGGTAACTTTAGTAAAACAAAGGGCAAACAAATGCAAGTTACGTAGTTATAAATAATTTATAAACAAATAAGAGATGACGAGAAGAGACATATTTATCTTCCTTTGCTTTTTTTATGTGAGCCTCCGTATAATTTTCTATGTATTCGAAATAAATAAAGCTTTAAGAGAAAAGAGGATATTTATTGAATTGTAAAATATTTTTCTATAGAATGTTGTGAGAGAAGGAGGAGGGAGGAGGGAGCAGGGCAATTCTAAATTCTAAAGAGAGTTTCAATTTTACTGTTTATTTCACTGTGATGAAAAGTATCAACACTGCTGAGCATGTCGTTTCTACAATAACATTTTTTTTTTCATCAATATTTTTAAAAGCTTTTTGAGGTTTTTGCGATTTACGATAAAAATAATAAGCAACGCAGCTATTTTGGATTCTGCTTTTTTAAAACAATTCTAGACACATTCAGGTCATGCAAGTTAAATTACAACTCGAATCAATCTCATTTTCCAGAATTATCCTCATTAAACTACTCAGAAAATTTGTTTTCAAAAAAGTTTCATGATCGTTTTTCTGCATAAGATGCTGTTTTTTTCTTACCCTTTCAAATATTGTATTAAGTAAATTTATCCTGTGCTGTTAAATATTTGCTTATTTTAGGTCAAATACCTTGTTTTAACTCGGTTTTTTAGTCAACTGCGCAATTCAGCGATTAGTTGTTAAATTGAATTGAAATGGCGACTGTCGAAACTGAATTATTGAAAACAGTCTTTTGCAAACTGATCGTCAAGTTTCTCGCATACTTTTGTTAAAAATCATGGATTGTAATTCCTGCATCTTTGCTGTTCTACGGCTGTTTTCAAGAATTCAGTTTTCTGTTGTCTACTCAATTCAGCTTAACAAGAGCAATTGCTGAATTGCTGAAATTGAATGATTCAGCATTATGGTTGAATTCCGTTCAAAATTGCTTATAAAAATTATGATATCAACTATAAGAAAAATAATTGTCCCAGGAATATTCGCTACTAAAATAACTTCAACATGTAAAAATTCTTCAAAACAAATTAAAATAAGCGGGGATTTTTCTAAATTATTTACATACATTTTAAACCCCTCTTTAAAAATTCTTTTCTTAAATTGAATTGCGCAGGAACTGATTTCTTGAACAGAGAGAGGGTAGTTGAGTAGGGGCAAAAACAATTCCAAGAAGGTAGTTCTTAATCGTTGCATCCGTTCTCAGTCAAAAAATCTATTTTCTAGAAATCTAGGTTTTTAGACATTACTACTATTTCATATTTTTAAACATAGTCCAACGTTAAAATTACTGGACAGAGAATATGGGTCGAAAATGATTAAAAAACAGAAGCCTAAAGTAAAATAATAAAAACAAATCCTTTGACTAGGAAAACCGCGTCACTTCGCAAAGTAGAGCAGCCTGAAATCAAAAAGTCGATAATAAAATTGTGATACCAAATAATGACAAGATATAGAAACAGATAAAGCAAAAATGAAAAAAGATAATAGAAAAAAAAATTACATGATTTACACGCCACAACCAGAAGAAGCTCGTTGCAGTTGAATCTATTTAATCCCAAAAGTGTTTTTTCCAAAAAATAATGCAGATATTCCTCTTAAGGCTAAATAAGGAGCAAAACAAAATATATAAAGCTATAAAAAAAATATTTGATATAGAGTACTAAAATAATGCTGCCAGAAGTAGGAAGAGAGTGAAGTAATAATTAGCATTTTTATTCTTTCTATTTCTATTCCTCAGCTTACGAATGCTTTTTTACAAATTTATCATTTTATTACTGCTTGTTTTTCTGTTTTATTTTTCTTAACTACCAAACGAACGATATTTTGTAGATCTGTAGAATTTTTTATGGTCGTTGTAATATTAAGGAATTTATTTGAAACAGCGCATGTAAAGTGGATAAGATTGTTAATAGGCTTTAGTACATACAAAAAAAAAAAAAAACAGCGACAACCAATTAGCAGGGTGACACGGCAGAGAGTTAGTTATATATGTAAATTGTTGTCTAACTCGACACTAGAACCTATTTAAGCAGAATACACCAGGCAGCAGCATGAAAGTCCTCAGAAAAAAAAATATACACACCGTAAACGAAAATCCAAAATCAAACATCGCGCGAATATATCTCTTTTTAAAGATTTACGTAATAAGGACATTTTCTTCTATTTATCAGAAAAGAATTCAGTAAAAATACAAAAGTAAATGTATTTAAGAAAACCTGTTGTTTTATTGACAAAACCTTAACCAGTCCTTGTTTTTTCTTCTACCCCTATTTTTTATTTTCGTCGTCGGTGGTCTCAATCAATTGTTTAAAATTAAAATGTTTTACATTTTCAAATTTTTTTAAAGTAATATTTAAAGCTGTAAAAACTCAATAACCCAATGTGAAATCTTAGAAATTCGTAATTTTTATTCTCCATCATTCTCAAGAGTTTAAAAGGAGATTTTTTTCATTTTGAAGTCGGGAAGTTTTAATCTCTGCAGTGATTTAAATTAGCGTAGGTATGTTACATTTTTTTAACAATTACACTTTTCAACTTCAACATAAAATCAATCAAACCATAAAATAATGATTATTTTCAAATTTAAAATTGTTATAAGGTTTTTATTATTTTGTTAAACAAATTCTTATTAAAAGAAACGTTAATTTCTTAATTCTTCAACAATAAAGGAGCCATTTGAATGATATTCCACAGTTAAAAGGTTGAGGGGAAATAATCAATTTGTTGAAATAGTTTCATAATGATTCAAAAAATTAATTTCCTAAAATTTATATTTTTAAAATAAAAATCTTCCAAATGACTAAAAAACTTAAGAAATAAAACAGAACAATTTGAGCTTTTAATTACTTAAAACGTTGTTGGCTAAATTTAACCGATATTTTTGATTTAGTAAATTAAAATGTTTAATAACTAATGATCTGAACTTTTACTAAAGTATAAAATTTAAAAATTACTTTTTTATCGCGTACACTCGTCAGGGTGAGTATCAATCAAAGTTATTTTTAGTCACATCAAACGACTTTTACTATTTAACTTTTACTTTTTAATTCAAAAATATAAAAACGTACGACCTCCCTGAATAATTCATCCAGCAATCAAAACGTTTCCTTATTGCTAGATACTTTGAATAAGAATCGACTAAAAATTCATAAATCAAATAATAGATTTAACATATTTTGATGCGGATGTACTGTGTTATGTTTAGTAAAATTTAAAATGATCCTTTTTTTTACTTAAGTGACGCTTAAAGATTTTCGGACCTTGTTTTTCTTGGAACATCTCGCAAAAAATCTTTGTTTGTGTCACAGCATCTCTAAATTATCCTAGCCATCAACTTAAATTGAAATTTATTTTACCGGATCTCAGTTAAAGAGTCTAAATAGAAGCCAAAGTGCTTCCTCTATTCATTTTTGGAGGGGTTTAACAATTGTAAGAAAAATATCTTTTACTAGTGACGCCAAAGATGCTTATGTATTTAGTTTTTAAAAATATTGTTTTTATTTTTAGGTCTTGCTCCCACTTCCTTTTATTAACATATTCTTATAGCCCAAAAATTTTGATATTCATGCTGATAAAAGATTTAGTAAAGATCACAGAGAGAAATCGAAACGTAAACTTTAAATGATTTCTTCGAAACTAATATTCTGTAAACTGGTGTAAGCTCTCAGCACCTATCAAATTACCTCCGATTGAAGAATTATTTGGAAACGGAACAAGGTAAAAACGCGAAAACATTGTTTGTCAGCAAGTTTTCAATTTGTTTTAAACATTTTACAATAGTTATAAGAAATGGTAATATGGCTGAATTAAATACGAAATGACTCAAAATTTAACCGAGTACCTAAAACTTTTTCCATAAGTACAAAACATCTTGAATTGGACTAGATTTCTGATTCTGAATTTGAAGAAATTTGCTTCAATAAAATTACGAATTTTACAGATTATTTTACTTTTCTATTGATTGTCTCTACAATTTAAGCTTCCAATTATCGTACGCGTTCGATTATTTTCGTCTCGAGTGTGATAAAATTCCTGTTGACCAATGCAATTTCAAGAGTTCCGAAGACCTCTTCGGCCTTTTATTTTGCTGGAAATTGGTTTCTTCTGAAAGAGAAAAAGTAAAGGAAGAATAAAAGGAAATAACAAAAGAGGTGTGATAATTTTTATAACTTTTTATTATTAAATAAACTTTTAGTTTAAAATTCTCCTTAATTGTATCTAAAACTCACAGAAATTTGTCTCTGTTATTGTTTGTGTGTGTTACTATTAATTCCCATTAAGTTTGTATTGTCGCCAAAAAAGAACTTTCGTTGCGATGACGTGGCTTTGAACAGATAACACCTGGCAGAAAAATGGTTACTACTATAAAAACAGTGGTAAAAATTCATTTAAAAAATAGGATAACTTTTACGGCCGGACGGAGGGCGTTCTTAACGCACATCCCCGAGTTAACCGCATTTGGTTTATTTTCTTTATTCGATTCTATTTCAAGAATATTCAACAACGCGAAGGCGGAGGGAACGAACCAAGGACAAGCCGCCGCTAAAAGCAGTAACGTTCGGAATCGCATGTTTGGAATTTGCTTGCTATATTTATTAGACTTCTTAACTGCATTATCGCATATCAACAATAGTCCTTTAGTAGTAGACGTTTAATTACAGCTCCTTTTTTATAAACTAATCGGAATCAATAGAATTAAAATACGGAAAACGGAGAGAAAGGAAAAACGCGCAACAAGGGCAGGCCGGGGCGCGCCTAGAAGATGTCGGGGGACCGGGACCAGTCTTGTTTCTTCTTGCAGTCCCAGTAGCTCCCTCGGTACACGTGGATCAGGTTGTCCGTCCCCTCCTCCTGCTGCTTCGTGAACCAGGCGGGCTCGTAGGGCGGGTACGGCCGGCCCTCCGACGCGGCCTTCTCGGCCTCGTTTTCCCGCTCGCGTCGTCTAGCACGTTGTTTTTCCTCTAACCTAAAACGGAAAATTTTATTTTAAACAAATCATAGAAAATTCTATAAAATAAAAATGCTTATAAAATTCAGAGAAAACTGTGAAACAACAACCAGAATCAAGGAGTAAAAGTAGTCAAAAATTACCCATAACAAAGATTTTAGGAACTTCCTGCAATACTTGTTCGGCTAGTTTAATAATGGGGCTAAATAGAAAAGGAACGATCACGAAAAAACTTAGAATATAATGAAACATTTTACATACTCCTCGTTTACCAATTCAGTTCTTGCAATCGACTGCTCAATTCAGCGCTTGTTTTTCTTAAGCTGAATTAAGTAGTTAATTGTATAATAGAAATTGAATTCTTGTACATGGAGATAATCAATCTATATTTTGATTTTCTACAGCATTCCTCGTCAGTTTTTGTGATAATACAATCTCTGAAACACTCTCGGTTTTTTTTTCAACGTTAACAAAATACAAACATTTTGAGACCAGTCAAAAGTGATAAAATTAGAATTTTACTTATTTTATATTTTAAATAACTATTTTTATTTAATCCAAGGGAATTGTCCTCAAATGTAAGGAGTGTAATTGAAAATTGGCGTTTTAACCCCACTCTGGAAACTGGAAAATCAGCAGTTGTGTTTTTTTTTAATGATTCGATCTGGATCAAATTTCGCAGGAAATTTTGTATTGAATTTAAATCTGCGAACAGTGACACCGAGCAAAATTTTTTAATTTTGTGAAAAGGGCATCAAATTGCATTAACTTATGCTATCTTTACATGGAAAACTGGATCCAATAATTATTTCAGTTCGCAATTTGAAATTTAGGTGGGCAAAAATAAATGCAATTTGGTGAATTTTTGCACATTTTAAAAACTTCGCTATAGATAAATTTAAAAAATGCAATTCAATGTGAAATCCCAGATCCAAATTAGATCATCAAATAAGTCCTTAATTTAAAAACAAATTTTTAAAAACAAGCTTTTATCGTTTTCTACTCGTTGAACCCTTTTATTTGATACCCATGTCAAAGGCGCTGTGAAGATAAAGGTAAGCCCTCATATTGGGGTGTCCGCCATTTTGGATTTAGAACGATATTAAATATACTATATTGCATTGTCTTCAGATTTATATAAGTTTAGGTACCAAATTTCATCTTTTTGCCATTACGAAAACTGGTTCAAAATTCAGATGAAGTTAAAATAAATATTACTCGTGAGTTTTCAGCAGCCGTTTTTCTAGTACCAGACTGGCTTTGTGCGATCATATTTTGGGGCGGGTCAGCCAACAGTGTGGGCAAAGCTGTTTCCTGAATCTTGGACGGGGCATTGAAGCCCATTGCATACACTCCCTTCAGGAGCTCCAGCTTTAAATGGAGCTTCGAATGTTTTTACGGAATAAAGAGGAGAGTTTGGATCCTTCCTCTGAATCTCAAGATCTTGCTTTGACTCAACTAAACCCTTGCGAATAATCTTCATCAATAAACTTGTATCAGCGGGGCTGGCAATATCTGGCTGGTCGTCCTACGAAATCTTTCCATTTTGATCTTCGCTGGCAGCTTTCTTCTCTAGATCTAACTTTTCAACAAGGTTGGGTCAAATTTAACTTGCAAGATTTCATTACAGACACCGGGACAGGTAAAACTAAATAAAAGCTTGTAAAAAACACGGCTATTATTTGATATACGATTATTAAAGAAATGTATTAATTAATTAATTTCATATATAATACAATCACTTGGATATAAATAATAAACTTATACCTACATCAAAATTTTAATGTCCGGCTCCTCGTATTTTCAATTATTATAAACAGGAGCGAAGAACAATCGCTTAGAAAAATATATCCTCCAACGCCAATTTTTTCTCACGATTAACTTTATGTGGCTCTAAGCCACACCCGACCTTTTGAAGGGATAAAGATAATTATAAAACTATCTAACGATCAAAAAATTACGGACTATACTTATAGGGACCTACATACTTATTTGATTTATTGACTAACTAACCAACCCTTAACAAAAAAATATATATGCACTTCTGGTGATTGTGCCATTGAAAAGCAAGAGAATTGATGATCTTCACATTAAAATTATTCTTAGGAATATGAAATGTTTGAAATTTTATCTCACCTCATTTTTTCGTGATTGCTTTCCTCCCATCGGCCATCCTCCATCAAGCGCTGATCGGGTCTAAGTCTCGAATCTGTAGGAGCTACTCCCTCTTCTGGTTCATTTAGTTGACTTGCCATAATTGTAAAATTGTAATATCTAAAATGAAAAAAGGTGTTTTTAATGCTTCAACTAAAAAATATAAAGCACTTAACCAACCTATCACTATCGGGCGGAGGCAATCTCCTTGTCCAAATTGTCTTGTAATTTCCAGTTTTATACACAGGACTATCAGGAGTGCCTGAAGTTGATATGACTGGAGCGGTTTCGATTTTATTATCCCAAGTTCCATTTATCACCCATTTAACCTCGTTATCCTTGTTCATAACTACACCCTTCACCCGTCTCTGCGTGTCTCTCGTGAAGTACGAATAGGGGATGTACTTGAGATGACACTGAATTCCTTTGGCGTTCTTCTGTCCGACAATCTTCATATCGCCGTGGTGGTCCACCCACAGCCGTCCAACTATTATATTATGCACAGTCGTCGTTACCTGGGCGACGTTGCAATGAGTTTTAGAACTTCGTCAAAGATCAGCAAAAGCCTCTTACCTTTCTCCACGTGTACTTGTTACCGCTACACGTGAACTCAACATTTGCATTACCTAAGGGGATCACTTGGAGGTATTTTCCGCGGAACTTGCTGGTCATGGTGAACTCCTGCCAGCAGACCCAGCCCCGACCCTCGCAGTGCATCGCGGCCATGGGGGGATGGTGCGAGACCTGCTCCGCGACGACGCGCCATCCGAGATCATCTGTGCGGTCGAACTCGTAGGTCTCCCCCAGCAGAGGGTTGAAGGGCTTTCCGGTCCGGTTGGCCGTCGTCGAGTAGCTAGAAATCGTGAAGGCTGCCACGTAAGCCAGCTGCTCGCAAGGGTCCTTGCATTGTGCGGCTTGGTCGAGCAGCTCCGAATACTCGTAGTCTTCTGTTAACCTGCGAAAGGATCAAACCCTCAGTTACGTTTTCAATTTCCATAATAAAATCACCGAATTAAACAGGTAAATTTTAAAAATACTTTCATAGTTGGGTGAATTCGTAACGTACGTCAAACTGGGCAAATAATTTGTTTTTCTAAACTTTGAACGATTAATTCGACTAATTTGAAAAAGTATAAACTATAATAAGCAAAATTAGGTAAATTAAATTTAACATTATTTCGATTTGCCATTTTACAAGAGAAATGCGTGCTTGTCACCGTCGATAACTCAAAAAAGATGTTTGATTTAATCCGTTTATTTGAAGGATTCCTCGACGAATTGTTTAGAATAAAAAGGTGGAAACATCTTTATTATAACACAATTTGTAAAGAAATATTTTGGAAATTAAAAAACATATCGTGACGAAACGGTATCACATCAAAATTTCAAAATTAAACATCTCGACGAAATAGAAGTGACCGATCAAACTTTTTTGCACATTCTTTCAACTCCAAATGAACGTTTCTAGGTCTCAGGAAAACTTAAATTCAATTTGTTCCAAATTTAGTATGTTCTATAAAAAGGCAAAATAAATATACTAAAAAAAAAAAAAATTAAGTAGAACATAGACAGTAAAAATATTCCAGAACAATCTGCACGAAATCAGGAGAAATTTTGAGTATCTAGAAAACGAATTAATTTGTTTTTCATATTTGCCGTATATTTTTGTTAATTTGCATAATAATAACCACATTTTTCTCAATAATTAAAGCATATTCCAGAGAGAAGGTAAATGGAATGTGCGTGAGAGTCCTATACAATTTTGCTCTATCTTCTAGCTTATATGCATTTTTTTTAATTTTTAAAATGCTTATTAATTGTTTAAAGTATCGGCAGAAAAATACCTGTGAACAATTATTTCTAACGAATCAGCCGCAACCAAAAAAGTACTTTGTTCTTCACCAGATGATTATTTGTATATGATTTATGTTATATAACTTAATTAAAACACATCCTTACCGTTGCAACATTGAGAGAGGCTCATTAAAATTGACCGGCATTGGAATTTTGGACAGCTCCTTGCCGATGCAATTTTTCATAATGGACCAGAGATTTAGGGGATAGTTCGGTTTTTCAGGCACACGGGTTCTTCTCCTCCTCACGATTTTTGGCGTTGTTGCATTGGACGACGGGAATGCATTTGTGGAGCCAATCGAATTACACCTTTCAGATTCGCCCATTGCCTTTGTGATGTCGTCTTGCGATACAACTAGAAACTGTTCATAATAAAAAAATTATAATAATAATATTTATCGTTAGACTGGTTGTAAGTATAAAAATATTAAGGTTTGCTTTGATCGTTTATCGAATCATCTTGTGTCCAGTCCATACATAGCTGAATTGTGTGTAACTTCTTTAAAAGAAACTTTCTCAGCAATTCGGCCACAACAACTGAGAAATTACGATTAGTATTTTAATTCAACAATTTCTCTTGTAAAGGAACTCTGTTCTTGAAAACAGTAAGTTTACAAAAAAACAGTGCAACTAATTTGTAATCCTGAGATATCCTGTTTCAATTTACTCTTTCAGGAAAAATTATTCATTTATTTTTTGACTCCCTTGAGAGTTTTTAACCGAAGTTATTTTCGCCGTTCCTTTACCTGTTTTGTTTCACTTTTCGGCTCTTCGCTTTCTGATGAGCTTCCAGTTGCGTCCTGGGAGTTTCGTCGCGCCGGAATTTTTAGTATAAATGAATCTTCTTGCGGAGCTATTAGATTTTCTTCTTGGGCATCATAAAATTCATTATCCTCATCGTCTGATGTCGATGTGTTTGTATCTACAAAGTAAAACGAAACATTTAAGAGGTGCTTATAAAGACGAAGGGTGGTTTTCATAGACTAAAAAAATACGTAGCTGGAGAGAGTAATTGCATTAGGGCTCTTCTTAAGGGACTATTTGAAGCTCAGGGTACATCAATTTTATATTGATGTAATTGATGCACGGTTTAGTGTAGCAATTCGTCTGAAGCAAATTAAGCGGAGTTCATCCGACTTCAATCAATGTTTAGATTTAATTTAAACAACTCATTAATTTATCGATTTATAAGTAAATTTACTTATAATTAAATAAAGAAAAATGTTGATGGGTGTCGGCAATTATCTCTAAAAGGAAAAAATATGTAGATTTTACCCTACATGAAACTTGGAGTGAGTTATAAACGGATTAAAATTGCATTGATGCCAAATCATAATATAATACTTTGTAAAGCTAAATAAGCTATATAAATAATTTAAGTAAAAGTCACTCTCGACGTGATTGCTGTATGAATGTATTTCCATAATTCGGAAAAACAAAACGATGACATTTTGATATAAAGTTTATTTATTAACAAAATCAAGGCATAAGAAAACATAAAAAATTGTTAAAATTCGTAACTTTCGAAAAGAATTCGTTTTTTGGTCATGCGTACCAATTTATGTATCAAAGGGTTAAATACAAATCTGACTAAATTTACCTAAATATAAAGTCGCAATCCTTAGTAAAATAAAGGAAAGTTAACAAGATTTCTAGAATTTCTTGTGGGGAAAATCATAGATCAGAAGCACATGGATATGGGATAGCATGTTATTTTGATCGCAATTATCTGCTGGTAATTAATGAAAATTAAACATTTTAGTTTTTAATTGGTACAGAGTACAATATAGAAAAAAATGTGTGTGTTAGAAATTAATGGTTGTAGGCTTTGTTCCTTTACTTGTGTTATGAGACCGGCTTTCCTGACAGATTTCAAGATTCTAGTTCAACGGGAAATATCCTATAGGTTTTGATGTGTCAGCTAGTCAGAAGTCAGTAGGTTGATCTGTAAGTATGAAAATATACTTTGAAAGGCCCGTATCTTTTTGTTGCATTGAACTAGAAACTAAAAACTGAGACTTTAATATTTAGTACATATTAGGTCTGTTCATTGAGCCCTGATCTCGATCAGATCAAATCCAAGTAGTTCAACTTAGATCAGCTGTCAAATAATTGTCAGATCAGATTAGATCAAAAAAGATCAGAAATCTCAACGAACGCAAATCGATCCGTTAAGATCAAAAAGCATCAGTTGTCAAAAGTGTCGAGAAGGCGAAGAAATTTGAAATTAAGTATTGAAGTTAATTATTTTAAAAATGAAAGTAAATTATATAAGATGAAATCGTTTGGCCGCGCCCGGAAAACATTCCATGACCACCTGATCATTTCCACTAATTTGGCCTTTTACATATAAAATGAAAGGTAAACTTATTTGCTCTGCATAAAGTAATTAATTGTTACCTTGCTACTTGAAACATAAATTTTTGATAAATAACAACTTTCTAAATCATTTTAGCGGTTTATAGCCGTCAACTGCCACAAACTGACAAATTGTTAAAAGCCTTGATCTAACCTGATCTACAAAAATTTGCGGATCAGAAAAGATCGATAATTATTAATCTAGATCAGGCTCAACAAACGCGAATCAGATCACTTTGGATCAGAAAAGAACAGTGACAGTTCTCATCGAACAGACCTAATAATTTCAACTCAATACTTCTAGCCGTTATTGAGAAAACGAACGGCGTTACGTTTACGTTTTTTCATTTCGAGATACGACACCCTAAAAATCAAAATTATTACTATTCGAAATATCACAGCAAGCTGAGCAAATTATAAATCTCTCGAAAAAATTATCGGCTACATGGGTTTAATTATAAAAATCAAAATGATTCTCACTGGCTTGTTATTTATTTAGTTCCAACATAGTTTTGTTCTTTCCAGATTGCCGGAAATTACAAAAGGCGAAAAATTAAAAATCTTGGTAAAGAATAAAGGATTTTTCAAAGTTGCGATACTTTCGAAATTTTCGTATTCAATGGCAAGGTTTTGAAAAATTATTTTATTAATGTTGAAAAATAATTTATTAATTGTTTTGATGAGTATACAATTTTCTCTTCATAATTGTACTTAATAATCTTTTAAAGATAAAATATATTTTGCTGGTAATAACGATAAAAATATGTCAAATAAAGTGTGAAAATCTGTTCACTTCAAATCTGAAGTCTGATAAAAATGTGTACATACACATAAATTTCAAATAAAAACCCTCCACTCAAATTAAGTTTCAACACCACTTCATCCAATTCTCAAACCACAGGTAAACAAAGCAAAGCCACTTGTTGCGCCGAGAAACACGGCGAATTCGCCGAGACGAACAGGGCGCAAACAGAACGAGAGCGCCAAAATCGCACACATGCAAGTGCAGTACACACACACAAACCAAAAACCAAAATATGAATAAAACAAAGAGCGGGGGGAAGCGAAAAAATAGGAAACAGCTGAGCGAAGAGCGACTTTGCAGCGAAAAATCTGCCGTCTGTGATTCATTTATTTTTGCAATCGGCTAGGAAAATTGCACAAATAAAAAACAAGAACGCAAGTGATTTTCAGAAAGGGAAAAAAGTTTGGGAAGCAGCACACCTGAGCTGTCAAGTCAATTATTAATCGAAGGAACAGATGCCTCGCTATTTCTCGGGAAAGTTAAAAATAAAAACACTGGGAAAGAAAAAATAGAAACACTACAAGTAATAAAAATACAGTGAATTTTTGCACAATAAAATGAAATGATTTTCGTAACAAACCGAAACCACTGGACGTGGAAACCGCACCACCTTCCCCGAACATGATGTCAAACTTTGACGTTTTACACTGCGGCCGATAAAAAGGTGACGGAGGACAGAACACTTCGCCGTAAGTCAAGTTGTTACAAGGCTAAGAAGCGCTGCCTCACCTCCAAAATTCTTTCCAGCTGCGGAAAGAAAACCTTTTCAAGACCGACACGAACCCGCGTTTCACTTTTACCCGGTCTATCCGCAAGTATACGTTTCAAATAACCGTTTCCCCCCTGTCCCTAGCTGGCTGTTGGAACTGCGCGATGAGGAGCCCGAAGGGGCCGACAGCAGTGGTCAGGTTGACGTCGATTTCCTCCACCGCGTCCACAGCCGCACCGCTGATTCTGGCAGCTGGTGACGGCAAAACAAAATTGATAAATTCCCTGTATTACCGGAGCCCCGCACGGGTGAAGTAATTTCGTCTAGCGCTGCGCAGTTAGGCGGTGGAAGAGGTGCTCCCGTACACGAGCAGGGGGACAAGACACGTACTGGCGGACTGTCTGAGCGCGGCTTACACGCTTACTGCACTGGCTAGAGGCCGACAGGATGGAGCTCCCCAGTATGTTGCGGCACCTGATCGAGCAGCACACGTAGCTCGAGGTCTGCGCTTCGGAGAGCTCCCCGCTTATTTTATTTTTGCCCCCTTCATGCCCAGAGACCGAGCCTCGAGCCCCAGCGCTCCGCCGAGAGAAGACCGACTGCCCAGAGAACTTCCCGCCTTTTCAGAATTTTCTAACATTTCTTGCTCTGGGTCAAGTCGTTCGTCGAGAGAGAACTGGTCGACACCGAAAAATAATTATGAATTGTCTTTTATCAATAACGTCTGGTGTGTTCGCTGCGGGCATGTGGAGCTCCCTCCGGCTGGAGGTGGCTCGCCGCTGCTTTCAGTGAAAATTCACCAAACATAGAAATATGCTTTCGCCGGTGCGAGTCTCGTTCATTTCCGGTGCTCTTGGGGGCTCTTAGAAGGAAGTGATAGGCGCGAACGCGACTCCTCTGGCGAGTACTGTTCCAGCGCTAGATAGCTTAAATTTTGAGGCGGCTCCGTTTCCCAGGTGATTGATTAGCGACGATTTAGCTAATGACCCCCGGTCCATTGAAGGCGGCCGTATTTTGCTAGCTCTTTGTTCAAAGGTAATCGAATGATTTACTCGCGTTTCTTGTTAAGCTAATGAAGTCATTACTACTGGACTTTGAGTAGAAAGAAACAAAGGCGATTAGCTAAACAATTGGACACTGCAAATTGATGTATTCTCCGATAACTTCTATTGATGTATTCTCCGATAACTTCTGCCTTTTAGGAATGCAAAAAACATCAATTTGTCTTATGTCTCCAATAGTCCACTACGGTTTTCTTATTGCAAAATGACTAATATTTGCTATTTTTATAACCGGTTCATAAAAGAGATTGCCAAAATATGCCCTTTACCTCAAAATATATGTAAATACAAGTAAAAAATATTGCCATAAAAAAACTGAATATTCAGAAGAAACCTCATCGAGTCTGATAACTTAACTAATTAAAAAAAGAAATTGAAATTAAAACAAAAACTTCAGAAGCCCTAAAAATTTAATTTTTAATTTAAGGGGAAAACCCATTAGACGATCAAAAAAATCGATTTTTTTATTGAATAAATTGAATGGGATACCGGAAATAAAATTCTCAAAAATACATGATCATTTAAATCAATTTTCTTACAATTTAAATACATATTGCGCAAAAAGCTACTTTTTATTCAAGAATTTTAAAACAAAAGAACTTTAAAAAGAATTGCCAAATATATTTTAATTACATCAGCTTGATGACAAATCTTTGAGGGAGGCCATAAATATTCAATGAAGTTAAGTAATCAATAGGGAATCTATAATATTTGTTGACATCACAACAAGCCGTAAACATTTTATTTGAACGCACTAAAAGCAGGGACATGCCATATCCGTAAACAGGAATATTTTCAGCTTGAGGACACATTCTAGTCTAGGCCCTAGTGAGTAAATCTGCATGCAATATTGCACTATTAGTATACATATTTATTTTGTTTATTAAAATGCTATAAATCACTAAAATAACACTTTCTTGAACCTGACATTTTCAACGCTTTCTTTCACAATCCGTAGACCGCACATATCCGTTTAAAATGTTTAAAACGCGTTTGAATGGCTAAACTACATAAATTAAAAACCAGAAAGGGAAATCCCCGAAACAAAAAATAAGAAAAAATACATTTTAGAAAAATTTCACAAAAACCAGTCTGAAGTTCATTGTCACCAAAATTATTGAATCACAATGACCCACCCACCTTGAAGGAAAAATAAATACTTGTACATAATGTATCACTTTTTTTTCTCGGATAAATTATTCGTAATACTCAATGAATTTAAAAATAAATCGATTTATAATTGTAATATTTACATGTCTACTTGGTACAAAAGTGTGACTCATTGCAAATAATGAAGCACAGTTTCAGCTCAAACAGATCTAAAAACCTTCAATCTCAAGTTGTGTCAATTATTACATCTTTTCTATTCGCAGCGATTTGAGAATTTTCTAAAATAGAAGGGTTGCGTGTGCGTCGCTGCCTGAGAGGAAGCTTATAAATCTCATAAATTTGTTCGCATTGAGGAGACGAAGTCAATCATCACGATATTATTCGCCGCGATCGCTTCTTATTACGACACATACGACACACTTTTGATGTCAGTGGATACGCAACATTGTTCATTGCGTGCGGAAGATTATGAACCACAGAACCGATCTTTACCTTCTTATAATATTAAAGCAGTTTTATAGAAATTCTCCTTGATCACTGATCATGTTATTTCCATTTATTATGAGATCAGAAAACTCAAAAGCTGTAATGAATCATTTTAAGACAAAAGCGTTTACTCTGGCCGTGCGATCGTGTCATTGGCAAATCACAGATATGTGTAGATGTTAATATGATTCAATAAACAACCTCCGATCGTAGCAAAAAATATATGTTAGATAAGTGAAAATACCAACAAAAAGGTCTCCCAATGTGATCGTATCCAGAAAAGCGGTAGGCTTTGAATACTTTAAAGATTTGATCGTGTGCGCGTCAGGGTGACTTGGAGGAAAAACTTCCAATTATATCGCAAACGATCATCAGAACCAAATAATTTGATGAAGTATTTAGAAATATAATTGTCTCGCTCAAAATTTGAACAATTTATCGTTTTATGAATATCGGTGATAACAGAACTGGTATAAAATTTACGGACCTATAATGATTGCCGATTTTTGACTATAAATGCAAGATGTGTCTTTAAGGTTGAAATAAAAGACAAATATGCATAGTGTCAGTGTTTTGACTGTAAGCCTCTTAGTCACATTTAGTTCCTTCCAATCAATATTTGAATATAAAGACTGCAATAAAATACTGCAACATTTTAGCCAACTCAAGAATAAGATAAGACCGCTAATAAAGTTCGCTCGACTTGCTATCACATCGAGAAATCAAACAAAATAAGCTTCAGCCTAAATTTTAGTTACTTCGAGGAAAAGTAAACGACCAGGTGCGGGAGAAAGATAAGAAAAGTTGATTCGCGATCGTGAGTCGCAACGTAACATCATCAAGCTCGGTTCACATGAGAAAAACTACCACGTGCTGGCTAGCCTTTGGGGACTGTGTCCCAAGGTCGGTTGAAGAGTAGACGAACTTTTTGAGCCGATCCCGTGCCAATTTCTCACAGTTTGGACGTGGATAACTGAGTTGGCAGTGGTCACCAAAAGGTTCAACAATACCCCCGAGGAATCAGACGGCTATTACCCAAGTAATTTATGCGACATTCGATTTTGCAGAGGAAAGGTCAGTCAATTACCACACCGACTGAGTTTCTCAGCCGACCGATTTCATTGATATGCAGAAGAAATTTACATCGTTAATAGCATAAACGGCATACCAGACATGACATAATCGCGACACAATCAAATTCGTCAAATACTCTGCAATTGCCGCTAAATTTACTTTAGCCACGGGTTCGGGGTTCGAGTGGCTTAATGAGAGTTTTTGCTGTGATTTCGTTGTCTTTAGCCCGCTAAGTAATCGATAGCATGGAGTAGAGTTGACTTTTTGGTCGATTATGTCATTGGGTCTTGGTACATATTTCTGGTCAGTTTATTTTTCAACGTAAGTGGCCCGAGTGGGTAAATATTTTGATGTTCGTCACGCTTTCGTGCCTAGTTGGAATTTGTGAACTGAAAAGAAAGCGATAAGTAATTAATTCACGTACACGTGTATCAAATATTCTCTTTAATCATAAACCCCAAGGTCGGTGAGATATAATAGTGGCAACCGGGTAGATAACAAGTAGATTAACAAGAAAATGTCTATGTGCCCTACTCAAAAATTCACATTCATATTATATTTTCAAATATATCTCCATGGGAAATCAACTTAAAAATAAAATAAGTCGAAAAAAAAAGGTTTCTATTAAAAGGGAATGAAGGACATATCTGACCTATTATAAACGAAGAGATATTAGCTTTATATAATATTACATCTGTGAAAAAGTTCAAGTGGGACCTAAATTTTGCTCTATGGTACTCCAGCAAAAGGTTAGCCTCTTTTATATGCAAATATGGTCGCAGAGATCGATACATCTCGACAAAATAAGAGGAAAGTTTACAGCCCCGTTTGTAATTTATTTTGTGATTGGGGTTGACATGATTGAAAATGTTACATTGAAAGGGTCTGATGTACATATGCCAAATGTTTTGTCAGTTCGACTAGATTTTATAAATTAAACATTGCTTCCGACATTTATTTCTTCACAATTGAATAAAGTTCGTAATCTAAATCTGCTTTAATGGAGGATAAAAGGGCGTAACCCTAATTAAAGAGCGATCTTAACTGAGCCCTTTTCAATCTTTTATTTTGGCTAAAGTTACGCTGGCGAACAATGAAAGGTATCACTCATTAAGCTCTTCTACTTAAACAACTTTCTTATTAAAAAATGTCTGTGAAAATTGAATATGATAGCTATTGAAATTAAAATTGATAAAAGCGTCGTCATTATTCTAAAAGGATTTATAAAAACAAGTTGTGTATTGATAATAATTAAGTTTGCTGTATTATACAAAATTCCGGTGAATTAAAAATTGTTTTTAAAAATTAAGACGTAACATAGATTTGGGAAGGCAAACAGAAATTGTTTGTTAGCCCATACCAAAATTATCAAAACTTAATTTAAAAATGTGGTTGCAATTAATGCAATAATAATTTTTGAATTACTGAAAACCTTAAGAAATCATTTAAGGCATGATTTGGTCCTTTGAATGAGTTTAATAACTATATAATACCACGAATCGATGTGTTCAACTACAAAGTTCAATTACTTGGTCTGGAAACTCTGCGAAAGGCTGTCTACTTTAATCTCAGTTCCGGTTTTTATCAAAAATTGCCAATATAATATTTCGTAATACAAAAATTGAATAGTAAACAATAAAAAAAAGTGTTGAAATGGTTGCAAAATAAAACATTTCGGATATGAGTAGGAGACAACTTTGGCTCGAGATTGATTTAACGTGTAGGAGAGGCTGTTCCAAATAGAGCCGTGTTAACAAACCTCACGTGCCCCGATAACACCAATTATAGCCGCTGAACTTTTTTTTACAAAAAGTATGAATTCCGCGACTATGATTTGCATTCTATCGCAAATTATAAAATCCTTCGAACAGTCCAATTATAATGCAGCGGAGGAAATCACGCGCCGGAGTTTGCTGAACTATTTTCATTTACAATATACAACCTGATCCGCTTAAGAAGAGTGTGCAAAACGTGACGTCATTGTTCCACATTCTGAACACTCCAATGAACCGATAAACACTTAAGAAATCCCGAAAGTTTCTCGTTCTTTTCTCACTCTTTAGCCCGTGCGAAACACTTGTATTTTGTGTTGATGATGTAGTCAGTAGAAAAATCACCTGTTGGAAGCATGTTAGCGATAAGCAGTACAGGGGATGAGAAGATCCGCCGACGACAGTCGACTAGCAATTGGCACACACAAAAAGCTATGAAACACCTATGAGAATTTTGAGGAAAGCACTGCTCAACAGTTCGGCAGAAGATTCACGTCTCCAGTGATTACTTTAGGTACTTTTTAAAGAATCAGCCAGAAGAAAACTATAGAAAATTCGTGAATTGAAGCACACTCGGGGGATTACTTTTGCTTTCGCCTCTAGAACCACCAGGAATAGCGAGAAGCCGCGAAACTGAAGTACGTGCGGTATTCGTTCACTTGACTGAATGCCAGCAAATCTTAAGATGGGAGCACCGAGGAGCTTTCGAGCCACGACTGCTGCTCTGATACTGTGAAAAAAATTGCATTTTCGCTTTAATTCGATATGAAGTATGAGCGAAGAAAGTTGCCAGTTTTTTAGGCGACGCGAGAGATCCAATCCTCGTAACGCAAGTCTCGTTCGAGGAAAGATTGTGAGTGTGGCATATTCGTATATTTTAATTTCGCATATATCTGATGTGGATGTTATATAAGTCCACTATGGATTTTCGCTTGCACTATCAGAGCATCAAAACTAGCAGACGTTCTGCTTAAGATGCCTTGCGGTTTTCCTAGGCCACCACCAACGACGTCATGAATTAATTTCATTGCCCAGGCACAAGTTCGCATGAACCAGAAATTAATTGTGGAAGATATTTTACCCCCAGAAGGCAAAGGTGAATCCGTATAGAGCTAGGCTGTTGGTCAAGAAATGAATTAAGATTATCATCAGTTATACGCCACACTTCTTAAGCGACTCATCAAATCTTAATGTATTTAGAATGAAATGGATTTCCAGGAACAAACCATAGGAAGTTGACAAAAGAGGTCATCTATTCTTTTGGAAATTTACCAAAAATACACACCAAATGAACTAAACTTATGTTATGAGTCCAACATTGGCAATTTTCCGGCACGAGATCTGGACCGCAACACGTGTGGATTAGGCATTTGGTTTACACCATAAACTTCTGGCACCAATTCGATTCCCAAAGTGTTTATTTACGATTTCCGCAACGATTGAACACTGGACCTCTTTAATATGATGGTCACTCTCAATTACGTCCCACTGAGTGCGTAGATTTACTAATTAATTCGTAAGACCAATCTCCATTTCAAGTTTTCCTTTTTTCTTAACGAACGCAAATGTCTCAAGAAGCACCTCATTGCGTAGACGGGACCAGGCATTTTTTATCAGTCAAAAGCACGAGCTTTAAAGGTATCACGTGACGGTGATCTTATCACAGTATTAAATAAATATTTAAGCAACAAATAGGGTGCATAAAGTGAGATTGTGTTCTATCAATTTAACTATGAGTAATTAATTGCTTTGATTATAATTATCAGAATTTTTTGTGCTTTTCAGGCCGAGTTGTAAGAAAATTATCGCTTTTTTTCTGGTGTTTACGCCCAAAATTACTTAGAAATTGTGTTTCGATAAAGAACAACAACTTCCTTTAGTTATTTTTGCTTAAAATGATTTTTAAAAAAATTGAACATATGTAGATCTAATAATAAATATTTGTTGAGGCTTTATTTTAAAATATGTACGTTCCAAGAAAGGTATTAGCATTCAAATATAAAAACAAATATTAATTTTAGTTTACTTCTTGTGCAAATAAGTCGGTACAAATATTATTTAACTCTTTTAATAAGTCATGGTATTCTACAATAGTAAATTATATCAGACAGTAAGTAGTATTTACTTATTCCTTAATATCAAGTTTTATCTTATCGACAGCTTATCAAATTTAAGTTTACTGCATATTCTATGAAATCATTTCCCATATATGTATGTACATACATGCATTATATAATATAAAATTTTACTTGCTGCGAAATACGAGCCAATTTTCCTTATCTAAACTAAACTAAACCTGGGGATTATAACTATGTGTTCAAGTGTGGTATTTTTTATAATTTTAATAACTTCCATAGTAGCGCTGTTATTAATCGAGAACTTCTGAACTCAATAACTTGAGTTGAAAGATCCGAGTTTGAGCAAAGGAGTATTTGAGCACTTGAGAGATTAATTAAAAAACTGGCCAAGAGTATGTTGGTCACACTAACGATAGGGTTCCGTAGCGATTCTTTCTCACTCTCACATCGTCTTCAAGTTTTAAGTATCGGGGTCTAAAAATTTGTTTACATAAAATAAATGGAAACATTTGAAAGCTTGTTCTGTACGCTTAAATGTGTTATTTTTTTTTTAACCAAGTTATTAGTTGTTAAAACAAAAGTAACTGTTTTGACTTTAAACTCCAATATTTCCCGAAATAATAATCGCACAAGAATGTTCGAGGTGTCATTAGAAAGCTGCAAGTATCCTATTTAAAAATAAATATTTTCAAAATCTGCACAGTTTATACTGTTTTTATAACTAACTACTAATCTATGTTTTTTAAATCAATTTAGGAATTTAATTTTCATACCCTATCTATACTTGCAGTATATTTTTTCGGTGAAATAAATTTTGTTTTTAATTTCAGAGGATTGTTTAAGTTTAAGAAGAATTTCAGTTTCTGCAGTCGACTGCATAAACTGAATTCTTGAACACGAAGATATTCAAGGGCAAGCAAATTTGTATTATTTGTTTAAAACAGCTTAATCAGTTTGTTCGTAATTTTTTACATACCTATATAAGTCAGTCGTTGAATTTTTTTTTAAATACGTAGTTCTTAAAGTATTTGAAATTCAGAGAAGTTTGCACATTGCAGAAATATGCAATATAGCCGAATTTGCCTGAAGAATTGTGGACTAAATTATTTCATTTTTACGTCAGGAAAAACTTTTTCGCGGACTCGTGGACTCAATTATTTCATTTTTACGTCAGAAAAAACTTTTTCGCGTATGAATTTATATCTCTATGTATGTAATTAATAATTATTGCTTGACAATATGAATGCAAATTTAATTTTAAACCAATTCGCATTGGTATTTCTTGAAATGGGTTTTATAATGAAATTATTTCAGGAATTATTTATTGAGTGATTGTGCTAGCTCTACTGTATAATAAATAGCATTAATAATTTTGTAATACAATAATAATTGACGTATTCCTTCTGGTCATGAACTCTATTTATATTTATAGAATAACAGAAACCTGACCCTCTCTTTAATGTTAAATAATTCAATAATTTTAATTTATTCCAATTATATCAGCTTAATTTTCAGTTACATATTTTAATTTACGACACGCCCAGACTTTTGCATTGATAAGAATCACGGTGTGAACAATGCAGTAGCAATTAACACAATCATTTAATTCATTTTGCCTCGAACAGTGTCAAGCAAATAATTCTTGAAGATGAATTAAAGCAAATCATGTAAATGCAAGGTCAACGAGGTGATCGCATCAACTAAGCGATAAACATTCGGTGGGATGTTTTACGACAAAACATTTCCCAAAATTACTACATCTATTGCAAAACATTTCTCAAATTTGATTTGTTTGAGTTAAACATGTGAAATTTTATGACATTTTCAAGGCAAGGTTCTATTCTGTAAGAAAACTTTAAAATTTCTGAAATCGTATTTTTAAACGAATTCTTGAAATATTTTGAAACGAAAAACGACTTAAAATCAATTATTCTGACGCAATTAGAATTAGAATAGATAGAATAGAAATAATAAAAACTTACTGGGAATTATTCGATGAGCGGCCTGCTCCAATTGAGTGTGCTGCCGAGCCAATTGTTCAACCATCTCCTCGAGTCTCTGGCGCTGTTCCCGTTCATGCTGGAGCATTTTTGACCACTTGTGACCCTGACTTTGAGCTGTTTGAAGATAGTCGTTGCACGCCTGCAAGAACATTTGAAATTGTCCTTTTAATTTGTTTATCCATGAGTTTGAGTTCAACGTATGTAGGTTGTTATACATATATTGAGTTTTGGTATCGGTGAGAAGGAGAAAGTTTGGTCAAAGTTTAATTAGTTTAGAATGTGCTCAAAGATATCTGGAATTATGCAGCCTATAACTTGCATGAAGACAGCACAGAGTTATGTCGGTCTGGGATTTAAAGTTTTAAGTGGAAGACGAACATTTGATGCGACTGTACTGCAGTTCGTTTGGCAAATTCTTTCCATTTCGCCAACTGTGCTAGTTTGAGGACAGGAGAGGCAAATTTGATGTAAACAAGAAGTTCTTTAAATTAGTTTGAGTGAAGTATTATGGAAAATTGGCTGACACTAACAGATAATCTATTATATCTATAGAAAAGCGCATTCACATTAATAATACTACATTTAAAAGTATAGCAAGGATTAATTTTCATATAACATAAATTAATTTATAAATTCAAAACGGCGGATCGAACATGGTGATTGACTGATTTTAAATTGAGCATTTGCTTAGAGGTTTTAAGAGCCATTTACCATTTCATATTTATTATTTAATTTACTATTATTAAGTTTTGCAAGTTATGGCGGATGTAATATGGCAGACGACATTTTGTATTCAAGAAATATTTTTCACAATGGGATCTGCTCAAATTCGAAATACTTTAGTAAATAAAATTAGCAGTAGGCTATAGAATAGTAGGTATTTGTGAAGACTGTTTTAAGTTAAAGAACAGTTTGCATATGTATTTCAAATTAGGGTCCTCGAGAAGCTTAATTATTACATATAACTATTTCATGTAAATTCTTTTACTCAAATCACTCCACCTGTTTATTTCAGTTCGCATAGAACAAAGATGGCTTAAAAAGTTTCACTTCAAATACCACATTCTGTGTGTTCAAATGAAATATCTTAATAATATATCAGACGTATAAAATCTCTCCTTTGACTATCTAGCACCTGCTAAAGGCAACGATTTAATGTAAAAGGTATATATACATTGAGGTATCGAATATAAATCCTTTTAAAGTTACTTTGAGTGCTTTGAATCCTTAAGCGAATCAGCACAGGCAAAAGGCCTGAAATTTGCTTATGGTCATCTCAATCGATCGATATCTGCACATCCTACACAGAGTTATAAATCAAGAATATATACATATGCATGCATGATGAATTCTATTTTGTGAAATTGGATGCGTGGTCTTTCCGGTCGTCCAATTGACTGAGAACCAGAATATTAAAAATAGATTTGAATCGTGCCTTTCCTGGAATCATCAATAATAGAAATATGCTGTTTTTTTTTATGGTTTGATGGCAGCATTTTTAGCAGTTACTAAGGAATAATTTCTAATATAAATAAGTAAATAACCCTTATACTTTATTATTAAAAATAAAACAAACATTGTCTTAACACTTAGATGAGAATAACAACAATTTTAAAAACCAAAGTCGAAACAAAACTACAATCAGACGATACTAAAGATATAATATAGTCTGAATAGGCAATCCTTTGATAAATGATAGGATTGCTAAAATAGCAAGCACTTCATTATTAATTATATTCTCTAAAGAAATTGGGAGAAATATTAACTACAACTGCTGAAATAAATATTAAATTACATGCAATTCATATAGGTATATATCACTGCCATAGTATTATTACTCTTTACTAAACTAAAATTACAAAAGTTACTACACTTTTTCTGTTGATTTTACTACTACAGTGCAAACCAGCGCTTTAATATCTTTAATTATTTTACAAATCTTGAGAAAGTCGAAACAAACGACGCCATATCTTGAGGAACAACCTCACTCCCTCAAAAGAACAATCGAATACATTTTTTATAAGCTCCTTCAGAAGTTCTGCTCGTAACTATATATTTGAGTGTGATAAACCCAGTGCTTTGAGGAACACAAAAAGCCATATGAATCAATTTTATACACGTTCTTTTACGCCATAGAAATTTTTTATAGAGAGTATTTTCAATTCTTATGGAGTTTGAAAGAAGACCTTCCTTTGAAGTGTAAGTAGTGGATTTATTCATAATTATTATGTACATTTAGTGAAGAAAAACTTCGCTTCGCTCTTTATTCAATTTTAGAAAAATTCTTTGCTTCACTGAGTTCGAATATTGAGTTTATGTGGTTTTTGGTTTTAAGAAAGTGGCCTATACAAATAAATAGAATTATATTATTCTCTGAATAAACTGAACCATTCTATCTATATAAACTTGTAAACAAATCTGAATATTTTAGAATGCTATTTCCCGACTGTTTGTAAATGTTCCCCGATATAAAAAGCACAAGTCTTTCCAATTATTTGCGTCCATTTAATTTGTCAAGAAGTCTTTTGGTCTTACATTCTTAGTCCAGAAAGCATTTATCCTTTATAAGTTGAAGGGTTATATTTTGTTTATCAAAAGGTAATCCCTTGTGATCAAATTCGCCTTGAATCGATATCATTCCACTGTTTTTTTTTTTATAGATAACCCAATTCAATTTAATGGAAAAGTCTTTGATGATTGCCTTCTTTTCAAAATCATTAATAATTCAAGATATTCCTTTGGAATCCTTAGAGAGAGATCAAGTTTCCTGAAGCATGCCTTTTTCGGTCGTGAGCTCGTTTGAAATTAATTTGTGCTAAAAGTACTAACTTTTCAACTCTTTACACGAATTGTAGGGTGAGAAATCCTGTCCCTGTGGATACTTTAGATGATGCTTTCATAATTTGTCATATAACATTAAAGTTGAAGAAAGTATGTAAGTAGGTAGACAAAAAGTTCTCACAAAATTTCCTTCATAAAAGACAAATTTAAAACTTCCTTTGTTAGACCTAGTTCTGCCCGAAAGCTTCGTGCATGACTAAATTTTAAAATTGTATTAATGCGACCTCTTCTGAGCAGTAAAGAAAAAAAAAAATCTTTAAGTGTGTATTACACAGAATTTTCTTAATACAAATTTTATATGCAGTGGAAATGTTGCTTTTCTATTGGCGATTTATTCCTTGTCATCGAGTGTGCAAACCCAAATTTTCAAAAGAGGTATTCAGGATTTATTATATAATACGGGTGCAAAAATTTATATTTCCATCATACTGAAACCGAATCGACAAAATATCAATAAAACATAATTTTTTTTATTATTTATTTTAGACATAGACTGGGTAAAAAGTGTGGTTCAACGTTTAGATTCCAAAAGCAAAGAAACGCTTTGTAGTCTATGAAAAGCGTGTCCGATATACTTTATAATATACGTAACAGCTCTTTTACTATTTAGCTCTTCGTGAACTCTCTTGAAATAACCAAATATACTTTGAACATAAAAACCCACATATAAAATCTTGCATATTCCTTTAAACATTCAACATTTCCTAATTTATTCCATAGATGAAGGAGATCCACTTCAATATCTTCAAAAACTTTGCAATAAGGAGCAGTTAATTTGCATCTGCTTTAAAATTTTAGCGCTTTTGATGCTTCAAATGTTATGTGCTTCCTTCTTAATGATTTCGAACTGAAGTCAGAACACACACTCTATGGATTTTTGTTTATTAAGTTAATGATGTATTTTATAACTCAAGTTTCTTCTAGAGTAATTAAGTGTTTTGATAAAAGTTGATGGATTCATGGGTAGTAAACACCTCAAGTTTAACAAAATAGATTTTTCTTTATTTCGCGGTGGCACCATTTGGTGCCACGGTATATAATTTACATAATCATATCTCATAGTGGTGTTAAATACCCCTACAACTTTAAAAGCCGGCCAAGTTCGAGTCGAAGCGAACAAAAGTAAGTTCCTTAGTTATAATCTTAGCAATATTTTGTTTGTTACACGAAAACAGTTTGCCAAAATATTCGAAATAAAAAAACCTAAGAAGAATTCTAACTTAATTTACAATTAGTTTCACGCCACTGACGTGCAGTCAAAAGTACTTTTCCTATACATAAAAATAATTCCTGAAACTTTCTCCACAGGATGGTTGAAAGGCCAAAAATACTTGAACTATGTAAGTTGATAAATAAAAATCGAGACATGATTAATCATTAAATATTAACTGTGAGAAAAGGGGGAACAACAGGCAGCATGAAATATATCTATTTGAAAATATAAAAATGAGAGTAGGAGCCCCTGGAATAAATCCAATAAAACGAATTTATGACTTTTTCAAGCCGTTTGGGTGCGTACAACTTGATTGCTGCATAAAAACGTGAGGTTTGCCATCATAATAAAAAAAAGGATTGAACAATTTATGGTAGTACGAGATAAAAAAACAAATGTGAAAGGAGTCTTCTGAGACTCATGATGACGATAAACTAAATCCATGTTTTGCTTTAGTTTACAAATATGCTGTTTAATTGTAAAACTCAAATTTACGCTTTACTGAAATAAATAATGAATTTGATAAATCTCGTACTTATTGAAAGGTAACGATAATTAGGTTAAAGCAAATTTAGAAAGATGATTACTCTAGACTTTACTACTAAAATAATGAGCATATAATATGAAATTATTGTATGTTCCAAAATTAATCACAATTTTTTATTGTTTATGCTATTTATTTAAATTCTACAGAAGAATAATTTTCAAATCTTTATATGGATTGGAATAATTCTAATAATTAATCAAGTGTTATGGCTTTACCAATTGCTCAAATATTACAAAGAATGAAAACAAATGTTCGTTTATGCGTCAGCAGATGTTTTTTTCAATCACCTTAGACAGCCGCATTGTTTGAGCACGTTGGCAAAGATGCAAACAATTCATCACAATTTTATTGTGTAGTTTTGTTGAAAAATAAATACGATAAAAGTGAAATTTATTCACCCAAATATTCCACAAACACGAGACAATCTTTATGTGAACATGTAGGCGACAATTTGCAACTGTGTTCGTGTGAGTTAGTCACAATGCTGTGCAGTATCTACATAAAAAATATTTCTC
This sequence comes from Eutolmus rufibarbis, assembly GCA_963920795.1. Classification (NCBI taxonomy): domain Eukaryota; kingdom Metazoa; phylum Arthropoda; class Insecta; order Diptera; family Asilidae; genus Eutolmus; species Eutolmus rufibarbis. The sequence goes on along the minus strand of OY987206.1, from coordinate 36,834,863 downwards.
TGATGCTTTTAAAGTCTAAAAATAATTTTACATTTACATAAAATAATAGTTACATTCAGAATGGGAATACTTATATTACTCAGAGCATTATAAATTTATCGAATGAAAAATATCAAAATTATTTATATTTTTATCCGTGTAAATTTCCTTTTGAATCAATTTTAATGTATAAATTCTTTTTTTTAATTTAAAAACTTGCGCATGGGTTTTAACTAAATAGATGCCACATGAATTGCCTAATTTTTTTTCATTTGCACTTTCATTTTATTAACATTCTGCACACTTTGTCGCTGTTACGAAAACACCAAAGCAAATTCCCATGGTACTTTGGACATCCGACAGCAGTATGTTAGTATGTAAGTTTTGCATCTCAAAATCAGCAGCAACCAAGTTTAGTTAAGTTGCACTGCAACGTCCCAACATTCCACTCGCATCCTGTACGAGCACTTCCTTCTATCGTAGTGCCGGATATTTCCAAGGAAATATCATTTCCTGAACAATCTAAACACTGTCGCCTTTAGGACTGACTTTCTTGAGCCGGTGATTCGTAGAAAATTTATTCGCTTCGACAAAGGATTGAAAAGAATCAGTGAGGTGGGCGAAAGTAGATTTCAGCTGGATGCTACAACGCCCGCACAAAGCATTCCGGACTGACGATGAAGCGACTTTGCAATAAGAAATCAGCAATCTAAAAGCAATCATTTTGGTGAAACATATCAACTATGTCTTGAAATATTTAAAAAAAAAGTTATTTATGCTCCAATGCTCTGACCAAAGAGTTACATTGGTCGGTTACCACTGCCTGCGTGTAAATCCGAGTTCTAAAAGAAGTGTGATTGATTCCACATTTATTTATACGTTTGTCCGTTTAGAGGCGTTTTTGAGGTTGCTGCAGTGGCTTAGAATTTAAAATGTTACTTAATCTCAGATCTGTTCAGGAAATGATAATATACATATGAATATTGTTTTCCACATTGTTTGTCTCAGTTACGTGTTTTCAAACGTAGGAGGTGGTCTATTTGTTTCATAAGACGTGGTCTATCTTTTCCGTCATAACTTTCAAATCCAAATCATATGAATTTTGTACACATACACAGATAGAGGATTATTGGTCAGAGGCTATATTTTATGTTACTCAGAATTGAGTGCCCCATATGGACTATGTTCCTGACAATGCTAGCTTTAAGTAGGGGTGCAATTTATTGCATTTATATTTTGAATAAATAAATAAATTAATTAAATAAGAATTGAGTCAAGCTTAGTCCGGCTTAAGCCTGGCTGAAACCAAGTTTAAGGTAGGCTTAGCATCTAAAAATACAGATCTAATGAAATAGACCAAACTTATAGTACTGCTGACGTTAAAATTTTTAAAATTTTCATATATTTCTTATATAAAATTTAAGTCAAGGGTTAGGTATAGCTATTGATATTAAAACGTTGCGTGTCATGACAAAATGACATAAAATTGCTTTGGCCCATAAATTTTGCATGCGGTATCGTTCAAATGACTTCACAAATCGATTTTAATCATGCAGCATTTCTATCCTGAGTCACGTAGAATATTATTTGTCTGAAGTGCAGTGAAAGTTTTTTGCACTAGACGCTCTATGATGGCACCATATGGTGCCACGATGATGGATTCAAGGAAATTATTGACAGTTTACATTCTACGAGATCAATTTAACACTTACATTAATCATGGCATTAGAAGTAATTCTAAAAAGTGTAGCACGTTCGTTAACAATTTTGCTCTTGTTAGCAAAATCATCACCAGACTCCATGTCGGTCAAAGCTCTCTGGAGGGCTGTCCCATGTTTTGCAATAAGATCGTAGCATGTCCTTAAATTTTCGAGTCTAAAAATAAATTAAAATCAAAGAACCACATAAGCCATTGCATTAAAATTTTATGAAAATTCATCCAAACCTCCCAGAAAGCTCCCTAATCACAGCGTTGAGCTCTTCGCTGGGTATCGCCAGGGCGGTAGTTTCTTCCTCCTCCTCTTCGCTTTCCATAGCACGACTATTGGTATATGGTTCCAAAGATGGTTGATGAAAGCAGGTAGTAGAAAAGAAAATATAAAATATATATATATAATGTATTCTCTACGCAATATCATACTGAATGAATAACATGCTCCGGAGATTTTCAAGCGAAATGCCCGTCGCAACAGATACTTACATCGCCTTGGCCTTGGCTAATTCAAGGGCTGTTACCCACGATTGGCGCTCCACCTCATTGGCGGCTTTGATGTGAAAAGTCTGTGTTCCGCCGTTCGATATAACGAAAGTGCAAGAATCCACTGTATGTATGAGAGCACCGTGCAGGGATATGGTGCCACGGCACGTGTGTGACATCTCTGCTTGGTTTCTAGAAGAACATTGGAAGCCATTATTTAGCATTTGAGTAAACTAAAAAAGGTTCTTATTTTTGTATCTTTTTTCTTGTATGGAAATGTACCAAGAAAAAATAAAACAAAGTATGGGAATGTGTACCAAGAAAATGTTCCAAAGAACTCGACTAAATTGTCCCGATAGATAAATTTCTCGAGTGCTGCATGCTCCTTTCTTCCTATCAATACTGTGCCTTGAAACAAAATACCAATTAAGGATTATTTGAGGATTACGACCCGTGATATTTATTCAGTTTTTTTGTTTCTATGTTTTGGAGTAGGGATTTGAATCAGCACAGCTGGATAATCAATGTAGTTCCAGGAAGTCAATTGGGGTATTCACTTCATGTTGTAAAGGTACTTGGGCTCGTATATTCTACGTCTCGTAAACAAGACAACGCGAATGTTCTTCTTAGTAATTCTCGTAAACACGCACATTGGTAACTTAAACTGTCAATTTCTGACAAATATGTCTTGTATAGATTCAAAATAAAACATATTTGCAAAATGCAAAGAGAAGGTTAATAGGCAGAAGTGCCAACCAAAGAAAAGTGAAAAAAGGAAAGTTAATTATTAAGGCAATTTAAGATTTGGCAATATCGAATAACTTAGATAATGTTGCTTCCTTATTTTTAGTTTTATCTGAATTGAAATGTTCCATATTTACTCACATCCATCTTTAAATTAAAAATTGCAACCGAGTGAGCAAAAATATCAGACAGATCCATTTGAACAAAACAGCTGTTTTCTGATAGAAATACGAGGCAAATATCTACGAGGATAAATTTGCGCGCCTATTTTGGCTCGCCAATTTAAAGAAGGCGTGTAAAGTAGAAATGTATGGAAAGTTTTACGAGCCTCGTAATTGTTACGCGATGTTGGCCAATTACGAAACATACGAAGGCTACGCCTACGAGGGCATGAAGTGAATACCTCTAATTTGTTTATTTATTTATTTTGTTACAGGAGTAGGATGAACTGAGAAAACCCTTTTTAATTTAAGAAGTTCATTCGAAGTCCTAATGGACCGATTAAAAAAATTATGATTTTTTCTAAAAGAATAACTAAACTATTCAAAATGTTCGAAATTTTATTTCTCAACAAAAGTTTGAACCTTTATTCATTATATAAAAATACAAAATGCTTGAACAAATATAAGTAATTTACAAAATTTATCTTTTTCAATAAACCGATAATTTCATACAATAGATAGTGAATATTCACAACTGGTGCATATTCATGTAAAACTTATTTCCCGGGATATCTAGAAAATGTAATAGAAAAGTGATGTTTTATATAATCTAGGATAAAGACTTGACCCTTTTGAATTTTTTTTTAGGCATTTTCAGAAATACCTATAGATGACGGGAAAAAGTAATTAATTTATTTCTCCAGTATTGCCCATTACCTAAAAAGCATACAAGAATTACTTTGCATTACGCACCATTACTCGGGTTACTTCGCCATTAATCACCATTACTGAGAGCATTACAAAATTATTTCGAATAATGGTGAGTTATGCCGAGTAATGCAAAGTAATACTGTAATGTTTTTCGATATTAGGTTGGGAATTAAGTTCACTTTTTTTTTGGAATCCCAAAATCAGCGACCCAAAAAAGTCTGAGTAGCAATTTTCATAGAATTCTCTTAAAATTGTCGAAACATTAGTTTGAAATTCATTTTGCGCTTTATACATATGATAGTATAAATTTTATATTTCAAGTATGAAAATGGCTATATATACATTGTACATATATGTATGTAGTATGTAGTAGCTCGAAGAAAAATCAATTTTTAATTTCCCACTGTGCTGATTCCTCTTAATCCAGTTCAAAGTTCAGTTTATTAAATTTTTATAGGATTATTTTCGTAACTTATTAAACTCGTATATTTCCTGCAAAACTTTTAAAACACAATTTGCAGGTAAATTTTGCGTCATTCATTTATAAAACCGTAAAAGCGCCGCACAAAACTCAGCAATAAGCTTCTACGTTCAATTTAATATTCTCTCAAGAACAGGTTTAATTAGCGAATTTGTTGACTCTGTTAAATTCTCGCGACTGAGCAAAGAATTTATGTTTTTCGGTGTTCATAAATCGGCAAGTCAAGCGGGCCCCAAAACTTTTCTGGCACCGACTGGGGCCGAAACTTCTGTTGTCTTTTCGCTCTGGGAATGTCTGCAGCATGCGGCAGATAGAACAGAACATTCCAAAAATTTTGCATGCAAATTCTACATATAGGCAGTCGAGCGAGCGATTATAGAGTTGCGGTGACCTATATATGCAAATAAATGGCATCCAGATTCAGATTCCAGAACCAAGCACACACGAGCCTCTCCAGAAGAGTCTCAGCCGTGGCTGGGACCACAGGCGTACTCTTCCAAATCTCAGTAGAATGGGAAAAATTTAATGAAAAATTAAAGTGTGTTCCCATAAAAAGGTTGCGATAATGGTACTTAATACTGTTCGTAGCTAGGGTTTGATTTTTAAATATCATTTCTGAGATTTCAGCCGATGCTGGCAGAGATTTTGTAAATTTTGGTTACGTCCTGGAACTTTGATGGAACAGATTCCCTAGATTTTGAGTACGGGCCTTCGTAAACCACTAAAATAGCATGAAAATTTGCAACTTCAAGACTTTAGTGTTTGTTTTTACTTGGAAAATTTCTAGTAATTTGAAAAAATAAATCAAGGCTTAGTATTTTCATGGTTCGTATGGCATATTGAATTCAGTAGGTGCTCTTTTACTGTAATAAAGATAAACTAACCTTGTTTACAAAACACCAAATGATGAAGCCTATTAAAGTTAATTTGTAGCTTTAAGGGTAGATTCTACTTTAGAGAGTCAATATTTATGTAGTTTTTGATAAAAGGAAAAATATATCAACCTGAAGATTGTATGCTTGCATTTATGTGCATGGTAATCTTGAAAATTATTGGCTCGATTTGGATCAGATATGTAAGATACGTATATTCCTTAAGATTTGAGGGATATAGTCATTGTTGTATTAATCTATAACGTCAGGGAAAATGGCAGTTTTGGAGATTATTTTTAATCATATTTTTAATAAACTCAAAATAGCGGCTTTAAGATGACGATCAAAAATTCTGAACTTGGAATTTACATAAAAATTGGCGCAAAGTTACGAATTTGAACTTATAAAAATTCAGTGCAAATGTTATGTTTGAATAGAGATATGATTGCAATAATTAATTAATTTAGTTTTGTCGGAGAATACGCAGCATTAGGAACATTTAGTCGAGTTTGAAGTGACAAAATTAATTAAAATAATGAGAATATTATTTACTTTTTGATATAATTTTAATAAAATAAACTAAGTAGACATAATTTACCTCAGGATGATTGCATGCAAGGAAAGTACAAAGAAATAAGAAAAAGAAATAAAGAAGATATTCACCATCGAAACTAAAAGTAAGCAGTAATCCAAAAATGTATATAATATGTGCTAAACTAAGTACCAAGAATCTCCCAATTTAAGACGGTGAAACTAAAGAAATGTATTATGTTCATCACCTTAATTTTGAGAATGTATGTTTCATTAAAAATAAACCTAGTTCTTAATACTTAACGTTAATAAAAAGAATATATACCTTTAGACATTAGATGTTATAAATTGGGAGAATCTTTTATATACGATGTGTTAAACATTTCAGTTTTATCTAACAGCTGTGCAGTCAGTGCATTCAAAATACATTTCGACAAGTTTGAATCTACATAAATCCAATTTAGTGGATTAATTCCATTTTTATATGTTTTGCCATTAAAACTTCATTTAGTGTTTTATTTTATGTAAGGAATAAATCCGCTTCACGGATCCCAGTAAAAGTTCATTGGCAAATATTCGATAAGTACCAAAAACAGCTATGCATGAATCACATTATAATTATATTTACTTATCGTCTATTGCTATTCAGCAGAAAACAACTTATTACAATAGTTGATAAGAAATAAAAAATATTACAATCAATTACGTCATGGATTCAGTTTAGAAAGTATTGGTCGAAACATTGAAAATAAATCAATTAGATAAATGCATAGAAAAAATTAAAAGTTGTGTAAAATTCACAAGTTCATGAAAACAAAAAATGGATAAAAAAAATGATTTGGAATAGTAAATTAAAAATATCTAGCTATGTAATCGTTCAAACTTAATTCATGCTTTATAATTAATACCTTCGACGAAATCTTTTATACTGTTGAGAAAGAAACCTACAGAAAAATTTAATGAAAATATTTGAGACATAATTTTGTTAATGGTGTTACTAACTACTAACTTATTACTATTGTAATTCTAGTCATCTCAAACTTAATCCTATTTGTAGTAACAAACTCAACTAGAATTAGCACTAAACTTACAGAAAGTCTTTCAAACCAATGTAACTTTTCACTACTTTTACTTAACTTTGAAAATTCTACTATTGAAAGTTGCTAAAATGATGAACGCTACGCTGATTATGTTGTTTGCTTCCTTCGCTTTTAACTAGAGCTTTCATTTGTATCTTTTGTATTGTGCTGAATAAGTTTCAAAATTCAAAAATTAATATTTGCATTTTAAATGAAAATAAAATTTCTTAAAAATTGAGTAACTTATTTAATATTTATTTGTGCTACGATAAACCGCAAAGGGAACTAAATACACTTCTACCATTGCTACAATAAAATAGAAAAAATAATGTTTATAAGATACTCAAAATACGTGTTATATACAGAAATAAAATTTCCACAAAGAAAATTTTGTGGTGTCAAAAAATGTATTTCCTGTGTGCCAAGGGCCTTTATAAATAAGATGTTCTTTTCTAAAAGAATGAACAACAAACGACAAGAGAAGTAAGGTCTCTTGGAACCCTATGGAACTTTAAAAGCATCTTAAATTTATATCCAAAATTTTGAACAATGGTTTCATTTCAGTTGCGAGGGAAAATTAATTTGAAGGGAATTAATTAAGATCACGGAGTAAATCATTTTGGAACAAAACGCTTTGGAATAAAATTCTCTGATGAGCAATTTTCTGGAATAAAGTATGTACTTTGGAATTAAATACCCTTAAGGAAAATGTGCCGGCAATCGCTCTTCTTTGGCTTCATTCGAAACTGCTTTGTTGGAGGATGAAAACCTTAAGTCCAACCAAGCGGAAGAAATTTGTTGTTTTTTATTTCAATTAAAAATTATCCTTTGAAAAGGAAAATATTGTTATTTGTGCCTTCTTTGTATTTGCACAAAGCTGCCTAAAATTCAAATAATTAGAAGGAAATAGGAGCATATTTCCGATATATTTTTAAAATAGTACAAGACCGGCAAGAAAAATTGTGTGATATTTTTATGATTATATTATGAAATTAATTTCTTAATTATAATGAATACCTCAAAAATATATTTAATACTAACAAATTCCAATTGAATTAAGCCAAAGATAAAAAGACAAAATTAAGAATTATTGAAAGAATGGGAAGCTTGCTGTGAGCGAAGCATCTTTAAAATTACATTGCTACACGTTTTAAAGAAATCTTTTAAAGGAAACGTTGGGAAGAAATAGTATTAATAAATACATTATTTTAAAATTAATATATTTGTTAATATAAAGCAGAAATGTGTGCTTTTCTATGCATATTAAATATAAAATAAGTAAAGATGCAGTTGGTGTTACTTATTTTTAAATTTTGCTTTTATTTTAAAGATTTAAAGGGAATCACAACACGGTTGTTAAAACAACATTTTTTTTTTGAGACGTTGCAGTGAAAAATGGACTATCTATCTTTTGTAGATTTGATTTTGCCGTAAACGAATGGAAATCAACAATTTACTTCACAAAACTACAATTAAATATTTAAAATAATGGCAACTTCTTTAGAGGAGCTTGAGCCAATCTATCTATAAGAATGAGAATTTTTTTCTAGAAATTACATTTAATAATACAGACAGATATCGTCTAGATGCTATAAGTAATCTGTTTTTTTATAGGGAATGGTTTACTGTTCTTATGACTATACTTTTAATTTTTATTCAAGTTTAATAGGTAATTTTGAAATTTAAGTCAAAAACGAAGTAAACTACAATATTCAATAATTAAACACTAAAACTGCGACTAAAAACGTTTTAACAGGAATAACTAAAATTATAAGCTCTCTATCAATCGAACCTTTGGAAACATTGAACACCAGCAGAACCAATAAATTTCAAATTCATCACCAATTCTAAAAATACAATAAAAATCACAACAAACAACATATAGGCGAGCATTCCGCGAAAAGGGATGAGGGGCGCATTAAATGTCATGATACATGACACAATCGATACATGAAAAGGCTCCAACAGCAGTCGAAGCAAATCCCCCAGAAGCTAGCAACAACTGCAGCCGTCAGGGCACTCCTGACAGGGGGCAACTGAGCACAATTAAAAATGGAATTGATGTCGAATGATTTATGGAATGGGTTTCGTTATTCCGGCTAAACTACGGCTGTACGAAAATAGGCTCTAATCCAGTGCTATGCCGAGTCCTGCCCCAAGACATGAATCGGATGATTGGTTGTTATTTACGACGTTTCATATGAGTGTCGCATGGTTCGGGCTGTGGGCCACTGCTTTTTTTTGGTACGCATCACCTTTCCATAAATGTTTATAATAAATTTTCCGGCGTATGGAAAGGGCTAGATGTAAGTTCTGTTGGGCTGGTCGCTCGAGAACTCGAATACTCTGTGGGTTCGCCGGAGGTACACGCAACAAACAGGTCACTAAGGTGAACGACACCTGGAGGAAGGTAAATAGTCCCGAACAGGAGCAGCTATACTGCGCAAAAGTAATATTACCTGGGGGAAATCGCTTTTTGATTAAAGTAGCTGGAATTGTTCGCGAACTCGGATCAACGAGAATTTTATGTTTTCGTTTGAATTAAATACCCCACTAAACCCAGAGGTTTATTGCAATTTTTTGGTTGCTCAGACTGCGAACAGCAGCAATCATGGCGTAAAATAAATCGATAGCCTGATTTGTATTGAAAATACATTACAATACTGCCCCAAAGAGGCGCAAAAAATATTTCATTCATAGGAATTTGAGCGTTATTTTCTGAAAGCTAGAACCAACCTTTCTATATTATGAAACTAGTCATTTGTAGAAAAAACAAAACAACTTTTGTAAGCTTTCAGAATTTTATTGAATTACTTAATCCTTTGAGACTCTGTTAGGTCATTTTGTTTTAATTACGCCGTTCGGCAGCTACTTAATTAATTCTTTTCTATTAGGTGTACAACCTTGCTCCCGCCGTTTTCATATAGGTTGCGTTAGTAGTGTGTAGTTGTTAAAATAAATTGACTACAGATGTCAGTCATTTACTTTTGACATTTGTAAATATAACCCGACAATAATATAAGCCAATTTCGGAGTTGATCATAATATTTTTATTTTTTCAAAATGTCAGATTATACGCCAAATTCTCGACATTTGCGGGAAGTGTTACTTTTGTTTTTTAATTCAAAAAAATCTGCTGCTGAGGCATTTCGAATGCTTACAAACACTTATGGTGACGGTGTAATGAGTGAAAGAACGTGTCGTGAGTGGTTTCAACGTTTTAAGAACGGTTAAGAACGAATGGATTTCATCAAAGGATGAGGAGTTTTTCCGGCGCGGGATTCGTATGCTACCCGAAAGATGGGCGAAAGTAGTGTCAAGCAATGGACAATATTTTGAAACATAAATATGTAACTATTTTTTTTAATAAAGCCTCAAAATTACAAAAAAAACGGCGGGAGCAAAGTTGTACACCTAATACTTCATGTTTATTCGTAGATTTGAATAAAATTTTTTTTTTTTTGTAAATTCTTTTTATAATGAATGATCCAAATCGAAACAGCAGTGGTCACCGCAAAACACCTTTTTATAAAAGCGGTTTGGCAAAACGTAAAACTTTGCATATAAGATAATATATTTTTTGAATGTAGGGCATGCTTATTTATTTAATTAATAATTTAGTTTAATAGTACTTATTAAAACTCTAAACAAGAAGGAAGTTCAGTAGATGTTTTGAAGGGCTATCAAACTTGTTTATTGAAAAGCATAAAATATTTAATTCGTTTTTATTAAGTTTAAGAATTATTGAACTTAACAGCTTTGGATGATATTTATAGCTCATCAACTTTTTCTTAGTAATCCAAGGTAGAGCTATAACAACTCGAGTGCTACGGAACTCAATTCCTTGAGTTCATAGATCCAAACTTGAGTAAACGATTTTCGAGTACGAGAAAAATTATCGAAGATTCTGAATAAGGGAATCGTCAAGTAGGAATATTCGAAAATTAATCCTGTAGAATTAATGAAATAAGAAGTAAGAATGTAAGTTAATTAATTCTAGGGCTTCAATACGTAAAAAAATACCTCCCAGCAAAAGTCGTAAGAATTAGGCAAATTTCATTTACTACGCATTTCTTAGATGTTTAGTGTGGCAAAAAATGTGCTCGGAGCACGTTTTAGGAAGTCCTTTAGCCCTTGGTTTACAAATCCATCAAAAGGTACAGCCATTAGGAATAAACAATGCGTGCCGTAGGACTCAAATACTCAAGTACTTGAATACTCCCAAACTTCAATGTTGGAATATTTTCTTATTCGAATAATTTTTCTCTCAAGTAGAAAAGTCCTTATTCGAGTTCAGCCCAAGCCACTACGAGTAGTTCTTGAGTACTTCAACTTGAAGTACTCAAATACTCAATTATCCAAGTCACTCTTAGAGCCTTATTGCCTACAACTATGAAACACATTCTGAAAAAATATTTTCTTAAAAATGCGTTTAAAACTATTTCATTGAATTCTCATTAAATTAGCTTGAAACATTTGGATTAATTATTCTTTTATTCGAATTTAAAAATACATTCCAAAGAAAGTGCTCTCTTTTCTAGCGTTTTAAAGTAGGCTTTAAGAATTCTTATCCATAATAGCAGCTGCTCTGCGATCTATAAAGATACCGCCGAAATATTTATGAGATGAAAATCAGGCAATACGCGTCCTCTTTTCAAGCAATGAAAATTCCATAGGGTATAAAGATAAAAACTTGCCTGCTCAAATACATATTTCTGGTAAAGTAAGCCGAGAAAATCGGAGCAATGTCACAATGGCCCACAGCCTTGAAAGGTCGGCGAAAATGATGAATTCGTTATGAATGTTAACATGAAAAAAAGCTATTTTGATTTTGCATAAATGTGAGCACACACCGCAACAGGGCTTCTTTTAATATAATTTTTCATTTTGATATTTTTTTGACTACTAACACAGATTTTTTTACGCACACGCACAAACGTCGAACTTTCCATGTACTGAAAGTTATAAAAAATTATTAAATTTCACTTAGATTACAAAAAATATCATAAATTCTAATTAACACAAAAGTATACATAATATTTACAATTACCACCTAAACCTCGCTCAAGATACGCTTTTACCTTTCCAATTCATTTTAACATCGACCACACACATTTAAAGTGAATTCGAACAGGTAGTTAATTTAAAATATCTGATAACACCGTACCCTTGCTTAGGTCATTCGCTGTGACAGAAAATTATCATCAATTTAAAAGTGGAGCACTTCGAGAGTATAAAAAAGTCACATAGTGCTGTAAAATTTACAAATTACCACACTTTTCGATTTCCAACAAAAATTAATTGCCCAAGAGTTAGATAAGAGTCTGACAGAAAAAAAACACTAATTTGCAAATTTGTTGCTGTTTGTAGCATATTCAAATTTTGGTACGTTTTATCAGTCGCCCCGCGATAATAAGTAAACTTGTTTTCTTGCTACGCCGACGGAATTGTATCTGCATTAATGAGATTGCTAATGAGCTGGAGGATTAAATGCGTTTGTGCCTGCAGAAGGAACATTTCGAAATATAAAGGGCTTTCTGCGGAAACGGGGACGTGGAGTGTATTTGAATAAGGAAATAGAAACAACACTCATTAATTTTGTGTTAAATATGGAAAATTAATCGTGGGTCCGGGACAAGATATTAAAGGGGATTTGATAAATTGATTAGGTAAAGTTAATGTTTAATTTTGAGGACTAGAGATTAGATTTATTTAAAAATTAAATCAACTATAAATTGATTTTGTTAATAAATTCGATTTATTTTAAATTTAAATCCAAATACTCAAATAAAACAATGCCTTGCGAAATACTGTAGAAAATGGGGCTCAAAACTGATATATAAATTTTTGAAAATCGATAGTATTTTCACTTTTAATTCGGTTGTTCACAATCATACCTGCTTGTCGATTCGAAAAAATTATACAGAAATAGTTTATTATTTATTCTAAGAAAAACAAAATCACTTTATTTCATAGTGTAATTTTAGCCCTAATAACAGCAACTTTAAGAAATATGTAAATGGGAAAAGTTCTTCCAAAAATTCGAAATTGAATTAATCATTGAGGCTGAGATTTCCTATTTTAAGTAAAAGTACCAATAAAATGTTTGGTGATTGTCTTATTTATTTAACTACCCAAAAGAAAACCTATCCGTTTTCAGGAATAAAACAGAATATGTGTAGACGATAGCATTTAATTTAATGTAGACAATTTATACTCTGTGCATATTTTAAACTCAGTTTACATCATAATAACATTTTTAATAAAACAAAACCAAAAAAATATATAACATCGCTGGTCTTGTAGCTGTCTAGTTGTCGTGTTAAATATTTTCATCCGTCCGAAAAATTTATTTTCCCTGTAATTCTGTATACAGGCTGATTTTCTGGGAAACTTTAGTGGATTTATCTCGTAAATAGAGATAGAAAATTGTGGATCTTTAATAACATTTACAGAGAAGAAGCTTTGAGAGGAAAACTGTTGGAAACTTTGGATGCCTTTGGAAATTAAAAAAAATGAGTTTTTATTAAATTGAATTTTGCTGAGTCACTCCCCTGATAGTACATTAACTTGATTGAGCATTGAATATATTTTATTTAGTGTTTGTGTTCCGTTTGTTTAACTTTAGGAGAATGTCGAAAAATAAATAAAAATGTGTAACTTTCTTACTAAGAAACAACGTTGAAAAATCACTCTGATGGTTGATGTTTGGGTATATGTAGTTTAACTTGGTAAAAGAACATGAAATGATGTTCACAAAAATTTCAAGACTTACGACTTTGTTCCCACAGTGACTTTTAATTCATGTAATCATCCTGTAAATGGTCATGAGCGGGACATAAATTTGCGTAACCTTTCATTTAAAAGTTTTACTATATGTAAACATTCGAAAAAATTAAATTGTTAATTTTACGACATCCCACACTAGCTAAATTTTCTCCTCATTTACGTTTTAAAATTCAATTTTTGCAACTGAATAACTGAAATAGAATGTGTTTACATTAGCGCAAAATGCATTAAATAAATATGAATGCATGAAATTTAATATATAAATATGCTGTACAAATGTAAATTCGATTGAAAGAGAATTATATTGAAAATATTTATCACCATATTATTTGTTCATCTGCCTGTGATGTTATATAATACATGTGTAGTGAACTGTAAGCCCTGGTTGTTTAAGTAAGATTAATTTGAATGGACATGTTTATTTATTAAGGTGTGGTATGTCACTATCATGCGAATAGATTTTTAAAAAATATTGTTAATAAAATACCATATCTTGAACGTAGTTTAGTATGTGCAAGTACAAACAAAATACATGAAGATAATTCCTAAATTACTTATTCTTCCTATCACATTATGAGTTACTAATAAAGGGAATATTATATACGAGAGTCTTTAACTTTATTTTACTTTTACTTTCATTCATGTGATATAAAGTTACACATTACCACGATTCAGTTCGAGTAACAAACTATGCATTATTATTTACTTGCTCACTTTTAGATGAAAAACAGGACCTGAAGAGATATGATTTAACAAATTTATTAATTGTTTGGGAGCACTCTTAACTTAACCTCTACTTAGAATCTTCAATTTTTGAACAGCGGTTAAGAAAGGTTTAAGAAAATTCCACAGCCTCTTTTTAAAGTTCCATATTTAGAGGTAATCGTTCTGTGAAATACTACGGACATAATTCACAAGTTTCTTTTCATTTTAATGTTGTTAAGATAACTAGTGAATTCAATACTTATTTTTTAGTAATTTGTTAAATCCTTATCTGAAAACGTTATATAACCTATATTTTCTAACAAAAAAGTTGTAGATCGTTTATAAAATTATCAGTTAGATGGTATTGCCTGTTAGATATTTTAACTATTGGTAAAAATTAATTGTAAAGTGAAAACAATTATCTAAACATAATATAAAAGGCAAACATAATGCGTATTATTGCAAAAGTTTAAACAAATCTTGAAGAAAGTTGAAAAGAATATTTGTTGAATCCAACTGAATTATCATTTATTTTAAAAATTTCCAAAATAAATTGCATCCAAATTTAAATTATTATAATTCTTTCTCTTATATTTAGTAATTTCCTATTAGATTACATCTAAAACAAAATTAATGAATTATCGACAACTAAAATAAAATGTTTATTAAAAGGCCATATTAAAAAGCTGCATTGGGCTTAGGGCATAACAAATACTTGAAAATTAAATCAAAATAAAATATTCCAAATTAATGATGTTGTAATCGCATAATTAAACCAATTTTGTATTTCCTTAACTACATATATTTAAAAAATTACTATGAACTCTATAATTGTATACTTGAACCTTACCATGAGCTACGAACGTTATCCAAAGTGTAAACACAAAATTACTTGAAATGTTATGTATTTTAAGATACTGAGAAGACATGCATAAAAGAATTCTAAACAGCAAACAAATTAAGACGAACCAGCTAACAAATAGATAATATAGCTAAAAAAAAGATACGACAACCATGCAAACCCACTTAATCATGAGTACCTAAGTAAACTAAATGCATAGTAGAAGTTTAAAAAATGTAAAAAACTTTAAATGCTGAAAGTCGAATAAGGCAAAAGTTGTTAGTCAAACATGAACCATGGTAACATTGTTGATACAAACAAAATAGGCGGAAATTCGCAAAATACCAAGATAGTATAAGTCAAAGTTTAACGTTTATCCAATCCATTAATATTAAAAAAAAAACAACAAAAATTGAGCAATTTACCTAAAAATATTATTTGTTACAAAGATCATTTTGCTAAAGGACAAAACAAGAACGAAAAAAATCTTGTTTTCAGTTTTTTGCATTTTGACTGTTCAAACAAATTTCTTCTCATTTGCAAGATATTTTTTGAAGTTATCATTTTTCGATTTTTGTGTTGTTCTTTATCAAAATTTCTCTGTTTATTTTATATATATAATTTTTAAAATTTTGTTAATTTTACAAAAATTTCAAATTTTTTCCATTTTTTTGGGACTTTTTTACTCACTCCTGTCGAGGGCCCTTCCTACGTCGACGGATCGATAGCTTAACTGCAGTATTTCCGCTTCCGTGCTCCGCTCTATGCAACGAGAGAAGATATAGCCCCACATAAATAAGATTTTTAACCAATCAGATCGTTGGATGGATTTTGAAGTAGTAGTAGTGGTGGTTGTTGCAGTAGTAGTAGCAGTAGAGGGGGTGATCAGCCGATTTAAAACGATTTTTTGTTTTAATTTTGTACAAAAATTTAAAAAATTACGTTTCAAATTTTTTCAAAATGTATTTATTTTTTCAAATCCCATATGAAAAGCACGAGAAGATATGTGTGTAGCAGTAGTAGTGGTGGTGTGTCGCAACAGAAGCAGTTGTGATGGTGGTGATAGTAGTAGTAGTAGGCAGAGGGATCATTTTTAAGTCATCGATCCGGCACAGGACAGACGAGAATTAAAAATATGAAAAAAATTGTTTTTAAATATCAACTAGCTTCACAAAAAATATTTTAAAAGGATTTCTTTTATAATTTTTTCCTTGCAATCAATGAAAATGAGATTAAAATTACTTTGCAGCGTGTTTCGTGTTTGGACTTAATTTAAAGTCATGGGAATTTTGAAAAATAAAGAACAATCGAAAGATCAAAGCGGTTACAATGAATATTTGCTTGAGAAGTATTTAATTTTGTTTAATAAAAACAATATATATGTATATAGCTAAAAACATTTCAAAAAAGCCCCGCAAAATGAGAAAAATTGTGTTTCAGTTTTAAATGCTTTTCAATTCGCAATGTTCATCAGTTTATTTAGTAAAATTTTAATTTTTAAACTTTAAACAGCAACAACTTTAGCCTCAAAATATATTTTTAAAACAAAACTCGAAATTTCTACCCCGTTTTCAAAATTTCTATGCAACATTCGAAACAAAATGGAAGTTACGTACATATGTTTTTCATTTACCTTAATCCAGAAATTAAGACTAAAACTGAAAACTTTAATGAAACCAACAAAATACAGTAGCAGCGTGTGAATATTATGATTATAAGCAAAATAATTGTAAAAAGAAACGAAACAATGAAAGAAGACAACTATTGTTCGAATCGAAAACAAGAGTGTGATGTCAAGCTCGTGGGGAGCATTTTAAATGGGCGGCACTGTGTAGCTTGATTGCAGGCACAATTCATTTGGAGTCAGAAATTAAACGATGCAATGGGAATGCAATAAAAGTGCAAATGATACAATCATGCAGCAATTTTCTATTTGCTCTCGGTGGGCAGGAGGTTGCATTGATTTTGCAAAAAATAGCATAAGAAGGAAAACAAATAAAATTATTATGCAATTGTAGTTTGGGGCGATTTTATGCTAAAGCATTTGGGGCGCCTATGCAGTTCGATGGCGCAGCATAAAAAGCCAATTGTGGAAGGAGTGGTAGTTTGTTTGAACTCACTTAATTTATTAAAAAGACTAATTGGATTTTTGGATGAAGGGAAGTGCAATGCTTAATACAGGGAGTTATCTACGTGGAAATGTTAGCAGGATTATTGCAATTTTCAGAAAAATCGTCAGTCCAAAACATGCTCTACATTGCTACAAAAATAGTAAGTTCTAATACTTTGTTAGTTTCTCAAATATCTAAGAAATTTACAAGTAAATACATTTAACTTTACAGTATTTTATCATATACTTTCCTGTGCAGTGATTTTTAACCACTGTCATTGCTTTTACTATTCCTAGAAAATTGCTTTACCTGTTACGGACATGTTCACAGGGAAAATATTGTGTGATAGTTAGGAATTTTTTTCTTCTTTTGTGGTTTGCGTGTCTGTTTGTCATGTCTGTAGAATTTTCTTTCGTTTAAAATAATTTTTGTACAAATGCAGCGATTTTAATTTTCGGTTCTTTTCAATGTTGATAGTAAATACATTAAAGCCCTCAAATCTATTGATTGAAGTGTCAATTGAATTAGTGAATGGTAGACTGTTAAATTTTAAACACTAAAGCTGCTTGAATTTAAAATAGCACACTGTTAATTTTCACAATTTATGTGATTTTCTTGAAAACGGGAATTGGGAATTTTTCAGGATCACTCATTTCTCCTCGGCTATCATTTGTAGTTCAGTTCTTCAAGTTAATTTTAATTTTTAGTTGTTAAGGTTTACTCTATTATTATGATGTTGGAAACTATTCAAATATGCATACTTTGAAATTAATAAGAGAGACCCAAAACAGAAAACTCTATCTGACATTAATTAGATTTGTAATCATCTTTGCTCCGTTGATCCTAAACAAATATTTCGATTTCGATGTCCCGCAAGAATATTGTGAGCTTAAACTCGAGGAATAATAGGGCAGAATTTTTTCAGTTCTGTAGGGCTATTTCGCAACAAAAGGATTGTTGTCATCAGTAGCCCTCAACATCTTGAACTATACCATAGATCAAAAAATGTATAGATGTATAATATGTATAACATACATACGAATTTAATACCTCTTATGTGCTTACTGGTCTGCATTGTCTATTAATTTTCGCCATTACTTTTTCACCTCATTTTTATGCGGCGAGTATGATTTTTTCCAAAAAAGAATATGGGAGAAAATTGTAATTTAAGGTTATATTATTATTTAAAAGAACAACGTCGGTTATAGCTCTGTTTTGATCTTGTTCTCCATTGGTAAAACAGAAAAAAATGAATTTTTATGTTCTTTGATGCTGCTACCAGAGAAACTCCATCCAGATTTAATGGAAGTTGTTAAAAATTAATTGCAGCATCAGAAGCAACCAGCTCAGTATTGCCCACTTTTCAAAAATCAATTAAGTTTTAGTGAAGTAAAAAGCCGGGGAAAATATTCTTCAGTTTACTGCTGTTTTGCTCTTCCAAATCGAACCCATTTACACTTCTCAATGATTTTTCATCGACGCCTGGAGGATTACAGCCCCAACCAATGGACCGCAAGGATAAGCTCTCATCCAGCAGATAGAACTTTGTGGAACGTAGCTGCGGTGAATTCTCGTAGTGTCCAACGTTATCTCGAGTAATTCTGGGAACAATCAATTCCCAAAGGCATCGCTATGCAATGTAGCGCCCGTTCTCGTGGCTGTAATTGCTACGATAACAATTGATAACAGAAAAAACTTTTTAATATAAATCGAACCACTTTCCAAAAGTCATAAGCCCTACAAAGAATCAAATAACGTAAAATTTGTAATTCTTCGATATTGCACCATATTAAATTTATCCTAAGATAGCATTATTTGTTTGCGTTCATGTTAGTGAAGATATACCAATAACAGGTAAAATTTCGTTTATAGGGCCATACCTTAAAAAGGGGTTGCATAAAACGATTTTTCAAAACTTTATTTGTCTACAAAACCTTATGAAAATACATAAAATTAAATTGGGTCTACACTCGTCGTACTAAATCTTTAATCTTAATTTTCTAAAGTTGGACCTCAAATGTCGTATTTTTAGTCTGTCGTGGGAAAGTCACCATCTTTCTTTTTAAAATGTATTACTTTAAGGACGAAACCAAAATGGGCCGTAGTTTTCTTGCTGCCCAATAAAAAAAAAAATTTTTTTTCACCTCTTTTACCCTATATACTATAGTTTAAAAAGTAATAACTATACGATATTTAAGAAAGTCCTACTTTTTGAATTTTTTCAAGATGGTGGCTAAAGCTATTCCCGTTTTAAAAATAACGTCTTTTGCTGTATAATTTAATTGGACTAAGGTAGTTTTGGAGGAAAACGGAAAATGTTTTACTTATTTTTGTAACACATCACTTAAAAACTACTGACCCAATTTGGATGGTAAAACAAGAGCCCAACTTAAAGTAAGATTTAGTTTTTATTTGATTAGAATTGGCTCAATCAATTAGAAGATTGCACATTTAAAATTTTATAAAAATTCATTTGCTTTGAAAGACAACTAGTTTTAATTGTTTTTTTTTGATCATGTATTGATCTACGCATTCGAAATTGCGAGCTCAGCTAGTCATTAGAAATCAAAAATGGGGATAAAAATTGATGAACATATACTTATTGTAAATGATAATAATACAATATGATTCCATATCAATACTTTGCCATTATTTTCAAAAGCTTTAAGTTTTGGGCTTTATACGCTTTATCAATTAATCAATTCTTTTCTAGTTAGATATTTAAATTTAATTTTGTCCCTCAACCATGAAGCCCTCTGTCCCGTAGTCTTTCTTCCCAGATAGAACAGAGGTGGTATTTCGTAAGGTGATAAGTTATAATCACCTTGATGACAATTCCTGACGATCACCATTTTTCAATGTTTTCGGTAAGGTGATCACTTTCATTGTCGCTATTTTTGCAATGCGGCTAACTGCATTGTAAAATTCCTGTCAACATTTTTATCTGTTATTTTTTTACAAAAGTGATAGCGACACGGTGTAAATAACATGAAGAAAGAAATAAACATGCTAAGACAGCTGCGCAATGAAATGGATATTGTAACTTTACCCGGTAAGTTTATGGAAATATTGCAGGAAACGTAATTATAAGATCCAATTCAACACGGACGCTTTTCTATATATTGTTAAATAATGAAACAATATGTGATTCCGAAATGTGTGATGCTGAAGATGGACATCCACCAGTTGCCTTTAAATTTTTGTTGTTATCTGATATATTTTTGCTTGTTTTATATTTTTTACAGGATCACAAATAACTTTTTAAATTAATTTTAAATTATGTATCTAACCCTTTTCCATTCCATTTACTCCTATAATAGGTGGCCCACAAGTATTTAGTCGATCCTTGAGCTCCACCCACAGTTTTTGGGCTTTTTTTTCGCCTTTCACTCGATTCAATTTTGCTCCGAGCTTAAGACAATGTTTCCATAAATATTGTCCCCTTTACGATGAATATAAAAAACTGATTCCAATTTCTATCTGGGTTATTGAGGAAACTATATTTTTTTTTTAAATTAAAAAAAAAGAACTATCCAAATCTGTTCACGCTTTACAAAAATATCTGGGAATAGACATAAAAAAATACATACATACGATTCGAATTAAAGTCGGTCAAAAAGAAGCAAAAGGTCCGTGAAGCTGCCGAGTCAGCACGGGAGGCTTTCGGCCAATTTGCCCGACCAATCTTCGAAAATCCAATTAAGTCCTTCCATCGCCACCTTTTTCTGTTATATCACGTTCACTTTCCGAATGTAGGGGTTTTGGATGGACTTCGCGGCTGCACACCTCTGTGATTAGCCCCGGCTAATTAAGCAATCTAATAGAAAAAATCAATAGAGAAAAGCGCCAACCCTTCCGGATAAATGAAAAGTGGTGCTCTTTGGCCCACTTCAACTCACCCTATCTTTCGTGGTTGAGGGCGAATGCGGTCAACCAATAAATGGCCATGTCAGACCGAGATCACATTGCAGGTCATTTCGTAACCTTAAGTCGTGGATATCGTTTTTAAGATTTCTAGCAGGTAGGCAAAGGAATAAGTTAGAAATTTTAGAAGAACGAAGGAAAATATGAACGCCCCACCCACGCATCCAATTAATTTTTGGGGAAATATTCAGAATATTTTAGCCGAGTGCTGTAGTGGGAAATCTGCTTTTTCGCTGCTCGGTTAAAGGAATGAAAATTTCATAAACTTTGGAATATTTTCATGCCAGACAGCTTTCCCTTAATATCCTAAAACAGCGTGGAAAAAAAAGATTTTCTCAGGGAATATTCTGACTAAGTTGGATTCCTGAAAATTCAACCCGCGCTCCCATGGTCAGAAAACACGAAAATTTCCGCCGTGTTACCCCTTGTTTTTTGACTGTTTTATTCCGGAATAGCACGAGATCCCAGGCCCATGAGGCCCCCTATTTTGGTGTGATTATGCAACGATGATGGCGTTAGTGTCGTTGCCCCCTGCACTCCTTTCTAGGCGAAAAATTTGCAAGGCAAATATCTCTACATTGAAATTGAAATGGGAGGCCAATCAGAGGCGTAACTCAATTTCAGGTACATTTCATTCCAAACACCAGGTGCTGTCCTCCCAGAAGTGGATTTCAATTTAAACTCCCAGTCGTTGCCGCTTGTCCCTCCCTCGTACAATTTCCTGCACCTGCAAAAACAGAATTCCGGACTTGAGTTGGCTCACGACTTTTTGACTTTAAAATTTCATCCCTTCGGCGTGTCCCCGAGCCCCGTCCATTCCTTAAAGTTTTACGGGAGATATTTTAAATTTTCCATTATAACGCGCAGCTAAACTACTTTCTGCTTGCATGCCAATTTCCCTGTCGTAACTCAATTGACCCACTTCTGATCTACGAGCCCAGAAAAATCGCGAGAAGTAGTTCAACCACCCCCTCTACCTTCCTTCCGTTCATGTCGACCACAGTGTTAGTAATAGCTATAATAAATCTACAGGAGACTCCCTGGTACCAGTCGACTGAACTAAATCCATCGACACAACTAATCTTTCGTACAACTAAGCGTGCTTCCTGAGGTTAATCTCAGAAGTTGCCACAATTTCTGTCGGGAAATAGGATGTCTTAACGTCCTTACCGCCCCATAGTCCCGGGAAAAAGGGTAAAAACCCTAATGGCAGTCACCGGGAGCACTTTTATACCAGAGATTATCACTGGCATGTTCAATGTACCAACGTCTGCACCTAGTAGTGGCGGTGACGTCATGGAACAGTATAAGCTATAAAGTTTGTAAAACCATAAAAGATTGTATCAGAAAACGGAACATAGTTGCGAAATTGGGTTAAATTACACAGAAACATTTCAACAACTGGGAAAGGAATGGCGAAGACAGACAATTGGGTACATTTCTTTCAATTTTTTGATCTTTCACTTTAAGATGTGAATGAGTCACTTTGTACTAGAAAGTTTCATTTTAAACTTATATTAGAATTGTCAACACTAAGAAAAATTTATGTTGTAATAATACCTAATCACCCCTCTTGACTGTATAATTTGCAAGGTGATTGTTAAATTAACTATTTTGTATTTAAAATAACGTTTAAAAAAGGTTTTTCCTATTGTTTCCTATTTTGCTAACAGTTTTTCTACCTTTTCTAAGTTGACTAAAAAATTATTCATGCAGGCTTGCGTGAATTTGCACGATTGTTTTAGCTAGAATTTTAAATAAGCTATTGTATAAAGCATGTAATTGAAATTAATTTATCCGTGACAACCACGCGTGCATTTATGATTGATGATGACTAGAAACACATTTCTGAATAAACTTGCTCGTATTTGAAAAAGTTAAGTCAGTTTGACTTCCATCAAGCCTTGTGCGATTAAATTAAGGACAATAACCATAAATAGAAAAAAAGTGATTTACTAATTTCAGATCAAATAAGTACTTAATTCAAAGCCGTTTTCATTTAATGTATGATTCTGCAAAATTTATTGCACACACTTTTGCTTGCTGGAAGAAGCAAACTTTTACTTTGGAATAAAACTCTTTTATATAGTCTTGGTTAACTTGAGCAACACTGAACAGAAATAATAAATCACTCAGACAAATAGTCTCAATATACAATATATAGGGTATGTATACTTAATTTCAGATTATGGCGCTAAGTAGGCAAAATACATCAATATTAAGGAGTACAAAACCAATATAGTTATTAAAAACTCTTTAGCCTTTAGGAAACCACACACTGGGTGTTAGACACCTCAGATCAACTTTAAGAGCCTTACCAATTTTTTGGTTGTCTCTTTACTCTAGGAATATTTAGGAATATTATAAATTAAAAATGTTCTTTGAAACCTTTTAAAATTACTCACAATTGTCCTTAAGTTACAACTATCAATTATGGACTTACAGCAGTCATTCAAAAAGGCTGGGGTGTTCGACACATATGAAGTTTATGTAATTATTTTGAAGTGTGTAGTTTAAAAACAAGTTATTTTTTTTTCTTTTTGGAGTGCTGAATCCCATTCTATTTATGCATATTTATAGTATTTAAGCGTTGAAAGGCCGAAAATCGTGAATAGTTTTCGGAAAAATGAATGAATAAAACACATGTTTTTAGATATATGTATGTATGTGCTAAGTTCGGGGTAGTTTTATTAAAGTAATGTAAATAAAGGTTTTGCTTTCTGAAAATATGAAAGTTTAGGTCACATAATACGTTTTCTTTAATTTCAACCAATAATACCAGTGTTACTTACTGCGTTATTAACTTTTGTAACTTAAATAATAAGATATGGTAACATCATAATTAGTTACTTAGGCATTTTTAAATGCTTAAATTCAATTTAACTATCTTATTAGGAAAAAATCTCCGAATCTTACATTAGTCTAATTTAAAAACCTCAATTTTAGTATCTCTTATATTTAAGGAATTTTATGATTCTTCTATGCATTCTAAAGTTATTTTATTTTCGTTCAAGAAATTGTTTTCTTATGGTGCCAGCTTGTCCGTTTTTGAAAATCGGCTGCTATATAATATGTAGTTATGAGATTCACATATGTACATATTATATATGTAAGTACTCATATATGAATACATTCAGACACGAGCTTGTCGAAAACGTGTGGGCTAAAAATCTCAAAATAAATAAAATTCAAGAGCAATGCCATTCATTTGCAAAAAATTACAGATATAAAATTTGGCAAAATGTCTTCAAATAATTGCGTCACCAATTGATGTTGACCATGAATTGTACTAAAAGCTCCACAGAACTTTGTCTGGCATCGTCTTTCTATTCCCAAAAAAGGGAACAAAAGTTATTATTTTTCCCCGATTTTTCCTGGCATCCATCCAGAAATAACGGCATTCTTGTTGCTCTACGGTTTAGAAATCCTTGAGGGAGGTGCCCCCAACACTGACTAAATAAAATGCCCTTTGCCTTTTAATGCAACTTTCTTGTCCTGGGAGCAAGCGAAGTTTTATGACTTGATGCCAAGTTGACCATATTTTCCTTTGAAAATTAAACGAAATTCTTTCCCTCAGAGAAATTAATTGTTTTTAATGAAGAACAGGAGCACCGTGTGCTGCTCCCCGCAACAAGACAAATCACAGAGACAACTAATTACGAGGACAAGCCAAAATCAGGGGAGACCTGAAAATATCTGAAATACTTTTCTTGAAAATTCATAATAAGAACCGGCCTTGTCGTTGCGGCTTTTATATTGTCGTCCTCCTAATTTTTGGCCCAGCAATTTTCGCTGTATTATTGCATCAACCGCTTTTGAGTTGTAATTACAAGATTAATTTTACGCTATGCGTCAACCTTGGAAGCGATTTAGATTCTTTTAGATGGAAAATAAAAGTGCAAAGACTCTATTGAGCGTGTAGAGAAGCAGAAATGTGGAAATTTGGTAGTCAAAACAGAAACCAACAAAACCACTGTGGAGTGTGGACCGGGAGTGGCTCTTGAGGATGGGATTAAGGAGGCACTTAGCAGCCTCCCCAGAATTATTCCTGGCGGACATAAAATTGTCATGCTGCCAGAATAAATGGCACATCATTGCAGCGAGGCGGAATAAAAGAATTTTTTGTAAATACGCCGCAGTATTGCTCCCAGTCGGTGTTGACATGGGATGCGAAAATATCTGAGTCGCGTGTTAGTCAGAAAACCACATAACACAGCCAGCGAAAGCAAAAAGTCCACTGGTGTCAGGTGTGGGATTTGTTTAACCTATTCCTTCCCATCTGCCCATGAAAGCGATTCAAGTTCGTACAAAAAGGGGAGCGTACCTATGGCAGCAATAGATCATGTCGGCATTGGATTTTGGGGCCACCTCGAGCCGACTAATGCAGCCAAATTCTGGCAAGAGCCGCAGCACCAGGCCTGAAGGTCTTCCGGCGTTAAAGCCGACCCCAACTATTGATTTTCGAAAAGAATTCAAGCAGAAGTTTAAGGGAAATTCCGCAGAGACCTAGGTTCGAGCTTACACGACTCTTTTTCCAAGATAACGAGCTTTTCACCGGCAGGTACGATGGACGGTTCCACCACCTGTGCGCTGCGTCGCCGTCTCCCCCATAGGGGAACAATTCAGGACAGCTCTGGATGTTTAATGATACTGCGGGACTGGGCCGACCTTAAGGGCATTTAAGATCCCAAGATTTGTCGTTCATTTGACTTAAAGGAACCTACCTTGCTTAAAATCCTTCTCAAAAATCAGTATCTTCAATCCTCTTAGTCAAGAGTTTTGTACGGCTGAGAAGGGATTGAAACCTAATGTCCTAAATATGGCATAAAGTAATTAGGATGTTTCAGCCCCAAACAGATATACATTATAGATTTATATTGTAGTATCTATTAGGGCTCTAAGAATGACTCGGATAATTCAATATTGGAGTACTTTAAATTCGAGTATTCAAGTACTCGTAGTGGCTTGGACCTATTGGAGTTTGAATAAAGGAGTTTTCTGTATCAGAGTACTTCAAAGAAATATTATTCGAATAAATAAGTATTTGAGTACTCAATCCAGGAGTATTCGAACATTAGAGTTTGGGAGTATTCAAGTACAAAACTCTGATTTTTGAATTCGAGTACTCAAATACTCAAGTAATTAAGTTCACAAATACTCGAATAGTAATAACCCTAGTACCTATTATTACTCGTATAACCGCCTCTTCGCGAAAAGGACTGTAGTCCTAGGATACTGCCTAAAAGCAAAAATTTATGCTTTTGGCTTCTAAAGTGTAGTAGTTTGTTCCCGAGATCGGATACATGTTTTTCTCAACAACAGGAAACATTCGCAGCTTTTGGATAATTTTCAGGACTACTTCAATGCGCTTTTCTGGTTAGAGGAGGAAAATCAGGGCAAAAGGGTTTTTCATTTTATTATCAAATTTATATAGCACTTAGTTAAGTAGGCATTTTTTGAAATACATATAATTATTTACTTTACACATCAATATCATCACAAATAGAAACAAAGAATTCTTGGAACAAGGAAATAAACAAAAAACTCACTTTCGTATTTATAATAAGTATTAATAATGCCTTATAATAATAATAGTAAATAATGTCTAGATAATTTTAAAGCACAACCTTTTTGCTTATTTCAAATTTCGAAAGAATTAAGAAAATAAAACATCCTCTTCTTCTTTAAAAGGGCTCTATTACGAGAGACGAAATGATCGATCTCGTTTTGTCTTTTACGAGATAATTGCGACTCAGCTATAGAAGAGACAAAACGAGATGGTTCACCTCTAGTTTTAGGGTGTCAAGTCATCCTGTTTTTCAGTCTACTTAAGGTTACTATTTTGGCAATTAGATATATCAATCTTTTGCCCTAATATTAATAGATATAACCATTTAGGTTTTTTATTTTTTTTATTTATCAATAATTATAAGAAAATTAAATCAAGTGGGAAAGCGCTTAGAAATCGGAAGGGACAAAGAGTCTTTGAGACTCCACGTTTCCGGTTAAAGGTTAAGGATGAAATATCTGTCTATCAAATAATTTAGGAATCTCCATCCCTCAGGATATTCGCAACACTTTTGATTTTGCTTTTTGAACCTGAGTAAGTATTATGTACAAAATTTGTAACCGCTAGTCCCAAAATATGTAGATATTCCCAGAAATATAAACCTTTCGGTGAAAAGCTTGCCCATCTTTAATAGATAAGGTTTAACAAATTGGAAATATGTTTATTAACCTAAAATATATTTTGCGCCCTCTGACCACAAGCACTGATCCATTAAAGGACCAAAATAACATAGCAACCCATTTTCTGTATCCACGACATTGTAATATCTGATTGATTTCGGGAAAGGTCAGGCCTGGGCGTTGGGACAGCCACGCGCAAGGTAAAATATTTAGAAAATAGCTTTATTCCCTGGTTTCCTAATTATAATACTCAATTACATTTTTCATTAAGCATAAATTCACGTTAATTCACTCGCCTGAAGGCATCATACTCGTAAGTCTGCATAAAGTATCACACTGCAGAGGCACGTGCACCTAATGGTGTGCCATTAACCAGCCAAAAAAAAAAAAAGAACAATTTCCTATGTAAGCTATAATTTAAAGTAAAATAAAAAAATGATTTCTTCCTTTTCCTGCTATAAACATGACCAGAGCATGACTCTGTCCGTTGTGCACGAAGATATGAAAGCATTTTTAGAGCCATTGCAGCATTCTCTTATTTATGATATTGCGTGATTGCCAAGAACAGGGTTCGACAGAAACAATTATGTAGGGTTGCCCATGTAGTTAACCCTACCCACTACCGCAGTAGTTCTTGAATTAACCTCGTAAGTGTACCTTAAATTCTTACTTGGCTATCTGCGCAACATAAAATCCATAACATACATTATAAGTTTTGATTTAGCAACTGATTTCGAAATTAGGAACCAGTATGCCAATCGATTCCTTGAAGTGTTTCGATCAAAATTTTCATCAATTTTTGACACAATAAATACTGAATAAGAGTCACAACTAGCGCAGATTCTCAAAAAAATCGAGAAATTTTTCTACCTTTTAATACGTAATTGGTCATCGCATCGGAACAGACTGAGTTTGAGGTCCCCTTATGGATTTTGATCAAACATTGTAGGTATTGTAGCAAATTTTATAAAAACCTTGAAATATATTTTCATATTTGCACTGTAAGAAATACTGCAAGAATCTTTGATTTGACGAATTAAAGTCTAAAATCTTGAAAGAATGTAAAATATCTTTTCTTTTAAGAACCGCTGTAAAATTATATACAGAAAGTTGGTGGAAAAACTTACATATATTTTAACATTTTTCCACAGATTTGCCAAAACATTGTGGGAATATGCAGAAAACAGTCAATTTTTAAATTTTAAAGTAAAACATCTCGAGAAATGCAAACTAACATCAAATTCAATTTATGTAAAAAATATCATTCACTGTTTCAAATCAATTTTGTTACATGTGGCTAGTTATATTAAATGTAAGATAGAACAATTTAACATGAATTTTGACTTTGGTATGAATAATTTTTCAGAATAAGGTCTTTTCGAGCTCTTTTACTCTTATACTTTTTAATCAAATAAATAATAATATCAAATAAAATTCGCTTCATTTTACGATTGTACTTATTTAACACCAACTATTTTTCTAACATATTCTGATAGAAAATTACGCTTGGTAATTTGCAGAAAACTCGTATAAAAATGAATTTTACTTATAACTTTTTATTTAACTGATTACAAAATAAATGAGTTTTTTAGCCTAAACACTCAAACATTTCTGAAAATAAGAAGGTTTTCCCCTTTCAATAGCAGTTTTATCTCCAATTTAATTGAAATTCAAAGTCGTAAGTCCCCACGACTAATAATAAAACTCTGCTGATAAGGTTAAGCCTCAATATTTTAGATGTGCAAGCAATAAACATCCATAGAAAATTTCTTACGAAAGCATCAATATCTGAGTATAGATCTGTTAAAATAATATTTTTCACATGACCTCAAGATGACGCAACTCCTCTGAGAAAGTTGGCTATTGAAAGGAAACATAAATCCCACTTCTTAGCCCCTCAAATCCCATGGTCGAGTGCACTAAAAACAAGGGATAAAGACTTAAAGCTTCTTCTCCATTCAGATGGAATCCTCCTTAATATTTACCTAAGAAGAAAATTGGCAGATGAACCTGCTCCTCCCAGGGACACCTGAACACCGGTGGTGCGGTGGCGCCAGACCAGCTCGAAGAAGCCGCTCCTCTATAAATAAGTCGCTGAATAGACTCCTGGGGCTCCTCACTCATACTGGGATAATTGCGTCGAATCGTTGGCTCATCACCTTCGACATTGCCCGAATGTCTTAATTGAACTTCCCGATGTATCTTAAAATCTCATCAAGAGCCCGAGACAGCTCGAAGACCTCTAGCTAGAAGTTCTAAAAGGCGAGCGTTACATAAATTGCGTCAACAACAAATTGCCCCCCCTCATCTACTTAATATCAGACGAGAATCTCGCCGGCGTACTATAGAATCAATTAATCTCGGAAGTGAGTGGACATTTGCTCGACGATCTAAAAATAATAATGCCTTTGTTTACGGGAGCGGGAGGAGTGGTGATAAGAGCGGCTAAACTACAGGGTGACATGCAAAAGAAGGAAGTGTAAGGAGATAACAGTGTCTTTATACACTTGGCCCAGATTGTTGTCTCCATCTTCGCGCTCAGCTGAGGACCTTATCTGCGAATTGTAAGTTTATGGACGCTAGAGAGAGGAACATCGTCGCAGAATTATTATTATCATTTGTTTTAGATGAATCATTAAAATTGAAACCTCTGCCTCTACTAAAATATGTGGGATTATTTATTATTTATTCTACGATGTTTTTCATTATCCAAAACACCAATACAATTATTATATTAAAATATTAAAAGCGGCACTGCGCACGACTGTTGCACTGTTCGAACTTTATGAACTTTGAATCAATTCAAGAAATAAAAGTCATTTACGAAACACATATAAATGAATCTTTAAATGGTAACACAAAAAAAAACGAATTACGCAAGCTTAAGAAGTTGAAAGTGGAGGTGTGAGTTTATGAGCTAAGCGATAGATAGAACGCAGACCACCCACCGGCTTTACAGTGGTGAAGAAAGTAAATGCGAAATAGAATTCATTGCCAAATTACCGAAACGACAGTCTGTTAATACGTGTTTTTCTTTTCTTTTTATTAAAAAAAAAACATCCAATTTGTTGGGAAACAATTTTGTGTCTGCCTTATCCGAGAGTTCTGCATAGT
The DNA here is from genome assembly GCA_963920795.1 of Eutolmus rufibarbis. Classification (NCBI taxonomy): domain Eukaryota; kingdom Metazoa; phylum Arthropoda; class Insecta; order Diptera; family Asilidae; genus Eutolmus; species Eutolmus rufibarbis. The sequence goes on along the minus strand of OY987206.1, from coordinate 36,804,435 downwards.
TGCCACATTGGATTAGGCCTCTATCTTTTATGATTCCCTCATTATCTTTACACAACGCTTGGGAGGCAGCTAATCCTTCAATCGAGCTCTAATTATATATGTAGGATTCCCAGAGTGAGATCAGGAAGGTTAATTAGTTACACGTCTTGTATTTTCTGCTTAACGTCTTTATGACAATAGTTAGATGCTGAGATGGATAAAATAGTCAACCACCTAAGCGGTAAGTAACCAGCTCAAATTCTCAAATAAATTAGACTAGAAGACAGATGAAGTATTATTTCTAGTAAGATGATTAGTTTTATGGAAAATGAAATTGTTTACTATAATAGTTTAAAGTATGTCCGAATGAAAATAGAATTCTAACCTTAGGTAACAAACCAAATTCAAAATTGAATAGAGATTTGTATTCTCGCTATTTTATAAAGTTAGTTGGACGTACATATATATGAGTTAGTGTCGTAAGCAAGATGAAGTGAATATAATTTTAAAATTTAATCTATGTATTTATTATATTTAAAAAATAGGTATAAACTTTTTTTAATGTTTTTAACTTTTAATTATATTTTAAAGTAACTAACTATTAAATAAATGTTAATCTCCGCGAATTGTGACCTACATAAGTTTTAAAGTTTTAAAGTTATAACGGCTTGAAAAGTCCTAGTACAGTAAGTTCTTTAGGAGATTCTACGCTCCGAAGAATAACACTGAATTCCAAATTCAATATATTTATTATGTGTCTTATTAAATAATTTTGAATTTGTAAGACACTAAAGAAGTTAGTGACCTATGCAGACATTTTGGTGGGATTTTTATAGAAGCCATATGAAATATCCAAAGTTTTGATCTGAAATTTGTGAGTAAGCAGGCTCAGAAATCCTCATAACTATATCAAATTTTAACATTATTATTTATTTTGATATCCTCTTACAAATTGGTTTCGATAAAATGGTTAGATAACTTTAAATACTTCCTCTATATCTCTCCGTTATTGATTAACTTGATATATAACTTTTAAACCCCGTAAGTAATTTATTGACAAACATTTGCTTCCCCAATTTCCATCAGCAACTGTTGGGTGACAGCCACAGGACAATTTCATATATTCAGATCCCTTTACCCTATTTTTTGCCCTTTCGATTCGTCCTATCGTCACAAACAGCAAATTGGGATTATATTCATCCCCAAACTGTCCGGAAGAAAAACTATTCTGATTTGAGTTTACACATCCTCCTTCGACCTTTTAGCCTTGGTCACAAAAAGGACTCAATTTATGTGCGCACTTTTAACTGTCAAGGACGCTGTTGAAGCTTAGAAAGATATTTTAGAGCCAGCTTTAAAAAGAAATCTGTTAAACTGCAGCTCATCAAAATGCGCAAAAAAAGAACTTTTGTGATTTTTGGTTCCCTTCGTATAGCATTCAAATCAAAAGGTGAAAACATTAAGTGTCTGCATTAATTTTCTCCCTAAAATAATTTTATCAAAAGTAGATTCTCCAAAATTTTACTTAAGAGTTCAACTACTATTAAACCTCTTCTTTTCTAAGCCTTTAAAAATTAATCTGATTTTTATTAACATCCTTAAGTAAAGAACTATTTATAATAAAAATTATGCATTCTTGCAACTTTCATTTTTAATGACTTATTGTTCGTGCATCGCTTGCAATCCAAAGTAGTTTCGACTTTCAAAAGTAGCAAAGTATGTAAACAATAAACGGCGAGACATGGATATATGTAAAATATCAAATTTAAATATAAATTCTGTAGAATGAAATCGTGTGAATATTTTGGCGAGAAATTTAGAAAATCCAAGATTGGGATAAAGTTGAAGATGATGTGGAGAACAGTATAATAATGTAAGTACAATAATTAAATTTTTAGTTAGTTAATTTAAGTAATCACTTTGGCCAGATATCTGTACATGTTATTTTATACATGTCCTGACTGACTGATTCGTCAACGCCGAGCCGAAACCGCTGAAGCTAAATAGTTACACGAAATTTAGATAGTAGGTTTCTTTTGTGACGGATTTTACGAAATTTTTCTTCTAAGGGGATAAAATAGGGGATGTAAGTTTGTATGAAAATCCTCAATTTTTAAAGATAAATCCATAAAAATTGGTATTTGACCTTTAAGTTAGAGATTAAGAAAGACGTAACTATTTCAGGATTTTTGGAAATTTATTCCTTAAAGGGTAAAACAGGGGATGAAGGTTTGTATGGAAATTTCGTTATTTTTGTAGTTAACACCATGAAAATTAGTATTTAGCCTTCTGGTTGGAAATTAAGAATGACATGTTTCAGCGTTTTCATTCCCTAAGGGGCAATTGCAAAAAACAAAACAAAAACGATATTTTTATATTCTCACTTGTTCTTTTAACCTCTTCAGGGACGAATTTTTTAAACGTGGAAAAAGTGGTTTTATGTTTTATTTGATTACGTATTTACTTATTTTTCACCGACAGCTAACCAGTAAGTAAGAAAAATTTGGAAAAACAATTAGTATAAAAAAGAAAACTGAGTTCAAATATTTCACAGTAAAGTGCTATTAGTAAAGAAATAAAAAATCTAATTTTGCAGATTATTTTTTCAAAATAAAGCACTTATTTCAACTAACCAAATGTTATACATTGGATAGTTTATTTATCAGAGATTTAGGATGTTTTCCCAATAAACTAAAAAGAAACCACGCGGTAATCAGAGGCAACTTTGAAATATTTTGAAAGGAGTTAATTTCCAGTAGAATAAAATGCTATCCACGCTGCCATAGTTACTACAAAATGTTTGGTTTTATTGTTGAAATATAATCTAATGAGTAGTTCTTTAACAGATTTTAATTTGTTTTTCAATTAAAATAATTTTAATTTCTAAAAACCTTAACGTACACATACATATGTGCCAATGCCCCTGAAGAGGTTAAGTGGTTCTATCTGTAGATCAGAAATATTTGTAGAAATGGATGTCATATTAGAAATAAATTTATCGTCCTGAAAAACATGTGAAATCATGGTCCACATGCTTGTGTTTAATAATTTTTTACTACCCACCCAAAATAATACCAGAAATGATTTTATGGTTCTGCAAAATTCCCGAATCGATGTGTCGCATGCTCGTGTGTCGCCGAGCACTAGTTTTTCTAAAAAATTGTCTAAAACAAAAGTTAATTTTAAAAGGCCATAACTAACTTTAATTTGACATTTACTATCCATTATTTTTCTGTGCAGGTCACCAAAGTTTCACTTTCGCGATTTCCAAAAGTGCCTCCCTTAAGGGCGTATCTTTTACAGGGGTTGGCAGAGGAAGTGAACAGTTGTATCTCTGGAATAATTTTTCGATTTTTTCTAGAATGAATTTTAGTAATGCTTCCCTAAAAAATTACAACTAACTTTCAGCTCTGAAAGTGTTCCTTTTTTCAATTTGCCCAGTGTAGATACATACTTATAATTCTTAGTATGATGATTCTGGATTTTACATTCAAAGTGTGTTATTTGCAAAGGTATAATTTCCGATATATATAACCCTGTATCATCAGTTTTATATAAGAATTGTATTCTTGCGTGCTTGTTATGTATTATTAAATTAAATTTATAAAGTATGCAATTAATTAAGGAAAATATCATGTCAGAATTTGTTTTAACTTATTTGAAAAGGAATTAAGTAACTACATTACAATAACAAATTCGAAATCAGTGATCCTAAAGCTGAAAGAAAATTTTTCAAGTAAAGCCCTCAAGGCACAGACTTTCAGTCGATACATTGAATTTCCAAATTTGACTAACAAATTCAAAATCAGTGAGGCCGAAATCTCATAAATACACATTTTCATGTCTATTAAATTGTTGGAAAATATCGGAAATGCAGTACAATTGCGATTCGTCAAAACTTATATCGATAATGCAATTGTCTGAATTTTAATGTGTTTCCGACCAGATTATATTTTAGTCATTTGAAATTTATGGACAGTGGTTAAATTTTAGTCAATGGGAGTAGAGCTATTAAAACTAATGTAATAAATTTGTTATTTGTCAACGTAAAAATGTCATAGTTTTTTAACATTTCATTTTTATATCTTTAACTATCTGGAACACATAAAAACGCTAGTGTTAATAGGCAAAATTTCATCAAAATCAGTGAGGATCGACTCGAATCATTAATTTACCCTAATTTGGGCGATTTTTCGAGGCATAACTTAAAACCCCAACTGTTTGTTTGATGACAGAAAACACGAGAATCTAAGAGAGTGGATCTCATTCCATTGACTAAGCCGAGTAAAATCGACTGGAGCACAGCCAGAAAATTTTTGTCCGCAACGAGAACATTAAGCAACCTTCGAGCCAGACCTTCTCAAGGCCAACCGAAGAGGAAGCCTAACTTTTTAGGCAGGAATATCAAGTGTTGGTCCAATATTCGTGTGATTTTAAATGCACTACTTATTTTCACAAAATCCTACAATGCAAATTCATTTAGAGATTAATTTTGAACTGAGTCACTGAGAAGCCTAATTACGACAAACAAAAGTCCGACGATAAGGAAAAGCTTGAAAAATAATCTCAATCGACACAATTGCCACAAAAGGTGCCTACTTGGGCCCATTTTCACGAAATATGAAAAGCTGCAAACAATTTTTTTCGCCACTATTGTAAGCCGGGTTGAGCACAGCGAAAGACTCGCAAATGAAAGTGCCAGGAAAAGCGAACAAATGTAATGAAATAATAAAAATGAACATAAAATAAAATTCGAGGAAAACTATGTAAGTGAATTTAAAGCGCTCGTGTGAAACTTTGTGATCAGATCAATTCAAACTGGGTTAGGGGAGCTCGCGAACGAGCCAGCGAAAGGGGTGGATGTGGGTGAATGAAAGGCTTTTTTTTTCTGAATTACCTGTAGTAGGACAGCACTCCGTTGGACAGAACGAACCAGCGCCGCTGGTACCCCTTCAGGTAGTTCGTCCACTTGAGCAGCCAGCCCTTCATCTCGGGCTCCGACTGCCCTGGGAGGGCCTTTGCACTGTCACCCATTCTCCTCCTCAATTGTCGCCTCCCTGTCCTCCGGAATCGTCTTCTGTGGTGATCCGCCCGGTGACTACTTCTTTTTCAGCCCCGTTCTGTCGTCTTGTTGTCGTCGTCCGGCCTTCGGATCTCGGTGAATGGATGGATGTGTCCGCTTAAAATCTCAAAGCCGCAAATTCAATTTGTTTCATTTAACCGGCCACTGGACTGCATTAAGCACACTTTAGCACCACCGCGGAGCCTCGCACAATTTCACGATTTTGGTTAATAATTTAAGCGAAGGAGAGACGAACAGCACCTCCGTCTGCCTCCTCGCTGGACGACTGGATGGAGCGCGGCTGCAGAAAAAATCAATTGGACGTCGTTATGCAAAACAGCGCCCCAGCAGGCCGAGGTGCATTCGAAAGAGTCACGGCCCTGACCACTTCAGGTCTCCACCTGAAACACTTTTACTAAAAATATAAAACTGGTGCACACGCAGGACGGTGGACACGAAAATTGGAAAAGAAAAATATCTTCTTGACAAGTTTCCTTTCGCTCGACGTGCTGCTCAGGCCACGTCCACATTTACCATTTTTTCACGGCTTTTCTCGTTGAATTGTGAACGTTTTTCGATTATAATTCGCACAATATATTGTATGAAGTTGATTGATTAACAATTTATCGCTTATTATGCAGAAAATCTGCTGTAGTCGCTCTGAATTCACTTCACGGCACGACAAAAATTTTCTCCAACGTCGACACCGAGGGCAAACTTTTTTGCTGACATTTCGCGAGGTGGAGCAAGTGATTCTTCGATGAACTGCGATTTGGAGGGGAAGTTTTTGTTGCGAAAATTCTTTCATTGTGAAGTCTGGTGCAGTTCTTATCACTAAATTTCTTATTCCGGCGATTCGTTTAAACGATTTTTTAAAATTAATTAACATTTTTGCAGCACCATTGATAAAAATTAATGCAATTTTAAAGTAATGTCCGAAAATATTTGTAACAGTGCCCTCTATATGTGAAAATTCAACCACGAAACGTTATATCAATGGCACTGCATTGATTTAAATTTCTTGTTGAGTCACACCTGTTTTCCGTTTTAGTGTGGCAGAAGTTTACGATTAGTTTTGTCTTGAATTAATTAAGCTTTTGAGAATACGTTCTATGTAAAGTATGAACTTTTCGTTCAATAAGTTATTGTTAATTTCAGACGTTTTAAAGCAAGACGCAAAAATAAATCTTTATTTTAAAAAACATTTCTATTCAACAGTTCTTTCATATTTTTATTGCATCTTGTTTCAAAAATTTTATATTGTGTGAAAATCTCAAGTCAAAATTCCTATTAGTTTAAATTTTAAAAGCAGGTACGCACGCATGCATGTAATAAATTTAAGAAGGCAACAAAAATTTCAAACGAAACAAGTTTTGTTTGGATCTTTTGCAAATTTTTTTATAAAACCAGAATCAAGCCCTTTATCTTGTTGTTCTAAAATTTTCCTTAAAACGTCCTTATCCAAAAAACAAAACAACATATATATGTAGATTTCTTTCCAAAAATCATCTAGGAGAAGATATCTGTAATACTAAGAACGCAAACATTTATGGGTGTATAATTGATATTTGGACACGGGTCTTTTAATATCCAGATTTTATAATACACATTTGAAAATGTCTTAATGATTTCATCAATAAAATCATTAAAACTTATCTACTCTAGGTAATTTCTCTGAAATTGTTTAATTTATTAAAGGAATTTCATGTATTCCTTAACAATCGAGTCGATCGCGAACCAAACTTCATCAAACCGCAAATCAAAAAAATATCAGAAAATAAATCAAAAATTCCGGAACAAGCGTAGCAGGATTAATATCAAAACGTGACCATATTCTTCAATTTCTTTATTTTGATTCATCACATCTTATTTCGTTTTTTAATAAAAAGAAATGCACACTTAATGTTAATATTCATTCTGTTAAATTTCATGCAATTTAAGAGAAGAAAGCTCAAAATCCGATTTATATTCATTCTTGTATGAGGCTGCTTCTGAGCAACCCCTTTAAAAATGATTGCTCCAGCGAACATAGTCCTCTTTTCACCTTGGCTGGATAACAATAAATTTTTTTGTCTCGTCGAATTAACCAGAGATTTTTGTGTTTCGAAAGATCAGAGCTCTTTTTATATATTAACATCGTTTTTCACAGTTACCACATCTAATAAGATACTGAAAGAATGCTTTAAAATGTGATCTAAATAATTTTTTCTGATATTTTTCCTTTATTTATTAATTCGCTTAATACAAGCTACATATAATACAAAACAATATAGCACATAAACTAAGTTTCAATATTTACAAATTTTTTTTTAAGTTCTATATAACATAATTCAAAACTTATTTACATTATATTTTATTATTTATCGATTTATAAACGAACAAAAATTAAAATATCATTGTGTCTTTCTTGCAGATTGCGCTCTTTTGGCGATCCGAATTCGATTTACATAAAATTTGTAATAATTGCGATCCGATTGATCCATGCAACTTATATCCTTTTTTTGATTTATTCAATCGTTTTCATAACTTCACTCCAGAAGATTTGAATTTCCCTCTCTTTTATCTGCGAGCAAAGAACAATTAAACAGATATAATTAAAAGTTAATATTTTCAGTCTTTTTAAAATTGGCTCTCAGGGCAGAACAAAATTTAGAAATTAGTGTTTCTAGAAAGTCGACTTCGCAATTGTAATAACATTAACAATCAAGATTACATTTATAAAATCAGCCGTTTTAGTTCAAAACTTCAATTTCAATGAGAGGGAGCCCATTTTAAACAATATATTAAAATAATTGAATTTTTTAATGCTATGTAAAAATTTTCTTTTATGGAGAAAGTTCTTATTTTTAAAAACAGGCCTTATTATTAAATTTCATATGCACATTTTTCAGACAACCTTCAGAATTTAAGCATTTAAACTTTAGTACTTTGCAAAACTAATCAAAAATTAAAAAAGTTTTCTGCACAAATGGATTATGTACATATGTATTTTTAGAAATGGAATTCCCTCTTAAAAGTGCCTTTAATACACTTACAGGTTTAGGAGCTAGTTCAGGTTCAGGTGGAAGAACCGACTCAAGCGCAACAGCAAGTTTAGTATCAGGAGTGGGTTTAGACCTAGAAACAGATTTAGGCCTAGAAACAGATTTAAACTTAGAAACAGGTTTAGGCCGAGAAACAACTTCAAGTGCAGGAGCAATTTTAGTTTTAGGATCAGCATTGAGTTTCATCTTTGCTTTTGAGGCCCACTTTCGTTGCAACGATGCGCCTGGCAAAGGGAACCCCCTTTCCCTTAGTATATTGTAGCTCCGAATCCCAGCTGAATACAATTCTTGTGCTGCAATATAATCTTCATCACTCCAGCTAAATTTTTTATTCGGTTCACGTAAACGTTTTAATTGTCCTGGGGTAAATATTTTTTTTAAAATCTCTGCCTTAGACTCTTCGCGCCGTCTCTTCTTAATAGCTTTCATCAGAGCAGCTTTCAATTTGCGCGCTTCGGTTTCTGCATTTATTATTGTAAATTCTAGACCAACTTCATATTCTAACCTAAAACAATGATATAAGTTAAGTTATTTTAAAATTTATTAAGTAATTACTCTGTTTGCACTGCTTTGTCTAGTTTTTCTAGGTCTCCTGTTTGTGTCATTGATTCTGAAATTTCAGGTGTCCCTTTCTTTCTTATTGTTTCGCTTTGTATATTTAGCGCTGGTTCTGTAGTTGCAGGTTTCTCAACAATTTCAATTTCTCCAGTCTTCATGGATTTTTGTACAGCCTCCAACAAGTCATTTTGTTCGTTTTTAGTCGAACTAGTTTAGCTCATTAGTCAGACAAAATTTGAGGTGGATGGTAATAAATACTTACCATCCTTTGTAATATATAGGTTCCACAAGTAATTCAGTTAAAACCCATTTACTTTCTGGAGATTTTGGTAAACAATCGTCGATCGATCTAACGTATGATAATATAAATTATAGTTTAAAAAAACTAAAAAACACGCTTTAATAGCAAATTGAACTAAAAAGCAGAAAATAATTTTTAATAATTGATATTTTATTCAAAAGTCATAGAAAGTCTACTAACTCAATATACTTCAATCATTTTCAATGATTCTAAAATAAAAATAAAGTGATAAAAAGAAAACTAATTTCATTGTAAAAAATGCGTGTGGTGCTTGATATTGATTGTTGTAAATATACTATATTTTATTGGGTTGTTTAAGTATGGCATTGCGAGCTTGCAAAATCTGCGTTAATAGCATCTTCGGGTTTTATACAACAGTTAAAAATATACATAAAATCTGGGAATACTTTACCTTTCATGAATACTCAATGGAACTTCTAGTGATTCATTTAATCCCTTTTTCTGTTTTTCCTTGCCTGATAGATTTTCAGTAGCAAGCCTTGGTACTGCGTCCTCCTTTAAATGCCGTTTCTTTAAAGGTACATTTAAAAGAAGGTCTTGCAGTCGGTAGTCTCTGTCTTCGAAATGCTCAGAACAAATACCGTCCTGGGCCGGGTTGACATCCGCTCGATGACCACAAAATTTAATCCACTCCTTTCGTATTTTGGGATCTTTGGGAAAGCGATGAAATTTGGTTGTCCTGGGCATGGATTTTTTTCCCCTATAGTTTGTGCAATTTAAAACTGCACACTTCACCATTTTGCTGTAAGAAAATTATTAGTTTTTATTTATTTATTCCCAAAAATAGCCCAAAGAATTTAACGCTTTTAAGAAATTCAATTTGACACATTAACAATGTCAGAATGACGTTTCAGAACAAAACTCACGACGTCGCCCTCTGTACGTGGAAAAATGTAAACAAAAATGTTTCTTTCAAACGTCGTGCCATTGGAAGTGCATCAGCTGTTTACTGTCAATTTGCGGATCTGGCCCGGCGCCAAGAGCATCATTCGTAGTTATTTCTAAAATTTCTTATTTATTTCAGTGAAAGTTTAGAGAACGGGAGGATCCGGGTAATTCTGAGTGTTTATTATAAAAATAGCGTCACCATGTCATCGACGTCACTGTGCCAATTGTAAGAGAAAGCTATAAAAGTCGCCCACACTTCGGCAGTTCCTCAATATTCCTTGCAACGTTCAACCAATAATAATTTCAAATATTTCTAGCTGCAAAGCAGTCGAGTTTAAGTACGTGTGCCCTAAGTGTAACTCACCGTTCTGCTCAGTAGCCTGCTACAAAAGCGAAGCGCATCTCCAGTGTTCTGAGGAGTTTTACAAGAATTGTGTTAAAGAAGAAATGGCTTTGATGTCCTGCCCGAATTCAATCGCTGATATCCCTGGACTCAGCGACGATATCATCCGAATGTACAAAGTGCTCAAGAGGTTCGAGAGCAGAGAATCTACGAATTCAATTGATATTGAGGATTTCGACTTCGATGAATTTCAAAGGGATCTCCTGAATGAGCGCCAATTGGATTCAGATGATGATGATGAAAAGGAGGAAGAAAGTAAATCAATCTATGAAGCAGTTTTGCACAATTTTAACCATATAAAATCATTACAGAACATACTGACATATCTGACCGCTTGAAAGGAGTTAATTTAAACGATCCAGACGCGATTTGGGAACGTTTAACCACAAAAGAAAAGAACAACTTTGAGGCAATCGTACAAAAGGGCGAAATTGCCCAAATTCTTCCCGCCTTCAACCCCTGGTGGACCATTCAAAAGAAGAAGAAGTTAATCGAGGACGTTTGTGATGAGTCTGATGTTCGCAGGACTGCAGAGGTAAAGTTCTGCAATCCTAAAGTGATTGGTAAGGTCTCCTATTTTTAAGCCTTTCTTTTTCCTTAATAAGCATGTTTTACAGAAAATATTGAGCCCTTTGAAAAACTCATGAAAAAGGAGCCTGCACCCTGCGTGAGGAACAACCTAATAAACATCCTCGCATCTTACACATGCACAGTTCGTTTCTTCAATGGGGAGCACCATACATGTTCCCACGAAGCCGCCAGCTATTTTGTTGCCCTCTCAGCAACAATTAAGAAAAACGCAAATTTCGACGATGAAGATCAGGCTATCAAATCGGTCGTTCAAGAGGGTCAAATACAATACCTTGGCTTGGACAATGAAGATGCAGCAGTTATGCGAAAGGATGTTCAACAAATCCTTGATGGCCCCCATCATGGGAAACCAGACTCCACCTACATGCTGTCAGCACTTTCAGACATCCACAAAATCTTAAACTCTGCTAAAGCATCTACCAGACCAAAAGCAGCGAAGCCCCCAAATAAGTCTAAATTCTTCCAGAAATTCCCCGATTCCCACACAATACATTTCGAGGATCTGACGCGGCAAAAATTGACTCAATTTATCAAGAAAATAGAATTTTTCCTCTCCTTCGTACACAGTAAGAAATAAATTAAGGAGAAAGTTGAATTTTTATTAAGTACATTTAGAATTTTTTTTATAAATACGCATATTACTCTTAAAGCAATAACAATTTTTCTATAAATTACAAAGCCTTCATCCACTGTCCCCCGTCGTCATAAAACGTGTCCCAATCCCACGCAATTTTCAAATTTAAATATTTTGCTGATGCGTAACGCGATGGCGGATCAAAGATTTACCGCGCTGTTTACCCAACAAATTCTAATTTTTGGAACAACTTCTTAATTTCCAATTTGTACTGCTGATTGCAGAGTCACACGCAAGAACCTCAGAAAATTTTAATTGCGGCATTCTCTGTAATTTTTCTGAATTTCCTGAGGCGTATAAGATTTATTTGAAATTCGGAAGTGACTAATTCTAGTTGTTTACAAACTCGCAATTTTTGGAGGGGGATGCCGTTGAGAGAAAAATTATTTCCTCGCGATGTATAAATTAGTCATGGGAAAAAAAATTTCAAGGCCGTTAGCATTGAACTTGGCACTTAATTCAGGAGGTTGTATGTAATTTTTTTGGGATCATGGATGTTCGTTTTTATTTATGTCAACTAAAAAAAGGAAAATAATAATAATAGCTCTGGCTGGACACTTTTCATTTTTGGGGTTCTTATTCAATCATAAACGCATTTAAATTTTTGATGTCATTACTTTGTACCCCCGATGAAAAATAACACCAGGAATGTATATCTAGTACGATGTGCGATATGTTTAGAGTTAATAAATTTTCGATAAACCCTTTAATTTATTTCAATCCTTTCAATGCGCAGATAAAAAGTACTCACTAATTGTAAGCGACCTAAAGAATTTCTGAGACTAATATGAGGTACATATATCTGGCTTATTTAAATAAAAAATTTAAATTCTTCTCTTCTTGTTATCAATTTTCAAACCGAATATAGCAATATTTATAAAATTGTAGCGAGTCAAAATAGTTGACGTGTTTTAAAATTTTAAATAGGTTGCTCTCGAAACCGTGGCAAATTATTCGATTGGCGTGGTCCCGAGTTCAAAATGTTCAGATACATCGTTTTTATGGTATAGACTAGGATAATGAAAAGATTTGAAAACGCTTAAGGATAATTTCTTCAAGAGTTAAGTATGTATTACTTCCGCCAGCGAAAGCGATATAGAAAGCGCCTGAAAAAAAACACTATGATATTTGGGCTTGAAAACCAAGACGAGCCGAGCCGGTAATTTTTCTTCTTTCACATTATCTAACTAAACGCAAATTGTTAGTGTTTCATCAAAATCAAAAGTGGTGTGATTTCACTCAGTTAATGATTTTACATTGAACCAATGAATACAAATATTTATCTGAATGTGTTGCTTTTCGGGTGGTTTCCTTATTTCGACGTCTTTAAATACACATATAATATTTGAATTTATAATTATAGAGGCTGTCCTAACTAACCAGGATTTGCTACCATAAGATTCATAATAAAATTTGCTTCGAAAAACTTACTAGGCATTTTTGTATCTTATACACCTTATTGGAAATAATTAGATACATCATGATTTTTGGGTATCTAGAAATTCCCCTACAAGTTTCTTATTATTTACACGTACATACATAGTTGACCTTTTTCAATAGTAGACACGGTTGGCTAACGGTTGTGTTTTGAGTTTTATACTAAAAATAACGATTTTTTTCCCAAGAAGAACCATTATTAAACTGGCATTATTACTGATATAGATATTCTACCATTCTCAAATGAGTTCCTTTCATTTAATCTCAAGATGTTATATCTTATTAATTATTCATTTTATTTGGGATGTTTGCCGTATTTGCTGTGTTTTAGAAGTTACAAGTAGCAAATTCTTAAAACGTGTAAAATTGTTTAGCTTTTTACCAAAGATTCAAACCACTGGCCATGCAATCATTTGTTCCGAGAAATTTCTTCTCAATATAATTCATACTTGAAATTTGAAATGAGTGTTTATATAGTGCAGCAAGAGCGATTATAGGTTAAGACTATACTTCACAGGATCATTTCTGTAGTATGTCTTCACCAACTTTTGATGAAAATCGAAAGAGGAACACCCTGCGATGAGGAGGCACATCGCTCTACTCAAAGCGTGAGGAAGGTGTTTGCCCCAGGTCCTTCCTATGGGCACTCGCCGTCGATGATCGCTGTTTCACGGGTAGAAGCGACTTCCGAGCAGAGTGTACAAATTATTCTCAACACAAAAATTAGAGTAGAACTAACAGATTAATTTGCCCTGTAAAGAAAGAGATATTTAGTGTCGCAGTTTACAGCGCTCATGCCTTGATTTTTCACGATTTGCCCAGTGAGTCTGTAAATAACAGACCTAAAAAGTGGTCGAAATATTAAAATTCATTGGAATTGGATAATGCAAATTTTTCGTAATCAAGTTTTGTCTTTTAATACATTGAATACCCGCATATTTTGTTGAAATTATATAAATAAAAAGTTATAATTTCGAGAAGACCAGAGGCCGCGGAAGTAGTGGGCAGGTAGGGCCAAATGCACCCTCCAAAACGAACGGGGGAGGGCTTAGCCCCTTAAATTTACATGAAATTCTGAATGATTTCGTTTTAAAAACGCCCGAGAGGCGCAATGTCTTTGGAATTGTCTCACATTAGGATAGGATTCAGTTTTTTTTCTTGCTATCTACAATTTGTAACGCTTTAATTAATGTCATATGTATTGTAGCGAGCGAAACAGGGAAAAGCCCGTCCTGGCTCGAAATGATTATTCATGATAAGACTTGTTGTCTTCCCGTGGCTGTGAGTTAGTCGCATCTGCCTGAAAAATGCTTACCGTGAATGAAGAATGAGTGAAGGTGCTAATGGATTAGGGAAAGATCTTTAGCCGGCAAGTAAACATTAGATCCTAGAATTGCGTGAGTGTACCCTCAAGTCCTTTAAAAGATCCTCGACCAGAAGGTTATCATTTGTCCCGAACAGTGCGTTCATTTGCATTACGCCTTTGGGAAAAGGTTGCGATATCTTTTATCCCTTTGTTTTCAAAGATCCCTGCATACGCAGTGCACGGATACTTTTAATTACTCTTTGTCTCGTCAGCGATCCTTAAGGGTTATCTGGAGACAGTTTATGATCCTTTGTCCCAGAATGAAGTGAGTGTGTGAAGTAGGAGTCCTTTGTCCTCCAAAGAAATGAAAAGTATAAATGAGGTAGCATTTGGATGACAGAATCAATCTACTGTCGGGCACAGCCACGGGTTGATGTCGAACGAGTGTTATAGTATTAACAACCAAAGGAAATTATGGACTTTTTAAAACATTATTATAGTAATAAAATTATTATATTATTATTTTAATAAAAAATATGTTTTAATTATTATAACTACCAAAAAGATTAAGAATATGATGAATTCCTCTCGGGGTATTGGCCTTTCTATTCCATCACCTGGGGGTCGGATTTTGAATGTTTAATGCGATCGCTTCCCCTACAACTAAACAGTCGTTTGACTTAATTTATTTACTTATAGAAAAAATCTTAAATTAAATAAAAACTAATAATTATCCGATGCAAGAGAGGATGGTTACGTTTGTTGTAGAACGAATGAGTTCTTTTGTTACATATTTTGACCTCAGGGCCTGATGATAGAGGAGGGTTTCTCTTTTTAGTCCACTCATGTTTTTTTGGTTTTTAATTTACTCAATAATTACCAAAGTTACTTAATTATTTTACTTAGGCAACTAACTGGCTTGGAAATTAAAATAATCATCTTGCGTCATATATTTTAAGGGAAAATAAGCAAAAAAGCACCAACGACACGCGGTGTTCCCAGGCGGTCCCCCATCCAAGTACTATCCGCGCCCAATGCTGCTTAACTTCGGTGATCAGACGAGAACCGGTGTTTTCAGCATGGTATGGTCGTTGCCGGTGGAATAATATTATGAAAATGCATTTTAAATTATGAAAATACAAACATTATATATGTATATACATATATAGAATTCTGAAGTAGGAAAAAAAAAAACTGCAATATGTGTTATAAAGAAGGATCCTATTAGCGAATCAAACTCACTGGCGAATTAATGCAGCCGTCGTATTACCGGAGGCGAACGTTTTCACTCGACTGAACAGTCACTGAAAATTTTTATTGGTCTGGTTTTGACATAAGAAATGAGATTTTAGCGTACATTCGCCAATAATCGGGCGTAATAGAGCGATGTTTCAAGTCGCTAGAAAATAACGTTTCAGTCGAATGAGATTTGTTCGACACACTAATCATAAATAAGGACTGAATTTGCTAGCTTACTTTACTATCAACTCACTCCTTTTTTCAGGCAACACATTATACACTAGACCTGTTCGTTGTGATCTAGGTCAGAAAAGATCAGGAGATCCGCTTTCGATTAGAACTGTCACTGTTCTTTAATCAACAAAACTGATTTTATAATATTAAGATGAGTCGTGATGAGAAAAGAGCAACGACAGTTGTCAGCGAACGAGAATTTCCTGATCTTTTCTGATCTAGATCATTCAACGAACAGGGCTACTTAACGGGCTCTGGTTCAAGGACATTCCAGTCAGGTATCCTATATGTAGATTACCAGAGTATTTCAGTCCATTTTCTAGATTACCTGTGCACCTACATACATAATTTTATTGGTATGCAATCTTTCCGTGCCTCGAAAAAACCTACAGAGGTAAGACATTAGTGCACGTGTTCAAATGTGCTTTATTTATTACCCTTTGCTGATACCAAAGGACATCTGATGACGATAACAACTGCAGAGCAATTTCCTAAGCAAACTGGTACTCTGATTATTGCATTCTACCTAAACTCGGTTACGTACATTTTAATAATAATTGTTTCTGGAAATTTATCAAAATATAAAAACAAAGTACGTCCCGTCCTCAAGTAGCTGATCCGGTTCAGTTTCCGGGTCAATTCATTTTAATAGGATGCTTTGGGTGAATTTGCTTTTGAGTGTAAGAATTGTGTATTCGTTTTCTCGAGACAATCCTTTATTTTATTAAATTGCTCCATCCTCCATGGTTTGGACGTGAAGAGAATGCAATTTTCGCTGTACGGTCTAGTCACTAAACCGACTTAAGAGCTAGTTTGCAAATAGCAGTATCATTGGCCGACTGATAAGATATATTATCTTAGTAACTTAATTTTAATCTTTTTTGGTTTGTTGTTCGCCGTGGGTGCTGTTACTGTCTTCTAGGTCGTTGTGTTCGTGTTGATTGTTGTCGTTTTCGCGGTCATTTAGGTTATTACTGGGCTTTGAGTTTGGGGTTGTTTTTCATCATAACCTTCGCTATTAGCTGTTCCAATTTAGCATCGTCTTCTTCTCTTAAGTCCAAGCAATTATTAACTTTTGGAGAACACGCTCAAACAGCTTGCTTATGCTGGGTAAAAAGCTAATAACACTTAAATTTAAAGCGTGACCTTTATCTGTGTCCTTTTTAGGGATAGGATACACCATTGCTGTGTTCCCGTGCTCTCGCTTTGGATAATATGCATATTCAGAGTATTACTGTACCACAATAGGCCTTCTCCGGCCTAAGTGTGCCCGAAGCTTTAGTCACTTCAGGGCATTGCTGAACAGGACAGTGTAGTAAATGTTTTACAAAAGTCGAAGTCGTGTAAAAGAAGAAAATTCTAAATTCAGCCCGCACAATTTAGGTGTGAGCTGAAGAAACTTTGATTTTGGGGGAGCAAAAAGCACCAACGACACGCGGTGTTCCCAGGCGGTCCCCCATCCAAGTACTATCCGCGCCCAATGCTGCTTAACTTCGGTGATCAGACGAGAACCGGTGTTTTTTTTTTTTTTTTTTAATAGCATTTATTCAATTTCTTACAATGTATATTCTTACAAACTAAATGCAAAAACTTGTTTACTTAAAATTACATTAACCTATAAATCCTCAGCAGATATCCAAGGCTAATCTATGTATAAGAATTGCACATATTTTTCAATGTCCCTATATTTTATCTAATTCCAACTATCGTTATTTATATTTTTCCAAGAAAAACTTATTAAAAAACTTGGTTACAATATTAATTTTATAAAACTTATTCTATGTTATCCTACTTAAAACTACCTAACATAAATATGATCCGGAGAAAGAGCACCCAGCCGTACTCACAGGTGGTCGTCCTCCGGATCGTGCCGACGTGATTCGAGGGAACAGCCCCAAGAATCCCAGCGATGCGAACACCGAGCGATGGCGGAGCAGTGCTCTTCTCAATTTGGTCAGCCATCGACCGGTGCAGACGAACGCCGAAATTATCAGCCCCCTCCCCCCGTGCCCCGTTAGCCCTTACCTATTCTACCTAAGCTAAAGCTTAATCTAATTAGTGCTTTTGCACGTACAAACTGGAGTATTTGCGCTTTTCTTCATAGCAAAGGCGAAGATTCAGTTTCGCTTCAGCCACCAGAATTTGGATGGAGCCTTAAGGGCTTCCTCTACGTCCCTTTGAGGAACCCGAGTGCTGAACCGGATCATATCCTCGGTAAAAGTATCCGCGTTGTACTGTACCGCCTTGTTTCTCGTGCCTCTATGAATATGGTAGAGAATTGGAACTCCTTCAGTATTTTGTATCATACCCTCGCTATCCAGGTACATAAAAGCCTCTGGAGGGATGAAGCCATTTATTCTAGATCGTTCGTGGTACAACTGATTTGGGTAATAAGCTCCTGAAATCAGATTGTTTTCATTATCCAAATCTCTTAATACGTGACCTCTTATCAATTTTATAATAAAGTTATCGATCCTATTCAGACCTGCCATCTCATATAGCGCTGCATTAGCATAGAATTTTTTGAAATCAGAATCCGGCGTCCTGTATTTAGACAAACATGCTCTAATGCATTGTCTTTCAAGCAGCCGGATTCTTTCCATATACAACGGAGCTATATTGAACCAAACCGGACATCCATATGTTAATATTGGCCTAACCAAGGCCTGATAACAAATCATTTTAACCCGGGGGTCAAGAGTTTTGCTATAAAACAGTCGCCTGGTCATTTGAAAGGCCTTATTTGCTTTTTCAATTACCTTGTCGACCTGTTCATTAAAGACAAGGCACTTATCTAGCCAAATCCCCAAATATCTTACTACGGTCTTTTGTTGTAATGTTTCTCCGGTTTGACTTTTAAGCACGAGATTTTTCCAATTTTTTCTGGTATCTCGGCTTGCTTTATAAGTTGGTTGTCTGAATAGGATCACCTCACATTTACCATAATTTATTTTCATTTTCCATTTGTTGGCATAATTTTCAATGTTTTCTAGATCACGTTGTAAGAGTTTTTGAATAACTTCCACCTTTGGACCTGTTCTGTATGCTACTAAATCGTCTGCATACGCTATGCCGTGCCGGAGAGAGCCCACAAGGTCACTTGTGTATATATTAAAGAACAAGGGCGATAATACCGCGCCCTGCTGCAACCCGTTTTTAATTTTAAAGGCTCTACTAGAAGTAAGGTTTCCACTTTTAACAAGAAACTTCTTTTCCATAATCATATTATATATTATATACAGCAAGTGTTTTGGCATTCCATATGTGATTAATTTATGGATCAGACCTTCTAACCAAACGGTGTCAAAGGCCTTTTCGAAGTCAACGAGACAAGCTCCAGTACATTGTCCCTTACTTCTATTCCACTGTATGTCGGACACTAGTTTAGACGCAGCATGAATGGTGTTATGCCTCGCCTTAAAACCAAACTGATTATCCGGTATAATTTTCTTCTCTTCCGTCCAAGCCAATATAGGTTTTTGAAGAACCCGTTCAAAAAGCTTGCTTATATTAGGAAGCAAGCTTATACCCCTTAAGTTTGAAGGATTACTTCTGTCCTTATCCTTCTTCGGAATAGGATACACCATTGCTGTTTTCCAATGCTCTGGATAATGTGCATTATTCAGTGCATTGTTGAACAGAACGGTGTAAATGTCTGTCACTACTTGAGGCATGTATCGCAGTACTATATTTGGAATCCCATCCTCTCCAGATGATTTTTTGGAATTAGTTTCTCGAAAGAGGAGAGCAAGTTCCTCCTTCTCCACAAAGAAAGGCCCCACTGTGTCGTCTTTAACGTCATCAGCCGGGTTATCTTCATTAAATACGGTGATTGACCGATTTTCGCAATTCCAAGCCCTTATTTCGCTGAGAAGTCGGAAGTGACTGAGAAGAGCGCGATTCTCCAGATCGCGATCCGGTCGAACTGGAGAGTTCATTGAATACACGCTCTGGAAAAACGCACCCATCACGTCTACTTTAGCTTGCTCCTCCTCCACGAGGAACGTATTTCTATCAAGAGATAGCTCATCCGGATCTAACCCTGCTTCTGCAATATACTCTTCGCTCTGTCGAGTCCTTGGAATGCATAAGCACTCAATATGGTTTCTATCTCTCCTCCTAAATATCTGATTTATGTTTGGAAACATACTCGGATTACTGGCGTCTATAGCCCGAATTTTATTGTTCCAATACTTATTAATCGATTTCATATAATTCAATTTAGTTAACTGTTGGAGGACTTTTAATTGAGATTTAAGAGATATAACCATAGGACTTTGTCTGTCTGCGTATTGTCGTTGGAGATTTCTCAATTGCGTCAACAGTCTACTCTTGTGTCTCTGCAAAGTGTCTATTGTCCTGTTCCGGTAGCAGTCCAGGTTGCATCCCGGTTTTGTCCTCGGTATCGTCTTGTTCATAGTTCGTCGCGTAAGATCGTCCAGATCTTTAAGATACTGGTCGATCTCTGTATTAGTTAAGTTTCTGTTTGTAGGAATCTGTAAATTTGTCCGTACTACTCTTTTCATAGCTTTGGTGAAGCGCGCCCAATCTGTTTTTCTATAATTAAAATTTCCAATTTGGGCGTACTCCATCAGCTCTAAGTTTTCGTTTGGTATATGTCCGCATAAGCACAGTCCGTTATGGTCGCTTTCATAGTATACTGTTTGTATGCAGTTTACTTCTGTATCGTTTGTCCGAGCGATATCGAATCTACTGTCAACTAATGCAAGGTCTAGATATGAACCATGGCTTGGAAAGGATGGACTATCTGTTGATAACAGCATCACTCTGCACTGAATACGGTTGCGAGCCCACCAATCATTTAGTAGGCTGCCTCGAGCATTGGTTATGTTATTATTCCAAGTATAGTGCTTTGCATTAAAATCTCCACCCAGAATAAAGTAATTAGAATCTAAATCTAGTTGGAGTGTTTGGAATAAAGCCTCAATTTCATCTATGAAATCTGTCTGCTGAGAAGATTCTGAAGCTCTCGGTGCATATATTGTACCTACATACAACCTTCTGCCACTACGAAGAGGTATGCAGATTATACATGCTTCTATTATTCGGAATTTATAAATTTCCTTGCTGTAAATTGGTTTGAATTTAATGCCTTTTCTGATCATTACCGCCACTCCTCCACCCTGTGTAGAGTTTGGTCGATCTCTTCTGACTATTTCAAACCCCTTGTAATCCAGTTTATGCTTCCGATTCAGCTTTGTTTCACTGACCAGAAGTATATCAGGATTTTCGCGTTGCATCAGGTCGAGAAGGTTCGCCCTCCTTTCTACTCTTATTAACGAATTTACATTAACACTAATGACCTTGAAGGCCTTTTCTCCGGGCAGCGCAGCAGTAAGAATTTATGGAGCATTCGTTTCCGGAAACAACGTGGAATAGATTATATTCACTCTTTCTGCCTGCTCATCTAACCTTTTACTCAATTGAGCTATTTGATTTAAAATTGTCATTAAAACAGTTTTTGTATCTGGTTCAGAGCCAGTTGAGGGAGGTAAAATGTTTGTTTTTGCTTGATTGCTTTGCCCTTTTGCCATTTGAGCAAATGACATATTAGGCGCCACATAATTAGCAAACATTTGCCTTTTCTGCTGCTTTTCTTCTTCCACTTTTTGTTTCCGTTCACGGATTCTTTCGCGCAACTCGGCGTAGCGAGGACACCCCCTATAATTTGCAGGATGCCCATGTTTTTGGCATAGAACACAAAACAGTTTGTTTTTGTCTTCTACTCTTTCCTTTCCTAAGGGACACTGTCCTGGCTCATGCGTATTATTGCATTTCACGCAACGAAATGCCATTCGGCAATTAGCCGCTGCGTGTCCAAAGCGCTGACATCGCATACATTGCAGGACAAAGTCCCTTTTATTAAGTTTCTCCCAGGTAACCATCTGGTGATTTATATGGCGTATTTCCCTTAATTTCTCCAGATGGCTATCTGGGGAGAGTTGCACTAAATATATTGGGAGCTTTCTTTGTCTTTCTCTAGAGGCAGGAGTAGTAAAGCGTTTGACTGCTAAGAATTTTAACTTTTCTCCTTCTTTTGATTTTAGGTCGTCTAATAAATGATCCGGTTCAGTATCCGGGTCAATTCCTTTTAAAAGGATGGTTTGCGCGCGCTCATTCTTGGCTGTGTATGAGAAGAACTGAGTCTTCGCCTTTTCCAGACAGCTTTTAATTTTGTTATATTGCTCCATAGATTGTACGTGAAGAGCATGCCTATTTTCGCTATATCTCCTAATTATAAAATCTTTTTTAAGAACTAATTTACATAAAGCTAGTGTATCTTTAATAGACTGATAGGAAATCGTTATCGGAGGTACCTTAACTTTAGTCGTCTTTTGAGATGCCTGTGACGTAGTCGCTATAGATGATGTCGTATTAGCTGGTGCTGTCTTCTGGTTGTTTGAAGTCTTCTGGTGAATCTTCGTTGACGGATCGTTGCGAGATGTATGCTTGGGGTTATTTTTCCTCATCACCGCTGCAATAAGCTCCTCTAGTTTAGCTTCCTCTTCTTCGCTATCGGTGTTAAGCTCCTTAAATGAGTTTCCCGATGCCTTGAAACTTGCTGGCTCGGTTTCATAAGATGAGCTTTCGTCGTCCGTTCCTTTCTGAGTTTTTCTTTGCCTTTCCACCAAATTAGGTTTTTTGAAAATGCGTTTTCGCTTTCCGCTTTGCCTTTGAGCTTTAGGGCTCCTTGTGCTCTTGGAGGTGGTATCCATAAGTTCTACAGATTTAGATTTCAATGTAGTTTTCCCTCCATCGGTATCGCTGTTTGAGCCTTTTGCCTTACCAGCTGTTGTTGCTAGGCCTTGGCTCGTAGTTGCTATGGGACTTTTTCCTGTAGCCGTTTTTACGTCATCCTTCTTGCTGCGGGATCCGTTGCCTTTTCCCGTTCGTGATTCCATACCAGTATCATAGGCGCCTGGCTGGCTCATTTGCTAGGTTGATGCAAGTACAAAAAAGCTGGCAGCTGGGCCCGGGTTCGAACCCGGGACCCTTAGCTCCCTATTCGAAACGCCCTGACAATAGGGCTAACTGACTTCTTGAAAAGTGCTTGTAAAACCTCGCCTTTATACTTTTGCCTATTCTGATCGATAAAATTCGAATTTTTGAATTGATGAATGGCTCAGGTGGTTGGGTTTTCATATAATTTGTGGCCGGTGCCGGTTGACCGCGCCTCGAAATAGTTAGCTCTTGGTAAAGTTAACTTGACAATATTAACTATTTTCCACGCACTTTCTTTATTTTCTTCGCTTTTAGACTGACTTTTCACCAAAATCACTAGCACTGGCAGTTTCTCGGCTGTTCGCTATCAGCTTACAGTCGAGACTCGACGAGAACCGGTGTTTTCAGCATGGTATGGTCGTTGCCGACTAAAAATCATTTTTACAATTTTATAAAGTACTCATGCATCAGGGACAACATATGGGTAGTTCTACGTTAAGAGGTACTATCGACGGCTACATGAAAAAATCATACATAATTTGAAAATTTGCGGAAAACATCAATCATATTTAATAATAAATAAAGTATACTTTTTTACCAATGAATTACAATATCTAAATTAGCTTAGTTTAGTCACAATTTCATGATTACCTAGAAAAAAGTATCTACCCTGGCCTGTCCCTTTACTATTCTGTAACAAACTCTTCAAAATTTAACACATTACTAAATCATTAAACATCTAAGCGTTATTTATTACATAAAGCAGTATAAATAACAATGATGAATATTAAAAAAAACTATCAAATTACTTTAATTTTCTATTTAAAAAAAATTATCAGTTTTTGTCCCTCATATGTATATTAAGTCTCCTCCCCTGCCTATTTTTCGTCCGTTATAAGTGCCGCCAAAATACGTTGACGCTACAAATTTCAATAGGCAGAGCATTTGTTTTTAAGCGAAGTTAACGATATACGTCGCCAGCGCCTTTCGCGTGCTCTCATTGGCGGATAATTCGATCACTCCACTCGGCTCACTCGGAAATGTCAGTGATTGGAGTATCTACCCTGGTAAGTTTTATTTACTTGTTATTTACATTTAAAGTTTGTTTGTAATATTTATTTACTTTAATTTAAACTTAGTTTACCGTGTTAGTTTGTTTTTTCGTTACAACATATTTTATCCTGATTAATCTTAGTTTTTTCATGAAAACTTCTCTTCCCTGCCGTATTTCCCCTGCTTCATGAGATGCCAGGGTAGAGACTTTACGTCCAGGGTAGTGAGATATTACTGCTTTCTTTGTATTCATATATTTTTGTTAGTATATGAATTTTGTTTTACGTTATAGTTTTATACTATGTAGCAATTATTTAATTTTATTTTCAAAATGTTTGAATAAGCTTTTTCATTTTTTTAGATCATGCCTCCTCGAAAAAAACTAACTACTTGTAAAAGTAGATTAATTTACTGGCCATTCATCTACAGCATACAAAATACCTGATTACATAGTATAATGTAGGAAAAAAAATAAATTTTAAATATTTTTCTAGTGCCGCCCTGCCTAATATCAGATGACCTCTTAACGTAGAACTACCCATATATCAATTCGTTCTAATTTTATTCTAATTTTAATTCTATTTTATACTACTAATAAGCGCATTACATATGAATAAATAAATAAAAAAGAACTATGTGAATCTACATATTCCGGTTGTCCTTGTTTTTGAACAAAATTTCATAATGTTTGTTCGAAATGTCCATATTTACAATTTACGAAACAATTCAATATGACAATATAAATAACATTGTTTGAGCTTTTTCTATTCTCACAAGAACTAGCCTTTGAAGATAGAGCCTAAGGAAGCGCGATATCAGTCTCCGAGCGTAGTAAAGTCCGACTAGTGTTAGTGCGGACAATCTTTGTATAGTTGGCAGTGGAGATAGGAATAAAACAAATTATGCACAAACCTCCCCCAAAAACTCTTTTTCAACGCCGTCTGTACATATAAACAGCACTACGCAACCGTATACACATATAAACAGCACTTCTAAACATATGTAAGTCATTCTTAAGATATAAAATATCCTTTATAAACAAACAAATATAAAAATGGCTCAGAATTTCCGTCAACTCTCTGACATGCCTGAAGGTAATCTGCCCTTGCTTGCTAGGAATGCATCCCTTTTATCCTTCACTCTATATACTCGTACGACATTCACACATTTTCAATCATTAGATCTCATCTCTCCTCAATCGTACCCTTTGTTTATTTCCCTAAACTATGCTAACGGATGGCACGCCAGAGCAATTAAAAACTTTAATCCTGCCTAATATTTCGCATGCATCCGTCTTGACCGATCATAACTCACTCATACCTTTCTTAGCGAGTTTTATTATTGCCCATGCCAGGGAGAAGACATTTTGCACCAAATGTTTTATTATGCTGTTTACACCAGACCGGTGGGTTTTCCCGACTCATGCGCTATACAAATAGGAGTAAAACTATTAATTATTCAATAGAAAATTATTAGGAGGTATGAAAAATTAACCAATTGGTTAATGAGTTTATTATCTTAGTCGCCGCCGAAGTTTATTGCTTAATTGGGATAACTAACAGCACGTGCAGTCAAATATTACATAACTGCTATACCTTTTTTTGAAATAATAATTTTGCTGATGAGCAAAGGAACAGAATAATCTAAAATAACATTATGTAGAAGAATTGCACACAAAAGTTCTTGAAAATCCCAAACTACCTGTGACAATTTCCTTGGGTGAGGCGACTTCGTTCCTAGGTAATTGGGATATAAAAACTAAAAACTTATTTAGGAGTGCCGAAACGTAGATGCAATTTATGCCATCATTAGGCCAATTAATCATATTTTTTTTCTACTGAGATAGGCCGTATGAATATCCAACTGAGATAAGTTAAAAGTTGAAATTTATCTAATTGTAAGAAGTAGTTACATATATACTACATTCATTAATCTTTCATAGAATTTATAACCCTGACAATTTAAATAATTTTGAGATATTTTAGGAGCAGAAAGCTTTTTTAAGTTTTTAAAGTTGTAAGCTACACAACACAAAAAAAAACAATCGAAAAATTAAAAATGCTCCAAACTACTCAGATGGAGCAAAAGGCAATTAAAATCAACTTAAATTTAAAAGAACACCATCTTCGGAGAAATAATAGCAAAAAACGATCAAAAAACTTTGTACATTATTGATCTTTATTAATTAATTAGTTATTAATCTTATAAACCAAAATTCCCCGTCTCTGTGTGCGATTTTCTCCGTTACTTCTGAACAGATTTTGTTTCGGTGTTCATGTAAAAATATTTATGTTCTTAATCTTCGCACAATTTCACTGGCTTGAATTGTGGAAGGAAGACAAAAATGTTTAATTTTCGAATTTGCTATCTTTGGGATGTTCCTAATCCTTTTTTTCCCATTTTGTTAATAACAAGCCACTGATATAGGATAGTAGATAAGAAGAACAAATATCATTGTTACCAATACCAATTTTAATTTATTAACTAAAGTTTTCCTTGTTTTAGCTCACTAATAGACTAACAGGCGTGTATAGCGTAAATTCAATTTCTCATGTTTGTTTTGGAAAAAAAATATGAATTTACGAATTTACTTACTGAAACTTACATTAGAATAAATACTGTACAATAAAAATAATGAAACACGTATTTAAGCATTTCCCAAAATTCAAATCCCACACGCACATCAGGATATTTTAAAATTTAACCCCTAAAAGAGTAAAAGAAGGGATAGGGAAGATTTTTTTGATTTATCTTCATGGCTGTTTATTTATACTA
Organism: Eutolmus rufibarbis; assembly: GCA_963920795.1. Lineage (NCBI taxonomy): Eukaryota > Metazoa > Arthropoda > Insecta > Diptera > Asilidae > Eutolmus > Eutolmus rufibarbis. Next base: position 36,777,947 of record OY987206.1, on the reverse strand, counting down.
CTATTCATATAAATGCTAAACTGTTTTTATATATGGTTATAAAGGTCTCGGGCACTTCAAGAACCACTGAGTAGATTTTACTAGAGTTACTACATTAAGTTTTATGAAATTTGTCCTATAGTTTTCTAGAAAACTGTAGCAGGCAATTGTTGTTACTGAGCTAGAGAAGTGCACGTGAGACTGAGAACTTATCAAACTAATTAAATATGTAATAACTATTCCGAGTAACACCGGGTTTGGATTAGTTTTGCAATGAAATTTTACCAGCATATTCTTAAAAGTATAGTTCTAAATATGCAGACACAATGGATATTTTAGAATTTTGAAAATCTAATGTCTCTTTAAAAGCCGCTATAGGGTCAATCTGTAGTAGCGGTGCTCTGTACGATGAAACACTAAAAAAGGTGCAGATACTAAACATAACTTTTATTTGAAGGGTTTGATGTAATCGAATCTTTTACAAATCCATTCAGAGCTCCTATATATATAAAAATGTTTGTTGTAGGCATGTTATCACGTCCTCGAAGCCAAAGCAGAGTTTCAACTGAGACCCTCACAAAATTTAAGCACAAAAAAATGAAAAGAAGCCCCGGTTCCAATAAATTTTGTGAAGGGCTTTTACTGCTAGTTTCTGCACTCTAAACAATTTTGTTCTAGACACAGTCCAAGTATTACTTAGATACCATACAATATGAATATCATGTCTTGGACATAAGTAATAAAATGCGTTTAAAAATAAAATTTAATCTGAATGAAATTTGTTTTCATACCTGATTTTAATCGCTTGCTTAGTGCGACTTTATTTTATAAATGATTTCAATTAACAAAGATGCAAAACAAACTTATCACAGCAAATATCCCTGAGCATTTAGCACAAAACACAAAATTACAGAAACATCGCGAGAAATCACAGGAAAACAAAAGATTAAAATGTGCGACACTTTTCATTTACGTTTGAAATTGAAATTTCTTCCGGATTTTGACATCCTTCTGGCTACAACAGAACTGCCAGATGCAATAAAAGAAGGTAAAAGCAGTAGTTTTTTTTACAGCGGTTGCATAACATTTCGGAGGATATTTTGACATTTCTCAATTTTACCGAAAAGTTGAAGTTTGTTTTCCCTGAAAGTGTCTGCATTAAAATTTTGAAAAATTTGAATTAAAATGAGCAGTTCAGACGAATCTGAAGATGAAAATCTAAAGAAAATCCTTGAAGCAGCAGACCCAAGTCTCTTTACAAATGAACTGTATGAAAAAAATGATGATTCTACCAAAAAATCTGTGGCGGAAGAAGGTGAGATTTAACACACATTTGTTAATTTCTTAAAATAAGCAGAATGTTTGCAGTTGAAGTGAAAAAAAAGGAGGAAGACGCTCCAAAATCACAGAGGTATCTCGATTTCGAGGAATCCTTCGATACAGACTTAAAAGTCCCAAAATCTATGCAGGAGCACATCGCCAAGAGGCTTTCGGCCAGAATCACCAGTCAGGTAGAGTTTGTTGCCCCACGGGTGCCCGGGGAGCACGTCCATGCTTTGGAGAAGAAACTTAGGAAGAAGTCGAAGAACAGATTAAGATTGCTGGAGGACTGTGATGTTCCTATTAAGTACTTCGAAGAACACTGGGATCCGGGCGTGGCGCCCCAAAAGAAACCTTCCATTAAACGAAGAGTCGTGGAACCCGACTCCATAGACGAGGAGGAAAAGGTCAGATTGTCGGCGGTGAGCCCCAATGCCATTATTTCTGGGGATGAGGTGAAATCGTGGGTGAAGCGGAAAGAAAAGAAAACATTTATGTATAAAAAAGCGAAGTTAGGGGATACCTTGCATTTCGTTGAGCCTGAAAATGAGTTTACCGTTTTAAGGAAGAAGAATTGTTGGAGCGAGAAGTACATTGCGAAAAATAAAAGAAAATAACTCGATTTGTAGCTTTATTTCTAGTAAATCTTCGGCTTTAACACTGCACCATCGAGGAGTCGCGAGAACGTTTGCCGCACGTCCTCCACGAGTTTGCTGGCGCTCTGTGTCCGCTTCGCTTTCGCCTTCACTTTTGATCCGGGTGCGAGCGCCAGGACAGGCAGGGAGACTGCGGCCCTCCCCAGCGTAGCCTGGCTGTGGGCAATTCTTCCCAGTTGCATCAGAAAATTCACACAGTCGTCCAGGAGCGGTGGGAATGCCTCCGAGAATCGGACGATGCATGACAGGGTGGAGCGGAACATTTCTATCCTTGCGTCTGACGACAGCAGACCCAGGAGGGTGGACAGGGTGTTCACGCACAGCTTCGCAACACTTAGGGAGCGGGGTAGGGCGTACTGGAGGCACAGGTGTGATGTCAGGTCAATTGCGAAAATTTGCTTTTCCATTTCGGGCATTACGAGGATTTCCGGGAGGAAATCTAGGCATATGTGCATGGAAGGGATTCCCCGAACGGTCATGCCGAGCAGCTCCCTCGGGTAGGTCTGGAAGTGAACCAGTTTGGCCAGGGAGGGCTCAGCAATGAATACTTGATGAATGTAGGAGCACACTACGCCCCTAATCTCCCTCAAAGCCCATTCCCTGCCTGGTTTTACCCTATCATCTTCAGACTCTAGACAGGCCTCGAGGAGGATGTGAACAGCCGCAGACTCTTGCGAGGCGACTAGAGCTGTTTTTAGCTCATCCCGCTCCATTTCGCTTTGCACTTGCCCGTTTTTATCCAGAATTGGTTTGTCCTGTATATGCCTGGTCAGCTGGCTCTTGGAGGCAGCTAGGCTAGCCTGAAGGATCCTGAGGACTATCATAAGAGCATCGGGGCACCGAAACACCCTTTCGTCGCAGCGGAGCACCTGTAGGGGGTCTAGCAGAATATTTTCGTGGGTAAGATTATACTTGGAAAGAATCGCATCTGACGGCATTAGGGCGTTGATGGTCATTGTCCATAGTCTCCTCGGAAGGACTGTGTTCAATCGCATCCAGACTTTTTTGTAGAGTTCCTGCACCAGCCTGGGAACCTGTGGGTCGAGGGTTTTCTTAATATAAGCCACAAGGGTTTGGGAAAAATTCCAGATTTCTGTCGGCGGTTTCTTCACCATTAAGCGCAATAACTTGATAATTTTCGAGGGGCAGAGCTCCAGTTCCTCGAAGGCTTCGACAAGATGCATTTCCTGGATTTGTGTATCACCGCTTAACGTTGACGAGGCAAAAAGAGCATCTTCCTCTATCCAATCGTCGACCAGACTGAGGTGGGGGAAGTGTGTGACCAAGAGCCTCAGTAGGGGATGGAATAGTCCACCAAATTCGTGTTGGTTCTTCTGCGCCTGCTGGAGCAGGTATTTAATAGGCAGCTCCGAAAGGAACTCAGTCGAGTAAGATTTTATCTTGCGGCCACTCAGCAGAATAGTGGACATATTAGACAGTCGAACGTCCTCGTACAGGACGAGGTAGTAGAGGATTAGCAGCTGAGATGTAACACTGGATGCACTTATCCCGAAGTCGTCCTCCTCCATAGGCGTCTCGGTTGGGGTGTCTGCAAGATCCACTGTATCGAAGGAGTAAATTTTTTTGCTCACATCCAAGTGACTTCCGACGACTGAGTTGCGGTACACCCGTAAAATTTCATTCTCGGACAGCGGCTTGTGCATGTGCTCCACGGAGCTCTTCCCGGAGTTGGGAACAATCAGGGAGTTCACATAGACCTCGATTAGCGCCGGCATTACCGGGTGCAGAGGTGTTGCGCTGGTGCAAATCTGTTTGTAGATCCACGACTTTATGGTCACTTTGTGCTTCGAGAACGCCCTGGACTTAAGGAGCTGATGGATGCAATGCACGGGCAGGTACCCGGGGATGTTTGCGTTTAAGTTGACTGTAACTGGCACCTTCACGGCGTGAGCGGCGACCACTTGCTCGGTGAAGAGGTCCTGGGTGAAGATCTGCTTAATGCGGGTCGTGTTGTTCGGCCTGATCGGGATCTTCATCGCCAGGGTGGAGCAGACTAGCTCCCCGATGGCCGAAATTTGATTGCTGTGGAAGTGGATGGCCATGAGCAGAAGCATCTCGCCGAAGGAGGCTGTTACGCCAGCCTTGTTCTCGAAATAGGCCTCCTCCTTGACCAGCCACTGCATCCACTCAATCGCCTTGGACTCCAGCGTCGATTGGGAGATGAGAGAGGGGCACGCGATTAGCATGCAGAGCCCCAGGGACACAAATCGGATTCCGGCTGGGGTTGCCGCTGGTTTCGTTGTGACCAGTTGGATCAGAAGGTGCAGTTCGTCGTCGTTAAATCTAAAAAGAGGGCGAGTTCGTTAGTTTACTCTTTTTCTTCTGGATTTTAATGCGGTTTGCAAGGTTAATGATTTTGTTTAAATGTCAAAGAAATATTATGAAAAATTAACACTTGAGCGTCAATTTTAAAAAGTTTTGACCACTTCTTGGGTCTAAAAGTACTCAAGTTGTTAGGAATAATTCGCAATTTTGTACATTCACATGTGTGTTTAGTAATATCTCAAAATATCATTACCAGGATAGTGGTTTAACATTTTCGATGAGACCCACCTTATTTTAATATCTGCAATCCCCGGATAGAAAATAATTCTAGAAATGAATTATCCTGGGATCCCCAGATACTTGCAACCTTTTTTGTTACATATTATTATTATAATAATTCTGTGCTTTAAATCATATAAGCACAGCTTTCAAGAAGTTGTGATTTTTAATTAACCGCAAATTGTTTTAAATTAACCAAGTGTTCTTCTTAGTATTTTTTAAGCAGTTTGAATAGACAAAAAAAAAATATAATAAATATGGAAATTTAATTTTCTAATGCCGTCGTTTTTAGAAAAATTAACAAAAAAGCAGGAAAGATGTTTTTTAATTTGTTTTTCAGAGATTTTAATTCTACTGTTGGGTTGAGTGTTTTCATTTAAGGAGCAGTATATAAACATAGACGTAGAGTCATATGTTCTGCATCAAAAGATTCTTCATATAATATACGATAAAATGGGTTAAAATTTCAGATAAATATGAAATTAAAAACCTAAGACCTAAAGGAAAATAAATAATCAATAGACAATTCGCTGTGAGACGAATCAAGTACATCCAAATAATTATTAAAAATTTTTGAACTCAAAAAGTCGTTCCTCTGTAAGTACATACCATATGTACTTGCTTCGACATGTTTCGTACTGTGCAAATGGATGCAGGAAATCCAATTTTTCTAGCGTATTGTAAAAATAAAGTAGAAAACGACTTACTTTATCCCAGCGATACCCCGGAGGGCTGAGTACAACCTCAAGATAGCAGCAGCTTGAACGGTGCAGTCCTCAGGAATTTTTGAGTTGTGAGAAAATACGACGAGTTGTTGAAGCTGCTTAAGAAGCTCTTCCCTAACCAACTGAAGAGCGTCGCCCTTTCTTTTCTGACTGGTTCGAACGAACAGCGCAAACCACGCCCGGACGTTCTGATCATTGCCCAGGAGAAGGCCAGAAATGAAGGCAATCTGCAACAGGAATGAGGATTACAACAGAGCTCCTAAAGCATATCTTGGCAACTTACCAAATCCTGGGGGTCTCTTAAACTAAGCTTGAGCATCAGTGAGGGCATTTTCATGAGCTCCACGCACAACGTCCTCGTGGCCAGCGCCTGGCCGGGGTTCATCTCGCTGAGTGCGTTCATAACTTGAAGCTTGAGCTTTCCCTCGGCGGTGTCCTCGTCCCCAGTGGAAATCAGGGAAGAAACGATTTCCTTATAGCTGTCCGGGACGTTCGCTACGATCCAGCAGATGATCGCAGGCCCGTTGTTCACGTAGAGCAGCGTGTCCACCAGCTCCTGGACGTTGAGCAGCGACGGCAGCTCGGCCAGGGCGATGCAGATGATGTCCGTAATCTCCTCCAAGTAAATCTCGTTGTCGAATAGTTCGGACTGCTTGATGATGTTCTCCCCGGAAGCCCTGCTGGACTGCGTCCCCAGCAAGTTCTGCTCGAGCACCTGGGACTGGATGTAGAAAATCTCGGAGAGCACCACCCGGACCTTTCTGGTCACGTCGGCTCTCTCGAACCCGAGGGCAATTCCGTTCTGCAGGCCATGGAACTGGGCGCTGTCCTGCTGGCCAGCCCCAATCTTCTGCCTCAGCTGTTGCTCCTTCTTGACGTCGATCTCCAGCTCATGGTAGTTGACCTGGAGCAGGGCGACGATGTTATTCACGACCTCAATCCCAACGAGAAGCGATAGGATCTGTTTGCGCGAGTCCATCGAGGACTTTGTGTTGTCCAGCGAGGACAGGAGGCTCATGCGAACGAGCGAGGGGAGGAAGGGTCGAATTTCGCGCTGGCTACAATTTGCCAGTTCGGTTATGTTCAAATTTTGCATGGCCGTAAATGCCCGACATGTTACTGGCGGCAAATTCATCTTTCATTTCACTTTTATGCCTAAGGCTACGCTTAAAATTAGCAAAAATGAAACGCAGGGACTGCGGCAGCCTAAACAAAGCTGACATTTGATTTGGCTCCGTTTTGGTTATGTTTACATGCTCCGTGACATTCGATGTTTTCTTGCAGCGGCCAGGTGACGCCTTTCTGATGAGCTGCTCATAAGAATTAAAAGATTTTACAAAAAGGCGTTGGATTTGGAATTTAGAAAATAAAATGAGGAAATTCGCGATAATTAAAATTTTGAAGGCCTTAAATTTTCCATTTATCTGTTTCAATTAGAAGTTTCTTTACAGTGGCTGCGCGTGGTTGTGACTTTACTGAAGAAAGCTCCGCGGGTTAAAATTTCCTTTGGGATCTTTTTTCAAGCCACAAATCGTTACAAGGCGTTTTTTTCAGAATAGCTTGGGGAGGGGAAGAGGAATTTAAGGTCGTATTCCAACAAAAACAGCTTGAATGGGAAATTGTGTTTCGTGCGTGTCTCCACTTTTTTGTGGTGTCTGCCTCTACTTTTTGAAGGAAAAGTGTTGAACAAAGAAATAAATTGGAATTGAACGAATTTTTGGACAAATCAAAAATTTAAAGCAAAATGTAAACTCGAAAATTGAGTAATATGCTAATATGGAAGGGAGGGAAGTAGGGTGTATAATTAATTTTAAAATGTCAACTTTGGTTGGGGGTTTTTCTTTCTATCAAAAAATATGTGAATGAATATTGCTCGAAAAATGAATACTTTACTTTACCGACATCTAAATATAATATGAATAAAAACGTATAAAATGTATAAATCAGCAAACTCATCACTTTCTTCTATCTGAATTGTGTGTGTGTTTAGCGTTCCTCATAAAATCTTGTCCCCAAGTTGTTGTTAATTAATATTATGATCTAAAATTAGCTTAACCTTAAGGCTATATCAATTTTTGTTGAAGATGCTTTTTATAATCAGTACTTCACTTTAAAAAATAAATCACTATAATTAAATCATGTAAAAATCAATTCGAAAGTGCTGCTTATGATTTCGAGTAAATTGTCCCGCTTAAACGCGTTTTTCTTGAAACTAATTATTTTTTAAATTATTTAAGGAAACAAGTCTGCGAAAAACATTGTCCACAAGATAACTTTTAACTGCACAATTTCGTTAAATCAAAAATAAGTGTTCATTTTATATATGTACCACTTTAAATATATATACATATGTTTAATAAATGCCGCTTCATTGAATTACATTGAAGTTAGTCATTTTCTTAAAAAAAATTCCGAAAAGTTATCCTTTTTCATAATTTTAAAAGGAAAAAAGGAATAATAAACATTTGTATAAACATAGAAACCATATTTTATCGTTGCATTAGCCGCTTTGATCCCTCCTCCCCTGGCTACGACCTTGATTTTAGACTCTATAGTTACTCTCAAATAAACCATCGAATATTATAAACGCTTGTTAGTTTCGTTTCCTACAATATTTCGTAGAATAAAAAACAAGCCTTTATAGAAAAATTATTAAATTCTACTTTACTTGTTTTTAGCGTAAAAAATTATTTTACAAAGGATGAACGCTTTGAATTTTCGTCGTATAGGACAGAAATGAATTTTTGTCGTATAGGACAGAAATGGGCTGATGCACTACACACGTATTCCTTTCCAAGTAAATATTTAACTATATTATATATAATACATATTTATATAAACAATCTTCAGCGCACTATGAGTGAAAAATTGTTTTGCAGCATGGGGCAAGTGGGCCACCATACATGCAAAAAAAGCTGTGACCTTCTCCCGATGAAAAAAAGATATTTACTAAAAGAAAAGGAAATCTTACTTAATTTAGTAAGTCTTCTCAATCTATATATAACAAGGAATTTCCATAACAAAACAACTTTTAGAAAAAACAATTTCACTAGTTGTTTTAATCTGTTGAAATATGATCTCAAAAAAAATATATGCATTGAAATTGTGCGGTGTTCGTAATTACTAATTTTATGGCGGGGTACTGTAAATGTTTGAATTGAACTCAGTTACGAGCATTGTTATTACTAGCTACTCATAGTTTAGCATAAAAATATGCTTTTGTAAAATTGTTATTAAATCTTTTGAAAAGTGTGGACTATTCAATTCAACTCATACTCTTAAAATTGCAATGATGAAGCCGAAAAGCCCATCTCCTCAACTTTCGATGGATCTCTTGGCAACAAGAATCCCTTGTTAAGACGATGTCGTGGAGATTGTGCACAATTAATACGCAAAGTGGCGCCCACCCATCCCAAGGAAACAATTCACTAAAAAATTCGGGTAGGAAGCCATTACTCACCCCCGCCCGCACTTTATTCCTCGTTAAGGCGCACAACAAATGGAAGAGCATCTTTCAAATCACTGCCTGCCGCCGAAGATGTTCTGGATCTGACTAATGGCGCCCCACGTTAATCCGACGATGGTTCCAATAATTTCCAGGACGTAGATGCCCAAGCCTTCGCTGAGCATTAATCTGGGCCGATCGGCGGCGGGTGGTTTCTCTTCGTCATCGTCTAAGCCGCCGTTGTCCAGGTTGGCCTCGCTCCTGGCGGCGGCAACTGCGGAGGCGCTGCGGGTGACTTCGGGGCCCCCCTGGGCGGGATTATCGTTATTATTAGAACCCTCCCCTCCAGCGAAATTTAAATACTTGGAAAAGGCGCGTCTTAACGGCGATTCACGGAAATTTTGTTTGGTCCCACCTTTAATCCAGGGCTGCACATCGTCTGTGCTCTGCTGCAGCTGCTGCCCCTGGGACTCCTCTTGGGAACCGCTGCCAGAGGAGTCCCCACCGAATTCTGTGAAATGTAAATTTCGCTGGGCGGTTGTCCACACGCTGAGTAAAGGGGTGAAAACTAGAGTGGCTAGGGCACGGGTTTTATTTTTGAATTTTGCTGCAAGGAAACCGTCCCCGTTCGACGAACCTTCTTCAGGCCCTAGGTTTCCTGGGTCTTCGGAGGTGCTGTTTGTCTCGAAGACGACGTTCGGGCCATCCGAATCCTCGTCGAGAGTGAGGCCCACGAACTCAGTGGTGGTGTCGTCCGGATCTGCCCCCGCAGACTTAGCCTCCTGGAGCTGGATTCTATCTGCAAATATCCCTTCATCTCGTCCTTGGGCGATGGCGTTCGAAACTCTGTCGCGAATATTCCCCAGGACCCTTCCGATGAGGACAGTTGGTCCTGTTGTCGTCCCAACGTCCAGCTCGGGGTTTGGGGCCGCATCCGTCCCGGGGCTGGGGCTTCTCCGCTGATTGAGGAAGCTGGAGATGTGCGTGTACGGAGTGGTTGCGGCGGGATGTAGGCCACCAAAAATGGGATTTGGCGTCACCTCAACCTGTTTGGCAAAAACAGACACGTTCACGCTTCCGAAAAATTGGAAAAAAAATAAAGAAATTAAACCATTGAAAGACCCACCGCGCTGAGGGCGACCACCAGCACCAAGAGCTCCATCGCTGCCATTCAGAAAAGTCCTAGCAACCACTGGGCTGATTGGTGCCAACTAAATTTTCGCTTTCAGCAGAAATTTTACTTTAACTCGGACGGGGCCGCAATTTGAATATGAATCGCCGCCGAATGCGTCCACCGCCCGAGGTGGTGGTCTAGCGGATCCCCCGCGGAATTGATTGCCCAATGGCTGATTGATCCGCGGCCAGAATTTCAATTGGACGCGACACTTTCCGCCGCATTCGGCGCTGACGGCTCCGCATGCACCTGGGGGACGTGCCCCAGAAAGCCGCTAATTGTGCCAGTGACCGACTGAGGTGAGTTGATGGCCACTCCGGAGGCCGCAGACGGACGTGATCTGGTTGCTGGTCCCAGCGATTAGCAGGGCTGACGTGTCTTCGCGTTCAGCTAGCTGACTGTGGGTGCTGGTTGCACCATCGTCCGCTCGGCTGGAATTGGAAGTGCCCTTTCGCCGAGGATTTGGATGGAACTTCAGAGGTCAGTCAGACAAATGTTCTCCAAAGAGGTTTTCAAATTTTCAGGTTTAAAAAAATGGAATTTTTGTTGTGCATATTCTAATAGTCTTGAAATTCTTAAGTCGGAGGTGCTCGGAAAATGGACAGAATTACAACAAAATTTGTTGACCTACTGGGGATAGCAAACAGTTTTGTAATTTTCTTGTAAAGAAAAATTAGTGAAAAAGCAGCTTCAACATTTCAGCAGCTTCAATTTTCTATTTATTCCTGTTTGTAAGCCAAACATTTTGCATTTAATTGAAAATACGTTCGGATATGGCCTTGGAATAAGAAACCGAAAAAACGAATTAGGCATACTCCCCATGTTAAGACAATTTTAAATCATTTAAAATATTTTACCACTCAGAGATCATATTAAGATCTACAAATGAAGACTTTAGCGACATTTTATTTATTTGTAATAATAATACATATAATGAATATGAGCTATAAATTTACATACATAAATAAATTAATTGCTTTTCCTCTACAATCTCTGCTTTGTTTTATTTATGTGCATGTAAAAATTTCAGTTGATCATACATACATATGTATATCCCTTTTTCTTTTCTTTCTATCACCGATTAAGGACATATTTTCTGATGATCAATCAAATGATTGTTGAAATTTAAGCCTTGTCAAGGAAAAGTTCACGAAGAAAATAGGTAAGTTTTTATTGAACTAAATGCACTATCAATATTTGTAATTTGTGATTTAAAAGTTCAAAGTTTGTTTAAAAGTCGGTTTTTCAACAAATTGTTTTGTCGTTTATTCGCAGGAGAATATTGAAATTGGAACTGGATATTACATTTTAAAATTAAAACAGTTTTTATTTCCTAAACCAAGCCCTTTCGAATGTTTATCCACATGGTATATAAAACATAAATCAAATTTTTCAGTTGCAAATTTAATTTTAATAAAAAAACATCTCTGAAATTCGATCACCGAAAACAGATGCGGGCAAATTGACTTCAAATTTTTGGTCGATAGTAAGAGTAGTTATTGAGAAAAACGGCCATGACATACAGGCATGACATGAAGTCTAATCATAATGGTTTATTTTTGTCGTTTTTAAAAGATAAAAAAATAATTAATTATGTTTTCAAAAAGATAGAAGAAAAACAAATTATCTTTGCGAAAATAATATTCATTTATTTGAATTCAATTTAATTCTTTAAATTTCTTTTGTTTTACCCTTTTTTTCTGAAATCAACAGTTTTCATAGAAACTTCTTAAAATTTCCACGAATTCGTTACTAACTATTAGAATAAGTTTTTTAAAAGAAGCTGATCTCGTCACTTCCCTAAAGTTTTCGAGTGCAACTGCTTTTCTTGCTCCTTACACCAAATGCAACACAAATGAAGACCTTTGAGCTTTTGATGGAACACGTGCTCCTAAGTAATTGCTGAGGAGGTTCTTCAGAAGAAGTTGTCCGGAGTGACAAGGTTTGCGGTTCTGTGCAAGGACACAAGTTGGCTAGAGCGCTTTGTCCTTGGCAAATATTTGGCCAGGGCCTTACTGCCCTTACTTTATTACGGAAGTTTTCCTTCTATTTTCCTAGCGCACAAATGGACAAGCGAGCCGCACGAAAAAGTTGGCTCAGAACAGCGACCGCAAAGACCCGCCAGGAGCAGAAAATTCCTCCTTCGCGGAGGAAAAACTGCAGCAAGAACAGCGGCTCCTTTAAAGGAGCTCAGGGAAGCAGCACAAGTACTTCATCCGCCCTTTTGTGGTCCTCCGCCGACCACATCAGCGGTTCTTCGGATCCTTTTCTCGCTTATTTATTATGAGGGGATCCCCCGCTTTTCCACCCGTAATTAATATAAACGCGGCCCGCATCATTAACGCTAAAAATGCGGTCTTGAATAAGCCGATTGTTCTGCCGTTTGTCAGTTCCACGAGCCCTTGGGGCTGGGCTCCACCTGCTCAAAGACTTCAGGAATCAAGTGCACGGCAGCGCTGCAGTTCTTTCATCTCTAGCAGCCCTTGCAGAAAAATGCAGAAAAGTATTAACGAGCCAACTTTTCAGCGGCAAGCATTATTAAGTTAGTCGAATCCTTGGAGGGAGCTGGGGAGAGGGACTGACAGCGAGTCAGTGGGGAAGCTGAACATAATTTTAAATCTTCTAAAAATTGAGTTATTTAATGCCTGGTGTTTGTACACCTTGGCCCAGTTCGGGGGCTGGTAAAATGCCACCATAACTCACATTTCTCCTATTAAATTTTATCAATGTTTACTACCGACACGTAGTATTTTATACCGACTTGGAGGGCTAGTTTGCCCTATATTATTAATAATAATTTGGTGTGCTTACCTTCCGTGACTTTCGTGCATACAAAAGTCTATTTAATTTAGATAGCTTACCTAACGAACGATAATCATACAAAATTTGACAAGGTTTTTAGGTCTAAAGTACATATATTATTATAAGTGCGGTACAAAATAAAAAACTGAAAACCCTCTTAACATGGTTATAATTTAAAAATATGTTACTTTAGGTAAATTTTGTTTAAACACCGAAAATAGGTACATATATCAAATAAAAGCTATAATACTATTATCCTGTGAAAACCAGGTAATATAATATTTCTGGTATAGAACAACTGAGAAACATCTAATCAACTCATAAAATATTATAAAATTCCATATTATCAAAATGAATCAAACCATACTATACTATGTACTTTAATTACGCGACTGAGGAAATATAATAATAATAATAGGTACTGTTTTTATCAAGTTTATATATTTTGGTCTAGATTCTAATACAATATATGCTTTTATTACGATCAAATTGAATAGTGTATAAAAGGATTAAAATTCAATGCATTAAGGGGTTATACGCAGTTGCACGAACGAAAAAAGACGTTTTTTTATGAATTTTTTCTGAAAAGATATTTTATCTTAGAAAAACAAAAAGTATAGGTACATTTAGTGGCAACATCTGAGTTTATAATAGCACTAATGATTTGTAAAAATATCGATCTGGTGTGCTCCTGCAGACGATCTCCTGAAGGTCCTCCAAAAAAAGGTGTTCGGCGGTGATCACGATATCTCCGGTTTAGTTCATCAGAAATCAAAAAAACCCGAAAGATTCTTTTAGTGGATAGATAAACTAGGTATTGAACGAAGGAATAATCGAAATTTTGATTTTTGACAAAATGGCAGCTTCGTAAAAAAAAATTCGAATTTTCGACCAAAATTGCCACGTAAAATTGTTTAAAAAAATATAAATAATTATCCGAAATCGTATTCCTTCGTTCAATACCTGAGGAATATATCTGAGAAGGTTGTGTTAAAATTTCATACCAATCGGTTGAGTCGTTTTTTAGAAATCTTGATCACCGACTTCGAAAACATAGTTTTGAGAAAAACGTTTGAAAAGATTTTGTTTGTGGCGGTTCACTTGGTTAACAGCCCAAGACGTCCTTACAAATATGCGTATATCTCGAAAAGTACTTACCGGATCGATTTGAAACGTTCAGGGAATATAGTCAGATATGTACATTACGAAAATACAAAAAAAAAAAAAAAAATTTTTTTTTTGTAAATTCTAACTGCGTATAACCCCTTAATATACCTATTGTAAAATGCAGTAAAAAGATTTGAGTATTTCTTTAAATTTTATATTACTTTTATTGTAAGTAGTTTAACATTTCATACCGAAAATAGGAGTGAGTAGTTTAAAATTTAGGAGGTGACTATTTTCACCTTAAAACGTGAAACCAGAAACCAGAAACCAGAAACCAGAAAAAATAAATTCAGAGTAAAAGGAAAATCTTTAGTTAGTAGGCATTTTGTAAAAGGAAAATCTTTAGTTAATAGGCATTTTGTAATTTGAATGAATTTATTTTTTCTGGTTTCTGGTTTCACGTTTTTTAAGGTGAAAATAGTCACTCTCTAAAATTTAATACAGGGCGCAACAGATCTAATTAGACGATTTGAAATTGTGGCCAGTTACAGGTTTTGAACTTTTTTAAATTTCACATTTGCAGAGCTATTGAATTCGAAACGATCATACAAAAGAATTGCAAAATCTGAAACTACGATGTAAATTTGAAATTCTAAAGATTGTAATGAAGATAAGCACATAGGGATTTTTGGGGTCACTTGTTTTTAAATTCGCTATTGAAATTTGAAAATGGATCCATATATTATCATATGTTGTAAATTCAACATATCCGATCCAACATGGTGACTTAAATTGTATTACAATTAATTTCCATAAAAATAGTACAAATTTTGAGTCTAGCTACTTAAATTCTATTTGATTTTACTCTTTTTCTTTAAACTGCTATACTTTTACGAAAATTAAACCGACTTTGATGCAGTAAACATCATTCTAAAGCTGACTCTAGTTTCAAAATTTTTTATTTAAATTTTTTTACCATTACCCAAAAGAAGCCACATAATTCCTAACTTTTTAATCTATATTAAAAAAATCAAATGGACTTTTTGATGGATTTACGTCGGTATCAATCGCTCGAAGACACGTGATCACATTCATCAATTGCTTTCAAATTTTGCACATTATTTTGTTTCTATACTGAAAATGTTTAGCAGGATATTAAAGATGTTCGAAAGTTGACAAATTAACGACCACGATAATATGTAGTCATAGACCACATAATGTATGCTAAGAAAAAAGAAGAGTATAGTTTTACCTAAATCCGAGATAGATTTAACAAATCTTTGGGTTACAAATATTTAATATTTAGCCAACATTTCTAAAAAGTTTATTTTGTGGATTTAATTTATTTATACCACAAATCATAAATTAATATTGTATATTAAATAGAATCTTTCAAAGGGAAAAAATTCCACTTTGTTTTCAAAATACTTAGTTTTCAATAATTTGCTGTCTATAGTTCGGCTGATGTATGTAAATAAAACGCTTAAAGGTTGATTTCATTTGATGACACCAGGTTCATTCATTTCTCTACCGTCTAACAAAGAGTCTTAGAACCCGAAGCATGTCCTCAGCCCGGCAACCACTCCCCTCAGAAGGAGTCCCTGACACGGATATCACCTTAAAGTGCTAATAAGGATCCTGTTTACAGCAGGCGACACCGAGATAAGGTGGAAAAATGGAAAAGTCCTTTCATAGTATCTTTTTGTGCCGTGTCGGAAGATTACAGCTCACATCGCACATGTCAAAGATGTTTACCACTCGGCCCGAGACAAACCCGGGGCCCCGGAGCCCCGGAGAGTGGCACCGGCCCGGACGGACGGCCAGCCATCGAGATAAATCTCCATTTCCTGTGGTCAAACACGCCCAGAAAACAAGAAAACTAGGACACGATTTTTATCATCCTCGATTCTGGTGAAAAGGGAGATTGCGCTCCCGCGAATGTATAAAAAAAAACCCCGGGAAGAGTTCCATTGAAAGCTGCTGCCCGGCCGGGCCCGGCCCCGGTCTAGGTTTGTTTTATTTTTGCTTCACTTCCATGCTCCCGGGGAGAAATTAATTTCTGTTGCGATTTTGATTTTACACAAATTTAAAACAGGGCCACAGGGGAAGAGCTCCTGTTCTATTTTTGTTAACAGAAATCAATAGCAAATGAGCAGAACCAGGGCGAGCATCGTCCGCAGAAAAGTTGCAATTTTCGTGCACAAATTGGTTCAGCAGCATCATATCTCTGTATTTAGGTGTAGAAAGTTTGAACTTTTGAATGAACATGATCCATGATCTTGATGAAAATTTATATAAAAATTAAAGTTATAAAAGAAGGATATGAAATATCGAAAATTGTTTTATTATCAAAAAGCAAGAGGTCGAAGAATTTGGATTTGTTTAAATTTTTGATAAGGTTTTTCTTCTTTCAAAAATTCCTAATTTTATCAGCTATAATTACCTATGCTTCAAATTTCATTGTACTAATCCTTCAGCTTTATACATTTTGCTTCAAAAAGTTGTAATCTCTTTCACTTTACTTTGAGAAATAAGAATTATTAAGTTATTACAATTGGAATCAACTTTCTATGAGTGAAGGTGTCAGAGTGAGACCGAGACGCCGAAATTTTGCGGGTAGGTACTAAGTTGATGAAATTGGAGACTTTTCGAAGTAGGTGAAGAAAAAAATATTATATGATATCTTTTGTTCTTTGAAAACAAAAATATAGATATCTACATACATATATGACCATATGGCTGAATATACAGCATATGTAATGAGAGTATTTCGGATAAACCTTGGCGTATTCTTCTTCCTTGCTTGACACTATTTTTTGGGACACTCTCTGTATATATGTAAAAATTTGAACCAAATCTGTCGATTCGTTTTTGCGATATGTTTTCCATATTTTGCAGTTAAATAAAGTTTGGTATAGATAGATATGGCAACAAACTTCCAATTTTTCCAAAGGAAAAATACTTATTATCTTATGACTATTCGAGATATGACCATTTATAGAGAGGTAAATCTTTGATTTGTTTTATTATTATTTTTTATTTATTCGTTTTTTACTCTTTTATTTGTGTATTTTCAATTATCAATGTATCTTAGTACAAAAGATTAGTATATTTGGAATTTTTAATTTTTTAATCAAATAATATTTCATGTCGATGAATTAGCAAAGCGCACGCAATAAATGACGAGTATCTGCGATGAGTAAGTAAAAAAATAATATATAAAATGGTTATACATATATAAATGCAAAAGTTTATATTAATAATATATAAAAATATATATATACATATATATAAAATATATCTATCTGGATAAATATTTGTTAGACATTATATCATATAGTGTAAATAATATTGTATGTAACATTGCTGTTTTCTATTGGGGTTTAACAACTATGTTCTTTTCACCATAATGTCTTAATTTTTGAATAAAGAAATTCACCTGGATAATTTACCTAATTTCCCATCGTCCAAAAGATACGATGATTGTTGCATGACCAGGATGATAATGGTGAAGCTTTTTCTGTATAGGTATTGTACGCTCATGAAAACGGTTTGATTTTGTTATAGTGTGTTTTGGGAACACAATTTATATAAAGGATCCGTAAATCTTATATTGAACAATAGTTTCATGATAACCTTTATAATGTACAGTTTAATAAAATAGAGCCCTGCAAGTAATCAAATTTCTGAAATTAATGCGAAATATGATTGGAAATATTTCAATTTACCCTTTGCTATAGCGTGTTAAGTAGATAGTTTATTAGGGCTTGATATGCTCCCTTTAATTTCCATTCTATGGATCATGAAGCATTCGTGGTCATTTCATAAAACCTTATTCGGGGCTCATTTGATTTATGCAGTGTTCGCATGAGCGGTCCATGCAACGAGGAGGATTCTTTGGCACCAGATTAAATTAGCATGCACCTGCACCGGGCGGCCGGATCGGATGCAATCTGCCTTTGAACGGGCGGACGTGTCGTGCATGTTGGGGGCTTCATTAAACGGTTCTGCGGCGACCATTGGCACCCAATAATGCTTGATTTGTGCAGTTAATGTTAATGATTGTCCCAGATGCAGCAATATATCTGGTTTGCCCTAAATAATGGTAATGATTAGTTAATATATCCCAGGCAGATCCCACAAGCATTTAGGCAAAATTTTCCAATTCGCGGGTTTATAATCTGCCTAAAACAGACCCCGAACCGCGAGGGATGCTGCAAGGGGACGTGCGATGCATCGTTACCTTCGATACCTATAATTATGCGCACTAGATTAACCTACCTGAACAGCAGTGGACCCACTGCAACCAAACTCAATTTATTGATGGATCCTGCATCCACGCCCTTGGAGCTCTGAACCCTTTTTAATTTTCTATTAATTTTCCGAGCACGAGATGCGTTGTTTCAGCTAAAAGTTTCCATCGCTCTGGAACAGGTACAACAGTAGTTGGCGGGGTTTTAAATAAAAACAGAAAAGGCGGGCTGACCATTAATTAAAATATTTTAATCACCAATTTCAGTTTGATTTCATAAATTGCCGAGGTTGGGCTTGTTCCCGACAAAAATCATTTCATAAAGCCTATGTTGTTTTTTGGTGGTTGGGCTGCTGTTGCATCCGCGGTGGTCAGGGTACAAATTGGAGAGGTGGGAAGTATCTCATCGACATCGATGTCACTGTATGCGGATTTTCTAGATCTGCAAAAAAAAATTATATATTAAAAAAATTATAATTGGCGTAAAATGTGCTGACAAATTTCAATTATTTTTCGGAAGTTATAGGTTTGCTGATTTTGCTACATTTAACATTTTACAGGGCGATTTGTTGCTTTTAAGGCAGAATTGAAATTGACTAATTTGCTAATTAATTATATTGGTCCTGTGAATTCTAGCATTATTAAATCAAACGCAGCACTATAGGCGCAAAATATATAAATTTCAATCCGAACAAAATAGCTATCTCCTAATTAGGTTACGTCCACGATATTATTTAATGGTAGCGAGCTTCAATTAATCTAAATTTTGGAAGTCCGAATTAATTAGTTTTATAATGCTCTTACCACCAGCTGTCCATTGTTTCAGAAAAAATTGAATTTTTCAAAATCATGTACAATATTATAAACTGTGTAAACAACATAAATTATTACTTTTCATTCGTTGTAAGTTTTCTTTGTACAAAGTGATTTAGCTAGATATAAAGCAATAATTCGACGATGCAAACAACCTTTTGTCGAACAATTTTATTTTATATTTCTAGATTAAAATTGTTTTAAAAATGTTAAGTGATTTACAAAACTCATTTGGTTTCTAAGTATGTACATCATTTTGAGATGTTAATCAAGAAAAAAATATCGTTAATTGCTTGAATTTACTGTTTCTAAAATTAGGCACTACTAGAATTTTCAAAAGCTTATACACATACAATACATATATTCCAAATTTCATTAATTAAGTTTAGTTTTATGATCATGCTGACATTGACATAAATTCCATACTAATATAAAAAAACCCATCGACAATCTGCTTGGTCTAGTAAAATCTCAGCAACTGAGAATTTTAAAGGGAAAGTTATTTTACAATTTTTAGATCTTTTGATTTTCAGGCTCGATTTTTAGGGAATCTATTATGAGTGTTATTTTTCAATTTACTACAAAACATGACACTAAAGTGCATAATGAAGTGACCGATATAATGAATAAATTCTAAAACATAAAATAAGGAAGGAATTTTCCGGCAAAAATATTATTTTATAAATTTCTTATTGGGAGTTTTGTTATTTTTGTAGTTAAACCAATGAAAATTAGTATTTAGCCATATGGTTGGAAATTAAGAATGACGTGTTTTAGCGTTTTCGGAAAATTATCCCCTAAGAGAGTAAAATAGGGGATGAAAGTTTGAAACCATGAAAATTAGTATTAGTTAAGGGTTGATTCTCCTATAACCTCTAAACATAGGTATTTAATTTAAAACTAATAGTCTAAATGTACCAAACACCTCTGTAGCTTTTGATATGGCGGATATGGCATATAAACTTTAAACTCCCATTTTACTACTACTATTCAGTTTCTATTTCGAGATCCACGCGGACGAAGTCGCGGAGAGAAAGCTATTAAGATATAAATTTAAAGAGCGTGTTAGGCTTAGAATCCGAAAGATCTCAGTTCGATTGATGCGAATACATTTAAGAAAGTAAAAAACAATGAAGAGAAAAGAAATATATAAAATAAATTTCTTTAAAGGATTAATTACCCTTTTGGTTTTTCGAACCATTTGTTTTCTTACAGTAAGAAATTAAATTTGTCTGTGTTTCAAGAAACTTTTATATACTTATTACAATTAGCAAGCTTTTTTGTAACCATTTAATCTGAATTAGTGAAGAGCAGCTGGCTGTTCAGAATCTACTAAAAAAAAAAAAAATGAAGTTACCCAGCAATTTTCGAAAATCGAGAAAAAATGTGCAATTGCATTATTTTTGTAAAACTGAATTGATCGAAGTCGTCCTCTGCCACCAAACGAGCAGAATGAAGCGTCGCTTGAAAATGGCCTGTACTACCCCAACCTCTAGATCGGTTCAATCTAAAAATTAGCTCATCACGAAAATAGTCGTATTACTGCAACTGGAGTCATTCGGTGGATTGCTCGCAATGAAAATAATTGGAATTCCCGATGGGCAGAGTCAACGACATTAAAATGTATCCAGCGGGCAAAGTACACGCTAACAAGTTTCGGGGACTCCATTAAGGGCTTTTAACGCGTTCAGGCCCCGCCCGCGCCCTCCGTTCATTGCCGTCGAGGATGCACGCCCCAGCCCTTCCCCCACCCCCAATCGAGAGATATAAATCGCGAAATTTATGGGCCCTAACAAAGTTGGGAACACATCATAATCGTAAATTAAATAGGAACGACGCCGGCCGGGGCGAGCACCTTCGCAGATCGGGCGCAGGTTGCTAACCGTCGCGCTCATCGGCTCAAGCCGCCCCCGCAGCCCCCGCCGCCCTTGTTCGAGCGCAACAGTAAGATCAATGGGGCACCTACGCCAGCGGAACACCCCCACGTGTCCTCTCCGTGCATTGTAATCAAAAGTTCAGAAGTTCGGAATTCCACTTTGGGGGTGGCCCCGAGTACTGCAAGTGTGTAATTCAGCTAAGTATTGCTGTGTGGGCGGGGGCTGCTGGGGCGCACTTTCACCAGTTCAAAGATTCCGCCCTTCGGCAATCGAGCGTGGAATTTTAGGGTCGTGCTTCCAGGCAATTTAACGCGAATTGTTACGTTTTTAAGGAGCCTGAACGCTAAGTTTCAGTATGAGAACTTCCTCAAAGAAAATTTCCTACGGGAGCAGATAAGCACCAGGGACCATCCAGAGCTAGCGCTGGAGAGAAGGAGTTTGATGGGTTGAGACAATTCGTTTGGATGCATACGGAGTATAAATAACAAAATAACATAAAGATCTTTAAAATTTGTAGACCAAATTATTACATTCAAACAATTCATTTTTAGGTAGATTTCATATGAAATACTACCCATTGCAGTGTATCTGATGAAAAGGTTTCTGAAAATGAATGATGCCTACATATACTCGTTTTAGGGGTCGTAGTCTTCAGAAATAATTGTGGACCCGATAGACGCCGTATTTCTTAATCGATTTTGATCAAACTTCGCCCATAAATTTATTCCGCCAATATCTCGGCTAAGTTCGTAAATGGGAAGAATCGGTCAAGGGGGTGGGGACATAGGGGCTACGTAAGTTATATAAAAATGGTTTGACCCCAAATCTTTCGCATTTCTTAACCGGTATTGACCAAACTTAACATACACATTGACAACATGTAGTTTTAAGGCCAGCAATCCCTTTAGAATTTAAAAAAAAATGTTTTTTTTTTATTACATATTTGGACAGTATGATACCTAATGAATATACTGACCAAAGGAAAACCCGAAATAATTAATATTAGCGGAGTTATCGCATATAGTATGGAGCGGAGGAACAGCATGTAGTATGGAGCGGAGAAACAGCATGAAACTTTAAACACGATTATCTCGAAACTACGTCTTCAAAAACTGCTCGTGTTGTAGCTCAAAAAGTTATCGACCGATTTCGATGAAATTTTGGGAGGTTACTCTCAGTAATATTATCGGAAGGATATACCTAAGATTTGAAAGGTGGCGTGTAAATAAATAATTTTTTTGGGGTCAAATATGTCGAAAAAATTTTCGAAAAATCGAACTTAAAAGTAAAAAGGCTCCCAAATTTTCAATTTTGCACTTTTTCATAATTTTATAGGTATATGCTTCCCCTTAATATGTCAGTAAACGATTGACACTTGTTAAATCAATTTCAGATGAACAGCCAAAGAGTGACAACTGCAGCAGTTTTCGATGTCGCCGAAAAAAGGCGCCCGAAGACCCTTAACAACGCCGCCATTTTGTTGGTCATCTCAAGAAAAAAAATTGTTTTGTCACCTTGGATGTTATAACAAACTTATGTCAAAATTTGAAAATGATTCGATTATTTTATCCCCTTTAAAAAAATTCCCGTAAAATACCTATTTTTCACGCTCCTAAAGGGATTGCTGGCCTTAAGTCGTGTTACAAAATGGTGGTAATCGGTCAAAGGAGTGAGGCGTTAAAACCGTTTCTAAAAGTGATTTTGTCACCGCGATAGCTACTGCATTTCTAAATGGATTTTGATCCAACTTTATTTTATTTATTGGCTCGCTATCTAAGTCACGTTAAAATTGCGGGGTTTGGAGAAGGTGGGAGGTAGACTTTCACCTCGCTATATATTTTAATTTATTTCCATGTAGACCGTATATTTCTTAATCGATTTTGATTAAACTTGGCTGACGTATTCTTCGTGGCAATATCTCAACTATGTTCGCAAATGAGGTGAATCGTTAAAGCGAGTGACCAATTCCTTCTGGCTGCTGCCGAAAGGTCTTTTTGTTTTATATACCATGCGCCTTTTTGGATTTCGCAGCATCTAAAATCAGATTCAGATTCATTTATTCGACTGAATTATACCCATACAATTGAGCATCTAAAATCAATGCCTATCTGTCGGTTATAATTCCTATATAAAAGTAACAACTGATTTTAATGATGATTTGGATATAAAATCTGAAATTAAACCATATTTTTTTTGTGTAATGTAAACAATGAGCGTTGTTGTACTGTAGATGGTAAAATATAGAAATAATTAGGTAGATTAGTTTCGAAATTTAATTTAAAAATGTATCTGCAATAACATATTATAAAAATACAAATAAGTATTAGAATTTTTGTAAAAGTTTATTAATTTAACATATGGTTAGTTATGAATTTACTATCAAAAAATTAATCCTTAAAATAAACGAATTAAAGGAAAATTCATCTTATTCCATATATCAACAGCGACAAGCACGCATTTGTATTGGGAAAAGATATATCAAATAGTAAGTATAAAATGTTTTCTTAGTTTCAGGATTTTTGTTAAATTACTTAAAGAGAAATGTATTCTACGCAAGGCTATCAGAAGACGATGAAAGTACAGACAAAATTAAAAAACACAGAAGACAATAACAGGATATTAATAAATTCAAAGACGCATATGACAATCTCTACGCAGTCGAAGACGAAGAATAATGTAATTTGGTTTATAATGAAAATTATGTTTATTATTCCTCGCTTTTTCAGAATTTACTTGTTTTAACTTATTTTCAATATACCCGATATTCATTAAACAATTAATTTTAAAATTATAATAAATTATTTCATTCTTTAAAACCTTGAGTGTTAAAATTTACTGTGTTTCCATGCAGAGTTAACTCAGGGTTAGCCCGAGTTAAACTCCCATGGAAATAGGGGTTGAATTAAGTTTCGTTAAACCGAACTAAACTCAACGAAAGAGGTTGGATTTAGCTGAGTTATGCAAATGTGCTGGTAGATTGTTTACTTTTCTGAAATGGCGTTTTACAGAGTTTTAGGAGCGATGAAGAAACCACTTCTAAATATGATGGAAAATAATTACACAAATCTAAATTCAAATTGCTTTAAAACCCAATGAACCCTGTTCGTGGAAACACAATAAGTATTGTTAAATTCGATTGCATAATTTTTAAACTACACTATTTTTAAATAAAATTTCTTGTTTTCTCAAGTGCAAATTCAAATTTATTTTGAAAATTTAACCCATTATTCCAAATTTAAAGTATTAAAATTTAATTGAAAAGTGCTTTGTTATTTCAAAAAAAAAGTACAAAAATCCAAGCAAACGAGCTCTAGTTTTGAATTAAAAAGTATTAAAAATGCACCTAATTAAGCACAGAAATAGAGCTTTTGTACTTTGTTTGAACCGAAATGTTTTATTCATTTTATTCAATTATCTGTGT
This sequence comes from Eutolmus rufibarbis, assembly GCA_963920795.1. NCBI lineage: Eukaryota > Metazoa > Arthropoda > Insecta > Diptera > Asilidae > Eutolmus > Eutolmus rufibarbis. The sequence goes on along the minus strand of OY987206.1, from coordinate 36,753,811 downwards.
GTTTCCAGAGGTTTACGTTTTTATCAATTTCTGTAAAATTTAATAAAAGTGGAGATTTGTTAACTTTGCTTTTACAGTCATCATAAAAACTGAAATAGAGCTTAGAGGGTTTAAGTCTTAAAATAAAACTGAATTTCGAAAGATACGGATTTAATTTCTTGTAAAGAGTGCACTCTCATCTATGCGATTAGGGTGAGATTTCATTTCGTTGCGAACAGAAAGAGAATTGCACCCTAAAACTAAGCAGGAATTGATGCAACATCACCCGCTGAGTAAATTTCACCAAAATTTGCATTAAATTTGCAATGTATGAATGCAAGGACTGTCGGGCACCTCAGTCCCTGGCAGGAGTTGTTTTCGGGACTTATGGAGAGCGCTGCACCAGTCGCTTCCTGAAGTAACTGCAGGACACTTGGTGCCATCGGGATAGCCGTCCTGGAACAGGACCCGCCCCGAATTACGTATGCACCATGAAGCCGGAGAATCGGCGTTCCGAGTTCTACTTAAACCAGAACCGGAAAATGTAAACAAATCCGCAAGTGACGGGTACAAAAGAGCAAGAAAAAAAGAGGAATATTGCGAAATGTTTGCCTTCTGCGGGACTATCCCGAATCCCGAGTTCTACGACAAGCCTTTTTTTAAATTTCGCCACGGTGTTACAGTCAACTGTTGTAAGGGCTCTTGGAAAGTTTTTAAGGAATTCCGGGGGGACAAACTGTGGCGCCGTAAGCTCCACCCGGCGGAGTACCGACAGAATTATGAGGGATATTTCCCCTAGAAGTTAATTGCCAATTAAAATAAAAAGTAGGACAGACTTGCAGTTAATGCCCATTAAGCACAGTGAAGAAATCTAAATACGTCGCCAGGCAGGGGAGGGTTGTTTTTACAAACAGCAAAATTCTGCAAAGTGCCACGATTTCCTCTGCAACATAAAATCTCGCGCTGCAATTGCGCGAATGTCCCTTTTGCCCTCATCCTTTCTTGCTTTTCTTGAAAAGGAAAAAGTCTCCGTCTTTAAGATCTCGTAATCATTTGCAGTGGCTTTGGGTACCTCCGCGCTTCCCGGGTCCCGCCAATTGTTGTGTCGCGCAATTATCCTCCCAGGGGATGTTTTACGTAACTAATTAGGCGGGGGAGGGGGTGGCGACAGGTCCAATTTTTATCTGACTTTTTCGCAGCGACCCAACCTCAGCCTTCGGGGACTTGTTTGGCGCATTAAAACTCATTTGCAGGTGATTAGAATTTTTAAAGTTCACAAAAAATAGCTCGGGTAATTGCGGGTTATGACTATTTTCCTTTCAGGCAGCGGGGCGCAATTGTGACCCTTAGCAGGGCCCCCGTAGTCTGGGCCCTTGTCCAATTAGTTTCTCTGACTTAGAGGAGACCCGCAGCCCCCTTCCCCATGAAATAATTAAACGTCGGGAGCCAGAATTGCGCGCATTTAAATGTAATTTCGCTGCGAGAGGGCTTCCTTTTTGAGAGAAAAGTAAACGCTTTCTGCTTTTGTTTAGCATTTTTAACCATCCCGTCGGGTAGAAGTTGTTTATTGTTGATGCTCTAGTTTTATGTTTGTGCCACTTTTTGAGCTTGCAAGTTGCTTTTTCAATGATATAAAGCTACCCTTGAATTTAGTGTGTCATCGGTTTATTAAATTCTTGTCTGTAGTTATTTTTAACCATCTTTAACATATATTGAATTATAATATTATACCCAAAGATTACTGGTCAACCAGTTTTTAATTTTTTATGATTTTTCACTTCACTTTTATCGAAAAGGTGAGAAAATTCTGGTTTGTAAATTTGTAATTATATGGAAATATTATATATAGAGATGATATCTCACTTACTAAAAGAAATATGTATATGTGTTTTTGTAAATAAAAATTAATATTGGCACGGTCTTGACAACATTGCTTCCAAATATGTTTAGGAGAGGTTTATATTAGCATGTGCATAGATATGTATGCATGTGTGTATATTATATGTATTTTAAGATTACAACTTAGGCGTTATTAGCTGTGTTCTATTCACATCGGATCCGGTTCCAGGTTTTGCAGAAAATTTTACATTGAATTGCAATTTTAAAAACTGTCACGCATATAAAGATTTTAAAATTTTCGAAAGGCGCATCAAATTGCCATGATATTTACCCATCCAAACTTCAAATCTTGAACCAGATAAATGTTTGGATTAAGTTTTTGACGCAAAGTGGGTATAAATCCAGGCAATTTGATTTTATTTTCGAGAAATAAAAATTCTTTAATATGTTTAACTGCTCATAAATTTCAATTCAGTAAACAAATTTCCTGCATAACCTGGAACCGGATCCGCTGTGACAACAACACAGCTATTGACGATGATATTATATTTTATGATTTTTTAAAAAAGTAAGTCCTTTCAACTCAGTAACCCAATTTTCGTTAAGCTGGTGGACAACTTTCGTTGGAAAATACGTAATTGATAAAAAAATAATGGAAATTAATAATACATATATCTATTGCATGTAGAGAAAAAATTGTTGATGCTTCGCAAGAATTTTTGCAAATGAAATGCAATAATAATAACTCGAAAATTATTAACGTGTTTTTGCTAATAAATATTCGGATCAATTATTAATCTGACATAGACAAGTGTCCTCACCTAATCTTTTCTTTTCCGTAAGTTCGATATTTGTTGGGTTATATCTGAGCACCTCATTTACAATTGTACCTAAATATCGCAGTCTTTTTATTTTTTGTATACCAATTGTTTGCCAACATTGGCGTTTCAGATTAAATTCAGAATAATATAATAATTTGTTTTGTAACATGTAGTTATTAGTAAGTTTTATATTAAATTGCAACAAATATTTTCCGATATATGTACATATACCATAGTTTATGCATGTTGTCAAAATAGAAGAATTATATCTTCAATTTTTAAAATTTGATGGTATGCGTATTAAATACGGATTTGAGAAAATAAATAAGTCATTAACAGATGTCATTTTGATCAATTATGAAAGTGTTTTTAATACAATAATTTATAAATTCAATGAGACTTTTGACTTACCTTTAATAATGGAATTAACTCTTGTTAAAACATCGGTCCTCGAAACCTCTTTGCGTAGTAGCATTCTCGTTAAAATGGTGTGCAACTGTCGTTCAGCTGATCTTTTCGAAAGTTCATGTAGGTCTTTTACCATACTATCCGTATAACCCTGAAAACATATTAGATGTTATCGATATGCAATTATAAAAGTAATATTAATGAACACTTTAATAATAGTTTTATTAATATTATATATAGAATGTTAAGAAATTATTTTTAGACTTACTAAATACATGTTCAAGTTTTGCGCTTTTGCTTCTCTCTTCAAAAGATCGTATAAGAACAAGAAATCAACGTATGGTTTTGTAGGTGGTACTCTCTTCTTTCCAGTAATTGGACGATACCGTCCAAATGAATCATCATATATTCGCAAAAACTCATTAATATTATCCTTATCCAACAAGGCTGGCAGTTCATATCTTTCGAACTGAATATCTCGGATTAGGGCCGCTGGTAGAGGATCCAGCAGCTGGAAGTCGTACTCTGTAAATGAAAGACTTTAGAAGATTAAAAATAAAATTTGTCATAAATATACCAATTTCTGGTTGAATTCGCACAGATTTCGGTTGGAAGAACCAATCGAAGAAATTTTTGTCATTCATTATTGAAGGGAAGGTCGTAGTGGTTTCCCTGTACGGATACCCAGGAGTACTTTCGTCCTGACTTCGCTCGGTGCTGGATTCAATCGCATTATTTACAATAGGTTTGTTCCAAGTTGGTTTCGTGTAAATTGGCGGCATTGGAGCAAAAATACCTGGCCTGTGGTATGTTGTGGGGAAGGCGGTTGGTCTTGCTGTAGTTGGCTTCCTTGTAATGGTGGTTTGCCACCATGGAACTGTTGTTTCTTGTGGAGGTTTTCGAACCGTTGTTGTTTCCCACCAAGCCGTTGTTGGAATTTTTGTTGTTGGAACTTTCTTTGTTGTTGAAGGTGGTACCCACCAAACAGTTGAAGGTTTTTTTGTGGTAGATGGTGGTACCCACCACACTGTTGACGGCTTTTGTGTCGTTGATGGTGACTGCCACCATATTGTTGTAGGTTTTTTTGTTGTTGTGTAAGTTCCTGTTGTTGCTGAAGTAGTTTGAGTCCACCAAGGTTTTGAAGTTGTTGTGGTAGATCCAGTCATTGGGGTTGTTTTTGGAGGTGTGTATGTTGTACCGCCATCTTTCTCAATGCCTTCAAATGGCGGTTCTAGTGTCGTTGTTTGAGTCGGTTCATATTGTAGTAATTCTATGTAGTATGCAAGTGCTTGCATTGCAACTGGCAAATAATTTTCTAAGTACATGGGTTTTGCAGTAGTTGGACTAGGTGTTGTCGCTGGTGGTTTTGTCGAACCGGTGTCTGTATTTGCGGGTAAACCCGGCACTGGAGGATGAATGAAAGGTAATTGCTGAGTCCATGTCTACAAGAAAGATACAGACATGAATTTCAAAGCATTGATTTTTAGTTTTCGATTTTGTAAAAACGATAAGTATTGGAAAGAGGATTTGTTAGGAAAATAAAAATTTCTGGTACTAATACTAATTATATAATAATTGGCATAGTTTACTTTTTTATTATTTATTATTTTATTTTATTTTTTATTTCATTTTAATAATCCAATATTACCATAATTGCAATCCAATTCAATCTAAAAAGATTAAAAATTTTTCGAACGAAGAAAATATAATTGGGGGCCGTATTAAAATGAAAATCCACATGAGATTAGGTACTAAAGTTATTGTTAAATTAAATTTAAACTCAATTGCATATGGTAGAGGAAGTAGTTTTTATCTTCCTTAAATTATATTTTAAATAAGTGTAAGTAAACGTTTAGTTTAATTTTATAGATTGCACCAGAATTAACTAGATGGTTTGAAATTGACTCACAGTACTGAATTTGATTGGAGAAATCCCAGAGGTTTAGTTCAATGTATAACTAATTTTTGAAGTAAGGTCTTGTAATGTTATTTTATAATTTTTTAAACGTTTATGTTGTTTCATGTTGTGTATACGCAAATTCCATTTAAAAATATTATAAATCCTACTAATATTTTCTAGGAAAACGTCTTCAATTTTTCAAAATTTGTTTTTTAAAATGTTTAAGTTCGAAACTAAATAATTTTGACATTGAAATATGTATGTTCGATTTCAGATGAGCTTAATGTTAATCTCTCTATATGAAATTTCAAATTTAATAATCGCTTGATTACTTAAAATGTTCCTCCTGTATAAACTTAACTTGCAATAATCTAACTTTTCCTGTCCGTTGTCGTGTAACAAAATGAAAATGATGCAACCTTCTAGAATCTAGACTCGAGTATGTGTGTAATACAAGTTGAATCCCCTCATTGCACATTACTCATTCTGCATGCAGAAATTAAGCCCTTCGCATATTTTAAGGAGCAGCCCTAGAGCTGCTCGCAATATCCACCTGAGATTATAAAATGCAAAATGTTCGTAAATTTCAATATCATTCCCATAAATTACAGGTGTCCTTAGACCCGAGTGCCTGTCTGAAGCCACGAATTTTATGCAGGCGCGCTCCATCCTGCATCATAATGAATCACAGGTGCTTACCTTGGTCCCCTGGAAAGCCTACTTTCTTCCTATGGCACAAGTTTATTCAATTCCTCAAGAAATGCGTTCTCCCCTGCTCCTGCTGGAGCACCTGGAAAAGTTATGCGCGGCTATAACTTCAAGCAGTTATAGAAAACATGCATAACTACGAGTCACGTAAAAGCGTCCGCCCTCTGGTCCCGCCCCCGTCTAATTTAAAATCCCCGTCCATGGTTCCAGGATCCGGGAACGAACGTATCTTCAGCTCGGTGCTATTAAGTAGCTTTTTGCAACATTAAAGCGATTCCACAAAATCTTGGAGATTACTGCACAGAGTGCATCCGAACTTTGCAGAGGCATGCAATTCCGACTTAAGACGATTCCATTTGCTTGGTTAATGAAATCGCATAATTTCGGATCGTCGACCAATTTTCCCGGGATTCGTGCACTCCTGCGGGATAGCTCCGTGTTTTGCAGGTTTCGCAGGAGTATTAAATCAAATTGCCTCGGTTCGCAGCCGATTGAAATCGTGTTGGAGCATTAATAAATAACAAAGCATCGTACGAAGTATGGCCACCGCTAAAAAAAATATATATATAGTGCAAATAAACGACGAAAAGTGGGTCCCATACAAAAACATCCCAAGTGAAATCCTTGCGATAACTTTGTCGTCCAATTTTATAATTGGACGCGTATAGCGAAATCCTGCAAAAACTAAGTGCTGCTGGCCCGGGATTAATCGCCAGACAAAGCATGCAAAATTACGTTTTTAGCGAATGCGGTCGTGCAGATCGGATTCCGCTGGACGTACGTAAGTCCAGTGGATAAATCTGGACATTATTGGACTAAAGTTTTTCGGTTGAACTCGTTATTGTTTTTGAATACCAAAAATAATAAACTTGGTGCACTTGTAATTATGATGGAAAAATTTTAATACCTCACTCATTTTCCACGGGAGGATGTGTTGTTTTGACACCGACTTTTATTAAAACTGAACTGAATAAAACGAAGAGATTATTACCTTGTTGGATGTTTAAAAAAATTTGCGAATAATTCCTTTAATACATCTACGTACAATCATACATATAAAAATAAATTTCTAAGAAAATAACTATTTCTAATTTATTTTGTTTAGGCCTAGTTTTATATTTTGAATTCAAACGCCGCATTTTTAATTTAAACGCAGCTTTAACATAGTATGACAAAAAAAAAATATTTAAATTGTAGTTTAAACTCAGCTTAATCTACTCCAAACTGGATCTTATAGATTTAACAGAGAATCGAATAACTAAATACATAGTTTACTTTAAAAAGTTTAAATAAACGCCTATATCGAATAGCTAATAATTTTTCTGAAATGGAGATCCTTCGACTGAAAGGAGCACAACGTTTATGATAAAACTTCAGAAGTGTTTAGCTTTTGGTAAAAAGATTTATAAAGAATTTTAAACCAATTGTTGACCGGACACGATTTATTCTACCTATTGCAATTATTTAGGCTCAATTCGATTAGGGAATAAAAATTATCATTTTTATATTAAAACTGAAAAATATATAATAGCCGTTACTATGGGATAGTTTCCGGGTAAAATTATCATAAGCAATATAAATACATAAATACAAAAACAAGTAATTTGAAATATTTTCAATTTTAGGTTAAAATTAATGGTGCTGAGCAGTGATACCGAGTATTTTGAAAAAATTATTTTAAAAAAGAATAGCTTTCTTAATTATAAAAATATAATATAATACTTAGCATGTTTTTTTCAATTTCTGGATCCTAACCTTCTTCTTGTACCAATTTCTTGTTTCATATAACACGGATTCACATAATACGGCAAATTTTAGGAACCTAACCCGCGTGTTATGTGGTTTTATTTGAAACAGATAAAGTTTTAGTTAGAAATGAAAAGGAAATTTTACAAATACAATTTCTTGAATTCTCGAACACATTAGTTAAACACTTTTGTGTACTGTCTGACTATTTGAATTGGGAAAACACCTTAAATATTCGTAAATTTTAAGATAATTGGATCAATTACCTAAATTTAAATTAAAAATTTGACTTACTAAGCTTTAGCAAGATTTCCTAATTAATTTCTGAGTTGCTCACAACGGCAGTAGCTTTTTAATTCCTTGGTATAGACATTCAAAATATGGACAATTTTCTTAAACGCTTAATTGCTATAGTCGTGTAATAAATATATAAATATAGGGAACTAGATAAAATTCGAACGCTATTTATTTCAATTCAACTATGTAGGTATTTGTAATTTTGTGCATGCTATGCTAAATAAAACGAGTTTTGGAAAAAAAGCTTTCATTTCAAAATCACTTTCAAACAACCGTCGTAGGACTAAACTAAACAAATTATGATAATTTGAAATTTGCAAGGCTATTAAAAGTCAAACATTTAATAGGCAGTCATGCACTTTTATAGTACTGCAAAAAAAGGCAAAAAACATGGACCACTCCAAACATTATAAACTACAGAGTATTAACAAGGGATACGTCTATCTAAATGATGATACCTAACATATTTAAAAATAGAATAGCAAATAAATACAGCAAGCAAAATAGTGTAGATTCTGCACAATGTAAATATGCAGTGATATGCGCCATTGGATCCAGGGACGTGGTGTTATTTAAATTTGTGTATTTCGCCTGACATAAATATCTCTGCGGCAAATCACAATCGCTGGATGAAAATTGAATAAATCCCGCGGGAGCGCTAGGGAGGAGCGGCTCAATTTTTACTCTATTCCATAAAGTAATAGTACCTACTTTTTGTTTCCCACGTCTGATTGAAACACATTCGTCATGTGCAGATATTAAGTAGACAATTGCAAATGAGATTCGCGTAATCAATCAAGATCGATGTCGGTCTGTGTCGAAACAATTTAATAAATATACGTCGCTGTCGCCGGCAGCCGGAGGGCGTAGGGCTAGAGCTCCGGGCTCCAAGGCCTGCTTAGCAGCGTCGGCGAAATGCAGCTAGTTTGATATTCGTCATGATTAAAATATGCTCGGACTCGATTGCCATGAATTTTCATTTGTGGGCTAACTTGAGTAATGTCCCCCGGGTGGCGGTGCGGAGCCGGGTCATCAATCCATCCCCGCTCGATTGCATGTCCTGCCGGACAGCCGGGATGGGCCAAAACAATAATATCTGGGTCGACTGTAATGCGAAATGTTAAATCGTCCTGGTCGCTGGTCAGCTGGAAGAGCCGACGTTTTGCTGACGATATCGCCGCTGCATAGTCAAGGATAAATCGGGACCGGGATGGGCTGATTTGGACCAAAGGGAGGAGGGATCAAAGCATCTGGTGCACTTACCGATGATATCGAGATGGCCAGGCCCAGGAGCGTGATGGTAATTAGTCGCTGCATCGTTCGTACAATTTGTCCTTTATGTCCGATTTCATAATCTTAATTGATCACTGATCTTCACCATAGATCACCACCCAACTAATTTATTGCTTGCTCTGTGCAAGCATTCACGTTTTGTTAATTCAATTACTTTTAATATCAATATCTGAGCAAGTTTCCACCGGTTATACTCAGAATAAAATTATTCTTTTACACCAAAATTGTACCCGTTAATTACTGTCACCAAATATCTGTGAAACCATACAATTAAGGTTTTTATTTCTCTAAAAATATGTAAATTTATGCATGTTTTACTGTCGAACTTCTACGCATATTATATAATTCAAATATATTATAATTCAAGCATATTTTGCTTAAATTTCCAATAAATAAAATCAAAATAACTTAATTTTGCGTTAATTGCAGTCTAGATGTTAAAAAAAAAATCTTACTCAAATGATTTATGAAAAGATTTTGTTATTAGTAATTAATTGGTGACAATGGTTATATCCAAATATAAGATAATACACAAAGCGCTGTTTCTTCTGCTAAAGAACCAGTTAACAACGAGTTGGGTTCGGGTAAAGACACAAGAATGATCTTATGGGAGTTCGTCTTATTAGTAAGAGTTATTTTATAAGTTAACACAGCAATCCCATTAAATATTGAAATAATATGATATCATGTATTCTTCTAAATTTAAAATCTCTACGTCACGTCGTTTTTCGAGAAAAACCTATGTAACAGACAGACGGACGAATGCAAAATAATAAGGCTTCCGTTTTTTTCCTTTTGAGGTACGGAACCCTAAAAAGTAAAAGTTAAAAAAAGTAACGAAGTCATATTCAAGTCAAGATTTTTTTGACAGATTCTATTTGTATTTTCAATGCTACATAGGTAAGAATATTTAAAATCATACAACTATTAAAATATTTAGCCGGTTATAATGAATTTCAATAAATACAAAAGTAAGAATTATTTAAAAGCCATAGTTATGCCTATTTGTAAGGCTATTGTTATATGTACATATAATGCAATTAGCAAAAATAATGAAAATATTATTCGTTTTTTCCAAAAGAGCGATTTCGAAATATCATAGAATTCTGTTTTACTAAAATAATCAATTTGAATGTATGACTGTATTGACTTTCTGTACCTACTTATATCATAGCCAGTTCTCTATAACTTCATATAATATTTGTTTTCTGTGTAGTTAATAGATGAAATATGAAACCCTTAATAAAATACCTGCTACATCTATGTTTTGCGTTTTTTAAGGTTTAAAAGTAACAACCATTAGTCATTAAAATCAATTTTTATGAATTCATTACAACCGTCGATAAAATGACGACTTTATTGGGGGTTGCACTGCCACAGAATGACAAAGAGGTATTAAAAAAAATAGCTGGCAACCACTATCCCATTAGGGCACATTAATGGACAGTTCCAATCAATTACCTTCCGATGAAAAATTCATTGCCTCTAATGAATTTCCATCGGTAGCCAATAAATAAATCAGCGGAGATGACTCCGTCGCGCACCACCGCGAGGACCCAGTCTTTGTTTTACGCTAATCAGAATGCTAATTGGTGAAAGGCTTTCGGCTAGCTCCACTTCTAATGAAAGCTGATGCCATTCCCCAATTTGGATTGAATATTTTATATCACGGCAATTCGGCGCTAAAAGGGCTGGTGGAGGATCTGACTAATTGGATCGCATCTGCGATGATTTATTTTAAAAGGACGAGCAACCTCACCGTCGCGTCACCCCACCACCAGAATCTGCCGATTAAGTTCCCCAAAAACATTGGTAGCATAAACATAAGCAGCTTTTTCTTCTATGGTATGCTAATTAGTTGCTAATTTGGCCAGAATTCCGTTGTTCCGCGGTATCCATCAGGCCGGCTCGCGATTTATGGTCCGCCAGTCAACGACATCTTAATACAGAGATTCGTTTGTCAATTTGGCCCGGGAGGTGATAAATTGTCCCCGAGGAGGCATCCCTGTCATGCGGGACAAAAAGCACACGCAATTTGTGATGAGGTCCTGGCCTCGCCAGGTGATAAAGATTTTATTTATTTTTTTATTTTTTTGTCCTCCTGGCCGGCTTTGTTTAGCTGAATTACGTCGTGCCGCGCCGCAGCGGTGACAGCGACGCAAATGTTATCGCTTTCTTTGTGCTGCGGGCCGTCGCGCGGTAAATGAACCCTCGTTCGTCTACCCCCCGCAGGTATTTTGATTGCTATCCTGATTTAGTGGAGCCTGGTATTTTTTGGTCCTTTTCGAAAACGAGACTTAGCCCCTTAATGATGAGGGTAAGAATGCAACTTATCAAAGGCTTTTTTAGTAGCTGATTTCTTATCTTGTTTTGTCCAGAATACAAATCAATGCAAAAGAGGATTAATTTTTACGATTCGGTAGATAGGTAAATGAAACTTGAAACTTTGGTGGTAGTTTCTTAATTCCAAATCAATAACAATTGTGAGAATTTAAGGAATGCCAATTATAAGGTTTATCTGGCCTATTAATCTCTGGTTGTTTGACAACAATGACAAATTGGATCTATTTGATCACAAATCTCAGTAAGTTTTATCCCGGTTATAAACATGGGGTATAAGTTCGAAGGCAGCAAACTCCAGATTTGAAAATAGTACCTATAAAAATAAATCTTGCAATAACCAGCAACATAATTGCCTTAATCTTCATATTTAAATATAAAACGCAAACACATACTTCAAGTATAAAATACCTAATTTAATAGTTTATAGACGGTTGAAATCAGTTTTTAATTTTAAAATAATAATAATCAAATAATATTGGAGATAAATTTTAATTGTCTTTTAACTTCAGATTTGACTGCTTTTTAAATTCTGCATATGATTTTTTTTCCCATAAATTCATACGTACAATATATTAAGAATTAGAAAAAATTATAGGGAGATAAAAAAAAAAAAAATAGAAAATCAAAAGTACCAAACAGAAGGTATATGACTTGGACTTTTTACCAAAAATTACACTTTTATTGGAAATTTGGAAAACAACTACAGGAAAATAGGCTTTAATCATTCTATTAAAAGAATTTTTGTATGTATGTAACTATGCAACTATACGAAACAAATAAATACATAAAGTTTTAGTTATATTTCATGGTAGTTTTCGCGTTATGTTATAATAGTAGGTCTAGACTAATTTAAGAAAAGTTCAATATACTTTTTATCTAGATAATTTAAAAAAGAAATGATTGTTTTTGAAGAAGACAACAGTGTTTGCTAAATTAATTGTAAGCTGGGGGACAATGAAATTGAGTACAAACATCATCATGTACGAAAACAAGCACAACGCAGAATGGATCTGAACTATGTGATTAGGATTGCATTGTTTCTAATTGTTTGTTTGCGTATTTAATTCACAACTAATAAGCCTTTCTCAGCGTTTTGTTGTATCAAAATCTAATCACTTTGATTTCGCAAAGAGTTAAATTAATTTTGCTGTTGCTTCAGAAATAAACAAAAATTACTTTGGATTTTACAGAGAGGGGCTCGGACACCTTTTTGAATTACTGCTGTACCCGACTAGAATTTTCTTAGGGCTAGAATCAGGGCGGGATCCGAATTTTCCTACAACTGATCAGGGTAATTATTATTATTATATTATTAGTATTATCGTTTATAACAATTTTAATTTATATCAATATTATTAGTGTTATCGTTTATAATAATATTAATTTCTTTTCTCAAAAATTTGAATTTACTGAAGAAATTATAAAATTATCTTATTTATGTTGGTTTCGAGAAAATAACTCATTAAACTGACTTAAGGATTTGAGAGTTGAATTAATTTACAAGTGTGTTTTGTAGTCCCTAAAATAAGAAATAATTAAAAATTAATAATTATAATTTATTAATTATAATATTGAAATGCTCTCGGGTATCGAATTTATACTGAGAAAATTTTTTATGGATTTGAGAGCAAACTATATATATATGGTTCTCCCAAAATATAGTTAAAAATTTCTTTCAGAATAGAGCTGGATCAGTTCAACTAGGGCATTTTGTATAAAAAGGTTGGAATAGGGCATCGACGTCAGGGCCGGATCGTTCAAAGAAGGTTAGTCGTAATAAGGCTGAAATAAGGCAGACGTATTTGTACCAGATCAGTTGAAATAGGGCTCAGATCAGGTCCAATAAGGCATACCTGTAAAGGGAATTCATATACGATTTCTGATCAGGGCCGGTTGTAAAATACCCCAATATGACTTGCATTAGCCCACAAATAAAATGCATGTCGCGTAGGCCCATAATTGATAGTTGAAACCTAATAAAATGGTGATTTCTTTAATAAAAGAAAAATGAACCAAAAGCTCTTTCTAACAATCTGTCTAATAATTTGACCTAAATTTGGTATTAGTCACTAAAAAAGTAGAACATTAATAACAAAGAAATTTCCTGCTGTGTCCTAAATATATTCGTAAGAAAAATAAAAATAATATCAGCTTTTTAGGTCAAGTAAAGCATTAAAAACCTTTCGAAAAAATTAATGGTAGAAAAATAAAAATTAGCAAAGCTAAACAAAAACTTTACAAATTCTTGACACTGTCGCGTCAACTTTCTTAAGTGTTTTGGTTTTTTACTTTTGCCAAATATTTCTGAATTGGGCTGGCTCTGAATATTAACGAGATTGCTTTCGTTAATCTTCTTTATTCTTTAAAAATTTAGCTGCTACAAAAAGTTAAATGGAAATTTATGTTATCGCTCAGTAAGAACATTAATCTCGTTTTCAGTTGTTTTGGAAATGATTGCTAATTTTATTCACTTGCACTATTTGTGGAACAGAAATTTCACTACATAGGCTCAGAATTATCCAAGATTAAGTACAGTCACTCCCAAGTTCGAGATTGAATAAATTAAACACTGATCACAATATTCATCTTGAACGTTCCGTTATTAGTTAGGTAAAATGCAAATTTTTTAATTTTTGTAATCACCTCAGAGTTCGTTGGTTTCAATATTTGATGATCGTAATTACTTTGTCTATATAAAAGTCGCGACAATTCGCGAAATTTTCGCTACCGATACAAAAAGGAGATGTTCGCAGTAAGTCGATCCGTTTCGGAGCGATCTATAACTTAAGCGATCGGAAAACAGCGGTGAACTGAATTTCTTGAGACGCGTTGCCTGCCGCGATCTTCAGGTGTCGCATTTTACCTACATTTCGTCCAGCCGGCATGCGATCGGCCTCGAACTTGTACCGCGGATGACGACGACGATTTTGTCGCTATGCCTTTGTTTGTTTTCCGATCGCAGCAGCAGCAGCAGCAAATCGCGACTACAAACCGTCGATCGTCTTCTTACGAAAATTTTCTTACAAGAAAGATCGACCCACCGCGGCTTTGTTGTCTTGCTGTCGCGGCCAAATCAATAATGTTTTATTTTTTTTATTTATTTTTTATTGTCCTTCCAATATCTACCGATGCTGAGCGACAGGTAAACGGGCCAATATTCAAATTATGTGTCACTCAGCCATTCCTCCCCAGGTGTGCGGCTTATAATTGCGCCGACTTGGGTCTCTTGTTCTACACCTCGTCGACGAAACGGGGGTGGGCTATCACGACTGATCCAATTGATATGCAAATTGAACACATCTGAGCCGCTCTCGGATACGGTCGTGATGATGGATGAGCTATTCTTTCTGCGATTTCGAACAAGATGCTCGAGGATGGATGATTTGGCCATGTTCCGGGGGATTTTCATCGCAACACTGAACAAAAAATCGAAACCGAAAAAACTTATTAAAATGTTCGGCGGGTATGTCTTCTGCTTTATTTGCCTGCAGGAGAGCTCTCAGCGCTAATGGACATTCCGGAAAAGCCTTAATTGGCTGATCGGATTTGATACAAAACTAATTAGCCTCGCGCTGTTGTTGATGACTACTTTTGGGGATTTATCACATTCGCGTGACTAAAGACACTGTTTTTTTCTTGAGAAGGTACATGAAACTTTCGTTTGCGGTGACTTTTCGTGGAAAAAGAGCAACAAGAACGCTTGAGGCGCTTATTCGGATGTTTTTATTCAAAACAAGTAATTTGGCATTTATAAAGAACAGTTGGTGACATTTCAATATCCAAATCCGGATAAGGAGCTTTAAATTTAGCATTTTTAAAGATTTTATTTATTGTGGTCCTACCGCCACGCCTAAGACATTTATTTTGGGATTGTCAATAAGATTTAGATTAAAATATGTCCTTCAATAGTTACTTAAATTTCTTGAGAATTTGTTTTATTGATTCTGATATTTTTGATAATGGTTTAAGTTAATGTACCTACATACATAATACATTCACTTGATTCCTTATGAAATCATCTAAAATAAAAAAAACTGAAAGTAAATACCGACAATTATAGTAAATAAAAATAAATTCAAACTCAAGACTCATTTTAACATTAAGAAAGGTTATTTGTACGGTCTTAATTCAAAAATGTTAACATTTAAAAATTGCTACTATCGATTGCAAAAAGTATCTCACAACAAAATATAAAGAATAAATCAGGAATGTTATAATAATTAGATATAGATTTAGGATTAAATGAAAAGTTCTGGAATGTTAGTTAAGCTATTATAAAGTTTAATTTAGAGTTCAGAAAAATTAATTTATAAAATAATGTTTTAAGAAGTTAATGCACTTTTGATTAACAGAAAACTACTGTTTAAATATTATTATTTTAGGTTACAAAATTGACAGGGTGAAGGCTACCAATTCTTTTACTAAAGATTTTATTAATTTAGAGAATTTACAAACAATTCACATTTTCAGGTTGAAGCAAGAATTAAGTACTTGGGTACAAAATACGTACGTATACATAAATAGATTACATTTTGAAATTAAAAATCAGTTTAAAGATTGTTTAATCCAATTCAAAAATGATTTTATCATTCAGTTTGGAAATATCTTCATTTAATTTAAAAATGCTATAATTAAATAAATGTCAATTCGATATGTACATTTTATGACAAAACAAAGTATTTGTTAGGATAAATATATGAAGTTTGTTTAAGGTAAATGTTTTCTTATATTTACATAAAAAATACGTATTTAATTAATGAAACCAGTTTTTTTTTTTAAATATGGCTAGTTACAATAATAATCCATTACCTAAAATTGCAACATGAAGAAAACAAATTTATGAATGCCAGATGAAATTGGCGGAAATATTCCATAGCGAGCTTAAATTATGTTTAAATTTTTACATATAAAATAAATATTCGTTTCGACGTTCAATACATAATTGGGAGTATAACTATTTAAACATGTTGCTTTTTCTACTGTAGTAAACTTTATTAAGTATTATATTTAAGTAATTCTTAAGATAATTTTTTCAATATTTAATTGATTTGGTCTTTGCAATCTCTGAAAAAGCTTTATTTTAAGGGTACCCTTATAAGATTACTTTGTTGTTCATCTGTCTGTCTATAAAGACTTTTTTTGTTTCAGGACCGGCTAGACATATCAAGCTAAACTTAATATAAAGTACTAAACTCCATAGCCAAATTCTAGCTTAATGAATGATATCTGAGAGACTGATTCACTAAATTATTAATTTCTAATTTTATGTGGAACTATTACGTTACAAAAATAGTACGGAACCTGCTTTTAGAATGCCCATGGGATATTTGGTGAGGTAAAATATAATTGCCTTCTATTCAGGAGGTATGACAAATCTACTTCTAGGTGATTACTAATTACTATAAATACATCATTACAAATTGTTACCTGAATGTGTTTTCGTGAGTCGATCTATTCCTTCGTATAATCATTTTTCAGTTTTCTGCCGAAGGCGACTCCTTTAATATATACCTTCGTTAAAGTCAATGCTTTGCCTATCGACCTAAAGGTTAATTCCAAAAAGGGTTTAATCATGGTCATTGCCTTCAAGGCTTTTCTTAAAATTAATGGAACGACTTCTGGGAAAATGTAAAATTTTCCGAGGAACGAGACCTGCCTAATTGGCACTAGCATGAAATTTCACACCTGCAACACCTGACTACTTCCAGGAGGTAGTTGCAGTTCAACGAGCAGAGCACGTCATGTTCAAGACAGCTTGAGATGGCCATCCACCTCGAAATAGATTTCATCGAGGCGGGCGTCTTATTAGAATTCGAGCACTTTCTCATTATCATAAGTAATGAGTGCCTTCGCCGGTAAGAAAAGGCCGAAGTGCGCCCAGGAGGGGCCCTTTATAGACCCTCGAGCGGCGAGAGGGCGAATCACGGGAGTAGTGAAGGGCGCATGATAGGGCTTAATTGGCGCATTATTATGTTGGCACATTCATTGACACACATTTCCCCATCCGGAGCGGCTTGAAGTGGGGAATGCATCAACAGGCCGAGGGGGCCGCGGATGGGTGCATTAACCGGCAAGAAAATGCAAGAAACTCGGCGGGATCCGGGAAGGGTCTGAGTCTGAGTGCATCTTTGCGTCTTCGCCTTATCGGACGGCGACGAGGCAACTGATGCTGCACAACTGCAATTACCTCCGCGGCATTCACTTGACCCAGAGCGGTTAATTCCGACTTTCCCGGCGCATCGTGGCCGTTAAATGCAAATTTCGAGCTTGCAGATTGCCGCTGCTACTGCTAATGATAGCTGCTTAGGCGGGGCGGTAGGCGGCGAATGCCACGACCGCCGAGCTCTTCTTAATGAGTCCCCGATGGCGCTAATTTTGCATCTCCTCGCCCCATACTCCTTGCGAATTTTCACAAATTTTTAGGTTAATTAAAGATTGAAATTGGACGCCATGCGCCGCGGCCTGAAGACGCTCGAGAGGCGTCTAACTGGTCGAGGAGGTGCAGTAAAAAAAAGGGAAATTCTGTGCCACCAGGAAAGTGTCAAACCGGTCGGTCCGCTCTTCTTTAAAGTCCTTGCCGGAATACTTGGCGTATTTTCGTTATTTTTTTTACTTTTTCTTGCCTTACTTCCTGCACAAAAGATGAAGTGGGCTTTGATTTAAGATTATGGAAGATTATGATTAACGCCTTCCGGATGCATAGATATTTAGCACGGAACTTGAAAAGTGTCTCTCTGTAAGATTTTCTTTTACTGTCGAAATGAGATAATCAGGTGATACAGTCACACAAATTTTGCAATCTTGACCTCAATTTAATGAAACATTTGTAACTATAATTTAAATTTTAAAAAATTGAACGAAATGTAAATGCAAATATTTTAATTATTTTATCCTGGATGGTGAAGCAGCAAATGAAAGCTGATTTAATAAAAAGTTAAATTTTGCAAAAAATCGTTGTCTCATCCCTTTATCTCCAAAATTAAGAAATCAATATTCCACATTAAAGACAAACTTATTAGAAATTTATAATATATGGCTTAAATTAAAGTTAACACTATTTTTGCCAGCGGTGCAACCTTTTAAAATTTTATCTAAAAATTATTCTCTAAGCTTAATCATTTTCCCACAATTAATTTTTTGATTTTTCATATAATAATTTTTCCGCAGCTCCTCTTGGATCTAAAAATATATACATGGTATACCTATTTCTATCATAAGGTGTCTTTTGCACCTTAAGGATTTCATAACAGTGTCTGACTTTAAATAATATTACTTATAAATATCAGCAGTATTAGCTAACACTAATTCAATTCAAGTCAAATTAGAGAATCGGCATTTCCGTAGTAACGAGAAATAGAGAAATTCTTGCTATAACTTTTATATTCCGTTGTTGATCGCATTGCTTCATTTTACTGTAGGTCATGGCAGTGATTAGTTCTAAAAAAAATTGTATACCGAATGTTTTGTTTTCCAGTTCTGAAAATTGAATGAAAATTACAACTAGCACACTCTCCCCAATATACTAAGAAGGAGCTATGGATTAGCCGTCATTACACAAATCGAGAAGATACATTTTATACAAAGGACAAAAGAAAAAGTAGGTTAAATTTATAAATTTGTTTGATGCAAGTAAAGAGCAATATCATAAATATCATAAAATGAATATGACAAATTTTGAAGTTTCTGTGACGGTATAAAATATAGTGTTTCTTTGCGTCTTCTTAGAACGCTTTTGAAACCCCTTTCTACGATCCTCGCAAATATTCTGATAGGCACTAAGAAATTGGTGTAAATATTTATTTGGTAATTATATTTTTTTAAGATATCCTGAAAAAGAGTTTTTTCAATCTGAAGTGAAATCGCGTGAGGCAATCTTAGTAAATAAATAAAAGTTTATATGTATTTTATAATATTTCGTATACTATATAGGATGCCCATTTTAAGTTCGAACCCTTTTAAGTTCTTTGACTGGCTGGAAATGGCCGATTGAAATTTTAGTAAAACATGAATAGTAAATTGATTTTTGAAAACAACTTCATTCAATTAAATACTAAAATGTAAGTTAAAAATTAAAGTTCAAAAATTTGCGTTTAACTATTAAATGCCAAATGAAGCAAATACCGCTTCATCTTTAAAAACATAATGATGATTGATTGATGTCTTCCAACTAAAATATTTCGAAAACTGTTTTGTCTTTGCAAACATTTTAGGGAATCTGAAATTATAGAAAAAAAGTCGGACAAGTGCGAGTTGAACTCGCGTGAAAAGGGTTCCGTACGATGTTACCTATCATGTTTTTTGGAATCTGACCCAAATTTGTTTGTGGTAACTAAAAAAAGTATGAATGGTACCTGATTGTAGAGGGATATTACTAAATATATTATCTATTGTTGAATTCTGTCTTGTTGTATATTCTTGAATACGTGGAGTAAGACCGAGTGACAGAAGGTATTCTGATATTTCATTTTTTGTTTTGTCCTTAAAATCAATATTGAAGTCTCCGGCAATAATAATCTTTTCGTTCGCACTGATAGCCTTCTTAATGCATTCGACTGCAATTTTCGGAAGACATCTTGGTGATTTATATACGGTTAAGAATTGAACACCAAATGCTTTAAATTGAAGACATTCACAATGTCCATCCCCTGGACTATCTATAAATAAACCTTTATTGGAACCGTCATCTAATTCATTGACTAATAGCGGATTTATATTTTGCTTCTTTAAGAAGTTGCACTTATATTACTTTTAAAGGCATTCGTAGAGAATCTACCCTTGGTAGAAACTCTTAAAAGTAAAAATAGACTTCTCAAAAGACATCTTATTCTGATTACTACCTTATAATTTATAATGGTTTTATGATAGGCTATTATAAGACAAATCAGAACAAATTTTTTTAAGAGTTTAACTTAAAGCTTTTTTAAAAACAAGGGTTTGGAATCTGTGGTTTACAATCTTATAAGATCATTATAGGAATTAAAGCCGATCTAGATCCTGTGTAAAAGTTTTAAAAGTTAATGACTTCATATTAAGTTTAAATAAGAACTTTATAAGAACTACTTAGCTATTTGCAAATTACTTAAAGAACAATCTGACAGTTTATGGTTTGTTTACAACTATATATTGAAACAAGACACTAGCGCGAGAACCTGTCCCAAGTAGAGCAACGTGACAGTCATGTAAAAGCATAACTCACAATGCCGTAGTAAGGGCCTGCGCCTTACTAAGCATTTATTTGTCATACTGCGTGCGGAATTAAATTGAAAAATTGAAAAATTAATATCTCCTAAAATATTGGCCGTAGAATGCCCATCGTGGGCTCATTTTTTTCGTTGAATATTTATCTACAAACCGATTCAACAAAACTTAACATTGGAGTTGAAAAATATGTTCTCCCACACATTCCAACTGCAAATGTAAGTTACACAATATTGAGTGATTTACCACGTTATTTTAATATCATGGACTTCTTATAGGTTTTCCCATAATCTATAAGTAGAAAACTAATTTCTGTATTTTTTTCAAAATTTTAGGTTTAGTAGTTTCGGTGATAAGGGGGGGGGGGGGGGGGGGGGGGGAACGGTCAATTTTCGTCTATTTTCTTGAATAACTTGGAAACTATTTATTTTAAAATTACAAAAAAAATATATTTGACATCCTCACAACAAGCCCTTTCATTTGATATGTCACACGATGCAATTTGCCAAAAAAATTTTTTTAATTTTCCATCTTGCCCCCCAAAAGTGACCCCCATATTCAGATTTCGTCTATTCACGACACACGTCTGCGTTTGCGTCATAGAAATTGATATGTGTACCAAATTTCAACTTAATCGGTCTGGTAGATTCGGAGAAAATTGACTGTGACAGACGGACAGACGGACACACGAGTGATCCTATAAGGGTTCCTTTTTTCCTTTTGAGGTACGGAACCCTAAAAATGAACTGAAAAAATGTTGTTTGAACTCTAATATTTTTTGGTTAAAAGCTATTTAAAGAAATTATGAGTGATATATAATACATATGTATGTATGCATATTATAGATATTGTGTAATATAAAAACCGGAGCAGGGGTATTTGTGTAGATTGTGAGGAAAACACGAGCAGTCTCTTCTTAGTTTTTAACTTAAGATATAAAAGAAGATGGACATTAAGGCAGAGGGGAAGGGAAAAGAGGGCTTCTGGGCGGACAAAAGATACATTTATTTGAACTTTAATCCGTGCGAACGCCTGGCACTTCCCTGTCATTCCTGTGATGTAGTTTTGGAAAAAGACGAAAACGTGTTCGGGACAGGGAAGTGAAATTAATGGTCCGTAATAAATGACGAATGTAAAGAGCCAGCGGAGATTTGACAACACTTCCGTCCCGACGTCCTTTAATGGCGCTGCGCCGGGGTCCGGAATTAGTCCAGTGCCACTCACATGTTTGTCGATCGTTAGCAGAAATGTATTTTTTCTGTTTTTTATCGCATCCCTGGATCCTGGACACCATGTTCCCGGGGCGGCCAGCTCAAATTAATGTCCCGTGTTCGCCTCCTCAACTCATCCGGTCGGGTGGCTTCTACAGAAAATCTCAATTCGATAATTGCCATAAAAATCTGATAAACCCTCGAAACGGGAGACTGCCCTTATTTATGGCGCCTGTTTACGTTTTGGGGCTCCAGGGGACCCCGTTTCCTAATTCAGTTCCGCACCGACGAAGGGACACTCGGCTAATTAAAGTGGCGATAAAGCATTTCGCGGATAATTGCCTCTTCGGTACGGCGAAAAGCGTGGCGAAAGTTTTATCCGAATTCAATTAGACGACGAAAGAAAAAATATATAAAAAAAATTGGGGGTAGAACTGGGCAACGAGGAATTAATTGGGCCCATCTGGAAGTGCTGAGACGAAATGCGGGGTGCGAGGTTCGGTTGCTCGGAGCCGCTTCAGACGAAGTGCGGGCTTCACATGATTTTTGGCGAATTTTTATAAACTTTCTTCGGGCATAACGCGCATCTGGGGCATGTTATCGGGATTTTTATAATTTTAAGCAAATTAATGCGGGCTGCGGTCTAGACAATATTACAAAATTAGCTCATTTCTATGAAAGAAAAATTACTCACACCTTCGATACGATGTTTAGTAACAGTCCTGCTTTTGACTAAACAGCTTCGGTTTAAAATCAACTGGCTTTTGAAGTAGCAAAGTAGCGAAAATGTGCCTTTTTACAACTCAAACAACTTTAAGACTAGTGATTTTTATAGTAAGTAACCATTTTCGGTCCTTCAAGTTTACAATTAAATTTTGTGTAAAGTGAAATATTGTAGATTTAGTATATCATTGGTTTTATAATATACCTATGTATATATGTATGTATATGTTGTATTTTTGTTTTACATTTTTGTAAACAAACGCTTCAAAATTGGTGTCCTCTACCTTTATCAACAAAAGGATCGTTCAGAAAAATCTGCAAAAAATCATGAGCATTGAGAAGTAGGTGTAGATTGAGCCAAAATTATCAGGATTGAAAAATTCTAGCATAAATCAGAAAATTTGAGGAAAATCAGTAACATTGACTATAAGGTGAAAACTGAACGAAAATTTATCGTGAGTGCATTAGCGTAAGGGATGTACATACATACATATGAATATATGGACCACCCATCTTTTTTTATAAAATAAATCTCAAAATACATAAAACGAAACGCTTTTATTTATTTAATTCAGTAGGAATAACAATTGGTTTTCATTCTGATTAACTTAAAAATAAATCCAATTTCAAAATATAAAATAAATTAAACCAAATGAAAAATACTCCAAAGAAAGAGAAAAAAAAGTGGAGTATAATGTGGACCAGGTAGTCCATATTAGCCGACGTACATATTTATTTTATACAAAAGCCATAGATAAAATGTCGCTTTTATCCAGCACATCCTTAATGACTCCAATTATTGCAGGAGACACATTCAACCCACACTTTACCATGGCAGTCTTCTGAATGAAGGGTATTACAGCATAACCATTTTGCATCATGTTTTCCTTGGACTTGTACGAGTCCTAGATCATTACCATCAGACTCGTCATGAAAACTGTGATTAGCAACCACATCTGAAGAGTATGATGAGTAGGTTTTCTTCTGAGGCCCCTTTATTTTTTCTAAAATTGTAATGGTCCATTTTGCCCTGAACTGTTGTTGGTGAAATAACTGATTTTTTATTAAAAATAATTATTCACAATACACTAATTTTTGCTAATAAATTATAACTAATATTTACTGATTATGTATTACTAATCAATTATTTCAAAACAAGATGACTTTACCATTCCTTACTCTACTATTAATAATTTAAGTGAGGGGCTGATGGCATGGAACACTACTTGCGCAAGTATGACTTGCACTTGACCGATTTTCAAATAAGTCTTGAGACCTGTAATTTTTTTTTTGTAGGAGAAGGCAAATTCTGACCGTATAAAATCAAAACTTTGCACTTAATATCACGTTTAGCTAATGAGTCAAAAATGCCGGGTTGTGACACGTTTATTTTGAAAGTGTGGTAAGTCTTTTTTCATAAAGTACATTTAATGATTATTATATAATAAACAGAACTTAATCTGATTATTTAATCTGTAAAAAAGGTGGACTTTCGCCACTTTAAAAATAAAAGGCTCTATATTAAAACTTTACTCAGCGTGAAAAAAAATTCAAAATCCCTATAAAGAAATATTCAAATTCTTTTTATGTCTGGTTTTCACTTACCGGGCGATATTCGGTGACGGGACGGAAAATCGCTAATGCCCTGAAAATGCGGCTTCAGGACCGGTGGTAGTTTTCGCCTATCTCCGGATAGTCAGCAATGATCGAATAAAATTTTCATTTGGCCGGGACATCTTCCACGGTAATTTAACTTAATGGGGACGTCCGTCCGTATGAAAATTTTATCGAATCGCCCACAGCTCGTTTTGGTGCCAGCGGGGGTGGTGGAATATCAGCAAAATGCCCCGAAAATTATGCGCATAGTTTGTGCAGGATCGCTGTGGGTAATTAAAATGCATGAGAGCGGCTGGTCTGACGGACCGGACCTGGGTCAGTTTGACCCTGCAGCATATGGTCATATGTGGCCGGATAGTGCCCCGCGGTCTGTGGGTCTTGAACCTCCGCTGCTGGGGCCATTATCGCGACAGCGTTTATTTCCCTGTTCCTTATTATTGTCGTCGCATTCGGATACAAAGTCGCAGATACGACCGGTGAAAGTTTTAATTTTGGCGGGCATCAACCCCGTCATTCTCGCGCTTCTGCCGGTTTTCGCTTATCGGACAGTTTTTAAACATGCTCAAAACTTAATTGACTGTGAAAGGAGTTTTATGTTCATCGCGAATTTCCGCGGAACGTATTCGCCGAATTATTGGCAAATTTATTTGTTTTTAACGACTTTTCCAGGCCCTGATGGTAACAGTCGTTTGCGGCGAAACGACCGGATCGACGGTAGACGATGAAATTGGTGCGCCAAACCTTTCAGAAAGTCAGCAATCTGCACCTGAGGATGGTTCTTCCGTTGCTGCTGCAATCGAAGCAGGATCAGATTTCATTGCAAATGGAAATAATCGCCCGGAAAACTATTTCCACCTCGCTGTTTCTAAGAAATTTTTCCCATTCAGCGATTTTTCGCTAACAATTGACAAGTGGAGGAAAAGTCATCATATCGACGGCGGCGGCAGTTACCCAGGAGGTGCTAATGGCCTCGGTGGTGCCGTCCAGGCGAAATTGAAGTGGAGCAACATTCTCAATTTTCCAACTATTTATTGGTCCACGAAGGGAAAGTTTGGACTCAAACTCACTGCACTGAGTGGGTATGCTGCTAAACATCAGTATGTAGGATGAACAATGCTAAATGATAAGAAATTTTGATAATAAAATTAATTTTAGGTTTAAATATGTATTTTTATGAATGTACATATAGAGAGATATCCTCGATTTTATAAATTAAATGGCAGAGACTAAAATTAAGACACATTCTTGTAGGCTGCAACTAATTTGTCTAAAGTGGCTTTATGTCGTCCAAGATTTCAATTTTTTCTATTTTAAATCGAAAGTAGAACTATCCATTATATTGCCACTTATAACTATTATAAAAATAAGATAAACAATCTTGAATGTCTCGAAAAAACAGTTTTTTATAATATTTGCGTTCAAAAAGATTCATAAATATCACCTATTTTTGGGAGCTATAAAGTGGTTCGGCAAGGAAATAGATGATATATCGTTTTTCTTTATCTCGAAAGAATAAAGAATAATTATGAAATGATCTATGTAATTGGAATCCTTCAAATTTTTGAGTTTTTGAAGTTGAAGTCTTGCCTTTGTGGCTTAGGCTTAGGTGATATTTCATCGTAGACAGTCCGAAATTAAAAAATAACAAGGATTTATTAATCAGGAAGGGTACCACTATCGTTTGATCCATTCTTATATAAATCTTTTGTAGGTTTCCTTCAGCCTGCGTCCCGTTCCGATTTTTACCAAAATAGCAAAATGTATAATATTTTTCTTTTTAATTTTAAAAGTGTCATACCATCATCTTTAACTCTAGAATGCAGTTGGTCAGTTATGTACAAAACATGTTTTTAAGAACACCAACAATCAAACTTTGATACTACTAAAATTGAAAAATGTTGATACCTAATATTAAAATTTTGAGAAAATAATAAACATAAGAAAAATATCTTTGATAATTTTTGCTAGTGTATTATATGATTAAAGTTAAATATGATTGAATGCAAGTAAATACATATATAATATATCTCTATTGTGTATTTTTGTTTTATCGTTTTACACTATCTGGATATAAGTAAATTTTTGTTTGTCAAACTTTCTGGTGGGCGGTACGACACGTACATATATGACCATAGTTTGTTATTAATGAGCCTAACCTCAAAAATACTTATAATATTCTAAATCTTTTGTTGTTTGGTCTGTTCTTGAAATTAAATTCCACTGCTGAAAATTTTCGAAACAATTCTGAGGGATCAAAATAAATACAGTGTTGATTTTTACTTCTTCGTCCATATCTTCAGTGGAATCGTTAGGATCAAAATGAAACTAAAATTTCGACACATGGTTTGCGGCGTTGTACCTCAAAAGGACCATAGAATTTTTTAAGACAATAAAAATAAATACAATATTTTGTAGGTTTCAACATATATACATATATTATAAAAATCATATTTAACGCCGAACCATGGTGACGTCAGGTTTCTTACACATCTAATTAGATGCAAATATGGAATATTTTGAGTATACAAACGGTTTTGGAAGTTTACCAAAGTTAGAAAATCAACATTTTTCGTAAACAAGGCTTGGTGCAATATAGTGGTGTTTATTTGAACGACGCTTCTACGGCAGACACAAAAATAAAAATTTATTTATGTAAAGAATTTGGAGCACTTGGGAAGAGTACGGAACACCTTCACGTCGTCTCGAGATTGCTTTTAGCCGAGCCAAGAAAGAAGGGCTTTTACTGCTAGAAAAATGCAAATCACATACATAAGTGTGCATGTAGGTGCCTTTTGTTGCATTTCGCTTTCTTATGGGAAAAGAACCAGAGGTGACCTCAACCCATCCGAAGATAAACGCGACATTTTTACGAAAACCAACTGAAAATAAAACCACCTTTCCCTGGTTGGCGTAGAAAGCGGTGAAACTGGCCGTGCGGTTAGCCAAGGTGTCTCCAGTGCAGCGCGGCGCACCTGCGGAGTGGCGGAGTCGCCGGTTATCTGCGTTGACAAACGGCATGTGCCAGGTGGGCCCAGGTGAGTCCGGGGTTTTCTTCGCGGAGCACATGAAAAATGGCAAAAATTCGAGCCGTGTACTTCCGCGCCCCGGCGCGTCACATGCGGCGGGGCGTGGGAGTGAAGGAGCCGCCGCAACGGTGTGCTCCGCATTCTGCTGGACCGCTGTAGGTGACCCGCATAACTTGGATCCAATTTGCTGCCCATAAAAGTTTAATGTTTGGTTTCTGGGACCAATTTGTCTCTTTTCATTTCATTTTTTGTTTTTTCGACCAGCATTTTTTGGCTCTCCGGGTCTTGTAGCATTGCCATGTTTTGCACTTTCGGTGCACTTTCGTTGGCTGGTTCCAGGTCACGGGTGCTCGCCAGTGCGCCACGGCATCCGCACTCTCACACGTGCAGATCCACGGACCCGGGAGGCTGGGACCCGAATCCGATTTTTGTGATGCGGGCTCCATCGCCTGCAGCATATGACACCGCCATTCAGCTCCAAATGACATTACAAGGTGCAGCTAAAATGCAGGCACGTGGAAAATGCAACATAAAAAGTCTCTCGGATTCAGAAACATGAAACATGAAAATGGCACTCCCGTGAAATTAAAGTGCTGGCGAAAACCGGGTCGGCCCTGCTCTGGTGCACCCGGTTGCTGGGGCTCCTCTTTGGGGCGCGCTTTGTTTCAGATTACTTTTTTCCTTTTTATTATTATTTCCCTTATTTTGTTTTGTTTTCCTCAATGCTTTTTGTTTTTCGTCAGTCGGCGCTGAAAAGAAATTTTTTGGGGAGATCCGCCGGGTCATACCTAATGTGAAATAATGGCGAGGTATAAAGCTATAAAATTAGATGAGAAGAACTCGTAAATTGGCAGGAAAATTAGTTGCACTTCCTGGTGGAGGTGGACCCGGCGCGGGTTGAGCACTCTTTGGCACTATGCGCGCCCTCTGCAGGTGCAAGTGTGAGGCTTATGGGCAATTTGGGCCACCAAGTGCTTTGTTTACAGGGGTGGCAAATGGCTCCGATGAGGACGGGCTCTTTGTGCTCCAGTCATAAAGAACGAACCGACCTCGTCCGAAGAAGAGGCCCAAATTATGCAGATTATAACCTCGATGCACGGCAGCTCTGAATGATCATTCGACGAATGATAATACAGGTCAACACGACACTTTTTCTCAAAGAATTTGCAAATCATTTCTGTAGGATTTTTTCCGTAGATTACGAAGTCGTAAATAAAAATGTTCAATCAGCTCAAATTTTCGAGAAAAATAGGGTTAAAAAGTACAAAAGACCATAATTTGACCATTGTATGAAAAATCATTACAAAATAACAGATTGAGCCAGCAGTTTATAATATTGTTCAAATGATAAATTAAAACTTAAGCTATTATATAAAAATACAAAAGGCGTTAAAACATTTCGAAATGGTCCATGAATTTGACTTGTTTTTCCCTTAAACCAATTACTTCATATAATAAATGGCGGATAAAGAACATTGCAAGCGCACACTCATGACAAACTTGTTCGATCATATGTTTAAAAAGGGCTATTGAGTTAAATGTCATTTGATTTTCTTAGATTAGGAATTAGGCGTTCATTTAAGCCAAGTTAAAAAGTTCCATGATGATACTTTATTTTTGAATGATGATTCAAAAATGGTCAAAATACGGTCTTCAAAATCTGTCTTATTACTACCAATACTAAAAAAGCAAACTTTAAGGAGGTTGTGGGTATTTTTTCATTATTTTGATACATAACAAATAAAACAATTATGAAATAAACTGAGACTCAATAAAAACAATTTTTTTTTGAAGCCGGATATAATTTACTCTGGATGTTAATTCATTTTTTAAGGGTGACACACAACAAAGAATGAATTATCTAAAACCATCGTAGTTCATTCTGCGGTTCCGCAGGGATCTATACCCCGGCCAAACCTCTGTAACTTTTATTTACTTGATTTTTCAAATGAAAAACTTCTATAATTTTGAGGATTTAAGGCAAACATACACGGCACGATTTTGATAAAGGTACCATGGTTTCCACAATTTTAATGCCACTTTTAAGACACCCTAAATTACATACTCTTACCAAACTATTAATATACAAACAACTTATTCGCCTAGTAATGTCCTATGCAGTCATTTGCTAGTATACACCATCTCATCAATTATACCAACTTGAAATATTCGAGAAGAGAATTGTAAGAATATGTATTGGAAAACATTATTAGTAAAGAAGAAGAAAAATTGTTTATATTCATATTAAAAATGAAAAGGAATTTACCCCTTACTTAAAATACTTGATCTCATTGAGTAAAACATTTCTAAAATCATCTGCTAATTTTGAACGGTAGCAAGGCTAAATTAGATGCCTACTATTTTTTTCTTTTAGGCTTAATTGTAAACCTAGGTGTATATATTATATTTCTAATGCTTAATTAAAATTTCGGTTTAAAATTGTTCTTCGGCTCTTATGATACAATCTAGCAATTTAATTTTGTGATCTAATTCATATCAGTCTTTATAATAAGCTTGATCAATCGATCATGACCTATGACGCCGGTCGCAAGGGTACAATATAATAGTCTTAAGATCCTACATACATAAACAGTCTGTTTTCTACTGTCTCAAAGACCTCTGCAATGGATAAAACTTAAACGCATTTAAGATTGTTCAATCTAAGATTTGAATCGATGTACAATGTACATACCTGATGATGATTTAGAATCAGTAGTGCAAAATCTATATAATGGTTATAGGAAGTAAAAAAGCTTTCAAGACACAAATTCGTCTGTGTCGTCATGTGAAAGGAATTTTCTCAAATTATATTTAAAATAAATAGTAAAACGAACAAAAATATAAGTACAATAATACTTTCATACTTCAATTTAGTGTAAGTGGTGTGCAAAGTAGCTATTTATGATTATCATACGTTTTAGATATTGAGACTAAAATTTTCTCTAATGGGATCAATTCATACCACCTTTTACAATAACGGAGCTTTTTAATCTTCAACTGGTTATATTTAAATTTACTAATCCAAAACTCATAAATTATAAGATAATCGGTTTTACGAACGTACGAAAATGAATAAGATAACTATAAATTAAGTATTTACAAAATCGAAAACTGATAGAATCAAAAGATGTCGCGTATAAAAAAGAATTGCTCATAGTGGCGCTAAACATCGTAATTTTGGACGAAGTCAAATGTTTCCGCCAACTAAATGAATTATTACTATTTCAAATATCAAAAACGCGGACTGCATCCTGCGAATGTTCCATCAGCCTTGAACTATCGCGCTGCGGGCGAAATTTATGTCAAATCTTAACATCCTAAATTTATGGCTGCGCAACTAATGACACAATCTGCTCTGATGGACTTTTATTTCTGACACGGTCTGGAAATTTACGACAGTTCGACTGGCCAAAAAACAAACACAATTGCGATATTCTACCAAAATCAAAATCGAGTTTTCAGCGTCTGGAAGAAGAAGCGAGGCTCACCTCAATTAAATCAATCAGAAATTCCTCAAAGCACCTAGTTTTCGACAAAATATCTTATTTCGAGATGGAGCGCGAATTTTTTCGCTTTCTGGTCCTCGTAGCGAACGGCTTTGGAAACGGTGGCAACGAAAGTGCACCACCGGTGGAAAAACATCAATAAAACCTTAATGGATCCCTCCGTGGATTTTTTGATACGAGACGAATCCATTAGGTTTAATCGATTCGAGGACAGGCTACTCGGGGTTCGTTCTGATCGTACAAAATACAAAAGAGATAAAAAATTGTTCGATAGCAGATAAATCTGATTTTAAAGAATAAAGAGCTTAGCATGGAGAGGAGCAGCTCTTCGGCTGCAAGGCTGCTTCTTCTGGCTGTTGGAAACGACATTCAAAGGAGATTATTGTCTCTGCTAGATCTTGAAGGTAAGAAGATATTCAGACTCACTCAGTCAGCCTTGCAAATGTAATGAAATCAAAGAAATCTCTGAGTCACTCGAATCACTTTGTATAGTTTAACTGGCGCCATTATAATTCTTAAGAAGTTTTTTGCCAGTAAATGTTGCTTATCGCTGCGAAAGGAAAAGCAGTGACTTTTTGTAAACGTCTTTTCGTTTTCTACCTGACAGCACCATAAATATTTTCGTTCGTTTCAGATTAGGGCCGAATACTGCTTTTTGCTTTTATTTTATCATCAAAGTATTGCACCGACGAAACTTTCAACCTTAAGTTAATTGGTTCAGAAAAGGCGAATATTTTTTATTTAGGCTGTAATGAGAATTGATGAAATTCAAATTTTAATGCTTGCTTAATTTATTATGTTTTTTTTATGCAAAATATCTTAACATTTCTGATATAGAACATACCCAGCAGAACAAATTTTACAAAATAGTAATAAAATTGTTACGAAACGGTAGAAGAAATATAATTTTTATATTAGGAGAATTTTGAGTAAAGATAGTTATGTAACTACAGTTTACCAAAACTCTTTGGTTAAAACAAAATTATATAAATTTCACAAAAAACTCGTGCCAGGAGAATTACAAAATTTTAGGAGTTACTTAGAAATTCTTCAATAAATTCGCAATTTTACAGTGTTTGATTCCAGTACCTAGGATTAATCATTGACTTCTCAGAAATATTATAGTTTAGAACTGGAATATTTTCCTTTAAATTATTGCTTATGCAGGAAAATTTCATAAATTAACAAATTCCGGGGGAATTAGCTGCCAGAGCAATTACATATTGATGAGTTTTTCGATAAAAAGGAATACCAAGATATAGTATTATAGATTTAAAAATACATTGTTCCATAAAATTTACAAATACAAAACTTTATTTATATAAAACTATGTGCTTCTTGTCAAATATTACACCTTACACGAATTCGTTTCTGTAAATCTGAACTTCTTTTTAACACATTTGAGACGGACATCTCGAAAATAAAATGTTTTTATTTATTAAATAATTCTAAAGAGTTACTAGATAATGCCCCAAGATATTCCTTTAGACCACAAACGTTTCCTTTAACTAATGACGAACTGCTACTAGAAAGTAAATATATCCTCTAAATCGATGTTGCCGTCTCACGGATTATTAATAAAACGATTTTCTTATAATTTACATGATAAACCTGAAAATTGTATAGCCGAATTAAAATTAGATTTATTGGCATTCTCTTTTATATAATATTTTATCTTTTTAGAAATTTAGTCTTCTTGTTCTTTGAGTAATGAAATTTGTTTTGGTATCATTTTCAACTTTGGCCCGAAAACTTGACTTATACATATAAATCAATTAGTTTGGTTTTACACCGGCTTTAAATATTTAATATATTCTAACACTAATGTCTCATTTATTTTAGATTTAAATTTTCTAACACAAGTCGAAGAAGAACCATTCGAAGTTTCATTGAGAAAAAATATTTAGTTTTTGCTGAGATATTTATTCTTAAAATAGTTACGCCTGACAGATTAAAGTCCGCAAGTGTGCAAGAAATGTTTAAAATTAACAAAAATGTTGAACTAATTTTATAAGAAAATAAAAATATTATCTATAGTGGGATTTTCCCATTGCTAGGGCCATTCACAGCCAGCAAACACCGTAAGACGATGCCCCTAATTCTTGTCGCAGCACCATAAATTATAGTAATCAACAGAGATACAAAGCAACTAATAAACTTTGCGAATTTTCAGATATCGCTCGTGCTGAATTTATTTATTATCCAATTTAACGTGCCACAAAAAACACATTGGTTTATCATTAGTCTGTTTTTCTTAAAAATCGTCATGCGAACACTTTAGCTGCTTTTGGACATTCACCTCAGACTTTCGAAGCAACTTTTGACCCGGCTGAAGCTGCTAACAATTTTCTATGAATTTTTACCGAAAATCATTTAATTTTTCCGGTCACTTTCTGGATCTGATATTTTTTTTTTATAATCGTATCACTTCGGACTAAAAGAGTATTCTTATCATTTTAATCTGCACACTTTTACAGACCTGTACAAATATCTGAGCGTTTAGTCAAACGTGAACAAAAAAGTATTTTTGAGAGGAATATGCAAAATAATCGTGAAATTGGGCGATCAGGTTTTATTCGTTTGTTGACATCGCTTAGTCACCGCTTGTAAAATATAAAAGCGACCTTGTTTTTGGCGATCGATTGAAATTGGCAAATTTGGAGCGCAAAATATTCCATTCGGAATTTCTGGAATGCAGTCAAATCAATCTGCAGTGAAATTACGTTTTATGTATTATTTGGTACTAAATGACAAGGTATCACTATAAAATTTGAATTTTATTTAAAATAGTATTCCGATTGAACTAAATTTATTTGATTCCTTCAATATAATATGCAAATGTGAGAATATAATTTTTTGGACATCATGGGATAATTTAACAGTCAAAGTAATTTTTCCGGAAAAAATAACAGGGGTTTGTTGAACTTTTATTTTTTTCTCAATTACGTTAAAATTCATAAAAATACTTTTTATCGTTGAGGTCTAAAATAGGAAGAAATTATTTTTGCCGGAAAAAAATAAAAAAGTACTAGGTAATTCTTATTTATTTACTAATACGAATTATAAGTTCTTAAGAAAAATGATTTTTGGTGAGGTAGAAATATAAAAAGTCGCAATTATAAAAAGTTTTTCGAAAAACGATAGAGAGCCACATGAGAATCATCCAGGTACATTTACATTTCCATCGAAACAAATAGACACATGCACAAATTGTGTAATCTATTTGTTAATGGTGTAGTAAATTATCTGAAAATTTTAATTTAGTTCATATATCTAATAATGCTTTTTCCCGAGTCTTGGAGATCACATTCAGCCAAACCAAAATTGGTCTTTGGTCCTTTTCAATTCCGCCTTATGTTCTTTTGTTACTTCTAAATAAATTTAAATAAAGGACTAAAAGTAATAGTGAAAGAAGGGGTTACCAAAACCTTGAATTCTTTATGCATCAAGTCGTCTTGATCTCCTGTAAATACAGAGTTATTAAAGAATGCAGCTTATTTTGATTTTAATTCACAAACTGAAGATTTCATATTTTCCATTCTTCTTCTTAAGAATTGCAAGAAGAATGCATTTCTTGCACTGCATTCCGCTGTAATGCTTTGAATGAATGAATGAAACCTTTGTGAATTCACTTTGCATTCATCTGAAATCACTTGCTTTTATTTAAAGTCAATGAATTCCTTTGTGTTGTAAAATTAATTATATTTAGCGTTTAAAAGAACTAATATTCATTTTCATAGCAACTTTTATAGGAATGCAGATTGGGCGGAAGTTTTTAAGTAAGTAGGTAAAGATATATGTACATATATATCAATTTCTTCTGCGAAATGAGGTAGATATATAATTAATTGAAGGCTTATTAGTGGCCCTAACAACCGTCGGGCAACGTTCATTTTTCTGATGGTACTTTCTTAGAATTTCTTGATATTCGTAAATTCGGGTATTCGACGATTAAATTTATCATCAGTACAAAAGTGGTTCATATTAAAGACGTTACATTTCTCCACCTCCACGGTGAATAAAAATGGAATAATTTTCGAGAATGTCTTGAAAAGTGCTCGGAAATATCTCCTTGTCGTGGGAGAACTTTTACTGCTTTTCGCGTAATAGCAGGAGCTTAATAAAAAAAGTTAATTAAAAAACTGACGGCCCAATTTCCATGGAGAATTTTTACTACAGTGGAAGAGTCGTTCGTTACTGTTAACGACGCAATTCCCAATTTTACGAACACCACCCAAAAATTTGCTTAAGAGCGCAAACCCCTTAAAGTATATGTAGTATCTGATTGTAATAAAAAATTATTCATAAGCGCAATTCAGAGTTTGGTTTATAGCTTCAGGCATCGACCAAACACCGCCTCCTTCGCCTCATACCACCCCCGTCAGATGATGACGACATTATTTTACCGTCACAACCGGAGGTATAAACCCACCTAAGGGCCCGGCCTCCGGAAAAAGCACCCGAAAGTCGAAATAAACCACCCCGCCCTATGTCCTATTGGAAGTTCACTATCTATGCTCGAATTTGGGAAGGGTGGGTTTTTTGGGGTCCCCAGGAGCCACTCCGAGCGGCAGTCACAGCAAATAAAATTATGGTGCCATAAAAATTAGAATAAATTAGAATCATATCATGAATACTTATTAGGCCGGGCATTCGGATTGCGGCGAAATTTAGGGGGCCCTTCTTCATCAGCAGCAGCTGTAGGTAGAACTCCTCGGCCGGTGTCCCCAGGGCTAGTGGGGCTCTTCTAGGGCTAGCAACGCAAGACAGCGGGACTGTGGGTGGCGAAGGAGTCAATAACCATCGCACGTAAATTCCTACATAAATTCCGGAGGAGCCTTTTCGCAGGAGCTCCTCCTTCGCCAGTTTTGGCGGAAGGATGTGTGGCCCTGTGCCTTCTGGACCTTCTTGTTTAGCGGCTGAGATTTCTTATATTTTTTTTTTTTTTATAAGACGACTATGGATGGGAGGGGAGCAGACAGTGGAAGAGAGTTTTTATGAGCGCCCCCCCTTTCCTAGCCAGTACCGGCGACCGTCTTAAAATACCACAGACGAAATAATTTGCTAAAACACTGGGGCTACATAAGGTTCCTAATGCTTCCGTTATGCTAAGAGGGACATAAGAAGGGCGAAATGGTCCTCCAATACGCAGCGGCCGGAGCATAAATTCCGGCGTCGGAGGTGAACTGAATTTTCAAACAGGGAAACGTCTCAATCAATTCCACTTCGGTCCCGGTGTAATGGCCTGTGTCCGGCTATCAGGAGTTGAGTTATTAAGCAAGGGAGCGGCCGTTCCTGGTTCACTTCAGGGAGCCCGACCTACTCGTAAATTTTGAACGAAACGGGGAAAAATAGGGCCCCAAAAAGTTTTCATTTTCTACTCCTCCCAACGGCCCTTAGAATGAGAATCACTTTATGCGCTAAAGTTATTCTTTATACCGGACGATTCGGCGGGCGTGGGTGGTTAAATTAATTTTTTTTTTTTTAATTAAACGTCTTCGATAAGATCGAAACGAGATGTACGCTATATAGAACCTATATCTTAATACGTTTTGATATGCCCTCGATTTGATGAGCACGCCGCGACATTCCCTTGGGAATCGCATGGCACGTGCCAACAGGTTTATTGGAAAACTTCAAAGTTTCGTTTTTGTAAAGAAACTCCATTACTTCCCGGATGCGTGCCTGGGAGAGAGCTTCATTGCCTGCTCCGCAGATAATGGAATCTTGTTTTTTAATCAAGTGAATGAGACATGCCTGCGCGACGCGATAAAATAGAACCGCAGTTTTCGAAACTTTGTAACATTGTGTTTCCTTGTTCTCCTCTACGTGAGTTATCGTTTTTTGTGGGTAGAAATAGTTTTCAGATATTGTTGTAGTTATTTGCTTACATAGTAAATAATTTTTATTAATTTAAATGTATAGGCAATAAAATACTCTCATATAGTGAGTGTTGAGCAAAAGCAAGACCATGATAGTCGTGGTTTTGGTTTTACTTTCGGTCTTGCAATTTCTGCAATACCGAATTTGCTCATGTTGTAGTTTCAATACTAGAGATATCCTATTTTTTAAACTGACGGATTGTAGGATATTTATAAGCAACCTAGAGAATCAGAATCTTCGATACTTGATGCATTTTTATGCTTTCCAACCAGCTTTTAAATTTCCTTCTTTTCGAACGTATTTGAATTCTGTCGGATTCAAGAATATACATATGCACATACTCGTATATACTTACTTTTCTGAAGTTGATTAGTAACCACTATTTGCTTGCCAAATAACAAATAATAAACAATTTTATTACTTAAAAAAATGTTAAATATTTAACCAGATTTAATACACATTTTACTAGGTTTCTGCTCGCGACTTTGTCTGCGAGGATCTCGAAATAAATATGTTATAGAAATAGAAATAGAGGATGAGAGTTTGTATGGGAGTTCCGTCATTTCTAAGGTTAAAACCATGAAAATTGGTATTGGTTGATTTCTCTAAAACACTGAAATATGTATGTCATATGGGTACTTAATTTCAAACCAATTGTCTAAATACCAAATTACATGGCTTTAACTTTTAAAATTACGGTCTTCCATTACAAACCTTTATTCCCCATTTTATCCCTTTAGGGTATGATTTTCCAAAAACACAGAAATACGTCGTTCTTAATTTCAAAAAGCTCAATACTATTTTTCATGGTTTTAACTACAAAAATAACGGAATTGCTATACAAGCTTTCATCCCTTGTTTTACTCCCTTAAGGGATAATTTTTGAAAAATCCTGAAATACGTATTTCTCAATTCCTAACTTAATGGATAAATTCCAATTTTCTTGAATTTAACTCAAAAAATGAAAAATTTTCATATATATAAACTTGCATCCCATATTTTATCCTCTTAGGGGAAAAATTTCGGAAAATCCTTTCTTAATCGATGCTTACGTCACAAAAGAAACATATTGTCCAAATTTCATGTAATTAGCCATCACACTATCAACATCAACCTATAACGAAAAGTAGAAAAAATGATAGTCATGGACCTCTTTATGTGCAAAATGCACGAATGAATGAAAAAGATTAGAATCTGATTGATCTGTACCCTATGATGTGTCAGCTACAGTGACTTGCGGCAAGCAATGTGTTTTCGGCCTAGGAGTTTTACTTCACTGAATTTAGAAATATTACTGGAAAGAACAAAATTTTAGCTCTTACGAAAGAACTTTTAAAGAACACATTGTAAAGTTATATATCTTGTGTATAACTTTTTATAGTTATAATATTTGCTTATTATAATTTAATAATCATAATTTTTTTAACTTTATGCATGTATTTGCAAGTTTCAATATGAATTTGCGAAACTGCTACTACTGATTTTTACTACTATTACACAGGTCAATAACAAATTTGCGGCCGAACAAATAGCACATCATTTCTATAGGATATTTTGCGTAGATTACGAATTTGGAAATAAAAATACCTACTCAATTGGCTTTAGTTTTCAATAAAAATAGGGTTAGAAAGTACAAAATTCCCTATGAAAAGTCATTAAAAAATAACGAATTGTTCTAGGAGTTAATAACATAACTTAAATAAAAGCTTGAATCTTAAGCTATTACATAAAAATCTTAAAAGTTTAAAATTTGTTAAAATATTCCTTGAAAATTATATTTTCCTATAAACCAATTATTTCATATAGAAAAATGTGAATAAAAATCATAACAATCGTCCGCCCACGAAAAACTTGGTCGCCAAACAGTTCAAAAAGATCTATAGATATTATTGGTATTTGAAATTTTTAGATTAAGATTCAGCCTTTCAATTGAACCATGTTGCAAGCTTCTATGAATAATCCTTTATTTTAGAATTAATTTTCAAAAATGGATAAAATACAATGTTTTGTACTTTTGGAATTTATTTTCTCAAAAACGGGAGCAAATTTAGAATTTTTGTTTGACAATTCATAATCTATAGAAAAAGTGCTCTAGAAATGACCTATCACGTGTCTTGCCGCAAAAAAAAATAATAATTTGTTCCCCTGTGTTATACATATAAGTAAAAATCAAAATATTTTTAAAAGAGGAATTTTCTGAAAATATAGTGTTTCATATTTCTAAGTGTACACTCACTCAACAAATTGATATAGTTTTTTTGATGTAAAAGAACTGAATAACAAAATTACAATAGATTAGCATTTAAAAATGTTGTCCAAAAGATTCACAAAAATTACCCGTTTTTGGGTAATATATTTGTTTAAAAAAATGATCAAGTTTAGGATAATTTATTTTCTTCTGTTTTGAAATACTGAGCAAATTCACCATTCATTTTTTAAAATGATAACTGGTACCAAACAACTACTACGGACTCCAGCTCTTTTTCTACATATACGAACACCTTTAACTCTAAGAATGACTCCAAGATTAGTTGGCAAGTTCGAAACTTTTGGATACTTCTAAAGAGAAATATTTCACGTTTTAAACTTCTATTGTTAAATGTTGCAAAAGTTACAAGTTGCAAGACCGTAATCAAAATTTAGATTAAAATCCTAACTAATAGTCTGCTTTGCAAACAATATTTTTAGGGCGTAAATAGAACTAAAACTATGTAATTAAAATGAATTACTTAAACTATTCGGACATCTTGTAATACAACTCATTTAATGCTTCTAATGCTTTTTTTTGTAAATTATCGCAAGCATTAAAAAGACATAACGAAACTGAACTTTTGAACTTTGTCGGATGTTAACTTTATTAAATTCTTTCGTTTCATATAAACTGGTCGAATATTGCAGCGCACCTGCTAAAATTATAAACATCGTTTGGCCTCCATTTACTCCCTTGCTTTTTACGAATTTACAAAAACTCGACTGTGCAGCAGCACGAGTTTTAGTATCATGGTCGCCAGAGTGCAAGCAAATTGAATACCCTCCTCGAACGAATCCATTTAGCCGGAGCGATTGAACGTTTTTATTATAAAAATTAACTTGGACATTTGTTGTGTAACTTTCATTTCAGCAAAAATCGACAATATTCACTTTATCCGCTGGAGCCCCAAATGGGGCCGAGTAGCAAAAACGGCAGCCCCACCGGCGCATATTGACGGGCGCTGCCCAGGGCGGGGGTGGCACAGGTCGAGTTGGAAATATGCTCGTCATGTGAGTGGGGCCCCGGGCGCATTTATTGATCATTTGTCAGCGTGTCAAGGGTCGCTGATGGACAAATTGAAACATTCCGAAGTGAGCCCTCGGAGCCCCACCGTCGGAGCCTTTCGCTAGTTTTTGCCCCAAGATGGAAGATTGTGTCCGACCCAAAAGCAAAGAGTCGCATATCATTGGCCTGGCCCTTTAATATTCCACTGTCGCGCGAGCTTTAAACAGTTCCCGGCCAAAAATAAACGTCTGCAGCGGGTTCTCTGCAAAAACGACGCCGAAAAGTGGGCCCCGACGCGGCCGGGGGTGTGCCTGGGGGATCCGGGCAATCTCACCCGTTCGGGGGGATGTGGATGGAAGTGAATAGAATTGATAAAAACTTTTTTGGCGCTGCCGGAGCAACGTGGTGGACTCGTGCTTAGCCTCAATTGCTCGCCAGCTTTTAAATCGTGGCAATGTTTTGGATTGGATCGTCCTGCAATTTTCGGGGGAGTTTGGGCTTTAGGGAATGCAGTTTCGGAAAAAAATAAAAGGTAAAATTAACTTACTTGTGCGATTTTTAAAAATCTGTAATTGAATGCATTCAGTAATTGAGCTCTCTACTAATTGGGATTCTAGTTACTGCGATTATTTTGAAAATATTTATGGAATACTTTTATGCAACTTACTTAATTGAATTGGACTTGTACGCTTGAATTGAGTTTAAGGTCGCCACATAAAATATTTGCTAAAATTGAAGTGAAAACTCATTTTTGTGCAAATAACTAAAAGGATCCTGAATATAAATAAATTTACATAAAATATTTCTTACATTTTTAATTTTAATAAAAGCGTGCTTGCCGCCTTTGATAAATCTATTAATAAGATAATTCTTTTTAATATTGAATTTAGGGGCTTATTCCAAAAACTATTTGAATGAATTTGTGTGCTAAAGATCACCACATTTGAATATTTTTGCAACATATGTATATGCAGTTATTTGTGTAGTTTCAAGTAAAATTTTCAGAAGTAGGTTAAGTTAAGTAAGACGCAGTTTTCTAAGCGAAAGGTTATGTTAAATTTCGACAGGCCCAAATTTTTATAAACGCTTGCAATTGGCCCGAATTGTTACAAAATACGCCTGCAACAGGCTCATACACGAAATTCAATTATTAATTTATGTTTTATTATAAAAATAAATGAAAAAATGTATATCGTAGAACCAGATAATAATATGGAATATTGCAAATAAAAATTGAAAATAAAATAAATTATTTTACAAAAATATAATTTGAGTATTAATTCTTCATAGGAAGAGTCTGCGTCTATTGATTTGATGAAATCCGAACTTTAAATTTTTATTTTGATTTTAAACAGACGTGTTGCAGTTGTCTCTATGATTTGGGCGTATGTCGGGCGCTTCTTCAATTCCGGGCGTGTAGCGGGTTCGCTTTGGACCTATATATTTTTACTCAGGTTAGTGTTAAATAACAATCAACTGGTCTTTAGTTCATGCTTTGGATTCATAATATTAAACTCTTTAAATTACTCAATATTAACCTCTTTTTTACTTCCAGATTTATGCAGTTCTACTGTAATAATTTTATCGTTAATTTTAATAAAAATGTATAAAATCCATAATTGGTTACCTACTTTTAAATTTTGTAAACTCTAAAATTGAAAATTTAAAAAATTGTTAAATTTAATTTGAAATTTCGCAGGTATAAATGAATGAATAGTCTGTAAAAGTTTGGTTTATATAGAATTCCAATTCACATAAATTTTAAGTCAATTACCAAAATGTTGATACCCGAAACGTCGTCAAAATTATAAAAATCCGGGAAGATATTATAGAATAAATGACAGGCATGTTTTTTGTGAAAAACATGACAATTTTATTAAGATCAATAAATTAATGAATGCGTATTATGTTACCTACCTTGAATTTGTTTCACCTGTTTAAATCTTCCTGGAAAACCGGTAAGGTATCTTTGGGGAGGATTGAATGCAAAAGACAATTTATAAATAGAACTTAGTTCTTTATTTCGTTTACTCTTTATCATACCAACAAAACGACTCCTCTTGCTCGCAGATACTAAACTAAGAATGTATAAAAAAATTCCTCCATTTACAATAGTTTTCGCCTAAATTAGTTATGTTCACAATTTGCTGATAATAACTCTTATTATCATTTCCTTAGTGGCTTGCATCATGCTTGCCGTTTTGCTATTAACACTATTAAAATTGAATTTATGTCAGTTGTTCACGAAGGACCCCAGCTCGCATCGAGGGGGTGTTAAAATAATTACGCTCTCCACACCGAACATTGAGTATCTAGCCGCTCTGCCTTTGCACTGTATTTACAGATTAATTTGAGTAGTAAAATTTACACTAAGGTTTTTACAAATGCTCAATAACATGCTCGAAATCTTAAGTTTCCTTTTCAAATTCTTATTAATTTTACTTCGTCTAGACACGAATTCCAACAGCTATTATTTTTGTTTTTAACTTTATTTATAAATTAGACATTTCCTATTTACAGAACGCCGGCTTTTCCCCCGCGCCCGGCTTAGTGTTAAATTAAGATATGTTTCGCGACTGCGAAATTCCATTAAAATTCGCCTCGAGACCATCTTAAATGGCTTACCACCGCGCGCCCCAGTGGGGCTCCTCTGGCGTGCTCATTTCATTTATGGGAGATTTTCATTTTTTGATTAAAAAAACATCAGCCCGCAAGGCTTATTTATATTTCAAAATGCAAACAGGCGAATTTGGTTGAATTTGTGCATGAATCCATTTTTGTCAACCATTACCTTCATATCTCTTTTTTTGAAACGCGGTTATGATAAAAAAATTAAAATATCCTGAAGCTTTCTCTGTTTGGCAGTTTCCTTTTTCCTCGATATTTATACATTTTTATTTTGTTTCCCGACGGCTTTAATGTAAATTGGGATAAATTTTTATATGCAAATAACCGTCGCGGAAAGCCCCTGCGAATGTCGAGAGCCACTAAAGTGACGCTCCGGTGAGCTCCGTCTACCTGGGGCTGTTGACTGTTTGGGGCCACGGTTCGGATGCGGCTTTTTGGTTAATTAGTCAGCACCTGAAGAATGTGAGAAGCCAGTTGCAGTTTTTAATCCACTTGCCGTGGATAATCTTCTGACGGCTGGTGCAATCCATCAAAGATAAACCCGTTTTCGGGAATTAAATATCTTTGTTTTTGGATTTTTCTACGAACAAAATGTTTTAACATTTTTTACCCTTCTGGGAATTGGAAATAATTTTTGGAATAAAGGACAAGCGGAGATGAGTTGGATTTTATTGGTTTAATTAAAAAGAATTGGGTTACAGGCACAAGGACGTTGACTTTTTAATCCACTTGAAAAAAAATCAAGAGGATGACCTTCTGATTAAACCTCTTTTATTCATATTATAGATTTATATAAAATGTGGATGAGATTGCACTCGATAAGAGGATTTATGGCATTATATTTTAGTTATAAAACGTCCGGCGTTAACTCGCCTTGATTGGCGCTCATGTCGGAGATTTTCCAAATTCATATCCTAACAGCCTTTTTCCATCGATCTCTCATACAGAACAGAATTTTTTGTAGCTGGATTAGAAGCCAGCAACAACACTTTGAATTTGTTTCATCCTGCTGAGTGGTGGAGTAAACTTTTAAAATCATTATACGCGTTTTAATGGAACTTTAAAAGCACTTTTATCGTAAAAAATCCCAACGTAATTACCCAGAGTGTACCCACATAGATACTGCAGTAAATATAAAAATATTGCTGAATGTTATAAAATTTATTTTAGTGGGTATAAAATTTCGGATGAAAATAAAGTATTAGTAAGGATTAATGAAAATAATTAATGTCATTTAAAATTAGACCAC
The DNA here is from genome assembly GCA_963920795.1 of Eutolmus rufibarbis. Lineage (NCBI taxonomy): Eukaryota > Metazoa > Arthropoda > Insecta > Diptera > Asilidae > Eutolmus > Eutolmus rufibarbis. The sequence goes on along the minus strand of OY987206.1, from coordinate 36,710,180 downwards.
TTTAAGCTCATAGAAAATTTAAAATTACTTTTAAAGCAACTATTTAGACATAAAAATGTTACGTAAATATTTACGACATTAATTGATGAAGAAATAATGACAATGAAATGATGAAATGGCCAGAGAAGATCAGATATAAAAAATCAATCAAGCCTTGTTAAGTGTTAAGTAGTTAAGTGTTTTAAAATAAGTATGAAAAATCGATATTAATATCGTGCCAACGTTTTAAGGTAACCCGCAAGCCACGATAATTGGTTTTTCGCGAAAAAGGTTAATATAAAAATTGTAGATTTTACAATTTTCTATAAATAATATTACACGATTTTTGAAACACGATAAAAAAGAAGAAGGTTCATACAAAAATTTGGCGCTCTAAGATTTTTTGAGACGATATGGAAATTTTAAATCTGGGCTATAGTAGTTAAAAACAATTTTAACTCTAAAGAAATGGTTATTAAAAATGAATCGTTTTTCTGGATTTAAAATATGGTATAAATAACTTTTCTTGTTTAATAAAATACTCGACAAAACTGGCATTCACTGAAAACCGAGTTTTCTATGTAATGTATTCTGATTTTGATTTTCTTCTACTATTTCTATTTTATTTGTTTACTAAAATTTGAAACTTCTTCGATAGAACATCTCCACTTATTCAGAAAATTCATATTTTCTTTTTAAACTGATATTAATGCTGAATTGTAGGTACCACTGGACGTTGTTGTCACTTGCCACTAGTCTGCCTGTAAACTGTTTGTTTTATCAAATATACCAATTTTCATGTTCGAAATCGAGAGTTCATTTTTATTAATTTATCATGCTTAGCCCTTTCATTCGGCAATCGCAGAAATTAAGGAAACATTTTAAAAATCTTAATATAATATTTCACGAATTCTGCCATATTTAGGATGTATTTTGCAATATCTTTTTGAATCATACTATTGCAAATTGTCACAAAATAACACGTATTTTACTTTTATATAAATGCGAAATTAAAAAATTCTTTCCTGCCTCAGTTTGAGTTTTTGAATGAATATTTCTGCGTAGGTACTTAGTATGATTTATAACAAAAATTAGCAAGTGCAAAAAATGAGGGTTAAAATATAAAATATTACGAACAGCTGACAGAAAAAATGGCTATTAACAATAATGTGCTTAGTGTAGGTTTATTAAATATGAAAATGTCCCATAAATATTTTAAGAAGGTGTTCGATTTGCATTTTCCTTTACTGAAAAATTTGCGACGAATTACTCTTACAGAAAAAACCCTCAAAGGATGCTGCACCATACATTCCTACCATTTTAGATATCTAAAATTAAACTAGGACCTATCAATTCACTTTTATTTGGAATAAAATTTGCCTAAATCTTGTGAAACGGCCTTACATTTGGTGAACGGCACTAAAATCAAGTAAAATCAGCTGCACCTTAAACCAGGCTTAAGATTGGTCTAAATTGGCGTCTGATTCTCCTCGCCCGATTCTAGTTCTGGCTCCTCTGGCAGTGTGTAGACTCCGGTTAGGACATTTTGGACAACGATGGTTTGCTGCATCAGGTTCGGATCGACAATACCTGAATTAGATGGCTGGTTGGATGCAGCTAGCTGCAGCATTTGAGGCACATTATCGATAACTTCAGGAAGAACAATTGTTGCTGACTGCGAGCTGTTCGGATTGTTTGGATCCATTGTGACGATTGGGACAAGCTCGTGTCCCAAGGTGTGATTTGTACAGTCTTTTAGGACATGGAGTTGATTCAAATCAGGCTCCTGTCCAAATATCAGTGATGTTGGTGTACCTGCATTTTACCGAAAGTAGAAAGACCAATATTAGTAAGATCTCAATTATTAATGTTTTTTGTTTTTCTTTAGACTAATTAACAAAGATGATTTATAGATATTGGAAGTATTTCATATTTCTAGATTACGATCATTTGTACTGTTTACTTATATATTTCTTGGAAACCGGAACCAATGTAGGACTTCCGAAAACGGATTCATAATGTATGGAAAAAGCACTATAGAAATGACCTACCTCACTTGTTCTGCCGAAAAAAATAAAAATTAAATTTTGTTCCTCTGTGTAATCAATAGTATACTATTACCTATTGTGAAATTTTTACATTTAAATTTATATTATTATTATTAATTTCATTTTGTAACTTAAATAATATATTATCAAATTCTTTATTTCTTTGGTAGAAAAATATAAGTTAAGTGGTATTTATTTAGTCAATAAAATAGGTATACATAATAAAAATAAAAGCTACACTAATCTAAAAGGAATAGTGAGATTCATCGAAGGAAATAGGCTTCGATTTTGGATATCACAACAGCAAAATAATCCAAAACGTAACTAGACTTCTACAAAAATTGGGGGATTAGGAAAAATAAAATTATTTACTTTACACTTACTCGGTCGAAAATTTAAATGTATAAAAATCATTGATAATTGGACTGATAAATTAATAAAAAAACATTTTTTGAGTCCGTAATTTGTCTGATACTTTAAATCTTCAAATACGAGAAACGATTTTTATATAATTTCTTAAATTATTTTGTATAGGTCTTTTGTGCAGCCTCATGGAAGTCATTTTGAAAATTTTGATCTGCTGCCGTGCATGATTACGGGTCATTGGAAAGTTATTATAGAAAAAAAAAATTCACAAAATGTTGGACCTCCAAAGGCGGTGGTTCCAAAAATAGCATGTTTTCGTACAAAAACGTTAAAAATTGGGGAAACAATTAACCAATCTTATTTAATTTAATTTATGTTGGGCCTATTATTGCGTAAAAGAACATTTAACATTTCAGACCGATCGGTAAAGTGGTTTTTAAGTTATCAAAGTTTTGCCAAAAGAATTTTTACATAAAAAATCTACTTCTACGTTCAATTAGCTACAGTCTATAACTTCGAAAGTATTTAGAAATTTCCTCTCAACATTTTTAGAAAATATTATTGAAATATGATACCTACTTTTAAATACGAAAAAGTTTAGTTGGCAATTTATTTGTATATAGGTAATATAATATTTCAATATAAAATCAGCGATGCTAAAAACCTCCAAAGCTAGCCAAAATTCAATTTTTGTCTGAATACTTGAGGTGAATGTTGACCATTAAGTTACACAATCTTTTCATAAAACTAAGAAAATTATAAATGCCTATTTAATTGATCAAAGTTGTAAATGGTTAAAAATTTGGTCAATCTTACCCGTAACTAAAGTCTCCTCGGTGGGATTTCGTTGGTATAAATTGGTATTTTTCTCGTACCGTCAGGAAGCCAAATAGTCGTTTGGATCGTCCCGGTCTTTTGAGGGTTTCTTAATGTCGACGACATGCTTTATTCTATGGACAATTTCCTGGTGCAGGACGTTAAAGCACATCGCCGTGAGGGCCATTCCGGACATGATGTATATCGAGCAGAACCAAGTTGTGGTCGATGACTCCTTCTTAAGGCCAGGAACAAGGTCGCCAAATCCAATGGTCGACAGGCTCATGAAGCAGAAGTAGATTCCGTCGACGAGGGGCCAGTTTTCTAGTCGGTAGAGCGCGATGGCGCCCAGGAGGATGTAGATGATCATCATCGCCAAGCAGAGGAGGATCGGTGCCAGGAGGCTCAGTCCGTGCATAGACGTCCTGGACTCCGAAGTGCTGAGCGAGTCTATTTCTGGAATTTGAATCTGCTTTTCTGGGGAGTGGAGGTTGTTGTGCAGGGAGCCAGATCGGACGTAGTAGGGTTCTTGTAAGGCCAGTTGTTGGGCGCGCAGCTCCTCCTGTTGGCGCTTTTTCTTCATGCGGCGCTCCTTCTCCGCCATTCGTTTTTCGTCGTAGCAGCAGTAGCCGCAGTTTGAGCAAAGACAGCAACATAGGGCCTTTGAAAACACACCCCGTGCCACCCGCGCCAGCACACCCCCGGTGCTGGACAAGTAGATCAGTGTCAGGGGAATCCCCAAAATGGCATAGCCTAGTGTCACAATTCTACCCATGGTCGTTCTTGGTGCGATATTCCCATAGCCTGAAAAATAAAGTTGAAATTGAAAATCTCGTTAAAGATGTTGGCGCAGTAAAGTTTTTGCAATTTAGGATCACGTTCTTTCGATTTTTCAAAGATGTTTACACAAACATATTTTGAGGTTTATCCAGATTAACAAAACAGTTTTGTGTGTTAGGTCAGTATTAATTTCATTATTTTATAAATATAATATATACCGAGAGAATTTTCATCGATATTTTTAACCTGTAAAGTAAAATAAATAAATTTTAATATTAACAACCGATGCGTTGTTAAAATCAACAATTTAAAATTTTCATTGGCAGTTTAAAATAAAATAAATAGTTAGCTAACAATTTATTGTTTTAAATCCTCAATAAGCTGAAAATTGTTTAAATTAAAAGTAACAACTTTTGTGGTTAAATAATATCTACCGGATTGAAATCACAATGAATATTATTGGAATTAAATGAGATAAATAATTGCAGTTCCATTTAACAATGAACATTGTAAAAATTTACAAGAGCGCTCATATAAATGATGTGATGCTGATTAAAACAATTTTAAGTAACCAAATTTGTTCAGTGGTTACATGTTTTTAACAAAATCATTCATATATTTTTTATCAAGGCACTGTTTAAAGTTGTTAAATTCAAGAACACTTAATTTTTAAATATGACCAAATGACTCCAAACAGTGTCCACGGACAATATTTTATTAGTTTAAAAGTTTGCATATCTTTAATAAGTCAGAATCCATAAATATGAATCCAATACAATCCGTTCGAATCGAATCGAAAGGAGCTCACAAAAGCTCTTTGTGGATAAAAATTCCTAAAATGTTTATGAAATTATTTCCGTAACCTTTGACTTCAATTAATTGTTTAGTTCAAAGTGTTAAAATAATTCGATAAAAAAATCGAATCGAATTTTTGTGTCGTTATGTCCGGAAAAAATTTAACTGTAATCAAAGGTATAACTAAAATGAATATGTGAAAATTTTAGGAACTTTGTTAGGAATATTTATCCAAAAAGTGATTTTGTAAGCTCCTTTCGATTCTATTCGAACGGATTCATCAATCGGGCCCTTAGCGTATATTGATAATTACAAATCTGTTTAATAAAAAGTGCATAAAACACTTAATTTCTTTATTTTCCTTATATTTTCAGTGTGGAAATGTGAAATTAATAATTACAATATCTATACAATAAATAAAAAAAAATTGTAGTTTCCAAATCATATAACTTCATCAAAAGTTCAGATTTATCTTTTAGAATTTAATGATTTTAACGAGACAAAAAAAAAAGATTCTCATTAAAGAAAGTTTTAAATGGATTGACTGAATAAAAGTGTCTTCTAACAAAGGCGGTAATTTATATAAAATCATAAAAACATGGAGTTTACACATATGTACATAAAAATTAATGTCGTCCAGTTTTAATTAGTCAGTAACCTATATTATAAGTGAAATTGGCTATAAAAAAAGCATAGAATCTTAAGGCTAGATTTTTATAGTATGCATTAAGATAGAGCATTTCTCAAGATCCCTGAAGGGCTATAAGATTCTACGAGCGGAAATTAATCCCTCTCTCGAAAATTTATTAGAAACAAGTTCCCAAGAACATTTCTACGAGGAAAGTTTGAGTAATCAGAGTATCCCGAATGAGGGCTATTTGACCAAAAACCACTAAAACGCCAAACGGCTAAGGGAATAGCCCTCTTCGTGTCCAAATTAATCTTAAATTGCCGGGACCTGACCAGTCCATGTATGACAAAATTTGGGTAGTACTCGTAAATGTTTTTGTAAAACAATAAAATTGAAATGAAGCGGTGTCAGCAATGAAATGAATTCCGAATAAATCAAAATTCACATTAAACCGTTCGCAGATTCATCCAGGGCAGGTATTTTGGGGAGATAGCTTCGGAAGTGGAGTAATTTATCATAAAAACAAAGTTGTTGTAGTATCATAGTTTCCCCGTGGCCGGGAACGACCTTTGCCGAGCATCACAAGTCGACCACCATAAATTATTCGAGATAACTCCTAAAATGTCCTTTACCTTTATGGCCGTATCATCACTGGTGCCCAAAAAGCACATGACATCCTAATGAAATATTGTTGCCATAAATTGCCAAAATTCTTCCTACCGAGCGTGCCGACCATCATTCAATCAAAGAAATCTTCTGCAGCGGATTCACATCATCTCCGACTCCGGAGATCCGAAAGGGGCTATTTCCGAACCTTTAAAGATGTTGAAAAGGAGCCCGGGGCAGTAGTGCTCCGGATCCCCGGAGGGACTACTTTCCTGGACCAGCTCAAATCGAGAAGCGTAAAAGGGACGAATGTTCATAAATAAACCACCCCCCCGGCTGCGTCTACGTGTCGCTTTTTAGGTATACGTGCGAGCAATAAATATCAGTCGATTTGGCATCACTAATTCGCACTTTTCATGAAATCTTCTATCCCACAAATTACCTCTTCAAGAAGCGACAATAAACCGCCAAGAGAAAACCTATTTCCTTGAAATTGCAAATAATTATCCGATGTATGGGGACACCCAAAATACACTTTCTTACCATAAAGGAGGTGAAGACTTTTAATTAATACCACGAGCTCTAGACAAAAATTCCCGTCCAAAATTTATTATGCTATAGCTGTTAGATAAAAATTACCCGAGATCACCTGAAACGACGTCGTTCATGTCCACGGATGGGCGTCTTTTAAGACGGTCTTAATTCCGTTTAATAGAATGGACGTACGTCGTCTGTCACAAATTACTTCTGACATATGACCTTCTTTTAATAGCCCAAGAAGACCCCATGCCCCGTCTCAAGATAAGCACTATTACAATCATTTCTGATGGCACATAATTCGGGCACAGGCGAGTTTCTGCGCCTCATAAAAATTTCATGTGCATCACGAAAATTCTTCGCAACTGACGAGTGATAGTCTTGGAAAGTGCTTCTATTTCGGCTGGTATTTGATAAGACGAATTGGGGCCATTAAGAAGGTATAAAAGACGTCTGTACGGTGCCGACAAAACTTCTGTTCAGGGACATAAATAAACCGTACCGTGTCGATGATTGCGGCTCACGTGCACGTTGATAAGGACAAATTGATTTCTGCTTTTAAAATGCACACGTGCTGCATATTAAATACCTTTAAAGCAAATGAGCGGGAGAAAAATAATCAAGAGGACACCTAACTTTTGTTGAGACCTATGCATCGTTCGAAAGGAAAATGATAGCTGCAGCCAATTGCGAAAACAATAAAGTTTATCATAAAATGCACTCATGGTTTTAATGGCAAAAACCATAAGAAACTATATACAAGTGTCTTTTCGTACCCTTACACTTAAATTAGGCAAACTATGCGATTTATTCTTTATAGGCTGTTAATGTTAGATAATAAAATTCTTCTAAACTTTTATTTTAAGTGGTGTAACGTATATAAAAAGACGGACAAGTGTGAGTAGAGCTCATGCTTTGAGGGTTCCGCACTTTTGTACATATTACCGTACAGCTAGGGAGATAAGGGAGGAATGGTAAATTTTCATCTATTTGCTTAAATAACCTTGAAACTATTTAATTTAATATTATAACAAAAATATATTTGATACCCTCACACGGTACAGTTTTGTTTTTAAATTTTCTAATTTGCCGCCCAAAAGTGACCCCCATATTCAAAATTCATTTATTTACGTTACACGTCCGTGTTTGGGTCACAGAAATTCATATGTGTAAGAAATTTCAACTTAATCGATCCAGTAGATTCGGAGCAAATTAGCTGTGTCAGATGGACAGACATTTGAAGATTTTTAAATATGTATTTAGAAATTTAAATTGGATTTTTACAAAACTAACCAAAGTGATAAAATTTTTCTTCATTTTACAAGTTACATAGCATTGTCTACAAATCCAAAAACATTAATATCATTACCAAATTGACATATAATTACAGCATTACTTCTCCCAATAAGGGAAGGATAAATGTAACAAATAAAAATATAATTAGACACACTAAGGTTTCTCTAATCGATCTACACATTTTTATTTCAAGTACAATATACTGAATTCGAAATATAATGCCTTCGTATTTTTGAGTTTAAATATGAGTAATGGTTGAATTAAAATCAATTCAGAAATTCTTAAAGCTGTTTTAGAAAAATCAGAAAAGGTAGTCACGTCTGAAAGAAAAATCAGTCTATAACTTATAATTTTCAAATTTATAGTATTTAAAATATAAAAACAATTTTAATTTTGAATTATAAAATAACCTCGTTTGTAAAGAATAATATCTTAGTCTATGAACCGAATGAATTGATTGAACCCTATCTGAAATTATTCCAGTAATTTTAATCCATCGTGTGATATAAAAAATACTTCATCACCATAAATTTGATGAATTAATTTGAAAATCTATTGCACTATAATAGTCGAAAGTTTTCATAGTCGATAATTTATTTAACTTTTAGATTCAAACTGAAATAGGGCTTATAATGAATAGTAAACAAATTTTAATAATGAATTCGAAATCTAGGAAACAATTAATAATCCCTTAATTTTCTTGAAAACCTATGCATTAAAATGTATTTATATTTTAAAATACAGAAAACTAGTCCTCGTTAAACTAATATAATGCATAGTTAATGAACTTGAAAATTTCCTCTAATCTTCGTACAATTTTCCGTCAACATCCTTTGCACTCAAACTCTAACAATAATTTAAAGCAGTTTTGTTTCATTTCTAAGTGTCCTATGTAATTACACTCCAATTTATATACACATGCTTCCTTTTGTTTCCTTTACTTAAACTTGCAATTTCTCTTTAATTTGTCGGAAAAAGGTCACTCTGCTCTCAGTAAAGTTTGCTACAATAGAGTGAAACCCTAAATTGAATTTAAATGAAATTCTAAATATTTAATGGTATTTATATAACGACACTTTTCCCCCGCAATGTCTAGCCTGACCCCAAAGTGCACTTCTGGAGTCGCATGTGTGCATTGTGTCCTCGTACCGTAAAACTATCAAAGTATGTTTGTTACTTTATTGCATTCATTAATTTCTCATGCCTTCATAAATACGGAAGCCTTCATTAAAGATTGAAATTGGCAGTATGCGCCAGAGATTTCCATTCTACAGTTGAGAAAATTAAATGTGATTGCGACACAAATCGTTTATTTGATTTCACTCTGTAGACAAGTATGTTCCATTCTAAACATTGGAAGAAAGGAGTGCAACGGAAGTAAAATCAAAGAAGACTGCAGAGCAATTGGAGTGTCTTGAGGGAAATGAGCCATATTTAATAAAATGAGGAAAATCCGTTTTTAACTGACTTTGAAATAGAAAAGACAATGTAAGTAGGAATTCTCGAAAAGCAGCAGACTTGCACACAGGCAAGGATGAAATCTGCGATCTTTAAATTTGCCCTTCAATGCTCTAGGCAATTGAGGTGATGAGAAGTGCAATCTATAGTTCTCAAGTATCTCCAGAAGAAGTATTATACAATCTATAGTTCTCAAGTATCTCAAAATATTATAAAAGCGAGGTGTATGAGTATTTTAGGTAAAGTATGACGGTACAAAATACCCCCGAAATCCATATTTGTATTTAAGACGCTTCTAGTTGAAGATGAAGCTTTGAAGTAATTATTTTGTTTTTAAATCCACCATTTCGTCCTATATTTCAATGGGTTTTCCAGGGCCCTAAAGAGTACGTGTGCATATTTGAATCGCAATCGGAGCATTGTAGATTTCTATAGCGAATAAACAATCAGATAGACAGATAAAATGTTTTAAAAGAACATAGCCTAAATCATGCCCGACAAAATGCTCTACCATCAAAAATCCCATCGAAATCGATTTACCCGTTCCCGAGGTTAGCCCGGACAGGAAATAGTAAGACAGTCAAAAAGGATTCAACTCAGAAAGATTGTAAAACTTGCTAGTTGGCTGAACTATAAATCAGTTATAAGTATAATATAATATAGTAAATTTACGTACTTCTTATTAATATGTAGTATGATTTTTTTAAAGTAATGTTAAGAGTTAATTCTACACTTGTGTTGGTATATAATATTATATTTATAATATAAAAAATATATTTAATATTTTTTTATAAATAATATATTTTTTTTCTCTATAGGGTAGAAATAATTCTAATTATGTTTTCTTTTTCGCGCTTTCGGGAAGTAACCCAATATGGTGCTTTCTGTGTATGTTTTATTCTCATTTTTAACCGACGAAAAAAACGGAGGAGGTTATCAATTCAATGCGTATATATATATATATATATTTTTTTTTTTTTTTTTTTTTTTTAGTGTACGACCACGCATAACTTTTTACAGAGTAGTCCGATTTTGATAATTCTTTTTTTATTGGATAGGATATACCTCGAAGTTGGTCCCATATAAATTTGGAAAAAAAGTCCTACCTTAAAGGTGGGAAAATAGGGGTGATTTATTGTTCACTCACAGATTTTAATGCTGAGTTGTGTATTACAATTAATTTAAAAAAAAACCTCACTATGAATGAGCTTTAGACGCGTCAATCTCTTATGTGTAGAACTCTCAGTCTCTGTATTATAGCCACAAAAATTTATAAAATAAAAACTTTTTAACAAAAAAATTAAACCGCCGAAAAAACTGAAAAGCAAAAAATAATATACCTTTTTTATTTAACCTTAATAACTAAGTTCTTAAACTAATGTAAGTACATATACCTAAGTAATTTTGAGTCGGCGCCAAACAAGCACATTAATTAATAATTACGTAAAGCGTGATGCGCGGCGGAAAATGCCGAGCGTTCACGAAGTTAATGTCAGCGAGACAGCAACCCGACGATGTTTGGCGCCGACTCAAAATTACTTAGGTATATGTACTTACATTAGTTTAAGAACTTAGTTATTAAGGTTAAATAAAAAAGGTTTATTATTTTTTGCTTTTCAGTTTTTTCGGCGGTTTAATTTTTTTGTTAAAAAGTTTTTTCAACCAAAGTTTTCATGTGGGAGTCGAACGCATAATCCCGAAATACCATACTCTCAGCTAAAACGCTCGAGGCTCCGTGGAACCTTTTATGAATAAACATTACATATGGGATGGTATTTCCATTCGTCTTTGAAAACTAGTAAAATAAAAATTATTTGTTATTTGTAGGTACTGACGATTAGGAGTTCTTGTGACTACATTTGAATAATTAGAGGTATCACTAAGAACGTTAGTAATAAATATATACGATATTTTACTATACTTTTGTCCATAACAAAGCAAATTAGTCTAAAGTATTTCAACACAAATATTGTTTTTTATTTTAGAGAAAATATTAGGTACTATAATAATAATTCTTGCAACTACATATTTTAGATTTTATTGACGAAAATAGTTTTGGTAATCACTCAATTTTTTTCACAGACGTATGTGCACTTGAATTTTATTAACTAGACTTATACTATAAATGAAAATCCGAGATGAAAAATGCATATTTATGTTTATGTTTATATTATTTTTAATTTCACAGAAAGCGTAAAATTCATATATTTTGGTATTTTCTGAAATATCACTTTATTTTTGTCTGTCATATTACAAATCGTAGCCTATAATTTCGAGGTCAATCGGTTCAGTAGTCTATATAAGCCTTGTAAATACAAACAAGCATCCATTTTTATATGGATTTACCTTATTTTCAAAATAAGCAACTCATTCATAAATTAATTCATGTATTTCTAGGGCTTTAAGTGACTGGTAGTGCTGTATTTTGTAAAATTGCTTACTTAAAACTTCGTCCTTTATGTCGTCGTTTATTGGGCAGCAGAAAAGAGGTGTTTTTGCAAATGTATTCCAGCGATTACGCGTAAAGACGCCACTGACCTACATTTTCCCACATAAATATTTTTATTTTTCAGGAAGCATAAACACGGTAAGATCCCTTTTCCGATTTACTGCCCGTTCGCCTTGCGTCCAAAAAACCCAACCAACGTCCTCTATAAAACTTTTTGCCCAAGATAGAAAATTTCAAAGATTTCTGCTAATGCACTTCAAGATGAAATCTAAAATCGTCAGCAGAAAGAGAGTTAGCTACGTTCCTCGCTCGGACTTAGCAGCCCACTTAATCCACCCCCTCACACGGCCGGAGTGTTTCGCTGCTTCAGCACTAGAATTTTCCGGGGATGGGGCCTTGTGTGGGGGTGGCTAGGCGAAGGTGTCGGGCTCCAAACCCTTTAACAAAAAATTTTTTTCCCATCCACTCGGATTGCTTGAAACGCTTGCCGGAGGATCACACGTTCCACTTCCAGCGCCATTGGGAAGTGTACATTTTAATTGGCAAATAAATTTCCGATTTATGGCGGGGATGATTTCTTTTATTTAGTGCCCGTTGGCAGCGCAATAATAAGTGCGCTGTGAAAGAAGATTCCGCAGGATTATGCTCCTTTTTTGCACCCCGGGCATACATTGTGCTCTGTGGCTGGACCCATGCTCCGCGTCCCCCCGCTCGATCATCGCTACCCGGGAGGATTCTGTGCACCCGAAATGGACGTCCAGATAATGCGTACTTTTGTGGCTAATGGGGGAAAAATGTGGAGAGCTCTACGTGAAAAAGATGCTCCTTGCCAATGGGAAAAATACGATGCAATTTTATAATGGGCCACAGCTTTTGCAGGGACGCGACGTGATCAATTTTAGCTCTGATTGCCTCCGATTAAGCGATTTTACCACCAATAAATATTGAGCTCTCAGCACTGAACGAAGGGTCATTTTCCATACTAGGGCCAGAAAATATTCTCCCACTTTTTTGGATAACATTTGGCATAGTAGTTTAATTGCCTATCTAAATAACATTAAAATTTGTAACATGTGCTTTGAAATTTACGATTTTATAGATGAGAGAACTTTATGGTTCAGAATTTTTAAAAAATCGATTTCATTCACTTACTATGTTAAGAAGATACATTTTGAACACTTGTACCCGTTATATTTTTTAAATCTTCTTTTTGTCCAACTTCTATATTTTATGGATTATCTTCAATAGAGAAGACTAGGGAGCATTAAATAATAGAAGAAAAGGCTTTTCTAGACTTAGATGTATACAAAATTTAAAAATTATTGAACGAATTTTATTCTGGTTTCCTCAATAGAGCATAGAGCTCTAAAAATGTACAATAAATTTATCCTTGGATCAAGTCGCTATGAAATCTGGAACCTGAGCTACAGAAAAAAGAAAACTTAATCAAGAAAATTGATCAGAAAGCTGTTGCAACAATTTTGAAATTCGCTAAGAAAGAAAAAAAATACTTGAGATTCAACTAAGTTAGTTATGTTATAGTCAAAAATAAATCGGTCAATCAGAGAGTAAAAAGAAAAATACTATCAGTTGAAGTCTTGATTCCTTAATAATAAAAAGAGCAACCGAATTGATTGATGTTACACTTTATATATAATATAAATATAATAATAATAAAAATTTAGCAAAACTATTTACCGAGGCTACGGTCATGTTGAGTGGTAATAACAACAAGACTTTTGAAGGTACCACGGCGAAAATTTAAATCAATTCATTTTAATTTTTAGTAAAACTGAATGAACTGATGATCCTAAAGTGGTTTATTTTTAGTTTAAGGCTGACGCTTATGTTTAGTTTACTAATGACTTTAGTTTATATGACGATATGCAGACCACTGACCCCCAGTAAAAAATTTAAATTGTTTTTCGATCACAATATCTACGAATTTTTTTGTGCACTCTAGAGAACATTTCAAGTTTGATAGATAAAGAAGTGTTAGTGCAAAACCGATCTACGTAAATTTGTATATTTTCGAACGCCCTACGGCCTAAATCAGAATCGGTCCGCTAGACATTCTTATATATAAATATTATAAATAAATTATATTATATAAATATTTATTTGGTATTCGTACTTCAATACTATTTTTCGTGTAGACTAGCGTACATTCGTATTTTTAAATTAATGTAAAATTAAATGGGTTGCAAAAATGCGTTCACATAATAATTACACAGGATATGTATTTAATCTACTGCTCGATTAAATTCTGTACTGCCGCTGTAGGTTTAACTAATTACCCAAATTCTTTTACATTACTAGCTGCTTTTACTGTCACAATTAATTTCATTACCGCAACAAAATTTAAATATTGTCCATTTGAATTATTAAATACCCAATACAACCGCCCGGATATTTAAAAACGGCTTACTAATGAAAATTCCTAACATTACACTTGAATCGTTTATGATTTTATTAAAATATGTGTTAGTTCTCATTACAAAATAAATAAAATCTGTCGACTATATTTTATTATTATTTGATCAACACTTAACTTAAACTGCATATTATTTAAGAAAATTCAAAGTGATAGCCAAAAATAGATATTTCATACCTTTTGTATGCAGAAACCTTATTAAGGGATTATTTTAATTTGAAATTTTTACAAAATACATTTTTTGTTCTATTGTGAAAGTATGCTCTTTTAAAAATCTTTCCTAAAAATGTAATTAAATTCGAATTATTTTAGATTCTACAGAACCAAACGGTTGTCAATTAATGCAGCAGTCTATTCTATTTTAAAATCCAAACACGATTATCTCAAAACACTGTTTTTTTGCACCTAGCGATGATGGTAAAAGAAAAAAATTCTGGGCTAGTTTATTAATAATTTCATACGTTTTTAATAAGGATAAGAAAAAAAACATGATTTTTTGGCTTTAGTTCAAGTCTTGTAAAATAATATTGATTTTCATTATAAATATATGGTTTACTACGGGCTTTAGTTTTCAGACTTGCTAATCTCTTGATTTATTAATTTATTATCAACGACAGCATGTACGGAAATTTTAAAGGCTCCGATCTAGCATTTTATATTTTTAAGGACTATGTATGTTCATAAATAAAATAAGAAATCGAATCAATAGCTAAATTCATTAAATGAAGACAAAAATTTCAAAAAATGCCGATTTTTCTGACGGTTTAAAGTAGAATAGCCCCTTAAATAAGATTTTATCTCTTATAATTTTTTTAAAAAATCATTCGTTATATTTTGTAAATTGTACTGGACCAAAATCAAAGCCCTGATTAAAGAGATATGTAGTTAATTAGCTTTTTTGCCTGGATTTTTCAATTTTACATATGGTAACCCTAATTGAAACAGAAAACATTGGAGTTAGGCTAATTCAAGATCTGAAAATAAAAACAACTATAGTTAATAACGCACTTTGCATAATTTGAGGGTTAAACAGATATTTGGCGTAACCAATATTTCGGAAAGCAAAATCAAAATCCAATTTCCAAGTGTTCGAACAGTTTGTTCCACTGCAGCAGATGGGGGTCTTCACATCCGAGGTCAAATTGCTTTTGTGAGCATAATTTGCTGTGGCTAGCACGAAACGGTCGCCACGTACTGAGCCCATCTTGCGCCGGACGTAGACTTCATCTCCGTGCCAAAGGCGTCTAATAAATTTGTCAGGGAGTCCCGGCGAATCCCTGCCGTCTTATCGCAAACGGCATGATTATTCCTTGCATTCTGGCACGTCATCATGTTTTCATTACATCTCCGGCGGGCTGCGGTCATCTGGTCATCGGAGCTGCTGACCACCAGGAAAATTAGAGACGTCGCCGTTGCCGAGAAACTCGAAACCATCGGAGGCATTAAAGGCGAGCAAATGATGAAGGCTGCCGGAAGCCCCCGGAGCCCCCGCAATAATTTGTTCATGTCAACATGCGCCCCATGGGCCCGGGAAGGTCATTTCAACGGCGGGTTCTGCAAGGGTCCTCTAATGGAATCGACTAAAAAGGCGCCTTCTAACCTCCGACCTCTGACCATGAAGTGATTAAACCTATTTTTGGGCCATTCGCGCCTTTTGCCGCCTTTTACCGCCTTTCCCGCTCGTTAATAACGCCCCAATCAGAGTGCTTTGCATGGCGATTCGCCGGCGGTGGCGGCGGTCACCTGACACAGGACCCATTCATCACCTCGCCTTAATTTAAACGAAACAATTATTTACAGGGTGCGAATGGGGACTCTGGTCGCAGGACCGGTGCTCCTCCATTAACAAATCCTTCCCGGCCAAAGGGCTATTTGCACGCTGTTTGAAGCCTGCGGGACCTCTTCCAACTTTTCCACGGGAACAGGACCCGCCGCCACATTCCAATCGGGAACTGGATGTGTCCCGGGCACAAAGCGCTTTCCTCTCGACTGAGCATGATGTATTTTTGCGGGTGACCGAATTTGATTTCGAAATGTTTTCCCTCTCGAGCGACCGCCCGCCCAAAAGCAATTTTGTTTTGCAATTCATTTTCCGCAATTTAATTTATCCCCGAGTTTTGGATAAACCGCGGAAGTTTATTTTTAGTTACATAGCCCGGCGGCGGTCGGCACTGTGTTTCGATTTACATTTCTTGTTAAAACACTCTGGCTGGGTCCAGGCCCGGAAAACGTGCCCCGGGCGCCCAGCTGTGCCGCATTAGGCGCAGTTCCCAGTTACCCAAGTGGAGCATAGCCCATTCCCTGATTAAACATAATATCCTACTTCCAAAATTAGCAAAACAATATTTCTCGAAGCCACACATATCCGGCGGATAAGTTTCCTGCTTTCGACTATGCGAATCGTTTCAATTTCATCTCTCTAGCCGCGGCCGCTAGATAATGTTCTGTTCGTACTAATCGAAAGATGGATCCATCATAGTAAACCAAAAAATTCCCAATATAAAGTTCTAGAAAGGAGTAAACGTTATTCTTTTTAAAACCTGGTATTAAATTACATTCAATATTAAGATAATTCATTAGTAGGCTCTTTGGCTTAAGCTGCTTAATTAATTATTGACTGACACTTTTCTGATTCACTAACTATTTTATGCTATGGCATTGAACTGATTTAAAATATAATACATATTTCAAAATTGCCATAAAAATCCGCATCAAGAACCGACAAGTTTTAAAAATATTTAGTTTTATTTATTTATTTATTGAGAACAAAAAATAGTACAAAATTAAACAATTAACATAATTAGTAAAGAGCTATAATATTTTATATGTAGCTGTCTTTAAATTTTCGCTCAGCTTTCGCGGACTTACATACAATCGAGTTTTGCTAAAGAATTGGTGGTCAAATTTACTCAGTAGTTAATCATAGGCAAACATTTTTATAAAAATCTAACTATTAACTAAGAGTTAAGTCAAGTACGAGCTCCAAATTTGTATAACATTCTAAATTCTTTTTATTATTAATCTGTTTAACTAATAAACTATATTCGGAACCTTAATAAATCCATAAATTCAAAATTTAAAAAATAATACATATAAACTGTTTTTAATCAATTAATGCATATTATCTCTATAAAATTAGAATAACATTTTTGTAAATGAAACTATTTCCCAGAGTATCCTTTGTAAAAAATGTACGGTTGCTAACGAATTTAATTTCTGGAATAAATAAGAAACGGTCAAGTGTTAATTCCTAGCAAACAACTGGAACTTAACCGATTGCTTTTCTGTGATATTACTAACCGCTTTCTCAATTTGGATAATTACGAAATTGTTGTTGTATGATGAATGCCAGTGTTCATTTTTATACATACAAAATTTGAAGATTTAAAAATTGAACATATATGATATTTAATTTAAATTAGTTTAATTAAGCTCAGTGTCCATTTTAATAGTAAAACCAAGTACGAAACTTGGTTTTTCTTTGCAAAAACCGAGTTTTAGCTTCTGCTCAGTATTTTCGAATATGAGCCAGTGAAAGAAAACTGCAGTAACATACAGACAGATAGACCGGCAGGTAGATAGACATACTTTTTTTACCTTCGCGGTACGGAACTCTAATAGTTGAACTCATAAAAATTAGAAAAATCGCCCCTAAACCCTTTCCCTTATTCCTAGCATTTGATGTACAGGGTTTTGTAAAATTGGCGATATTTCTCATTTTTTTCTTTGAAAAGTAGGTCTCGATTCGAGTAGGATTTAATTTTTCTTTTTTAAATTATAAAATTTTATATTTCATTTGATGCGTAATACCTATTTGTTAAAACCAATATTTGTGTATGCAAATTATAGGAAAAAAGTAATTTGTTTTCTTGGAAAATGCTGAAAATGGCTTTGTCTATTAAAGTACAAATATTCTGATAAAACAGATTTTCGGCTTCCGAAATGAGCAGAACAATTACCCGAAGCCATATTTCTTAATTTTGACCCATATGAAGACGTTTGACGGTCCGCATTATTTTCAAGCTGTGGAATAGTCTCAGAGGGCAAAGGGCTTAACACTCTCCTTCCACCCCGGATTGTGTCAAGCTGCTGAGAGCTAGAGAAATGGTCCTTCCTCGATTCAATTAGCCTAATGAATTGGAAACGCTGATAGTCATTATGAAAAATTAGTTCCGGCCTGCGACTAGTTCGACTCGCACGACGACGGCCAAGGAGTGGGTGGATGATTCTTATTTATGCAGCGGCAACCGTCGTCGTCTGGCGGATCGTCTCAAATTCTGGCGATAACGAAGGGCTAATAGAATTGGCTACATATGTTGACGCCGTAGCGGTTATTGGGGATGGAGGGCTGACGGTTTCCTTTTCGGTGGTAACAAGTTGCTGTGACATATTTTCTAGCTGCCTTGTGGTCGGCAATATTAAGGAAGTTTCAGATGCTTGTCAATGTGGTGCCAGACTGTATTCCAGGATTATTATACTTTATTGAGAAGATAGATTTCTATTTAAGTGTTTTGTAATTTGATAAAGGAGTTTAGTTAGAATTTTTCCTATTTAATTTTTTAATAATTGTAATATGCTTGCAAATAATTTTAGTTGAACATAATATCATAAGTTTTTCTTTCTTAAATTTTGCAACTTAAGTATCAGTCCAAACCATTGGCGTAGCCAGAATTTTAGTCCAGGAGTTCCAAAGTAGTAATTTTCTTAATTAATTTCATTAATTAGTGACTGCAGCATATTTTTCATAATAATTGCGCCAGCTTCTAATGCTAACGAATCAATGTTAAATCAGTTCCATCTTTCAAGATTAATTTTAAAAACGCAACTACTACCATTTTAAGTTGAATATATGTAATTTGTCTAATACTTAATCAACCAATATTTTTTTTTAGGTGTATCCGCAAATCTAAGGTATTACTTTTTTCTCACGGTTGATTCAGTATAGAAATCTAAAGTTTACTTTTTGAAACTTTTATGAAAAGTTATGCTTTTTACTAAAGTCTTCGATTTCCTTGCAAATGCAGCGCAGATTAAATTTTATTAAAAGTTAGTATAAAAGTAGGTGCAAAACAGGAGATTTGTTTTCTGGATGTAGACATTATCCAGAATAAGAATATTTACGAAACGTACAATGGACAACATGTTAAATAGGAAATGCTAATCTGGTCCAATATATTGGAAAATTTAAGGAGAGATACTAACCAAACTATAATCAAATGCTCAATTGGACTTGGTCGAGTTATTTAATTAGGATCTTATTTAATATATCTTGAATATGTAATTGCTAAATATTGTTAAAAATTATATTTTCTGTTATAAAACTATTAGAAAATAAAAGGAATAATATTATTAAAAAAATCCCAATAAAGCGCAATATAACAATAATAAGAAAATAATAGTACAACAACATTTAAATCAAAATTAACATAAACTGTTATAGAAAATTTAAGTTCATTTTCACTGAAATTAAAAGTACACATGATACTTATATTAAAATGAACTAAAATTAAAAAATATTTAAGAACTGAGATAGAAAACATAATAGATGTGCCTGAGCATGTTTTGTAAACGAGCTGATCCAGGACATATAAGTATTTTTATTAATTTTGCAAAAATATATGTAGGTACATTATAATTTTTATTATATTTTGTTCTTTGATCACTATAAGATTCATATTACTAAATATTATATTATATGTATTTCCTTCTATTTGTACTGTGAATGAGTCACTCTTTTTCAGTCTAAGACAGTAAAATTATCTATAATAGCAAATTCGCCAAAATTAATAAAATTTTGTTAGTACCATTTAAGTTTGGACTGATCTTAGTTTCATAATTGACAAAGATTCTTTAATATAGGTATTAATATAAATGGTCTAAATTAAAGTAATTTGTTTTGTTTGAACAAATAGTGCTAGACCAACTAGAGAGTGGTACATATTATGAAGAAATAAATTTTGAAAAACATTTATATGTATGTAAATCGTCCCATTTTGAAATAACCTAAGTAACCTGAAATGTCATAGTTCAGCCAAAATGTGGTTTTTGCCAGCCTAATTAGTGAGAACCCGTGTTGTAGTTTGTAAGAGGAATTGCGAGCCAAGGGTATTACCTAAAACCTTTTTAAACGTTTCCCCCAAAAGGATATCTCTGTGAACTTTAAAGCTGAGGGCTCAACAAAGGTCAGGCAATTCCTCTTCCCCTGGTGCCTACATGCAGCCTTATACGTCCTATCCATCGCCGGAAGCATTTGTTGGTTTCTTTGATATTACTTTAGAAAACAGGCGCACAAAGTTTGGCACACACTGACATCGCAGGTAGGACGTAAAACATTTCGAATTACATACTTTAAATTCAGTCCCCAGTAGAGCGACGTGATTTAATTAAAAGGTACTCCAACAGCATTTGGACACGTGTTCGAACCTTTTGGTAAGAAAGTTTTGTTTGCTTCGAAATGAAAACAAATTTTCAATGAGTTTGTCTAAACACACGATTCAGTAGGTGGTTTTATATGGGGGTTCTTTATACAAACATACATATATTGTATGCTGTACATACGTTTGTTGAACTTTTGGATAACTCGTACATATCACATTTGTCCCGTATTTTGGAAAAAATGTTATTTAATTAATTAAGGTGGGAAAAACAACACCGGTCCGGTCTTTGTCATGGCTGAAATTATTTATTAAATATGTGAACAAGTAGACTGCACTTCATAAATTTCCCTCTTTTCATATTCCTTTTCATAATTCGAACCAACGAAGGGTCCTTCTGGAAAAACAAGACACTTTTTTTCCCGGGCAAAGCCACACAATTTCCATGTTTGATTATGTCAATTGTAGTTCCCGGGATAAGCCCCACCACATCCCGGGCAATTACCACCGGGCCGCCGGAGCCGCCGCGGGACACAGGGGCTCTGGGGCACGCGTGAGTAGCAGCCATCCGGGTTCATTCCTCCCACTATTCGAGGAGGTGCGGCACAATGGGAAAAGTATGGGATATGCCCGAGTTGCAGCCTTTTTCGTGTGCAGAATTTTTAATTAAAAGAATATCCCTCATATTTTCCATCCGCGTATCTTGGGGGACGGAGGCAGCAATATACCCGGCGCCTGCAATTATTTTACAGGGTGTCCCGCCCGCGCACATACCGTGTGGTTCGGGGTAAATTAACATTTCAATTGCAATTAATTAAAAACATGACCTGTCCCTATATTTACGGAGTTCCCTTCAAACGTACCTGAGAAGGAGCATGCCGACGGCTGCAAAGACGTGGCACAAATCGAGTTGTATGACGTTGTCGACGTCGACGTCGACTAGACGCAAAGTCGACTGTTGGAGCTAGGGCGGAGGAGTGAAGCTCGGTAGAAAGACGAAGATTGATGGTTACGTGACTTACGGAATTTGTCATAAAACTGAACAAGGAGGGCTTGCTCCAACTTGGCACAGTAATTAGATCCCCCGGCCTTTGGGACATATTGTTCCAGTGGTTTTCTGGTTCGGGGAATTTATTTTGTCACGTTTGGAACTTGTTCAACTCCGAATATTTCTTCGTACCGGTGTCGTCGTAGTGGCGGCAGCAGCGGCTGTTTGGGATTTGAAAAATGTTCCCATTTTGGGTATAGTCGGCGGAGAACCAGATTTATCGATGCAATTAGGACATCTCGTTTTGTACCTAACTGTTTAGGCATTTTATGATAATTACCATCTTGGGCCTAATTAAGTTCCTCGGTCGCCTGTTAATGCTGCCATGAAGGGTTTAATGCAAAAATATGATTTGTTTCTGGAGGACATGGAGCTTTCTATGTTCGCCAGGTTTATCGTTCTAATTTTTTAAGGCTGTATAGTCGTGTGAAAGCTGCTATTAGCGATTTTATTGCGTTGTGGATAACGTGGGCTCCATACAGGGCTTTTAACACAATCGGTAACATACGAGCCTTTTCCATGCATTTTAATGCGCATTTGCCAGCACTTTAATTAGAGCCTTAATCAGATTTGTGGACTTAGATAGAAGTACAGAGGATTGCTAAATTACAGAGTAGGCACGATCATGTTCGGATACTATAAATTACCTTATAAAAGGACTGGGGAAATTTGATAAAACTTCGTTAAGCTTTACGCAAGTCTTTATTACTGGTCACGGAAAGAAATGAAATTGTATTTTATTTATAGTCTACCTGGACCAAATTTCTGCTTTCCACGCCATTCGTGACTTTATAAAACGACAAAAGCGGCTAAAAAGTATAACATTTTTATTTTGAATTACAATTGTTTCAATTTTGAAATTAATACCCATTTATTTTCTTAAATAGCTCTAATAGAGAGATAATGGTACTTGAAAATTTTGTGGTAAACGCTAGTTATTCATCCTGTAGCTTAGAGAAACGAAAAATGTATTTGTGTTCATTTGCACCCATTTCCTATTAAAAAAAAAAATTGTTACTACTACATACCTATTTAAAAAAATACATGCTATTTTGATGTTTCACGACTTTTTTAAGCGCAGCCGGTACAAGTTTTGGTTTTAAAATTGTGTTATTATAGAGAATAAGTAAATGCCGAGGCGTCAACTATCACAAATACTCCATAAAAAACAGGAGTCATTATTTAAATTTTTAAGGTTTCGATTTTGACCTTAAAAGTTTGTTCTTTAAAAGGTTCTTCCTTCGAATTATTGGAATTTTTTTCTACTGTAAAAATCTCATTAGATGGGTGGTTGCACGAAAATTGGGTAACATGAGATTGCCAGGTTATAAATCAATCAAATAATTTTTATGTATTTTTTTGGCAATGTAAAATTAAAGTTTATAATCATTCAATTCATTGGCCACTCAATTTGAACAGCCATTTTATTAATTAAGTTTGAAAAAGAAGCAACAAATACTAAAAATGTCAATCTTCTGGTATGAAGTCATCCCAAATATGTTCCCTCAAAGATTTACATATATCAATTAAATATTTGTTTTTATTTTCTGTTTCATTATTTTATTATAATTTATAATTATCTAATATTTATATGTAACAATTAAATTAATTAATATTTTAAAGTAGGGTTAAATAATTGAATCCACTTTGTCTCAACATCCTCTTGTGCGACATTAAGATTTAAAAATCCAACCAAATATTTTGCAAGTTGAAGCTAAAGATTAGCTTCAAAGAATGGAAAGCCAAGTTCTAAATATGATATTTAATCTGCCCTGGTTTTTCTGCAAGCTACAGGACAAAGCTAACATCAATCTTGTTACTGATGAAGTTTTTAATTTGTTAAACTCCTTTGTACAAAGTTATATGAGTGATAAAATTGAATTAATAGCAATTTTGCTTCCATACTGCAGGCAATATCCTGAATACTTAGTGCAACAATTAGGTGTAGAGTGTAGGTCAACATAGTTCTAAGGCTTAGTTAGGGTTTGCAATCATTAAATTTTTCCTTCATTCTATTCTACTCCAAATAGTTTTTGAAAGTTTCTACCTGAAGTCAGTCATACATAATTGTTCCAGGATATAAAAATGGTCCAAAAGTTACTAAATTTTCGTGGAAAGTAATTTCTCAATGGTCCTTATTTGTTATTTTTGGGACATATTTAATAAGACCAAAAACAATTGAATATTGGCAAATGTTAAAAATATATTTATTTCTTTTTCATGAATTTGGCAGTCCCTTTCGTCATTGGTGCTGCATTTTGCATGCATTGTGTTTCGTTAGTTCGTTGGTCTCATGTCGTTACCCTGGAAAAATTTTTTAGCAAAATTCAAATATATTAAAAAATACTAAATAAAATAACTGCCATTGTTGAACAGTATAAATTTCGCTAATTCTAAGATTAAAAAAAAAATGTACATTTAATTTATTGTTAGCACAATATTTTCTTCAAAGTTACCTAATTTAGTTAAATTCTGCAAAAAAATTAAACTAAAAGGCAGGTTTTATATTAAAAAAAAAGGAACTTGATTTATACGGGACCTTTCAAGGTTATTTCAAGATCAAAGAAATAATATTCAATGCATTTGTAAACAATTAAACTTTTGTTTGAAATACACTTCATAATTTTCAAGACATGTTGTTAATTTGTATTAGTAAAGTTTAACTATACAAACATTTTCTTTAGTCTCTATCAATTTAGAAAATAAAACAAATAAATTGTTAGGAGCATATATGTATGTATGTAACTACGTTAGTAATTTCAAAAGCGCACTAATTTCCTTCGCTTTAATTCGAATCAAATAGCAATCACGCGATTCTCAACAGTTCCCTGGTACGTGCTGAATTTTGAGTTGAAACTTGTGAAAAGTGCTAAGAATTGCGCAACTTTAACCCTTTGAGTGGCATGCATTTACCCAGCGGGGAACTAGAACTCGTCCATTCATTCGGAGCACACCCCAAGTTCGCAATAGTCGCGAATTAAGTTATAACAATGGAGACATGTTCTAGAAATTAGCTACCCTAATTGTTTCGCGTTAAATTGACACCCACATCTCCCGCGCCCTACAAACCCTTCTACAGGGTGCTCCTTCTGGCGGCCCCAAACTACTTTCAAATTTTCATGTGAAGCGATTTCAGCGCAGCGAAAGGACACTTCTTTTGTGCGCCCCCCGGATGCTGCGGGCCTGGAGCTCGTGAGACAAAATCCTGTGACAAGAATTGCTCAATTTTCTGGTTCGTTGTATTTCCTTTTCCGTTGTCCTTTTTTTCTAGAACATGTCTTTTCAAATTCCGACAGAATTGAGCTTTGCAAGGGAATAAAAAATGTGAAGCATTTTACCTTTTTGCATCTGATTACCCTCTTCCAGGGTGCTTTTTCCATTTGAAGCTACCTGTGTCAATTCGCAATTCATCGCCGGCATCCCGACGCTCCTGTGCGAGTCTAGAAAAAGCCAACCACGCAGAGCTGAGTGCTAGTTTTGTTTTCAAATTCATTCGTCACGAACTCGAGACATAAATAATAAAAGCCAACAACGATGTTCGCGACGAGAAAAATGGGTATAAAATGAAATTTTTATGCAGATGCAAAAATTTTGCTGGATAATAATTTTCCCATTTTTTTTGTCACATTTTATGAGCACCATTCATAGTTCTCGCCGCGACCACAGAAAAGTTTCGGTTCGATTTCACTGGTGGCCGATGGAATTTGAGTTTCTGGAACACGCGCCCCTTGGCAACTTTGTTTTACCTCGCACATGATCCCAACTCCCTCCAATTGAATGCTATGTAGTTGAAATTACGATTTTTCTGAATAAAAATTCAACCAGAAGTGGCCAGCTAACGTCCATTGTTCCTCTGCATTAAAATGCCACAGGGCGGTCACCCATTGTTCCGGTCAAAAATAACAAAGTTTCTGAGGACCTGGAACTACATTCCATAAAATTGTGATTATTTGAAATTTGAATTTGCCAAAGTGAACACACCATGCCAATCTAAACAGAAAAGTGATATTGTAGCATAAAAGCAGGGGATTGAATGTTATTTGAAAACCCATTAAAAACACAACATGTTAAAAAATTTAATAGTGATTTTCAGTTTTGCATGTTTTTCAGCTTTCCAGAAATTTTAGTGTGTAACATACATTCGATTATTACGGTCAATGAGGTTTTAGGAAAAACAGAATTTATCTATAGTTTTTCGAAAGTATTTGTTCTTAATTATCCAAGTACTTTTGGTACTGGTGTTTTAGCAATATTCAATGATGACAATTTGATTAAAAGCATATGTTTTTATATTTGTCTTTGAAACTAAAGATTATATTTACATTGAAATGTTTTACAAAATCTTTTCAAATCTATGTTGGTATATGGTTCTTATTTTGGCTATCTAGTGTATGCAATAATCGGTTTATGGAAGATAACAGCCAGAGCCAGATTTTAAGGCGTCAGGGTTTGGGGTAGTGGAGTAAATGGAAGCTCTTTAAATTCAAGAATATCTCTTAAAAATTTTAGTTCTTCAAATAAAAAACAAAGGTTTTTTTTATTAAAAAACAAACAAATTTTCGTAATACACTACTTATAATTTTCATCAGTTCTTGATGAGTAATATCTACTAGGCAGTTAAAGAGCTTATATTTAAGGGGGTATTCTCATTTGAAATTTTCAGAAAAATGATTTTGATTTTCTAAATTTATTGTTCTACGATCTTTTCTGAATGGATTCCCGCAAGAAATTTGCAAAAATCTTGAAAATTGGAAAAGTTATGCGGGTATCTAGACTAGCGTGCGTCAGCCAAACAATGGCATTACTAGAAACTTTAAACGTGTTTCTGTTTCTTGGAAAATAACTTTTTTCAAACTTTCTGCCATGATAAATCAAAAACTAATTAATCGATTTTAATAAATAAAAGATTATTCTATGATTTTTTCACTGAAAGGGATATCGTATTTCTAAACGTCACGATTTTTCGATTCATGTAATGAGTAAAATACTCTACATGACTTTTTCAAGCATTAATGTTTCGTTGAAGACCATTTTCGAAGCAAATCACTTTCTATGGTAAGCAATGACAGACAGACAGTTTTAAATAATTTTCATTTTAAATAAATTAATATCTCGTAATCTATTTGTTATAGAAATTCTTGGGAATCGGGTCTTAGATTAGAAGATTATCTAACGAATATTACACGAAAGTATAGTTTTTAAATTTAAAAGCAATGTTAAACATGGTACTTTTGTTTAGATATGTATAAAAAAGTTTTAACTGTTCAACATGCAATATTAAACATATTTTTCATTTACTTTCTCAATGCATATTCACTTTTATCTCCGGTTGTATTTCCAGAATTTCCTTATATAAAACGATTTAAGTAAATACGAGATTTGACATAGGATGAAAATATCCTCCAGTTTTCAGTATTTAATAAAAAGTTTGAGTCCAGGAATTTATGGAGGCAGCTCCGCGGTAAATCCGTCTCTAACAATAGCTCCTAAGTTGGAAATTTATAATAATTTGAGAAGTATAGTCCTATTACCTCCTATGATAATATTTTTGATAACTTTTATAAAAAATCTCAATATTCGGCTACTATAGCCGTAAAGTTGATATTGACCAGTGCCGTTTTCGTCGATTTTTATAAGTTTTCTGGTAATAATAGGCACTATAGCCCTAACCAAACCCATATAATTGTAATTAGTGATTTTTTCTCATTAATTTGGTGTCAGGTTCATTGGATACTAAAAACAGTTTAATCAAATTAACTGCATTTCCTTAAATTGTATACAAAATTACAGCGTGTATCATCATATTTGTTTTAGTTTTATGAAGTTTAAAAACATCTACCTTCAAAGCAACACAAACTCTGGGAAAGTGGAGAATGATAATTTTTAATAGAAAAAGTAATTAAATTGAATTAATTCGTAACCTTATGTTATTGGTGCTTTTAATGAGATTTAATAGAAGAGAAATTAAAATCAAATATGGAACTAAATAATTTTCTTCCTCAGCCTTTTTCGTTTTATATGACCTTACTTCTGCCCCACTAACTTTTCCAATACTTGTTTTTTGTACATATGAGAACATATCTGAGTATAATAAGTAGAAACATACTTTGAATTATTTTTAAAGGATCTTTCAAGTGTTTACATTACGTGGAACTACGTCTTTCGGCAATTAGTCAGCCGGAGGATAGGATCCTTAAGAAGACGTTTTGGTACTCGAAAACCCACCCATGCAGCCATATCGCCTTAAATAAAGTGCCTCTCGAGGTGTAATTTAGTACGAAATATTCTCGTATTACTCCGCATCCTCGGCGTAGTCACGGAGTACTCACATCAAATGGCATTGAATTAACGCCCGAGAGCAATTTTTAAGATCGTTCCGCAGCACCTTGCTCCAGGATAAACGCTCGTAATCTGGAGGAACACGAAATATTTAAACGTCGGAAGGGAAATATCCCGGCCGTGTCCTCCGTTTTCCTCTCATATCCATTTAACCCATTAAATCCACCAGCTGGGAGTGGTCCCGGCTGCAGGGATGCTGCACTTGATTCATTTCAGTATCATTGCAGCTCTTGTCAACATAATTTTGTATGCTACTTTACCGGAGGAAAACGACCACCCTGGGCAGGGCGGGGGCGGAGCGGCTGTTTACCAGCTCCTAAGCCCAAGCCCAAGGTTCCCAGGGTGCATTCGGTGAGCACATTTCCAAGATGAATCCTTGACTGCTTGCCTCGCTGAGCTCGCAAATGGAGGAATCGTTTCCAGTGCGGAGCGCTTGGCATGAAAGGAACTCAATCTCGACTTATTCCACTTGCATAAGTTGTTTGCCTAAGTTCCAGCGGGAAGAATCCCAGGAATACGCAATTCCCGGGCATCCGCCGAGTATTTGCCTTGTATACCTCTTGCTGCTTCCGTCTTACAAAAAGCCGTATAAATCGATAGTCAGCCAAAAGTTCAGATTGACCCGGAACTGGACTCGCCCGTATTGATGAACATTTACAAAAGAATGTAGTAAAATTTGATTTTAAGTCCAAAATATTTGGTTTTAATCCGTACTTCTATAATATATTGTATTATAAAAATTAAACGTTAGGTGTTTTTTCTTACTTAAAGGAATTATATTTGAAAATTGAACGAAAATCGTTCTTTTCTTGACTCTGAAACAAAATTTGTGTTGTCGTCACAACTTTCTTTCCTGATGTTGATTTCCTTATATTAATAGCTGCGTTTATTTTCATCCGGATCAAGATTAAGATCTTCAATTTTATCTGAATCAAGATCTCAAACGTGTTGGTTGCAAAATATTTTACGAGAGGCGCTTGTGCGAGTTAGCATAAAGAATTGACAATTGGGTTTAACAAATAGTCTTCGAGAAATTGATACCTTAATAAATAAATTCATTTCCTACATTATTTATATTCAATTGTTAAAATTCACACAAATTAACTGCGGTAAAATAAACATAAACACGAATTTTATTCTGCCACTGTCATTTATTGTGACACTTCGCGAAATCTCAAACCTCCCTTCTTCTCAAGCTGAACAAGTGCTGATCCGAATTGTTTTTTTCATTTCTTGTTGATCCAGTGCGTGATCCGGTTGAAAATGTTTAACCATATCACTGAATCAAGTTTAAAAATCTAATAAGATTTGTTTTGAAAATTTAACCTTGAAGTCCCTGACGGATAGATTTTTAAACTATGATGAACACTTTTGAGAAGAGAAAACGTCGACATTTTAGAGCTAGTATCAAGTTAAGAGTTCTTATTTCATTATGTAGATAAAAAATAGAATTTAGATATAATATGATACAATAATAATAATTTCAGAGGCAAAAGACGTAATTTTGCCAGTTTTGTTGTGAGGGTGTTTGTCTACATCCTACATCATGCGTGGTCCGACACGCACTTGGTTGGTTTTTTCGTATTGTAATAATTTATATTAATATCCTCGCATATTTGCGCTACTGAAAATCTCTTAATATACGTTATATATAGCAGCATGAATAACAGAAAATAAATTAGTGGAGCTGCATACAGGAAAATAGCAGCTGAAAAATTGCAATATGTTATATTTACATCTTTGAAGTTTGTTTTCAAAAGAACAATTTCGATTTTGTCAACGAATTTTTAAAGTTCAACTCGTTCTAGTGACGTATTTTACAGATTAAACTGGTCAACAAATTTAATTTTTTTTCACAAACAATTAGCAAATTATTACTTCAGAATTTTTGTCCGATTACGAATTCGTAAATGAAAATACTCCTCCAGCGTTTTATATATATATAAACTAACGTATTTTAGCCATTTATGAAAAATCTTTGTTTTTAGAGTGGCTCAAATGAAAGCTTGCCATGTTCTTTATTTCCCATTGATTATTTTAAATCATTAAGATTTCAGCTATCATTTGAGCAACACTATAAGGTCCTGGATCAATCCGTTATTTTGTAATGATTTTTCATAAATGGTCGAAATATGATCGTTCAACCCTATGCTTATCAAAAATGGGAGCAGATGGAACATTTTCATTTACGAATTCATAATCAACCCTATGGAAAATATTCTATAAAAATGATTTGCCAATTCTTTGGAAAAAGAAAAGTTGGTGTTTTCCACTTATCGATCTTCAGACAATTAAATAAGATTGTTCTTTTCGATACCTTTAACTTTTTCCAGATCCTTTACCCTATTATTTTAACCCCAGACTCATATGATACTCCTACCTTAGGTTGTATATGGTACGGAAATTTCTATGTTTGGTCTAAGTTTATATCAAAATACTTCGACGATAAACGTAGAATAATTAAAGCGTTTTGGTGCCAAGAGTACTCACAGATTATGTGCCTATAAACTATGTTACCTTATACTATATATACCTACGTAACAATATTTCAATTTGGAGAAAATTCTAGTTTCATAAATAGGTACAAGATATTTTACTTAAATTATATTATGATATTTTCGAATCTGTCTCTCTAAGTAATTATCTCTAAAAATAAAGTTAGCGCTTTATAACAAGACAAATAGTAAGAAACACCCTTCAAAATCCGCTTCCAGCAAAATGTTTTCGTTAAGACTTTTATTTTCCTTCCCTTACCCAAGTTCTCTGTTGTATCGAAAACATTTTGGAGAAATTTTCGGGAAGCTCAAATATTTAATCTTTTCCCCCGACCCCGGATACAAACAGGGTGTTTCGTGTGAAATAGTGGCAATTAAATAAACAAAACTCTTCCGGGGACAAAACGTCACGAAAACAATTTAGTCAGGGCCCTCCTCGCGGATCTCACACTGTCCTAATTGGATTCCATCGGCTGTCCTTTCCTTGACGTGCGGTTCCGAAGGGCGGCGACTGTTTGCCCTTTCTCGAGGAATTAGAAAATTTACTGCAGCCGGGGTGGTCCGCATAACTCGGGGGCGTATCACCCGAGCCCCGAGCCCCATTGAGTTGTTAAAACACAAATTCCAAATTTGAACAAAAGCCAACAACACCCGAGCGAACGAGGACAACAAAGTTTAACTAACCGGAGTCATGTCGGGTGAACAGCAGTCAAACTGGCCCGCCAGTGTGTGCCGACCATTGAGAATTTGTTTATGGATAATCAAAATAGTTCGTCGGGATATTAGCAAACGTTTTAATTGCGTCCGCAAACACCGGCCCCGGCCAGAGGAGTTGTCGCCCGCATTAGCAACTTCGGTGCAGCTCTGGCCGCCATAATCGGCCGGTGGCTACAGTTGCACTTGCCGACACCGAACAGAGTGTCCGATGAGGTCCTGTCCCCCCTGGAGCCCCGGACGGAGTCCCTCGGGAGTCCACGGAAGAGTCGACTGTGTGTCCGTGTTGTTTGCGGACTCCTTGTTGGGACAATGGCGACCAGCATTCGCCGAAAGTGCGCCAACAATGCATCCGAACTGCTTCTCATAAATCGCGAAATTAAATAAATTCGCTGCGTGTATTAAAATATACGAACCAACGGGGACGGGCGGGCATATTGACTGACAGACAACAAAAAATTATTGCGCCTCTCGCCGTATGATTAACAATATTGGCCGAAATACGCAGCCTTTTGGCATGCAAATATTTATGGCGGGAACGTCGCGTCGGTGGGCCGAGGATGCAGCTCGCATAAATTGCGTGTGTTGTTAATCATCAGTCCATGAACTGATACAAATCTGTGAATCAGCCAACACACATGGGGCTGGAATAACGACAAACATGACCAAAAATCGAAATATTGTTTAAATTTTGTTAAAATTGACATATTCAGAGGTTTCGATAATGTTGTATTCAAATATATGTCTTGTGTAAAATCAAAGAAAAACATGTTAAAATATTCACTAAACTAAAATTACTTCTTAATTGTTGTAAATTTCTTCTTGTTATATATTTCGAGAAAAAATATATTTACTAAACAATATTAGGAAGAATTAATAATGATAGGAGTTTTCAGTTATTTGCATCTCTTTGAATTTCCTATACACACTGAGCATAAAACACTGTTAAAAAGAACCAAAGATCAAGTTTGTACATATTTACCAAATACTTGGCAGGTTTTCAGCCTACCGTGCTTTTGCTTTTTCAACCAAGTTCACAGAACAAATCAACTAGGTTTTGTTTAAATTACATATTAAACAATTTTAATTATAGACAAACTATTAAAGAAATTTACAATTTTGTTCGCACTCAATTTTAAGCATATCTTTGAATTACTTAAATCTTTTTTTCAATTTCCGTCAAGCAAAGATTTTGATATTAGTTGCATTTTAATTTCAAAACAGTTTGATAATTCTTAATTGCGTTCATGGAATACCTAGCCTAATTTACTACTTTCTATCAATTCTGATAGAACCCGAAAATCGGTATTCTTCTATCGCAGCGGATAGTGCAGATCTTAGCGGAGGAGCGGTATTTAAAATCTTTTTAGAAAATGCCCTCATACTATCAAAAAAACCAGTAGCACTGTTGTAATCATCTTAAAAAACCAAGTTAAAATTATCCAATTTATTTACGTTATAACAATCCGTTTTAAGGGCATCGTTGAAAAAAATTGTTGTTTTGGTTGCTCCAACCTAATTTTGATTATACTAAACTACCTTTCTGGTAGAAAAGTGAAACTTAGCCAGTTTTGTTGAATTTACCAGTACTTTTTTTCTTAATGTACAGCCCAATAATATTATGTTCTCAAAAAATTCTATTCTAGACGTGTATAATATCGATATCGATATTATATGTAGATAGGTAAGTAGATTATAAATTTATAGTTATGATCGGTAATATAGAGTTTATGATACTCTCAACTTTACAGACTAAGACTTTCGACTGATTGTTTTTGTGATAATTTTTATCAAAATTAAATTAGTCAGATTTAAATTTTACAGGATTACTTTAGTTTTTTTAACAAATTGTTTTTGTATTCGCCAGACTTTATCTTTTGATAAAATTTAAATAAACCTTTATTACTGAACATTATATTTTTTACTATTTACCTCAATTTCTGTAACCGTATGTTTTTAGGTAATAATTTTAGCAATCTAAAAAATATATAAATATATCCTCCAACCTCAAATATTTTTGTTGGCTCTCAATTTAATTTATCCTTTATGAAAACAACAATTTTATTATTGTATTTTACGCTTCAGTTTTCTTTTGATTAATTCTCTTCAATAAAAATGTTGCTGTATTTTAAATATTTGCGGTCAATTGTTATAAATAATTAATTGATGGGATGTGAAATTTTAAAATTGTATGAATTGGTTTTGTTATTTCTATTCAAATAATGTCAAAGAACGATACTGGTAACGAGATTCGTTTCAAAATGCACATTCATTAAGGGAAATTTAATTTAGGCTTTAACGAAAAATAAATACATATAAAAACCACTAAAACTCCAGCAATTCAAATGATCCCCCGCAGAAGGGAACCTTTGGCGAGAGCAATTCATGCAGGATGCTAATTTTAGAACGAATGGCTGTCAAAGAATCTCGCTATGGAGGCAAAAGCCCCAACGAGCGTCAGAGAAGATTTGCATGGAAATAAAAATTAAATGTTGAAATAAAACTCTAAAAATTCGACTGATACTTTTTTGTGCGGTGCGAAAATAAAAACAAAAGTCAGGGGTAAAAAATTTGCCAAAAACAAAAGCGGAAAGCTACTTTCGCTCGGGCTCTATGCGAAAATTTCCATTCCCAATTATCCAGTGGGAACGCAACATTTCATCTATAGAATCCCGGAATCCGGCGGGGCGAGAATAGGCTTCCCGTCATTCTGGAGTTTTTGATTTTTCCCTTTTCCATGGCTCCGACCGAACCATTTTTTAGTGTTTTTTGATAGAGACGCTATAAAAGATCCAAAAGCGAATGTTTGCAAAGGGTTGCTGGGAAAAAAGTTGAAATTAAAAAGGGCCCAAAAGGTTTCGAGTTGAATTTACGGAGATCAATTCAGTTCACCTGCCATGTGAGCAGTACAAGTGGGTTTTGTTACGTTATCATTCCACGTACCTTGTCTGTTCTAATTAAAAGTAAGATAGCATTAATTAACGACATAACTGATGAAACATTTCAGAATTACCTTATATAATACCGTTAAAGTTAAATAACTCGTAATCGTCAGATAGTATTACTGCTAATCTGTTGAACTGAACATTTTTATAAATAATTAACGAACTAATTTCCCAGGAATCGAAACTTATTTTTGTAAATTTTTCAAGTTCCAATTGTTGCTTCTATATAAAATATTTAAAAAATAATAATTTATTTGCCAATATATGTAGGTAATAAAACTTCGACAGGTCTCTATATTATTTGCATGTTACAAAAAAATAAAAGTCTTAAGAATAATTTGGTATTTTCTTGAATTCTACAGTATATTTTGTGATACATACGTTGTACTTAAATTTAAACTGAAAACTAAACTTATATCAGAGGACTGTTCGTTTAATTTTAAGAAAATATTCAAGTGGTGCGTGTTTAATAATTCAAAT
The DNA here is from genome assembly GCA_963920795.1 of Eutolmus rufibarbis. Taxonomy (NCBI): domain Eukaryota; kingdom Metazoa; phylum Arthropoda; class Insecta; order Diptera; family Asilidae; genus Eutolmus; species Eutolmus rufibarbis. Next base: position 36,675,590 of record OY987206.1, on the reverse strand, counting down.
TGTTAATAATCTACTGTACCCCGTAAGTTTAGATCTCCTTTTGTAGTTTCATTATTTATCACTGTCTTTATCAAATTCTTATTGTTAAAGATTGATTCTTGAAGAAAAGCAATATATTTTCTATCTAGAATATAGACAAGCCTAAATATTTTGAAGTTCTTATTTGTTAAAATTTAATATAGATGAGACTTGTTTGCAATTTTTAAAACTAAAAACTTCTTTGTGGTACGTTTAAAAGGATCCGAATCTTCAGAAAATTTAATTAAGTGGCTAAGTGTATTAAGGATAGATGTATCTATCAAAAGCAAAAAACAATGGGACATCTTTGAAATTCAGAGACAAATCGTTCCCTATACCGTCAGGTAAGTAATTTGTAATTACTTCAGAATTTTAGATGCTCCATCAATTTAACTAGTCTTTCAGAATAACATTAGATGTCTCAAAGCGTAGCAGCTTTGCCAGTGAATTTAGTAAAATGTCTACTCAAATATTACCACAAAGGGAGGATTCTAATGGGAGAGGCTTTCGAGAAAATTTGCATATCTCGTAATGCTTTTGTGGCAATTTTCTGAGAATTTGAAATGAGCAGCCAGCTCGTCTCTTCTAATTATTCCAATTTCTGATATACTCAGAGATCCGAAAGGTAGGAACTCTGTCATAATTGAATTTATTCGGAAAAGGAACTCTCATTTCAAACTTTGTCGTAATCGAGCAATGGAGGCTTTTAGAGGTTATGAAACTGTTTTCAATTTTAATTGGCTTCTCGCTAGATAAACCTGCGTTCGACGAACAACTTGAACAAGCGCACGTGAAATATTCATTCGAAAATAGCTAGCTGCTGTATGTCAGTCTGCGAAAGAATTTTTTGGCGGTTCTTAGGAATAATTCTTTAATCCGATTATAACAAATTGTGTTAGAAGAACCTTTCGAAATTGTAGAAATTATAGCTGAATTTGACAATGCATCTTGCAAAGTAGGAAGTTTTAAAATAAAAGAATTGTATTGAATCCAAAAATCTTTCCGAGTAGGTTAATAAGGCGACTAAACCAGAAATTAATTGTTTACCCCATTTTGTAGAATTCGGTGTCAAAAAGGCAAAAACAGAAACTTTTATGGATGAAATTTGCCATATTTAGTTTAAAATTTATATTCATTTGGCAAAGTAGATTTCGCGCTATTATAATTATAGTACATATACATATAACATAGTACGATCTCATTAGAACGTTAAATTAATCAAGGACATCGTATGATTATTTAAAAATTTCAAACAGCGTTATTCTGAAACTAATAGGTTTATTTATCTCATCTAGTAACGTGGTAGTTTGTGCTAAATTCCATTTCGGTCGGTTAAGAAATATAGGTGTAGAGAATTTGTAAAACCATTCACTATTTTAAATTTGTATATGCTTTGGTTTTGAATAGTCAAAATGTTAGTTAGTTATATAACAGAATAGCTCAGTCATTTTAAATTTCATTTGCGAAAAAATCCTGAGCTGGATTTTTGTCTGTCAGTACAAAATTTGCAAGTTCTTAGGAAAAGTTAAAATTTCTTGAAAATTTAATTTTTTGAGGTAAGTGACAACATTCTAACGAAGAAGCTTCAAAGAGTAAATAATCATAATAAAAATATTGGAGACAATTTAAACAAGAAATATTATTTTTTATTTTATATCCAGAAAAACAATTTCTCTTTCTATCTTTTAATTGTAAATAGTACCTAAAGCTTCTAGGGCTGTTGGGAGGGTTAATTATTGCATTCAGTAATAACTTCCTTGTGCTTAAGTTGTTTGAAATAATAGGAAAATCTACATTTCAAAATTAAGAAGAAAATAGATTATTTAAATAAATAAAATTGGCAGAAACTATAATATAGATCAAATATCGCTAATTAGGTACCAACTTCAGTATTGGCTCGAATACATCGCACAATTTTTCCCTTCATCACAAATGCATTAAAGCGAAAACAATTTACATAAACCTAAAAAGAAATATTCCTAAATAAAATAATTTATTGGGCTCGGATCTCAGGTGGCTATACTGCAAAAAAGGAAAGACAATTATATGCGGGATGATTAATAAGTCGTCCTATTTCTTTCAGGTGATGATAGTAGAAATCAAGTGTCTACAAAAAAAGCTAGTGTTAGTATGAATTATACAAAAACATATACATAGTTATGATTCCTTATCCATGTAACTAAACTTTTTCGATTCTAAGTATTTAATTTATCATGTTATTGTAACCCAAACAATTACTTTTTAAATAACTAAATGAATTCTAAAGTCATAAATAAGCCGTTGAGAATCATAGTGGGGTAAGTCAAATTTTAATTTGAATATGGTACTCGCTTTCATAACTGAGAAAAAAAGCAGATTTTCAAGATTTTTTTTTGAAAAAACTATTATATTTATTTAAAAAATTCATTTTGGGCACTATTCTTTGAATATTGAAGAATACAACAATATTTTTATTTTTTTATTTTTTTATTTTTAGTAAGTTTTGGCGGCGGCAGAGGGTGTCTTGCAAAGTCTCATTTTAGCTGGTAGGCATCACTTGGGACTTCCGGGAAAAGATAAATGAAAAATTCAAAATGGGTTCTGTTCTTTAAGCTTTTTCCTAGGTACTAAACCTAAAAAAATTAAGTTTTCAATTTTTCAAAATTGTTTTATCACTGTTTTTCGAAAAACATAAAAAATCGGCCATGTTTTTGCGGAAAACTACCTCTATAAAAAAAAAACAAGGGGTACTTTCATCCATTTTTATAGGTTTAGTACCTAGTATTTATCTCAACGAATCATATGCTCTTTGATTTTTTTTAATTCCATTGAGTAGAACTTGAGATATGGTGTGTACGAGTTAAAAAAAAGTATTTTTGAGAAAATCGCGTTTAAAGTTTTTTTACAATAATTTTTACTTGTAAAACCGTGTATAGATAATTTATTTGGGTTTATTACCACTAATCAGCCATCCTAATTTTTCAAAATGGTTTTGGGAGATGATTTCTATAATGTTAAGGAACACTTTTATGTAAAAACAAAAAAAACCGATTTTTGTTCACTTTTGAAAGCGATTGCTCCCTTAACAGAGTGATGGGTAAGTGATAAGATTTTTGTCTTAACTCAGTTTTCGATAATTTTTCACTTACGCCAACATGATTCTCAACGGCTCAACAAAGTACAAGTTCATCAAAACTATCCATACAATAGTTTTATATGCCATGTTTGCGTATAATATACGAAATTTTAAATTGAAAAAAATCAAAGTATGTATTTTTGCTTTTTTTGTTGTTACAAATGAGTTCTACTATCATCAAAGTAAAGGGACGACCAGCCAGTCACCCAGCAAGTTCTACTTTGAACGTTCTAAAATTAAGAATATGCAATAATCAACTATTTCGGGTTGAGCTGATAATAATAACTACCTAGAGTACGGGTATAATGATAGTATATTGTCAAATTATTGTAAGATTACCATTCTACATTCAATATTCCCAATTTCCCAACCTTTAATCAAAACGTATTCCACAGCACATCAACATTATTGCTGAAAGGCTTTATTATTAGAACCTATTAGATTAATATTAGGTACATATTTTAGCAATTAATCATCCATCGTTCCGGAGATGATTCATATGTACATATGTATGTATAATATATAAATATTTTTCCACATAACCACTCAAGCCGGGTTAATCTACTTCTCTGCCATTTGGTTCTAAAATTTTAATTTCGGAAATTGCATGGGGCACACCTGATCAAACAGCAAACCTGCGCTAATCTCGTTAAATAAGTCGTTTCCATAAAAATGCATGACACGATGGAAACGTGACTTTTTGCCCTGCGAATTTACGTGTGCTTCTGTGACGGGGCAATGTGATGCTGTAAAATTCATGCAGGAATAATGCAGTTTCGTTGTCGACAAAAGGGCCATGTCCCTCATCATCCCCAGATGGGGAGTGGATGAGGGGAGCTTCCTCTAATGTGTCAGCGTAGCTACAAATGCATCTGGATACGTCCCGGCGCATAAATAATGTTCGCCGTGCTGAATAAGATCCATTTGCTGATGGTCCATATGTGCATTTGTTAAGAAGGCATTCAGCCCGCGCAGAATGCATTTCGCATGGCTCCGCCAGGGGGGGGCGGTTTTCTCAGATTTTTGCTATTCGCCCCAACTAATCCCGAAAAGGTTCGTTAGGGACCCGGATCAGGGGTAAGGGGCCGAATCGCAGCTCCAGCAACCGGTAGCTGCAGCAAAAGTGTTGGGATCCCTTTGTCACCCTGGGGAGCTTCCTCCGTCCCTCTCACTATCTTTGTATCATTGCAGAATGCACTGGCTGCAAAAAAACCGGGGATTGCAACAAGACACAAAAGCGATATTATGCTGGCGCCAGTGGAGCAGAAAATTTTGATGGGTTGCGGCAGAGGGGGGGCAGCTTGAACAAAGGATGATGTGCGCCATTCATAATTGAAGAGGTCAAATTGGAGCAGAGAATCGGGACTGTTCCAGAAATGGCTTATGGAGCTCCGCGGTGCATTCCTCAGTGTCTTTCTGGGGGCCGCACTGCAATGTGTCCTCCGGGAATAAAAGATGCTCCCAAATCCCCACCGTAAAAAGATGAAAAAAAGGTGCGTTCACTGCACTTTGATTAATTGACTCTGTCAAGCACTGGAAATTGCCTTATTTATTCGTTGGATTTGTCGCCGTTGACAAATCCGAAATCTTTTTGAGCTCTGACATTGTCGTGCTGAAAAATGCACTCGTTTGTCGGTCATCTTGTTTGATGTTCTGTAAATTGAGTGTTGGAAAAAAATTGCTTTATATAAGGTACTGTGGGTAGATCGAATATTGCGGTGCAGTCAAATAAGATAGTTTAGTTAGTATTAAATGGACAAAGTAAATAATAATATGTAGATGATTTTGTTTCGTTTTTATGGAAAATAACAAATAAAACCTTTTGTTCTGAAAATCATATCAATTATAAGTTAAAGTTGAGCTTGGTGCTCAGGCGAACAGAAAATATTTCAATATAATTGAACTTAAATCATTTTTCCACTTAGCAACTTATTTCAAAGTACATATTTACGTCGAAACGTTATACTACGTTAAAAAAATAAATAAAAGCGCAAGTGCCTGAAGAGTGACATCACAGCATTATTTAGGCACTTTGTGTAAACATAAAATACCTAAAAATTCTCATTAATTTTTGATTTTATATCGCAAATTCTGATTTTGGCGAAAAAATGTTGTATTATGTGTTAATTGTTAATTTGTTAATAATACAGCAGACCCTCGATTATATTACTATTTAATATTTTATGCTTTCATAAAAACGAAGATTTCATATAAGCGGGAATTAATTAAAATTCAATTTTTACATTTATTAAATTAAGTATATCACACAAAATTTGAGAAAATCCATAGCATTTAAAGCAAAAATCGTTGGCTTAGGGGCCCGTCGGTAGTTAAATTAACCTTTAACTACCGACGGGCCCCTAAACGACATAATTCACTATATTTTGGACCGATTTTTACGACACTTACAGAAAATATTCTTAAGTTATCATATTAAAAGAAATGGGATCTAGTATTATAACATTGTGTTCAATATTTTTTTCTGTTGCCTTTGTCATTCAATTTGCAATTTATTATTATTAACATTATTGATATCGTAATCAAAACATCTGAAAAGATAAATACTTTTTGAAGATTAGAGGAATTCTAAAGTGCTCCAAAATTATACAAATAAGTTTTGAAGTGCAGGACAGCCTGACTCGCAATTGACTGTTTTTTTATAACATAGAATAACTTATTGTAGTTACGTGTTTTAGTGCGCAAAATAAATAAAGTAATTGTTAAAACTATTTAAAACGAGATTTTCCAATAGATTAATGTTTAATTTCCGGAATAAAAATGGGCACATATGTATATAAATTTTCATAAATGTGTTATAAATTAACATTAAAATGTAAGCACTGATCTCGATACCAATTTGACACATTTAATGAAAGCGTTGAAAGTCTGTAAATAGAATTTTACAATTACCCAAAGCATTAACATCGATTGAATGAAAATTAATTTTCGTAATATCTACTTATTTAAATTTAATTTTGTTATTCATTATTCAATGAAATATTGTGGTTATGCAAAAATTTCACCATCCATTTTCGTACTGGCAATTGTATTACAGTACTCAGTTGAATCATTCAAATGACATCATAGGTATTGATTACGATTGCAATTTTTGTATTCTAAATATCCGCAATTTATTTTATTTTGTGTAGTCTGCACTTTGTTAGTTTTTGACATAACTTGCATTTTTAGTGCATGAAACGGAAAAGACATGCTATGGAAGGGTGAAATTGACTAGGCTTCGACGGATAACACAATTTATTTAATACTACAACTTTTATTCGTATATTTCATAGTCATTATGTCATGATGGTGAGCTAATTCGACTGTCGAGTTTGGTCTTCCAAAACTACTCAAAAATTATATGCGCACTGTTTTGATAGTCGATTGTTAGATGATTTTAAATATTGTTCCACTATGCCCGAAATTAAAAATGAAAATGCAGCATAAACCTTTAGTGGGTAAATAATAATCGCTAATGACGAGGACACTCGGCACATCAACTGCAATAATTGAGTATGGTTGTTTAAATCATTTCAGATTCCACTGCTGAACAAAACCAAATGTACTGTGAAATTTGTTGAACGTTAGCCTAAATTGCTTTCCCAAAATGTTTTCTATAATAAAATAAAATTGTTTCAAAACAGAATTTTCCCACCATGTGATGCCGTCGGAGCTCCGAAATTAATATACCATGAATTCTCTGTCATTCGGTGAATTTTATAAAATTGCAATCAGCCACAAACGGGGCTTGCATAAGCACCAAATAACTCGTAAAAGGGCGCAAAATTAAATTCATTTACCGCCGACAACAACTGAATTTTTGCTATTCGGGCCCTAACAAAATTTCTATTGCGACCGGTGATCGTGTTTAGAATTCACATTTCCATCAAGGACCAGGACGCACTTGAAGCCCGCGGAACAAATGACGCATGAATTTTAATAAACATTACACCATCACGCCACTGTGGCTTTGCCATTGGGCCCGCATACGTCGATTTTGTAATCTGCATAAAACAGCAATTGTTATATGCCAGAGTTTGAGGTGATTTAATTAAAAAATTAGTCGGGAGCATGTAATTTGACCGACATTCCGCCGCCGTATTTTGTAGTGCTCTGCATAAAACACGACCTCTCAATTGTCGTGGTGTTGCACGGCAGGAGTTAAAAGTCCTGGCCGATAAAAAGCCCACGTGATTAAAAAAAAATATATGTAATTTTAATATGTCGCTCTATAGTTTAAACTAAAACATAACTCAAGCTAAAAAGATAGTAATTTTACGAATTATTGAAATAAATATAAACTTATGCGTTTTGCAATAAAGTAAAGAATTTTTATAATTTGTAGATACATATATGGAATGTCTTACTTATTAGACTAATTTCATATTTTTTTTAGGAAATCTGCAATCTAGAAACACTTAGACATTACTTTAATTAAATCGTTTTATTGCGATTTCAAAATTAGATTTGGCAAATTTTCTTTTTTTAGAAAATATGATAACTTTTCTAAATTGTGTTTTCGAGCGTTTTGAAATGACAATGTAATATATTTTTTTCAAGTACAACTTTATATTAAAAAAACCTGAGAACCATGGTTAAAAATTGTTGAAACACTTATAAACACAAATTGTATTTCAAATTTTAATGTGACAAACATTGAATTTTTATAGCTTTTACCTTCACGGAAACTCTAAATTACAGTGAAAATAATTAAAATTACAAGTATATTTCGTTTTCGGATGCATTATATCAATTTAATCAGAACTTGAATTTGTTTTTCATTACCCTTTTTATTGTCTAAAATTACGTAAAAATATTTGAAAACTGATATCGACAAAATTTATTGATGAACAAATTTTCAAAATATTCCTAAGAAACAAATGATTACAAGTAGATCAGGTATGGGGGTTCGGCCCCAATTTTGCGTGTATTTTTAAAGGGGGCCCTCAATTCTCAAAACGGTCCCAAAAGCTCGTCGTCCACGTCTAGGAGCAGTTTTTAGTTCATGAAAGCTCTCTTGTGCATGTGTCTAGGGTGTAATATGGTGGTATTTGTTGGAGACTAGGGTCAAGTTGGAGGTGTGGGTTGGGGTCTAGAGTCAAGCTCATGAAGTAAGTCTCCGTATAGGGTGTAATATAGTGGGGGTTGGTTAGAGTATAGGATGTAATATCGTGGTAGTAATATTTAACGTTAGATTAGGAATGAAATTTTTAGGATATGAGTGAATGATCCATATTTTATCCTTAGCAAATTATGCACTGAGGACATGAATGGTTGTTTATGTTACGTGGGAATCTTATCTGAAGTATTTATGTTAACATGTGCACACAGGCACGATTTTTCTGTTTGACATAAACAAATTTTCATTAAACATACTTGAGATTTTTAAGATGAGTATAAATCGAGGATGTTATGCAATTATATCCTTCAGTAGTCGTCAAACGGGAGATCACATCATATTCAGTCCCTACCATAAATGTTAACCTATTCGATTGTGTGGGGTATTTTTTATTAATTTATAATTACATTGCGGGGTAATTAGTCCAGTGTAAAGATCAAAGGAACTTAGTGAACATTAACAGTTTTAAAAGGTACTTAGTGAAAATTAACAGTTTAAAAGGACTAAAGAATTTTCTGAAAATGGTGCAAGTAAGCTGTGTAGTGCGAAGTGCTAAGTTAGCATTTGAGAGTGCTCAAAGTGATGTACAGTTAGTGGAGCAGGGTGTTAGAGAGTGCTCCACCTATTTGAGAGCTCTCCGACAAGCTCTGAGAAGAGCAACGGCTGTTGGTGAAAAACAAAATTTTACCAACGGCATTAATTTTGTGCAAGTATACCGTACCCAGCTTAAACAGCTAAAATTGAGGGTAGGTCCCAATCAGAATGCTAACCGCACCACTTGGGCCTCATCGCGAGTTCGGTGGGGAGATGTTCAATCTGCTTTTGCGATCGGTAAGTAAAACTTTTAAATATGTTTAAGCAGTACCATAACATAATCATTTTTATTTTCGTTTATAGTATGCGGACAGGGGTCATAATAAACTTGACCCATAAGGAGCCAAAGGAGTTCCTGAGCGATTGTATGGGGTTGTTCCGCCGCCGCATCAATAATGGAGGCTGCTCTCAAGGTTAATGTGGCGGCGAATTTAAGATAGTGAAAGGGGATGATGAGGTGTTTGAATACAAATATATGAATACAAAAAATGCCCCCATATATAGGAACACTGATATAAACAGCTGGTTCAAACAGAATATCGAGAAACCAGTGATGAAAAAATTAGAGGAGTTCCAGGAAAAGGATAGTGGTTGGGCGCTGTCAGCCATAGTCAATTTGGCTACTAATATTAACAAATTCACACCGCAACTGGGGTCCTCATATATCGAGTTACCGAAACAAATTAAACTGAAGGAGGCCTGCATCAATGTTAAAAATAGCGACAACGCTTGTTTTGCTTGGGCGGTTATTTCAGCTTTGAATCCAGTTGATCGGTTACATCACCCCGATAGAACATCATCATACCCCAACTATTCCACAGCCTTGAAACTAAACGGAGTTATGTTAAATTACATTATTTTAAACACATTTTTCAGAGCACATTGATCTTGATGCATGATACAAGATGATCCATTTGCTTCAAAGTTGATAGGTTTGAGCATATTTTTTCCTCCCAATATGGATATCTTGGGAAATATGATTGTATAGGCTGATCATTTCTTTCACAATTTGATGCTATTTTTAGAAAATTTCGATCCTTTGCTGCAGGTTATTTATAATAAATTTCAAATCCCATGCAAATATCCTTTGCTCTAAATAGATAAAAAATGCTGCCCTATTACTAAAATTTCCATCTCACACATCCGAAAGAGAGACCCAACCCATAATCACACCTACCACACCTGAAAGCGCGAATACCCAACTCAAACCTATTTAAAATATTTTTCCCTCAACATAATACATATGATGAGGTAAAAAGTATACACACGCCCTTTCTGAAAGATCAGCATGAATTCCGGGTAGCTATAAATACCAATAAACGATGGTGAAAGAATTCAGTCAAAATGTAGCCATCAAATACGAAAGAGGCAATCGCTGAGCTGAAGGCGATCCTAAAAAGTTCGTCGGAGATAAAATAAAAAGTGATGAACGTGCGCATCCTACTGAGAAGGTATCGATTCCCTATGAGGGTATATTTAAGAGTGCGTAGAGACGGCTGGGTCGAAATGAACTCACACACAGGCCGTGACTACAAGCACAATAATGTAGTGAGTATATATTTATATATATACATATATTCTAATTTCGTTTTAATACTATTCATATTTATTTCAGACTACTATAATCTTCGAGGGAGGGAGGGAAATGGTGATTCTGACACCATCAATAGCATCGTATACAATGTAGAGGGCAATCAGACGGAGGAAGGACTAGGTTAATATTATAATTAAAAATAGATTTATAAGCGTTAAAATAAAAAAATTAAGATAGTTTATCTCATGTGTACATGAGTTTTCATTATTCTATCAAATCTTATAATTAAATATAGATTTATAAACGTTAAAATAAATAAATGAAGATATTTTATCTGATGTGTACATGAGTTTTCATTATTCTATGAAATCCTACATAGGTTCCCCATGGTTTTCTAGGTAATTGATCCGCATAAATACGCCTCAAAAGTGTAATATGTCCTGAGCATATTTATGCGGATCGAATTCATTGTGTTCTCTCGGTGATCTTAGCAGTTTTCAGTTTTCCAGACACATGCACAAGAGAGCTTTCATGAACTAAAAACTGCTCCTAGACATGGACGACGAGCTTTTGGGACCGTTTTGAGAATTGAGAGCACCCTTTAAAAATACACGCGCCGAACCCCCATACCTTATCTACTGTTACAGAAAATTTTCAAAACATCCTTTCATTATTAGGGTTCAAACAGATATTACTCCTTAAATATTTTTCTTTCAGACATGCAACATAAGTGAGATTTGGAAATTATTATTGTTCAATGTTATTTTTACTTTATATCTGTTCTTAGTAAGTAGAGATAAGATTTACTTTTTCTCATAATGAAATTTTAGAGCATTTTAACAAAACTCATATGCCTTTACTTTTAAAAATTTTGTCTTTCAACCAAAATGTGCTCTCTTTGAGTGCAATGTTTTCCCGCTTAATTGAATGAAATATTGTTATTTATGATGCCATATATCCAGAGCTATCATTTAACAAGATGAACAGTCTCATCGTGGTTAATTCTGTCGTAACTTTCATTCACGATTAATGAGATTTTTCCTTATTAAAAAGTTAACAACTCAGTGCATCATTCAGAAAAATAAAAAAAGAAAAGGGAAGGTTGACAGCCATTCGATTTCAGATAGGGTCCAGAGATAGGGGGCCATATCCACTGAATTCCCAACAGAGTCCTATCCTGGATACATCCGCTTTAATATAAAATATATTCCGCCAAAATGCCAACTTAATTAAACGTTCATCCGGCAATCGATAAATTCTCGTGACATTAAAGCATTAAATCTAGCCCCACGCCCGAGGGCTGTCTCTGTCTAGCGGCGACGGCGGCCTTGTTTCGCCCTTATCTGGGGCTCTGATTTACATTTTTTGCAATCAAAGGGAAAATATACCAAAACCTGATTCCGTATCCCGATACTTTGTATCATTAATCATCTCAGAGATAGGTTTACCCCCTCATTCCTCCGTTCAGTGGGCGAGATAAAAGAAAGTATCATACAAAAATCCGTCTTAGCTGAACGGGAATACTTTTCTTAGAGCGCAATTCGTAAGCAATGATTCGGTCTTAAGACACTGAGTGAGTTTTGGCCGAATCCACCCCTCCCCCCATTCCCGCCAATGTATCCCATCAGGACTCCGGGAAAATAAATCAGTTCATTTCATAAGACGAGCACAAAAGTACACAGGATCCGACATCCTGCATCAGCGCTGATGTTTCTGTCATCCAAAAATATTGTGCTGATGGGAAGATAGTGGGGTTTGGAGGGGGATTCCCGACGACATCAGAAGGATTTTATCCCAGATACGACACATCGCCCCCCCCCAAATGCGACACGCGGGGCGGCACGGGGAGCAAATTGCTGGTGATGGTAACGATGCACGCCGGGATGAGGTGGTAATAGTGCCCCGCAATTTACCTGCCTTTCGGCAATCATAAAATTTCTTCCTGTTTCCTATTTACAAGCTCTTTTCCCACACCCTCGCACACCTGCTGTCCCACTCAATCGTAAAAGTTACAGTGTCCTTCTTCCTTATTTCGCCCCATATGAGCACCAGGACTCCACCGTTTGCTCCTTTTTCGCTTTATCCAGAGATTGCCTGTTTGTCGTCACAAGGATCAAAAGCCTCGTCCTTCTGGATGAGATGGCTCTGGTCATACATATGTATATGAGTATATGTGTGCGTTTATATATGTATGGATAGTGGGATGATTCGGGATATTCAGCCCGAGTATATGGATCACTGTGTCCTGGAAGTCCTTAAACAAAAAATTATAAGGCGAGCGACAATAAATCAAAGCAAATCCGACATGACTTACTCGCCCGTGGGAGTGAGATATTCCTCCCCTACCCCGCCCTTTTGGTCACCCCATCATTCGATAGGGTTCGATGATGGGATTACCGCGAAGGAAGAGGGGAACACTCAGGTTTAATTTAAATTTACAAATCCCTTTCATCAATAGCCAGAGTGATTTTGATGAGATTTCTGAAGATTGATGTGCATTACGGGTCCTCGGGAGCAACAGAGTCCCGAACGGAGTCCCGGCGGTCCTTTCAAAACGGCAGGCTGTTTTGTCGCCATAGAGTGATTCATCGCTAGGTTTTTACCAATATCATAAATTTCACGGGGAAGTGGGCAAAAATTTCAGTAAGTTTCTTAATGATAAATTCCGGAATTTGTTTGATCCCCCTGGCACGGATTTAGGGACACATTTTTATTTTTTTCGTTGACGGGAAGACTGAGGAAATATTGATTGGCCCCATAATCTTGGACTCCACCGCCGGAAGGGCTCCTCCGATGATAAGGAGGTCTCACACTGTCTTCGTAGTCATTGGCTCGAAAATATTTAAATTGATATTGTTTCATCAGTCCTCGTGACTGTCATGAATGCAATTCAAATTTTTATGAAATATTGCACATTTAAAATTTTTAGATTAGTTTTGATAGATTTGATTTTATTACTACATTTTATTACTATTACCTAGAGAAAAATGTTATATTAATTCCAAAATAAAAGCGCTTTTACTTTTACATATACATATGCAGAAGGAACAAATTTCGGTTTTACTCTAGGTATATAATATATTTAAAGTCATGGAAATATCATCTAGATACTATTTTAGAATTATTTATTTTATAGTTATATTTATTGTTAAAATTAAAACAAATAATAATTGAAAATGTAACAAAAGGTTAAGTACAAAATCGGTTTTTGTATTATGGACTCTAAATCCGATATCCTATTTTGAAAATTTCCAAATGCGAGTGGTTGGTATTAAATCGTTGAATATATCAGCTTATACTTAAATTTGATAAATTACTAATGGTTTGCGCAATGAAAATATGGATTCAGATTAATGGGTAATTAATTTAAGTTATACAAAATTTAATTATACTTCACAATTATTGCGAAAGGAAGTTTAGTTCTTAATCAACAAATAGGCTAGGTACTGGTATTAAGAAACCTGATTTGACTTAAATTTACAAGGAAATCATGTGTCAGAGTTTGTTCTTCTATTACAGAGTTATTCTTCATAAAACTATATTTTTAATTTTCGGCGGATACACGTTTCTAAGATGTAAAATCACTCACCAAAGTGTATATCCTAATAATGCAGTGTTTGAGTTTCATCCATTTGCTGGAGATATTTGAAAGAGTTCAATTAGCAAAAGTTCTTTGAAATCCAAGATTTCTAGAAATTACGAAATTTTTTTCAACAAAATGCACATTATCCGTTTTATCCGTTTAAATTGAAATAACGTGCAATTCTAGTAATTTGTCCTGAAGATTATTTTTCAACAAACTCCATTCGAATATCTTAATTGCAAGGATGTTTAACTCGTTCACTATTTTATTAAAATGCAGTATTAGGAGTAATTTTATCCCGAAACTCCGCCAAATATAAAAAGTACGTAACATTTATGATAGATTTCGGGAAGTAATTATATAGTATATTGAAAGAAGGGCAAAACCGGTAAGGGATTTTTATTTCTATAGCTTTAAGATAAAATATTTAGTACAAATCCTTACAGAATTTGTTATGTTTTATTTTTCGAATGTATCATGTAACATAAATTTCAAAAATTTGTTAGGAAAACCCAAAGTTTCAAAATCGTAATTGTCATTTCTGTTCTATAAAAATTGTTTTTAAATTTTAGACATTTCTTCACGGTCTCCATTATTTCAGTTCGTGTTATTTGCAGGAGTTCAATTTATGTATAAAAAATTTATTGTTTCGGGGAGAACATTTCACTTTTATCTCGATTATTTCTGAATTCTGTCTATGGAAAATTTATCTAACAACAATTTTTAATTAGCAAAGAAGAAATATATTATACAGAAAAGTGCATTATATAATTCAAGGAAAACTCATTCAAAAATATTGGATACATATTCGGGTATTATGAAAACCGTGGAAAAACCTAGTTTTAAGAATGTTTACATTTTTCTAGGAATTCCCATTAAGACAGTTTTATTTGGATTAAGGACTAAGGATTTCAGGATTATATAGAACCATTACAAGCGACACAAATTTCCTAGGTAAGCACGAAAAAAGCAATTATCCTAATTCGAAGAAAACGAGGAAAAGATCGACAAGTACCCGGCGGAAAGGTATATTAAGAGGAAATTTATTTTCCTCTCAGAAGTGCCTGAAGGTTGTAATTTGAAATATTTTAGTCCTTCACTATTAAATATATGGGAAAATTAACTAGAACGTGCCACGTAGTTGTAAAATATAGAAAAGTTTGTGTTCCTTCTGCCTGTATATACAATAAATCAAACAAATTCAGAATGCATTCCTAAAATAACTTAGGTTGCAGTTGTTAGTATAATAAAATAAAATGGGGTAATAAAAGATGCAGAGCATGTTTGTGGTATGAAATGTTAGAAAGGACGGAACACTTAGTGTTTATCCCTCTGAAATTATTTTTAAGCCTATTAAAAGGTATAGTATAGGTATATTGTACATAGAGGTAAGAGTTATGCTGTCCTATAAAAGACGGACATTTTTCCGTGTTAGATCAGTTCATTTCAAAACGCCAAATAGGCCAGGACATTGCCTTCGATAGTACGAGCGTGTTTTAAAATTTCTACGTGTAAACAAGTCACCATGGAGTTCACAGTGTCAGACTTTCTTCCAAAACTGATCAAACTGCTTCCTCAAAGCAAGCTTAGTATATTTTTAAATGCAACTAGCTTCGAATTAAGCCCTCTGGATAAGTTGCAGTTTTACGATACTCTTTCCTTATGCAAGACTATTGCTCAAATTGAGGAGTGCTTTGAACGCTGGTACTGGATTTGTTACGGAATGCACAGAGAGCGCTTCCGCAACGAAATTCAAGTTTCCAACTCAGGCAGAACGGAACGCCTAACAGCAGAAATAGAAAAATTGGTTGCGAAATCACAGAATTCTTTTTCGACTAAAACTGAAGACGACAAAGGAATTTCGTTGTTAGACAGGATCGAGTGCGTTACGGCAGAACTGGAAAAATCGGTTTCAAAATGTCAGGATACTTTGCGGACTATGAATGAAGAAGGAAAGGAAATGATAGGCAATTTAAAAGAACTTAGTCTTGACCTAGAAGAACCACTGAAGTTGCTGTCATCAGGTGCTAATCAAGTTCCACGTGAACTCTATGAATTGGGTTCTGGAGTTATGATAATTAAGTCGATTGGACCTCCTCATTTGATTACTTATATGGCAAGAAGTGAACCTGAAAAAGCAATTTCTTCTTTCTGCATAGCATTTAAATCATATCCGACGGAAGAAATTCTTAGAGAAGGACGAAGACCGATAGAAAATAAATATCTACATTTTCGAAATTCCGAGTATAGATCTAACGCTTCATTGAGCGATAATATTGAAATAGCACATAAAATTATAAATAATATATTATAGATTTTAATATGTTTTATAATGTACTATTATATAATATTAATATTTAAAAAAAAGTATGAAAAATAAATAAGATATGCACAAATAAATTTGAATATTAAATTTACTAGGTATTTCATTCACCATAGACAAATTAAATTCCTAGACATCTGGGAAAGAAATAATGATAATTATGCTAAATTCTAACGCCAAAGTTTTCTAAACAATGCCAGAAGATCCTGGGGTTAATTTTCTAATCGGACTGCGAGTAACTGATGAAAGTGATGGAAGAAAATCTAATAATTTTAATTTTCTTCGATACCAGTCTTTTTAGCATTTAATATACTTAAAAATTTAAGACAATTTATCAAGAAAGTTTGGATATTATTGACCATTTTGGTTTAATTAGCTACTAATTTTTTAGCCCTAGCTACTATGAAAATAAAAACTAAAAATGGACTCGTTTACTCAAAGTTGAAATTAGTTGATATTTGTCATGCATTTCATTATTTTGCATTATAATTATATAATATAAAGACAAATTCAAAAAATTCAGTAATTGTAATTTTTATTTCGACCTAGTACGCACCTTAGATCTGATCTCACACTTCTGAAATGTTCTAAGTTGTAGATTCAATTCTGATATCATTTTTAACAAAGGTGAGATAAAAATGAAACCCATATTATGTAAAAGACATCGCGAAGCGAGATCAGTATGAAATTAAGTTTGTTACTAGTATGAAATTAGACGAAAAAAGGGTGAAATTACCATGAACAGAATCGAATTAGTATTCATAGGTATAAAATCAAACAAATCAGGCTCAACAGTACGAAATCAGAATTTAGTTTTTGAGCCGAAGAAAGCTCCGTAAAATACAAAACCAAAACTTTTCCATAAATTACCATATTTAATAACCTAAACTAAATTTAAATCATATACCATACATTAGATATTAGAAATTCTAGGCGGGTAGGTACTGAACATTAATTTTTACAATTAAGTATATTTTGGTTGAAGATTACGAATATTGATTTTGCCGAGCCGATTTCAAAAACAATTCTATTAAAGTTTTCTTAGATATTATTTTTTACATTTAGTTCATGTTTTCCTTGAACAAAGAATTGTATATTTTCTTTTAACAAGTATCTAGGCAGGTAAAGAGACGTGAATAAATGGTTCTTACAAAAAAAAAAAAAACAACAAAACTCAATGAAACTGATATAACTTTGTTATTTAAAGGATTTCTGCCTGTATAACGTTGCTATCCAATGAGGCATTACAATTATATCTCCATTTTTCAAAATTAAAACATATGATATTCTATTTCTTCTCTAAGTTCCGAAATGTTGTCAGCTACAGTCTGCAAAGAATCCTTAGATGTTGCAATTAATTTCTCCACTTCAGTTGTAAGACGGTCTATTTTGTCGAATTTCTTCTCTTCTTCAGTTAGATTCCGTAAAGGGTCCTGACATGTTGCAATTAATTTCTCCATTTGTGCTGTAAGTTGCGAAATTTCTTCAGTTTTAGTATGGAAAGATTCCCTAGATGTTGCAAAACATTTCTGCATTTCAGTTGTAAGACGGTCTATTTTGTCGAATTTCTTCTCTTCTTCACTTAGATTCCGTAAAACATCTTGACATGTTGCAATTAATTTCTCCATTTGTGCTGTAAGTTGTTCCATTCTGTCCAGCCCGGAAATTGTTTTGTCTTCTTTAGTATTAGTCAGCAAAGAATCATGGCATGTTGCAACCAACGTCTTGCGATAGCGCTCTTTATGCATTCCATAAGTGATGTAATACCAGCGCTGATCACACTCCCTTAACTGCTCAACAGTGTTGCATAAATTAAGGTTATTAAGTAGTTCAAACTTGTCCAACATGTTTAATG
Source organism: Eutolmus rufibarbis (assembly GCA_963920795.1). NCBI lineage: Eukaryota > Metazoa > Arthropoda > Insecta > Diptera > Asilidae > Eutolmus > Eutolmus rufibarbis. The sequence continues at coordinate 36,657,449 of OY987206.1, read as the reverse complement.
CAAAGCCGCTTGAAGTTAAAAATGCACTAAGCATACTATCCGGAAGTTGGTTGACCAGTGTTGGAAGGAAGTCTGACACTGTGAACTTCATGATGACTTGTTTGGTCGTAAAAATTAAAATCGGATCGCGACACTCTACTACTGGACCACTGGGTAATTTGCAGTTCCCGAATGAGCTGCTCGGAAAATGTTCCGCCTTTTATAGGACATCAAAGCTCTTATATAAAGCAAAATATTCTTCCTGGATTTTACCTGCATCCTGAATTATTTACGAATAGTGCTTGCCTGCGCTCTTAAATTATTTAGTTTATTACAATTATGCCTCAAAGCGTCCTTTTGCAGCTCCTATATAATTTTTTCCCAGGAATTATTCTTACTCTTTTCATATATTCCGACTAAATTGCTAACTGCTATTCTCCTAGTTCACCTCAATTTCAAATTCGCAATTGGAGTTATTACCTGCATGGAACCTATAAGTGTCCAAAGAGAAGTAAGCGTTCGTTTTGTCTAAATCTCTGCTTACGCATATATGTATGACCGTACTCGGTTTTACAAATGATCATTATTTACCTTACCCGTCCTCTGGAGTTTCATCTTGGTCAATGACGATCATTTGACAAAACCGAAAACGAAGGTATCTTTCCAGGTAGTTGCTCATATTTTTCATCGTTTCTCCGAATTACTTTACTTCATTACATTGGAAACAAAAATTAGTCATATACAAGAATATCTAATAAAATTCTAATTTATGTGTTTTCGTATCAACTTAATTTTTGCGCGTTACTCATATGTGTACAAAGTTTAGACACTTTCTCTTAAAATTGCTTAGAATTTCTACATCATAATCAAATTGAAACATATAAAGAAAAATGAAAATTACGAGTTATTTTAGGAATATAATTTGGAGGAATAAAATTTAATACTTAATCAAAAGGACAGTACCAATTAAAATGTATTCTAAAAGTTTATTCATCCAGAAAAACATTGAAATTGGTGTTTAACTAAGGGTCTGCAAGTGGTTGAGGGGAATTATCGTCTTTTTAATTTTGTTATATATGAGAAAACTATTTTATGTAAATAAAAAAGAGGATATAATTTTACGTTATTTTAAATTAGCAATTTTAAAAAATTTCAGTCAAATTTGAAATAACCGTGAATAATTGATTTTTCTAGGAAAAGAAGCGTAAATTTTCAATAAAATGATGTAGAGTGGAATCTTTTGAAAGATCGTTTACTTATCAAGGGTCCATTCAGATTTCTTCACTATACCGATTTTTTAATAACATATAAAATGACAAAGAAATAATGCGATGGAATAACTTGAAGGTATTAAGTATGCATCACCGAGTTAGCGAACCTCTATATCATACTTAAATAAACCAAGTTTTTGAATAGCTCAATAACTTCATTACTTGTGAAAATACGAACTCTACGTAGGAAACGCTCTACCGATCGATTTCTTGGAGTGTCATGAAAATAGCTCCTTTCCCCGACGAAAAGTTTTGTAGGAGGTGCGCTCATATAAGTCTTTATAGGTCCTTATAGATCCTTGAAAGGATATCGCAGGACATCGAGCGAAGGCTCATTCAAAAGAGGACAAAATAACGATATTTCACTTGTTAGGATTCGTTTCCACATGTTGGAGTTAATGGATTAAATTATCGAAAATGTCGATAAATTTTGAATTTGAACCCCTTTTACTCCTACATTTGGGAATGGATCCCAACATCATTAGAAAGGTAGTGTCATTCTCTTTTGAATAAGCCCCCACTTGATGTCCTTATAAGGATCTATAAGGACTTAAGTAAGCGCACCTCCCAAAAAATTTTGATGTGGATGTTGAGGGGGAATTAATTGATATAGCGTTTCTTAGATGAAACATACTATCGATTTGGCTTCTTGTACCTAAATAAGAAGCATAAACCCAAAACAACCAATTCATCTTCATAACTTTCGCAAATCGACCAAGGATATCACAATCACAAAGGTTGTTGACTTTCCTAAAGAATGCTGTCGTTTAGTACGTCCCACCGTCTAATCAGTCTGACTTCAGAATCTAATTTCTTTAAATTAAATGATAACTAGACAAGCAAATACCTGGCCCGGTCGGGAGCGGGTCGACGGTTGTCACTCCTGATGAAATTAAATTGATTGGACAAGTAAGAAAGATAGTGATAACAACGTGATCCTCCGACATGGGCTATCTTTCAGTGGATGTCAGTTAGCCAGGACGCCATAAATCACGCTAGCTTCACATCCAGCCGGCGGGGGTGGGATGCTGCGGTGCCTTTAGTTATTATGTTCTGCCATATGGAGCCGGGCGGGGCGATAGAAATATCTTCCCAGATCAAAGGAGTACAATGTGCTCCAGGACTCGGGATTCACACACGACAAGTAAATCTTCTCTGCCACGCAGTGGACCACAGCTTCTTGCTCGAAACGAGGTGATAAGACGAGACGAGCTCATGCTCCACTTCGACGGGACGGGGAACGGAGGATGCCCACATCGGGAAATGAAAAATATCTCAGTTCCTGATGGATTTCAGTCGTTTCTTGTAATTACATAGCGAGAAGGATCTGGCTGCGGTAAACGTCTTACCTTGAGCTATTTTTAATGACCATAACAAGCTGGGAATACTTCTCCAAATGGAATGGTGTAATAAATTACATGTCCTCAAACAATGTCAGAATTCTGGAAAACATGTTGCTCTAAGGTTTAATTTGACGAGCAATAGTTTGAATCTGATGAATTATTTAATTTAATTTTCGATAATATCATCATAATCACAGATCATTCATTGACGTTTTTGTAGATAATTAAATATAAATAAAACATAAATTGAGTTTGATTTTGATGAAACTTTGTAGGAATGTCCATTTAGGGTCAAAAGGGAGAGATATGCAAAAAAAAAAAAACAACACGAGTTGTCAGTTGCTTATATTTCTTGAGATATTTAAAATTTCTGATAGTTTTTCACCGTAATTTCTTCACGTTCCCGCAATATTTTAGTGAAAATTATGGAAAAATCGTAAACCAAAAATGTTTACGCCAGATTTCTGTAAAAAATTCTACATGAGTGCTGAAAATGAGGAAAATTTTACTTTACTCCGATTTGCCCTTTAAGACAAATGCGTGCTTTTCACCGTCTATAAGTCTTTAATTCGTTGTTTTCAAAGAGTTTTGAAGAATTTTTTTAGAATAAAAGATGGAAAAGTTTTTATTTAAGGTATTTATACAATTTGCAACAAAACTTTGTGGGAAAATCGTAAATTATATTTCTGCCTTCGTGTCCTCCTGACTACATTTACTTACAGATATTCGTTCAAATATCCTGTCCTTTCATCACACTTTTCAAAGCACACTATTCTAAAAATTTCATAAATATTTTTGATCTAGCAGCCTGCTGCTATCTCATGTCATTACGTTTTTTGTGTCACGTTCGTCATCACACGAAATTCCTCGGTGGTCTGAAAATTGTGATTAATCAATAATCATAAATAAATCCAAAATGCCCAAAAGACACGGGGATAGCCTTTTGGAAATGGAGCACATAAGGAAAAAACTGAAAAAATTAGAACGCAAAATAGAAAAGCAGACAAAAAAGTATCGGGCTGTTGAGGTTGGGAGCCCCATGATATCACACAGGCCCTCATCTTCACCAGCAGGGCGTTCGAAGAGATCTACGGAGGACTTTAATTCTCTGGGTGAAGCAGGTAAATGCTATGTTCCTTTTCAGGTATAAGGATGTACCCAACATGGAGGTTATTGGAAAAAACAAAAGCAAAAAAAAAAAAAAAACATGCGCTCCTAATGAAGAGGTAATAGAGTCGTGTAGGGTCTGTAGGGCCTTTACCTTCTCTAATTTGTTCAATAAAAACGTTATGCATTATCCCTGAGATATTAGCTTTCGTTGCAAAACGTTATGCACTATCCTTGAGATAATAGCTTTCGCTGTGGTGCAACCACAGGATATAGAACATTACAAGGAATTTATATGGAATATGTTATGCCTGGGAGCCTTAAAAGGTTGTCAATAACGTTATGTAGGGTCTGCAGGGCCTTTACTTTCGTTAATCAATTTCATTAAAAGCTGCACAAATCAAATTTTAAAATAAAGCCAATATTGTTGGGTAATAATACGAAAAAAAAAAAAAAATCCTGATTTGTAGAGTCTTACTTAGATAAAGCATCTTCATTGTAGATTCACCTGCAGTACCATCTGCAGAGGTAAATGTTCTGGTAGACGCAGAACAGAGCGCGGAAATTGAAATGGATGATGTGCCAGAAAATAATTTGGTTATAGTAGGGCGTGAAACAGCGGAGGAAGAAGAAACTGTGGACGAAGACATCCTCAAACTATTAGGTGAAGAGCCAGTTAAAGAGCAGTGCTTTGCCGAAAAAGTTAATAAAGATCTCGCAGAAAGATGGTCCTCAATTCTGATTAATGGAATACCAAAGGATACAAGGAAACAAATACTAGACGAATATTTGTTTCCAGAAAATCTCTTGATTCTCGAGGCGCCAAAATTGAACCCTGAGGCAGGAGCTGCCTTGACAGATATTAATCTAAAGAGAGATAAAATTTTAGAGTCAAAGCAAAACCATATTGCAAAAATAATCAGTGCGTTGGGTTCTGCTCTGACAAATGCAATAAAATCAAAGGCAAATAAGGACATAATAAAACCAATGTCTGATGCCGCTAGAATTCTGTGTGACTATCATCACACGGAAACAACTACATATTAGACGCAACTTTGTGCTATCGGCAGTATCGAAAGAATCAAGGGAAGCGATGCAAGCTATAAAGCCCAACAGGTTTCTTTTCGGAGACAACTTGTCCGAAACAATTAAAGCTAACAGGGCAATCAGTAAATCGGGGTTAGAAATAAAGGCAAAAACGCAGTATCAACAGAATCAGTCCAGACCAGCAGCATCAGTATCCACATCAAAAACAAGTCAACAATCTTTAAACTTAAGGGGCCCGCCTCTCCAGCGACGTCCAGCACCGGTACAATCTCGAGGTGTAGGCGGGCTGCGTCCTCTACGACAGAGGTCACCATACAGGAAGTCACAGCCCGCAACACAACCTTGGAGGAATCTGAAGGACAAACGCTACCGTCGTTAGAGGTCAGTTATTGCGGTAGATTAAAACAATATTATAAAGAATGGAAAGCAATCACTAATGATGATAGGGTCCTATCATTCATCAGGGGTTATAAAATCCCTTTTAAAGATAAACCCCCCTTATAAGATGTTGTACCAAAAAATAAAATAGATGCTTCCTCCCATAAGGCTGCAGTTGAAGTAGAAATCTCAAAATTACTTAGATGCGGGGCCATTTCTAAATGCTCTCCTTGCAAAAACCAGTTTATTTCAACAATTTTCCTAGTTCCTAAACCAAACAATACGTATAGATTCATTCTGAATTTAAAAAATTTAAATAAATTTGTAAACACTAAACATTTTAAGTTAGAGGATATTAGATCTGCCATAAAATTAATGACGCCAAAATGTTATATGAGCTGTATAGACCTAAAAGATGCGTATTTTTTGATACCTATACACGAGGATCAAAAAAGGTTCTTAAGATTTCAATGGAAAACTGATTTATATGAATTTAATGTAATGCCCTTTGGGTTATCAACAGCACCTTATGTTTACACCAAATTGATGAAACCGGTTTTGCAACATCTGAGATCGCAGGGATATTTATCTGTAGTATATATCGATGATATTTTATGCTTAGGCGACAATAAATATATCTGTGAAGAGAATATTAATGCAACAGTCAAACTCTTGAATATGTTAGGCTTTATTATAAATTGGGAAAAAAGTAGAATAATACCAAGTAAGACCTGTAAATTTTTAGGATTTATTTTGGACTCGGAGAAGTTTGCAATATGTCTAACAGATGAAAAACGGATAATGTTAAAAGAAAGAATACAGGAATTCAGCAAGATAAAAGGCTGTAAAATCAGTTTATTTGCTCAATTTATAGGCAGTCTAATAGCAGCATGTCCTGCAGTCGAATATGGATGGCTTTACACCAAGAATTTTGAAAGATCAAAATATGTCAGTTTAAATAAAACTGGGGGTAACTTCGACGCTCCCATGCAGCTTTCAAAATGCCTGGAAGAAGATTTTAAATGGTGGATCGCTAAAATCGAAAAATCTATTAATCCAATAAGGTCTTATAGCTTTTGTTTGGAAATATATTCTGATGCTTCTAGGACAGGTTGGGGGGCTGCGTGTGGAGAAAAAACTGCCAGTGGAACTTGGAAAGAAAATGAGTTGAATTTCCATATAAATCAGTTAGAACTTCTAGCTGCTTTCTTTGCGCTCAAAATATTTGCTAATGAGTATTCAAATTGTGAAATTTTGCTTCGTATAGATAACACTACAGCAATAGCTACAATAAATAAAATGGGTAGCATACAGTTTCCCCATCTTAGTAATATATCTAGAAAACTGTGGCAATGGTGTGAGGCAAAAAACCTTCAGGTATTCGCCTCATACATTAAATCAAAAGAAAATGCAATAGCTGATGCAGAATCGAGAAGATCAGACGTGGATAAAGAGTGGTCCCTTGCAGACTACGCATACCAAAAGATTAAGGACGCTTTTGGAAATCCTTCTATTGATTTGTTTGCAAGCAGATCAAATAACAAATGCATCAGATATCTTTCCTGGCACAGCGATCCTGGAGCATTGGCGGTCGATGCATTTGTCAGTTCTTGGACCAATTAAAACTTTTATGCTTTTCCACCCTTTTGTCTTATTCTTAAATGTTTACAAAAAATAAGAAACGACAGAGCTGAGGGTATTATGGTGGTACCATGGTGGAGCACCCAACCCTGGTTTCCTCTTTTTAATAAATTATTAATATCTGAACTGTTAATTTTTAGGCCTAATGAAAGCCTGTTATCTGACTCTTTCAGCAATCCACACCCTCTTCACAAGAATCTTACCCTGGTGGCAGGGCTCTTGTCAGGGAGGCGATTTTAAGACGCGGCACATCTGAGGCATCATCAGTTATTATGCTCGCTTCTATAACTGAGAACACCTGGAAACAATATAACTCGTGTATTAAAAAATGGTTTGAATATTGCAATGGATCTCAAAACAAGTTCTTTGAGGCTTCTGTGCCTGACATAATCAGTTTTCTCACCATCCTATTTAATTCAGGAGCAAAATATGGGACGTTAAATTCATGCAAAGCAGCCTTAGGACTAATCATGGCTAGCAGAATTAGTCAGGATGATAGATTAATTAGATTTTTTAAAGGAGCTTACAATCTTCGACCAAATACACCGAAATATAACATTATGTGGGATCCAGAAATAGTGTTAGAATACGTATCTAAGTTCTATCCACACGATAACATTTTACTCAAGGACTTATCACGTAAACTTATAGTCCTAATGGCACTTGCAACCGGGCACAGAGTTCAGACATTCAGTCTAATTAACATTAATAATATTGAACAAAATAATGATAGAGTGTGTATAAAAATTCCCGACAGAATTAAAACATCATCAAGGACGTGCAATCAACCTTACATGACTCTTCCGTTTTTTAAATACAAGCCAGAGATATGTCCGGCTAAAACTCTAGTCGACTACCTAAACATTACTGAATCTATTCGTGGGTCTACTACTAGTTTATTTATTAGTTTTAAGAAGCCCTATGCTAATGTAAATGCGCAAACGCTAAGCCGATGGATCAAAAGTACTCTTGAAGAAGGCAGCATTGATACAAGAATTTCTACAGCGCATAGTACTAGACACGCTGCAACTTCATCGGCCAAAGAGAGAGGTGTGAATATTGATTTAATAAGAAGAACAGCAGGTTGGTCAGTAAAGTCAAAAGCTTTTGCCCAATTTTATAATAAGCCGGTAGTATCAGTCAATGATGATATGTTCGCAAGATCGGTTTATAGAAACTTGTAAATTTTAGATTTTGAAAAAGAAGTTGATATAGAAAAAATAAGTATGATACCTTTAATTGTTCTACTTTGTATAAAGATAAATGGAATTTAATGTACAACACATACATGTGGTATGCAGAGGAGAAAATAAATCGGACTCATTAATCTTATAATTTTTATAACAATCCTGCATCTGTTTTGGTTTGCGGAGGATGCAAATTACTCTTACTATTTCACGAAGCTTTAAACATCTATCTGTAAGTAAATGTAGTCAGGAGGACACGAAGGCAGAAATATAATTGATGATCAAACGAACTTACCTGAAGTGAAGTTCGATCCACAATTATATGATGCCTTCGTGTCCGAACTGACTACATCCCTCCCTAACCCTAAAACAGGTGTGTTGTACCCGGAGATCGTGAAATAGGCTTTGAACTTAATGACATGAGAGAGCAGCAGGCTGCTAGATCAAAAATATTTATGAAATTTTTAGAATAGTGTGCTTTGAAAAGTGTGATGAAAGGACAGGATATTTGAACGAATATCTGTAAGTAAATGTAGTCAGTTCGGACACGAAGGCATCATATAATTGTGGATCGAACTTCACTTCAGGTAAGTTCGTTTGATCATCAATAAATACTGCTTTCTTTACAATACAAAATATTTGAATTTTTTTAAAAAATTAACGAATTAATGGTAACATACATATATGTATCTTATTCGATTTAATGACGATAACAAGCACGTTTTTTTCTTGTGATTTCGCAAGTTAATAAGAATATAATATTTAAGTTGCTTATTGCTAACGGTTCTTAACATTTTATTTCTAATCTTTCTTTAACATTAAAAAAATAGGATTTATTTACATTTATAATTTAAATTACCATCTGTTTTTTATTTAACCTTTTGCACATCAACGGCTTCAGTGAAATATTTTCGCACTATTATTCTGATTTTTTGACCTATACTTGAATAAATGTCTGGGTTCAGATGTTGTTGTTGACCAAGACCTGGATAAAAAATACTCAGTTAATATTATAACGTAAATTGAACATAAATTTGACGCATTTCATTTTGCTACCTTGGATTCCAAGCAACATAAAGAAGAAGATAAAGAACATAGCAAGCGCACACTCATAAAAAACTTGTTCGACTAGATGTTTAAAAAGGGCTATTGAGATAAATGGCATTTGATTTTATTAGATTAGGATTTAGGCTTTCATTTAAACCAAGTTACAAAGTTCTATTATGATCGTTTATTTTTTAATAATAATTCAAAAATGGTCAAAATACGGTCTTCAAAATCTGTATTATTACTACCAACGCTACAAAAGCAAATTTTAAGGAGGTGTGGTAAGTAGGAATTAATGGGAGCAAACTTTTAGTTAGTTATTATAAATTATATTGCATTAGCAGGTTATTAGCACCGTCATGGTATTGTACATCGCTGAACATCTATTATGATAAAAAAAATCATAAACAATATAAACTCGAAAGGTTAAGTTGAAAATAAATAATTTCAATTGTATCGTTTGCTTACTAAAGCTGAAAGGCGTCCATAATTAAAATAATTATAGTCAACTTAAAGCGTTCAAAGATAATTGTTGTTAATTATCTTTTTCCTCACGGAATTTTTATGTGTCGTCACACTTGACTGATTTTCACTTGATACTTCAGAAGTAATAATAATGGAAAATGCAAAATTCATTGAGTTGAATCCACAAATAGAGCTTAGATTTAAGTTATGTAAATTCACTTTCTAATTTCTAGTTTCGATATTAGGTATAGTTACGTTTTAAATAGTTTGATAATGTTTGCTAGAGTTTTATTGTATTTCTTTCTTTTTGAAATCTGAAATGCTGATTTTATAAGGCCAACAGTTTTTGTTGCGAGAAAAGTGCTTTTAGGTATTAAAAGTGCATTTTACAAAATCAAGCATATAAAGATTACTTAAATTCTTTAAACATTCTCGCGAAGAGAGATAAAATGACAGTTATTAAATCGTTTTGAATTTAAAGAGTTATTCGTTCTTCTTCGCGAAACAATTAAAACAAATATCGCAAGTGTGTAAAGACATCAAAAAATATGTACAGTCTCATTGAATATTGTTTAAAAATAATATTATAAAAAGAACATTTTAAATTAAACTTTAACTGATAATTATGTTTGAACTGAGAAATTGTCATATAATTTACTTTTTTGTGCACAGAAGAGAAAAAAAGAATTTTACTATTTCTTAAAATTTAAAAAGTAGCCAGAAAATTGTGTGATTTTTAATTTATTTATAAAATTTACATCAATCTCTTATGCCTTAACTATAAAAGTTAAATACACGATGTACATACATACATACATAGCGAAATATGTTTGGAATTAACTTTGTTGTTTTCTTAAAAATACTTCTTATTCAATTTCAATACACTCGTCAAATTGGTGAATTTTTGACAATATCAGTAATTGCAATTGTACCTTTCTTGGTTAAGTTTATGTAAATAAAAAAAAAAGCAGTTTCTATTTATGTTTTCAAAGGCTGATAAATCAGTTTTATATTCCATACCAGATATGTCTCAATTTTTAATATCTGAACTAGTGCCAAGTACTTTTCATTTACAAATACTATAGTTGGTTTTTTCCAATTCTTCCAGTGTTGCTTCTTGAAAATTGTTTCATAATTGCGTAGAGTACACAAAAAATGAGTTAAAATCCATTACAAAAATACTTTTATACGTTTTTTACAGAATTTACTTCTGAATAAGAATTTTATCATATTAGAAATACAAGTACTACTTGGAGCTATTTATGTAGTTCTAAATTGAAATATTATCATAATTTTTGTTCCGATTAAATAAGTAAATAATTTCTATTATAACAGTGTTTTGGTGGTCTTACTATATGAAGGTCGTAGTTTAGTCATATGTAGTATTTCTTTAATAATTAATGTACTTCTGATTTGTTGAAGAAGTGTCTGAAAACGATGTTCTTATAAATTAATGTAGGTAAATACGTATTGATGTTTGTCCTTGGTTGGTAGTTCTAATAAAATGGACCAGTTTAATATTTTCGAAAATTACCTGTACATCCAATTTAGCCCTTCGGGAGTTCATGTACTAATAGAGAGAATTGACACTGTTTAATCCAATTATCCGCCCGCCAATGGCTGCTGTAAAAGCATTCACTTACACCGGGCCCTTAATATGCCCTCAATTATGGACGAGTGGTTTATTAGACTTGGACAGAGTAATTTTCGGACGCTGCCGGCGACAACATCGATGCGGGCGATTACTTTGCTTTTCAAGTTAATTGCTTCAACAATTGCCCGATTAAAGTTATGAATTCGAGAGCACCGACCCGACGCACAATATGCTCATTACCAGCTCTGGCGGGTGGCGGCGGCCTTCGAACGGCCGAAAAACGATGAATTTTTCATTGGGCCCATAATCGAACCCTGCGTACGAACAGATCGGTGCGACGCGGTCCGTTGAATGTCGTGTTAAATTGCATCTGCGGACGACAAATTTTCATGGCGTTTTAATCAAAATAACGTATTAACACGCAATTACTAATTTCGGAATCAGGTGCATATTTGCATTTTAATTTAATGTGGTGCCGCACCTGCTCCCAGTGCGGGTACGATTTTGATTATATTTCAGGCGTAAACCGCACTGAGAGGTGGCTGGGGCCCTTTAGGTGGCGGCGGGCAGTGCACTTCCCTAGGGTCAGATCGTGGAAGCGGCTTGGCCACAGTTTAGCCATCCCGCAGCCACCTCTGGCCACTAGTTGTTGATTGAAAGTGAATTCCCGGCAAATTCATAAATAATTCAATAAAATATTCAATAAAGCGATTCCTGCCGCATTTCAGGCATCATTTCCTGGAAGAACCGGGAAAAATTTTTCTAATGCCAGATTGTTCGAACGTCAGCGGCTTGTGCTGGATTTATAAGTGTGCACCTACCTCGGGAAGAGCGGGCGACGACGCCACCGACGTCGACGGTGGGCGCCGCGACGAGGGCATGAAGCTCTTATAAATGTCATTGGACCAAATTTATGCACCACTAGCTGCATAGTGCTCCCAGTGCAATTTCGCATTAAACCATGGAGAATTTGGTTGACTGTTTCCGCCCATATGGCGGTAATGTGCCTGCAGATGTGCTCGAAGCTCCATGAAATTGTTTGGTTTATGGGATCTTTTCAACTTTATGGCGTCCTAAGTAATTCGCCCCCCAGCAATCATGGGAACCCTGCAAGGCAAAACGATAAAACATAGATAGCAATTTCCGCACAAACGAGAAGTTCGTCATTTCAATTGCTCAGCAGTTTTGATGAGCACGCAAAATTTCGACTGTAAATTTTACACTGCTATCAGATTCGACACTCGCAGGAAATACACAAAATGCAGAAATTTCTGAGTTTTACTTCTTTTGATAGTCAAAGAAGACCCGATATTATTTAACTGCTTCTTTGCTTTCCCTAAAGTTGTATAAGATAGGTTGGTATCTATAAAACTTCAAGTGTGGGCATTTCAACTAAAGGCATTTTTAACCACATATTTCAAAGCTATTTTCTTCCCAAATCTAAATCTATTTTTAATTTGCCATAAAATGCATTTGAGATCTCCTCACGAATTTTGATGAACTATATTTAGGGTCAAAATTCAAAAGTGACGTCGAGGCACAAAAAAAAAACAAAAAAAAAATGCTCCCAGAATCTTTTAGTGAAGAGAATGGAAAAACCTTCATATAAAAATATTTCTACTGGATTTCTGTTAATAATTTTACACTTCTACAAGAGTACTGAAAATAAGCAAAATTTTACTTTACTTCGATTTGTCATTTCACAAGACAAATGCGTCCATTGAACGCAATCCGTCTGAAAATTGATGAATCTAGTAAAATTGTAGTCAATATAGCGTTAGCAAAAAAATTCGAGAAATAATATTTGTTAAACAAACATTTTAATCAATTAATCAAAATCGTTTTGTTAATTATAAAAAAACTCTCTGTAGATTGGGCATAATTATTTTGCTAGCAATCAAAACGTTAACTGCGAATTAAATTGTCGTATGTACCATTTTGACATTTTGAATTTAAGATAGTTTCTTCTTAACTTCTTCATCTTAACCCTCATATTATTCCAGAGCATCTCAACGTGTTCCGGCGTCTCCCGTGTACACCTAACTCTTTCAGAAGAGTTCTCTGGTGCCTTAAAGCAATCAATATATGAGTCTTTCATAGGAACACTCGAGTCTTCTGGATTTGATGGAGTTTGAGAACTGAAAATTTTATATAATACGTCATGTAATTTTAGGCAGTAATATTTTTCAGAAATCGGAGTATTTTCTATTAGAGACAAGAGTAGCTCATATAGAGACTCGACTCATCTTATTGTCTCTAAACGAAAATTTCGATAAATTTTGATTTTGAACCCCCATAACTCCTACATTTGTAAACGGATCCTAATAAATAAGATATCGTTAGAAAGGTACTTTTATTCTTTAACCTTTACAAGGATTTAAGTGAGCGCAAAATTTATAAACCGTTGACGTTATTTTCGAGGGGGGAGGAGTGATTTTGGAGGGGCGTCAAGAACCAAAGTTTGCTCAGGACACCCGAAGGAATTGATTGGTATATCTGTTTCTACGTAGAATTCAAATACCCTGTTTATATGTATACATACATATTAGGGAGATTCAATTTTTTTTTTTCAAACAGGTTCAATAGTTGCTAGTATAGGAAAGAAAAGTCCTGGCCCAAGGGCGGCTCATAATATTAATATTTACTGGTGGCTCATCGAACTTTTTTGTTTTCCATAAGAATAACATGGGAAAGAATGCATTACTAGACGTTTTCGTCTGTATCTAGTGAAAAAATGATCATACATAAATGAGACTAATTCCATCAAAAAGAGCATTAAATTTTATACAGAAAAGGATTGTTGCATTTTTTTCGTAAAGTAAACACAATATCAGTTTATTAGCGTTCAAACTCAAGGCATAAATTGAAAATTAAGAAAAAAAGCGACTTTGTGATATTTTTAATAAAATCATCAATATTATTGATTAACCTATTGAACCCATGCTTCTTCTAACGGAATTAGTCTCATTTATGTATGATCATTTTTTCACTAGATACAGACGAAAACGTCTAGTAATGCATTCTTTCCCATGTTATTCTTATGGAAAACAAAAAAGTTCGATGAGCCACCAGTAAATATTAATATTATGAGCCGCCCTTAGGCCAGGACTTTTCTTTCCTATACTAGCAACTATTGAACCTGTTTAAAAAAATAAAAAAAAAATTGAATCACCCCAATACACATATATGTATGCATATATGCTTTATATTTGCTGATATTTAGTTAAATCGGAAACAAATTGTGTGTTTCTGATATTTTCAATAAATAAAAGGATACTAACATTTTAAAATCAAAAGGGTACTTATTTTTAACGAAAAGAATAGATGCCTCCAAAACATTTTTTGAGTCATGTAATTTTGTTGACATGTGTATTTTAAATATTGAAATTCAAGAAAAAATTGTTATACAATTTATGAAATAATTTTATGTAGGTGTTTTGTTTTATTGCAGTCTCGTGGATGTAATTTTGACAAATTTGATCTGCTAGCGTGCTCAATTGGGGCTCACTGAAACATATTAAAAAAATTGTATATCCTTAAAAAAAGTAAGAATATGGATTGCCCCAGCATAGACTACGATTATTTTGTTTGAACGAAAATTCATAAATATGGTGGTCTTAAGAATACCATTTTTATCGCAAAAAAAAAAAAAAAATTTAAAAACTTAGGAGAAAATTACCCAATCCTTTTTATTCTACTTTATACCGGGGCTATTGTTGTGTAGAACAACATATTAAAATTTCAGACTGATCGGTTAAATTTAAGTTATTGTGCCCACCGATTACAAAAACGAATTTTCACATATGCATAAATTCTACGTACGTTCAATTAGTCTACAACTTCGAAAGTATTTATATATTTCTTCTGAAGTTTTCAGAGAACATTACTAACATTTGATACATTTGAAAAGGATTCTTTTCAAACAGTCGATTTTTCAGATCTGAGAAAGTGTCAATATTTTTCAGTAGCATACAATTATAATATTTGAAATTATATAGGTACAGTTTCTTATTTATTATTATTATTTAGTTTTGCATTTTGTGAGTCTCATGTATAACCAAATTAAAAAGACGGTAATTCTCCTCAATCAATTACTAAAGTACTTTTATTGCATATCTATAAAAAGTGTAGGTCGGAAAAAAGTATAAACTAATTCTTGTATATGACTAATTTTTGTTTCGAATGCAATGAAGCAAAGTAATTCAGGGAAACGATGAAAAATATGAGCAACTACCTGGAAAGATACCTTCGTTTTCGGTTTTGTCAAATGATCGTCATTGACCAAGATGAAACTGCAGAGGACCTAATGATTATTTTGACAAAACCGACCACGATCATATATGCGTAAGCGGAGATTTAGCCAAAACGAACGCTCTTTCGAGACGTATAGGTTCCATACAGGTAATAACTCCAAATGCGAATTTGAAATTGAGGTGAACTAGGAGAAGAGCAATTAGCAATTTAGTCGGAATATATGAAAAGAGTAAGAGTAAATTCCTGGGAAAAAATTATATAGGAGCTGCAAAAGGACGCTTTGAGGCATAATTGTAATAAACTAAATAATTTAAGAGCGCAGGCACCACTATTCGTAAATAATTCAGGATGCAGGTAAAATCCAGGAAGAATATTTTGCTTTATATAAGAGCTTCGATGTCCTATAAAAGGCGGAACATTTTCGGAGCAGCTCATTCGGGAACTGCAAATTACTCAGTGGTCCAGTAGTAGAGTGTCGCGATCCGATTTTAATTTTTACGACCAAACAAGTCATCATGAAGTTCACAGTGTCAGACTTCCTTCCAACACTGGTCAACCAACTTCCGGATAGTATGCTTAATGCATTTTTAACTTCAAGCGGCTTTGAATTAAACATCTTGGACAAGTTAGAACTACTTAGTAACCTTAATTTATGCAACTCTGTTGAGCAGTTAAGGGAGTGTGATCAGCGCTGGTATTACATCACTTATGGAATGCATAAAGAGCGCTATCGCAAGACGTTGGTTGCAACATGCCATGATTCTTTGCTGACTAAAACTGAAGAAGACAAACAAATTTCCGGGCTGGACAGAATGGAACAACTTACAGCACAAATGGAGAAATTAATTGCAACATGTCGAGATCCTTTACGGAATCTAACTGAAGAAGAGAAGAGTTTCGACAAAATAGACCGTCTTACAACTGAAGTGGAGAAATTACTTGCAACATTTAGGGATTCTTTCCAGACTAAAACTGAAGAAATTTCGCAACTTACAGCACAAATGGAGAAATTAATTGCAACACGTCAGGATTCATTACAGAATCTAACTGAAGAAGACAAGAAATTCGACGAAATAGACCGTCTTACAACTGAAGTGGAGAAATTACTTGCAACATCTAGGGATTCTTTCCAGACTAAAACTGAAGAAATTTCGGAACTTACAGCACAAATGGAGAAATTAATTGCAACATGTCAGGATCCTTTACGGAATCTAACTGAAGAAGAGAAGAAATTCGGCAAAATAGACCGTCTTATAACTGAAGTGGAGAAATTAATTCCAACATCTAGGGATTCTTTGCAGACTAAAGCTGAAGAAATTTCGCAGTTAGGCAGGATGGAACGTCTCGCAGCAGAAATGGAAAAATCTATAACTAAGTCTCAGAATTGTATGCAAGATTGTGTTAAAATAATAAATAAATAGTAGCTTAAAAATATTAACAATTTACTTAAAAGCAGCACTAAAGTCTGTGAGTAAAATGTCTATTAAGCCTATACGTGACGATTGGTGAGGTACCAATAAAGTGTAGAAAAGAGCAGAAGACGAAAAGATTTGGTTTAGCATTAGAAATAAACGATAAAATTACTACGCTTGGTGTATCAATGATAGAATATTTTGTATCTTCAATTTGAAAAATGCAGATAGAATTGTAATGCCTCATTGGATTGCAGTTTCATTGAGTTTTGTTTTTTTGTAAGACCCATTTATTCACGTCTCTTTACCTGGCTAGATACTTGTTAAAGAAAATATACAATTCTATGTTCAAGGAAAACATGAACTAAATGTAAAAAATAATATCTGAGGCAACTTTAATAGAATTGTTTCTGAAATCGGCTCAGCAAAATCAATATTCGTAATCTTCAACCAAAATATACTCAGTTGTAAAAATTAATGTTCAGTACCTACCCGCTTAGAATTTCTAATATCTAATGTATGATATATGATTTAAATTTAATTTAGGCTATTGAATATTTGAAAATTTTTAGTTTGTTCAGAAACATTGTTTTAGTAGCACACATTGACAAATCGCCCACGAATTAATATTTTTTGGAAAGAGCAACACCTACCTATGGTAATTTATGGAAAAGTTTTGGTTTTGTATTTTACGGAGCTTTCTTCGGGTCAAAAACTAAATTCTGATTTCGTACTGTTGAGCCTGATTTGTTTGATTTTATACCTATGGAATACTGATTCGATTCTGTTCATTCCGATTTCACCTTTTTTTCGTCTGATTTCGTACTGGTAACAAACTTAATTTTATACTGATCTCGCTTCGCGATGTCTTTTACATGTGGGTTTCATTTTGATCTGACCTTTATTAAAAATGATATCAGAATTGAATCTACAACTTAGAACATTTCAGAAGGCTGAGATCAGATCTAAGGTGCCTACTAGGTCGAAATAAGAAAAACAATTACTGAAATTTTTGAATTTGTCTTTGTATTATATAATTATAATGCAAAATATAATTAAATGCATGACAAGTATCATCTAATTTTAACTTTGAGTAAAGGAGTCCATTTTTAGTTTTTATTTTCATAGTAGCTAGGGCTAAAAAATTAGTAGCCGATTAAACCAAAATGGTCAATAATATCCAAATTTTCTTGATAAATTGTCTTAAATTTTTAAGTATACTAAATGCTAAAAAGACCGGTGTCGAAAAAAATTAAAATTATTAGATTTTCTTCCATCACTTTCAGTTAATCGCAGTCCGATTAGAAAATTAACCTCAGGATCTTCTGCCATTGTTTAAAAAACTTTGGCGTTAGAATTTAGCATAATTATCATTATTTCTTTCCCAGATTTCTAGGAATTTAATTTGTCTATGGTGAATGAAATACCTAGTAAATTTAATATTCAAATTTATTTGTGCATATCTTATTTATTTTTCATACTTTTTTTTTAATATTAATATTATATAATAGTACATTATAAAACATATTAAAATCTATAATATATTATTTATAATTTTATGTGCTATTTCAATATTATCGCTCAATGAAGCGTTAGATCTATACTCAGAATTTCGAAAATGTAGATATTTATTTTCTATCGGTCTTCGTCCTTCTCTAAGAATTTCTTCCGTCGGATATGATTTAAATGCTATGCAGAAAGAAGAAATTGCTTTTTCAGGTTCACTTCTTGCCATATAAGTAATCAAATGAGGAGGTCCAATCGACTTAATTATCATAACTCCAGAACCCAATTCATAGAGTTCACGTGGAACTTGATTACCACCTGATGACAGCAACTTCAGTGGTTTTTCTAGGTCAAGAGTAAGTTCTTTTAAACTGCCCATCATTTCCTTTCCTTCTTCATTCATAGTCCGGAAAGTATCCTGACATTTTGAAACCGATTTTTCCAGTTCTGCCGTAACGCACTCGATCCTGTCTAACAACGAAATTCCTTTGTCGTCTTCAGTTTTAGTCGATAAAGAATTCTGTGATTTCGCAACCAATTTTTCTATTTCTGCTGTTAGGCGTTCCGTTCTGCCTGAGTTGGAAACTTGAATTTCGTTGCGGAACCGCTCTCTGTGCATTCCGTAACAAATCCAGTACCAACGTTCAAAGCACTCCTCAATTTGAACAATAGTCTTGCATAAGGAAAGAGTATCGTAAAACTGCAACTTATCCAGAGGGCTTAATTCGAAGCTAGTTGCATTTAAAAATATACTAAGCTTGCTTTGAGGAAGCAGTTTGATCAGTTTTGGAAGAAAGTCTGACACTGTGAACTCCATGGTGACTTGTTTACACGTAGAAATTTTAAAACACGCTCGTACTATCGAAGGCAATGTCCTGGCCTATTTGGCGTTTTGAAATGAACTGATCTAACACGGAAAAATGTCCGTCTTTTATAGGACAGCATAACTCTTACCTCTATGTACAATATACCTATACTATACCTTTTAATAGGCTTAAAAATAATTTCAGAGGGATAAACACTAAGTGTTCCGTCCTTTCTAACATTTCATACCACAAACATGCTCTGCATCTTTTATTACCCCATTTTATTTTATTATACTAACAACTGCAACCTAAGTTATTTTAGGAATGCATTCTGAATTTGTTTGATTTATTGTATATACTACAGGCAGAAGGAACACAAACTTTTCCATATTTTACAACTACGTGGCACGTTCTAGTTAATTTTCCCATATATTTAATAGTGAAGGACTAAAATATTTCAAATTACAACCTTCAGGCACTTCTGAGAGGAAAATAAATTTCCTCTTAATATTTCGTTTCGTTTTCGTTTTCTTCGAATTAGGATAATTGCTTTTTTCGTGCTTCCCTGGGAAATTTGTGCCACTTGTAATATGGTTCCGTGTATTCCTTAAATCCTTAGTCCTTAATCCTCCATAGTCCTCAATCCAAATAAAACTGTCTTAATGAGAATTCCTAGAAAAATGCAAACATTCTTAAAACTGGGTTTTTCCACGGTTTTCATAATACCCGAATATGTATCCAATATCTTTGAATGAGTTTTCCTTGAATTATTTGATGGACTTTTCTGTATCATATATATTTCTTCTCTGATAATTGAAAATTGTTGTTAGATAAATTTTTCATAGACAGAATTTAGAAATAATCAAGATAAAAGTGAAATGTTCTCCCCGAAACAATAAAGTTTTTATTTATTGAACTCCTGCAAATAACCCAAACTGAATTAATGGAGACCGGGAAGATGATGTCTGGAATTGAAAAACAATTTTTATAGAACAGAAATGACAATTACGATTTTGAAACCTTGGGTTTTACTAACAAATTTTTAAAATTTGTGTTACATGATTACATACATTCGAAAAGTAAAACATATCAAATTCTGTAATGATTTGTACTAAATATTTTATCTTAAAGCTATAGAAATAAAAGTCGCTGTCCGGTTTTGCCGTTCTTTCAATATATTATTAGTTCCCGAAATCTATCATAGAAGTTACGTACTGTTTATATTTGGCGGAGTTTGGGGATAAAATTACTTCCAAAGCTTCATTTTAATAAAAGAGTGAACGAGTTTAACATGCTTGTAATTAAGATACTCGAAAGGAGTTTGTTGAAAAATAATCTTCAGGACAAATAATTAGAACTGCACATTATTTCAAATTAAACGGATATTAAATTAAAAGTAGAAAAACTTTTTTAAAAACAAGCTTTTATTTAAATGCGCTAAAAAGAATAAAATAAACTTTTCTTTTAAAACTTTTACTATCAACTTATAACGTCATTACACAATTTATATGATATAAAAGCTTGTCGCGAGATTTACCTGTGTGATAAACAAGTAAATTAAATAACTTGATTTGATTGATTTTAATTTTTAAAATTTTCAAACTAAGCAAATACGAGTATACTTAAATCTCGCGACAAGCTTTTATATCATATAAATTGTGTAATGACGTTATAAGGTGATAGTAAAAGTTTTAAAGTAAAAGTTTATTTTATTCAACCTACGGGGTTGATTTTCGAAAAATCGCGAAATACGTATTTGCTTATTTGTGTTTAGGAGTACTCCTATGAAGTTTCAAGTCGAAATGTCTATTTAATATTTTTTCTCCATACAAATTTTGAACCGTCATTTTACCCCTTTAGGGGTTGAATTACGAAATATCCTTCCTTATTCCTTGTATACATCATAAAAGGAATCTCTGTGGCAAATTTCAGCTTTTTCGGTCCAAAGGTTTGGGCTGGGCGTTGATGAGTCAGTGAGTGAGTCAGGACTTCTCTTTTTATATATATAGTAAATTTAAGTCAAATCAGGTTTCTTAATACCAGTACCTAGCCTATTTGTTGATTAAGAACTAAATTTCCTTTCGCAATAATTGTGAAGTATAATTAAATTTTATATAACTTAAATTAATTACCCATTAATCTGAATCCATATTTTCATTGTGCAAACTATTAGTGATTTATCAAATTTAAGTTTAAACTAATGTATTCAACGGTTTAATACCAACCTGGTTTTAATCCATTAACTCCAACATGTGGAAACAGATCCTAACAAGTGAAATATCGTTATTTTGTCCTCTTTTGAATGAGCCTTCGCTCGATGTCCTGCGATATCCTTTCAAGGATCTATAAGGACCTATAAAGACTTATATGAGCGCACCTCCTACAAAACTTTTCGTCGGGGAAAGGAGCTATTTTCATGACACTCCAAGAAATCGATCGGTAGAGCGTTTCCTACGTAGAGCTCGTATTTTCACAAGTAATGAAGTTATTGAGCTATTCAAAAACTTGGTTTATATAAGTATGATATAGAGGTTCGCTAACTTGGTGATGCATACTTAATACTTTCAAGTTATTCAATCGCATTATTTCTTTGTCATTTTATAATAACATAAATCGGTATAGTGAAGAAATTTAAATGGACCTTTGATAAGTAAACGATCTTTCAAAAGATTCCACTCTACATCATTTTACTGAAAATTTACGCTTCTTTTCCTAGAAAAATCAATTATTCACGATTATTTCAAATTTGACTGAAATTTTTTAAAATTGCTAATTTAAAATAACATAAAATTATATCCTCTTTTTTATTTACATAAAATAGTTTTCTTATATATAACAAAATTAAAAAGACGATAATTCCCCTCAACCACTTGCACACCCTTAGCTAAACACCAATTTCAATGTTTTTCTGGATGAATAAACCTTTAGAATACATTTTAACTGATACTGTCCTTTTGATTAAGTATTAAATTTTATTCCTCCAAATTATATTCCTAAAATAACTCGTAATTTTCATTTTTCTTTATATGTTTCAATTTGATTATGATGTAGAAATTCCAAGCAATTTTAAGAGAAAGTGTCTCTAAACTTTGTACACATATGAGTAACGCGCAAAAATTAAGTTGATACGAAAGCACTAGAATTTTATTAGATATTCTTGTATATGACTAATTTTTGTTTCGAATGCAATGAAGTAAAGTAATTCGGAGAAACGATGAAAAATATGAGCAACTACCTGGAAAGATACCTTCGTTTTCGGTTTTGTCAAATGATCGTCATTGACCAAGATGAAACTCTAGAGGACGGGTAAGGTAAGTAATGATCATTTGACAAAACCGAGTACGGTCATATATGCGTAAGCGAAGATTTAGCCAAAACGAACGCTCTTTGGACACGTATAGGTTCCATACAGGTAATAACTC
This sequence comes from Eutolmus rufibarbis, assembly GCA_963920795.1. Lineage (NCBI taxonomy): Eukaryota > Metazoa > Arthropoda > Insecta > Diptera > Asilidae > Eutolmus > Eutolmus rufibarbis. The sequence goes on along the minus strand of OY987206.1, from coordinate 36,634,990 downwards.
CAATTGCGAATTTGAAATTGAGGTGAACTAGGAGAATAGCAATTAGCAATTTAGTCGGAATATATGAAAAGAGTAAGAGTAAATTCCTGGGAAAAAATTATATAGGAGCTGCAAAAGGACACTTTGAGGCATAATTGTAATAAACTAAATAATTTGAGAGCGCAGGTAAGCACTATTCGTAAATAATTCAGGATGCAGGTAAAATCCAGGACGAATATTTTGCTTTATATAAGAGCTTCGATGTCCTATAAAAGGCGGAACATTTTCGGAGCAGCTCATTCGGGAACTGCAAATTACCCAGTGGTCCAGTAGTACAGTGTCGCGATCCGATTTAAATTTTTACGACCAAACAAGTCAACATGAAGTTCACAGTGACAGACTTCCTTCCAACACTGGTCAACCAACTTCCGGATAGTATGCTTAATACATTTTTAACTGCAAGCGGCTTTGCATTAAACATCTTGGACAAGTTAGAACTACTTAGTAACCTTAATTTATGCAACTCTGTTGAGCAGTTAAGGGAGTGTGATCAGCGCTGGTATTACATCACTTATGGAATGCATAAAGAGCGCTATCGCAAGACGTTGGTTGCAACATGCCATGATTCTTTGCTGACTAAAACTGAAGAAGACAAAACAATTTCCGGGCTGGACAGAATGGAACAACTTACAGCACAAATGGAGAAATTAATTGCAACGTGTCAGGATCCTTTACGGAATCTAGCTGAAGAAGAGAAGAAATTCGACAAAATAGACCGTCTTACAACTGAACTGGAGAAATTACTTGCAATATCTAAGGATTCTTTCGAGACAAAAACTGAAGAAATTGCGCAACTTGCAGCACAAGTGGAGAAATTAATTGCAACATGTCAGGATCCTTTACGGAATCTAGTTGAAGCAGAAAAGAAATTCGACAAAATAGACCGTCTTACAACTGAACTAGAGAAATTAGTTGCAACATCTAGGGATTTTTTCCAGACTAAAACTGAAGAAATTTCGCAACTTACAGCACAAATGGAGAAATTCATTGCAACATGTCAGGATCCTTTACGGAATCTAGCTGAAGCAGAAAAGAAATTCGACAAAATAGACCGTCTAACAACTGAAGTGGAGAAATTAATTGCAACATCTAGGCATTCTTTGCAGACTAAAACTGAAGAAATTTCGCAGTTGGGCAGGATGGAATGTCTCGCAGCAGAAATGGAAAAATGTATGGCAAAATCTCAGGCTATGATGCGAAAGATAGTTAACATAATAGCATAATAAATAGTAGCTTAAAAATATTAACAATTGCCTTAAAAGCACCACTAAAGTCTGTGAGTAAAATGTCTATTAAGTCTATATGTGAAGATTGGTGAGGTACCAATTAAGTCTAGAAAAGAACAGAAGACGAAAAGATCTGCTATAGCATTAGATCTGAACGATAAAATTACTACGCTTTGTGTATCAATGATAGAATATTTTGTACGTTCAATTTGTAAAATGCAGATATAATTGTAATGCCTCATTGGATAGCAACGTTATACAGGCAGAAATCCTTTAAATAAAAAAGTTATATCAATTTCATTGTGTTTTCTTGTTTTGTAAGAACCATTTATTCACGTCTCTTTACCCGCTTACATACTTGTTAAAAGAAAATATACAATTGTTTTTCAAGGAGAACATGAACTAAATGTAAAGAACCTGTTTGAGATCCTTTTAATAGAATTGTTTTTGAAATCGGCTCGAGAAAATCAATATTCTTAATATACTTAATTGTAAAAATTAATGTTCAGTACCTACCCGCCTAGAATTTCTAATACTTAATGCATATGATTTAAGTTTAAGTTTGTTCTGAAATATTGTTTTAGTAGCACACATTGACAAATCGCTCACGAATTAATATTTTTTGAAAAGAGCGCGACCTACCCATGGCAATTTATTTAAAAGGTTTGGTTTTGTATTTTACGCAGCTTTCTCTGACTCAAAATATAAATTCTGATTTCGTACTATTGAGTCTGATTTGCCTGATTTCATACCTCTGAAATACTGATTCGATTCTGTTCATTCTGTTTTCACCGTTTTTTCGTCTTATTTCATACTGGTACAGAAGGAACAAACTTAATTTCATACGAGCTGAAATAATCCAGACCGTGAAGAAAGAGATCTGGAATTGTAAAACAATTTTAATAGAAAGGAAATGGCAATGAGATACGATTTTGGAATTTTGAGTTTTACTAAAAAATTTTAGAAATTTTACATGAATAATTTGAAAAGTAAAACACGTTACATTCTGTAAAATGTGTCCTAATTATGTTATCTTAAAGCTATAGAAATAAAATTATTAACCAATGACCATAGCATCATGTGTTTGTTAGAATGATTTGGAATTGACTATGAAAATATTGCTCCAAGCTTGCGAGTAAAACTTAAATTATAAATGATATCCAAGAATTTCTACAACAAATCCATTTAGATTGAATTTAAAATTTCAAATATTATTGGATTATTTTTAATGGAATGAGTGAAAATACCGTGAGTGTATGTGCAGTGGTAGGTGGTAGGTCAACATTGTTGACATTTTTGGAAAGCACATTAGGATAGTATTATTAGAGTGTTTTGGCGTGAGGTAGATGTCGGTACGTTGAGTAGATCAAAAGATAAAAATAAAATAATTACGTGCATACTATGAAAAATTTGAAATTACGAATCACCCTGTAACTCCTAAACGATTGACGTGCCCCTGCCATACAATTTTTTGTTGTCTAGGTCAGATCTTTCATCCCAAAAAGTGAGACATCTATCCCAATTTTACCCTATCGAAGTAACGTGCCAAAGCAGTAATATGTTGCAGCTCTATGCATTCTCTCTGGCGTTTTGGGGGCCAAAATTCCAAATTCTATATTTTCACCATGGTGGAAAAACATAGTATCTAATAATTAGTAATCAGAGGGAAATCCCCAGGTGGCCATAAAGCACACATAGACAGGGCAATCCATTACTACACACCTGAAAATTGCACAGGTAAATGATAACAGTTAATCCCCAGATTAGTATAAAATCTGACTATAGTGTTTCTGCATCGACGATGGCTTGAATCTCCCAAATCCCCCGAATATCCTCTTGTTTCCGCTGAGTTCCTGTCCACGTCCTTCGAGTCCCTTTCAGTCGACCAGTTGGTTCCAAGTCCCGAGGGAGCTGCGGGATGCGGGGGCGGTGCATTCATAAGTTACCTGGACGGGGGGGACTCCAAATTGATTACACGTTCCATGTAATCAGCACGTTAATGGCCTGGGAGATCTCCCGGGCTCGGGTGGGACGGGGACGATTTATTCAAAGACTCGACCAAATATATGCAGCACATTAGAACAAATTACGTGCCAACATTCGATTATTGAAATTGCGGCTCCCCGGACGGAGGAGCGATTGGGGGGAGATATGCACAGGTGCAAATGTGCAATCGCGACAATGAAGTCATTTATTTTCGCTGCACCAGAAGCAGCCTTCTGAATTGAATTCGAGCCCCAAAAGGGCTCGCAATTGTTTCGGTAATTGCAGGAGTGCTCCCGACAGGCTTATCTGAGATTGAGCTGCAAGTGGCTAACAAGCAGCTGAAAAGGGCTTGGGGCCCTTCTTGTGCAACAGGACGCTGTCCTTTAGTTCAGGGACACTTTTTCCCTTTTAAGCGCGCAAAAATGCGAATTTTTTGAAAAGGCAAGTGCAGAAAAGTTGCACAGTTGCCCATTGGGGGAACATTTCAACTCCACACCATCCCTGGGTGAAAAATGGAATTTCAAGATATGTTCACATTCGCAAATGGAAAAACTGCCGGCTGTCCTTCAGGGTGATCTATGTATGGTCCCCAGTGGGACGTCCTTGCTCCGTTCTCTTATGAATTGCTGGACGGAATCTTTTTATTGAATGGCCCCCACTTGCTAGTAAATCATATTTTTCCGGCCTAGTTCTCGGTCTAATGCCGTTCTTGGAGATATTCACGAAATTGTGACTCCCAAGGACTTCAGATCATTTTATATGATTCTTGACTTGGACGGGTTACATACCCGGCGTTTTACACACGCTCTAAGATGATAGAAATTCCTCAAATTGGACTGGAAGTAAACGGCTGAAGAATTCTCTATACGTCATGTGGAATTTCTAAAGTTTGATGAATCTTTTTGGAATTTTTATTATTACCAACACTCGAAAACGAGAATGGACATTATGGCAGACGAATTCTCAGGATAGTTCGAAATGTTGGTGCGATATTTAAATTCTCACACTCAGAGCAGCTTCCATAATTCGTTTAACAAAAGGCACTTTCTATTATATAATTTTTTTGGGCAGTAAAATATGTTTAAAACATTTAAAACTAAGTATAAAATGCCCTAAATTTTATCTTGAACACAGATGGAGATCGTTACTAATATTATAAAGCAAAATTTATCAGTGCTTGTAACTAAACAAAATTTCAGTTCATTCATTATAGTTGACAAAACATTTTTTTATAGGTCAAGGTATTATCTAAATATGTAAACTGCACACCAAAAAAAAAAAAGTTGTGGTAACAATAAGCATGTCTACTAAAAATTATTGTAATAATTACTATATTTGTGTAACTAAAGCGAATTTAATTATACTCACTCTTGTGCTATAGTGCGTGACAGAAATAAGTCCATTAAATTTTCATTTAATATAATTTACATGTAGAGTTTTAAGTGGCAACACAATTTATACACCAACTCTTATGTCGCTCGAATACCGAATGCAAGAGGGAATGGAGAAAAGTAAATGGGAAAAGGGGAAAGGAGAATTTTTATGTTGAAAAATAATAAAAACTATCACATTTGAATTGCCTACCAATTTGACTATTGTGTTGTAAGTTGTGGAAACACTGACATAAATGATTTCCTAATAATTTAAAGAAATATGAGACAAAAAGCTCTTGATTAATATTTATGAATATTTGGAGCAAAAAGTGAATTGTTCCTCACTAAAAACCAAATATTTCATTACACTACTATCGTTAACTGCCAATTAAAATATTTATTATTTAAATTTCAGCATATGTACATCGTTAAATAAATATTTCATTTAACTTCCGATATAGTCGTATATTTGTATTTACCATATTTATCAAGAAAAGATAAAATAACAATCCTCATGAATCTGTCTGATGTCTGAGTAGCTTCTGTTTGAGAAGCTTGCACAACTAGTTACATCACATCACATATAGATTTTAATTAAGCATTGTTTAACAAATTTATCTGATAAATTTTTAATTAACGTGCTTTTAGAAAAAGCGTGTAAGAAATTTCTATTTCGTCGATGCAATTCTGTATAATTATTATATGACCATAATTGATTTTCTTTCTTTTTCGAAATGGAACTTCCTGAAATAAACAATTGTTTCAAGTTGAATTTAAAATAAGCACAAACCGTGCTTATCAAATAGGATTTCACGTTTGCCATTTACTCACACAGTTCGCAGAACGAATAACTTAAAATACAAATTAGTATGTGGGAAAATGTACAAACTTGTTAATTTAATGTTAATCAAATATAAGATGATGATAAAAATAAACTCTTGCTTAGTTTGTTATAATATGCAAAATTTTTCAAATTAACTACTGAATAGCGAAATTAAAAGATAATAGTTAGAAGACCTTAACGAAGACCAATCACCTTAAAATTTAAAGTTTAGTAGGTTTTGCTTATATAATTTCGAAAGAAGTTATATATGGTCACAAAGTGTTATTATAAATGTAGTTAGTTTAAAATTGTAGTAAACAATATTTTCGTAGAGTGTAAACATTAACTTTATACAGTTAAATTACTGATATTATACTGTGGTCTTAATTTTAGCGTTTTCTTTAATAAAAGTTAGCGATCTTTTAAAATTTAGATTCTTAAGCTTTAAATAGGAGGTTTAAAATTTGTTCCTATGTCTTTAATTTCTGCGAAAACAAAAATGTTGTAGACAATCAGATAGACAGATCTGCTTCTGATATACTTTAAGTTTTCGGGTCTTATATAAGTCGGTATAGAACACTAAAAGTAGACATGTGTATCTAAGCAAAGCTTCGAATTAAGGTCATCCAATAGGCAGTCACCACAATCGCGTTTCAATAGTTAAGTTTTTAAGCCCTGATCTAAAAACCTATAAAATCCATTAAAGGTTTTTTGACGTGTAACTGCCACGGTACACATGCGCCTATTTGAAGCCGAGACATAAAGGGCTGCTTTTATTAAGCGAACTTGTTTTACAAAATTGAGCCTTTATCCGGTCGCTTTATGTCGAACTTCATCTGCCGGGTGCGCATCCGTGCAGTCATAGGAGACAAAGCGTCGTCCCCGCCGTCGCAGCGCAGAATATTTGTGTTGAAACTTCCTTTGACACAATTCCGTCGATTCATCAAAAGTGTCGCTGCTCACGGTGACACAACAAAAAGTAATTAACTCCTGTGTACCGCAGCAACGGCGCAGAGCGTCACGACTCACGACGACGACGATGTGTGCTCTATCGAATGTCACTGCGCGAAGTTCCCGTGGGACGGGCTCTTTAGCGATGTTTTAATAAATCCCGATAAGCCATAAATCATCATCGTCATCGCGCTTCGTTCAGCGGTGACGAACAAAATCGCGCACCTGAGGGAGCAGCGACGGGTTTGTTTGCATCAGACACCGATGACGAAAACAATTAGGCCCCATCCCCCACTTGGAGGAGGTTCAGTGGGACTATGCGACAATCCTGGGGAATTTTTTCGTGTCATTGGCTACAAAGAATTTCAGTGCTGGCAAAAAGACGCCATCGGGGGCTGAGCTTTTAGCTAAAAATTGCCTTCTAGAGAAAGAGGTTTCAAAGAGACGACTTTTCCGTTTTTGTCAGGGCAAAAAAGAAAAAAAAAAAATCAGTTTTTGCGGTTGTCTAAACTGAGATATCAAGCATCTTTTCAGAATCTAGATATCTTATATCTATTAAGAAACAATTTATGATATTTCCATATTGATTTCCTCTGCCGCCTTAGACATTTTTTATATGAAACGACCAAAAACATCTTACTAAATATGTGTCATACAAAATACTGCACTTTTTATTTAAGTGGCAACCATTAATAAATATATTCTTCAGCTAGATTAATGGAAGTCGACATTATTATGTATTTAAATAAAAAATATCATTATATATTGTAGAAAGATATCACATATCTATTTTTGACACAATTGCCCGTACGGAAAAATATGTATGCGAAAATATAAAAAAAAAACGCCTGAAATATACTTTCGTTTATATACAAAATATATGGATTTTGCCGCTTTTCGTACATTTAAAATATATTGAAATATATATTCTATGCCAAATTATAAATGAGATACATGTCGCATACGTTTTACGTATTCTTTGTTTATAATTGCCATACACGATTTATGAAAATATATTTTTTTAATAGTTGTCGTATACGAAAGATATAAAAAAATATATTTAAAGTACAAATTTTTCCGTACGGGTGGTCATAGCGAAAAACAGAAAAATGTGTATACATTTTTGAATGGCAGATCATATATTATCATATACGTATGTAGTTTTTGAAAACCTAACCAAAATTTAAGTTTATCTTGAATTCGAGTAACGTAATATATTATATACATAGTTGGAATTTCATATAAACATAAAAATACAAATGTATTTTAATGGATGATGACTACTTTAAAATTTCAACAATTAATATTGATTTTTGTTTAAAAAAACGTCAAGAGCAATAAATATATTTTTCTTCAAATCTGAAATAATAATATAAAGAAAAGTTGAACTTCTAATTAAAAAGGTCATGATAATGTTTACAATTGTAGACACACTTATGTCATGATAACGATTTAATTTTTAATAATAGAAGTAATCTCTACAAATCTCAAATGTTTTCGTTTTGACTGGGAAGTCAAGAAGCAAAATTCCAAAATATGCCTGTTATATTTAACAAACTGGTTATATCGGTTAGCAAAAGGGTTATAAATATATTATGTGAAATAAAAGGTTGCATTTATGAGTGCAAAATATATTTCTGTCTACAAATGTCCGTATCTTGTTCACTGATTCAATCTACTTTTCGATTGTCATTTAACAAACAAAAATTCCTAAATTGTTTAGTATTATTTCAGTTTTATTTTTTCACTCGGGCCTGGAATTAATACTTTTTCAATATTGAAAAGAATTAATTTTATGTCTCAGCTGAAAATTATCTAAGTCCAATATTTGAAAAGTTTCTAAGTAGATATACATATAGTGAAAAAAAATTTAAGTTCAAAAGTTAAAGACTATAAAATATTTTTGCCTGATTTCTGTCTTAACTTTTACAAAATATAATATTAATCCGATTTCCGACTGGATTCCGTCTAAAATTCAATTTTGCATTTTATTTTTCCATCATATTTTGAAAGCTTATATCTTCTACAATAAAATGTCGTAGAATAATGATTGAATCAGCTAAAAAAGGTAGGCGAAATTTCTTTGGATTCTGTGTGAAAGTAGAAAACTTGCAAACTAATGTCATCTATCCGTAACCTAATCCTAAACTTCAATTTCCTATAATAACTTTTAACAAATGTATTAGAAACCTTTAAAATTAATCTTATATGACTGCATGTGTTTTGTTGTTCATCTTTTATATATTCTTGTTATGTAGTTGTATCTTCTTGAAAAAACCTCTAAACATTTTAAAACAAGATCTAGACTACTTGTAGTTTTGATTCGTATAATGGTCTTATATAAATATAAGATTGTAAACCACAGAGTTCAAACATTTGTTCTTAACAAAGCTTTGGGTTAAACTCTTGAAAGAATCTGTTGTTACTTTTATAATACACTAACACAAAATTATTGCAAGGCAGTAATCAAAATAACAAGTCTTTTGAAAAGTCAATTTTAATTTTAAGAGTTTCTACCAAGGGTGCATGCTCCGCGAATAAATAATAGACGTAGTTTTACGTCTTCGGTTGCGGCACAGTCGTAACTTTTTTTGGGCCATTTTTTCATCCAGGTTTTGACTAGAGCTTTCTTTATTTTGTTTTAAATGCCAGCTTTTTATTTATTGAAAAATATTTATTTTTAGTATAAAAATATCGTGATAAGACAACAATAAAGTAGGACAGTATTACTGTTTTCAGTTTCTTACTTGTTTGTTCGTTTTTTAAGGTTCCGTACTTCCGAATGAAAAAACGGAACCCTTATAGGATCACTCGTGTGTCTGTCTGTCCGTCTGTCACAGTCGATTTTCTCTGAATCTACTGGATCGATTAAGTTGAAATTTGGTATACATAAGAACTTCTGCGATCCAAACACGGACGTGTAACGTAAATAAATGAATTTTGAATATTGGGGTCACTTTTGCGGGGCAAATTAGAAAATTAAAAAAAAAAGAAACTACTGAGCCTAAAATTTTGAAAAAAATACAGAAAATAGTTCTTTACTTATAGATTACAGGAAAACCTATAAGAAGTCTTAAAATAACATGGTAAATTTCTCAATATTGTGCGAATAAAACTTACATTTGCAGTTGAAATCTATAGGAGAACATGTTTTTCAACTACAATTTTAAGTTTGTTTTTGTTTTTCTATAATTCAAATTTAATATATAATTATAAAGCATAACGATACGGAACCCTTAAGGCGTGAGTTCTACTCGCACTTGTTCGTCTTTTATTATATAGCCTGTATAAATACGAATAATTTTATTAAAAAAAAAGCAGGAACACTACTGAACACACTGTTCGAAAGAAGAAAAGTGCTTAGTTAGTTAGAGACTTTTAGTACCTATGTTGTTTTGTTGTTTATCAAAAATAATGTATGCATTTTGCAGATATTATTCCCGGATAAAACCTTATAAAAATAAAGTGATGATGAAAACAACTAGGACTCATCCTACCCTTTAGAGGAGGTTCTGCGGGAACAATCCTGGAATTTCGTGTCATTGGCACCAAAGGACGTTATTGTGAGAAAAACGGCGCCATTCGGGGGATTGAGTTGAGCTAGGCTAATGACTGCCTTCTAGCCCTAGTGGCAAAGTTTCCAAAGGAGCGCAATGACTTTGCCGTCTCTTGCAGGGCTAGGAAATCAGTTCCTAGGGGCAGTGGGGGACCTGAACATAGGACGGAATGTTCGACAGGAAGGGCAATTATGTGGGAGTTGATTGCATTTTGATGGGATGCAGTGGTTAAAATTTCACGACATCCTGGACTAGTTCAGGCAATGCAGGCCGTAGGGCTCTGAGGTCCTTTCCTGTTCAAGGCAACGAACCCTTCGACCGGTGGTGGTGGCAATTACCTGACAACTTGTTCCCGGACTACCTGTCTCCGAGTTGATTGCTCAGTTACTTGGGGCGCATTGTTAATATGGGTGGGTGCATGTAATTTTGTTTGGTGATTAATTTGATTAATGAACGTCTAATGCACGCTGAAATTAGTTTGTGGCCGAGATAAACACATTTGAGGGGTGCTTACGGCGGCCAGAGGGGGTGGCCGGTCACATTGATGGGGAAATTAACAACCTACAATTTATGCGGTATTGAGATTTAATGGAACGCGAATTAATTATTACAAAACGGCCTCCTGTTCAGGTCCAGTAATGAAATGACTTCAAGCCCGAAACATTCGCAACTCATACCTATAAACAGAAGTCTTAAGATAAAGTCAAGCGTGAGCTTTTAAAGAAATTTCACACAATTTAACATTTCACCTCAAGGAGGCGGCTGTCTTACGCAGGTTTTGTCTTAATAAGGAATTTAATGAAAGGAAATTCCTCTCCCGTGATCAAAGTGATCAAAGGTCTCTTGAGTGATTTTGGGGCTCCTTTTGAACACCGGCGGTGACGGTGTGTTCATTTCAAGGACTCCATTTACACTTATTTCTGCCATTGATTTCCTGGATGTCCTGAAGCAGCTAAGATTTAATTATCTCTGGGGCGGATGAGCGAATCCGAAAAAAAGTTTTTTTTTTTTTTTTAATGAAATAAACCTAAATGAGCAGTGAATTAGAAATTCCGCTGTCGTGGAGAGTCCTTCCGATTTTCTGTTCATAATTTCGTCCTTCGGAGATGATGAGGATGCTTTTAATCAAAGCCACGTCTTTCAGCAGATACAAAAGGTCTGTCCTCGAAGTTAAACTCGATAAATTTCGAAATTGAGCAGCAGTAGGCAAAATCTAGGAGATGAGACGATTTCAATGCGACTGCTTTTGGTGTGAATAGGTACATTTATTTGATAAAATATTGAATTTTAGAAAGAATATGAAAAATTCATTTATATTCCATCTTGTCATTGGATTTCCGATACATTCCACGTCAGTATTATGTATAAACTTATAATCAAATATACTTAGGTACATATTTGCTTATTTTAATTAAATGTTTTCAAGAATTTGAGTTTAGTTAACCGAAGTTGTTAGAAGTATTTTTGATTGCAATTTTTAGGTATCTTAATAACGATTAACAAATGATTGGTAGAACCTCACAATTTTCATCACTTAGATTTTTCGCTGAATGAAACGAATCCAATAACTTTGTTGCGAAATGTACAAAAATAATATTATTTTTGCCATTTTTCATCTAACTTATTTACGAACTAAATATCAAACAGGTCTGTGAGAAGGAAAACAATTTTACAACGTTCGAAAGCGGTTAACTTTGTGTTTATGTACTTGCATAGTGTGCGTACAATTTTCAATAACTTTAACACTAAAAAAATTCTCTTCCATAAAATTTAAATCTTTTTTCCAACTCAATGACTAAAGTATTACCTGCATCTTTGCATTCTCCGGATTTATTCAATATTATGTTGAACATAAATCATTTTTCAAGAACATACCTTCATTCAAATCTTTTAACCTTTCTGTGATGTTTTTAGCCTTGGTGACTACGTATGTAACTACTGATTTATCGCTGAAATATTTTTTACCTATGTTTTTTAAGCTGCTGAATATGTAATAAGACCAGAACTAATTGTTTATGCCATTTTAAACTCCATCATTGTAAAAGCATAAGTTTTTAGTATCCATTTTATATAAGATATATAATGAGATATTAAAAGTCGGTTCTTTTGAGCATATTAAAGTGTAATTAAAACTTTACTTGCTTCCGAAGTAATTGAATTTTTAATGATAAATGCAGATTAATGATGTTGTTTTAGCTATAAAATGATCAATAAAAATCTGCTTTGAAGTAATTCCAAGCGGTTGCAGGTCATATTTAAAACATTTATTGCTTTGGAACACAGCAATACTTCTTCGGATATTTAAAAAGTTTTGTTTCATTGGGAAGTAAAATTAATGTTTGTTAGAAAATCAGTTTTATATTACACTTCCTTTACACATCTATGCCGTCAATCAATTGTTCTTGAAATATTTCTCATTAAAACTTTTATGTGATCGTTTCTTTCTTTAAGCATTGGATTGGTTCAATATAATGCATTTAAGTTCTAGAAGTATAAACTTCTTTCATCTATAATCTAATGTAGCCTAGCGGGAAATAAATGTATAAAAAATCTTCACAACCCATTAAATTTATGAATACTAATCCAACTTAAGCCAAATCTTACAGCAAACTATTGACAAGTTGTTTAATTAAGGAAAGTTGTTTAGTTAAGGGATTATCTGATAATTCACAGCTTTCAGAAAACCTAGTAACTAAGGTATTAATTCTATCATGAATTAAGTCTACATACATATGTTGGTTAACCTATGTATGTATAGTATAGTTCTGAAGTGGAGAAATGCTAAGGTTGGTTAAAAGCCAATTTGAGATTTTTATTTTTGACAGTTTGTGATTTATTCAGTGTAGTATTTATTAATGGGTACAAAGTTTTAATTAGTAAGTCAGTTTTGAGTCAACGATATATGTTTGGCAAAAAATTCGTTGTCCATGATAATTTCTAACCATTTGGTAGTACCACGATAGTGCTGCGGGTTAAAAGAAATTAGCTTGAGATTTACTTGCAGTCATTTGTAATTACCATTTATGAAAATAATCAGCAAGAATGTCAAGACCATTATGTAGATTTGTACATTGGGCTAACATCTTCATATGAGCTACATACATACATATATAGCGCTGTGTTATCCGCTTAGATAGAAGCCCAACAAACAATATTTTTCCTATAAAGCCCTCCAAGACTTATATGAGAATTATAATAGACTTTAGCTTAAATAATACATATTGTCAAAAAACTAGTCTTTAAAACTTCTTAACGTGCATTACTATCCAAGAAGTGGGATAAGAAATGAGTTTGTTAAGACGCTATAAGATTTCCTAAAGAGTTTTTAAAATCACAAAAATTTGACACAAGCAGATTTTAGTATTAATATCTATAAAAGAATATTGGAAAAGTGTTATTAGAAATCTTTAAAATTGCTCTTGATTAAAACTTGCAAGATTATTATGAGAATAATAATTATTATTATGGATGAAATATAAAACAGTTTTAAATTTCAGTCTTTTACGAGAGCTAGTCCGATGCCTTAGTTGGACTTGATTATCATGTTGTGTAGCATTTCCAATATTGCTTTTATAGCTCTGTTACCCTATTGTCATTTAACAATATATGTATGTACCTATATGTAAATGTTCCTCCGAAGGGGACTACCTTTAAAAGTAATAATTAAAGAAGTAAAATATGAATCTGCTATTAGAAATAATTTTATAAAAATCGTTTATAAACCATTTAAATACATAGGATATTTCTTTACGAAAAAATTATAATAAGAGCCTTAGAACTTAGAAGTCTATTTAAAATTTATCTAGATATTGAGTCTTGCAAATTGTTAGTTGGGAGGAACGAAGGAAATTTTGCAATGTAAATATAATACCCAACCTTGAGGTACACCTGCAGTGTTTTGAATGTCAAAAAAGGTGCTAAACCTAGATGCATTCTAAAAGTTAGTCTTTTAAAAATATCATGGATAAATCCTTATCTTAGTCTTGCGGAAAGTTTGAATTTGACCGTTTTATGTAGGCACAGACAAAATATATTGTAACAATTACCAGCATTTTATTAAGATTGGATCGAGGTATATTATACGGTCAGGAAGTTTAGTCGTACTTGACCGATTTTTTTAAGTTTATCGATATTTATTTAATGAGGCTTATGAAAGAAATGGACAATTTATTTCTTGGTAACGATAATTTTCTTAATAGCTTCATATAATTGCAAAGTTTCAAATAATATTTATAATCTATGTTTACGTATTTACTAACGAAACTTACAAAAAATAGGTAGATAATTTTCATTTGGGTAACAAAAACATTTGACCACTTTTATATACCTAGTTGACAGACGATAATTTTAATTATGCATTGTTAAAATAACTTTGTAATGAGCCCAGAACTATTCAACCATTAGGGAAATAACACCAACCACGTCAAGATATTGTAATAAAATTTATCTAATTAAAATATTTTTTTGTTTTTTAAAATATATGGAAATTGGCGAGAGCATTACTTTTAATTGCAGCAACTCGGTCGATAGCCGACCTCCAGCTGGTCTTAACAATGAAAAGTCTGTGAACTCGGAGGAGCTCACCTATGAAAATGAAATATTCATAAATGGGAAAAAAAATTTGCAAGATTTATACTTAGTTCTCGGTAAGAAGTTGGTTTAATGCGAAACAATTAATTTGCGCAGCCGCACGATCGCGGCGCAGGTATGTCACGATTATGGACGCTTCAATTGCCAGCCTTGTCCGCGAAAGATTTATAGAAGAAATGACGTCGGTAGCCGCCGGATCATTAGACATGCGCGCGTGGCTTGAGGATCACCTCGATTTTGATGGATTTTTACTGTGGTTGAGGTGGTGGCGCGCGGATTGCGCTAGACGATTGAGCTTATTAAACGAGCTGTGACAGAAATGCGGCGGGCGCATTGCGGCTAATTAAAATTTTGCAGAAATGTATGCCTTTTCATTTAATTAGCACTAAAGGCGCAATTAATTGCCGAGAGTGCACACGATGGCCAACGCCAACTTTCCCCCGATGTGTCCATGCCCCCGTGTGGCCACTGACCGGACGGGAGAAAATGCAAATCGATTTCGAAAGCGTTAAAACATTAATTTGTCCTAGAACTGCTGATTACCTTAAGTGAGCGATTCTGGATTTAATTACGGAGACGTGCTTTGAGGCCCCCCCTTAATCGCCCCCCGGCGCGACTCTGACGGAACTTGTCCAGGCTGCGACTTGACCTAGTCCACGGAGCCCCGCCGCGGACTGTATAAAAGCCAGGGGCGCGCCTCGGCTTTTCAGATTTCCCGACGAGTTAAGAAGCCGCGAGGTTCTTCGATCGAGATGAAGTTCAGCAATTTTCTATTTTTCTTGGGGGCCGTAGTTTTGGTCCTGCTGGCGACTTTCGCTCAGGCTGCACCCGGCGGAGGCGGGGGCGGATACAGTGGTGGAGGTGGTGGTAAAGGAGGTGGAGGCGGCGGCGGCTGGGGAGGTGGCGGCGGAAAAGGAGGCGGTGGCGGAGGTCATGGTGGAGGCGGACGAGGCGGAGGCGGAGGTGGTGGCAAAGGGGGTGGTGGGGGAGGATACGGTGGCGGTAAAGGAGGAGGAGGCGGAGGCCATGGAGGAGGCGGAAAAGGCGGCTGGTAAATTGGACCATCTTGGGTCAAGCTTTATTCTACAAAGGAATTTGATAGGACCCTAAGAATTTTTTCTTAAGATTTTCGATATTTTTGAACTTTTGGTATTATAAAGGTATAATAAATATTTTTTATCGTCCTTGTCGAACATAACTGCGTTTTAATTATTGGATAATTGTTTTAAAATGCCAAACGGTTCATCCCTTTAACGAGCTCTAAAAAAGAACCGGTCAAGTGCGAGTTTAATAATAATTTATTATGTAGAAAGTATAAAGGTCTTAAGGAGCGATTTAAGTTAAAAAATTTTGAAACTAATCAATTGCGTTAAGATGCATAAGGATACTAGATCCTAATATATTTTTACTAGAAAGATACGATATCATTGAAATTCTAGTTATATTAAATTTACAGGAGTTTTTGTGGGAATCAAACACATAAACACAACGGTTCGGTCTTTTGATTTAGTTTGTAAACTTTAGAATTTTAGTAAGTTTTCGTCACATTAGCCCTTAGCGGCCACATGGGGTAACTAGAAAAAGTGAAATTAAAGGTCTAAAACCTTTGAAATTGATACAAGTAACGGCATCTGCCGGTAGTAGACAAGTGTGAGATGTGACTCCATTACATAGGAAGCCGAAAAAACGCTTGGCGGCGCTTTGAGCGTTGGTTTTTTCGGCGTGAGGTAACTAGTTACCCCAGTGTGGCCGCAACCGATTTTCGGCACAGATTTTTTTTCAAATCGACTTGTTTGTGGTGTCAAGAGACAAAATAAAGGTAAGCTCTTGACATTGCAGTAGAAAAAAATTTTCTCAATCCTACTCGTTATGAAAGTAATTTTGCAAAATAAATATACCGCCAGTAATTTTGCAAAAAAAAAATATACTTTTTGAATGATCGGCGGATATTGTTATTCTTTTATGGTAGTTGTATATGTTGTGCGTACAATCCTAAAATTATAGCCCTTAATGTTGAGAAATGGCGGAGTAACGATTTAACGTCATCTATAAATTGACCGATAAAAATCATTAGAAATGTTGAAGAACTCTTCAACAAACATGAAACAATCGGTTAGAAGTCTTAAAACTCCCATATGTCTTGTACAACTAGGTTTTTCAGCGTGGGGTAATGAGTTACCCCATGTGGCCGCTATGTGGCCTGGCTGAGGTGTGGTCGCTAAGGGTTAATATAAATTCTAGAAAAGGTCGTTTTTATTGGAATTTCATTGACATTTTTATTCTTTGATTACATTGGGAGCTCATTTATGTAGACAGAATAGCAGCGGAATAAGAATTTAACCCTGCGGCATACCACAAGAAATATATGCAGCAAATTAGAAACAATATTGTCAGTTATACATACTAATTGCGTCCATTAAGATAACTACATATGTAGAAGTTTAACAGCTGTAGAAGAAAAAGTTAAATTTCATCCGCACGGTAAGAATTTTGTGCAAAGTAGGGTGTCAGTAGTCATATAAAATCAACCCTCTTTACAAAAAAACTTTTTGAGTTTTAATTTAATTATAAGAATCATCTTTACTTTACAAACTTTATTAGTTTATCTATGGAAAACGTAATTTAATCTAGGGTCTGTATTCAATAATGAAATGTTGCGATTGTGTGTTCTTGAGTTAAATTGGAAAGCCCTTTTTTGATATGTTTTTATTTTTATGTTTACGGCTTTTATTTGAATAAGAAAATGAATAATATAAAATTTATTAATTAGAACAATGTGTTCAAGACGGTGGCTCATTTTATAATGGTTCTGCTCGGCTCCGGCATTTTTTTAATTGCTTATATTCTATTATCCTTCCATTTATAGATAAATTCCTTGTTTCAATCATCAGCAAATAATTTTTTATAGAAAGTCGTCTGGGTTATTCGCTCATGATTTTCGAGGAATATTAAAAATAAGAATTTATTTTCCGGCCACTTGAAATATACTCAGAATTATTTGCCCAGAATCTTTATCAACTTTGCTTATTATCTCTGTCGAGTATGCGAAAGGGTCTAATTAGGCATTTCTTTATTTAAAAATTTAATGAGCACGATAATTCCAACATATTTTTAAGAATTCGATTTACATCTCTATACATTTAGTCAAAATTGTACTTACATTTGAAAATGGGGAAACAATTATTGGGGTTTAATTCAATATATGTATTTGATTTTGTTATCATGATATCCTCTGTTAGTCCAAATCGATTTCAACTAAACCCTTCCTAGGTACGTGATTCATCTAATATTTTTGATTTCGCTCTACCTTGCTTAAAAATTTAGCATTTGTGGGCTGAGCAGGTGAATACAAAACTGTTGAGTAGTTTAGTGCTAGCTCTAAGTTACTAGTGTACTGCTGCATAGTTACTTTCTAGAGTGTTCAAGTACTCAAGAGTTTAGTGAATTAAATTCAGTGTTTCAATGCTACCAAAATTGGTGGTTTTTAAGTAATTTATTGCGCGCAGGGCTAAGATAGGTGCTGATGAAAGTTCCTGAAAGATCGAAAGCGATGCCATCTAATCAAATCACATTTACTTCTCGCTAGAAGGGCAATTTCTTGTGGAACGCCGCAGAGGCTGGCTCGAAATCGCCACCCCCATCTCATGGAGGATTCATTCCGCAAATGTAATTAAAATGGCATTGGTTGCGTCTCTTAACGGTGGTAAATCTCCTACTAAATGTGCACCCACACACACCCCCAAAGAAGGCATATGCACCTGAGTAATCCGGCCATCTCCGGAGGGTCCATTTAATTTTCCTTCTCAAAGCATCCATCCGTCCAATTCAATCTGAATATCGTCAAACAGAGTTGGGTAGGTAACGTGGAAGCATTTCAAAATCCCGGCAACTGGCACTGCACCCCGACGCCCACCACCGGCCGGAGCAGTTCATAAATCGACGAAACATGTTCATCAAAACCGATAAAACGTAAACATCAAAATTTGCATACGAAAATCAAATTAGATTGCAACCCCGGCAGCGGACAGACTCTGAAAGCGCTGCACACCTTGAGGGGGGCTGCTCCACTGTCGGAGGCTGCACTCCCCCGCCCGGCCGGTGGTATCCGGATCCCGGGCATCCCTGTAATGTAATTTTCCCGGTTATTGCATTATGGAGAGTGCTTGTTTCTTTTATCTTCTAGCAGCATCCCTCCAATATTTCTGGAATTTTCGCGAGTGTCCCAATTTTTCTCTTCCTCCCGCACCTTGAGTGCATTCCTGTGGCGGTGAGATGTGCGGGGGAGGGACACACACATGCGAGCGACTCTAAGCACAAAATCGATGCAATTTATGCAATTTTATGCACATTTTAATGTCCAGCCAGAAACTGGGAGCTACTTTTAGATGCACTCGTTATCTGGCTGTTGGTGATAAGGACAAATTCATTTCAGCGCAGCTCCCCTTTTTGCCCCAACGTTCGCGCTCCAGGGGATGCTGCTGCATCCCAACGACAATTTGATTTAGAAAAGTTTCCGGACTTTGTTAATGCGAATTGAGTAGAGTGGGACCGGAGCCTTGGTGGTGCGAGGACATTTCGCCCCCGGCTTTAGGTGCCATTTGATATCCCTCCCGCGGAGGGACCCGGGCGGGACAAATGCGGAAATCATTAGAACAGCGTGCAGCTCACGAGACAATTTGCGAAATTACCGGCGAGGACGTGGTAAAGTGATATATGGGAGTTAAGCCCCGATTTATCTGACTGTTTGTACGCTGGGGCTGCTCATGGCAACGGAATGGTTTCCGGCCTCTCCGAAAGTATCTTAAGATAGTGACGTAAGGGAAGGAGCGTCTTAATAATGTCGCAGCGGTTGCGATAGCGATCTGAGATTTTCTGAGGCCGGAGAGTCGCCAGCTCGGTACGGTTTTGCATTATTCATTTCAAGGTTATTGGGTTTCAAAGGACGAGCAAATCTCCCGGAGGAGCCTTTCTTTTGAATCCTATCCTGGAGGAGGGGCTTACGCAAGTTTACTTAAGGAGGCATCCATTTCTTTTCGTATACGGAAGGAAATTTTATGTTACTCAACTCTCGAAGGCTATAAGTTTTCCACGTATTTCTTTCCTATTTTAGGAATCTGCTAATGGAATCCTCTCATGTGTGGGTGTGGGTACATTTCCATTTGATGAATTTGCGAAGACTTAATGGTTCGAAAAAGAGCAAAATAATAGTTATGGGTTTGTACGCGAGATTTCATGGCATTTTGGGGTTTATTTTAGTATTTAAACTTTCAAGCATACAATCTGTTTGTAATATTTTTATTATATTAACATTGAGTTAAGAAAATATATTAAAAAACTGTTATTGACTCATGTTGTTTTAGCAGGAAACAGAGTTTAGAGCGCTTAAAATTCAATATAACAGCAACAGCGATATTCATTATATAATATGTACCTACATATTTTAAAAATTAAGGAATATAAAACTATCAGTTATACAGGGTGTCCTGTAAGTACCACGACAAACTTAAGGAGAAGATAGATTGAGGGGTGACCCACCAGACAAAACAAAAATGACTTGTATGACCAAAGCAAAGTATTGTTTTGGGACATACATACACGATTCTCACTTTTTTTTTTAATAACTCCAAATTTACGGTCATTAGGGAAAAAGGAATGACCGCTTGTGGGGAAATACTGATAAATTTTAATGAATTTACATAAATTCTCACTTACAGTGTGTATACACATTTAATATAAAAAAGTTACGATCTAAAATGTCTAATGCTATGGATGATGGTGTAAATGGTTTCGGTGGGATAATATAAATTATTTTTTAAATTTATTAACTCGTCAATGTCAACATAGACAACAGTCTAATGAAAAATTACGAACAAAAATGTTTACAAAAACTCAGAGAAATTTAGTCCTATGTCTAATTTTGAAGACTTTTAAGGAAATAAAGTTAAAAGATATACTTTTATATTACAGCACATATTTTAAATTTTATTAAACAACTTTTGAAAAATTTCCGAACTTAAAGGTATTTTTTACGTATTTCTAAAATCAAGAATTTCAGAATATGTATATCATTAAAATACCTCGAAAACTATCTACATCGATTGACTTGACATTGTTTTTTCTATATAAATTTTTTCTGTTTTAAATAAATACTGCGCCATTTAATGCACCATAAATTGTGTTAAATTTTAAATATTTTTCGTTCAAACACTTTAATTTTTTTTTTGTAAAATCCTTCAAATTGGTATTTTAAATGATCATTTATGGTTTCAATTCAGTGTTATTTGTGAATTAATGATTTTGTGAAAAAAAGTGTAAGTAGAATTTTTGGACACTTAATCGTTAACTTTACGGTATGTTTATTGATATCGTATAAAAAGTATAGAGTCTTTTTTATTCTTTCCTTTTTATAATTTGTCTTCTAACAACTTTCTATACCTATGTAATTTTAGTAAATGTAAATCTTTCAGTAATAATCAAGCAGACATTTTGGTTTGGAAGTTGTAGCTATAACTAGAGCAACTAGACATGAAAATTCTTATTATTGCATCATAACTTTCTTTAATTTTGTAAGGAAATTATTACCTACTTGAATCACAGAGAGAGAACAGTTCGACTCTCCTCCCGACAACGTTTCCAGCTACACCGCAACGCGACATTACTCCCGTGGCACCCATAAAATTAAGATGCATTCCGCCAAAAATTTGCATCAGTAATGCACCGGTGGCGGCGCATTTTTCACCCTGCACACATTTAAACAATGGAGCATTTTGCAATTTCCCTAAATCTCACTATTGTTGTAATTGTGTGAGCCTTCCCGGCGGATATTTTTATTTATTTTAACCCGTAAATCCCCGTTCCGCCAGCATGCAGCAGCTAAGTGCAACATTAATCTTCCTTAGATGTCGCTAGTTGCATATTTGAAGCGTGCGGGGGTGAGGCGGAAGGTGTAGCGGCCCCGGGTGCTTCCGCGCCCGAATAATGAAAAGAAGCACGCTGATACATCAGCTGCAACAGTTTTGCTGAGTGCTAAGAGTTTATGGTGGAATTTCTCACAGGCCAAAAATCACTTTGACAAATGATCGAGAAAAGAAAGGGAATCACGCCGGAGGAAGGTGGCGGAGCACCCGGCGAATAAGCAAGCGCCGGGACGGTGCACATCATCCGCCGGGAGCGCCGGCACCAGCTTCTTAGGTGTCTCAGATGCTGGCGCAGGTAAGGCCTCATTCATCTTGCACCGCCATCGCATCGGGAGGAGTGCACTTTTTTAAGGCAAATCGCAGCATCCTGGTCCAACTAGAGATGCTCCAGTTTAAAGCCGAGATTTCCCCTTGGGGTGACGATGTCGGGGTGCGGTTGCCGCACCCTGAAAGTTTTGGTCGGGTGCGGTTAGAGATACTTCCGCGGGGATGTGGCCGGGCCGTTCCCGTGCCCCGGATCCCGGGAATGCCTTCCCGGGGGCTCCCGAGAACCCCGGGATGAAAAGAAAGTAGAAAAGTTGGCGACTGCCTGTCTGGTGATATTGAAATATAAAAGCACTTGCTTCTGCCCCATTTATCTAGTTTTAGTACACACAAGTGGGGCATAAATCCCCGAGTCGAAGGGGCGGTCGGGGCTCCCGGGACCCCAGGGGCCGCCGGGGCAGCTTGTCTGGTGTCACTTTTGTTGTTCGCCCAAGACTGTAAATTAAGGAGAGATGTTGCGGCCTGATGTCGAGATGTTCGCTTAAAATTCAATTATGGGGCCCGCGCGCAATTGTTAATTCCCGGGACGTCTGCACTGCAGCCCGGGATTAAATGGGTGGATGACTCCCGAGAAAAATGAGCGCCTCCACGGCTTTATAGCTGGAAAAGCTGACGGGAATTGGGCAGACGAACCTTTGGTTCTCTTTTTGTTTTAGATTTTGCAGTAAGATACTGCGGTTTCCTGGCGCAGATTACTTTTTAATGAAAAAGTGACCATAGGACAGAATGCTTCTTTTGATGTATCTCTGGAAAATCGTATAAACTTAAGTACATTTCATTTTCACCGTCTCAAACTTCGAGATTTTAGGTATCTTCATTTCCCTTCCATTTTCTACTCAACAACAAAATCTAGTTAATTTTAAGGAAAACAAAATTTGCTTAAAAAAAAAAGTAATGGGTTAATTTTTGTACGAATTTAACTTTAGGACCCTACACTATCTGCAAATTACCTATAGCAGGTTATGCACACTCCAACACTTTAAATCAGTGCTGTTAACTGATTGTTTAATTCGCATGTTCAAAATTAAAAGAAGAAAAACATAGTTAATTAATTTTTCACCGTGATGCGATTGTATATAGTACGAAAAATTATTTTAGCATTTTCCACTCAAACCAACAAAATATTCATACAACTTATTGTAGAATGAAAATTTTAGAAAATGTTCTGGTTGATTTTTCAACAAGATCGTATGGGTCAAGTCTAAAAACTGTGAACAAAAATCTTTAGGTGCTTCAATAATAATTTCACAAGTGATAAAGTAGACAGTTTTTTCTAAAAAATTTTGTATTTTATTTGGCGTGATATCTTAAGAGAAGAAGTGTAAATATGTTTTAATTTTGATCTTATTTGCAAAATATTTGTA
Organism: Eutolmus rufibarbis; assembly: GCA_963920795.1. Classification (NCBI taxonomy): domain Eukaryota; kingdom Metazoa; phylum Arthropoda; class Insecta; order Diptera; family Asilidae; genus Eutolmus; species Eutolmus rufibarbis. The sequence goes on along the minus strand of OY987206.1, from coordinate 36,611,840 downwards.
TATTTTTGTTCGAGGTTTACTAGTAATAATGTAGGTAAGGATCTGGTCGGTAACTGACTTCTAAGGTATATCATTGCGACTCCTAATACTATGTTGTTTCTGCTGTCTTGTGGCTAGTGCTACACTGTCGGAAATTTGGGTTATTTTTAAAACTTTCATTTTAAACCAAAAAAGATTACCGTATTTTTAAAACTTTTTAAGTTTCTTTCAGAAACATTTCTCAGAAGCAATTCAGATTTCAGAAGCAATTTAGTCTAAATTTTTATTATAAATTGAAGGAAACTATGAAAGTTTAATTAAGACCAAAATTAAACCAAAATTTCCGACAGTGTAGGATATGGCTTTTGGGTATGTGTATAAAATGTGTTTTTTTATTATAAAAAAGACTTAATTAAAAAATATTGACCTGATTAAACATAATAATTATTAAAAAAATTAATACATGCAGCTAAACCCTAGAACCCCACACTATCTGGATAAAACAATTAACCTACATCCCCGACATAAAAACAATATAATATATACTTACAACCTTGCGATCAAAGGTTTTTACCCGACTACCCAAACTGCTGAAATGCCAGGACTGTAAACATTTAATGGGATTTCGGCAATCCCTGTGGAAGGGTCATAGGGTTAAGGAGGAAACAGTTTATAGGTTAAAAAATAAAATAAGTTTGGAAATTTTTTAAAAAATTATTATAATATTAACTATATACGGCAGACCTTTTCTGTCTAAATACTAAAATGTTCAAAATACCACAAGAATTACATAACATCATAATCATAGTCTCCAAATCACTACCTACTTATAATTACAATTTTATTTTGTAAATAGTTTAAGGTGCGCAATAAATTATAAATCAACAATACCTAATCTAATTATTTGAAAATTCATCGGCCTTAACTTAAACTTGTAGAAGAAAATATAGCATATTTTTTGTTTTTCTGTTTTCTTTATCAATTTGGAAAAGTTTACGTGGGCTTGATTTGTTAAAATTTGTTTTTATTTCATCAGGCATATTCCTGTAAAATAAAATAGACGATGTTTTCATCATAAAAAGTTTGTGGCCATACCTCCGAGCATTAGTTTTATTTGGGGACTACAGGGTGGAAAAGGTCTAAAAAATCGGTTTTTTTCTTCGCAATTACCACGAAATTTATTAGATGCGTGTCAATTATTAAAAAATTATGTTCAAAAAAAATTCTAGGAATATTGTTTACATAAACATTTGCATAGGTATATGATACATATTTCGTCTTAAAATATTCCGTTTTGTACAAACAAACAACAATTTTATTACTGAGTTTATATTCTCTTTCTTTATTAGTTTACTAATTTATTATGTAATTAAAAATTGTTGTGATAATTTTCTCAATTAAAAGTCGTTAAAAGTAGAAATTACTTCCTATCGGTTTATTGGGATTGGATCATTATGGCACTTAAGTGAAGTAGTGACTCAGCCCATAAAATATGCAAAAACTACAGCATTAAGGGCAATCTTTGGAATGGCAATCTGTTTCCTTTATGGCAAAAACACCATAAACCGGCAGTGTGCGTTTTCTTTATAGTCGAACTCAGCAATGCATGAGCGGTAGTTTAATGAAGAGATTTGTATTCCAGCCAAGGGCGCTCCGGCCTAATAATGAACAAAGTAATTAAAGGTTTTGCTTCGGAGATGAGATGAGAGTGATACGCACTCATCCCCAAGGAGCCCGGGCTGCAGTCGTTAATTACTGCAGAATAATGTCGCCAAGGTAGCTCCGCTGAATTATGCAACTGAAGTAACTATTCCGACTAAGTGCTTCAAAGTCGGCCCATAAATTACAACGAAAAACTGCCATACCACCCCCAACTGGTCCAGTTCGTGAAGATCGAGAAAATGATTTATTCGTTTGAATACCAGTCGCTCGTAAATAAAATACGCCATTAACTTGCCCTGGTCCCGGGTGTCGGCCAACCTGAAAACTTTAATTTGTATCTCTTCCACTCGAATGAGCGGTCCATTCGCAGCCTCTCGATGGACCCCCATTCAAAGCAGCCACACCAGCAAAAATTATATTGACAAATGGCAGTAAATGGCCAGGAATTGCGATTAATGAGGTCTGATAAAGTCGATTATCTCCCGGGGTCCGAAGGGGTTTTGGTGGCGGTTCTTTCGCCATCAGATGGGCAACAAAAAAAAATAAAGGAAAAGGGGCAAAAAATAAAATAAAATAAAATTTCCAGTCCTTGAGAGTTAAGCGGGGGAGGTGCTTGTCTGGGTATTAAAAGCCGAAATAAAGCGCCGGGAAGAGGCAGTCATTAAAAACTCATTTTGAAAGTTTTTGAACGAAGCTCGAATCCCGGCTCTTTTCGTCCGCCCCCGCCCGCCCAAAGTCGTCAAAACTTTCCATTTTCTATTCTACTCCGACTCCGGGAAACCCAGCTGCTGTACGCCTCCTGTCTGGTTGCGTGTTTAAATATTCTGGAGCGCTCCAGATTCCAGCCTAACCGATCCGGGAGCGCCCCGCACCCGCAGCCTCCTGGAGGCGCCTGGAATGTAATCAAAATAGATAGAAAATGGCTTAAACTTTTTAAGTTTTTCCGAGAGTGCCTTGAATGATGCATGAGGATGGCAGGAAGAGGACCGAGCTCTGCAGGATCCCCCGGGAATAATATTTATATAATATATCTGCGGGAATGGAACCCGTGAGGTATGTTAATGAGCCAACGTTCGTTGCAGAACGCCTGAATTTTCATCTATTGTTGCTGCAAGCGTGCACCGGAGGAGCCTCCTGGTTCATGGATTTCCATGCCAAGTTTCCTTGCACTCCCCTGGGAGAGGGGCATTCATTAACGCTACGCTTTCAACTCCATAGACGCACTCGGGAACTGCTTCCTTTCGCACGAATTAATTATGGGAAGGCGCGAATTAGCAAACTATGCACCAACTGTGAGCGCATGAAAATTTTCGGAAAATGAATTTTCCTCCGGGACCTAAGCTTCGTCACATAAATGTTTCCATTCAAACCAGATAGCCTCTAGCAGCATTGCTGGAGAAAGCGGGGAAATTTTCAAAAAAAAAAAAATTCTTTTTTATTAAAAGTAGCGCACGCTCTTAATTAAAACCTTTTTTTCCGGTCTAATTGTAAAGTTTGAAACAACAGACTTCTATGGAACTCGAAGAGTTTTCACTAAAAGTCTTGTTAAGTTTCTTCCCGAAAAGTTTATAAAGGTTTTCGTTTTAAAATGGTTAAGTCACTTAAACATTCTTTTAAATCTTAGGCGGTGAAGGTCTAATAATAAATATTTATAACTTTTAAGTACCAAACTAATTGTCGATGATTTTCTATAGTGTAGAATTTATGTCAGTTAAGTTTTATCTTCGACTTCAAACATCTAGGGAAATCATAAAACAAAATGTTATATTGTTAGTATTTTATTTTGGAATTTTTCCAATTTTTTTTTTAGGTTTCAAATTCAAACTTTTTAGTGTATTAGCTTCTAAAAGGCGCCATTTTAGACCCAAAATAATGAGTTTATTTATTTCGTTTTAACTGATTTTTATTAGAAGAGGGTCAAAAAAATCTCATCATTTCTGCTTTTAGGTTGTCAATCTACGTCCGTATATCAATTTTCATCTTAATCCCTCCTATCCCTATAAATATATAAAATCGAAAGTTTCTTTGTTCCTCAATCTCACCTAAACCAATGATTCGATATTTTTAATTTTGTTATTCAAGATACTAGATATTCCAATTATACATATAAGATACTTTTCATGCGCCTAAAATATAGGATTTCAAAATGGCGGGCTTAATATTGCGGCCAACAATTGTAATTTTCAAGGGATTGCCATGAAAATTAGTATTTGGGAGTTTTTGGAGATGAAATTTGGAAATCAAGATGGATGATCCAATATGGTTCCAGAAATTTTTGGAAATTCAATGAATGTACCTAAGTGAAAATTAGAGCTAACTTTATTTTAAGGTCATTAATTTGGAATCTACTATCAAAATTTAGAAATTGAATATAGCGCTGTTTTTGAAATTCAAGGGATTTGAATGAAAATAAGTCTGACAATAATTCATTAACACTAGTTTGTAAATTCAAGATGGCTAATTCAATATGGTGGTCACAATTTTACTAATATAGAATATTTCAATGAAAATTGTTACTAAGGCGTTCTTCGATTAATTGAAAGTTCCGCGAATGGCAGAAAATACTAAGTAAATAAAATTAAGCTCATCTTAATTTATCTGCATGTCTAAATATAAGTCTATAATTACAACAATTGCTATTAAATCGATAATAACTCAATTAATATCTGGATAGTTGAAATGATGCTTTAAAAGAAATGGTACACTTATCTAGATATTTAACAACTATTTTCATTTCGAATAATCGAAATTATATTGAAATGATATTCGAAAATCAATAGGTATAGGCTTTGAGGGTATTTTACGGCATTTAGGCAATTTAACTTAGCATCCCCTCGCTCTCCATTTAAAGCATTATTTTAAATCATCAAGCTTTTGTCTGTAACATTTTTATCTAAAACTTAAGATATTTCACCATTCTGGAATTTTTTCGGAATCCAAAGATGATTTCAATCCTTTTTTACCTTTTTCAATAGGATTGTTTTTTGCTGTTTTAGAATAAAAACTCCCAGTTGAGTGTAATCCAACCTTATGGTGCATTCATATTTCTTTTAATGCCCACTGCAATGGGATGGAAGCACAGTCGACGTTTTATTAAAATTCCCGCCAACTGCTTAATGGACAAACCGCTTAGCAGTGATGCTTCATATTTTTCGTTGTTATTGCATTTTCAAACATACCTAAAATGAATTCGTTCTGAACGCCATCCATTTCTTTACACAGAGACAGAGCAGACCGCTCGAATTTAGTGGAATCACGCTACAAATCCGGCAGAAAAATCACTTTATGGATGTTCACCCATCCCAAAATCCCATCAGAAATACTTACCCGGATTGATTAATGATTCTGACGTAAAATGAAAACTGAGCACCCTTCGTTGCTCGCCCTCTGGCGGTGCCCCCGACCACCCGCATTGCAAATATTTGTAATCGGGAATGCCTTCATTCGGCACGGAATCTGGGCTCCAATAACAAATCACTTAAAACGTTTTGCCAGTGGGGCCAGGGCGTTAGTGCCGACTGAAACATGCTCCCATCCGAAATAGATTTATCCAATCAGATCGAATCCTTTCACTTTAATGCGATAACCTGGGAATCTTTTCGTCCACTGTGCCGCACCGCACCGCACCGCATTCGTCTTCGGGTCGGGGCTCGTAGTTGATGCGATGGCTGGCATCAAAGCCCCCCGTACGTGACGCAATTCCTAAGCTGGGTGCGTACGTGTAACACGTGACTCAGCCGTACGAAATGTAAAGCTCGTGGCACCGACTCGTCTACGTGTAAAACGGAAAACCGGTCGAAGCTAGAAGGCGTTAGCTTTGAGCCCTAGCAATGGGAATCGTGTTAAACAGGGCTCTCCTGAAATACGGGGGTTGCCTATCCTGAAATTTCGGTTGTTCCACAGGAGCACCTGAAGGAATTATCGGATGACGTCAACTGAAATATTCAGATAAATTCTTAGTTCGGGTGTTTATTTGGGAGCAGCCACTCGTCTGTGCTCCTCAAATTCCTGGATTTTCTCCTCAATTATTCCAGATGAGATACGGCAAAAATAGAACTAGGTATACGGCTTAAAACAGCTACGATACCCAGGTTATCTTAGGCCCAATTTACCTTCCCAGGCCCAAAATGACTGGCTGCTTCCCGCCTTTGAGTGGTATTTTTTTTACAATATATAATTTCCTTTTGTTCTTTAGATCCTTTTTGAAAAATGCCACGTTGTGGGTGGATTGAAAATAAATTCAAGGGCGGGTATCGCACGACCAAGGGCCAAATGATCCATCCGATCGCTTTGGCCCCGCTCGTAGTTAAATTCTTACAGCAAATTGGGCACGTGAAAAGGTGTCTTTCACACAAACCGCTCGAGCCTGAAATTTCATCTTTTCATGCATGCAAATAGGGAGCCCGCAGCGATAATCCTTCGGGTCATCCGAAATAAAAATGTTCCAACTAGCGGCCCCAAACAAAACTTGAAATTTTTTGGGGCATTACGAGCAGTTTGGAACTTTTTTAGAGTTTGATAACAAAAGGGATTTTCACCGGGGAGACGTGGTGAATTGCGGCCTGGGGAGTCCCACACCCAACTTTTGGGCTCCCTTCCGGTTCCTGCGGCCTCTGCGGCGGATTTTCGTATTCGGAGGGATCACGGCCTCATACGAAACGACCCTAATGGAATGTAAATTTAACAAGTCGAGGTCATTATATTCGTATAAGAAACACTTTGGCAACAGCGCGCGCCTTTGAAACGATCCTTGAATTTATTGCGTGCGGTCATTGAATTATTTATTGGAACCATGTAGTTACTTAGATACTTGATTCTGAAGGGCCAACTAACTCAAGGGTACAACCGGTGGCGGCATAGCCTAACCACACTTATGCACGTAGAAACTTTTCCTAAAATCAAGTTTAGGTCGTCGGTAGAAGGCGAATTAGGCAATAATTTTTAAATATTAAGATACATTCTAAAACTTCTCCGGTAAAGACAAAAACTAGGTATTAAAATATTATCAGTTTTTCTGTTTACTAATTTAAAGGTTGACAAAAAAAAAACATACTTGCTATAGTAGTGGATTTTAATTAGTTGAAAAATATTACAAAATGATTGTTATTTTAATAATTACCTAGTGGTGATTTTAGTGAATATGTAGCAGGGAGAACGTTTTCACCAGAATATAAGTGAAATGGAAAAAATGTTATTAAGGAAGTTGGGATTTAAACATGGTGACAGACTACTACTGTTGGCCTCTTAAAAAGGACCACAAATGAAGAGTACAACAGGCAGCCTCTTAGAAGAACATTAGAGTAAAAGATCAAAAGGTACTATTATATAAAAAAGGAAAAAAGAGTTTTTCCCCACTAGAAACGTTATCCAGATATTTTTAGAATTTTGTAGATTTATCTGTTTATTTTTGGGGGAAATTCCCCCTACTTCCGGGGTTGTTTACAACCTTCAGTAGTTTATTTTACTTTTTAACCTATTGACATCTTATTTCCTAACAAATCACGACCTAGAAACGTTTTTCAGATATTTATAGAATTTTTAAGTTTTTTTTTTTTTTCTTTTTTTTGTTGGGAAAATTCCCCCTATTGCGGGGTTGGCTTACAACTTTTAGTAGTAAATTTTACTTCTTAATCTATTGAGACCTTATCACCGAACAGAAAAGTTTGCTGTTTTAGATTTTAGAGATTTTTACGTTTTTTCTAATTTGGCTTTGTAAACGAATTCAATAAATTTTTATAAAATTGCTCATATTTGAAACTGACAACAATATTTAAACTATCCAATCGTTCGACACTTGCTGAATTTTCTACCTTGTCTCATTACGAACAGATTTGAATTCCGTCAGATTCGAGAATAAGGCTATTACATACTTGTTTTTCTAAAGTTGATTAGCTACCACTGTTATTTGAACAAGACAGTTTGTTTTTCGAAATAATCAAATATTTAAAAGAAGGTTAAGATGTTTTCAGATGTGTAAGTAAAAATCAAAATATTTGTAATATATATAGGCCAAAAATGGTCTAAATGTGTCTTACGATGATCGAGACAGTCGCATCAATCTAACCTAATCTAAATCTAGATATTAATTTTTGATAACTCGTTTGAAGTGTGGTTACTGAATTCACTGATCGTTTCGTTTCAATTAGGGTATGGAACATTAATTGTGTAAGTCCGACTTGCACTTGACCGTTTTTTTTTATATTCATCCAACCAAACAAAGATAAAATGATTATGTTATAATTTTATATCTACTTTGACTTTTTATTGCATGTAAATATTTCGCAATGGTTTTACTTGTTTTGCATGGTGTTATCAAGTTAAGATTTCTAATTGGAAATGTTTTGAAAATGTTTTGAAAAAATTGGACTATAGTCTAGTAGTGGCATGAAAAAGCAGATATTTCTTTGTGGTAAGTTATTTACATATGCAATGTTTATGAAAAAGACTGATTAAGTTAAAATTCCTAGATTTAAGATAATTATTTCAAAACGTCGACTGCATTCACAAATTTCGATTTGTGGTTTTATGTGGTAAATACAGAACCAAAGTTAATAGAAGTTTCTAGTTAGGTGTCTCATTTTTCTTTCTAAATAAAATTTATCCATGCGAACCAGAAAATTAGATGAAGTTTGATTTTCCTTGTGGTTACGCTGGACAGTATCAGATGACCAGTGTTAGGGAAAATTCATCTCCTTCAAGCAGAAAATGCACTTACCTCTGTGCTAGCCCTAGTTCATTTCCTGTGCATCGTGCATGTAGTGTTCGTATATTATTTATTATTGCAGAGGCAAAAACCACTTACCACTTAGGTTCATCACTGGATAGGATACCCGGGATGGGCTGGGGGTGTTGGGGAAGCAGATCGATTATGGTTGATGTTTAATAAACACTTTCGTCCTGCAATTTCTCGGGCTTAATCAAGTTACCGGGAAGGCAGGGATTGAGGATTTCAGCCTATCCCGACATTCTCGGGCTAGAGTAAACGTAATTTTGACACCGGCACGTGATTTTGAATGGAAATTCAGAGGAGCTGCTTGTCGAGGACGCGTATTTAATAAAGTTTCAGGGGGACTGATACAGAAACGTGCTGACGTTGATATTTGACAGGTATTGGGTAAATAATCCTTTGAAGGCACTCCAGGCCCGTCCTGGAGAACTTTTCTGGGAAGGACTCAATTTGCATATAGCCGGCACCGACCGGCTGACTCTGGGCAAATGGCAAACTCACTGCTGTGAACCTCGCACTTTTCGGGTTGAAAGGCTGTCAGTCACCTGGCCCACGTGCAAGTACACCGTCCTGACACCGTTATTTATACGGGCAGAGATTTACAAGGACGAAATTTTCCTCGAAATTACCCTTCAAGCAATATTGAGGCGAAATCGTATCAGTGTCAATCACGTTTCGATTCTATCGAACCGGTTCGCCGGCGACGGAGCTCCGCCATTCGCGTCACGTCCGCCGGCATGTCAGCAATATCAATTTTGGGGCTCCTTCAGCCGAAAGTGGGAGATGCAGGGCCACTCGATTTTGTGTCGCAGCGCCCCACGACTTCCTCCACCTGTCCGTGGATTTGCGGCCTTCATCTGGCGATGCAGCTGAATAAGGAAGGTATAAACCTTAGAAGGTATAAACACGTAATGGATACGTCCAAATTCCCGACGAGGGGGGAATACTGATGCCCACCGTCCCGGGATCGGTTTCTGGATCCTGGAGACGTAATCCGTTCCAAAGCCGTACACTGAACGAAAAACGCTGCTATTTATAATAAAAAGTTACTTCGGAAAAGCAGTCGAGGAAATGTTTCCTTGAAACAAGGGAAGCAATTCTTAGAACATGAAAAAATTCAATTTCTTGATTAAAGAAAACAAATTATTGAAAAAAACAATAAACAGGCGCGTCGCCAGAGAGTTTTTAGGGTTCAAATTCGCCCGTAAGTATTGGAAAACTCCTTTTTGTAAAAACATCTTATAAACGGTCCTTGTGCATTCTTCTTACGAATTAAAAGGTTCAGACCTTTTGCTTTATAAGAATAAAGAACAACAATTTTCATTTTAAGGGGCAGGCTGTCTAACTTAAAATTAGTTCATTTTCTTACTAGGAAAAATTAAATTAAAAAGTCATACCTAAATATATGTATAATATATAAAATCGAAAATTTGTTTGTTTGGATGTTTGTTGCTCAATTGCTCCGACTGAAACAATAAGACGAAAAAAATATAGAAAAGTGTCTGAAAATTAAATTTTAGACGGAATCCAGTCGGAAATCAGTCGGAAATTACTATTTGCTCTGAAAACTGACGGAAAATATACTGAAATAAAAGAGATTCAAAACAGAGAGACATTTTTCAACTTTTGGGCTTAGAATTTCTTTCACTATAGCAGTAGAAAGTTTTCAAATATCGGTCTTAGGAAGAAAATGAAAACCTACGGAAATTTTTGAAATATTGGACTTAGAATGTTTTTCGTATAGTATTTAGAAATTTTTGAAATATTGGAAATTTTCAACTATGTACTTAACTTTTTTCTATTCGCTATTGAAAAATATATTTTGCATTCGTTACCAAACAAAGACAAAGTTGGAAAATTGTTTAGTATATTTATTTATTTCTTCACCCGGGGCGATATTTTTCATTTATAGAGACCAATAATTTTAAAATTTAAGGGATTTTCATGAATATTGGTATTTGGGGGTTTTTGGAGATACTGATTGCGAATCCGTTTTCGAAATATAGAAATTAGAAATGGTGGATCCAACATGGCGATCAAAATTTTTCTAATTGAAAGAATTTCAATGAAAATTATATTGATGGAAATCTTGACGAATTTACTATCAAAATTTCGAAATTCAAAATGACGGATTCAATATGGCAAAATTCGATGTCGAATTGAAAGGATTTCCATGAAAATTAAAAAAAAGGGTTTAAATAAAACAGAGGGCAATTAACAAGGCAAATACAACAAAAAACGTGAGTACCTTTAAATACTTATTTAATATTTCAATAAAGATTTCAGTAACACTCCCAAACTTGAGCATTTGAGACTTTTTAAATTAAATAGTACCTACATTACATACATATACTATACATGTTTAGGGGCAATGAAACAAAAATGGGGTGAAATAAGTGTTTATAATTAAAATGGCTGATTAAACTGCGCGACTAATGGAGCCGACTCATCCATTAAGCCACGTTATGAGCCTCTAAGACAAACCATTATTTTCTAATTACTTTTCACAAGTGATGGTAATACGGACTTTTATATTAATTAATTAAACTTTTCTAATTTTAAGCAATAAAATAAAATTATTTTGTTTAAATTGCATATACATTTAGCTTAAATTTATGTGTTATGTTATGAAAATGAAATGTAGACAGTTTCATAGGTATAAAATCTTACTTACAATAGTGTACCTATTAATAATAATGTAATTCAAGTCGACATTTCGAATAGAGATTTTACTTGTTCCGCTGAAATTGAGGCGAGAAGTCTGTAAAATGATTGGTGTGAATAAATTTATCTTTAGAGTCTTGCAAGAGTCTCAAGTTACCCAGAAAGTAGTATCTATTGAATATTTCATGACGAAGAGGGACTGCAGCCTTTGGGTACTTTTATTTTTATTTAAATTCTTATAAACCAGAAAGAACCAAAAGTAATACTTTTCTGTTTGCTTGTGAGTAACCCAAACAACCCCTGCGGAATTGAAAGGAAAAATATTTCCTCCTGAAATTCAACCGGGTGAACTTTGCATCGCAAACAGAGCAGGAAGAGAAATTGAAAGCAATTGCCTACAAATCCCTGAGGGTGATTATTGTGGGCCTTTCTACAAAACAAATCAAGGAGAGGGATACGAAGTTTTGAGGTCCTTTTTTGCATTGATTTTATTTGTGTATATTTTCTTGAGTTCATCGGTTGTGTAAGCCAGCAAAAATGGTTCTAAGCATTTGTTTTGAGGTAAGTTCTACGGTGTACCACTGGGGACACTTTTCAGAACATTTTTGGTATTCGATACTTGTTGGTCGTCTCGTCAACGTTTTATGGAGATAAGCACCTATGAGTGTTTTAATCCATACATATGCGTTCAATGTCACTCTTAGGGACATTTAATAAAATTTGCGTTTTTATTTAAAGGATAATGATTTTTCACATCCTTTTAAGAAAATTGTAAATTAATGTAACTGGTATCTATTGTTTTTCCTCAGACTCTAAAAAATATATATACTATTATTATTATAACTTTGTTTCTTTGCGTTTTTTTTTTCGCGCGGCCATCTATCAAACCTTGTTATTTAAGTTCAGAATGATACAAGAAACAAAATTTGCTAAGACATGTTTCCTCTATTCTCAGTCTGAAGCGAGTTATAAAGATTTGAAGTTCGAATTATAATAGTCAATTTCATTAGCAAATTAATTATTTTGTATCAAATTTGTATCTAGGTTTCTCAACTATTATCACACTAGTGACGTTTAAGTCAATTGGGTCACTATAACCTAAAGATGAAGGTCACAGAAAGTCAAAAAATTCATTACATTTAATAGGGGCCAAAAAAGTTCATTGAGCTCGATTAAATCTTTTTAAATAAGCGATTTTATTAAGATGTGACAAAAATCTATTATGATAATTCAGGGAGTTTTTGATATTATGTAACATTTATAGTCGTTTTGACTAGTGTAATAGTGGTTAACAAAAGTTAATAAAAATTGCAATATTACACAAAAGAGGTTTATTGAACGTTGATTTGAATTTGAATTAACAAGGATAGCGCACTTCGATTGTCTTTTTCTTATAATTTGTAATTGTTTGCCACAATCTAGGGCACACGTATTTTTTATTTTTGATGGATAAACGCTTCTAAGGAGTAAAATCACCTCCAATAGTAAGTATCCTAAAGAAATATTGTTTAAATTTAATATATTTGTATTTAATATTTTTGGATGGGACCAATAATACAATAATAATTGAAATTATATTTGATTTCACGTTAAATCGATAAAAGATATATGTATAATCTTTTCCATACTCTTATTGTGTGTATGGTATTACGTTTTTCAAACAAAATGTTGGAACTTAATAGTTTAATTTTACATATTTTATGACAAATAATAAGTAATAGTTTATTAGGGGCTAACATTTATCTTATAATTTGAAGTATACTCATATTTAAGTTTAAGAATTATAGTCGCATTTTACATTATGGCGCAAAAATACACTTTTGAACCAGAATTTTCAAACTTAGTGTTGTAAAAATATTCCAATATCTCCCAGTACCTAATTTGACAGACATTTTTGGAGTGACACATAACAAAATACTATATAACAATTAAGTAAATAGGTATACTAGTTATTTTGGAAGTAATATTTAACATATTAGCCTAGATGTTCGATTTTGTTAAACACGAAATTACATTTATCAAAACAGAAATTCAATTGGCATTGTTTTGTATGTCTGAGTCTAAAATATTCAAAACTGCAAGTGGAATAATTTTAGTTTGATGACATACACAGAAAAAGGCATTATACAAAACCTGGTTCTATTTTACGGAATATGATATAGTGCTGCATGAATACTATCAAATATTACTAAATGAATAAACAATTTTTAATAACTATTTTCAATACTAACAGGTTCACTTCTTAAAAATGTTGTGAAGCATTCATCAATTCATTTGCAGCAGCAACGTTGAATAATTTCTGAGTGCCAATTAACAAGGAGAATTTTTTACAAACGATAGTATTTTATGCAATTGGTACTGATTCAGTGAACCGAATCCGATTAAAAAAAAAAATAGATAATATCAGCTGCATTTTGTTTTCTGAAGGGTTCAGTTCATTTTCTGTAAAACTACTGCCCTACACGTGCTATAGTTATGTAGTTATTTATAAAAATATTTCGAGAGATGGAGGATGTGGATTAGTAATAAATAATAAGTACACTAATAGAGGAAGTTACATGATTAGAAATACTTTTGTCGTAAAAACCTAATACCATGTCATATTTTAAATTTAAGTTTTGAATTGTATCCTTTCAGTTGTTTTAGGATGCGCCATATGGGCTTGGTACCCGAGTGCGCTTAGGTTTAAGAATAGAGTTAAGAATTTATTCTTGTGCTCTATTTTGAATAAAATAAATAAAATAAATAAACAAACAATAGAAAAACTGTGCGAAAAATAAAGATTGAAATCTGATAACATTCAACATATTTTCAGTGAAGGAGTTTTCTCCCTCAATGAACAACAATTTGGTTTAAAATTTGATTTTGCACTTCACCCATTTATCTTAAAAATACCTAATGTCTGACAAGTGTTTCAGAAAAGTTATCTTACTTAAAAATTCTGGTCAGCGTGATATCGTGCTGGAGTCATTTATTTTAGCTTTCATCAACCGCAGTTTTTGGAGCGACACGGGGAAAAGAAAGGAAGCAAAAGGCACGTTTCACACCTGGAAATTTTTTCCAGGAAATAAGGCGACCAGAAGGGGGTCAGGTAAACATCTCCCAGCGAAGGTATGCAGCAGTACGAAGTGCATCCTATACCTAACCGAAGTAGCCCCGTGTCGGTGGCTCCGTTCGGTCCATACCTCACCAAAACACCACCAGACAGGCAATGAATCTGCTCCTGTAGGTGCTTTTTTCCCGGCTTTTTCTACGTTTCCCCGAGGAAAACAACGAGAATTTTTCGAGAGATATATCCCACACCTGGCACAATTCACATCCTGCTGCTCGAGGTTGGTTTTGCAACAAAGGAGCAGGGCATTTGCACCACCCGGGACGCGAGGTAAAATGAATTTTGAAGCAGCGGGAAAGAAGCCACAACTTCATTGCTCCACAATCCAAAGATTGCACCATGCCAGTGATAATATAGGTATAATCCCTTTTCCTCCTCCTCAATATTTATGGAGAGTTCCGTGGATTCTGACAAAGATACAAAATCCACACAAGGAGCTCGAGATCTAGCATAAGACTCTTATTAAGTTTATGCTCCGACACTGCCGTGGCGCATGTATTTACTACGAGGATTTGCATATTCCTTGCTTATTCCGTCCGAGCTGCACCCGGAGGCGCCGACAGTCGATCATATGCTGGGGGATATGTCGGGTCAGGCGGATCTTGTCCTGGTCCCTGGCGCCTTCAACTTTACCGACAGTTGAGATTACTTAGTGCTTTACCTCGCCGAGGAAAGCTGAAAATTGCCGCATAAATTATGATGGATTCTGGGAAATTTTACGACACAACTTTACTGGCAGCTAAATCGGTTCCGAAGATCCCATCAAGCCCGCAAAACCTCCGACGATGACGACGTCGTCGTCGGTCGCGGACGGGTGCAAATGTTTGGCGAAAGCACAGCTCCAGCCTCAAAAGATAAAATTTTCAGATGAAATGCTCCCGATGCTGTTCCCGGGTGTTTGCTTACAATGTTTGTGATTTGGGTGCTTAATTTGGCCATACCCTAGGACGTGCCGGCTTTATGGCGCTCCGACCCGGATAATCGGCACTGACTTATGCGGACCTCAAAAGTCGGGCTGTTTATAATGTCTGGAGAGTTTTTAGAGCATGCTTGCTGCAAATAACTTGCCACCGCGTCCTTTCGAAGCACCCTGTAGCTAAATGCCTTTAAAAGTTTTTACGATTGGGCGCGGTTTTTGATAGAAGCAGGGTGTAACAAAAGTAGTTCCTCTATTGCAAAGATTTACAATGCTATTGTTTAACATTTTGTTTCATATTTATCAAACTTTTGTACACAAAACAAATATTTTTACACTATCTAAACACAAATATGACGATAAATCTTTAGAAGTGTTGTAAAGTTTACTTGGTATTTTACGTCATATTATATTAAATTATTTTGCATACTGTGATTAAATGTTTCATCTAACTTAAATTATATGATCGTAAAAATCGTGTTTCTGTAATGTTATTAATAATTTACTTATAAGTTTAGAAAAATTCTTTGAGTGGATATTTCCATATTAGTAATTTTGTATAAAACTTTTAATTGATTTTGGATTTATTTAGTTTTTTCGGACCTATAAGTTAATGTTTTAGTCCTAGATCTAAAACAAATCCTACTGCAATTTTAGACTTCTAGATCAATTAACATGAAAAAACGACCCTTTTTCATAAGCGTGAATAACTTGTTAAAAGGAGTGTACTATGCGGAAACTTTTTACTGGGCTGATGAAAATTCTGACAAGTCGAAGTAAAATTTTTACTCTATAGTGGTGAGTATAAATGTCCGAATTTTACCTATCCCCAGGAACTAAGTCAAAATTTTGACGTTTATAATTGTTATCCCCTGAAACAATATCATTCATATCTTGTGGTATTACACTGACTGAAAGTAGATAAGGCCATAAAAGCATTAAATAGGAAAAAAAAAAACAAATATAATATACAAATGTTTAACTTCACGGCCTTTTTTTCTATTTATGTAAAAGAAAATAAATATTTTTTGCATTCTTCTAATTTTCTTTGATAAAATTCTTTCAAGAAATCTCTTAATTTTCGCCCAGTTTGAACTTTCAAAATTTCAATTTGACATATAGCAAATTTGTGAATTCAAAAATCGTCAGAGACATTTTATTTTAACTCAATTCACCCGATGTAAAAAATTTCCGACTGGAACGGGGTCTAAGTACTAAATTCGTAAATCCAGTAGTTTCAAAGATATGCTCGTTCATTAACGTAAAAATTGTTATTGGTAGATTTACTTAAAGCACTGGATTCACGAATTTAAATACTACACTGAAAGAAAGTTTTAATTATAGTTCGATTGACTATTTATTACGGATGGATTATGGGACTGAAAGAAATCTAAAAACACATACTAATTATACATACGAGTATATCACAAATGAGTATTCAAAGAACTATATTTATAATATTTACCTGCATCCTTAGATAAACACAGATACTGAGAGAAAAATCATGAAATTTCCAATAGGAAGAATTAATGTAATAATACATAGAAATATCAAACTGACAGTATATGAAATTGTTTTGATTTTTTAGAATCCATGTACATTTATTTATTTGCAATCTACTCATTAATACCTTTAATTTGATACCATACACGATACATTTTTATATTTTCTTTATTACAAGGTGCCATATTTACTTTATGCTGATGTCACATAGCCTATGTTACCCACGCCATTATGACGAATCGATTGATGCCTCATTTGACACAATCCGACGACTAGTTTCAGAGTTACAGGGTGATATTGAAATACACTTACTACACATACCAACTAAAAACATTACCCTCGTTTTGGGCTATGCCGCAGTTGGGTAAAAAGGTAGGTAGCCGAGTGAAATATGAAGGATCTATTATTTATTATTATTACGTGCAATAAAAGTCCAATTAATCATGTTTTATATGAATTACATTTTGAAATATGCTTCATGCTCGTAAAACAGGTTTTTCTTTGTTATCAAGAATCGGATTAAGGAAAGGCCGAGCTCGGATTTAAAAATAGCGGTCGATATTAAAAACTTTTAAAGCGTGAATGTAAATTCAGGTCGAATATGATTTACTAGTAGCTTTGTAGGTTGACACGTACATTATTATACTATACTACATATTTACCATACTATTATTATTATTAATTTACTAATAATTGCAACAAGTTATAGTAATTTGTGAAAATAATAATTTAATTTTAATTTGATAGGTATTCTCTGATATGATGTTGAAATAATAATAATATTCATTTATACTATTACTATTTTATTTCCAATACGAAAAAAATATTGGTTTAACACGAGAGAGTTATTTTCTGCATTATTGAACATCGAGTACTAAGGATTGATGTTCCCAATTTAATAAAATTCATAAATTCTCTTCAATACCCAAATTTTCAATATTAAAAACCAAAATTTTTTTCTGCTTTAGCTATCTATAAAAACAAAGATGAATGAACTTAAATTTCAGCTCACACTAAAGTTGTTTATAATGTATATATAATTTTTTTGGAATATATGTCTTTTATCTTCAATTCCTACTGTATTTAGACTTTTTCGCTACATAGTAAATCCAAATACATATATTCGGCAAAATATTTTAGTTGACCCGGAAAAGTTTACAAAATCAACATTTTCATGGTAAGTGGAGCATGGGATTGACGCAGAGATCTCCGGTGATGTCACTTAGAGCTATGAAGTTCCATCAGGACGGCTCTTGTACTAAAGATTCCACGGTAACGTCCACAAACTTTAGTTTGTCACAACAGGTTAAGGATAGAAAAATAGGGAAAACAAATATTTTCTCGTTTGTCCCAGTTTTAACCCAGCTTTAATCGTGATGTGCCTGTGTATGGCCACATTCACACGAACGTGTAAAATTGAAAAACTGTGGCCATGAGTCCGCTGTAAATTTGGCGAATAGAGTTACAATGTTTAAAAACAAATGGAGGGAAATGAAAATTGGAAAATTCCCGCGAGAGGTCTGCATCGTACTGTTTTTGGGCGTCACATGCAAATTAGGGGATATGGGGGATACCGAGTAACGCCGGAAATTTTATATCACTGCAAACAATGCGGGGCGTGAAAAATGGTTTGGCTAAAAGCGTGGCGACAGAGAAAATGATAAATCAGCGGAGAAAATCCGGAAGCAGAGTAAATTTCATTCGGTAATACAAAATGTGGGGCAAACGCTAGTGCAACGCGGAGCCCCACTAGCTCCCGGAGGCCCACGTTTCAATTAAGACATACATATGTCGTCGATTTGTCGAGGTATGTTGTCTTAATTTAAAGTCGTTCACGCACGAAATGGTTGTGGGAGAGGCATCCTCTGCCCGTCTGTTGTAAGAGCATCCAAATGTTATGGTTCTAGTTAATACCAAGTAATTCCGCCTTTCCGTGGCTGCGACATCTGCACCGATGGTATGTCGTAATTAAACCAACATCCGGCAGGTATCTGACGAAAATAACAAAGCTTATAAACAAATATTCGCACTGCTTACGAGCACCTCAGCAATTCCTTGGAACCGTAGTTGGGGGTGGAATGGATTATGGAATTTGTTTTCTGGGCTACAGGGAGAACGACAGGGTTGGAGAAAGTCAACCCTTCAATAGACAGGGATTTCCTAATATAATAGTTTTCAGTTCCTTAACACTTCTAGACATTTGAGAAATTTTCACCCCTGAGTTCAGTAAAAATTATTATTAACTAGTTTTTTAATAGTGTGAAATTTGAGAACCCAGGTCTCGCCTTCATAGCAATTGTATATGAAATTGCATAAGGCATCATTTTTATTATACCTTTTTTATTTTTATATAAATACAATATACAATACGGAAAATATGCCCGCAAATTATTAACTCCTAATCTTCAAACTTTTAGAGTTGTATTTAAAATGATTTTCTATATTCTCTCCAAACTCGTTTTTATTTAAATCAATAAATAATCGAATTGACTTAACATACAGTCAGTTTTTGTGAGTCTTATGCGACCTCAGAAGAATGTTATATGCATTATTAAAAAAAAGGTAAGTTTTTGTGGAAAAATTTGTCACGACCCAAAAAGTACACTTTTTGGTGCAATTATTCAAAATAGTGTCATTTTTAAACTTTTGGTGTGATATTCAACCAGTTTTGTAAATGTTGTGTGATTTTACACCAAATTGATATAAATATAAGCATATAATAACATATGTAAAAATTCTTTCATTTAAGCCTAATTTCAGAGAAATCACTTTGTGAAGGTATTTCTTGTAGGTTAAAATGTACCTAATTAATGCCGAAAATATTTTATAAGTTTTGTAAAAAGCCTAATTTCATGTTGGGGAGGTATGGTTAACTAAAATTTGTGGTCATATACCTTGTCAGTTCGCTCGTCAAAATATTTTAGAGTGTAGTTTAGTTTTTGAAGTCTTTAAAATTCATTCTATACTTTCAAAGTGCTATTTTTCAAATATATACTCGAACTTTTAAACCCATTTAAATTTGGGTCATGGGGCGTCATCCGACAGATATCTTAAACTTAAAATACTTCTTTTGAATTGCGCCATGGTGCACCAATCCGGAAACTTAATTCGAAGAAACCCACCCCAGGGCCCAGAGAAACGTATGACCCAAAGTCGGGCGCTTACAAGTTAACGAGCTGCCGGTTTCCTTTAAGGCCCTTTTTTTTCAGAAGGAATAGAACTTTTCGAATTACACGAAATAATAATTTTTAATTCCCTTCGCCCTCAGGAACATGATATCTTCGCGATGCGACAATGAAAAAAAAAGGGGAACTTGTAAGAACTTCTCATGCATATATTTTCCCGTCGAAATCGTTGCATGGAGGAAAAACGGAAGAACCAGGAAGTAGATGGTGGCAAAGTTATCCTTGTTCCCGAATCCTGGTGCTTGGGTCTGGGCGAAATAATTGTGTAAAAAGAGCAAAGTTGTCACCGGTCGATGTAAGGTAACTAAATTTCAAGTTGCACCTCTGGAGGATAGAAAGTGGAAAAGTGTTAAGATTTCAGAAGATGTTAGTAGCATCTAGTCTACTGGGATTCATCCAATTTCCAAGACATGGGATCATGCTGTGAATCCTGTGAAACCAAAAAGCTTTTATCTCTAACAAAATCCAACCTTTAATATTTGTCTGTTCGCTTATAGTTCCAAAACTACTAGGAATAGTCAAGATAAGTTGGAAAACATTACTTCTTTAAAGAGTTAACTCCACCTGGTGGCTTAATAAATTATAAGGTTTTTTTTTATGAAGTTAAAATACACGAATGCGGTGTTTAGATACTATTAATCATAAAAATTAGTTTGCGTCTACAGATGGTTTTTAGAATAAAACGAGATAAGTGTGTAAGTGGCGTAACTAAAGAAGAAATTGGAGCATTTGATAAACATGGAAGAATTAAAATAGGCAGAACAAATTTAGTAATTAATTTAAACAACTCCTTTAAATCAAATCTACACAGAACAAAATGTGAAGTAAAAGAAGAGAATATAAAAGGCAGAAGCTTGAAAGTTAACTGAAGTACTATTGAATTGAAAACCGAAAGGATTGACAAAAGAAACTTGGTCGTTGTCAGGATTTTCCGTTTTATTAAAGGAGGAAAGCCAGTGTTTGGATGATTCTGAATGACAAGGAGTACCAAAAAACATGCCTTTATTTCAGGCAGGCAACTTCTTCCTGTCTGTAAATTTAAATTAAGTTAACACACCAAGAATAGCATTTAGTGTAAGTAACTTTAACAAAATGAACCCTAAACTAAAATGACTACAGAAGTTTAGGAGTACAAAACAATTCAGAGTTCATGATAACGTCATTTATTAAATATAGGTAAGACAGAAGACAGACAAATTTCTCCCAGAAAATCGTCATTATCTTTAAAGAGTACTGAAAATATTTTTATTGCAAATTCGAAACCATTTCGTTTTCGGTTCGGGTTAATTTATATCGATTTTAATAAAAATTAAAGTTGGAACTGAATTTACATAACCAGATATATGTACATTGTACATACCTTTATAAGTCGGATTATGTTAATTTTCAAATGGTCCTATTTAATTCACTATTATAGTGAAAACATTTTACTCTTTTACATACTTTTGGAGGAGATTTTTTTAATTTTAAGCGGAGTTCCAAAATAAATTAAATATTATATTTATATAATACCCTACTTTTGCCAAACGAATTCTTCGTGTATAAAACAATTATTTTGAAATTAAACCAATATCACGTTTTCTTGCTTCCTCTAAAACACACCTATTTTCGTCAATTTAATCAGTTTTAGTCTGCTAATTCTGTTTAAAAATTTTCCTCACAAATATAGATACGAAACACAATTCATAAAATAATCGGAATATGGATTACAAAATGTAGAAAATAAATAGTATTATTTTCTTTTGACAAGGACTTTAATAATATTTTATGTGTATTAAAGATTAAATTTTTGTTCACAGTCAAAATTGTATTTTTATACACTCTTTTAAATTCAGATATAATTTTTAGGATTAAAGGAAATATCCCAGAAAATTAGATGAGTTTAACCTGTTTAAATTCTTTCAGACTGTCTGTTTTTGTTTTGAATGGTTTTAATTCAGCTGTTTTAAATAAAATAAAAGGGCAAACTTTCTTTTGTTGTAAATAAGATTTATATTCGTGTATAAAAAAGCTATTAACTCTTTCCTTTTACAAAAATGCTCCATAGAATGTAAAATTTTCTCAAAAGGTCGAAATTTCTTAAACTGTTTTCCCACACTTAGTGACAGGTGGTCTTGCTTTCTCGCACAAATCTGCAATTTCTGAAAATTCCCAAAATTTCCTATTCCCGAAAACGTTTTACATTTGCTTATAGAAACGGCGCTGCTTTCTACAGGCCTTGAGATGTTTTCCTCAAGTTATTCAAAGGAGGGCATGAAACGCGTGAGCTCCTGATAAAAATTGGCCTACACTGGGAGAACCTCCAAAACCTGGTCCCTCTACCGATTTTTATCCCGGCAAGTTATAGCCCTGTCCGTTTCAGTTAGTGAAATGTTTTGAATCAGTTCGAAGTTAGGCGCTTTAGTATTCAGCCGGAACGGCAGGACATTAAATTTGGACAACATTTACCCAGATTAGCCGGGAAATCGGGTTAAAGTAAAAAATTGCCAAACCGGGGGCTATGTATGGAGGATACCCGGAGCTTGGTGTGTGCATACAAATGTGTCTCCTTCCCGGAATTTGATACTGGGACAGGAAATTCCTTTAAAGGAACACCCGCAGGTTCCTACAGGAGGGCGGGAACGAGAATCGGGTGCGATTCATGGCCCTGCGTAAGATACCATTCTGAAAAATCGTGCCTCGAATTTAATACTTCGATTTCGTTTCTTTTCTTACTTTATTTATATATATATTTTTTTTTGTTTCTCCACGCTACACTTCTTTGCGTTTTATCATCAGACTGCCCCGGGCAGCGGGTGAAACTGTCGTTGTTTTCCGATACTATCCGATACCATTCGATACCGATCGATACCATTCGATACCAGCCCGGGGCTTGAAACGGCCATACATTCTAGACTAATCCTGTTATTACATTATCCTTTGACGTCCCACCGTTCCCAATTGAAGGGAGCTACGGCAGTTGCCCTACAGATGTTGGGGGTGGGGCTCCGCCTTTTATTCTATCACAGCCAAAGATGTTTTGCGCGCCCTTAATAAAAAGGATTTCGTCCTCCGGAGACGTGCCTTTATTTTTTGTCCACTTCTTATCTCGGGGTCTCTAATGTCACCCAGCTAGTGATATTGTTTTCTTCCGCCTTTTTTTATTCCTCCGATTCGGAACAATTGAAATAATCAAAGGCTAGAAGGCTGTCGGGTTGCGCAATTTGCCTTTGGTGCTCCTCCAGTTTGGAGCCCGAGAACTTTGCAGATGAATGCAAAATTGGCTAAAATACACAGCCTCTGGGGGTAAATATTTATTCTGTTTCCAAATCTGGACATTATGAACCCCTCCGCCTTCAAAAAGAGACAGAAAGAAAAACGTAATTTCACAATAAGCCTTTTTGGGGGGCCACGATAATTGAATTTGCCGCCTGATGATGATGAATTTGTCATGAATATGGATCGCTTCCCGGAGGATCTGTGGCACCACCGCCTCTGCCGCTCTGAAAATATTTAAATATCCAAATAGCAGAAATACGCGGGGTGCGGATTAAGCAAATCGCATTCCAACCCATTCGCTTGTTTTATGACTATTTCATATTTCACTGGGCAAAGCCCGGGGTTTGTGGGGAGCTTATCTGCCACAAAAATGGGAAATTCCCTATAAAAAACGGCAGCACATTAAAAATTAGAAAGAAAATCGAAGCAAGCGGGAAGGAGCGCGGTACGACGAAGGCAGCGTCCTTCACTGGCTTAAGCAAACTTTCTCCATATTTTGTGTTTTAAACCCGGAAATTCCCGGAAAACTTTGTTCCGTCGCTATTCCCGCCTTGAAATATGTCTCACTGCTGAAATCGCGCATAGGTAAGTTTCGCAATAAAGAAACCGGGAGTTGCCGACAGGATGTGGGAATATGCCCGAGTTGGGTCTGGATGCAGTCTAAGCTCCTGATGGTGCAGCTGCTGAGTCTGGATCGTCTGTATTATCGGCAGAATCATTTCAGAGTTTAAATTTTCCATTTTATTATACTAGTCATCTTATAGCACACCCTGTGGGTCAGGTTCACCCATAATGTTATAGATTATAGAAAGATTCTACGATAGGGACTTGGAAAAGTATGGGAATTTATTACCTTTAGTGGCTTAAGTATTTTCAAATAAAAAGCTTTTATATTGGGTAAATTATGAACTTGAATTGGTTCCCTTAACTTTAAAAACATGAAAAAAAATAGAGAACAAGTCTAGATTTCGATAAAATTTAAACCACGTATTCTTTACAGCATTATCTAAGATGTAGTATAGAACTTTTTTTGATTAGATGGCGAGTTCATCTTTTATAAATTTTATCTTAAATTATATCTTTTACATTAATTTGAAAAAAGTAGTTTCGAGAAAAACGCAAAAGAAAAAAGATCAAACGTGAAATGCAAGGGATATTCGCTGCCGCGTTCATTTCAATTGGCTATAACTCTGGTAATAATTGGAATTGTGACATGTGGAAACGCTTAAAATATACTTAATAGTGAATCTAGACAAAAAACAACTTTTTTATTTTTTGAAAACCTCAAAAGGAAGAATGGAAACATACCGCAAAAAATGGTTAACAAAATTATTGTTATAATTCCTGTGATAGGCTATTTTAATAACATTTATTTATTTATTTAGTCTAACAATTGCATACTAAAGTGACGTGTTTCTCAAATAAAACTAAGCGATTGTAGGAATAACTGTAAAGTTTATAATTTTATGGCAAAAGTGTAAGACACTTAAAAGTAAAAAGTAAATCGCGTTAAATGTAAATCAGGTAATATTTTATGGAAGTACCTAATCTAAAATTCAAGATTTTAAAATAAACTCAAAAATGGACAACAACTATTTTTTTTTCAAATCGGATTTTCCGGATACGTAATATTCCGTAACATCAACTAACATCAATATTTTTAATCACTGAAATATATAGAAATAAATTAACTTCTTATAAAAATAATATCGAAAGAATGTCATCAATTTTATGCAATTTTTGAACTAGTTTAACTCCTCAAATATTTGATATGGTACCTAAGTTAATTATGTGAAAAGGACTTAAATTCATCAAAGAGTTACATGCAAAAGGTAGAGTCCCTCGTAGTCGTAGAGTTCTTTAAATGAAGCCCATTTGCTATTAAAATATTCCTTTCAGTTTAAAAGCAAATGGAAAATACCGAAAGAAGTTATTTCAAGACGTACCAAAGCGATGTAATTCTTCGTATGATATGTTTCAGAGAGTACTTGAAACCAAGGAACCTTTACTTTATACCAAAGCCCAAATCCATTCTAATTTAATTTCTCCAAACACAGAACAATTCACAGTCGCCGTATTTTTAGAAGTTATTGGAGACGTATAACTACTCCGAAAAATATGTTTCTATTACCGAAGTTTCATTTTTGATTAAAGCAATAGAAAAATATTTAGCAACATTTTGAGCCCAATAAAACTTACTCTATCAAATAATATCTATGGTTTTTATATGCAAGATGAATCATTAATAGTGAAGATTATGAAGGTACAATAACGAAAAAATGTATTAAAACCTTTTGAAACCAGCCTAATAATATATTAATGTAAAATTTTTGTGTTCTTTCACAAATGTAAACATAATAAATTTAGCAAATTAATATGTAATCCAACAACTTAGAGTGCCTGTTCGCTCTTGCATCAAAATTATAATCAATAAAATTTTAAGATGATCAGATAATTTTAACACGTGCCTCACTGAGTAGAATAAATAAATTTACGTTTTCAGAATTTTTTATATATGTAGAAGAAAATCGACTTTTTCCTGTACCATATTTTATCGCAGCGTTTGTAAAATTGGGCAAATGTCTTTCAACCTCATTGAGCGCTAATATAATAATGAGAATTGCGCTGTAAACATGGAAAACCAATTTCAGCAAAAGCAAGATTTTTCGAATGTATTTTTGTTCCTAAATTAGCTTTGCCAAAGATTTCTATTGGATCACTAAAAAACATGTTTTTC
The DNA here is from genome assembly GCA_963920795.1 of Eutolmus rufibarbis. Taxonomy (NCBI): domain Eukaryota; kingdom Metazoa; phylum Arthropoda; class Insecta; order Diptera; family Asilidae; genus Eutolmus; species Eutolmus rufibarbis. The sequence goes on along the minus strand of OY987206.1, from coordinate 36,586,097 downwards.
TCGTTCGGCGAACCCTAAAATTTACATTTACAAGTAAAATTATACTTTTTGTTTATACGCTACCGATGAAAAATCTAAGAACATACCTACATATAAAAGATAGTTTGAAAGTGGATACATTCCAAAATTCTTGAGTACTTTTATTATTTAAGGACTTCACGGCGTATAAAACTTAAATAAATATAGTTTCTCGAAAATAATTTAGTGGCCGTATTACAAAAGTATAGCTATAACTCTTAACGACCTAGAAATTATTTTGTAATACCTGTTCATAAGACGACAGGAAATTAGGTGAAAGATTATTGAAGGTTTATAAGAATTAAAATGTAAATATCACATTTATACTTAAATAAATTGAATGAAAACTGAATTCTTTACATGTTAAAGATTAGATTTGCGTTTAAAATGTCTGAACATCGAATTTGATATTGCATAACAATTTTTGTCATTCTACCGAACATAAGCAACATGTAAATAAATAAAATTATTTTGTTGTATTTTTACATAATGAATAAATTATAAAATCTGCACATAAAATTAAACTGTAGTGGGGTCTCTGTCTAAACATAAATTATTTTTTTATAGTTATAATCGCGTTGGAAATTATTATATTAGATATGAGGTCAAAACAGCAATGTTTAAAATTTGTTTCTGTCTGTGCACGCATTATGCAGAAACTACTGGACGAATTTAAATGAAACTTGGTAGTGTATGTCATGAGTCAACATTGAGGAAACTTTTTATTCCGGCAAAAGAAATTCCCGTGGGATAGTTATAAAACTATGTCTTTGGAATGACTTAAGGGAATGAATTTTGTTTTAAAGAATCTATGTAAAAGAGTTAGAGAAGTTATGAGCATTTCGGAAGTCTTTAACTAAATATTATTTATAGTACCTACTTACTTAACTAATTGGATATAGTAATTTTCATGTATTTAATGGTATTTTAAAAAATTGTACAAAACAGAAAATTGAAATTTCTATTTCGATACATCCGCCCGTCTTATGTTTGTTCATCGTTCGAACAACATTATCAAGGTGTGTGTCTTGGCACCAGTTCTATTAAGAAATGCCTTTTCGTTTTCGCCCACCGCCACATCCCTGCAGTGAAAGTAAATCCAGGAAGTGGGAAAATTAAGTGCACGGAAAAACAAATGATCGACTTTACCTTGGCCAATAATCCCCCAGGGAGTCGTCAAGGGCCGTCTTGTTTTCTTAGTCATGTTGCTGCAACCTCCTTCGCAACGTCCAGATAAAAGACGTATGCTCCGGCACGAGCATAAACACCCAGCCCAGAATTTATGGGGAAACATAACTTTCAATATCCCTACAAAGGGGCTCCTACGCCGCAACACCCCCGCAAATGAGACACCATCGTCCAAAACTTTTATCGCGTTTGAGAGCGGGGTATGAAAATGGCAATTTTTCCAGCGTGTGGAGGCCTATGCTCCACGGAAACCTTAAAAGTTACTGCCAATGAAAAAAAGTTAAACATCCGCATCCACGGGTCGAAATCAGTGCGTCGATGGAGTTAAGCTTGAAGGATGCGAAGGTGGTTTTAGCTAAGAAACCGTCGGAAATATTTTTTCCCAGAGCGCAGAATTAAAACCACCCCCGCATGTGCACTTTGCCGGGAAACGGAGATAAATCTTGACGCCCCCGCTGAAGGAAAAGTTTTCCACTTAGGGCCCGAAACAAGACGAAGGGCCGGGGCATGGCGTGCGGTTAACGCAGCCTTCAATAGGCGAAAATTAGTAACCTGCTCGATATGAGATATCAGATGTCGCCCCCGCCCGTGTAATAAATTTCGACCCAGCAAAGTTCCCGTTTATTGATGACCCAACTTCGAATATCCCACGAGGGCTCCGAGCGGGGCTGGGACCCGGTCATCAACAATTAAAAGTTGGCCGTCCCTCGGTTAGTGTTTCCCTTTAATTGAAAAATATCTCGTCCCACTTTTCGGGGGAGACCTACGAAGGCGCCTCTGGTCATCGAAGATTCCGAAGACCACTCAATTTTACCTTTAAAATCGGATTCGTCTTCATAAAGCGATGCGGTTGGCTAAGAAGGTGTGGGTGGTGTGTTGACTAAAAAACTTATGCCATTGGAATTTCTAGCTTCTAACAATCTTTCTGATTATTCGACTGGGAGGTTCACCGCCCACAAACTTCGCGGGGGAGAAACTCAAAAGATAGTTTACTGAGTTTTAATGGTTCACTGCTAGAAACTGTGTCCTGCCCCAGAAAGTTGTTCATATCCATTAGAGTCTAACGAAATTTATCAAACTTTTGGTGAATGTTGCAACTTAAAGACAGCGAAAAATTTCCGCATAACTTTCCTGAAATTTTTCCCTGCACAAGTGGAGCAGGTCTGAGGAATTTTCTGACATCAAACAACTCATTAGGGAAGAAAATTGCTGGCCTAGGGCGCAAGAGTCTATTTAACCTGCTTTGTGTTTGGAAATTCTTATTATTTTTTTTATTATTTGAACTCAAGCCCGAGCTTAGCTAACTAAATATGAAGACAGGCAGAAATAATATTTTCTGGTTACGATAGCCGATGCTTCCATTTAAAGATGACTATCAAATAAGAAATACATAGGTTGTAAGATTTTAAATTAAAGAAGAAAAGAAGGTTTTTAGTAGTACGTTTTCTTAAAAAAATAGAAACTAAAGAAAAGAAAAACAATGGGTACTATAATAAATAAATAAATAACGAAATATTTACTATAGCAAGAGCACCCTTTTCTCCTATTATAGAAATACTTGTCTAAAATTACTATGTATAAGGCAGGTTTTAGAATTTTCTTCCAGAAAAAAATTGCAAATGGGCATAATAGTTATAAAATAAAAGTCACATTTTTCCTCCTAACCCTCGACTTAACTACAATGCTAATAACTTTAGAACAAAAAGTTTTGTTAAATTGCTAGAATGGATTTTCTTAGTTTATAATACTTATTTATTTTAGTCTATATATGTATCACAAACATTTTAGAGATTAGGAGAGAGACAGCTGCGATACAAAAAATGACTATACCTTAATAATATTATGAAATCTGCAAGAGATTATTATATGAATTTATTAATAAAAAGTTACTATATTTAAGGCAGGATCATTATGACCGTAATTTGTTCTATGATAAAGCTAATAACAAATTCCTTAAACTTATTTCACGATTAGGAGACTATATATTAAATTTATCAAGTAATTTAGGGTAATCTATGTATATACCCAGTCAGATTATCGAAGCATACTACTTCTCTGCTAGTTCTATATGAAGGACAATTACTCCAAAAATTCAGTTTCCAAGCCATAAATCTGGTAAACGACCTTTTGACAGATTCTAATCACTTGATATAAGAGTTATAGTAGTTTGGGGACTATACAACCATTGGCATACTCTAAAATATATACAGATCCGATTAAAGAAATGTGCAGAATCTTAAATGTAGTATACTAATAAATGTCCGAGCGAAAGTTATGGATTTATTTAAGGAAGGTTAAACATACCCCCAAGATGGATTAATTTAGAATTTATTTCCTGACGAGACTACACTGTCTTTGAGGAAAATATCGTAGAAATCAAACATTTTTGACATATATGGTTATTAAATTCAAAATAAAACACTAAAACACAGTATTTTCTCTACTTTTTTAAATCAGTAAATGATATTAGAATGCCTTGAGACTTTATGACTTGAATTGAATTAAAACTTCAGCTTTAAACTAGAGATATGTACATTTAAACAATAGCAGAATTTCCTAATTTATAAAGAACTAAAGCGATGTAATTTCATAATGTATATCAAATGTTTATTTATATCCTTTTTGTATCCAACCATCAAAAACTTATAAATACATAATTGCATACCTATTCCTCAGATTACGCTAAATACCCAAAAAACTAAAATTTTCATAAATCATTCATTTAATTATCATGCAGGGTGATTTGGAAAAGCGTTTTTCAACATGTTCTGATCAACGCTAAATGAGGTCCCATTTAAATCGAGAAATAGGTTTTACAAACTTTTGTGAATTTAAGAAACATTATAAATTTTTGAGCAAAATTTTGTGAAGCTATTAATAAAACTATTTTGTAGTTCATATGGATAATTAATACAATTTTAAAAACTTTTAGTCTGGTAAAAAGTTAAAATTAGTCTAACATTTGGCAGATAAATACAACATTTATTTACAAATCGAAGTACTTAATTTTGTCTTTTCTTCTATTAATTATACTAATCTTTTTCTGCTGCCTTGCTAACATTTAATATGCGGCAATGTGGCTTTAACCTCGAAGTGGGACATTTAATCTTAAATCACGAAAAACCCGTCTATAAACCGTGAAAGGAAAGTGGCCTTCACCGAAAAGTTTGCGACACTTAAGGGGTGGGGTAAGAATCAATAGTGACAGAAGGAAAAAAATGCGGTAGCTTTAGGGGGTGTACGCCACAAAAGCACAAAGAGGGAAGTTATCAAAACCAATGTAATCCCCTCCAAGCCACAGTAGTGTTTATCTAGCCAATCTAATTCATGGAGTGAAAGATAGCATCGGAGATACTTAACGACCCCAGAGATTTTCTTTTCATTACTTCGGGAGTAAAGGCTTCCCGGAGTGCCGTGATTGGGCCCCACACGGCACCTCGAGCGGGCAAAAGGTGGCGGTGGGCCGGGGATGCCGCATTATAAATATATCGCTGGGGCTGTGTAATCCCGAGGGAACACTAAACGTAAAGTAGGCCACTTTGGCACCGAAATGGAACGACACAGCACCAGATAAATATCCATCGCACCGACCGACGCTCATTTGTTTCAATCCGGCGCGCGGAGCAGGGTATAAGCGGTGTCATACATCCTTGCATTTAATTATTCCCACTCATGAGCCCGATTCTGTCGCCGAGATCTCGGGAAAAAAGGGATACCACCACCCCGGCTCCGGACGGGCATTAGAAGTTCGCATATAACACACATCGTGTGCGCAACACCTACGTCAGTTCGGAGTTTCGAGGATCCCAAACATCTGGCGGGTATAAGGAGCCCTAAAGGGCTAAGTTCAGCGCCAGCGGTCGATAAGAAACTTTCGGGCTTTCTGCGGTTTAACTGCTAGCAGAATTATGTAAGGAGGAGCTGTGGCTCTTTCGAAATAAATTCGGTGGGACAAAGAGGGATTAGGTGGATTTAACTCCAACAAAGCGACCATTTCCATTCGTTTCTTGCTCTAAGGGCTTGAAACTGAATATCTAGAGTATCTAGGCATCAAAAGCCAAAAGATATCCTTCACATGCCCTTCGCCCGCCGAAGACGCGCTCCGACAGACGAGGATGTGAACAGAGTCATTCGAGGCGTGGGACGAATTATTGTTATCGCTCCTCTAATGTTAATACCCGGCATTTCGGGGTATAGTAAAATCGTTTAATTACGAAAGCAAAGAGGAGGTGGCCGTTCTTGGGGCGATTACCCGGATGGCCCCCCGAATGGGGCCCAGCCGGCGTCTTCAGCTCGTTTTATATGGTCACGGGTAATGCTACATCCGGGGAATTCCCGAAGTGATAATGGCACTGGGAAGGAATTCCGAGCGGATCAGTTTCACTTCCTGGAATGACTTTCTTTCCATTGTTTTCCGGAATTTTTTGCGACTTTCCCAGCTCATCCCTAACGGTTTTTACAGCTATTCTGGACCCTTCAGCCATCATCCGGGATAGCTGCCCGGAATTCGAATTTATCAGGACTTCCAGAATTTTATGGGAGCTGTCATTACACAAGGGCCTTTTGTTCCACAACAATTTTGTGGGTCTCATTGCATGGTGGCCCAGCTGTACGAGGGCTGCGCCCTTCCTCCACTGGAGCGCCTGATTTACTTGATATTAATTCCCGTCATAATGACTACCCCTGCCCCTCAGACTTGTTCGCCTAATTACACTCCCAGAATCGGAAACGTTGCCCAGATTGTTGCCATTAACAAACCAATCAGCCGGCGGTGTTATGAGTTGCTATAAATCGCCAGATATTGGTTCCAATTGTTTTGAGAGGTCTTAATTAGTTTTTAAATATTCAGCACTTGCTCGAATTGGACTCGGACGGGTCCGGGCTGTGTTTGCGTACCGCCAGCGGTAATGGAGGGACGGTTAATTGCAGGGACCCGGGCAATTATATTTTCCTCCAAATGGAGACCAATTTAAATTTTACTCCCGCCATCGCCAATCCTGCTAATTTTGGTTGGCGAAATTCTACCCCCTTGTAAATATGATGCCACTCTAAAGATTCAATTCAAGTGGAGGAAAACGCCATTTCTAAATTACTTAACATAGTGTTTTTTACATTTAAGTAAGAACCTTTATTTCGGTGTAAATTTATTCGTAAATTTTAAGTAAAGTTTAAACAAAGTTTTGTGTAGAAAGACTTTACTTAAATGCATCATTGCGTACCAAATACTCATAGTCAGTCATAATTTAATTTTTATGCTTGGCTTATGATATTTGGAAATCATATATTTCAAAATCCTGGAATCCTAGTCATATTCCGAATATCCTGAGTATAAAAAATTATTAAATGTAATCTTTACTTTACTTTACTTTGACTGTTTAGTTTCTTGAAACAATATTAAGTCAAAATAATTTATATATTTTTTAAATCAAATCCAAGTTTTGTATAATTAACATAACTAGTAAACAATATTTATAACCATATCGCATGTGGTTATAATAATGATAAAATTCCATCAAACTGAAATTGATATTCATGTAATAACAAATTTCAGAGGCTATAAAATTCTTTGCAAAGCGAATTCTCTTTTAATGTAAATACCGACATACATTAATTCAAGTGTAATATGCTTAATTATAATAAATTACAATCATCCTCTACTATGAAATGTATATATTCCAATTAATAATTCGAATGCTAAAATCAAAATTAATGAATGTTTAATCAAACAACTTTATTACTAATGACATTATTTAGTATTTAGAATATAAATATCTTAATTGATTATTTCACACTATTTCCCGCCATTCAGCATAACTAATTCATATCAATTATTTTTGCTATTATAATATTTTTTTTTTTTTCTGAGTATACACCGATTACTGGGATATATTTGGTTTGAGTTTTAGGCCATAAAAAAGAGGTAAAATAAAATTAAAATAATAAATGCTCTGAGATTTGGGGATGTTGATTTAAAAGTAAGTGGGGATTTTGGGGTTGCTGATTTAAAAGTGAAAATTAAATATGCTGTATCCAGTTTTTCTCTCTAGCGATACATAAAATATATTGAAAACTGAATCACTAGAATTCTGCTGTAATTATTTCCTATATATCTATTTTGGTTCAGTAGTTTTTTGGGAAATACTATAACCAGAAAGAAAGAGGAAGTTTTGTCTGTTACCAGTAAAGCTCATGCTAGAAATTCTGTCTCCAGAAAGAAAACATTGCACTTAAGTTTGCAAAATATTGTGGGTCAATAAATTAAGATAGGTAAGACAGAAACAAAATTCACATTTGTAAAAATATATTACAGGAAATGAATCAAAATTAGATGAATTCATTAAATTGTTAATGTTACATATTTTACATTGAAATCGAAATTGAATGTCAAACTGCGAATATGAAATTTGCTAGAACTCTAGCAGTATACATCTAGAAAATGTTGATCGTGTACGGATATCATTCGAATTTTAGTTACGGATATCACTAGAATTTTAGTTAAGTGAAAAGAAATATCAGTAAATATTGCGACCCACAAAACAACTTGCAGTTTATTAATTGAATTTCACTAGAATTGCAGTAAAAAACTACTAAAATATCAGAGTTTTTGAGAATACACTAGAAGTTCAATTTAACGTTATAATCCAATTTTTTCGAATAAAATTAATGAAAAATAATTACAATAATTTACTAGAGTCCACAGTTAAATTTTACTAGACAAATTTTTTAGCATGTGTGTATATAATATTACGGAATTTGTAATAACTTAACCCTGATGCGATATCACGTCGTACAAGTGTTATGCTGTGGGACACGACGGTATATCAAGTCCAAATTTTGGTACTTTAAGGTCCGTATGCATGAAACCGACTTAGTCTTTGGAGAGTCCTAACTCTATGCATCAAACCAACTTAGGACTCTCATGATGGTCTTATGACTGCTCAGAGGTTGTCTTAAGTTCGAAAAAAAGCTTTTGCTCAAATGTCAAATTTCAACGAAATTAAAGTAAATTTTTAGCAACCAACCAATTCAGATGGCTGCTGATATCAGGTACTACATTTTCATCTTAGCTATAAGGCCGAGAAGCGATGATTTCTTATATAATCACTTTTTGACATTTGAAGAAAGTTCGAAAAACCTTCGGACAACATTTCTAGGACAGGTTGATGCATAGCAAATTTCGCTTTAGATTTATGACGGTTATAAGGCTTAAGTCGGTTGCATGCATACGACGCTAAAAGAACTAAAACGGCATATTATGTCTCGATTTTAATGTGTTGTGGAAAAAGCGAAAATGTTGTTTCCCCTTAGAAACCACCTAAAATACATTAATGTCCCTGCAGAACTATTTAAGGTCGACGTTTTCATCTTTAATCGAAGATATAGCAAGTGACCTCTCAGAAACCATCTTATAAACTAAATGTCCGCCAAAAGGATTGAATTGAATTGAAAAAGAATTGTAATACAAAAAGCAACAGATTCGGGTAGAGAAGGGTTTACATATAGTAATTGATATAACAAAAACTCCTAACACTTAAAAATAAGTAAGTATAATTTAGCTTAGAAAAAAAAAGCAAAAATTGCGAAGCATGCAAGCATAAAAGTACCTCGTTTTCTAGCACTTTTATCTTAATGCTCCTGATGATCGCTCAAGAACTAGCAGCATCTTAGTTTTTGCAAATTCGCTAAGCAGGAGCCCATCATCACCTCGATCGTGCACGCAACTCTCCCAGGGAACATTAAGGATACTCCGGATACCCGGGACGCCGAACATAATTCACCTTGACGGAGAACTTTTTGCATTTAAGTGGTCATTTCCGTCTTGACCACTTTCGCCAAGAACAAATGGAATCCACTTAGTGGGAACCGACATCAATTTCTCCTCATTTCTCTCCTTATGATGACAAATGGCGTTCCCTTTTTCGCATTAAACACACTGAAATTAATGAGGCTCATCCAACAGGACCCGCCGCCGCCGTCGTCTACGCCGATTAGACGACGTCGCGACGCGCCAAGACGTGCTGTTGCATCGCGCCAAGCACAACCCTTTTATAGGAGCGAAAAGACAGCCCCAGATACTTATTACCTTCGTTACCCTTAATCAAATCACATCTGCTCGCTCCCAAGATATTTAATTTCAGCGTTAGCATTCCGCTGGCGCTAAGACGTAAGTCGTAATACGTTTCCCAGTTTTTTTTTTTTTTTTTCATTATCCCGATTCCCGGGCGCGTCGATCTGCTCCGGCTGGGAAAGCACAAATAACCCGGGCACATGCCGGAGCCCCAGCACTCTTTGTTCTGCGGAATGTTTCACCGTCTTAGCAGAAATTAATGTAAATCGCGCCCGGTCCCCGCTGATTCCCGAGTATCGAGGGCCCCCACAATATCCTGAGACCGGCTGAGACTCCCTCTCAAGGAGCGAGGGGGCGCCAAATCCAGAAATGCGAAATAAAGTAAGACGATTCGTTGAAGCGACAAAACGTAATCCACCGCGCTTTCGCGAGGACAAACAAAAGGATTCGGTGACAAAATGAATTGGTACTCAGATAAAAATGCGACAAAATAAAAAATACAGCGGAAGATCCCGAAGGAGGGTAGCTAGAGGAGGGCTGAATCTTGAAAGACGGTGGGATAAAGGAGGTTTTGTGCTCGCAAAAGACACAGTCGAAAGCGGCGGCGTCTTTTAGGCAGCATAATCAAAGTGAATTCCGCACACGCGGTGGGGCGACACAACAACAAAAGTTCCCCAAAATCCAGCTGCTCCCGGGGGCTCTTTTCTATTCGGAGCTCCAAAGTTGTGAGTTTAAGGTGTGGCGGTGCGGGGGCGGCGAATCTCACTCAATCCGGGAATACCGCTCTGATCCACTTCGGCTATGATTTTGGATATCAGCAATTGAACTTGCATAAACTCGAGGTGGGATAATGGAGGTGGATTCGGGACACTTTATGCTGATGGCACTTTGATGATGCCAGACTCGCTCTATTTGCAAATTAAGAGGTCCTCGAGATGTGTAAATTGCTCCCTTTGTTCGCACAGGATGAGCAACAGCGACGGAGCGATTTTACCTGCGATTTTCACGATGATCCTTAAGCTTTAGTTTCTTCAATCTTTTCCCATTTAAAGAATGAAATTATCAACATTCTTTAGAAATTTTGAAAATCACCATTGTATAGAATAAAATGAAAAGCTAATATAATCGCTTCGAATGTATAATAATAAATTGAATATTTATGAAGTTTTTGCCTTACTGTGTTAGAGCATATATATACCAGCGTGTTTTTACAATATATGTATGAATTAAGTTTTACATAATACTGGAATTCATTAGTTTAATAAGAAAGTTATGTATTTTGTAATATAAATAAGGTAATAATATACTACTCAAAACTGGTTCCACCAACTCAGTATTTTTTACCTTAAATAAAATATACACATTTATTAACTAGACAATCGTACTTTAATAGATTATATTTTATAAACTTTTATTTTAATTTAAAGAACCCTTTTCTACACTTTTCTCATTATACCAAGAGATATGGCACAACAATTGATAAATAATGTAAATTAAATAATGATTTCATTTATAAACTGTAGGTACAAGTTAAAGTGATGATGAAATCATTAATGAAATCGAATGACGTAATTACCCTATATTATACCTACACCTTATTTTTTGATTTAAAATCGTTATTTTCTGTTTTAACACTTTCACATCTGGTGAAACCAATGTGGTGTCATTGGCAAACCAATCGTTGGATGCTGGTGGCACTACATTGGTGTCATATGCAGTAAAGTAATGAGTTACTAAAAGCTTTTCTTATTTTCGGTTTGTAAGTTTAGTTACTGCATACAAATTAAAAGTAATGATTTTTGTGCTTCACTTCTGTACTCTGTGATTTCATTACGAAGGACTTTGCAATCAAATTCCAGCGACAGATGAAATCTAACCTCAAAATACCGGCGGTAAAGAAGAAAACTTTGTTTAAGCGTGCGAACGTCAAAGTGGATTTTTTGAAAATTATTTATATATGCTTTTTTTTTTTTTATATTATGTTTGTTTGCAAACAAAAGATGCATTTCAACCTCTTGATATTTACTTATGCTAGTTAGTCTTGATTGAGAAATGTCGCGTACATATAATGATTATTTATTATAGTACGTTGACAAAACTAGCGCCTCTTTGAATCAAATATGCAATATAATTTATTTAAAGTATAATTTAAAATAAAGAGAAAAATTAATGTTACTTTAATTTGAAGTAAAAATCCTATATGTATAATAAAGTACTGGCCTTTCTATTTTGTCTAACTTTATTTTCAGAATGACTAATTTATCAGCCCATAGAATTTACACAAGTTCCTGAAAAAACAATTTCATAAAACATTTCAACAGGAAATTGTACCTATCAATACCTAGGGGAATTTTCACTCTAAAGTTCGCACTCTCTTTAAATTCTTCAGAGATATTTAATCGAAAGAAACGTGACCGTCGTTATTCAATTTAACATTATTTGATAAAAAGGAAATGCTTGTAATTCACTTACCGATTGTTGTGAGCACGGTGAGGGAGTAGAGGAACGCTCTGGCGAAAGTCCAGTCGTATTCCTGCATGCTGCTCTGGTGGGGCACGACCATAACAGCACCTGTGGACGGCGTATTACCTTCCAGCTGGGATGATACATCCTCAGTAAAGCGTTTAATCAGCTGATCCTGGAAGCGCGCTATTTCCAGAGCAGCTAACCTGTAAAATTTTATTTTAAAACTGCTATTATTTTTGCAAATTAAAATATTTCTTTAAGGGCCATATGAAGTATAACTCATTTTTGCTCTTAGTATATACTTAATTCATTGTTAGATTTAAATTAAATTATCCGCTCTTTATAAAACTTGACGGTTTGGAATAATACTTATGTCTAAGAATGTTTGGATTTCGAAAATTAATAATTACTTTTTCTGAAATTTACCATTGAATTGAGAAAAATTAATCTAATATTTAAACTTTTCTTTGGAACGGATATGAATGAGTTTTAATGTATTTTACTCGATGGAATTACTCTGAGCTTAAAAAAACACACTCTCTTTATTTATCCTATTTTTTTACATGCTTGTCTTCTTCTATTAGCTTGACCTGTAACTTCGTAACATTGTAAGAAATCACTTTTCACCCACTTCTAATTGTCGTATCGATCTGAAACTTTGCAATTATATGCAATTCTAATGACAATACCATATCTATCTAATATCATTCTAAATTCAATATGGTGGACGCCTCCAAGATGGGGCGGATTACCTTTTTCTGCACAACCCTCTTGATATGGGTATCAAATAAAAAGGTTTGACGAGTAGAATACGATAAGATATATGGTTACAGTTTCGGTCAGTATGAAGATACAAATTGTATTTTCAATAACATTTTGGGCGCCAAAATATACGAAGTAAAAAAAGTAATGCTTGAAAATCCAATTGGGCAGTAAAATAATAATTGGGCAGTAATACGTGAATAATTACCAAATCAGAATTGGTTCCGTAAAAATATTGGAATAAGTAGTTAACTACATATAACTTTTGTAAAATGAAAATCTTCAGTGAATAATTATTTAGTATGCTTACGTACTTCTAGAATAAACCGGGTGTTCGGATTTTATGTAGGAAACGCTATACCAATCGATTCCTTGGAGTGTCCTGAGCAAACTTTTGTTCTTGGCGCCCTCCACCCCTAAGTTCTTTAGGAGGTATGATCACTTAAATCTTTATAGATCCTTTCAAGAACATCACAGGGCATCGAGCGGGGTTCATACAAAAGAGGAAAATTACCGAAAAAAAAGTTTATTACTGCCCATATAAATTATTAACTGCCCACTGTAACCGTCCGGATATTTGAAAAACCGATTAAAGGGACGTATGTTCTTAAACAATAAAAAATAATTAAGCATTTGAAATTTAAATTCAATTTAAAAATTTAATATAGTATTATATTATTATGTTTGTACATTACGCAGAACAAAATATCCTAATAATAACGCTGCATTTTTCCTATAATCCTAAAATCTAAATCACAATCTCTTAAAAAAGTAAAATTGCAAAAAAAGCAATTTCCTCAGCAAAGTTAGGTGTTCATAAATTTAGCTTTAAATTTGAACTGAACATGGTACCATGTGGAAATGTGTGCGTGCCCCATTCAAAAAATGAAGTAGGTACTTTTTTTCTTAATTTTTGTGGAGGAGCTGTGAAGTACTTAATTTATTGTACCTAGTTAGTAACAGAAGGTTTTGTTATTAATATAAAACTTCTTCTACCAAAATTGGGGAAATAACTTCAAGTTATAATTACCCCGAACAATAGTCTCAAAAATGCTCAAAAGTTCATTCTAGCCGAACTGTGCCCGAGTCCGAGTAATTTAAGCACAGTTGCCCGTCTAATGAAACCTTTTATATGTAAAAGTTTTTCCTTGGCACGAACGTGACCCGAATATGGTACACGTCCGGGCGCATGGTCAGTACCCACCTAGTCCAGTTCTCTCTGTACAGAATGTTGAGGGAGACGGTAATGTCCCAAATATTTTCAACGGTCCGCTGGCGGGCCTCCATGGCATCTGACATGGCACTTGGTGAGAATGTGACATTTTCAATAATTCGTTGTGACGGCCGTGGAATTTGTCTATTTGTTGAGGCTAACGTCCGCTGCTGCATGGTCGACGCACCGCCCTCTATCGCTAGGAATATAAATGAGCCTGGAAAAACGAGAATAAGGGCTAGAATTGAGAAAAAGGGAGGGGGAATTGACCGGTCCTTTGGGTCCGTAAGTGGTTTGCCCTCACCTAAAAGTGTATATGCGAAGAGCAGTGTGCAAATTCCTAAATTTGTTAAAAGTCCCGCCCAAAATTGTCCAGAGGCCGAACCCTTGCATGAGCAGCATTTTCGCCGGGCCTTTGTCGAACTGCCGGCACCAGCGCTTTTTAAGGGCGCTGAAGTTTCGTCACGTTTCAGGGAGTTGGCCCCATTGTTCGGCTTGCTCAAGGTCGGATACGGTTCGTAGTGGTATCGACCAGCGTCCTTTTCGGCTATATTGTCCATTTTTTATTTAGAGTCCTTTGATTCCTCCTGGAAAACAGTAAAAACGTGAAATTTATCCCCATTTTCGTATCCTTCCCGATTTTCGCTTTATTACAGTCGTGAGCTCTTCAGTTTATCACATCCCTAGTCGGGTTGGGCATTTCTCCATCAGTGTGGATTTGCTCCTTTTCGAGGGTCCAGGACAGCTACAGTTTTCGTTCGATATGCGATTGGATTGCAGCTCCTTTCCTCGACTGCCTGGAAAAAAAACAATAAAAAATAGAGAAAATTAAACTCTTGGTCCAACTACAAGACTACTGCAGCAAAAAGTCGACGAAGTCATTTCCAATAAATTTCGCAATTTTGTGATGCTTTAACCCAAGGGCTCTTACAAAATAATTGGAGCAAACGCTGCGAACGCACAGCAGTAATTTTGGGGCCCTTCCTGACTCAGCCCGCAATCAGGAAAATTAGCATCGCTGCACTTTGCACCCCGCCGCGGACTATACCCCCCCCCCGGAATTATTTAAAAATAATAAATTCACATTAATTTTGCAGCGTTAACAGCCCTCAAAACCGGGAGCTGAAACTCTCCGGGGCGGGAGGGTTTCACACAGAAATTGGTATCTTTTATTTATTTGAACATGAAATTGATTGAAATTCTTCGAAAATTTGCTTGCATTTTGCATCGAGTTTACCTGACTTATTCGATGCACTTGAATTAATTAAAACTTTTTAGTGTCCCCCTCCTCCTCTAGCGGGTAGTGGGTGATGGGGTAATTGATTACATTTCGTAAAGAGGTATGGCAAAGGGAAAATTGACGGAATTTATTTGCAATTAAAGTTTTGCTCGCTGCATTTCTTGTGCTCGAGCAGCGGCAAAAACTTTGATCGTTAATTCTGTAAGGTATAAAACTTTCCAAAGAGAAAAGAAGGATGGGCGAGTTGTCGTAATGGTCCTAATTTAAAATTTGTAAAGTGTTTTATGACATGCTGATGGATGTCCCTCATAATCTCTTCAGTCATTTACCTACATCTTCATAATACGAGTATAAAATAGGCGGATAAAATGTAAATTACTTTTTAAACCATAAACCGAAATTTGTTTTCGAAAGGTTTTTGACGTGCGGCATCCAAATTAGACCTAAGAATTTCTCCATCACGTCAGATTTTCGAGATGTTCTAATCCAAAAGTGGAATAAACTTCTTATTCACTATACTTGAGGTTATGTTTCATCAGGAAATAAATTTTCTCCACAAAACTTAAAATACTATACAGTTTCTTCCTCTTCAAAATCCATTTTGAACTTTTCAAATATCTTTCTTCCCCGCCGGAAAATCGTTAATTTAAATTTATGAGGCATACTAGTGGGAAATTCCGAAATTGAGTAGAATTAGGTAAAGACAGATAAGTTTAAACTAACGATTTATCAAATTCGCACGTCACAACCTTCGGAAAAGCGTATACCGATTTCTAGCTTAAAATTTTGTCAGCCTGTGTAATCAAACTTTTTACAAAACCGATTAATAAATAACATAGTATTAAAAGTAAGTTATGTAAGAAAATCACTCTACATAAAATTCAAATTTCGGTCTGTATGAGACGATTATTGCTTTTCATATAGTTTAATTGCCAGGACATATATATGTAAAGACATTTGGAATCCAAGAAGTTAAGAAATTAAATACAATATACACGGTGTATTATTCAGGGTAAATCAGTCGAATCAGGATAATAAAGGACTTCAATACCACCAATTTACAATCTATTGTATGTATGCTCAAGGAATTTTTTCAATTCAGTATTTTAGGTAGGTACAATAAGAGTGCATTCGATTTAAAACAAAATGTATTTATGTTGAGTAGAGATTACAATTAGAGTAATTAGTAACTAGTAGAGGGTGACTGTCAAACATTCCGAAGAAAAAGTTTGTGACTTTGCAGCACTTTGATAAAATTACTAAAGACTTGTTAATATTAATAATGCTATCTTTAAAATTTGAAAGCTTAGAATTAAGAATATTATTTTTAGAAGAAAAAATGTACTAGTCTTACCAATTATAGTATACTAAATATGAAAAAGCTGTAATCATTTAATTTCGTAAATCAATATTTGCGCTCTTTCCAACATTTCTTTTGTTTCATTTCCAAATGCTTTGGACATGTTTTTTTAAAAATTTAAAGAAAAGTCGTATTCAAATTAAATTTGATGTCTCCTCACGAATTTTGATGAAATGTTATAAAAAATATTTAAAAGTGATCAAATGTAAAAAATATTTGTCGGTCACTTTAAGTTCTGATATTTAACTTTAAAGTTTCGAGAAATGACATTTTTCCGGTGAAATTTTCAACATATGTATTATGTTTTCGAAAAATACCTTGGAAATTGTGTCAAAACCATAAGTTAAAAACCATCTCTCCCTCAACAAAATTTCCGACGGTGACAAGTACGCATTTCTCATATGAAATAACAAATAGAAGAAATTGAATGTTTTCTTGTAATTTCTTTATTTTATGGAATCTTTCAGTGTTTTTTTGCTTGAAAACGATGAAAATACCTTTAGTGTAAAGATTTTCTCAATTTTCACCTTTGGACATTTTAAAGTTAAATATCTCGCGAAATGCAAGCGAACGACCAAATTTTTCACTTCTTCACTTTTGACCTTGAGATTTCTACAACATTTCATCAAAATCTATTAAGAGATCTCAAACTCAACTTGTGCCATTACTTTGTAATATCAAATGTCTTTGAATTTGGGAATGTTGGTATTATAATATTAATATCGTCTGAGTTACAACTCAATCCAAGATATTTAGATTTTAATTCATTATAATTAATTCGTTGCTTGTTAGTATAAACTTAAAGAAGTAACTCATATTTTATTTTAGTTTTACTCAGAAGTAAAATTTATAAGATTGTTTACAAATATCACAAATTACAAGGGTTGGATTTATACAGCACCATAAAAATCAGCAATAAATCTCACAAATCATGTTTAATAAATTGATGTAAATTTTTTCCCAGTGATGTAAATTACGTTATTTGTACCCTGAATCGTTCTTATTACGATTTAATGAGAAAATTCTGCAATTATTTCTGAGTAGGTTTCATCACCAGACGAGCTGGCAAAAATCGTAGTGCCACATTTTCCCACCGACCGATGTAACGTCTTAAGGTGAGTTCGTTATGCAAACGACATTTCAATCTCTCCATCGGCAATCTTTCGTTTGATAGAAGAACTCCTTCGTTTTTTGGGGTGCTCTGCACATTTTTATTAGATATTCAAAAAGAATTTTAATCACGATGTTACCCGGAAAGAGTAAATCCATCGCATGCATCCTTAGGATCTCTTTTTCTTTTCCAAGTGGATCGGTGTCTGCGTGACCCTAATCTTGCGCTTCAGAAATGTAGGGGCATTATTGAAAAGGGAAAAAGGGAAAGACGGAAAAAGCAAAGGGATTTCATCTTTTTCAAAGTATAGCCGCCATTGTCATTCTGTACGCAACATCAGAATTAACGTACCCGACGAGGGTTCGCCCTTCCGCCCCCGACATATGCCCGCACTCGTCGCAGGGATCCGGGAACCGGGAGCAATACAATTTTCAGGTGAATGGATAACTCGAAGACACAACTTCTGACTTCCAACTCCTTTCATTCCCTGCACCCCGACGAGTGCGAGGGCGGAGTGTGTGATGGGATTATTCCGGTTCATTAACTCGGGCCTGATGCGAGCGCCCAATTGAATGTAAATGAGGCGAAGTTTTAACGCAAATGAGAGTTTGCGATTTTATTTCGCCCGTCCCGGCGGCAATTCCTCGAGTTTCTGGAGCTGCTGTTGTTGAATTGTTTCTTTAGCCAGGCGATCCATCCGTTCGGTTCCAGGGGCTCCGGGAAGGATTGGATTGGATTGGGTGCCCAATCCCAGCTAACACCCGACTGGGGCTCGGGTGAAGCACCTGCTGAAAGAATCGAATGGGGCTGAGGACTTTCCCGAATGGCTCCCGTATGCCTCTGGAGGTGAATTGAATTGTTTCGTTTGGGATTTGAGGTGATCTCTGACGGAACCTTCAATTGTTTTAGTTTTATTGCGGCGACGATTGTCTCCGACAGTCCCGACTCCTGGAGACGAAAGTGCAAAGAGGGATTAGCTCCTGGTGGAGCTGTGACTTAGTTCTGAAATTGATTGCGAGTTTACGGACATTTTCAGCTCTATTTTCTTGAACAGTTTCTTTAGATCTTCAGAAAGGGCTTTGCTTTACTTTGAAAAGTATTTACTGTGACGTTCGAGACTCTTTCAGATATTTTTGAAGTGTCTTCGGTAAAGCTTTCAATTTTGAATGACACTTCAATTTTTCAGTCAGTCTCCTTCTGAACCCTTAATATTTCACATTGTGACAGTATTTTTCATTTATAAAATACGTTATTAATATTATTTCAGCTAATTAGAACTGAGATTTAAATAATAAGCATCTTAATCATATATGTACTCTAAGTCCAAACTATATTATTATAATTTTCGCTTTAATAAGAGAGAAATATTAAAGGATTGCAAGTTGGAACATATTGAATTATATTTACAATTACAATCGTATACTTATTTCCTTCTATGAATACGATAAAACATTTTTATATATAGGTTAATAAATAAATATATTTTGAGACATTCTGAAGGTGTATAATTTTTTAAAGTATATCAGCTAGTTCCTAAGTTTACAAATATAATGAATTAATAATTTTTTTAATATCATAACCCTCAATTTTTATTTACCAATTGTTCATAAACTTTCAATCTAAAATATAGTATCTACATAAATTAAAATTTTTATTATGAAAAATACATTTGATTTAGAGTTTTGTTTAGACAAACTATTTACTGCTACGAACAAATCAATAAATTTCGACATAAACAAAAGCTGCGGACAATCCTGGGTCAATTTCAGTTTTATTAGAAGCTACACAATTTCTTAATTATTTTTCTGTAATGCGTTTTAATTTTAACTATGAGTTCTAAGTCAGCCCTTTTGCATAATTCTGTAGTGCAGAAACGCCATGGTAAAGTTAGGATATAACTTTGAATATGTTATATTATGTTGGACAACTGATTTGAATTGAATTGAACCTTATTTTTGAGTATTTTTGCGATATTTTAGAGGGATTGAAATATTACTTTGTGGTAATCGAGTATTTTCCAGACTCAGTGCGAATATCTAGCCTGTTTATAAATGAGTTAAATTTTCAAAAATTCAACAACAAAAAATAAAAAATTGACGCACAGTACTGAAAAAGACTAGAACTCAAAATTTAACCACGTTTTTCTTGAAACTATGTTTTCGAGAATGGTCTACGCGATTTCTCAGTCTGTAATTGATAAATTGACTTGAAATTTGGTACACATGTTCAGAGGAATTGTGTTTTTTGGTGGACGGGTGACTTTGATAACATCTCTTTTGTTTTATTAAGATCGATAATAATAATGCGCATTTTAGGGCCGAATTCTCAATCTCAGCCTCTTTTTACGCTAGTCACAGTAGGATGAGCCCTTAATGTAATAAAAGAGGTCCCAAAACCATATATTCAACCTAAGCCATTTGAAAGGCAATAAAAATAAATTTAAATACCAAATTGTTTGTTTTAAAAAAAATAATGTTGGAGTAGATCTGGATCTAGGAGTAAGAGTCTGGTTTCGTAACGTTTATATAAAAATACTCCAAGAGGTATTTTAAGAGTATTTTTGCACACCCTATTTTACAAGGGAACATCCATGCAAGAATCAACTGCTCCAAACATAACTTTTACTTGTTTTCTTCGTCGTTTACAAAGATACAACTGATTTCTCGCCGTTTGGGATGTTGTTTTAATAAAGTCTGCATCTTGGCTCTAGATTCAATAACAAAGTATAAACCAGGTGCATCCATTTTCGCGAAGCAAAACAAAACAGCGCCCGCAGGATGACTTTGAAGTTAAATGGGAAAAACCCACAAAACCTTCAAAGCCAGTCGCAGAAACCCACCTGCAGTTTCGCGAACCCTGCGGTACAATGGTTTTCCTCAACAAAGTATCGAACAATTCCGCCCCCGCATTCCCCTCGGCTGCTTCGTTCGGTGTGTTCATTTCCAATCCATGAAACTCATCATTTGCAGCAGCAGCAGCGACCGGGCAAAATTTTTAGGAGCGTGTGAAATTTATGTGACGACATAAAGTTTTGCAATCGCCCGCAATTCGCGGAAATTTGAATTGGCTGCCGCCGCGACCACCCCCAACTTACCGCCAGCCAGTGGCTCTTGAAGTGCAACCAATGCACTCACTGCATGGTGTGTGGGTGGTTTCGCGGGGGTAGGAGCGGGGGATGCCTTTTAAAAGCGATATGCTTTGAAACCCTTTGAACTGAATGTTGCCGCTGGGGTTTGAATTATAACTGTGGAGCTTAGCGCGGGTGTAGCGGGGGTGGGGCGATTGTTGCACAACAATGCATCATATGCACCTTATGCAGCCGGGTCTTAACTTTTTACGACTTCGCGGGGGATTTGCTCTCTGCGGTATAAAGTCAGTCGGGGTCCTTGAAACGGGCCACGGATTGCTAAGCATCCCGAGGGATGGATGCCTGGGAATAGGGTTTTACGGCGGAAGGGCAACTATGAAAAAGAGTGTTGAATTGGGGCGTAACAATTTCTGAACGTGCTCACCAGACAAAAACTACACATGACTTGCCGAAGATATATTGGACTTGTTCCCGATTTTACGAGCACATTATTTATCAATATACATATTTTAGGATGGGTGAGGGGTGGGGCTCTGCGTGGTGAGAAGAGGGGAAGAAGGGAAGAAGGGAAAAAGGGAAAAAGGGAGGTGATGCTGAAAAGTTTGTGCAGCGGAAGTGCACATGACGGCGTCCCATATTCATAATTCCGGGTAGTGCAATGCCAGCCAGAGTTCGCGGAGCGGTTTCCTGGACCCCCCTTTACTTTCCCTCTCCTGAGTCCTGAGGGTCCCGCAAAAGGGTGTGTTTTTTTTTTTTTTTGCATCAACAAAAGAGAAAAGTTTTCTGCTTCTAGCAGCAGTTTCCTGCACAGCGTGCCGGGACGATCCAGCGCCACACCGTGCGTCGTCATGTTCTGTATTTTGTCAATATTGATGGATTGTTTTTAACTCTCCCAGACATATTGGAGCTTTCGGGTTGTTATCGGGATGAAAAATTTTCATCCAAAAACTTTGTATAAGTTATGTGCGGATCCTGGCGGCGCCCCGGCTGTTTGTTGCTTTATGTGACACCGCTGGCGGTTGTGGTGCCGCCGGAGTTCCGAAAATCAACATTCATCACTTAAGAAGCGCAGCGATGTGGATAATCTCTGGGCTAAAAGGGCACCCGATGAAAGTATAGCTGAGTGATTTACCACACTTTGTTGTGGGTTTCCATGCAGCCCAGTGCAGCTAGAAGGGCCTCCAAGTGGGGTTCTTGGGACGTTCACGATGGCGCCCTCTTTTCTGCATGGCAAATTGATTTCTGAAGATTGCTCGAAGTCTCCGGATTCGATCACTCACTTCGGCACAAAGTTAAAATATGACCCATAAACAAAGACAAACTTGGAGAGCAGGAGGTATGAGCTTAAATTGTCGCGCGTTCGAGGGGATAATTTTTTGGTATAGATTATACCCCAAACCCTTAGTTCGAAACTTTCGAACGAAGTCTTAGGGACGTGTAAGGGATGTATAATAGTTTGGTTAGCAGCAAACTTAGAGGGATGAACTGATCCACTTTACCTAGGAGTAATTTGGTAAGTGATTCATGTATCGATGAGCCTTGTCTTGTCGACGCCCGAAGATATGAAAGCATAACAACTTCAAAAGGTCTTTGCCAGGTATTACATTTTAAACGTTTTATATTATGTCATCAAAGCACTAATCTGAGTGTATGAAAACAGAATCAATGTAAGTTAAATTATTTATTCAAGTTTGGGTTTAGAAACTTTGATAAACATGTCCACTTAGACTATTTAAATTAAGTATAAGTATTTTTTTAATTTGAATTATTATGCCTTTCCAATAAATAATATAATATACATATGTATAATAAACTTAAGACTAATTGGAAAAAAAACACCTAAATTTAAGGTGAGAACTAAATTATTATGGGTTAATTTTTTAATTTTGTATACGTACGTAAAAATACATTTGTGTTGAATATAGGATTTACAATGGAGCCTTATAGCCTTTCTTAGGGTTCCATATCTAAAAGGTTAGAAAGGAAACCTTATCGTTCGACTTCGGTGTCTGTCTGTCCATCTGTATGTTATGAATGTTTTTCTCAGTAACTATTTATAATTGATATTAATTTGAAATTTGGCACAGTTTAATTTGACTGAGTGACTTCTTATGTTTTGATTTTGAGTTACAAGCAGTGTACGAAATTATGTAAAAAGAAATATCATTCAGGGAAAAGTATAACCTTATTAGTGTTTAGGAATTCATCTTTAAAAAATAAAAATATTTTTAAAATTATTTAGTTTGAAGTGAAAAAAAATGTTTATGTTGTATTTTCGATAGTATATAGACCTATATACATATTTTTGGTAAATTCAGTAAAACAGTGTATTACCTAGTTTTTAAGTTTTTGATGTGATAAAAATTTTGTGTGACTGAAAATGAAAAATGGTGTAAAATATGCGCATCGGTGTCTAAATACGTAAAATTACGTCAAACTGACATAAATTTACGGCTTACATTCTCCCTTTTAAACCAAATTTAAGCGAAGTCATTTTGTGAAGGCTGTCGTAAATATTTAATTTGTAACGAATTAGACATCATTTTTGAAACAAAAAAAAACTAAATGTCAGAAAATTAAGATTAATTCAAAATTGATATCTCTTTCAGTCCCCTTGTTTGAGAAACTTTTATAGGTAAAGTATGTGCCAACTGCATAACTTTTATCTTTAGTTTTCAACAATCTTTATAATATTTTTACACAAGAAAAGTTAATTTTTTTGAAAGGCATCCAATTTACTTCCAAAAAAAAAAAAAATGCATGGGTTGAAAGCCTTTTTATAAAATAATAAAAATATAAATATTGAAATATTTTGACTTTGTTTTGTAAATGATAAATAGCTACACAAAGAGAATTGATCACACATATGGCTGGCTGGCAAAATTGCATGATTAGCTCTTACTTGTAATCCGTGATATGAGGACGGATTTATTTTAGATCTCCCTGTCAAAAACGCCAGGATCGTGTGGATCGAACGCCAGTTCTCATATTTACTCAATTAAAACTCTGCGTGTGAATTACAAGGAAGGCAAATCTTGTAACAGTATGTTCTTTATTGTGAAATAAGTTGTAAAGGGTCAATTATAAAATTCTTTACTATGAGTTTCGATACACAAAATTCGCTTCATTTAATTAAATTTATTTCATATTATAATATAAAGGCATTAATCATTTTGAAATAAATTAAGTTAAAATTAAAAAGGAACTGAAGACATACATAAATAATATATGTTCTTCCTTAGCAATTAGTTAAAATGTCTAATTCTAAACATAAGTTTGCTTATGTATGTAAGCCCTTGAAAGCTGGAAAGTGCATCTTTGATAATACCCAACTTGTAGCTATGAGCTTAACCATTTTATGCCTCTCTCAACTCACTAAAATAGGAAAATATTAGAAAAGCCTTGATAAGCTAAACCGTATGTCATCTTATGTTGTACGTACACATAATGCGCCATTTTATGTTTAAACCCCCATATCGCATGCTTGTCGAATACATGGGAAGGAGCGCATATTTTGTCCGCCATAAATTGAGTAAACTATCCTATTAGAGGTCGCAATAACTGGTGAAACCGCTTAAAATATAAATTCGCTTACTCGAAGGAAGGCCTCTTAACCTTTCGCCGACCTTGCATGAAAAATTCATAAGCATTTAATGGGAACTCATTTGGGCGCACGAAGCAGAGGCGTCCCGGATCCTCCTGCCGGGATGGAGCCACAGCAAACATATGTATAATATTAATGCTGCCATATGGAAGAGACATAGTCGCTAAAAAATTCCACCCGAAACGAGGAGCGTTTAAGGCGGGGCACGGAATTAAATCAAATGAACCGCAATATGAGAAACGAGTATGTGAGCGTCAGGATTTATTCACAGGTATTACCTAGAAGAGCCCGAGGGATGGGATTAGGGATGCCATGCCGCCTGCGTGTAATCATGTAGGGCACCCCATGCGCTCCGGGTTTTCGTAAAACCATAATCGGGCATGAATCAAGCAACTGTAAGCCACTTGAATATATCTCTGGCCGGATTAAACACTTGGAGCACCCCGGCGTCATGTGGCCATACACGAGCCGCTCCGCCCTTTTTGGGGCGCCGGTGTGAGGTGGCAACATCGCACCGTGACGGAACCAGGCGGCAACTACTGATAGTACAATTAGGGCGCATTCTCATGCAATTAGAACCCCTTTCCCGGCGAAGGGCCTCACTCACCTCAAGTTCTTGGCGTTAATGGGGCCCGCGAAATATCTGGAGGCGGCCGGAGCCCTGGGGCACGCACACCTTCTCATAATGCACACCTCTCAAGAATTTATTAAAACGTTAAATTTTAATTAAACTTTACGCTCGGGATGGCAAATCTGTCAGCGAGCAGAGTGATAACAGGGACGGCCGGGAATGGGTGACGTGAAATTACCGGATATATCGCCCTGCATTTATCATGATTTAGGGGATTGCGCTGATTAGCCCCGGGAAGGCATAGCGGCTGGCTTAGTCCCTGACATTTGAAAATTGCCAAGAATTTTTCATATTTACGAAAAACTGCCTCATACTCCTGGAGATTTGTGTAATACTTCCATTTGCCCTACCAAAGATGAAAGGCCCTACGAGCTGGCATTTTTCTCTTCTCCACCTGAGTGGAGGTGTCTTATGGCTTAGCAACAATTGATGGCCGGATAAATTGCAATTTTGAAAAATTGTCCCTTAATGGAGGCAAAAATGAAATTTAGGTCTATTAAGGGACATCAAGGAAAGCCGAACATTTCGTGGAACTTCCTAGTAGACGTTCAGCTGCCTCTACGTTGCTCATTTTCTTAGAAATCAGATTTCCTTAAGAGAGAACCTTCAAAAGATCATCGCAATGTAGTACTTTGCAGTTTCTTAAAATATGTAATATACAAAAGATTTAATTTAGAATTAGATAATCTACACTGTAAAATGAAAAGCTAACTAAATTAACATCAAATGAAACGAAATTTTCATTTTAATTTACCGATTTTGTTTTTATTTTACAAACATAAAATATTTTCTATTCGCATCAAACTTTTCAGAAATTGAAAAGAAAAAAAGTTTATTTGAGTTTAAATTGAGATTTTTTCGCGACAAATCGTGTTTTATGCTTTTATAATGATAAAAGCTTGTTGAGGAGCTCAAAGATTAATTATGAAAAATATTTGATAAAGTTATTCAATCGAATAGGGACAATTTGTTTCTGTACTAATTTAAATACATATCTTACAAAATTTACGGATAAAATCTTTAATTTTTCATACTTGTTATTGCGTAGTGTTATCGCATATTTACATCTACTATGAATGTTTGTTAATCTATAGCTCAAAAACTAATATGTATATTAATGTCAATAAAGTTATAGTATCAAAATGTTTAAAACTTCCAGAAGTAATGTCTGTTACTTACTTATCTTCTTTTTATTTGTTATTTTTATGAAATTTCAAAATCGTTCCACAATGAATTAATAATTATATTACTTTCTTGTAATTTATAATGTCTCAGAGATATATTATTAAATACTGCTCGGAAAACACCTTTGAAATAAAAATTTCACTACTACTTTATATTCTTCACATTGCTAGATAATACTAGAAATCGTTGATTTCCTATTATCTGTAAATAAACTTTCTTCCTTGTTATGCATAAAAGTATTTTTCGAAAACAATTAAATGGTTAGGAGCCGTGGAATCAGAAGGTAAGTTTATTAAAATTATGCAATATTAAATTAAGAATTTAAAAACGACAGTACATCTATCAATTTAATATGCACTCGTATTTTTACGATACGGTCTTAAATTCTTCCATAGAACACTGCGAATCATTTTTCATAAGTTCAGGGTGAATATGCTGAAAAATTCTTATTTTTAGAGGTTTGCTATGGAAGCAGATTCATGAAAAAGTCAAACATTTTGAACTGTGGTTTTTAGGAATTGCATATAGGTTGCAATTTTGAGGTTGTATTAGAGTGTTATTTTTTATTATATTTATTTAAATGAAAAATTGCAACCTACTTTGATACTCGGGATTCAATTTTTTCTTGGGATTGGCCAAATGTGAAAAATAATCAGGACTATGAATATTTATGGAATTGTCTGCCTAATTAAAAAGAGCTTGAAATATTGAGCCATTTGTTTTTATCAAACATACGACCAATCTTTACGACTCTTAAATGAAAATTTCTGCATAATCCAATAAATTTTAACCATTTTAATTGCATCGAACGATCAGAGTTATTGCGGAATGGCAATGCGGCAACCATAAATCGGCTACAAATAAATATCCCATGCACGCTTTAAGACAATTATTTTAAACTTTTTTCCCGCTTCACTCCAATTTCATCTCTAATGAGAAAAGTTCCTGGAAGATGACCACTCGTCGGCAGCTTCTTTTTGTTCATTTTGTGTGCCAACTTTCACCAACGAAAGTGCCACAGGAAATAAAATGGAAATTCAATTTCCGACGGAGTAAAATTCTTGGCGAATTTTTCACATCCTCAGCTTGAGGGGTGATTAGCATCTCATTAAAAAGGAGCTTCTACAGCTCCACGTATTTTTTATTATATTAAAACCCTCCCTGTCCGCCACACCCACCCGCCTTCTCCCGGGTAAAATTAATGCGGAAGTCCTTTCCCTGAACCCTTTTGCATATCCGTGCCTGAAATTGTTTTTTTTTTTAATTCTTAATTTATGTAAAGCCGTGTGGGCGAAAAAGATGCACCAGAGGGATGCTGACTTTTGTCTTTTGCGCAAACTTAAACTCAAACTTCGAGTCGAGTTCGAGTTCGAGTTTATCATAAACAGCGGGAGAAAGTCAAACGCTCGAACTGTGCTCAACTGCCTTTTTAAGAAATTCCCAAGAACCCGGCAGCTATGTCTTGGAAATGGAGTTTCACTTGGGTGCTGCGAAACTCGGTTCTTTAGCGCCTCCACGAACAAGGGCCCCAGTGTCTGCGTTGTTTATATTGTAGTGCCTGCCCCCGGGCTCCGCGCCCCTCAGGAGACGTCTTAGCTAATGGGATGTGGATGCTTAAGACTTTTGGAATAGTTTTTGTCACCATAGCAGCGAAAAGTTCCTGTGAAGGATGGGAGTTTGCTTCACTTAAAAAACTTTTAAGTTTTATCGGCAGTTACCACGTTAACTAGCCCAGGAACGGTGTGGCTAAGGAAGGGGTCGGGGTGGACCAAGGAGTAGTCCAAGAAAAAGAGTTCTTATCGGTTTTTTCTTATTCTTTTAGAGACAAAAATACTTTAGAAGGCAGAAGAGAAATGCAGACACATGAAAAGGTGCGAGGGAGGGACATCTGCTTTTGTTCTAAGATGCTGCACAAGACATTAAATGTCTTTAGAAGCAAACAACGCGTGATATAATAGCAGTTTTCAATAAAAGTCAGAGTCTTTTCAAATAAACCCGAACCGAAACGTTAAAAGCAATAAATATTCTGCGAAGTATGCGATAAACGCCACCCAAAGTGTCGTAGAGTTAACAAATTGAAATTATTTTACACACATAAAAGGCAAAGTATTAGGGCTATTAAAAAATTAATGCGATTTTTATGTTCAACATTAATCGTCTTTCCAGAAGGAAACCGTCATTTATGAAAAATGAGTGGCTTTTAGGTAAAAGGATTTTTCTGGAGCGGTGTTTTTTTACGAATCTTAGTAAGGATTTGAATAAATAAATGAAAACCTTTTCATTCAACATAACATAAAATAAAAATAACAATTAATCAAAATACGTCTATATTTACTTGATTTAATTCGTTTTTATGTTGCATTTTACCCTAATTTTTTTTTATTTTGATTATATTTTATGGGGAACTGGCCACTCATTTATTAAGAAAATTGATTTAGGAAAAAAGAGGTTCAGTCTTAAAATGATTTGCTTAGCTTTTAAAAATATATATTCTAGGTTATCATAAACAAACAACTATAGAAAAATTTTATAAAATTAAAGTAAAGTATTTTGTTACGAGTAATCAATCATATCCTACTTTGTTTTTATGGTTCTACTGTACGTCAAAAACGAAAAATAATATGCATTTTAAAGTAGAAAGCTAAAGTCAATAAGAAAGCCTACTGGCCCGCATTTAGCCAAAATATTTAGTTAGTTCATATGGAGTATCCTTTCAAATTGCTACTTACAAAAATTCCAAAACTAGTTTTCTTTTGTATAAGATAGTTCCAAATAGAAAAAATTAAAAATTAAAATAGGCATGTAGTTGATAATTGTTTAGATAAAATAACTAATTAATTTAATAAATAGTTATACTACCTATCGATAAATGTATAAAAATTGAATTAGATAAAAATTTTGATTCAAATTTTTTATAACAAGTTTTTCAAAATTCCATTTCTAATTGTATATATTTTTGTATAGTTCTCACTATAGTAGGATTAAATAAATTTCTGTAATATCAAAAGATATTTTTTGGAATTACATTATATTGAATAAATTATGTTTATAAACAATAAAAATGTCTTTTTGAATCCAAATAATAAAAAAAGTGAGCTAATAAAATAATTAATCTGCGAACTTTTCATTACTTACCAATGATAAAAATGACAGACAAGTATACAAACTCGTATATTGCAGTATTGCTGCAGCATTAAAGCACTAATTGATTTCCATTAGTATTCATCAATACTTTTGATAAGTATACACTAATCATCAACGAAAAGTTTACTGAAAAGAACTAAAATATGCAATAAGACTAAACAGTTTTCTATTAGTCAATAGTGACAATCAGTGTTCAAGATCATCACTAAACTAACAAGCACTAATTTTAATTTATGTCCATATTAAAAAGTAATGAGCATTAATCAGTAGTAATCAGTTTTCATTAGTGTTCATTAGAACATTTTCATAAGGTTATACTTATCTTTCTATTCCAAGCGAATGATTTGAAAATGGTATAAATAATTTTAAATAGTGTTCCCAATTAATTTAATTAGTAGCCTTTGGTATATATAACTTTTTTAGGTAAAATATGTGTGTCAATATTTTATTTTATTTTTGTATTTTTGTTGATTTTCTGAATATTACAGAAAAACTAGGACGGTCTGTGCCTAAGCCAAGTGTATTGAGTCTATAGTTTATACCAAATTGAAAGTTGACTTTTTAAGTGCAAACTATTTACTAATTGTAGGGCACTGTCACCAACAATGTCTTGGCTGTTGGTTACTATTAGCGCTATTGTCTTATCGGAAATCCGCCTCTCAAATAAGTTCCCAATTTGAATGAAAGACCCTAGTTGACGCGGTCGGCTGGCATCAATCGTGTCAGCCGGAGCGAAGCGTTGCGTCATCACCGCTCCGCACCGCCGGATATTACGTCACTGTTTCGCGCGTCAATGGGCCCCGCTCATACGTTCCGCCCGGTGCTCCCCATTTCCCAGGAACAATGGGACAACCTCATCAGGAACGTATTCACTTCGCTGGGTAAACTTCCGCTTGGCTGGCGAGGAAGAAAGTGCCGGAGTGGAAGTGTGCTCGACGGTGCGGGCGGCGTCGCGACGCCCGCTCGGGGCAAGTCAACAGGATAATTTAATTAACCCCTCCATCAATGTCCTTTATCCAGGAAGAGTCCCTGAAGACGAAGCGCAATCAACGCCACCGGCTTCTTTCGCACTTCGCAGCCACCGTCGACGCCGTTTCAACTTCGATGATGACGGCGTCGCGACGGTGGGTTTAATTCGTACCTCCGAATTCGGGCAGCGGGTTTTGGGTCACGTTTTGAATTAATTTTGCCCGTGTCCGGGAATCCATCACTTAGAAGTACCACCTCAACCACAGTCCTTTACCTGCCCTCTTTTTCGGTGAAAACGTGGCAAAATCTAAATCTGCTAGCGATGTTCAGCATAAACAAAATTTTAACGATTTGTTAAGCAAAAACAAAAAAAAAGGTCATTAAATGTTGTAAAATATGCACATTGATTATCAAAATTATGAAAAAATGTCGTAGAATATTAACATTTTCTGATTTATTTAGGTTTGATATTTTTTTATTTTAATTTTCAAATTGAAAAAGAAACTAAAAAGTATTCAAATTTTAAATAAAAGTCTAACCTTAGTGTTTGGAGTTTTTGAGCCAATTTTTCATTTTCAAGAAAACAACTTATAATTTCAAATTTTGAAAATAATTAATTAAAAAAATATATTCCATCTATATCATATAAAAATAAAAATATCCTGTTTCTAAAGCTATATTGATTTTATAGGAGCAGCTTGGTTTCTAAATTTATTTTAACGTTTTAAGAACTCTGCATCCTATATTAGTATAAAAGTAAAAGTTTCAAATTCGGAATTTAGTTCCATAGGAAATTTTGGAGTTTTAGTAGTTCAAAAAATCGATTAAAAAAGGTCAAATCCAATTCCAAAAACATAATTGGTCTGTTTAAAAGCCTGAACCTTGGAGAATAATTATAAAACCGGGAAATAATAATATACCTAAAATAGGTACTTGGTCGCAGTGACCAATCTATTCTAGTCTACTATTTTTATGAAAAATAGGTTTGGTTTTAATGATTCGCAATTTTTACAAGTATTCTGTAAACTTTGTCTACGATTGTGGGTATATAAAACATTTTGCTTCTCTTCAAAGCCAATTTTTTCTGTACAGTGGATGTGTATTGCGTATAAGCGTATAAGGTAAAAATGGAACCACTATTTTAAAATGAGACAAAGTAAGTTTTGCAAAAGATATAATTATTCAAAATGTATATAATAAATAGTATATTAGAATTAGCATACATCACCTACCTATCTTATGTATTAGCAAATGTAGTGCGATATAAAAAAATCGTATAGTAGTAAGTGAAATGTTTATAAAATCGTGTAAAATTTAGTAAAACACGTAAAAGTAAATAAATCGTGTAAATGATATTCTGTCAAATTTTGGTCTACTAACCTAGGTGTATGTAAATATATCAAAACTAATAAACATAAGATTATAAACTTATAAATATAAAACTACAAGTATAAAAAAAGGAAAGTTTTCTTTGATTTTACTTCTTCTTTATTAATTTTTTATTTATTCATTTATTTAACTTGTAAGAATTTCTAAATTTAGAGTTAGAAATACATTTTTCATTCAATTATAATATTTATAAGCAGCTCTGCAGAATTATCACTTTATTTTAATATAATAATTTTGAGAAAAGATGTTTTATTTTTTGCTAAAACAAACTGAAATTCTATAACCGATATATTCATATTTAACCTAAACTAATCAACGAATTATCCGCGCCATTTTGCATTTTTTATAAAAATTAATAGCTAAGTTAACTCTAGTGGTTATTAAATCTACTAGAGTTGTCCAAGGGCAAATTAAAAATGGAATCAATTATTTTAAAATCACACAGAGCACTATTAAAATGTTTACTTAGAAGTTTTCAAAGTCGAAGGATTTCAGTGAATATCAATATATTGAGATTTTCAAATTTATTGATTTTAAATCTTATGTACATATTATAAAAGAGAATATCGATTTCTAAAAATTTCTTTGAGTGTTTCGTAATTTTCAAATCAACTATTGGCCAAAAATTGCTTAGTCAAATAGACAGTTCTGGTCTCAATCTAGCTACCTTTGCTTAGCTTAGGTGCTTTAACTCTGTCAGCGGGGCGCGGGAGTGGAGTTCATCGAGGGCTTTTTCTAGGGAATAAAGGGAAGGCACTGGTAAGGGTGCTTAATGGGGAGAGGCCCGGGGTCGGAGGCGGTCGGGAAGCGCTCCCGCATGAAAACACCTGAACAGGCTGAATGTGAAGTGCCTGTCACGTCGGGAACTGAGCGGGGAAATGAACAGCTTCAACCGCAAAGCAATCACAACACAAGATAAGCTGCCGGAAAGAGGAGCATTTGCATATGCGGTGACAGGTGAAAGGGCCGGGACTGCCCTGAGATACACCTGAGCACGGTCTTTTTAAAGTGCACTGACGCTGCCGGATCACAGCGTCCCACTTCACACTCACTTTCGAGCTCGGCGAAGGCGCCTTGAGCACGACATGACGACGGCAATGGTCGGTCGGACAGGTGAAAAAGGGTCCAAAGGAGCGGGATTAGGGTTTAGGGTCCGCCGGATGAGCTCTTGTACTGCATCCGATGCGCCGCCGTTGCTCCTTTCTGAGCCCGTCAGCAGCCCTTCAGCCTCCGATGGACCAGACGAGGAGCGCTCCTCCGTTCGAGGATTAATTAAAAACTTCAAATTAAGTGTCGACCGTCAGGTGATATGGGGCCGGGAGGTGACACGCTTAGTGTCTAGCCCTCGGAGGCAACCGCCGCTGGATTTCCGTCTAGTGGAATTTTTAATCTAGAGGTGAACAAAGGTGAATTGCCCGAGATTGGGTGCTCGGAGGAACCTTTTTGTTCAGCATTCCCAACAAAAGAGCCGGAGCAGGAGTGCGAACACGTTTCATCCCGACACAGGATGACGCGGAAGAGGCGGGGGTGGAATTCCTGCGTTGGGAGTATCTTTGTATCTAATGGAGTTAGCTTTGCATAAATTGTGCAATTAGGAGCGAACGAGTAGCGCTCCGTCGATGACTGCTCGGGATGCATTTCGCTGCATCTCCCTTTGGTTTAAGTGGGGGATTAGCATTCTTCAGGTGGGTTTTAGACGGACTTTCTTGCTAATGTTGGGGCTTTAACAGATATTTATTAGCCAAGGGCAACAATCCCTCCTTTTCAACTATTCAGATCAAAAGAAAATTTTGCATTAACCCGCGGCTACTTTTGGTACTATCCTACCTTTGAGAATTGCTTGTGTTTTTTTGTTTTGTTTTAAGTTTGCACCTAAGTACTGAGGTTTTCTTCTGCTAAAATAAAGAAATATTTACACACATTATTAGTTATTATATTGAATTTTACTTTAATTTAATTTAATTCAAAAGAAAGATAAAACTTTAGACTAAATTTAATATATTTAAAAATAATTTCCCTTGAGTTTCTACTGGGTTAACTAAAATTTTGAGACCAGAATTCGATTCTTTCTACATAAGATAAAGATCAGACGATAAAAACTCTCAACAATTTTAGAATTGACAAAGAATATCCGTACAAGCCATTATATTATAAGGCTTAAAATGTTGAAAATTTATTCGATATGTAAGTACCATTGATTAAAACCATTATAATACATATGTGCATTGTACATATGTATATAAGACAAAACTGAGACTTGACTATCGTACAGTAACTACCACGAAAAACCGGACAAGATTTATATTTCTGTAATATAGTTTGTGAAATTTGACTAAGTAAAATAGCGTGCTAATATCCGATAGTAGGAATTTTATATTTTGACCCTAAGTATACTATTACTAATTTTGTGTTTGTCCGATTGTTTTGTGGTAATCGCTGCATATGTTCGAAGCTATTATTCTGGCAGTGTTTTGTGAAACATTATTAAAATTTGAGAATGATATTGTTTTAATATGCTTTAAATATATCCACGGTTACCTTTAAATTAATGTAACTACAATCTACACTTTTTTTCGCCATCTTGGATTTTCTAATTGTGAGCAGACTCAAACACAGCGATCTTAATTCGCTACTTAATTTTTTCAATATCGTTTATGTTTAACATTTTAACTTTAAGTATGCAAAATACCACAACCAGTCGTAAAATAAAAGAAAGATGATAAGATTGCATGAGATATGCTAATTTTATGACAATAAACATACTAACAATTAACGTTACATTAATTTATTTAATCAAGCTTTACTTTAATCATCCTTTACTTTTATTTGAGCTTGAACTTAAAATTCTAATATGAATGTTGAAGTACCAAACATTACCTAAGTTTTTTTTTCACAATCCGAATTGAAATTTATCATGTATAAAAACAATTTTTATTTCGGGAAAATAAAATTGAATTGATTTGATTTCTACCCACTTTTCGACACAATGCTAATCCAAAAATTTTTTCGGTTCAAAATTTAAGTTTGTATAGGAAAAATCAATTTTGATACGCTATTTATAGTTGACGGCTTATAAAATTCAATTCATTGCTTTTAAGAATTCTTTAATTTATATATCATCAAAATGAATCAAAATTTGCGTAATATAGGTATTCTGTTTTATAAATAAATAAAAATTTTTTAATGGAAAACCAAACGTATATATATTATGTAGTACCAATTTATGTAAATGAACACAAGTACGAAAATTGAAGGTAGTGTGAGATTTTAAAATGAAAATTCCAAAGAGGATTACGTGAGAAATTTTGCATGATAAAATCGTGGTTATAAAATCTCAAAGCCACTCATAATTGAATCCGCAGCAAGCAAGCAACATTTCAAAGGCGATGATATTGCCGAAAAAGATAAACAAAATTAAATTTAAAGCGAACTCTCTGTAAAAGCAATTCCACTTTCCCCTGGCCGCCCGCTGATCTGTGTACACGGGAACAAAACTTTATCCAAAATTCAGAGCTTAAAACATACTTCAAAAAGAAAAACTGCATTTAGGCCATAAATTTCATTGAGGAATTCTTTCGAAAGTTTTTATTAAAGAAAAATGCCCGGGCTTCATTGAAGTACCAAATGAGACCCATCCTGCGAGCTTATTATCCGGGACCTCCTCGTTTCGGGTTCCGGCCCGGCACCCCCGGCTCGCAGCCTCGTCGGACTGATCCATAAAAATAAATTAAGAGGGACGACCTGACCCGAGCGCAGCCCGTAAACACGAAAATGAAAAATTACGCTAATATCGCTCTCAACTCGAAACTCGCACAATTTTTCATTGCCCACGGGCAGTCCTTTTTTGCATCCACCGCTCCACCGTCGCTCCTGGTCCAGGATTTTTGGTTGGCAGACTCTTCCTGCTCCGCAGAAAATCCGGCCAGGCAGCGAGCCGCTTGTCCGGGACTAGGAGCCCCTTCCCCGCTCCGCCCTGCGCCACTCTTAGGAGCTGCAAGATTTTCGGGTGAAAATATTTTCTTCGCTCCTTGAAGAGATAAGGGGAAATATGCTCACATGTCCTGAATACTTTCGTTTTATCTTTAATAATATTTCTGTTATAAACGTGGCTTGAATGGCATCCGGGATCCTATCTGGGTTGGAAATTCCAATTCCTGGATGAGTTCCGGAATATTTTATTACTCCGGCCACGGCGGCTGTTTATGGCACGACTTTAACCAACTTTCCCGCCGCACCGCCACCGGGGCCCGCCCTGTTCCGGGTGCGCAAATTGATAAATAAGGAGAAGTTCAGAATTAGCAATGAAGCACCTGAAGAAGAAGCAGCTCTTCCTGGAACGGTCCAGCCTCTGGCTCCGGGTTGTGGTGGTCGTCTCCTCCTTGAACGCATTCGGGACTCTGCTGAGTGCCCGATAAATTAATGCTGACACGGTTTTTCGGGCGAAATGATATTTTGCAGTATTTCGGACAATCCGATTGGTTCGAAACTTTCGTCCAGAGAACGAGGCCGTCCATTTTATGGAGAAGCGCTGATTAGAATTTTCATTTGTTTTGATCGTAAGCCGAACTAGCTGACGGGAAAGTTTCTTTGTCATCAGATTGGTTCCTGACACCACAAAATCATAAGCGGGAGGGGATGGTGTGGGAGTGTATGATGCTTCATATTTCCTATAAATCAGGACTAAAATTTTCCAACCCCAAGATGTGTTGTCATATTCAGAAAGTAGCCTCGAAAAATGAGCTAGTTCTAGATATCGAACGCTGTTCTGACATTCGATTAACGTGAAAAATCATTCAAATTTCAAATTCTCAATTCTTGCAATTATGTAATGCAAATTTTTATTTCGCATATGTGATGCGAATAATTCGTTCACCTCACCTTTTCAAGTACGAACCTAATTCATGAATTGTGGGTGAGACATTAAGACATAAAATATGTAGTTGAGAAATAGGAAGGGAAATATTTTTTTTTTGGAAACACAATTTTCATAATACCATTTTTTTCAACTATAAGTTACCTGCGACAAACAAGGCTCATAATTTGAAATTGACCTGAAAATAGTTTGATATAATTTTCGCATGTATTGTCCTCTTATCGCTTGAATGAAAATGGTACCTACCATCCGAAGGAGTTTTCAAAAACTCAAATTTGTTGTGGTAGATGGGAAATTTGATTTTGTATTACTATCTCATCAAATAGCTTATTTACCTCAGGTACCTTATTCAAAATTTGAAGTATTTTTCTTAGGAAAACTATGTACAAACAAAAATGGTTTGAAATTATTGCTAAGGGGATGAATGCATAGAAGTTCTATTTATTTAACTTTTTAAAATGTAACAATTATAAAATCACATTGGAGTGAAATTGTAGCATCTATGCAAAAAGAAATATAACACAAATCAGTAAGGATCATGAAGGATTTCATTTGTTTCTTAATTTATGGCGACTTAATGTATCGTTGCTTAAAGTACATTACTTTAAAGTAACAAAAATTGGGAAAAAATTGCTAAAATTATACAAAAATCAAACTGATAAATTATGAGAAAAACCAATATTCGAAAAATCTAGAAATGCCCTCTCCCATAAGTTGAAGAATATTTAAATGCAGCGAGGGTTTTGCAGACTCATGTACAATTATTTACAGAAAAAGATTTTTATTTTCAGATAAGACATGAAAGAAAATATAACTTTTCAAACTTTTCGAAAATAAGCGTCCGACGCTCGCAAATTAACGTTTTTTTTACACGTTTGATTCAAATCCCCAAAAACACCCTCAAACTAAAATCGTGAAAAATTCACGCAGAAAATAACTCAGTTTTCAGCAAATTAAATAAGCGAAGACAAAAAAATAATAAAATGATTCTTAGAAGTTTCTGTTTAAATTCCTGAACAAATAAATCATTTTAAAAACTGAGAACTTCAACTAAACTTAAAAAAAATACTGGTTTGTTTATACATACAATTTTTGTCCTTGCAACTTTATTAAAAAGATTCTATCCTTACCAAATTTATTTTAGAATTAGATAGATTTGTACAAAGCCGTATATTTTTCAGAAAAAATGTTTTCTATCTTACAAGAAAATAGAAACTAAAAGAAGCTGAGTTAAATCAAAACTGAAAATATTTGAAATCGAACTAATTATAAAATACATAACGACTTTGCTGCTGATAGCTACAAATTAATCTAAGATCAGGTTTATTATTAACGTCCGGTGTCTTAGGGAATTCGTTTATGACCCTTTTATTTTCAGAATATGTATATAAAAAATACTCGTTAAGTATGTGGACATGAAATGTACAGTGATGCATTTAGTTTATGCAATTTTTCTTCCGCGAATTAAATCTAAAGAAATCCTCTGCGCAATATTTTAATTAAAATAAAAACTCCCGATCATTTAATCAAAACCAGATGATTTGTATAATTCTTTTATCGAATATTCCGTATAAGGATTTAACAAAGACTGTTAATTAATTTTTTTTATATGCAGACGCACACCAAATATTAAAATTTTATTTGGTGTTTGCTTCGATAAATTGACTACTTTGAAAATATTTAGAATTTTTTGGAATGCAATGCTTTCCTATATTCATTTTAAAAGCGTTGATTTGTTTATTTTCTCCACTAAAAATTTAATAAATAATTTAGTTGGACATCAATTTGATAGATAGCTACGGTCGTGTTTTTGAATTTATCAAATGTTGAAATGTATTTTCCACAAAAATAAAAGCGCTGAATAATTGATTGCATCAGTGATATTTATTTTGTTACGGAATTATGTGAAATTTGTGTAGATTATTGACTATGATAGATGCATGGGGTAGTTTTAGAACATTTGTAAAGTTTTTATAAATATTTAAATAGAACGATTTATGAACTGAATTGCTCTATTTATTAAAAAAATATTTGTTGACAAACTTAAGGGACGGAGTGAAAATTTAGCTATTTTGGTACAGACGAAATTTTTAAACGAATTTGTTTGAAATAGACATTCCGAATCAACAAATACACTCAACTCCCAGACACCTTTCCTTGATTCGTAAAATTATTCTGAAAATCTCACCAACATTTCATGTACCAATTGTATTTAATTTAGACCAATGGTTGAATTGTGTTGAACCAGCCTTCCAGGCAAAAAGTAATGAAACTCCCGTCAAACTTTAAATGGAGTTGACTTAGACTCTTTTCACTTAATCTGAAAAACCTAGGTCTTCTTAAAGAGCACGCCCCATCAAGCATTGCTTTAAGAAGGCCGTTGCAGGATATCTCCAGAGCGAAGGCCAGGAAATTTATTCAAGCCCCTCCACCCACTGTCAAGCCCTTAGATGGAGCAATTTTCCGGCATCTATCCCTCCGATTTGCAAGGAAACTTTAATGAAAACAAACTCACAACTCCATAATGCTATTAATCTTCTAAAAGCGTCTAAAACTCGAAAGCATCCCAGACCCCGTGTCGTATCAAGATAAAAGATCCTGACTAGAATTTTGGAATGATGTCAAGCAACTTGAACTGGATGCCCAGAGCCAGGCTTGAGTGTTCCCGGATCGAGGAGAAACGCATGCAGGAACCAAGAGCAAGCAAACAGGCTCCAGAATTGAATTCTGCGTACTTTTCCCCCGGGAGTGACTTGTAGGAGCCCCGGCCCTCCAAAACGGATGATGGGGCCAGATGCAAAATTTGATTAAAATTTTCCCGGAAATTTCTGCTTAAACTCGACTCGGCTATAAGTTGTGACTGGCTCCGAAGTTAAAGTAAATCAAACTTCCTCTGGAGTGGACGTTCCATGCATGCACCCGGGATGAAAGTCAGTTTACTTCACGCCGGGGGCGACAAAGGGGAGGCTGAGCAGCCCAATTAGACTCAAGAGATTTGGGAGATGTGGCAGGGTAGCGCTCTATGGCATGACTTATGTGAAGTCGACTTGGGTTACGAAACAAAACCATAAATTGATCGAATATTGGCCACATTTAGTCCCAATTTTAAAAGGTACAACAATAATAATTGTTGAAAAATCTGTAAAAATTATATTTTGTCGCTTCGATTATTTTCCTCTGGACTGAGGCTTAAGAATCACCCTAATGTTTCATAAATAAATTTAAATAATTTAAGTAATTCACATTTAGAAGAGATCTGAACATAATATACCCTATATAAACATTTTTTTATAATATCGTAAATTTTTGTTCGCCGCCCTCCTAAATTTCTACATTATAAATTCGACAATATTAAAAAAACAACTAAATTATGCTAAAAATTCAAAATTTAAGAACTTGTTCACGAGTTAAAAGTGGACAACGTTTAATATCAAATCAAATTCAACGACTACCAAATTAAAATCAAGCTCAACCAAACCAAAATCAAGCCAAACTAAATCAAAATTAAGCCCAAGTTTTTAAAATAATTAACAACATTTTCAAATTGAAATGCAACCAAACAAACTGCAATACTAACTATTTCAACGTGAGAAACAACTAGGTATATTAATCCTAAATACATATCCTTCTAGTGTTAGAAATTTAAATAATAGATATATCAAGCGTAGAATCTAAATAAAAACAATAATATGTATCATTTTCAAATTCAATAACAACCTTTTGCTTATTATTAAGAAGAATACCTGAACTATGTATTTGTTAGCAAGTTCATTTGGTTTTTATTGAATTTGAATTAGTTGTACTTGCGACAGGTTTACTTGTTTTTGAAATAATTATTATATATATTTTTGCATTTGATTTAGTTGAACATATAGTTGAAGTAGTTTTGAAGCCTAAATGCTTATATACATTATGTCCTATGTATACCTACATTAAAACCTACATTAAAATTTAAGGTGAACTTACATATTCGCTTCAATTACTATATACATTGTACATGTCTTATAGTAAAACTATTTTATGACCTGATTATTGTTACATATATAAAATAAAATTCCAAAAGAATCATTGAAGATGCTTGATACCCCGATTACTGGCAGACATTCAAAAGTTTGGTTATTGATGGAAGGGTTAATTAATGGAGTAATTTTGGGGGGTTATGTAGGAAGTTATCTGCGGAGAATGGTAGTCAAGGAGTGTGGGGTGGGTGGAAACACTAATTCAGGGCTAAGTCAGGGGCAACACTTCCCAAGGCCTTCGTTGATTGAAGAAATTCGACGGAGTGTAGAGCAGAAGATTACGTTCATTTGCTCCAATTAAATGAGCTGTTACAGAACAATAGATGTCTAATACGTCGATAATAAGGAGCCCTTATGTCGCAGGGCCAGGCCCGGACGTTACATGGGAGGGGGGAGGCCATTAAAAGTGATTAAGCACAAAACAAAAACAGTGTACCGCCCGAGGAGCAGGGCAGAGTCCGCCTTTGACTTTCATAGTCCAATTTGTAACCCGATTTTGTTTCATAATGCCCGGAAGCTCCTGAATTTGTCCGCAAACACAGGCCGACCCCGATCTCCCCCCACCCCTCCTACCCCTCCGTCCAACGGACTTGTTACGAAGCGGACAACCAAACACAATAACAACAAGCCAAACAAATCAGGGCCCTAAGCATCACTCAACTTGTTTTAGCGATGATGACGACAACAACAACGCCGACAACGACGAAAACGACGACGACTACAACGATGACTGGGCTGACGGGGTGGGCGGGGGCGGGATGATAAAGATGCCTGTGGTGATAAGGCTGACATGACTCTTCCCGACCTCCCCGCCAGGAGTCCCCTTTTATAAATAATAATGACAACGACAGGAACAGCGCCAGCAACGACAATCAATCTCCCATTAACGACACAAAAGCGGGCGAGACCAGAGCCCGGCTGTCTTCTGCGCGGTGGGGGCGGGGCAGAACTTGCCGGGAAAGTCCCTTAAATTGCTGACCTCGATCGGGATTCGGGAGCATCAGGAGAAACCCGACGTCCGCAATTATCACTGCAATAAGTAATATAACATGCCCCTCCAGACAATGCCCGCCACTGCTGCGGCTTCTCCCGACAAGCTCCCGGGAAATGTTCAGGACTTTTGAATGAATTCGCTTCTTCCTTTCGCAATT
Source organism: Eutolmus rufibarbis (assembly GCA_963920795.1). NCBI lineage: Eukaryota > Metazoa > Arthropoda > Insecta > Diptera > Asilidae > Eutolmus > Eutolmus rufibarbis. The sequence continues at coordinate 36,544,618 of OY987206.1, read as the reverse complement.
TGAGGAGGAGCATATTTGGCCGATAGCCGGGTAATTGATGACAAACTGAATGTGCCACCATTGAACGCTGGCAAAATAAATATTCGAAATTATTTGAACTGTTCAAGTGCAGGAAGTTGACTCTTAAGCGATCAAGCGTATTATTGTGTTTGCATAGAAATTCACAGAAATTCTGCCAATTGAATCATTGAATAATCTTCCACTCAACCTAATGAGATAATTAGCAAATGGATCTTTACTAAAGGCCACTAAACCTCAATAGAATTTGCTTATATTCACATACAATTTTAGGTATATGTATACATACGCCAATCCTTTAAAAATTTACTTATGAAAAGTCTTTTAAATATGGATTTCATAACATCATTAGTATACGCCAGCCGAGAGGCATTTTGTTTATGTTACAAATAAACTACAATAAAATAATAATAATTAATAATTACAATAAATTCAAACCACAAAAGGGGTATTCACGTCATGCTCTCGTAGGCTTCGTATCTCTCGTAACTGGCCAAAATCGCCTAACAATTACGAGGCTCGTAAAGTTGTCCATACTTTTCTATTTTACGCGCCTTCATTAAATTTGGTAGCCAAAATAGGTTCGTCGATTTTTACCTTGTATTTCTGTCAAAAAACAACTGTTTTGCTCTCACAGATATTTGTGAACAATCGTTTGAAATTTTTAAACGAAATATGGAATCTTTCTACTATAGTATATTATTTATATACTTTTTTTTCTTATAAGGATCCTCAAAAAAGAAAAAGACTTAAAATGCAACGCACCGATGGAGTAATAGAGAAACAGTCGATTGGCTCGAAGGAATTGTAAATTTAGTTAAAGACAATCCGGAGCAATTTGAGGTATATTGAAATTGACAATTCAAGTTACTAATGTACGCGTTTACGAAAATTTCTAAAAAGTACTTTCACGTCATCTTGTTTACGAGACGTATAACATACGAGGCCAGTAACTTTAGAGCATGAAGTGAATACCCCCCTAATATTTTTCACTAAATAATTCCTTAAAATGTTCTAGCTACAATGCCGAAAATTAAATATAGAAGGCGAAGAAAAAGTTTTAAAATTTCGATTTAAGTAGACTTTGTAATTTAGTCAGTCTAGCATTGCTTTTCATGATTTGTAGACAATAAAATGGTGTTAAAATTTAAATTTTGCTTTACATTTTTAAATAATTATGTAAAATGTAGATGAAATTACTCTATAATGTCAGTATGAAAAAATGTAGGTAATATAATGTACCCTATAACTATCCTCATTAAACTAGCTTTTAATTGACAAAAGGATTAGTTTTCAAAGTAGTAAATCAAGCCAAAGCTTTAAATTTAATTATATATAATGTATATCTTATTTCATTTAGCTACTTTGAATGAAAGTTGCTTTTCGCGTTGTTACTGTTTTCCTCAAAAACCACTGAATGGATAAGTAACGTAAATAGAAGCATAAATGTAACCTTTTCATTTCGGATTAATAAAATTGAAGTGTATGTCTGCGATTTCAAAATATCTATCTTTCTAGAGGCTCATATGGTTATTTATATGTTATAATTATAAAAACCCATACATTAGTTTTAGAAATTGTTCTCTGTATATTAGATACTAGATATTTGTCGTTAGTCATAGTTTTTTAAGAATTTTGCAAGAATGTTCTTCAGATAGGTACTCGGAAATATCATAGAAGCAATTAAAATAGCTATAAATAGTTGGTTTAAATTCATTAAACAACAGATCTTTGGTATACTGGTTTTCTTTTAGTTACATTCAAGCTTACGAACTATAATAGAAAACAATTTAAACTAATGCTAAACAAATTAAAAGGAAAATTCACCAAGCTAAAAAGAGTCATGACATGATAACAAAAATGTATGAGATTACTTCGTCTCGTGTTGTATCCATGATTACGTCGAAATTGTATCATAAAAATTTAAATTTAACCATAGCAGATAGATAAATTGAAGTTATAATTTTAATATTCTATGCGTTTTATTTACAATATAGCTAAATGAGGGTTTTTCGAGCGCTGATTTTGAATTCGGTATACTTGAGATATCAAAACTGCTGCCTCTAAAAACTAAATTTCATAATATGACCAATCCTAAATTGCGGCGTTTTACTTATAATTTTTCGAAGATGATTTATTTTTTCAAATATATATAAGAAAGTTTTGGGATGGAACTCTGTTAAAGTCGAATTTAAACTCTGGCAAGCAAAATGCTCGTCCGAATTGTGCAATTGAAGCTGTTGGAGAGTGTAATTAAGATATGTTTTCAAATATCCATAAACTTTTAAAGATCTTGGCGTAACTGGTTATTTACATGTACTACTGAGAGAACTTTTTCGTCATGAAACGTCTGAAAATGTAACTCTGAAGCTCGAATGGCCCCGAAAATTTGACTAAAAACGATATATTAAATATTATATTTTCTGGCTGCGGTCTTAACAACACTTGCACCAAAAAGGCCGGTTTTTCTTTTGAGAAAAAAAAATACCTATGTACGTTCTCTTAAATTTACGCATTAGGACGGACTCAAGCTAAAGTTTTGCTAAATGTCCATCGCATTTTTATAGACATTTAAAAAAATTACCCGAGCATCGCACCAGTGACTGCTTTCAAAAAATTGTGCCAGCCCAGCAGCACTAATGGGGCCCTATTTCCCCTTATGGGTTATTTTTTGTTGTTACCCACAGCTCCAGGAAGCACCACAAGCAGGAGTACTTTTGGTCTGGGAATATTTTCATTCGACAGGATGTTGGTCAGCGCAAGAAACTTTATGGGAGCTACCACCGTAGCTGGCTCCCTTAATAATCCCTTTCCTTCATAGGGTTCGTCCTCATTCGCCTCGCGTTTTCAATTTAGTTAATGAAAGCAAAAAATCAGCTATTCAAGGCAAAAGACGCAATTACATAATTGAAGACCATCCCGAGTTTCATCCCGAAACGTCGGTCGGCGTATCACGTTAAAGAAAAAAAAAATCGCTTGCCACAAGAGCCCCAGCAGGAGCCCTAGAAAAAGAAGGAGTTGATGCCCAGCATCCGGACAATTGCCAGGGCATCAGTGGCCTCATCATCATCAGTCCGGTAAATAGATCAAATGGGATAATCAAATTGAATATAATCACATTCCCGGCGAGAGTCCCGGATCGGGCAATAGGGCAATAGGAATCGTTACAATTCAACCCTCGTGGAAAGCCACCCTTCAGCCAAGGGCTGCACTGAACCGGCTGCCATAGAAAAGTTTATATAACATTTATTTCATGATATTTATGGCATTGCTGATTCCAGCTGCCTCGATGTGGTTTAGATTTTTTTTAACGATTTATAGACTTGACTAGAGTCGATGGTTTTGCACGCGTGGGGCGCGGTGCATTGATGGATAGGCAGACAGACTGCCTGAATTTGCTGCAAACTTTATACATGGGTCGAACAATAGCTGCAGATATGTAGGGCTATATTTAGACATGTTGATTCTATTGATTGGCTTGAGTTATAGACGAATCGAGAAATTTTTAGTAAACATCGCACTGAAATAGTACGAATCTACGAAAATTAGCTTTACAACAACTCCAAGAATTGCAAAAAAGTAGCTATTTTTCTATTTTCCACAATTTGTTCCAAACATTTTTATCTAACCATAGCTCTGATGGAAGCTAAAAATAAGGTTTTTTTTATTTGTTCACTTAAAAGCATTTTATTTAAATTTGTGCATCTACCAAAAGTAAAATATTTGGCAATTTGTACAACGTGTAGACCAAATTTGGCAGTAGTTCCAAACATAATATTTTATTGCGCGAAATTAAAATACATCCGATGTTTTAGTTGATTCAGAATAACTCCCACACTCTGTGGCTAAATCTCAAACGTATCTGCCACTGTGGGCTATTCACATCACAGCAATAAATATTGTGTGTGTGCTTTTGGGAAATATTAATTCATTTCATTGAGTCATGATATTAATTACGATTAATTGCTCCTATTTATTATGGTCTCGGACTACGTACATTCAGGTTGCCATTAAATTCCATAAATATTTTAGCACAAAAAATTCGCTATATATTTTGTTTCAGTATTATATTTAAAAAAATTTGATTACTTTAATAACCCAAAAGCATACAATACATAAACTAAAGTAGACATGATGACCACTATATTTAGTTTTTCTGTAAAATATATATTTTCTTTTTTTTTCGGTTCATGTTTATTTGGATAATGTACCCTAAATTATGAAAGCACTTACCGCACTGTTGTGAGATTGATGATGTTTAATGAAAAGCGAACGAAACGAATTGTTTGTTATTGCCAAATGGTGATTAATAAAAATACGTCAGATCATACATCAATAATATGCTCAACGTACTTTTATAAATTGCAATAAGTTACCGCATAAAAATTGCAATTATTTCCGAAATGTGGAAAATAGATTTTGAATAAGTAAGTAACTTATATATAAAAATAAAATAAAAATTAATTAGCATTGTCGTATACACTATTTAAAGATTTTTTTACCATATAACTGCCGAAAGTTCGATTTCTATCCTGTTTTGCGGGGGAAAAATCGCACTTTTTTTACCTCGGAAATCGGATAAAAATGTCCTATTTTGTTCCTTTGGGATATGTTCACATCGGGCACAAAATATGAAATTTTTACCCGGTTGTTTGTCACCCTCACCTATGGCTCGGGTAATTTTACACCCGTGTAAAAATGGCCTATTTTGTTCCCTTGACAAACAATATACCTATGTATTATATAATTAATCAATTAATTTCTTTAAATTATAGTTAAGTTTTTCTCTTCAGTTTTAATTTTTTACTGGACCAATTTTACAATTATTTTATTGACTATGAATAAACGACACTCCGAATATATGATCAAAAAATAAACTATTGAATAATCACGAGATAAGATTGTATTCAAAGATCATAACAGTTTGGCATTTACATATGCTGCATTTTAGATACATCTAATCCAAAACAAAACTTTAGAATCTTATACAAAAGTATAAAACTGCGCAGACAGAACGGCCGATAAATGCGGTGGAGGATGTTGTTTATAAGATGTAATGAAGTAATGTAACATTAAAATCAATTAAAAAGTGAAACTAAGTTTAGTTTTATATTTGTCTGTTTTACGTTCACGCCTCAGCCATGCAACCGATCGGTATGAAATTTTGCATTTATATATTCTATACCACGGAGAAGAACATATTATTCTTTTTATCCCGATATATAAATACCCGACTTCACATCTATATGCATATATAATATATTTCAGTTTGATACGAAAAATTGATAATTCTTTCTTCGAATTCATAGCATTAGTTGGAATACTTAATTAAAACCCTATTGAGTTAAAAACGATAATTTCTTAGAGTAAACGGTGCTGAAAATCATTTATAAACAGAAGCTTTAATTTGGAAAATATTTAAAATACAAACGTTAATTATACTATACAATGAATTCCATTCTTCGAATGAACTTTGTGAATCCTGTGGAATTTTTTTTTACTTCCACAAATTTAGAATCACAAAAGCTTGAACTTACTACTGAATCCAAAAAAAATTTGTTTTGACATCTAAAATGAAGGGCAAATGCTACAAACGAGTTCAATAGAGAAAAAACAAATGGACAAATTTGGGTTGGCTAAAAGTACAGAAAATACACTATATGAATTGTGTTCCTTTCTGAAATCAAAACAAACATAGCCTGTTTTGAACTCAATCGGTTCAGAAGTTTCCGAGTATATAAGTCTCATACAAACGAATGAATTTTTATACACATAGACTACCGCTCACAATTATATCGAACGATTCATATGTTTGCAATTATGAATGAATATTTTTTTAAATAAAAGAGTGTAAGCGAGTTGTGGCACACATTTGTATATACATATGCCTTAAGATGTGTTTAATTGGAAAAAGAATAATAAGCTAAATAATATAATACATAAATTAAGGTCATTACACATTTTCTTCAATATATCCATATTCAATACATCTCGTTCCAACATTGAAGAAGTTTTGTCCAGAAGCCTTCTTTACTTGTAGATATAGTGGTAAATGGAGTCTTTCTTAAAAATACACGCCACGTAATTATTACTCATTGACCCAAGGAATTTTTAACTTTCTTAAGATTTTTGCTGTGATATCTCAAATACGTAATAATAATTTTTATATAGGGCAGACTCGTACAAAACCACATAGTTAAGGTTATATTATATGTAGGTCTGTAGCTCGGCTATTTAAAAAGGCACATGGTTTTTGTCAACACTTTAATTGAAGGCACATCTTAGCAACATAATGCAATATAAATATAGAAAACATATAATTCAGAAATAAATTAATAGAAGAAAACTATACCTGTACGTATCCCGGTTTCACCCTGAGGGGTGAACAAAATCGTATAGTATTACATATACAATATGTATTATATTAAGGCTTCCGGGTCAAAATTGTAAAAAATGACAGATGTCTGGTGACAAGCAGATCTCATATGAGGGAGATCCGAAAGAAGGGCTCGCATAGGAATTTTAATTAATGAAGAAGATAACTAAGTATACTATAGTATACGGTTTTGTATGGGTCTTCCCTGTATAGCATTAATATGTATATCTACGTGAATCCTAACAAAAATTTCAGAGATATACCCGACAAAAAATGCAGGGTATGTTGTCCAGGTGTTTCTGAGCTGAGATTTTATGAAATTTTTCTCTTGAGATAATATTGTAAAATGTGTAGACATTTCTGTGGTTTTCCTCTTAAAGTTCGAGTAGTTTGCCTTAAATTTATTAAACATTTATTCAATTCTCCAACGCGAATTGATATAATATCTTTAAAAAAAAAACGATTATTGCTTTAAAGAGAAATTCAACTTCATATAGTAGTTGAATCTGAAACACCATAATTTTTATAAGCATGTATACTATAGAATACGGAGTTCTTAGGAAATAAGAATTCAGAGTTTCGGAATGCTGTGCTAATGAAGTCATAAGACACGTGCTAGCATAAATAAATACTTGAAAATGCCAACAATACCTCTGGCTGGCACGTGCTGCTCTTAAAACTGATTTTCTCTTCGAAACCAATTAACCTTCCGATGGGTTACAGATCCAGATTGCTATAAGTCTCCGAATTAATTGGCCATCACACGAAGAAAAACAAATTGCCCTAATTAAGTTCAGATAGAAGGAACCCCAATCAAAAGCTGGATAGGTACCCTACCCAGCCAAATTTTGGGAGAAAAAAAAATCCTAAAAATTAGTAACTTTTTCTTTGAAATTCCACCAGGATACCTGGAAAATATCCTCCCCACCTAGCCCTGCGGGCGAACTTTATTGAATTGAAAATTTACAAGCAAATCCCGAAAAAACTTCGTTTTCATTTGCTTAGTCCCGGGAGTCCCGGTGCCTCATTCAACTTTCAAAAACCGCTTAGTGCTTAGAACTTGACTAAACTGAACCAGACCCATTCGCTGGAAAACCCAATTTATCACTCTGGAGAACACCGAGGAAAGTGGGAATAAGGGGAGCACGGAGATACCGTGGAGTTGGGAAATGTGGGCTAGCAACAAAAAGCCAAATCGAAACTTTGACAGTGTTTCCCTAACGAGGTGAATATTTGATGAACCGCCGGGAAACAAGTGACGACATTAACTACGTCATGCAGGGCTTGAGCTCGACTAAAGACGGCTTATAAGGCGTGTACCTTTGCCGTAAAAGTTGCTGAGACAGAATTTTATGCAAATTATGTTACCTCGCCCCCGCTGTATCGAGTGGCGTACTTGTAAGCCTACGCTCTGCAAAGTGCACGGCAACAAGAAAAAGTCCAGGGCGGAGCACCCTTTTTGCAGCATCCGAATCCCAAGAATGAGCCTGGACCTGCAGAAGAATTCGACTTTTTGCCAGGTGCGCACCTTCGACCCACAGAGCCTGAAATGTCCAACGTCATGAATGGCGGCGCACTTTGCTGTGCTCCAGAAGTGGAAAATTGCCGAGTTTTCCCCCGTTGGTCCAGGACGCCCCCAGGGAACTCTGATCCTTCCCCTCCCCCCGCGCAGAAGAGGTATGCTCCACCAAGACGGCCAACATTCTTCTGGTCACTCTGGACGAGCGCTACGGACTTTGAATTTGACATAATTATGCAAATTACAGGTAAAATCTCTGGAGTTTGTTAACTTAATCCAAATTGTGGGATACACGACGGAGGCGAGTCCCAGCTGTGTCGGGACAAAGCGCAAAAAATGCTCGTCGGGATGGACTGGTAATTTGTTGGAAGGATTTATTTTTCTGGGGTTTTCAGATCTTACCAATTTACTAGGATGGAGTGATTCGAAAGCACCCGGACACTCGGGCTCCCGGGCCCTCCCGCATACTTTTCCCCGGACCTCCAGAAAAAAAAAATCTCTTATCCTGTTTTGACGGTGAATTAGTTTGAATTTTCCGCCCTTTTAAACTGAAGGAACGCAAATTAATGCAATTTGATTATTTTTTCGTGCTCAATTTGAAAATTCTTAAAATGTAAACATGTTTGGAACAAATTCTAATGTAGGACAAAACAAATTACCTTTTCTTTGGCTTTTTGTGGATTTCTTGGGGTACCTTTATTTTCCTTTCTGGAAGAAGTTTCTAAGGAACTCTTGTTACTTCAAAGTAGATTCGCAGAGTTTGTTAGCAAAAGTTTAGTTTTAGATGTTTAAATTAAGAAGTGAATGAGGAACTTAAGTTCATTTTAGATGTTACCTGAGAAACAATTTTTTAAAACAACTTTTAAATTTCGTAGTGAAGTTCCGTCGATGTTTTGTGAAACATTATTTGATTTGAATAATGTTTCCAAATTTAATTTAATTTTCAGGCTAGGCTTCTACGTATTTCATATTGGTTTTATTACTAATGAGACTGTGGGTGTGTAGACTATGGTCACATTAACTTCAAGTTAATTTTATAATTTTTTTTTCTACGACATAAAATAAAAATTATAGCACAACTAATCAATTATAAAGACAAATATACATATTACTCTTAAAGCGTGAAATATGGGTAATATAATTAAAAATTATATAAAATACTCCAACGTACGGTTTTTAAAAAAACAGGGATGAAAAACTGAATGAAACGTAATAGAATTTTATTATATAGCACATTATAAATGGAATCTTAAACTGTGAGGACTATTCCAAAGTAAAGTAATTCATAAAAGATTTAAAATTTTCTTGGAGCACATTTTTTATTAGAGAGGTTGGTTCTCTAATAGCAAGCAGTTCAGGATCGAAAATCCATTAAAGTTTAAGATTTTTTATGTTTTACAGAAGACGTGCAAGGACTTCGTAAAATTTTAAACAATTTATATTATAATTTTATGGAAATAGTTTAAGATTTTAAGGCTTTATTTGAGACAAATTACTATTTTATAAAATGATCTTAAAAATGTTATTTTTTCAAAAAACCTGACGTTTTGGCAAACTTAATTTTCTCTTTTTCAGACAAATTTTCTACTGAAGTACATAATCTATTACTTGTTCTACTACATTAACGAACAAAAAAAAAATGTTGATCAGTTTTATTGGCATTTAGGAGGATCTATAGACAAAAATATTTACGAAAAATATTTAATTTAATCAAAACAGTTCTTGTAGAATAATTATACTAATCAAAATTTGTAGACCAAAACTCTAAGCAAGCAAATATTTGTTCAAAATTTCGATTCTCACTTGGATATAAATCTAAAATCTAATACTGTATTTTACTGTGAAACAAAATCATTAGAGAAAACACATAAATAATGGATCGAAATTCTTATTCGGGAAATTTTATTTTTAGTACCGAAGAGGATCATATAAAAAATCTAAAAAAGGACAGTCATATTTTCGTCATTGAAATATATTTTGTCTCAAAATCCAATACTTTTTTCAAATTCCAATATTAATACTAACTATTTCAACGACTTGTTGCTTGTGCTATTATATCACTTCACAGAGTGTAAACTTTTTATATTTTCATAGTTATTTCTATGGCAATCTATTTTTGCTATAAGGGTTTTTATGGGTTTAAAAAATTACTTTTATTCAGAATAAAGAAATAATTTTAAAGAACTCTCTTCAAATAATACTGAGCTAATTAATTTATTACTTAATAACAATTAAAAAGCAACGAATCTAAAATGCGGGGGTAAAGTTAAAAGCCCTTATTAAATTCCTGTAGTTTTTCTTATACAAATTGTAAAAAAATGACTATGTTTACGAGCGTAATCAGACTACCTTACCTACACATAGCTAGGCTCATATCCTGAAAAAAACTGAGTAAGAGCTCAGAGTCGATTTCTGTATAGAAAATCGAGTTTTAAATTGAGATCAAACTCGGGTTTTTTATGTAAAAATTGAGACTGAGCTTTTGCTCACTTTTTTAGCATATGAGCCCTTATATTATGATTCTGATTTTATACGCTTCACTTGAGTTGAGTTGCTATATCATTTAGTATATGTTTCATATGGTCTAATACTCATTTTTACGTAGACAAAAGCGGATAGGCTATTAGAATTAAAATTCAAGTGACTTGAGTAGGTATTGATTTTGCCTTCAGAACTGTGCAAATTACCTCCTTGGTGTGAGGAACAACTGAAGATACGGAGCAGACCTATAAATCATCTTATCGGTAAGTGACGACGTCAGATACATGTGCCGAAGTGACTTCCGAATCTCGACTACTATCACGTCTGCTTAGTCAAGGCCACTGCGCTGTTAGGTCCCTTTTTTCCCTCTTCTACTTTTTAAATAAGGTTCCACGGCCGGGGACGAGCTGTCCAAAAACTTTTCCAATAAAAAGCAAACAAATCACGGATGTGTCTGGCGAAATAATTCCTTCCCCAATATTTCTTTATATCCTGTCATCATCAAGAGGGCCAAGAATTGATCATCGGCCGGTATCTATGACACCCCCATATGCTCGAAAAGCGGTTCAACTTCCTTAAGTGATTGAACATTTTGAATATCGCTTCAAGAATTTGTGTATGTCGCTCAGTGCCATCTGGTGTTGAAATAAAATTACAACTCCTGCCACTATACAATTTATATGAGGCAACTTCTCATATCAGGACATCGTTTCTCGCCGGGAAAAGGGGAATGGGGGGTGTAGTAAACCTTTCGCTTCTTCGTGCCCTTTATGGAAACCCTATTATCCTTTTCGGTTTTTTGCAGGGCTCCTCCTGGTCCTCCACGAAATCGGACGACACTTCTTTATGACGTGGCTGTCGAGTCGCAATATTTATAGCTGCGACTGTTGACATCTCCTCAAATAGAAAACGTCTAGGGACCGATTCGGCTCGCAAAAGAAAGGAAGTGTCGAGAGGTGGTGATAAGTCGTGCGGGAAAGGAGGTATCGATCCAAAAGGATACTCCTTATCGAACCAGAGGATTTCTTTTTCCGAGGAGGACGCCCGGGGAAGATGGTCTACTCTTGAAAAAGGACAAACTTTCGTCTTAAAGTGGACTGAGGTGGCTGCTCCGGAAGAGTTAGCCCCCGAAACTGATGACTGAATATGGTAAGGTGGCACTAAACCAATTTTCAAGTATATCGGAAAAGCAATTTGGGGAACATGAGTTGTTAGTGCTCTGCGACATGGAGCCCCATTTGCATAAAGTGAGCTGTAGAGGAATCTCGGTTTAGGGTAAAGTAAAGTAAAGTAGTTGACGATTCAAAGACTTTTTATTCTGAAACTTTGCATGAGTCTTCGCCTTTGACTAACCGATCATGCATAGAATTTGAACCTAAATTACGGATTTAAGTGGAACATGCAAACTTTCGTCTATCATGAGATTTAAGACTGTGTAGATATCTCTCACACAATAAACGATTCGATGAAGTTGTTTTTCTGGAAAGAAGTTTATTGAGTTCCTAATTTGTTTAGATCAATAGAGGCAAATCAATACATTTTCGTTTAAAGTTGTCGAAATACTAAACTTTTAAGTACGTATTTCTAAAGTTGTTATTTAATTAAAGAAGATGTAGAGTACTTTAGATCTTCTTTCCTATTTTAAAGTTTAATGCTTTTCAAAATAAATATATTGACACATTACCTCGAAAATAACTAACTTCGAAAATTCATAATTTAGATTTTACATCCCATAGTAAAAAGACTTTTCCGAAAAATGCTATATCTACAACTACAACCTACATCACAAGTTTTAACAGCGTTTTTCTAGCAACTTTTTAATATGGTTGGTATGAAACAAAAGATTCTTGGATATAAGTTTGGGTAAATTGAAGAAATTATTTCAAATAACAACTTTATTTTAAAATGAATTAACCTCATTATACTTCAAATAATCAGTTATTTCGAAATGAATTAAAGCCTAATTGTTTTAAATAATCAGTTATTTTAAAATGAATTAACCTAATTATTTCAAGTATTTTCATTATTTCGACAACCATAATGAGCACAAAGATGATTTATGAACAAACTTAAATTGGGCTCAGAACTTTTAAAATTTTAATGAATTTCTAAGAAATTCTTACTTTTGAAGAAATACCATGTTTAAAGTATTATTTATTCTTGATATTTCTCGGTGCTGATGAAGTAGAAATATTTTTCCTTATTAAATACCTAATCCACTTCAATTTTAAGAAGTTAGGGAAGTGAACTTGATATTCTTAATTGTGCGTTAAATTTCTTATGTTTGTTTGAGAGCGTATTATTATTATTTATTTATCAGAAGTATAGGGCAATCTGAAAAAACAAAATATTATAATATTTTGTCATAACCTAAATTTGTTCAAAGAGTTTTATTAGGTTTGTGATAAATCAATTAAATGTTTTCCTCAATCTGTAAATTATTCCAATTGTAACATAGGTACTCTTGGTCATCTAAAAATCGATTGAGTTTCAGATAATTTGGTGATGCGAATGTTTGATTTTCTCCTTCCTTAGCAACAAAAAGATGATTTCAGAGGAATTTTTAAGGGCCATATGGATTTATGCCCAGATAACCTAAAAGCACAAAATAGTGGTTAATATGTGCAATGGTTTTAACCGCATCGAGGTTTAGATATTTACGATAATAGTTTCCACATAAAAACCGAGAATTTTATCACGGTAGGACTTTTATAAAGCGCTTCTAAATATAAACCTGGATTTTACGAGATTTATATAGGTCAATATATCGTAAATACCTTGACTTCGATACGATACAGAACATTTTGTCAGAGAAAACCACTTTTGTGTGTTTTTAGATTTTGTATACATAAAAATCAGGTTCCATAAAAGTATAACTACGTAGAAAAGGTAGAAAGTTTATGGAAAAAATATAAAATTTTCATAAGATTTCTCTTTTAGTCGAAACTAATAAAATTAATGCACGCAAAAGTCTTTGTATTTAAAAAAACAAAGTCCTCATCCAGGCTTTGCACATAAAACTGAAGAAATCTTGATGTCATCCACCTGGAAGGGAACAGAAAGCAAAAGGGTTGAAGTATTTGCATACGACCGCCCTTCTGGAGGAATCTGTTGTCTCCAAGATCATTAAAAATTCTTTGAAAACCGCTGTTACCTCGTTTCTAGAAAGAAGTGGCACCTCTTATTTTTTAGTGGTCCCCGCCTCTAGCATTTTCTTAGACATAATTTCCAGAAAATCCCGTCTGGCTCCCGGGCAGCTTTGTACCTTCGGGAGCTCAGAATTCGCCGAAGGGCTCCTGCAGAGCAGTTCCTACATAAACAGTCAGCTCCGCAAACAAAGTGCCACTTTTACTTTGTTACAACTCGAATATGGTGGCGGATGCTGCTGCAGAGAAAATTCCAAGGACGAAACTTCGTAATTAGAAGATTTGTGGTTTTAAATGTCGCCCGAGTGTCATTAAACATCTAAAGTAGGGCTTTGGTGGAGGCTGCGCTGGCCCGGGATTCCAGAGGCAGCCTCAACCGCTCTATCAACATTTTGAGGAACAGGAAGAAAATTAGTCAATGAAGGCGGGTACAGCGCAACCATTGAGATGTTTCAGGAATTATCCCCGAATGAATTTTGTAATTTCAGGATAAATACCACCCGAGAGAAGATTCTTTCGCTCCTCTGGGATGCGGTCGGCTGCAGGGATTTCGCCTCTGAACGAGAGGGACTCAACCAACAAGTGACCGAACAATTAAATGAAATTTAACTTTTCAACGAAAATGAGTTTTGTTTCGGCCAAGTTTTGGTGATGAACAAAAATTTGTTTCTACCTTTTTGTTTTCAGAAAGTTTAGCCGTAATTGACCGGCTGGAAGGTGATGGAGATGCTGCCGAGCCTCAAGATGTTCAAGGTAAGAAAATGAGCTCCTGTCCCGGGTACACAATTTGACGGCAGGTGCATTTGATGGACCAGTTCAGGAAGACGGCGTTTGCTAAGCAGTTTTCAGGCTTCTAGGGAAATTATGGAAATAGGTAAGTGTAAAAGCGCTTTAATTGTAGAATGTACTTGAAAACTATTAAGAATGTAAACGTGCTTCTAGAACATCACGAAGTTTCCAAGAAGTATTTAGTAAGGACCTCACATTACGCATACAAAGATGCATCTTATAAGAGAAAGAAGAAGTTTCAAGTTTGTTGAAGTTGTCTCAAAGTAGGTTCAGAAAATTGTTGGATGGGACTATGAATTCATGTATGGCACGTTAGTATTATTTCTATGTAAAATGTATAACTTCTATTAATAATAAAAGTTAGAAAATATATGAGTTTTGTGTGATAGCGTTTTTTTAATATCAAAGTTACTATCTTTTAAAATCAATCGCAATTTATGAATGAATTTATGTATATGAAAAAGAAAATCTCATCGTCTTATAATTAAAAATTATATAAAATAGGTATGTGTTTTAAAAATATCATGAAATTAATTTCAGTCTATTAATTGCTTATACATATAAAAGATTTTTTAATGCACTTTTAATGCTCGTTTACTAATCTGCTCTTAGAAAGATCTGCAATCGCTTAATTTTTATTATTATTAAACTAAGGCTATTTTCACATACTACAAAAGCTATGCACAATAAATTATGCTGCGTTAATTCAAGTTTTAATAGGACCAGGCACATTTTGAGAACAATTTTTCCGTAGTGCGTTTTCTTCCAATACTTTTGAACTCTAAATCAGACCTTTCGTGAAATTCTGTGGTGGAGAAGTGCCATGATAGATTTAGCATCATTTTTAAAATCTTGTTTTGGGCAACTGGAATATTATTTATATGCGATTTGACAGATTGAAACTATACTGAATACTATATCAAAAAAATCATCTTTAATCTTTATCCTAGATCATGTGATGTGATCACCATTAATGTTGATTTTCTTCCAGACTTTCCTAAATAAGTTTCAAGAAATGTTGTCAAAGTAGTTCAAAAAGTTCACATTAACTAATTAAGCTTTGATTTGATACTCATACGCAATTTTAGACTTTAATTTTTGCATATGTACAAATTGGTATTGGGGTTTTAAATAATATGTAAGAGTTCCTAATCGATCCAGCACCTACGTCGCAGTGTCGAAGAAAAAAAAAACACAGTCATTTTTTTAGACTAAAAAAACCCAATCTACGAAAAAATATCGAGTGAGCTGGATTTTTGTTCTAGAATTTGAGTATAAAAACATGTCAAAAATTGATATTGATATCGTGTCGCCGTTGTGAAAATATTCATGGCTAAATTTCGCGAAAAGCTGCTTTTTCGTAAAAATCTCGCTTTCTATTGATCAGAGGTCGATAGAGATTGTAAAAATTGTAGCTCATAAAATTGTACCAGCCATTTTCGCGCATATTCGATTGCTATAAATATAGTTATGATAGTTGTCATAATCAACTGTAAATAAAACGTGTTACAATGTTGAATCTATTTATTTTTAATATACCACAAATAAATGAAATGTTTCATATATAAAATAGCAGTTGAAATATATCTTGTCATATAGAGTGCGTAATGTCGCAAGCAAATGCATAACTACGCTTTCTCCGCACTCTACAACGAAAACTGTTGGTTCTACAAAAAAACTTAAGTTAAGCATATAACATTTTTGGTATACAATTTTAATACTACAATTTTCATAATAACCTCTATCGACCTTCGATCAATAGAAAACGAGATTTTCGCGACTTTTAACCTTGAATATCTCACAACGCCAGCACGATAGCAAAGTCAATATTTGACATGTTTTTTATAACGCTATAATGAAGGTCTATAAACTTAGCTCACTGGGAACTATGTTACTGGGATAAAAGTGGTATTGTGCCAATATTTATAAACCATACAATTTTATAGTTAATATTACCAATGTGTATGCAAGCATTTAGTCTGTTACAAATTATTCCTAACTATGCATATTTTTATGTCTATTTTTTCTAAACTAAACTGACGAATATGGATTTGAATAAAAATTGATGGTGTCAGAAGTGGGATAATTAATAAATTTTAAAATTGGACATACCTACATACGTATATGTTTTTCTCGAATTAAGGTACCTATTAAGAAGATTTAAAGGTCTAAATCACTATGTCGATTTCTTCGATTTAGGCCAAGCAACCTTGGCATCTACCTTCTTACGCTAGTGGCTGGCGTGTATCAGTTTCAGCCGATGAAAAGCACGAAACAAGCAATTTTGCGCTGAATGTTTGCCAGCGCAATTTCTATCGATCCGATGGCCGCCGCATAGCCCGAAATGGACCATTTGGGCATCAAGAAACCTTTCATCCGACCGGCCCCGCCCGCATCCGCTGCTCCTATCACTTTTTCAATTTCCCGAAATCCTACTAATGTCTATTAGTCTGACTTGGGAACTTTTGTTGTTCGCCAGGGCCGACTGGCTTCATCCACTCCAAATGGCGAGAATGGTGTGCTTCTTTTCACATTCCCGAATGGCGTGCCCCATTAGGGCTTCGATGGAAACTGACGTCAATTTTCGCCACGTAAGCAGATACACGCGCTCGATATGACAGTCGACGTAGCGACGAGTTCGAGGCGCGGAAAGTGCCTAATATCTGCCATCCTGCTGGGTATCACAAGCCTCCCCCGCAGCCCTTCGCCACGCCCTTTACAACACGAGCTCCAGAGGGAATTCTGCGGCCGGCCTCCTTTCGAGGCTCATTACCGAGTTTAAGCCACTTTGCGTTATTTGTCGCTTAGCAATTCCGGGGATGTTGTGCTAAAGATCCCTGCCGTAATGATTTTGATATGCTGCCCACAGGCGGGGGAGTGGGATTAGTATGATACTTTTTAAATATCTCACTCTGCCCCAGTTTAGACCGGAAAATTAGCTGCTTTAGGGACGCCAAAACATCTCTTTCGATCGGGCTTCGTACGGTTGAACAGGTTTCCCTTTACGGCCAATTTCCACTTTTTGGAGTGATTTCGGGGATTATCGAATTTGGATGCTTTTTAATGGCGGATTAGCCGAGTGGATTATCTCCCTTTTCAAAAGGGCGCGCTTCGTGGAATTTTCGATTATTGCAGATTTGCGGATATGCTACTCTATAGTTACCCGATGCGCAACGACACGGAAATGTTCCCAGGGTTTTATTGCTATTAAAATGATTCTATTGCTTTTTTCGATGATTGTATGTTTGAGGTATAACAATAGCGTTAAACCGACAAACTCAAATTATATGTACTTTTCAATCAATAATTTTTTGAACACCTAATGTGTGAATGTCAAAGACCTTCATAAGTCTTCATAAGAAGAATATTTCTTTGAGATATATAGTCCAGAGTATAGCCTTTTCGTTGCTCAGGACTGCGAACACTCTGTTCTAGACAACTATGTATTTTCCAGTAGATTAACTTATCTCACTTTTATTTTCACACTTAAATAATTCAGGCCACCACTATCTTGAATCTACCCGATGATACGACCGCGCATTTGAATTTAAATTAACTCGACTGAACTGTTTGAAACGTATAGGAAACAAATTTTATTCGACTGTCCCTTTTGAAATTTTAGAATCAACTTGACTCCTTGGGATCAGGATCAGGATCAGGTATTCCTTGTCCCAACTCGTCAGGAAAACAAATGTTATATGTGTTATTATTTTCCTTCGGAGCTTGAGAGAATTTTTCGGATCGCTTTTTATTTAATTATTTTCTTTAATAGTTATTTCGTTTAGGCCGATATTTCCGTGCACAACTTTTCAATACTTTCTCTTATTTTATCATTAACTTTCTCTTATATATTACAACTTATATTTACTTTTCTCTATAATATTTTAATTCGTTCTCTTTTTAGTTGTTATTCTATATATATAGTTTAAAACCTAAGTAGTACATAATTTGGAATTCTATTTGCTTTTAGCAGCACCTACTCCTATTTTGCAGCCTAGAATCTTTGATCTTTCTTATAAAATTTTTAAGTAGGAAAAAGGATTGATACATATATTTTAATGATGTATTTTTAATTCGATAAATGATTAAATGATTTAAATTTGAATTTGAAGGTTTGGCCCTTTAGGAAGGCAGCTTCAATTATGTTATTTAAAAATAAATCTTCGTTCATCACCTTGTTTAAAATTTCATCACACAAGGTCGATATATTTATACAAATTTTCTTAGGCTTTCGTACGGAAAACATCAAAATATTATGATTGAATTGCAAATAATCTTTTACCTTATGTTTCACTACAGGACAAACAAATCTTTCATAAGGAACTTCGGCTTGTCTGTTTTCGTTTCGGAAAATTGCGATGTGGAAAGAGTGCCAAAAGTAAATTTAACCTTTACAGCAGTAAAAGATCGAAAAATATTTTGAAGAAGGCCAAAAGAGCTTTCGACTCATTCTACAATGAAGCAAAAAAGCGGCTAAATAAATAAATAAATTTTGTACCGAATAGAAAAATATCACGTATTCCTATTTTAAAGTTTTCTTATAAGAGTTGAATTTACTGAAATGGTTTCAAAAATCAACATTAATTTCATACAAAATCTTTCGGCAAAAAGGGCTAGTGCGCTTCGAATGATTTTTATTTTTGAGTAACCGCTTTTTTACCTTAAAATTCAAAAGTACACTTTTAAAATTTTTTTCAATTTGACGAAAGAAAAGCTTCGATAAGCCACTAGACAAAAAAAATATTAAACTAAAAAATTCTTCTTATATTGCATTGATTTTGATTAAAGCAATAAGAAGCTTTGATGGCAAAGCACTATTTCTAAAAGAGTGTTTAACAATCTAATAATTTTTTTTGAAATTATCAAGAAGTTTACTTTTAATATAGTGTAAGAACTTCGTATAATACTCCTTAAAAATGGGTTTAACTGTATTTAAGAATAGATTTAAAACCTAACACTGTGTCAAAGGTACATATATTAAGATTGAAATTGAAAATCAATTTATTAGAGAAGAATGAAATATCGTAGGTACCCAAACCTTCCTTAGACGGAGCTATAAGTAAAATACAACTTTTAAGTAATACAAATATTGGTGTAAAAGTATTTTAGGTTATGCCAGCGTCTTAACCCTATATCCAATTGTTGTTACAATTCTCAGAAATCCATAATTTACTATTCTAAGCAGCGGAAACTTTGGAAAAGTGTATAAATATTTAAAGATTTTGAACTGATCCTCGTAAGACCCGTTTATTTTACCTGACGACAGGGATTTACCCCTAGCTTTCAGCGAGGATATCGCTCCAATAAAGCAAATCCAATTAATTTCTTATCGCACAATGCCCCGTTGTGGCGGGTTTTTGGCCTAATTGAAATTAAATTTCCCTCGGTCCTGACATATTTTATCCGGGGAGAGTCCCGGCCGGCGCGTCAGCTATTTTCGACATCATCGCAAAATGTAAATTCAACCCCCGGGTTAATTTCTTTTTGTTACTTTGCGTCTTGTTACCTAATAAATATGCAACCCTCGGGGATTCCGAACGAAAAATTGATTCGCCCCGACCCGCAAAACCCTTCGGGGCGCTTATCGCGTATCCGGCTGAGGAAAACCCCGAAAATTATTAACTCCTTCCCGGAGGAGCAGGAGAAGGTTGATAAGAAGAGCTCAGCGCCAACTCGAACAGAAAAACACGGGAGCCTCGCCCGTGTCGCCCGAATCCCGAACGTTATAATTACAACATAATCTTGGACATTTTCCATCCCTGAAAATATGGTTCCAAGGACCCAGGGAACTTGTTTTATCTAAACTTGGGGATTAGGAGGGATAAGATGCTTAAACTTTCCGGCAACCGTTATGAAGTGTTTTCGGTTTAATTTTATGCAAATTTAAGTCAGTGACACTCGAGGCCCACACCTCGGGTGCCCGCCTGGCACCCACTTTGGAGTGGATAATCTCCTCGCTCCAACTGCTTAATCACTTTGTACCTTTTTGAGGGTCCAAGTGCCACCTTGAGGAGCAGCGCTCCGAGTACGGGAGCAGGTGTAATTGCAGCTTAGACCCTGCTGCACCGCAAGATGCAGGCCGCATTAAAATGTATCCTAATTGAAAGCGCATTTCGAAATTGCTTTATGCAGTTCCGGCCCAAAGGATTATTGGGCTCCGAGACGTACCTGGAGGAAGTTCCTGGACCCGAAAACGTGAAGAGCTCCCACAGGCCTCTACTTCGTCCTGGACCACAGCTGCCATAAAGTTGCATTGAAAGCTTGCCCGGACCTTGTTTAAATTTACGATTTTGCGGATAAGCCCATTACCATTTGCCACGCAGTGGCACCCGGGCGGCTCGGCGTGAAATGTGTTCAGATTGAGTCCATTTAGGATTTAAGAGCATAATGGAAATTTCACTGAATAATTAGTGAGCACGCTCCCTGGCTTCAATTTCGAATAGCCGAAATTAGGGTTTTAGGGAGCGACTGAAAGAAAACCTTTCAAAATATTCGCTCTGCTAAATTACAAAATGACTGAATTTTAATACGCAACCAAACTACCATTTAAATATGTAAAAGCACACTATAAATTATTTTCTAGAAAACCGAGGCCTCCAAGATAGAAACGAATTGAATTAGAACTAATTCTGAACTATTAAATAGTTTACCAAGTCCAGTAAATTGACTTTAAACTGATTTCCAGCTTGGATTTTCATTGGTCATTGACGACCAATAATATTTTGATGTAAAGAATCAATTTAAAATCAGTTTGTCATCAGTTTTCTGATTCAAATTTCTATCTTAGCTAAGGAATAACTCTACAATATATTTATGTGAATAACATCAAATTCGACAGATGTTAGCATAAAAATACAAAGATAACATCAACTTAGTTTGTACCAGAATATGAGAACATATCACTTTCCACCAAAAATTAACTAATTTTCGTGGAACTATCTGATATTTAATAAGACCAATAAGACCATATGCAAAATTATATTCCCAAATATTGAAAAGATATTTGTTTTTTCTTTTCACTAAATTGATCATTCCTCATTGTCGTCATTGTTGTTGAAATTTGCATGAATTTGTTTTGTTTGTCTCCTGATTTTATGTTGGATCCCCGAGAGAAATGTCTAGAAAAATCAAAATATCGTCAAAACTATTTAATAAAATTACTTTATCTTGAACAAAACTATGCGCCCAGATAAAAAGAAAAATATTAATTATAATTATTTTTGCTTTTCGTATATTATTGTTTCTTTCTAATAGAAAATCCTCTGTTTATAATTCAATAATTAAATTCAAAAGCAATGGACCTTTTTATCAGTATTTTTCAGAAAAGTTGTCACAGTTTCAGTTTGTATGAAATACTTATATTATAAATATTTGTAATATCTAAAGGAATATTAACGAATGATAAACATATTTTTATGTTTTCAATGATTCAAACCATTCAAATCATAGAGGGTTTACAGAAAACTTTTGTAAACTACGCATGTTATAAATAAATTTATAAAGGAAAAAATGTTGCATCTCCCAATTTCCAAGTTTCCCAATTTTTCGGATGTAATGTCAACCCGCGTGTCCATTCAAGTGGAGTTCCTATTTTTCTTTCGATTAATTCACTCATGCGGACGGGTAGTTTTAATCAAATCGACGCATCCGTGGGTAGTTGCCCCAAACAGGAAATGGAGCCCTTTTTCGCCTTTACACTCCTTTGCCCAATTTGCATTCGGAAAAACTCCCATGCTAGAGGCGTCGAATGCGAAAATTTGTTTATGCAACAAAAATTGAAATTGGATTTAATCGATATATTGCTTGCTCCCGGGCGATTATTATCATAAATTGAGCCTGAAAACCCCGGGAGGTGTGTTTGTGTCAGGGAGAAATTTCGTTCCCGGGCATATCGAGGGTACGCCTCCCGAGGGACAAAAGGAGATATTTCTCGTAATTCTGATTGAATGAAAGCATCACAGCGCAAAATCACTGCAAATTTAATTTGAGTGTACCTTTGTGCCCTCACGGGGCCCCACAAACAAAAATGGAAATTGCACTTACGTTAGCGTCGCTGATCTGCTACCAATCGTCCGCCATGGTCTCTGGAAGGCCCTTTATATCTGGAAAAAATGAAAAGAAATCGAATTAGCGGCCGAAATGGAAGTTGAAATTAAATTAAGGTGCAAAAGCGCACAGAGTGCGCGGGTGAGTGGAAAATTGGGTTACCCAGGCGAATCTATCAGGATAAATGAGGTATCAAAATTTATCGGACGCAATCCCATTTTCTAGTGGTGGTAATAACTCCGTAATGTCCTTATAGGTCACCGTGGCCACCAAGGCACTTATCGGAGTTCCACATTACTTCACTTAGTCCTTCCCGAAGACTCTCATCCGCATTTCGAGCAGACATCGGAGAAAATTGTGTCTCAGCAGACACGGGGAAGAAGTGTCTTTTCTTGGAAAAATATCTTCAAAGTAGTACAAGATTTAAACTTTCTTAAATACTTTGAAAGCTTGAAAGAGGATGCCTTAAAAGGACCCCAAAAAGACACCTAGTTATTCTTCATAAATTATACAATGGAACATTCTTCAAAAAACGATGTGAAACTTTTCAGATTTCCTCTAGATATTTAAAGTACCAAATTTGAACGGGTTACGAAAAACATTTGAAAAAGGGCTCAGATTTTTGTCACTTCTTATTGCACTACTTCTTAAACGAGACCAACAAAAATGCAAAATAAGTATAATATCCTAATATAAAAACATATTTTAATATCTACTTTGCTTTTTTTATAATTTTATTGTTATTTTCATTCTTTGCGCAAAGATGTCCAATTAAAAAGTAAGGCTTTATTTGGACTCTGCAGGAAATTCAAAATCGATTAGAGAATTTTTTAAAATACTCGCAAAAGAAAAATATTTAAAAATCAATTGCTAAAAATGTTAAAAATTTCGTATTTACTTCACTTATTTTAAAATTAATAACGTTGTTCTGTATATTTCATTATTTTCTCTCCCTAAAAGGAAGATAGGAGAAAATATTTTTGAGAAACATGAGACTATTTTGGCTATTTTTGAGAGTTTATTAAAATATAAGGGGATGTAGCAGAAGCTGGAAAGATATGTTCAAATGTGTGCGTTATGTGCTAGAACATTTCAATTTCCGGATCCATACAGAAAAAGATCTATTAAATTAGCTATCTCGGGCCAAAAAAATGACTATAATTGACTAAAATATAATGGGTAATTTATCCAAAAAATCCTGATCGAAAACACTCTGAATTACATATGTATCTAAATCTACGATGACGTTCCTGCGTGATTTGGCATTTATTTACTAGCAATTGACGTTAATGATAAAAACGACATTGCTTAAAGAACATTTTGCCGGCTTATTTAAATAATGAATTTTAATTTTCGATTTTTTTAAGAAATACATAAAAGAATTAAGAGTAACCACTATTTGTGGGCTGGATAAACCCCATTAAATAATTAGAGTTGATTTCTATAATTCAGTTAAATAGCCTATTGTGGTTTTAATTTTATAATTAAAGAAGAAAATATATACCTACATAAATTATGTACTTAATATACATATATTTGCGAAACGAATTTTTTTCCATTGATGTTAAGATAAATCCTTACTTCCGATGCTTAATACAAGTTTTGATAGATAGTTTTGATTTATAAGAAGACAAAAACATAAAAGTAATATTATGTTCAATGACTCGTAACATTCGAAAAAATTTGACCGAGATATTTTGGTCGCATTTTGACAATAGGATTCTGGTCTATGCCTACCGGACGCGTTAGGACAGCATTATACATAATTCCTCAAAGTTTTGTCGGATTGGCTTGAATTTGGAAGGATATTTCAAAAGGTAATGTTTAGATTATGTATTAAAAACTATTGTACAAAAAACGAAAATAAATTTTTTTCAATATTACGGCTGAGCATTTTAATGTAACGAAGATTTTTAATCTGAGATATTTACGAACGAGTTATATAAAATTTTTAGAAAAATAAAGCGAGAGATAAATGGTTTTCCTTTTACAAAATGTTTCTTCTTTTATACAAGTAGATAAGGGCCCGAATATCTGCGGATTTAAAAAGATTGGCGTGTCGTTGAGGCTCATAATCACATCTCGGGTACCAACAGCCGCAGTAAATCCCATCAGTTTGGGATTTCTTACCGCCGGGCAAGAATCCGAGATTCTGGGTAATCCTGACGAATCCAACAAACGTTACCGAACTGTTCTAGCCCTTTCCCTTGGCCAAACACTTGGCCCATTTATCCCACATGTGTCGACGCGGCTGACTACCGTGGTCCGGTTGGCAACACTCTCATCTCTGTTTCATAAATGTTAATTAATTCTAGTGTTTGATGTGGGCCAGGATCACATCAACCTCCCCCACTCCCCCCCCCCCCCCCCCCCTCCCCTTCTCATCATCTTCAGCCCTTAGGTACTGCGACGAGCCGGGAAAATGTCGTTATACAGTCGAAGGGACACAAAAGGTGACCACCTAGGAACTACTCCGGGGAGTTGGGGACTGCACCAGCCGAGGCAGGACGTCCTCAGAAAAGTTTTTGGAAAATGGAAAACCTCAAAAATTGCGGGAGCGAGGAGGAGTCCATTGTTTCGCCCTTTGATACGGAAACTTCGTGGTCCGAAGTCCCCAGTGGTCGAGGGTTGTTTTCATCTTATTAAAAATAAAAAAATAAATAATACCCAGAGCCGCCAACTAGGGATATACCGGGAACTAACCTGGACTGGACGAGTCGAATGCCCTTTTTATGATTTACAAATTTCCCCGGGTGACTTTTCCACTTGAGTCCTGCAGACGTTTATCTGACCTGTTCCAGGATACCCGGCGTCCACGCTGTCCCCTACCGCCCTTTTCGACTCTTACAGGCGTTCCATTTTTCATATTCGATGTTGACAATTATTGGGCCCTTTTGTTAGGAAACTTCTCCTCCGGCTCCGACTGCAGTCAGTACAGCCACTTGGAGGATGGCCAACGGACTGGGGCTGTTTTGGGGCTGCTGCTTCCGACCGATCCCAGGAAACCTGACCGCAAACGACCTAACTTTTGCTTAGTTTCTATCCTAGTTCTAGTTGGGGCTCCCACCGGGCAGCCCTACTAGTCCCATCCAGCTAAAACGAAATGTGCTGACTGAAATTTAACTATTTGTTCTCGGTGTCCAGCGTCCTCTCTATTTGCAAAACATTTTTAGAATTACCCTCCTGTCCTGATTTACGTTTCCAGTCTGTCGAGTGGAATATCCTCTAAAATTTAGAGACGCACTTTGTTTATTACAAAACAAGCACTTGCGCTACTCTGGAACGAGTTTGAATGCTTACGCAGTTTTTCTGCTAAAATTTTGCGAAATTTTTGTTTTTAGAAAGCAAGCAATAAAAAGTACGCGATTTATAGTCCATGAGTTGTACAAGTTTATGAATTTACTAGGAAGTAATTCTTCTATGTAAAGAGTCGCAATTTTTAGAGCAATGTTTCTTAGTGCTATGAAGTTGTTACACTATTTAATAAATTTTTATGAATCAGGCATCAAAAGATTCGAACCCTATCTCTTCCTATGCCACAGTTTGTCACATTTGGAGGAATGCGCCTTTCCGTAGATATGTCACATCACATCATCTTGCATGTACAAGAAAACTATAGAATAAACGATTTTCCACTTGATTTTATTAATATCATACCACTCTGGAAAACTATTGCAGTGTCAAACAAATTATTAGACTTTACTTACTACTACTATAAAATACGTTTATATAGAAAACCAACCAAAATTTATAAAGCCTGGGCTAGTCCAACACTTTCCGAATGAAATATAAAATTCGAGTTGATATTTTAAAGAATTACATCCTCAAAACAAAAATAGTTTATACAAGAGAGTAAATGACATAAGTGCAACCAGGGGTTACTATAAAATAAAAGTATTATCAGGATAAATATTCAATTTATTAAATGATGTCACAATTGGGCGAAGGTGGTCCAAAACAGGCACCCTGGCTTAAGTTGGCACCATTCATAAAACTGACGTTTTAAAATTTAGCGCGTCTAAGAGAGTTTTAAAATTTAACCTATGTATCTGTTACCTATAGTTATATTTTTTCTTCTATCCAGAGCAAAATAAGATTTTGATAAAATTTGAAATTAATTTTAATAACCTATAGGAAAGATTTAAAATTTTCTAAAAATATCATCAAATTATAATGACTTTTATCCACTTTTAAGTTAAAAATTAATATGAAAAATTTCCAGGTCAAGATTTGATGTTTTGCATGAATAAAATTCATAACAATTTGATGCAAATTTCAAAACCTTATTTTAGGAAACTGTTAATAAGTTTCAATTTAATATAAAATTGTCGACCAAATGCGAGTTTAGTATAACCTTGTTTGTTGTAAGCCAAAGTAATTTGTAATCACAATGAATTACTAAATACGGAGGTAAATTCGTGCTTGTCAGCAATTTTCTCCGCACCACTAGCTGACAATAAATTACAACAAAGCGATTTGATGACAAGCACGCATTCGTAATTTAAATTAATAAAGTAGATTATCCTAAAATTGGGTAGATATGGCCTGTTTGCTTACATCGGTTTTATTATTAAATTTGAATATTTCAGACGCTGTAATAAGTAGAAGAGCCTACCCTGTAAAAAATTCATATAAAATTGCTTAACAACAAAAGTTGTAATATTACATAAAATTTAAAGAATAATGCACCTCAAGCCTTATCAGTATATTTAGTAATAATGTATAGCTTATTTGTAATTTTAGGATAAACTCTGGCAATGCCGACTAATTGTTAGTAATGCTAGGTACTATAATGTTAAGATATCCTGAGTAATGCTGAACAATTCTTCTGTTTTATGGATATATGATATAATATAATTATGCACAAATCAACAAACTAAAAAACATAGTATAGAGTCATTTACCTACTCTTGTCTTTTTCATAAGTTACTACAAACTATTTCATTAATACCAAATAAGTATTAATGACTTTATTACATAAAACATCTTGTTGATATCTATTTTTTCCGTGTTCTATGTTAAAATAATTCAGTTATTATATTTATTAATCTAATAATTTGCGGTTTAATTTTCCAAATCTTCTTATAATGTTAATTAGCATTTTCATAAGCAACACGCGAAAACCAGAATTTATGATTTTTATCTTAAGTCGATCAGCGTCATCCCCCTCAAAATCGTATCTTATTTTGGTCTACAGCCTACAAAATTTTCTCCCGTGTAATCTTGGCAGAAACAGGCGAATTTCAGTTCACAAATTTGAATTATTCTCGTCAATTTAAAATAAAATGGAACAAAGCGCAGAAAACAAAGTGTTCTCAAACTTGTGCCGAACGACGGAGAACAGCCAAGATGAAAGGCCGGAAAGACAAGAAAAAAGAGTATTAGAATTACGCGAATAAATGCAAATCCTGGGATATTAAATAAACATTTGATTAAATCGGATGAAAAAAGACAGGAATGAAAGCTGTACTTATTTTGGGTGCGCGAGAACGAAAACAGCCGGGCTCAATGAAAATTTTAAAAGTTCGGCGCGTTTCTTTTCTCGATAAAAATTAATTTTCCTCCATCGGACAGTGTACGAAGAAGTTTCACATAAATGTTCGTTGAAAAACATTTTTTTCCGACTTTCTTCAGAATTATTTTTCGCGCGAGCCGTCCCGCTGGGGCGAGGCATGGGAGGGGAACATGAAAGAATCCTCCCTGATCCATGTCATAAATCTTAGTAATCCGGACGGACTTTTATTTTCCCATCAGTGCTCCAACTGTCTTGAGGCCAGAAAATAATTTATTTAAAAAAGATACGCGATATAACAAGTGCGCGGAGGTGGCGCGGTGTAGTCGTCCGCCAAACTTTGTCTAATTTCAACTGGGCGGAACCCAGACTTTCTCCGCTCTGCACGATTTTTTAGCCGGGGGGAAATTGTAAGAAATGTTTTTTTTCGACGTGGAGGCTGAAAGGAAAAAATGAAAGGTTAAATGGGAGCCGGGACGGCCCCGTCGATGGAGCCCTTCACACTTATAACTTGTAACTCTGCCGGTCGCAACGCAACAATTTTTCTGTGTAATTTTCGATGGAAGGAATTCAATTTAATTTCGGCGGTTATTGGCTGCTCACCGGTCCGTCGGCGTCGCGGCGCTGAGTTCCGAGGATGGGCACAGAACGTCCAGGAACGGACTGCTCATTTGCCCGGTTAAAAATTTGAGATTTCATTAATTTTATTAGCTGAAGGGTTGAGAGGGCTGCTTTTTGCCACGAAGGGCAACTGAAGTGTAATCGTATTGATTTTGGGGCTCAAATTGAATTTAATGGTTAACGAGTTTTCTGATGCGCCTCGGGGCTCCGACCCGGGGTTGTTTAACACGATTTCAAGGATTAATTGGAAGAAAGTTTGCCGGGGCGAATGGCACCCTCTTTTCCCGGTATCGAACACCCAGAAAAGTACCCTTTCCCCCCGGAGGTTCGGGGAGAAACCGGGCCAAACCTGACTGCTTTCTGGGGCTGAGGGTAATAAATACGAGCGGAAAGGGTACAACTTTCTTGAGACTGTCAAAGTGCTCAAGTTGGCAAACAGAAGACGGTTAAGAGGGATCAAGTGTTAATAAACTGCTTAACTACTTACGTCCTTGAAATTCTATTTTAGACCCTCTGCGAGGTGGTGCTAGGGACGAATTACAAACAGGGAGCACCGCAAGTTTGTGCGGCCCGGCAAGTTTGCCCAAAAACCGGAGAATGTGGGTTTTCCCAATTTCCTGAATCTAAACTGCTAAGGACCTTGCTTAGGCTATGGGAACATGTCTAGTTACCGGGCGGTATATGTTTTAGGGAAAACTCAGGAAATTAACCTGTGCTCTGGTGACGGGTGGCTGCGGGCAGTAACAGTTGGCTGCGGTCAGCAGTTTTTGGTAATTTCATTAACTCGGTAAGCCTTGCTCGCATCGTAGGCCTCTATCCCTCCAAGGTGAATGTTATGCTTTTTCTGAGCGAAATCATCAGAAGTTGTGTGTACCCTAATGATGAGGGTGGTAACATTAAAGTACATGCTCTTGAGAATATTTACACAAACTTTCATGGTGAAATTCGAAAAACTAACGAAGATATAACACATCAATGAAGGACAGGTAGTAACAGTTGAAGCCTTAAAGGTTGCACTCTAAAAAGCAAAATCATACTAAAATTTAAGAGCAATTTTACATTATTTTTAAGCTTTTGATATGATATTCAATCAATTTTGTAAACTTAAGATGATCTTACACCAAACTGGTATAACCATGAATATTAAAATTGACATACGTCACACTGATGTAAATCTACAACCTCAATTCTCTCATATAAACAGAATTTGAATAAAATTATTTTGAGAAGGTATTTCTTGCAGTTAAGACTTGAAAGAAAAAAAATCTTATTTCATGTTGGAAAAATAGCTTTAACTCAAATTTTTGGTTGCTTCACTTTTTTCTGTAAAACTAAAGGAACTTAGTAAATAAAAGTTAAGTACACGATTTAAACGATACACGTTTAATATGAAACAAATTATTTTTTCCGAAATATAACTCTTCAAAGGCTAATACATTTTATTACAAACATTATTAAAAATAATGATTATAACTTTTATGTTTAATTTTCTGCTGTCTGTGTATAATATGTATTTTAACACAAGATTTTTAAAAAAATCATATTTTGATTGCATATTGTTTAAGTAATGTTGTATGTATTTCAAGTCAAAATACTTAATAGTTAAAATTTTACAGGCATTAAGCGGTCAGAGCGCATGTGTGAATGAAAATGCAATAAAAACTTTAAAAGAGATTTTCTCGAAGAGCTGATTTAAAAAAAAAGGTCACAAACAAACAAAAATTTCTTCAGTCAAATAATAAAAGCCATTTTTAAAGAATTAAAGAATCGAGAAATCTGCAAGAGCGTCGCTGGCTGGTACACTTCCTCTCCTTTTCACACTGCTCATACAAAATATCAACATCAATCCCCAGACAATTTTTAAAGATAGATTTCTTCAATAAATTGCGGGATTCCTTTGTAATGTGGATGAAAACATGGGCTTAAATGACTCCCCAAAAGAAATTCACTTATGGTGAAAACGAAACGAACGAAAAGGAAAACTGAATGTTGGTCCACAGCCTTCAATTCTGATGTATTGTAAATGAATATTAATTGAATTATGACTAAATAACTTCCGCTTTAAATTTGAAATCGGTTAGTTAGTAAATCTCTGAAAGATATTCAGATTAAATCTATATGGAATGCCCAAATTCCTATTTTTTACAAAGTATATTAGTGAAAACCTGAGGTAAGTGAATTTGTTTTACGTGATTATATGGTAATTTTAAGTCTATTTTAGAGTCCGAATATTTTTCTCGACTTCTTGCATACAGAAAATATTAAAATAATATAGAAAAAACACTCAAAACATTCCTATGAATGTGTATAAAAAATTATTGAGCTTTATGATCTAAAGCTCGCAGGATTTAAGATCGAAAAATAGGTGTTCTGTATTTGATGTTTTCTATTTCAGTAATGATTTTTTAACAATTAATTTTAAAAGTGGTTTTGCATATAGTTCTAGTATAAAGATAATATAAGACTTGTTGATGTTCAATATAATAAAACGTTCAAAAATTCTCCTTACTGTTTAACCACTTTGTATTTTCATTCTCAAAAACTTTTAGGGTGCCATGATAATCTCTTCCGGGGTACCAATACCATTAGTATTAAAATCGGTCTTCAGAACCAATACTCATGGTAAAATTAAAATGGAATATAGTATAGTAATCTATAATAGTATAGTTCACGATGAGTATTTCTGTTGGTATGTACATATACTCAATATCCCAAATGACTTTATAAGTTTAAGTAAACTTCCGGATAAATTTTGACTGAGCATACAACAATTAAACGCACAATATCTTAAATTCATAAATGACATTTTAAGGCCTTCATAAAAAATTGTAATAGCTTTAAATCATAATTGGAAACTTCAAATTCATATGTTTCTTTTTCGGAAGGCGCCCAAAGTTTGTTTTTGATTGTAAAAATGTACTCACCCCTATCATCTTTGAGTAAATCAGTTAAGATTTCTTGAGCAAATTGAATTAAATCTTTTCCAGCAGAACAACTCCTTCCCTAAAAGCATTCGAGCATCACTCTTGAGTACTTAACTTTCTGAAATTGTTTATTCCTACGCCGCTTTTTATTAAGTTGACGACGGAGCTACATGTCCGTAAAGAGGCTTCTTGAAAATTTCCATAAATTCTTTTCTGCGGAGGAGTAAGCCCTTCCGTTTGAAGTGCTTCGCTCAAAAGCGGCATCATCTCCATTCATCTACTAAACACCATTTATCTCACATGGGGGATTCTTTTTATTGGATTTCTGTAAAACAGGTAGACGCTTCATACGAAAATTCGAGGATAATGTGGGTTTTTTAGAAATTCCAAAAAAAAACATCGATCTCTTGTCAATTAGCCTCATATTTTCGGACTTCTAATGAACTAAACCAGGATATCTCTTGGATTGAAAGTCGCCCAGATGTAGCATATTTGTGATATTTGAAGTAGATTATTGTATCTTAACCTCTATTACCTGATAACATGTTACACTATGGTTGAGGTTGAGCGGAAGAAGGGCGGGACGAGACCTGATACCTTTTGCTTTTCTGAACAATTTGATTATATCTGATCCCCTCGACTTTTGTAATCAAATCAGTTTGAAGTTTTCCATTTCGGCCCCCGCAGGCAATCCACTATTGGGGGAATTCCTTTGAAGCCATTTTAGGATTTCACCTACACGAAATATCATTAGATTGATTGATACATCGACCCGATGCGTGCTCTTTGAAGACCTTTGTTTCGCATTTCCTCCACTGTTATTGAGCACAATGGGGGCGGGGGGCTCCGGTTACCTTTCCGAGCAAAATTGCCACTTCCGCAGGGAACTTTGTGATTTTAGTAGAGAAACGAATCACTACATTTCAATTAGTTTGAGTGAAAATGTTCGGCAGTTCATTCATTCCCATTTAACTCCCAAAATGTTCTAAAGATTTAACTTTTAGCCAATAAACGAGGAAGAAAAGCTACCAGGGCCGCACTATTTAGGATCTTCGGACCCCTAGGCTGATTATGCTGCAGGCCCTAGGGCATGAATTTTTTGAAAATTAACCTGCAAAAATCGCATTTAAGAGCAATTTTCTTAAAACTTAAAACGAAAACATAAAAATATTTAACCGAATTATTGGCCCAATAAATGTATAGATAGGCACATTTGGATCAACATGAATTTTGGCATCATTTCATTTATTTTCCGAAATTATGTCATGAGGTAGGCTGATTATGTAAATAAAATCTAGGACAGTTTTCTAGAACTCAGCAAACTCCTTTACAAATAAACTTAATTATTCGGTCCCAAAAATTAACTTTATTGCGTACTAATAATACCTATAAATATTTTTTTTGAGGCGTTCAGTGAATTTAACTACGTAAATAACTTTTTAAACGTTTCCTTCCAAGGTACAGAACCCTTGGTGCGCGAGTCCGAATCGAACTTGGCTGGGTTTTTTTTTATATATGCTTTCTTAGCTTGAAAATTATTTAAGTTACTTTGCACTAACTCATCTATCTCATAGAACAACTTTGTTAAATATGTTTAAAAGTGTACCTGCAAATTTTTAATTTAATGAAAACCAGCGTATTTTTGGAACTTCATTCTTAAATTATGTAAAAAATAGTCAATATGTATAGTATTATATAATACAAAGTGATATATGTAGTTCGAAGCATATTTTTGGCGGATTGTTTTATAGCTAACATAATACATACATACATACGTATGTATATTGCTAAAACAGGACCCTCTGATAATTTTTTGAAGAAAAATCGAATGAGGTGCTTAATAAAATGCAGTATCGAATACTTCTCGTTGAAATTATCAATATTAATAAAGAATCCTTAAATTTCTAGAAAAAGATAAAATTGCTGAAACTATTCTAAAATTATTTTGAATATGTCTTGTTCGTAAAATATCACCACTAGTTGCATAATCGCAATTACAACATAATTTATTATTTTGCCCTCTACGATTAATTGTCGATTGATTGAGTTGAATGAGTTGCCGCATAATTAATATTGCTCATTTCTAGAGACATAAAATATGCTGGACCAAATTCAATTTAAATTGGTTAGTTTACTAGTCAAGGATATTTAAAATATTTGAAATATTTTATACAGTGAACAGCACTGCATTCTGCAAAAATTAATAAACCCATAAAATTACAAATGGGTAATTAGGATGAATATTCCCACAAAATTCCGAGATGAGTTGATTTTAATTGAAGATAATGATCATACCTATTCAAATATTTTTATAATAAGGTATATCTCCTTAATTTGCCTGGTGCTTTTTCAATCTAGCAACAAACAATTTTAATAGAAATATAGAAGAAAATTTGTCTTACCCGTCCCTCAACAGTATCTTTTTGAAAAGCATTCCTTAATTCCCTAAGAAAGGCAACTTTCTCAGAAAATTCTAAAAATGTTTTTGGCATTTCAAAGAGAAGGATAAAATAAATAAATAAATAAAAGCTTTAGCAAAAGTTACAACAATTTTTCCTTTACATTTTACCACAAAATTAATCTTTTTCTCTGGCAAAGGGTCAAACGGTAGAGAGACCTTTTCATTATTTTGTCATCGCGTCTTTGGTTATAACATCTGTAGGCCTTAAAGTCACATTACAAGGACATGAAAAATTATAGAATTCGGGAAAACGTAATAATACTCAAGATTCAAGATTTATTTATTTTCAAGATTTGCTGTTTTTGTATACATAATAGGACGTACATTTTAAGTGCTCGAAATAGAAATTCATACATCTTAAATATTAATAGGTAGGCATAACCGAAATTGTGTGTACATAATTTAGCGTAACTATTTAGATAGGGAAAAAAAAAAATTTTTAGTAATAAAAAACCCAAGACAATTTTTAAAAACTTACAATCTACCTAACTATTCTAAATTTAAAGCTATAAGTTTCTATAACTACACTAGCCTACTGCTGCTGGCAACTGAGTTGCCTGATGAGGGGATTTTCGGAGTTGGAACATTTTGCAAAGAACTTAGTTGCTGAGGTATTTAATTTGTCGCTTATGAGTTCGATATTTGCCTTTTTGTGCAGTTCAGAGGTGGAGAAGTGCCATGGCAAGTTCATAATCATTTTAAGAATTTTATTTTGACAAATTTGTAGTTTATTTATGTGTGTGCGCGCACATTTATACCAGATGGCACCACCATAAAGCATGAATGCTTGAAATACAACTTTGTATAAAATGAGTTTATTTTCCAAGCTTAG
This sequence comes from Eutolmus rufibarbis, assembly GCA_963920795.1. Classification (NCBI taxonomy): domain Eukaryota; kingdom Metazoa; phylum Arthropoda; class Insecta; order Diptera; family Asilidae; genus Eutolmus; species Eutolmus rufibarbis. Next base: position 36,509,893 of record OY987206.1, on the reverse strand, counting down.
TGTCGATTTTCTATTGATAAATGGGTACATAATTTTAACTAAAAGGCTTGTTTTGTTGAGAACTGAGGTAATGTGTTTCGAAAACGTGAGGGTTTTATCTAACGTTATCCCGAGATATTTTACTTCATCGGTCCAAGGGATGTCGCAGCCGTTAAGTTGGAGATTATTGGTAGGCCAAAAACGTGCATTCCGTCTACGCGTGAGGAACATGGCTTTGGATTTGTTGGGGTTTATTTTAATTTTCCATTTATGGGAGTAATCTTGGATGATATTCAGCCCATTTTGTAGATTCTCACCAATGAATGAAGGATTTTCGTGTGAACTAAAAATTGCTGTGTCATCAGCAAATATTGACGAAAAACAATTTGGTATAGCCGGGAAATCTGCTGTATATATATTATAGAGAATTGGTCCAAGTACAGACCCTTGGGGAACTCCGGCCGTAATAGTTTTTTCTGAGGAAAACACTGTTCCGAGATATACCTTAAAGGAACGATTCTGCAGGAAACTGCGGATCATAGCCGTTAGAACCGAAGGAAATCCAAAGGTGATCATTTTATAAACTAGGGCATTGTGCCAGACAGAGTCAAAAGCTGCTTGTACGTCTAGGAGGACAAGTCCAGTAGATTTTTTTATAGTGAGATTTGACTTAACATGCTGTGTTATTCTTAAAATTGGTTGAGAAGTGTTATGTCCCGATCTGAAGCCAAACTGATAATTAGGGAGTACGTCATTTGTATAAATGAAGTTTAGTATTTTCAATTTGATTACTTTTTCCAATACTTTGGCTAGGTTATTTAACAGGCTAATAGGGCGATAGTTGGACGGGTCATCAGGAGGTTTACCATGCTTGTGTATAGGTATGACTTTTGCAATTTTCCATGCATTAGGGAAATATTGTAACTTGAGGCAAGCATTTATGATAAAGGTTAGGTATACGAGACCTTGTCGGGGCAGGGCCTTTAGACAAATGTTCGGTATACCGTCCAGCCCTGGTGCTTTATTAGAACGAGAGTGCCATATTATGTTTTTAACCTCCTTGGGCCGAACGAACCAGTCAGTTTCAATAGTAGAGTAAGAAGTGTCTAGCTCCATGATTGAGGCATCCACTCTTGAAATTGTTGGGGGGTCACTGAGATTGGCGGAAATTAAACTATTGGACGAGAATTTGTCAGCAAGCAATTCAGCTTTTTCAGTGCTAGTAGAAATTTTTATCCCTTGGTTACTTAGAACTGGAATTTGTTTACGTTTATTTTTAATAATTTTCGTTATTTTCCAGAAAGGCTTTGAACATTTTTCCATGTTTTGAAGAAGTAAACTCCATTTCTTATTTCGATACTGTTCGATCAGTTGTTTTATACGCAGGTTAAGTTCGCTTAACTCCTTTTTGTAGGTCGGTAGTCTGTAACGTACCCACCAACGTCTAACGATATTTCTTTGCGCCATCATATTTAAGATATTCGGCGGTAGTTTAGCCTCCTTTGTAAGTGTAGGGAAGCGAGGGACTGAGGCATCTATACCTTCCTTAATGGATATGGTAAGAAAGTTTATCATATCATCAATTTGCTCGGGAACGTGGATGGCTGCTCGCGAAAGTTTGGGGAGATGATCTTTTAATTTACGTCTGATTACATTAAAATAGGAAATCCAATTCGCAGCTTTAAAATTATAGCCCCCCAAACACTGTGTATGTGCATTAATATTTAAATCAATGTTTACAGGCAAATGATCCGAAGAAAGGTTGTTAATTACAAGCGGTTGGGATAGTAGTAGTGGACAGTTTGTTAGGAAAATATCAAGAACTGAGGGATTAGCTCTTGTCTGGCTCGGAATGTATGTAGGGTCGGCAGGATATAGTAAAACAAATGGGAAATTAGATTCAAGATCATGTAAGATATTCCCCCAACTATTTGCCCGTAGACAGCCCCAGGCTTGATGTCTGCAGTTTAGATCACCACCAATTATAAAATTGCCCTGCAGTCGTGTTAGTTTTATTAAGTCAGTTCTTAGCAGCCCCTTGTTGGTTATATTTGATGTACCGCCTGGAAAATATGCGCATACGAGTTTAATAGAATGCTCTGTATTAACTGAAATTTCCACTCCAATAGTTTCGATTAGCTTGGTACCAATTTCAGATAATTGACTAAACTTTAACGTCTTTCTAATAACAATAGCTACTCCTCCACCTCTAGAATTTTGCCTATCCAGTCTGTGGCAAGTGTAATTTGGGTTTGAAAATGAAATGTTAGGATTTAATCCAGTTTCCGTGAGTAAGGCAATATCAATCTTTTTGTTATCCATAAGGTTGAAAAACTCAATGGCTTTTGATCTAATACCTCTAGCATTCCATGTAATTATCTTAATGCAATCATGGGCCATTATTGCTCAAATATTTCAATGCTAAACCTGTTATAACATTAAATTGTTCGTATTTGTCTTTGCACAGTCTTAATTTGGAAGTAAGCTCATTGGTAAGCATTATAATTTCTTGCATTGAGAAGAGATTTGAATTATTATTATTGTTAGTATTTTGGTTACTATTAATTATGTTAGAGTTATTACTAAACCTAAACGACGACCATGGATTGGTATCCCTAGGATGTTGCAGGTTGGGCCGTGTAGCTAGCGGCGGAAAGTCATCAGGACGTGGTACATAACCTCGGTTGGATGGAGAAGCCTTGGGTTTGCGAGAAGCGTGTTTCTCTCGGAATTCTATATAACTTCGCCGGCTGGGACAGCTTAGATCAGTTGACTTGTGATCTCCGTGGCAGTTGGCACATTTTGTAGAGTCATGAGAGTCGCAGTCCGATGTAGCATGACCACCCGAGCAACGCGCGCAAAACGTCTTGACATGACAATGTTTCGAACCGTGGCCAAACATTTGGCAGTTATAACACTGCGTTACTCTCTTTGGGAGTCGCCTATGAAAGTCCCATCTTACTACTGTTCGATTGATGACGGCAATTTTCGCTCGTAATTCCTTTAATGTTATTGATCCTCGTGCCAAGTAGATAATAAACATAGTAATGGATCCAAAGTTAGTTTTTCTGGTGATTGGTTTAATATCCAACAGTTTTAACCCAGCTGTCACCAGAAAAGTTTTCACTGCTTCCAATTCTGTGATCTCCAGACCAGATAGCGTAACTTTAAACGGCAAGTCGTTTTTGAGGCTGTGAGTATAGTACTCGCACTTTGCCGTTTTTAGAGTTGCACATATTAAATCATATGATGCAATGGAATTTGAGATAATTTTAATCCCAATGGACATGCGCTTAATAACGTAGTCGTTTATGCTTTTCTCACCTAAAATTTGATGAATGTGTTCACTAGTACTCTTTATCACATTGATCGGCGGCGGTTTTGGAGTTAAGACTTTATTGTCTGTAGCACTCGAGTTTGGGTTAACATCGTCAATGCATGGGTCAACTGCATCATCAGCTAACGTTTGTAGCGGAGCAAAGTAGTTGGATTTCTGTGAACCACTGGTATCACTACTTAAGTTCTTGCGCGCTGCATGACCACTTTCATGCCGAAAGACTTTTCGGGATTGTCCACTCATGGTGATATTAAGTTCTTTATTCTTAGCACTTCCCGTTGGCAAAATGATGGACTCAGGAGAGTCCTCATCATCAGCATACACAACACGAACGCGCTTTATTGTTCAGGTTGTAATATTGATCTTTAGAGAAAACTTTCAAATTCAGTAACCGAAAACACATCTGAACACTACGAAGGTGTAGGCAGAACTCGACGTAATAATACTTAACTTTTGGAACAGTAGTAGAAATTCGGGACCGGGAATAATTGTCATTAAGTTGTTGCATCTTTTGCCGGCTCACGCTGCTTGAAGAGCTGGAAAAATCTATTTAAACTAATGCCCTGAGGAGACCTTTGTAAATAGCCGGAAAGGAAGTTTTAGAGAAGGATAGTCTAGAAAAAGGTTTCTTTTCAATCGAGCCTCATCAAATATTTGCGAAGTATCCGTGAAGGACACTTTCGCAACTTGTTTCAAACGCAGGGCTTTTTAGAATGTTACATAATCTTCGGGGAAGGGTTTGTGTGTAGCAGTCGTAGGGAAAAAGGAAATAAGTCCAATTGGAGGTTGAGAACCTTTCTAGATTTAGTATTTGGGTTTTAAAAATTTTCGTCTCGTTTGCCACACTCCAGAAGCTACAGTTCCCGGCTAATGTTCTCAGGACATAAAATCCACCCACGAATGCATCTGGATGGCTGACAGCCTCCGGTCCACGGATCATCGCGTTATCCCGCCACTTTACGAGCGACATCTGCATATGCTAGCATAACTTCAAAAGCAAAACGATTATAGTCGCAATAAATTGTGAAATTAATTCAGAAATGAATGCCAGACGCAACTCTTGTGTGGGGTGGACGTTGTTGCAAGTTCAGAATTAAGTTGTAAACCCCGAAATTGATTGCAGCAGGAACTCGGCTAGCATAAAATATGCAAAGGATCGAGCAGTGGCCCGAATTCACAATCAGACCGAGTTTTGAGCTAAGCTCCGGACTCTGTATGCCATAAAAAAGTGGCGAAGAAATGAAGGAATGGGGCGACATCTTCCTTAAGACACCCACGTCAACTTGAAAAGGAGCAGTTCTCGGGTCGTATCACACGTCTTAGCGTTTCCCTTTTTTTTTATGTTTTATTGCAGACAGCTGAATGCTAAGCAAACGAGCCACTTGGAAGGTGAATGGGCACTTGGTTCAAAAATCGGACGGTAGGATGGACGGACGTTTCCACTTTATAGGACTGTTTGCATTCATAGCGTATTTTCAGGCAGCATCTTGTGGAACATATCCTTCTGCAGCTGCAGTATCTTTTTTGCCACTCCACCCACTCTCTCTCGAGAAGTGGGATTAAGGAACAATGTAAGGAGTTGACTACCACAAGTAGCTTAAGAAAGGGCACGTCCATTCTATGAACTGATATCAGCCCTTCCCCGTAACCCAAATCTTTTCACGAGGAAACAGTTCTATTTTTCATGTGCACATGAACTGTATCAATTTTTCGATAGAGGACTTGGATCTGACAGGGTCATAATGAGGTTCCCCCAAAGGCTATAAATCAGGAGGATGCTGGCTAAGGTTGAACCATTGTCATCAGGCCCTGCCCGGCTGGTTATCTCCCTGCGACATTAAGGGGCGCCTTTAAAATTGCCCTCCAGGATGCTCCTTCAGAAGCATACTCGGCCATAGTTTTGAACTTGAGGAAAATGTTTTCACATCCACTAAAGCGGAGTTGATAATGATCCGATTAAGGGGCATTCAGCCGTTAATATCTTTAAAAGTAGTAAAAACAACTATGGATGTTTGAGACACCAGACTCGGTATATATGTCATACGATATGTTATAGTGTCGTAGCTAATGAAAACCTAAAATCTAATTAATCTCCAAATTATATGACATCTGAGGTCTGAACAACTGGATGCTTTGAATCAGAGTCTGATATTAAAGAGAAAACAAAGGTAAATAAAATAATTTTTCATTCCAATCAGCCCTGGAATTGCAGATTGAATTCACTAAGTTTTCACTTTCAACTTTAAACACATTTTCCCCAAAATTGCAGCTATCTTGGAATTGGCGTAAGCGACAACTCAAAAAAAATATTTAATCGATCTTTTTGAAACTGAGCGAATTTTTAGATAACACTATCAAGTTGTAATTGAACCTAAAGTTTTCATTTTTTTCATAGCAAAATAACGACTTTAACTGGCATTTGACTGCTTTTGTATTTAGTATTTTAGAAAATCTGCCCTTGGATAACGAAATAGATAATTCCTATAAAACTTTTCATCAAATATATTTCATGCTATTGTGTCAGATTAACAATGTTACTATAATACAATTTCAGGAAATAAAGTGATTGAATTCAATTTTCAAATAATACCCCTGACGTTGTGGTCGATATTGTGAATTTTGGCTCTTTTATCCTTTTCTATTTAAATTACCAGTCAAATTGGGAATTGATATCTAAGTATTGACTTTTGTGCAAAATGTATTGAAATATATGAGGTTATAGTCGGCACGTTTTACTATACAAACCTAATTTCCAATTAACTGAGAATTCAAATTGAGCAGCGTGATGTGTCTGGGGCTATAAAAACTTACTTTGAAATTGTAAAATTCAATTTTAATGTATGAATTGTATAACTTTAGATTGTTAGGCTTTGAAGATTCTACTACGTTTGATGTGCATATAACATTTTAAATTACCATAAGGCAAAAATAAGGAAAGTTCGAATTAAACGAATTATTTGGTTCCAATGAACATAATAACAAAAAAAAGTACTATTTTATATTTTAAGTTTCTAAAGTTTTCTTTATTGTGTGGTCAAACTACGTTAGTTTTCTTATTTTACGTAGTATATAGTAGTAGCATAGTATAACTTATATTTTAATAGTAAAAGCTAAAATTATTAAACATTCTTCTGATATTCGTCAACACAAGTCATTACCCTAAAAGAAGCTAAATGTTAAGCGGTAACCTCACTATAAAACAGGCCCTTCTTCTTCGAATTTGTTTTCATAACTAGGTTATTTATTTAAGATTTGGCACAAAAAGTATGCTATTCAAAAATATTAAAACTTAACGAAGTTATTAAGGTGATTCTCTGGGTTGGAGGGTCCAAAAGAATGTCATTTTTAGGAGTTTATTTTAGGAAAATGGAAAGTGGTATTGCTTGGAAACGTTGTACACTTTTTTATTATACTTTTTGGATTACAATAAACTTTATTATATTTCAAAATTTAACTTATATACCCGAAATCGAGTGTAGTCGAAACTTTTCTTCAATTTATGAAAACCTAGTTCTCTTTGCACATAATTTGCACATTAGCGTTTTTTTAAAAGTTATTTACATAAATTGGTGGGTATTAAAAAATAAATTATATTGGCTGTTATGCAAAAATTCCATAAATACATATTTTGCAAAATGAAGCTGTAGCCGCTACGATTCCAAAAATGGCATTATTTAAAATTTAAAATCGTAGCTAGAGTTATGAATCTTGCAAGATCAAGTTGTTTCGATTTGTTAATTGAAATTATTGTTTTAAAATGTCCAATCTGAAAATGAAAAAATATAAAATCGAATTTGCTTTCGCCTGTGACAATATGTTTCTGCTTAAAAAAGTGGAGGAATCAACATCTTATAAGTTGAAAGAAGGTGTTATGTATTTATGGGATGTTCTTTTAAATATTTTCTACACGATTTCACAGGTATTTTGAAAAGTTTGTTATTTGAACATAGTAAAATAATTTAGAAAAAAAGATTTTCTTTATAAAAATAGTATCAACTCTTTTAATTGTTAGTTAATTTTTACCTAAAAATTTAAAGTTATGTAGCTGAATATATAAATGTATATATGTACATATATATAGAAGATTAAAATATTAATTTTATTTTGATATTTTACTTGTGTAATTCCAAACTCTAATAAGCCAAAAGCATGCATAGAACACTGAGTGGATTTTGTGATAACAACATTTTGCGAGCGTTGAAAACACAAATTTGTAGAGGGATATTTATTTTCTTTTAAGAAATGTACTATAACTTAGTAAATCATTCAATAAAGCCTTGTAAGATTCAAAACTGTGATCAGACATCTTAAAGGTACATTGGTATGCACTTCTTTTAGGGAACTACGGGACATGTGAGTAAAAGGAATTGCTATTAGTGGAAAATTTAGAAGTTATGTTCTGAAAAGCTAGAAATTTTAGTTCTTAGCTGATAGTCCGCGAGTATAACGCTCATGGGCTTTTTATAGGGCATTGATAACTAATACAAAATTACGAATAAATTTTTCGAAAGCTCAGGTGTGAAAATCTAGGCCCAAATTTCGGATTGGGTAAGCTACACCCCATGTTTATATTAAGAGTTAATTTTACGAAATTTGTCTGCATGAAAATAAGTATAATTAATTACCCTTTTTTAGTAAATGTTGGTTATTTTATTTCGGTGTAAAGTACCAAAAAATCAAATGAAAATATTTAATTTAAAATACATCAGTCAAACGTATTCGCAATGTTTTCAGAGTCTAAAATTGCATTTATTCTTTTGATTACGATAAATTACGTGAATACTTCGTTGACTCCACTTCCCAAGGGTGAGCGGCCAGGGTCCCGGGGGATCCGCCGCTCGACACTGCTCCACTGTTCATTTTTATAATTAATTGCTGGAATACTCACCGGCGGCGGCAGGACGACGGGGGCTCACAAATTGTCCATGGCAACAATGCTGGCAAGAAGCTAAAGTTTCATTTTAATGCCAAACAAAACACACAGCGGGCAGCGAACAAAAGAAGCCGCTTGCTGCTGTACCGCACCTCCCATCCCGCCGTTCCCGGCCCCTGGTCCAGGGAATAATTGCATTTGGCTGGGTTACTCCCCCGTGCGAAACGGTGCATGACTCCTGTAATGGAGTCGCGAGTCGTCCATCTTCTTAAATGTATCCAGTAAATTTTGGACACTTTTCATTATCTCCGAGATATTTCAGTGGAACATGAAAACTTTGGATGAGCGGAATGGGCAAAAAAAAGGCGATTCCCAGAAGCAGGATATGTCCCCTTTTTGCTCCACCTGCCCGGAAAAGGGGTCCTGGGGGGTTAAAGCTAGTTCGTCAGGAGTCTAGGGGTGCGGAGGCGAGAGATGCGAGCCATTATTGTAAAGAATGCTTTCACGTACTCCCCGAATAACAAGAAATTGGTGAAATATTCTCAGGTACACGGAGGTCCCATTCCAGGAATATCAACTAAAGCGACATGCCACATTTCGTTTAGTTTTCGCCGGGACTCTGCTCCAAGACACCCATAAATTATCCCGGCAACAGAATGTAGCACAGTGTCGTTGCGTTCAACTTTTTAAAGGACTCCGGGCTGATTGATGTTCCTCAGTTTTGGAATTTCCCGCGGGTGAATATAAAATATACTCCCCGAAATAGAGACACGGGTCGCATGGGTGGCTACGCCGGAGGTTGGGATGGCGCAAACATGTTCCCTTCACTCCAGGCAATTTGCTTTAAAATCGGATGGTACTGAAGCTGCCTGCTCCCCGGGAGTCAGGGGGTTTGGTTCGATTCCTGCTTTTGAGCGGGCTCCCCACGGGGACGGCATTTGCCACCGCAACAAGATTAAATTTGAATCTAGGCAATATTCACCTGTCGCAGATAATTTGCCCTGACGGCTGTTTTACTTCGAGATAAATGCGCGCAAATCCTCAACATGATATCTTGGCGGCAGTTTCGATTTTCGGGAAGGATGTCATCTAAGCCGCCAAAGAGGCACAGGGAAGGGGTTTTGTGCTTCTTCCAAAATGCGACAAAGTAAAGGAAGGAAGCAGGCTTTTCACGGAATTCAATGTTTTTCTATGCCAAATTACAAATGGGTTTTTCAATGCCATTACCAGACCTGTTAAATACTTAAGTATATTTGGGCTTGTACTTAGAAGTAGGTACTATTTAAAAATTTAAAGTCCAGATCAAGTACTTCATCCCCCCGTTAAGGGATTATATTTGGGGTTATCACATTGATTTATTTGTCTTTGCAATAGCTGATTTTTCAAAATGCTCATCCGTTAAATTTTGTCGCCTTTGACCGCAGAGGTGTAAAATAATGCATTATTCTGGAATGCATTATCATTCTCAGTACTACTACAAGTAATGCAAGCAAGACAAATTACCAGTATTGGTACTTACTTCAACAAATTTAATTACCATTACCAAGTACCTACTGGCATTACTCAGCATTACCTGGCATTAGTTAGAAATACTCAGCATTACTCGACATTTCGCAGCGCAGCGTGATTTAATATAATATTAACTCAGCATTATTACTTAACAATTCTCTAGCACTAGCATTAATCGATATATGTAAATCAGAAATGCTTTGTACAACTCTACATCTATAATACATAACATGCTTTTACTTCACTTGATATTGAGAAAGGGAAAATAAAATTCTTTTATAGTTTTGCATTGAATATTTTTTAATTCATGTCTATTAGAGTTTAGATTTCGAGTAGCGCTGAGTATTTCTAAATAATGCTGAGTAATGCCAGGTAATGCTAAGTAATTCTTCTGAAGTATGGTAAAGGTGAAGTACGAATACCATTACTTGGTAATGGTAATTTAATTTGTTGAAGTAAAAATACTGGTAATGGCACTGGTAATTTATCATGCCTGCATTAATTGTACTGGTAATTGTAATGGTAATGGTGGTACTTTTTTTTACAGCTCTGAACCGTTTACTATTCCGACGAAAGAGAAAAGGTGTTCAACTGAAAGTGATATAGGCTAGGGCGTATTGAAAATATACATACATACTTTTCTTATAGTAGAATAACAGAGAATACTATCATCTTCATCTCCCAAATAAAGTTTTAATCTTTTTTTGACACCCGAATAGTGGATTTTTTCTTTGTTGTATTGGGCAGACTATTATCACTTAAAAAAATGTTCTAAAAAGGGTTATATATGTATGTATATATCTATTTCCTAGAATCAACTGTTTTTACATATTATCTGTACTCTAACTCTAATCTACAGTCTTTAATAATAAAATTGTTCCAATACATTTTGAAAGCGGCGGGGAAAACATTTATTACTTCTAGCAATGACACAATACCACTCTTGCTAAAACCTTTTGATGTCAAAGACGTGAACGATTTGAAAAAAAAAATGTAAAAACAGATCTTTACAAATTTTTGATAAAATACTTCTTATCAAGTATTGAGAAAAGTTTGCTATTAAACGGTTTCATGGTTCCATGTACTACTTCGATGATTGCCAAAACCTCAAATGAACGTTTCTGTCACGTTTAATCAAAACTCAAACTATATTTTGACATTATTATACCCGTAGTAGTTGCTATAGTTTACATTTGTGTTAAAATTATGTACAGAATGCTCAAAAATATAATGTTGCGAAAAACGTGTCTAAAGCTTTCGAACACAATTTAGCTTGGTCACAAAGGTTGAATTTAATTTCCTGAATTAAAATTAAAAATGAACTTAATTGAAAATGGAATGGTATAGAAGTGAACTAATTTTACTCTACAAGCACATCATTTAAGGACTGTACATAGACACAAAGGTCTTAGATAGGTACTTAATAATTATAAGTGCTGCTAAAATATTTTCCTTACAAGTACCTACATATGGAAATGTTTGTTTATGGAACATGTTTGTGCCAATGATTATTATTTGAAAATTCTAAACATGTCGTCATTACTGGCACCATAAAGTGAGTTGGAAACGACATCGTCAGGTTGTTTTTCCAGGGTTACTCCGACCATCATAAACTTCCCTACATCAATAAAAGTGCAGTAAATCCTCACTCGCTTCCATCACTCAATTTCATCCTCCAAGACGTGTGCTCACGCCCTTTAATGTTTATATTAGCCGGGAAAAAGGCGGCGAGAAAGTGCCGGGAGTGGCCACATCCGGTGGCGTTGAGATAAACAAAATCGCAATTTCGACGTGCCGCAACGTTCACACCTAGGACCATGGCACGTTCGTGGCCACACATTTCATTGGGGGCGCGTAGGGAGGCGGCGAATAAACAAAGCACTGTCGCCGCACAAAGGAGCAATTTTTAAGGGCAAAAGTACAAATATGCGGCACACGTCTCCCCGGGCGGGCTCATGTTTATGCCCGCGTGTGTGCCTATGGAAAAACTCATTTTCACGTCATCAAGGGCTGATCATAAAACAAAACCCACCGAGCGGCGAGAGAAAGTTCCCGCCCCCGCAGCGGCGATATTACGCAAGAACGCTCTGTGCAAGGGCCCCATTGCCCAGACCCCCAAAGGGGGAATGCCCCACTCTTGACACAAGGCAAAATGAAAGCAATATCCGAAATGACACGCCAATAACAAAATCCAAGGACGACGCGAAAAAGTCAGCCCTTCGCAGGATGAGCGGCAGATAAATGAGGTGGAAAATGCGCTGAAAAACAGCGGATCCGCGTCACACTCATTTTCTCAGTAATTTTTTATCTGGGCACTCCAGGACCCTTGACTTTTACCCTGCTGCCTCAATATAGCCCGGTCCAATTTTAAAGCCTAAAATTATTAAGAGTCTTTCTGACTACAGGGTGACTTTTGATATATTTTTGTTTGCGCCCACTCTATAAAGCCCGTGGCCAGACAGAAAAACCCTAGCTGATTTCAGCGTTTTAGGGTACCGGGACAATTTCCACCATAAATAACCGACAAGGCCAATCCCACACAGGGTGGCGCGAATAAAAAGTGAAAATAAAAAATTTCCACTCTGATGGAATGGTGGCGCTCATTATGCTGAATGCGGCTACTTTGATTCACTCCGGTGATTGGAGCCCTGAATGTGGCCCTAAATCGGAGTGCCAGGGAAATGAGTTTCCGCAAGTCCGTCAGAAGTGGAAAACTCACCTGATGGAATGATTCTTCAGCCGGACGCAGCGGTAGGCAAAAGTGGGTTTAAAGAAAAGTTGCCCGTAGAATGATTTTTACTATTCCACCGGGATTCCGTCCGCATTTCCCACCTCCCCGTACAGGGTGCTAAAACGCTGACTAAATAAGAGACAAATCGTGGACATTTCTGGGACAGACATGACGACTTTCACGAAAAGTGACTGAGCGTCCCGTGGGCTCGGCAGGAACAGCACATTTCCGCACTTGACGGATAAAAATGAAAATGTAACGAGGGCGAAATTTTTCGCTATTTTCTGAGGGCGACATTTTTCGCTATTTTTCTGAGAGCCGACCGAGACAAATGCAATAACTTTGTCGCTTTTCCGTGGCAGCCCGCAAAAAGAAATGCTTATGAAAGACGTGACTGAAAAGGTGGTCCTCGCGGGACAAATGGAGCACGTGAGTTTTAGGAAATGGAAATATTTCGGTGAATTGGGTTTTCCGAAAAACAGCAATTACTTTGACGAGGAAAATTAAGAGGCATTTTTAAGTTATCCAACTGCAATTATGTAGATGAAAAATTAACTCCTAAGTGTCTTGATAATGAAAATTATTGACTTTAGCTTCTTTAAAGCTATTTTAAGGCCTACTTCAGGTTCAAGAGTTTTGTAAGCACATAAAAATACGACGTTAATCTTTTAGGGAATTTCAAAAAGTCAAATGTACCCTAGAAAGTAATATAAAATGTAAAAACCTAATCAGAATAGGGCGGAAATCGTTTAACCTACTTTGTAATACTACCTACATTAGTTAAACTTTATTTTTGTGTCATATATACAGATACATATAATAATATAAACCTGACAAAATGTAAATTATAATACAAAAACTTGTTTTAATTTTAACTACTTTTTTAAATCTAAGGGTAAAGTCACGTACCTTCTCAAAGAAACTCAGCATATTTTTAAACCCTTACAACTTCGGTCTGGATAATACTTGGGAGCTAAAATTTTTACGATATTATTATAGACATGTATAATGACTAATGACTAATGAAATATACCAAAATTTACTTTCATAACCATGCTACTTAAGATTTTATTAATACGTTTTCATTGATTTCGTCACTCACTCACTCCCTGATGAGTCATCAAAATTTTAGGGTACTTTCCGAACTCTTACAAAGCTGAAATTTGGTACGCAGGCTGAGTTTAGCGGACAAATAACGAGAAAATTCAACAAAATGTATCTTCGACTTTATTACAATTGCCGTTTGCCATAGTTCAGCGAAACGGCAAAGCCTTATAAATTTCTTTGATGATGTAGACTTACTCTGGGCTTAGCTCTGCATGAAAGGGAGAGAAATATTCTCCTTTTTGTATTTTTCGGATATTCCAGTTCCATATTTTTCTCATTTTGTTAGTTGTATATTTTTCGTTTCGGTATATATTTAATACTTGCCCATAAGGATGATAGGAATTTGACAGCTCATGGCGGCCATGTTTGTTTATCAATATTTGACATATTGAGTGATTTGTATTCAATACGATTTGTCATTTAATCATGAATCGTTTTACGTTGCCTCAGAGCGCTTAATATTCTATCAATACCAAATATTCTATCAACACTCAAGAAGTTTTATTGCTACACAAAGAGTATATTTCAAAATCAAAAATCATCTTCTAATATGAGGCTCGTTTTTGATTAAATGGTCACCAAGATCTTGTGATTTAACAGAATTAGACTATTTTCTTTGCGGCTATGTTAAATCATAGGCTTACACCAACAAACCAAAGACTGTTGGAAAACTTGGGACCAATATTTGCAACACCATAGCCGCCATACCACCAGAAATGCTGTTCAGAGTTCATTAAATTGGCGTGTTCGTATAAATCAGTACAACAAGAGTCGTGCTGACTATTCGGACGATATTTTATTTAAATCACAAGTGGCATATAATAAACCACCTAATAAAAACATTACAAACAAAATTCTACCATATTTACTGCTTTTTATTTCAATTTTAAATCCTATCGTTCTTATTGGTAAACCCTTTATAATAACATAAAAGAAATGCACATTTTTTACAAGATTACACTGTAATTAAATACGTAGAAATATTCTCTTCCGGATGTTCTAGCAAGATTTAATTTTATTTGAAATATTTTCTTAAATGACAAAAGATATGCTTCCATATTAAAAAATACTGAATTAAAATGTTTTAATAAAAGTGAACAAATTCATACTCCTAACAAATTGAAGCAGTAAAGTTTTTCTCTGAATACAACAAATTAAGTGTTTTCTGTTCACCGCGAGAAACAAGTGAAAATGCTTTTCCTTTTTTACGAAACTCTTCCTTTAACGCAACGGTCGTGGTCCGCAGAATTTTCCACTGTCACTGAAGGAATTCTACTGAAATTTGCGAGTTTGCTAACGAGTCGCTCATTTGCCCGTAATTGTCCAAAAAGAAAACAAATTGTCAACTCAGAACTATTTCACAGCGCGCTGAGGCAAAATATTTAATGGAATTGTTAATTTAATCAAGGCGCGCTTAGCACAGGAATTACTGACCCCGTCCGGGTTGAGATGGAGCAGTTTTTTCCGCTCGCCTTCCTTATTAAGCTGATTAATTTGAATCCTTTTTCGTGCCGCACCGCTCACGACGGTCTAACAAATATTTTCTCTTTTAGTTTGGAAAATGGGAAAACTCCTGATAACTGGGAAAATTTAATTTAACTGGACACACAGAAAACAAGAGCGAACACACCATTCTCTGAGAAAATTCCCGGAAATAAAAAAGATTGGCAAACAAGAGCTGAACTGTAAGAATTTCTCCTTTGTAAAGTTTTCGTTATCTCAGGCGGATGCGGCTAGCTCGAAATCTCCAATTTTCTTGGTTAATTTTAATAAATTAAGCCCAAACTACGTAAATTGGCTTTTAAATGAAAATACAGTCTGTTTTGCAGCACACTCAACAGGACAAAAACAATATAAAAATAAAGCATTGCAAAGGTGGTGCAAAGGAGAACAAAGATAAATCTTAGTAACTTAGAGATAAAACCACCACAGAGGTATTATGGACTTTTTGAATATTTTATCACTCAGCTAACAATACCCTCCGTTCGGTTACACCCATCCTGGATATCCCCAAAATCCCAAAGAAGCATTAGAAATTATACTCCGCATGAAGTACCTCAGGGATCAGCTCTAAGCCCACCGCTGGTTCCCAGTTTGGCCGGCATTAAAATTATCATTGTCTGGCGGTTTGCGTTTTTATAATGCAAACTGAATTTATAAGGAAATTATTTTTGCTCCCAAAGGTGAAAAGTCCGGCTCACATGGACGAAAGCATTCACTGGGTCTATGGGCATTCGTAGAAAACTTAGGGCGGGCAACTTCTCTTCCGACAATAGTGAGGCGAAAAGTTAAAAATTTCGCCTTTTAGAGCAGGATTTCGTGGCATCCGTTTTAAAATTCATGACTTTTAGCCGACGGGAGCAAAAACGGGGAATGACAACCACACGAGAGGAGCCCTTGAAGCCTGGGCAGGCGGACTGCCAGCCCTAGATACATGTTGAAACTTTTGCGATTGTATGCACGGAGAAGTTTGCAAAAACGGCATACAGGAGAAGCGTCCTGAACTCAGCGCTATAAATACAACAGTTCTGGGGAAATATTTAAATGACATTTTTATCCTGTCAGGATAATGAAATTTGCGGACGTTGGGGAAAAGTTTTTATCCGACCTGACTTGGCCTGGCTAGCATTATTTGTCTTGTCACTTCTGGATTTGTCCGTGACGGCTAAAGTTATTTGAGCTTCTACCGTCTCAACATTGTCGACTTTCTGAATTCCACTTTGTCATAAATACTTCTGCTTTAGGCGACACTCACTTTTTAGAAACGATTTAAGGACTAAAATTTGTATTTCTATTGAAATTTTATTTCGTTTATTAAATATTTACATACGTGACTGACATATGCACAGAAAAGAATCTTTTTAGTCCTTAAGGCCACTTTTAGAGTAGTTTCTGATTATTTTCTTTTCCTTCAAAAAATTTAAATGAATTTGCCTCATATTAGCACAATTAGGATACTTTCGATTAAATGGATATTTTCGAAGTCGAAATTGAAAAGTCGAAGTTACGAAAATTATTTTTGATATAATGTCACTTCTCTATATTACTCACTCTCTCTCTCTCAAAGAGGTATTCTCTTGGTTTTAGAAGCCAATCTTGAAAAGTTTTACAATTTACTTTATTGTATTTAAATGAAATAAATAAAAAGACATTTATGTATATACCTAAGTAAACTCTCATAAAAACTTCAGCGCATTTCTACAAGTTTATGTCATCCATAAACCAGCAATCAACAGGTTTGCACGCTTTACTAAAACGCGGATAATTTAAACCGCGGATACAGAAATCGCGAATACAACAGTCCTATTATATCACGAAAATCAATAATCCAGTAATAAGTCGCTATTATTGTACGAATTGTGTTATTATTTTTACTCTTAGTAAGAAATCAACAAACAAAATAACTCAAAATTCGACTGCTTCTCTAACCTTTAAATGGTTATATGTAAAAGTACTTCAATTAAAATTGGTTTAATGGGATCCTGGATTTATTTACAACAATTCCAGATATTACGCAGGATACACCTATGATATAATAAATTAACTGATTGGCATAAAAATACAATTATTAATTCAATAAAACGATTGCGGTATTGTACAAACTGAAAAATTATTATTACTGAATTACAAAAAGAAGGCAATTACTTCATTTGATTTATTTTTGATAATAACCAGAAATATTTTGCCAATTTTTAAGAGAAATATTCCCAACAAAAATACGTGATTTTTCCGTAGCTTTGGGTAGGCTATAAATTAGCAATTAAGCGTGGAGGTTAAAAGTGTTATTTTTTTTAAATACTCAGTTAAAGGTCTGTTGTATTTGCTTTTTTTCAACTCTACACTTTAATCTGGGCATTAAAACGAGTTTGTCAGTCATTATTGAATAATGATTTAATTCAATATTTTATTGAAGAAATATAACTCAGATAAGTTGAGTTAAAATGTAAAAATATAGGCGTTGCGATATTTCCTGGAATCGTGTAAAGAAAGATACCCAAATAATGTCTTTCTTATTGTTAATGTTCAAGATGTCAAATAATAGTGATATAAAAAATCGGGTTTACCACATTTTAGATATTTCCACTTTTCTTAGCAATATATAGAAAAAAATAGGCTATGGGACTTATAAAGTTGATTATAATCAATGCATTTCGAAATAAAACAACACATTTTATTCCATGCATCTTATAGTCAGACAGTCAAAACAAAACAAAAATTATAGACCTTGAGCTCTAACCGACATTTTGAAAAGGGTTACTGTCTTGTTTTTTATTAACGCTAGTTGTTAATTTATAAAAAAATCTCTGGAACTTGAAGTCTCTACATTTTAAATCATTCGAACTTCCCGAAGCGGAAAAATCAAACCTTCCATTAAACTGATCATACTGAAAAAAGCTTTATTTAATACCGATAATGCTTCCAAACTCCTGATTACACTGCTAAATACATATTTTTTTACAATCGAGGATGTTCAGTATGAAGGCAGGTTTTTCAAAGAGTAGAATAAATGAAACTGTTTGAAACTGATCATGCTAAACCGTACCCACATAATGTAGCTAACGCTACTTAAAATGTATAACACTCGTTCCTCGTCGACCCGTGGCCGTGCCCGACAGTAGATTGATTCTGTCATCCAAATGCTACCCCTTTTATACTTTTTCGTTTCCTTGGAGGACAAAGGACTCCTACCTCACACACTCACTTCATTCTGGGACAAGGATCATAAACTGTCTCCAGACAACGCTTAAGGATCGCTGACGAGACAAAGGGTAATTAAAAGTATCCGTGCACGGTGTATGCAGGGATCTTTGAAACAAAGGGTAATAAAATATATTGCAACCTTTTCCCAAAGGCACAATGCAAATAAACGCCCTGTTCGGGGCAAAGGATAACCTTCTGGCCGAGGATCTTTTAAAGGAGGACTTGAGGGTACAATCACACAATTCTAAGATCTAATGTTTACTTGCCGGCTCCAGATCTTTCCCTAATCCATTAGCACCTTCACTCATTCTCCATTCACGGTAAGCATTTTTCAGACAGATGCGACTAACTCACAGCCACGGGAAGACAACAAGTCTTAACATGAATAATCATTTCGAGCCAGGACGGGCTTTTTCCTGTTTTGCTCGTTACAGTTCGGCCAACCTGCTTTGTCACTGTCCCCAGTGACGCATGTAGTACCGGGCTCGCTCCCCAATTGGAGCCACTCCTCCCAGGAGCCAACACATTGCATATCATTGCTCTCATCAGAGCCACGTTCTCTTTAGAACCACGTTCGATCGAACACACTCCTCCAAGGAGCTATCTTAACACGTTACTACTTTTAGTGACCCATGTCATCTTTCCGTCACCCCGTGACTTCAACTTCAAAATCAATCAATCAAATCGCTCTAGCCCCTGAATCCAGAATAAGCGCACCGAGTTTAATAACTCGACCCTTGAATTCTGTGTTCTAGGCTTGATCAGAGCCTCTTCATCAACTTAACCATTCATGCTCCTCCATCCAGAGCCTTACAGAGTCAACTATTCATATCATCAATGCTCTCGTCAGAGCTTTGCTCCCCCGGAGCTACATACGCTCACCTGAGCCACTTATTTCAAATCAGGGGTACTTTCCCTCCATAAATCAACAACAAAGCCTTACATCCTTTCTCAAAACTTACATCTCTCATTAACTAGTCTCTCGTCAACAATGCCCAACGAACCCCAGCCGAGCATACCATCAATATGACGACTCACGTTCGTGGGTAAACAACTCACCTCTGACCCCCATACGATAGAGGTGGTCTTCTTGTTATATATCAAACAACCCGCTTTCTACCACCGTTCTGAGAGACATGCTCATCTTCCTGAAATTATAAATACTTAAAAATTGATACCATTCATATGCCTTTATTAATATTTCATTGAAGTTCGTTTACATATTTCATTTCAGTTTTTTTGTTTTTTTTTTTATTGACTTGTACTCTGCTGTTCGCTATCGTCGTCATCCACAACCAAGTCATCACCTATACACTCTAAATCCTCTAGTTTACACCAGGGTTTCATTCTTTCTGCCGAGTGTACAGATTCATACGGCTTCCTTGACATTTGAAGTTTCTCGGTGTCTTGAAGGACGTACCGATCATTACCCAGGACTGCCTTCACCAAATAGGGCCCTTTAAACCTTGGTTGCACCTTACGCGATGTCCCCGTTGCTACTGCCTCATGCCTAATCAACACCAAATCCCCTTCCTTATAAGTTCTGGGAGCTTGATGTCCCATATTAAATTTTTCCGCATGTTTCTGCTGCTTTTCTGCGATTCTTTGTAACACTTTTTCTTTAAGTTCCGCTATTGGCATATTTTCTTCTTCTTCCTTTTGAACTGTGTCGTGTAGTGAAAGAAGTAGTTTGTTTTTCAGGATATCCCTTGGTTCATAAGTTAATATAAGTTGATGGGGAGTCACATTTGTCGTAGCGTTTTTAAGGGTGTTCAATGCCCACTGTATTGCTTTTAAGTTGCGATCCCAATCCTTGCCATCTAAATCTTGCGTCATTGCGGTTACTGCAAATTTCGTAGTTCTGAAATACCGCTCTATCTGTCCATTCGCTCGCGGAGTTTTCACAGCTGTCAAGACGTGCTTAATGCTATTATCTTGGCAAAATTTGTCAAAATCTTTGGATGTGAAAGCCGTCCCTCTATCAGTTATAACCCGAGTTGGCATCCCCAAAAATTGTGTAACTTCCTCTAGCAACTTAATTACACTCTTACTTGATGTTGTCCTGACCGCCCTCAATATAATATACTTCGTAAATGCATCTATGATCCCGATGATGTGTACATTTCCACTTTTGCTTTTTGGGAACGGGCCTAAATGGTCAATATGGATTGTATGAAATGGTATTGGTTGTCTTTCCGGCAAATGAATTTGATAATTAGTCTCATCAATTCCCCGTTTATTGTAGAGGCAATCAAAGCATGAATCAATATACTTCTTGACGACTTGCTTCATTTTTGGAAACCACACATATTTATTCAAGTTTTCCAGCGTTCGATCCACTCCAGGATGTCCACGATCATCATGCGCTGATTTAATAACCCGCCATCTACTTGCCGCAGGTATTGCAAAACGATTCCCATGTTGTTTCTTTTTAAAAACCCTTCCTTTTTCCACTACAAAATTTCCTTTTATCCCATCTTTATCATTATGTTCTATTATTTCTCCCTCTAAAACCTTCTTCACTTCCATTAATCTTTGATCTTGGTTCTGAAGCACCGCTAACCAATCCTCCTCCCTAACTCCGATGGCTAACATTTTATCAGCCACCACATCCCCTTCACGTCCTTCTTCTACAGGTGATCGACTTAATGCATCTGCGTGGTTGAGTTTGCTAGCTGCTCTGAAAATGAGTTCAAAATCAAACTCAGAGATTCTAAGCCACCACCGGGCTATTCTAGGGATAAGGTCCTTCTTCTCCTGAGTTAACCGCAAGGAGTTGCAATCAGTGACCACTTTAAATTTCCTATGAAGAAGATAATGTTTAAAACGCTCTAGTGATTCCACAACGGCTAGCGCTTCCAGCTCGTAACTATGGTATTTGGCTTCCGCTGGAGTCGTTGCGCGACTGAAATATGATACTGCTCTTAAATCACCGTGACTCTCCTGCATCAATATTCCAGCTATGCCATGGGAACTTGCGTCCGTATGCACTTCGTGATTTGCCTTTTCATCATACAAGGTGAGCACAGGCCGTTGGCTTAATAACTTCTTCAATTGCACAAACGCCTCCTCCGTTTCTTCAGTCCATCTAAACTCAGAGTCCTTCCTTAGAAGCATATTTAGTGGTCTAGCGATATCGGAGAATCCTCTGATAAAACGACGAAAATATCCGGCTAGCCCCAGGAATTGTTTGACTTCCCGCACGTTCTCAGGACGTTTATAATTCATTACTGCTTTGGTTTTTTTATTTCCTGGTTGTACACCATCTGCTGATATTTCGTGCCCTAAAAATTCAATTTTCTGCTGAAAAAAGACGCACTTAGCTAGATTAAGTGTTAATCCCGCCTTCCTTAGTTCTATCAGAAATTGTTTAAATGTTTCCAAGTTTTCGTTTGTAGTGATCGATGGAATTAGAATATCATCCATATATACGATAATTTTACTTTTCTCGATCGGTTGGATTACCTGAGTCATTAACCTCATAAAAACTGCAGGTGAATTAGTAAGACCGAAAGAAACTCTCTTGAACTCAAAATGGCCCTCAGGGGTCACAAACGCTGTGTACTGCTGACTATCTGCATCAATAGGAACCTGGTGATACCCACTTATCAAATCTAGCGACGTAAACACTTTCTTATTTGCTAACGAATTGAGAGTTTCCTCTATGTTTGGGACAGGGAACGTTTCTCTCTTTGTTATCGCATTTAATTTCCGATAATCCACGCACATTCTATATTCTTCATTCTTTTTAGGTACCAAGAGCACCGGACTTGCATATTCCGATGAAGATGGCTGTATTATGTCTTGTTCTAATAAATCATTTACTGCTTTGCGTAAAATATTCTTGAGTCCATAAGGCACTTTATATGGGTGATATCTTATCACTTTATTTTCCTTTAATTTAATTTTCATTGATACCAAATGAGTTTTTCCCAACTCTTTGATATTTGTTGCGAAACAATCCCGGAATTCGTTTGCCAGAGCTAATAGTTGATCCTTATTTTCTCGAGATACACCTTCACCGAAGCAAATATCTCGTTCCTCTAAACAATTTTTTCGGGTTCCTTCTTCCGTATTCGTTACTATGATTTGGGAAGTACTGCCTTTTTGTTCTAAGCTTCTGTCTTCTCTGGCTACTGCACAACGGTTTATCCTTTCTGCTTCCTTAATTTCAAGAATCCCCCATTTCTTGATTACTTCCAATTCGGGCCTATCTACTAAATTTCTACCAATTATCATTGGTACAGATTGTGCGTCATCGGCCACAATCATAATGTCTATTGGCACGGTTACCTTTGAAATGGTAACATTTTTCGTGATCTTCCCTAAAGCACATGTTCGTTTTCCTCCAAATCCTATCAGTTCAACGTTGCTGTTTTCCATTTCCCATTGGAATTTGTTTGCAATGCTGCTTCGTAAAGTACTGCAATCACTTCCTAGATCGACGAAAGCCAATATTGGGTTCCCTTCAACCGATACCACTTTGTGATACTCATCTTTCGTCTCAATATTATCTCCTGCGTTTACAATTAATTGCGAAACAGATTTCTTGCTACAGTTTTTGGCCAAATGGCCTGTCTGATTGCAATTAAAACATTTCACTCGAAAGTTAAACGTACAATCTCTGGAATAATGCCCTGTTTGATTACAACGAAAACACACTATTTTGAGCTTATTACGCGTATCACTATCATGGGTCTTAACTCGGCGATTATCGTCAGTATAATTATAATTTTTATGCCGCGGTCTAAACGACTGAATTTTGCCCGTTTGTGGGTGAAACATTTTTGAACTACCAGGTCTACTCAAATAATTCCGCGATCGTCCTTGTTTTTGAATCTCTTCATAGTTTTTCACAATTTGAAGCAATTCAGGTAACCCACTACATTTGGAGGCCATAATCACGTTTGCTAAATTCGAATCTGAAAGGCCAGATATAACATATCGAATTACAGATTCTTCTTTTAAATCAATTCGCTTTGCAAGGGCTGCTAGATCGTAGACGTAATCTTCAATTGCTTCCCCTGGTAACCTTTTACGCTCCATTATCCTAATTAGAATGGATGCATCGTCGTGTCCAGTGGGGAAACTTTTTACTATTTCCTCTTTGAATTGGTCAAACGATCTAATGGTACCCTGCCTCGATAAATACCAAAAATGGGCGGCTCCACCTAAGCGCAAAGTTGCATAGAAGAGAGTACTCTTCTCATCCCATTCATATAAATTTTTTAAATTTATTATCGACTCGATCCACATTTCTGCTGTCAGGGCACTTTTCGATGGGTTAAATTCATCGATAATAGTACGAGCTTCATTGATACCCATCTTAAAAGGATTCGCTTGATTGCTCCTCGCACCCATCGAATTAAAAGAGTCAACATCAAAAAGATCGCGAGAATGATGTCGTTTTTCACGCTCCAGTAGCTCCTTTTCCCGCCTCAGGAGTTCGTTCTCGCGTCTCAGCAGTATCAATTCGGACAGGGCACTTACCTCCTCTGCCGGGTCCCCGACGGCATTTTGTCCGTCTCGGCTGTTTTGGCCGGAATCACCCATACCACCTTCGTCCATGTCCCGTATTTTCCCTTCCTCACTGTTCACAGTCTCACAGTCACTTATCACGATTATTTGTCACTATTATCACTATTCCAAGTATTGAATTTATTTTCGCAACTCAGCACTAATCACTTATTAATCCACTTCACATAAATCTTTAACCACTTCACCCACTTTCCACGCTGCTATTAACTTGTTTCACTTCACTGGTACTTGATCGCACACTGGAATTTCGCAGACAAAACGCACTTTGCAAAATTAACTTTAACTTTCTTCTTGGGTTTACCCCACACCTGGAATTATAACACTCGTTCCTCGTCGACCCGTGGCCGTGCCCGACAGTAGATTGATTCTGTCATCCAAATGCTACCCCTTTTATACTTTTTCGTTTCCTTGGAGGACAAAGGACTCCTACCTCACACACTCACTTCATTCTGGGACAAGGATCATAAACTGTCTCCAGACAACGCTTAAGGATCGCTGACGAGACAAAGGGTAATTAAAAGTATCCGTGCACGGTGTATGCAGGGATCTTTGAAACAAAGGGTAATAAAATATATTGCAACCTTTTCCCAAAGGCACAATGCAAATAAACGCCCTGTTCGGGGCAAAGGATAACCTTCTGGCCGAGGATCTTTTAAAGGAGGACTTGAGGGTACAATCACACAATTCTAAGATCTAATGTTTACTTGCCGGCTCCAGATCTTTCCCTAATCCATTAGCACCTTCACTCATTCTCCATTCACGGTAAGCATTTTTCAGACAGATGCGACTAACTCACAGCCACGGGAAGACAACAAGTCTTAACATGAATAATCATTTCGAGCCAGGACGGGCTTTTTCCTGTTTTGCTCGTTACAAATGTATACCTGAAATTTAGGATCGATCGCCAAAAACATTTTATGCTATGGTATGCTGCTATGATTCTGAATATCTAGCTATTACATAGCATTTTTTTATGAGCCTGTTATTATACTAAACAACTTGAATACCTACGGCATAAATGCGTGATGCTGAATTGAACCTGTTAATGAAGAAAACGTGGTTATGTAGACTTTTTAAGTTCGATTCAGCATAATTTTTAAAAAGCATGTTAACGTAAGTTCGAACCCTTTTATAAAAGGTTTGATAGTTTTGGCTTGGGGGTTTTTTTTTGTGTAAAAACTAAAGAAGTGTTCATAATATTATGGTATATTTCCTATTTATTTGATTTTTAATAAGTCTCGTAATACGAAAATATGCCCATATTAATGTTGTAGACGAGAAAATCTGCTGCAATATTAATGTCTAACTTTTTATAGCTCATACATATTAAAAAGTGTAATTGGAATGTAAAAGGTACTTTGTTTTGTTTGCGGACCAAAAAGTATAATTGTTCTTAAAAAACTTTTTGTCCTTTGTCAGCATTTTGAATTAAGGTTTTATTCAGATATAACGAAATGTTTATGATACCATCGCCTAGAGATATCTTCTATCTGGATAAATTAGCCTTTTTCAACAATTCATGCAAATTAGCTTGTTTTCGAAAGCCATTTTAAAATTACAAATTAGCAATATGATCATCTAATAAATTTCACCGCAACACCGGCAGACAGCTGAGGTATTCTTCTTAGGAAAACTCATTTCCTAAGTAAGCCGCCGAAAGTAATGTAAATCACCTTCCCCGGCGGAGCCCAATGAATTATTACGAAACACCTGCTTTACGCAGAATTATGCTCTTCTGGCAGTTCCCTTAAGCTCGTGGACACTTTCCAACCCTCCCACAATGTTTTTTTTTTTGTGGGAGGGATGAGTAGGGCTATTAGGCTAAGATAGCATCTAGAAAGACAGTCCGTATCTAGAGGACAGGAACAACCAGTGCGAAAACGGAAGCCGCCGAAAAAATGCTCGGACAAATTCCATTACTTTTAAAGTAATCTCCCTGCGAAATCCATTTTTTATCACTCGCCCCTTACTACTCTACCTGGCCACCGTCTTTCCTGGAGTGTAATTAATTTTTCCCCCGCCGAGCATCTTATTACCCCCTCCATGACCTTCGTGGTTTTCTTAATTTTTTTTCTCTTCCTTTTTTTTTCGTGTTATTAGGGCTTTTCGCTAAGCAGCAATTAAGCCATTTGTCAGTTCATTTAATCATTTCTTTCTTATCCGCCGCGTACTCCTCGACGCGGGAGCAGTTAGCTCCTAGGGGAGGATTTAGGGAGTACTTTGCTTTTTTTTTCTGGTTGTGGATGGGTCCTGACAACAACAAAAAAAATTGTACGTTGGGATAAAATCCATTTTTATTGCGGCTATTCCCAGGGACTTCTTTAAGAGAAGCTGCCCTTAACAAGGGGATAGAATTTTTATGCATAATCGTCCCCCTTACGATTTTGATTGCTGTTATTCCTGCAAAAACCAACTTCTCAAGCAATTAAAAGTTTTATACGTGTAATTCTTGCGCATAGGGTGGTGCACCAGTTTTACACCGATAAAACCTTTGTTAAACAGTGCACCCACCGGAATCAGTGGCAATTAGAATTTTGTTAATTTAACTCGAGGTAACTCCGATCTCAGAAGTTGACGGAGTTAAGTGATTTTATGAATTTAAGTAATTTTATGTATTTCTGCCGTCTCACTAACTGCTATTTTGCAAAATTTTCTGCACTTTCATCCATAGAGAAGAGCTCTTTTTTTAGGGCATATGGCACTATAAGACCTAATTTCAGTCCTTAACCCCCCGAACCCTTCGCAATGACAACTTAATCCTTGTCTCTCATTTGCATAATTAAGGAATCAATTCGGCTCTCGAAAACCTTTCGCCTGTTAGTGCCAATTGTCAGTAAATAGCTTTCATTTTCGGTGCCTGCAACCGTTTCCGGATGCTGTGCCTGAAAGGACCCGAATTTCGCCTGTCTGACTATCGAAGATCGGGCTGCACCCGAGTGCCGTGCGGTGCATTGACGGCATGCACTTGTGCAGTGAGTGCTACCAGAAACAATGCAGTTCAGATGATTGGAATCCTAATTATGGGCGCAGGGGCCGGGATCATGCTTAATTCGGCTTACCGAAGTTCGGACCCGTCCCGGAATGCACTGGACTGGACCCAGGTGGCCAGGTGCAGTGTTTGCTCAAAAGCTGGAAAGTAATTAGAGTCGGCCAGTTCTCGTAAGGGTCAACATTATGAGGTGCTTCCCGGCTGTTTACACTCGGGATGAATCCACGTCCAGTTGGATTATGGCAAAAATTCGTTTCGAAGTTGAAAACGAAGCAAAGCAGCACTCCGGCCAGTTTTGAGTTTACGTGTGCAAACTGAAAAGTTTATGCGCCATGCCTCGACGAACGTCGACAAATGTCCGAAGCAAACGAGTACTTTGCGTTTTCTGTGTGAATTTACAGAACAAAGTTTATGAGGTTTAGTGGAATGGAATTTACCTGTTGACCTTTAAACTTAAAGGACAAAAACGGCGTGAGGTTTCTGGGTCACAAGCAATCAACTTTGACGAGGTTGAGTATTTAAACTATCCGGACATACATATAATACCTAGAAGGTTGAATTACCTTTGGAGCCATTTTGGGGAAAAAATTAGAATATTAAAGTAATTAATTAAAAGTTGCATCTACTAATATAATAACAATATTAAAGATCGTCTATTACAAAAATTTTAAAATAGATTTCGTCAATAGACAGACTACGGTTTGGATTACCCTAATAAGAGTTCAGATGTTGAGGCTTTATCTATTTTAACATGCTTTTATTTAGGTTTACGTGTATGTAACAATTAGTTTGTAATCAAATCTAGAAAGTCGATATTTACCTACTGGGACATTTCACGTGAAGCGGACAACGAAAAAAATTTCAAGTACTGGATTTTATTCATAATTGGGTTAATTGTATACTTCTATGAGACCTGAATAAATGTACATGATTATTTTTATTTTTTTAGTTTAGTTACCAATTTATGCGACTTCAAAGAATTGGCAAAATTTGAGGACCAAGAAAGATTAAAACAATATCAACACAATAGAAAATGTCATGCTTAACAGTAACCGAGAATTTGTAAATTTTGTATTGTTTTTTAACAGTGCATAAAAATTTCGTTGTTTGAATTTGAAAAAAAAAATTTTTAACAATGTATAATACATATTGCATATTCAAAAAAATCGTGGCAAAATATCAAGTTAAGTAATATTTAAAAAAAAAAGTGCTATTCTTGCTAGAACATTTAAAATATTTTGTTCAAGGTAATTTATGACAAATTTCAAATCAAAGGAAAATCTTCTTTTATTCTGAATAACCGAAAAAACGCAGTTAATAAGTCGGAAGAAAAGTACATAAATAAAATCTATAACTTCATAGGTGTAAGTCACCGGCAAAATAATTGAAATAGATTTTTGAGGCTTTTAATTGTTGTAGAACTCCATATACATATGTAACTCTAATCTTTAATCAGTTGGAACAATTATTACTAGGTACAACTGCTATTTTCTACTATTATTTATAATAAATAAAAATTATTTAATCAATCATGAATTCTTTCTACTGGACGGATGCAGGAGGGTATCATATTTAAAAAGTTTCCATTATAGTTTAGTTTAATTGGAAGGCTGTCTTCCGGAAATTCACCTAAAAAGACCTTAACATAAGGTTAGGCAAAATACATCGCATTTTGACAATTTTTAAAAATTGTAATTTTTATGAATCTTGAGCGAGGATAAAACATAGTTCGGTAGATTTTAAATCGCCCATGAAACAACAAAATACAAAACATCCTGAATAATTGTGAATAATCGAGGTGTTCAGGAAGACTCCACAAACGATTCCAGCAGTCAATTAGATTTGCATTATCGTCATTAAATTTCTCTTACCTCACCCCTCCAGAGGCTCTCTGGCTGCTTCGTTTCAAATTAAATTTACATCAAATCAAATTGAATTCCGCCAGAGTCCATACCAGCGAATGCACCAGGAATGATAGTGAGGATCAATTTTACGGAGAATCAATTTGCCAAACACTTCCCCGTCGGCAGACGAGTTGTATGTCGTTTTTCTGCTGCGAAAAGTTTAAGAAAGCGGCGCCATTAAGTAGGTCTCCTCAGCACTGAAATATGACAAAGAAATAGTTCGAAAAAAAGGGTCTTTGAAAAAATACTCCCTTTTTTAGCTGTTCAGCGCTAGCAAAACGAGGCACAAAAGGGAATTTAATTTGCGCCTTGCCGACGTCCTTAAAAATTTCAATTTCTCTAAAATCCCCCGAGCGAAGGAATGCGGCAGAGCTCCATAAAAAGGAGCTGGAGCAGTGGAAAAAGATAAATTCAGTCCTTGGATTCATTCTTGTCTCGTCAGAGGAATCACTTCTAATTGATAACCCTACGAGCGGGAGCAAAGCCCTCCTATCATTTGCCATTGGGTCCCCAACCTTTCCTATTTTGCGAACGGTACCAGTTGGATTCCCATTTTTAGACCCAATTAAACCTGATTTGCAATTCCTCGGGTGCTTTACCCGTGATTTTCCGGGCTTCGGCTCCCAGTGTCTGGGCAAAGCAAAGATGCCACTTTTCTCCAGTTGTTTCCTTGGGGCACTCCTCTGTATCGGCCCCAACGACTCCCATATCCACAAAGAGTCCTGGCAGATATCCAGGCGAAGGATACTCTGAATGTCATGGCCTGAAACCCATGGGCAGAAATGACAGACCGTTCATTTTCTGGCTGAGGGAACCCGGATAAAAGGTCTTTCCCCGGCCTAATCTGGGCCTTCTATTAGAGGAAACAATTTTTAATTGGACTCATTTACTCAGCCCGAGAAGAACTTTTCGGTGGTTCAATCAAATTGGGGGATTTTGGACGTCCGACAGGATCGGGAAATTGAGTAATTGAGGGGATGCTGGAAAATTAATTTCAATTTCATAATTCAACTGATACTTCGGCAGATTTCCGTCATAGTAGAAATTATACAAATAAGTAATCATGCTGTACTCTTCAATTAGCTACTTTTCTTGATTTATTGCCATAACTTCAGAAAAAGCAATGGTTATTATTATAGATAACTTCGAGCTAGAAAATGTGTCCTATTAAATAAGTTTTTATACTTCACACCATACCAATCGAGCTGGACCGATTTTTTCCAGGCTAACACTTTTTTGTTTCAAAACTATTAAACTGCTTCAATTACTCTGGAATTTTCAAAAAACTCTTTATTAGTATGCTTAAATAATTTTAATTGTTTGGCCCAAAAACTTTATAGATAAGAAATAGTAAAGTAAAACTAATTTAAAAGTACGACCTTCCATAGGAAATTGAAATTTTTTAATTCTATCTAACACATCAACAATCATAATTCTACATTTTAAAACAATACTCAGAGTTGATTACTATATGAATTTTGTGTTCATTTTGAATGTTTTTATGTTGCAAGTCAGTCAGCTTCGAATTTAATTTTTTAAAATTATTCATATACTTAAGTATGAATGAGACTAATTAGAGTATTTTTTATGAAGTCGACTTGTTTTTTACCTCATTTATCAATGGACTTTAAAATAAAAATGTATTACAATTTCATTAAAATGGAAAGAAAGGAGTAATTTGAAGAAACTCGCATCTATTACCTTCAAATAAAATAAGCTATTCAAGCTAACTTACAGAACAGAAGGTATTAGGAAAATTTCATTCTATTAATTTAGTACAAACATAACTTCAGTTGCCTTATTTAAATTACATTTAATGTGATAGCTATTGATTATATTTTAATTATTTATTTATTACTGTCTTTTACAATTTACTCATTTATCCCTATAGCTTTATTTATTTAATTTATTTCAACTCTGCTTGACCTGTTTTAATAAAAACAAATGTAGATACAGTGCATGTGACACAATCAGCTAAATTATTGAGGTTGAAAGGACTGGACTTAAACATTAAATTGATTCGATAGTTAATGCAAATTGCAAATGTAAATCAATCGGAGCAATTCGATAAGCTGGTCAAGTACCCATCAAGTGAACGTTTCGAAATGCAAATGGCAACAGTAGCCACTTATTAAATTGTAAATAAAATTCCTTAACGTGATAAATCAAACAGGCTCAGCTGCCTGTTCCAATTACCCTCGAAATTAATAATGGCGAGATTGGAAAATTACTCTCTCTTTTATAATCTGCATAATTTCTCATTCAAAAATTTAAGGTATGCACTTAAAATCTGCCTGTTGAATTTGCTTATCTTTATATTTTCTTATCTTTCATTGCGTAGGATTTCAAGAGCTTCATTTTACTTTGAAAGCGGTTTTGTAGGATTTTCTAAATAAAAGCAACGCATGTATTTGCTACAGTCTTTCATACGATTAAAATTTTATATTACTTTCTTTATATTTCTATCACAGACGGTAAAGAGTGAATCTTTGCTATGGTAGTCAAATTATCTTTGATCTGACTGTCTAGATATTTATCCATACCAAAATGAGTATGAGAAAAGTCTGTAAAAAATTCCTGTGACTGTCTTTGTATATATCTTCTTATCGTGCTTAGAAGTGTACCTTGAATTTTATGGGAGACAGAGCCAAAGAGGGTTTATTCAGCGAATTTATGCATTTAAATACATATAATACTTATGTAATATGAATAAACATTTTTTGAAGAGACTTTTAAGTACCTACTTACAGGTTCCTGAACAAATTACGTATTTCTCATAGCAATTATGGGGCTTTTTAGAAAATTGGAATGGATGGATTTTGAAGTCGCTGTTTTCAAATTAGTTACATGAAGGACGATTAACTAGTATGAACATGAGTTTAGTTGTTTAATACACATTTTGAAAAATAACTTGGATATCTTCTATTCAAGACGACATAATATTTTAAGAACGACGATTTTCCAACACGAAAACGCTTCCTGTACGAAGTTGCAGTGGTAGGTACTAATTTGATCCTCAAGTTAGTTAATATATATTTTTTTTTTAATTTCTAGGTACCTCTGATAAAATTTCATTTATTTAGATCTCTAAGGCATTCAAAGAATGTTTATTTAATGCAAATGCATGACCATGATGATTCATTTTTAGAATTTTCAACTGACACAATTGCTTGAGTGCGGCTTGCTCAATTGATCAATTATTAAAAAAATGTGTACTTTTTCAAATTTACTTTGAGAATTACGTATATAAAAAAATCTACATTCATCAACTAAATCATCCAAAAGTGAAAAAGTAAGTCTAAAATATAGAACAAAACGGAATGGTTTTTGAAATTCTTTTAGAGTCTTTCTGTTTGACTACGAGTCAAGTATAAAGCTACAATATTTAACATGTTTTGATAGGATTTCAATTTGTTGATAGTTTAAGGCTTTAGGTTGCTGATTTCGAATCTACTACCAAAATGGGAATTTTCATATTAATTACAATTAAATTAATATAAATTAAAATATAATTAATTAATTACAATTATAAAAGTTTAAAATGTTTATCTTCAAGATATTTAGCTAAACATGAGTGGGGGGTTTCAGGTCTACCAAATTCTCTTTGTTTACTTCTGAATTTATTATTAACTTTCTAAATTTTATTTTTATTTTAAAAAATTATAACGATAGACGAATGACGTGAATTTTGTACGTATCGAACCCAATGATTGTACCAATGTTTTTTTCAAAAAAAAAATTACGCTGATGTAGGTCTTTGGCAAAATCAATTGTAATATTAAAGCAAGATAAAACTAATTACTAAGAATTACTAGGAGCGAAACAGATAAAGTAGAACTGCTTATCTCATAAAAAGAAGGTAATTTGACACCATAATTTCTTGCTATAAGCACTAACCGTCTATTACCCATTAGGGACCCCATCTCCAATTCTTTTTAGGAATTTTACTCATTGCGAAGGGTTTCTGCATAAATTAAAGCGTCGTTTTCGCCACAAAATCCACTCCCCTCGCGGTCTAGGCTGACCCTTTTAACCTTGTGGCCCATTTTATCAATTCCACACCTTCGGTCTTTGCCCGAAAACTCAAGTTAGCACTCAGCACGGCGAGCGCCGCACTGAGGTAAATCCTTGACTTAAAAGGGTCAAACGTGATAAATCCAAGGAGGGCAGGCACCAGACAAGCTCGACAACTTTCGACTTCCCCGGTGCAGAAAAGGGTCCGACTGTTTTTCGGTTTTGGTTTAGGTATAGGTCCGAACCCTTCCGCACATGCAAGTAAACACTATTCCACAATTTCCTAGATAATGCCCAAGGGCATGGGATGCGAGCCCGGAATCCGGTGGAGCGTTTACATGGCCATCAGCTCCTGTAATTCCCTCCCATTCGGGGATCACTTTCTATTGTCGAAATTTATTGATACGAACAGCGGGAAGGGCTTTATAAAAATTCATTCGACAAGGCCGGGGATCCGGCGAGCGGCTCCGGTTATTTCCGTCGAACAGGACGTTTCCCTTGTTCTGCGCCTTCTTCAGACACATGGACAGGATAAAGATAAAATGCGGTACTTACCCTTTTCTAAGCCAGTCTAAATCGACTTTTTGTTGATGCGCCCGTTGTTTGCCCTTTATTTCTGGGGCTTCGAGAGCTGAATCCTCCCTTTATCCACTCTCCTTTGTCCAGGAAATTTCCGATTCTTCCGAGAGTCCTTCGTTGAATCCCCGACGGTCAAATGTAAATAAATGATGAATTGTGGATGAATTTAATGGTCAGGCCCGGCGGGATGGGGGGGGAGTGCTCTGAAACCCTTCTTCGGGCACGTTTTATGCCACTTCTTGAGAGGTCCTGGGATCCGCTAAATTACTCCTCGTGCGAGGCATCCACGAACCGGATATGCGGTTCTTTTCGACACCGACCAAAAAGTATCTGACCAGTGGACCAGAATCGGTCAGATGGCAGCCGGACGACTCTTTGGCTTTCGATAGGTTTAACGATTTTTTCCACGTGCGCACGACTATAAATCTTTGAATGTCAGCCCTATATCACTGCGACCAGTGGCGTAGTTTTTTTCTCCAGACCTTCGGACCTCGATGCTTTTTGCGAAACACTCCCGGTGAGTCCTGCCATATCTGAAAAGGAAAAGGACACGTGGGGATGAGTGGCTAAATCTAAGAACTGTGACGTTAAAAAAAGAATGAAAAATTTGCTTTCTCGCTAGCAAATAGGCTTTAGACCATTTGTCGTTTGACCATTTTTTGAAAGATACAAATGGTGTGTTCTAGAATAATTCTTAAATGAAGTGACATAAAAGAAAACGCTTAATTCTTTCAAAATATACTTAATGATATATTACGCAGATTTACCTATTTCAATGCCTACTTATCTTAAAAGGTCTCCCTAATAAATTCTATTAAACATTTGAAACTCAGCGAAGTTTGCCTGTAATGATTATAGCAATGTTAATTTAATTAACATTAAAACGACAAAATTTTAAAAATAAAACTTCACAAATATTTTCAGAGAATAGTGGGAGACAAAACACTGAGTCGCAGCTTCAACATGACCAGTAACCTAGAATCTAGATTCAATAGGTAGGTATCTACACATAATAAAATAATTATATGTATCTTTAAAAAGATATGACAACCGACATCTGCATTTCCAGATGACAATAATCATTAACAAATTGGATCACAGTAATCTTTGCAAATGCAGCGCTTCTAAATATCACACAAAATTTAGTATAAAAGGGGGCCCAAACAGGAGATTGTCGTTCTGATCCTGACAGTCTTCGGTATAGGTATCCATTTTTGATTATACCGAGTGTCCCATTTTAATTGACCTCCCCTCCCGACCCTCTTAATTTTTCAGGTAAACACTTTCAGAAAAAAAAAACCCAGATAAAAGTTGTAGAGATTAGTGGGGCCAAACAATGCTGACCTTGACCTTGAATGTCTTCTCAAAGTCATTTGAAGGACAACTTAATATTTTTAAATGGAAACGCCTATTTTTTAAATCGGATTTAGAAATCGCGTGAAATCACGTTCAGATTTTTCACAATTAAATTTACTTTACTTTCAGGCAAACGCAGGGTAACACAGACCCTGTACCCGATTATTTTTCAAGGACTTTTTAATGTTCTTAAAGTTATTTCTCCTATATGTTGGTACTCGTATATTGATTATTACCTAATAATTTGCTCATTATTTCAGTAAAATGAGGTATACACGATTAAAAATATAGGACTGAAGTATTTCCCATAAGGATTAAGTTTATCTTGTATATCAACGAAATTGCAACCATTAAATAAACAAATTTTTATTCGCTTTTTAGATTTGGGAAATGTTAGGAAATTGACTAATTATATTTAATTTGAACTTTGCTTTGATCCAATGCAAAAAAATAAATGTACATACCTCTAATTCTTATAGAGCTATTTATTTATCTTCATACAGCTCCTTTACAGATTCAGGGTAATCAAGCTTTGCCACGACCAGTACTTTTAGAATGTTTTCCAAGAAGTGGAAATTAATTTTCTCGAAATTCGGATGTGAGTGTTGGTAGCCATCTCTCCAATAAGGATGAACGCAAAAAGATACTTTGCCATTCTAAATCGTAACCTCAATTTCTGAAGAAGAGGATATGAAAAATGCACATATGTACATATGCTCTAAAACTAATATCGGTTTTTGGCTTTTCTAATGAAAAAATTGATTAACGTGGCTTTTCGGAGAAATAAATTTTCTTACAAAAAATCTTTCGATATCACAAACAAATTTCTCATTCCACCGAAAAATCACATCGTCGTATCATTCGAGGAGTTTTCAATTTTTCGGAAATATTATTAATGGTCCACTTCGAGAGATGCTCGACAGATTAAAAGTTTCGCATTGGGTTCCGCACAGACAAATT
Source organism: Eutolmus rufibarbis (assembly GCA_963920795.1). NCBI lineage: Eukaryota > Metazoa > Arthropoda > Insecta > Diptera > Asilidae > Eutolmus > Eutolmus rufibarbis. Next base: position 36,474,316 of record OY987206.1, on the reverse strand, counting down.
GCTGTTGCGGCAAAGTTGTGCGCGCTCTCTGATTTGCCATTAGTCAAAGATAAAAGTTTGCGCAAAAATTTTTGGAATGTTTTTTCCCATTTTCTATGTACGTAATTTTTTGGGAAAAAGGTCTCATCGGGCTGGGGGTGGTTCATCAATTTTATGATATTCAACCCTTGCCACGGCGTAATTCTTTGATTGATGCTGCGCTGAACGAGTTCAATACTTCGCGATAAGATTGCGTATAATGGAAGCTTCTTCTTTGGTTGTGTATTGATTGATTCTGAAAGACCCTTTTAATGACTCTGGCTCCTTTTAATTTAGCATCAACTTATACCAAAAGGTCTAAAGGGGCTAAATGGGAGAGATAATTTATGACTGTGATGCACTCAATTAAGATGCTGATGTTTGACATCACAATCAGAAATTACTGACTGACTGGTTTAATTATGAGCAGGGTGTCTGATGTTTTTTAAATCACAATTATCAATTACAGTCATTTAACAAAATACAGAGATTTATTTTATTGGCATCTTGGTTTAAATTTGTAGTAATTTTTAGTAAATTACAAATAATAACCCATATACGAGGTACCTTTATAGGTACAATTTCAAATAAGCTCTGGAAATTTGAATAATATAATATATAAGAAACAAATTGTTGCAAAACTTTTGAAAGCTTTCGTACAATAATAACCGGTGTCACCAATGCATCGAAATTTCAAATTGGAAATTCTTATGTATTCGAAATAAAAATAATAATAAATATAACCAAAAGTATACTTCTAACACTTACATATATGTATAATAATTGATTAAACAATTTGCAACTTAGCGCAGATATTATATTATTTCATACGATTTCTTTTGTTAAAATTGAATTTAAATTGTTTGGTCAATTATTAGATGTGTTTAAAAATATTTAATTAATTTAGTTACTTAAAACCATCCATCTCCTCCCTTTTTTAACATTTTGAACTTGTTCTTATCGTTGATTTGACAATTAATTTCCATTTTTTTCTGTATTATTATTATATTATTATAGCCAGCATTAGTATAATATCGTACATAATTAAAAATGGAATAATACAAGTATTATCTAGGATAATCAACTCTTAACTCAGTCTTTTGATATAAAAACATAAATATAGGTAATTTTGAACTAAAGTTAAAATATTACACATGACAATCGTCTTTTTTAACACAGACAGACATTTTATTTTATTGGCTTAAATGATGCAAAAACATCTGAAAAATGATATCAAATAACATTTAAATAAAAAAGCCCCTATTTTAAAAATTGCATGTGTTTACTACTAGACGTTCCAACTTTGAATCAAAACCGGAGAGGAATAGAATTCAAGTAATTTTTATCCGATGGACTTGATATTTTAAATGCAGCTTCTTAAATAACAAACGATTTCTACGATGTATAAAATATTACGATTTATATATTTATATTTTTAGGATTCGAATAGATATTAGGTACTCCTTAATAATTCAAAATTTTTCTTTTTGGAACCTCTACTACACTGAGATAAAAGTGAAGAAAAATGTCTTCAGACGAGGAAGATTATTTATTCAATAATTATTTTAGATATAATTAAAATTGCGCGTACAATGTGTTAGTAAACGAATCGACGTTAGAAGATGGGAGTTGTTTAAAAATTATGTAAGAATGACTCGAAACGAACTTGAGCAGCTATTGAAGTTATTGAGACCAATAATATTAGTGAAAAAGGTCACTAAATTACGGAATTCAATATCACCAGCAAACCAGTTAGGTATGTGACATTAAGGTTCCTTGCCAGTGGTGATTCTTTTGCATATATAATATATGCAAATCGCATTTCTAAGAATTCACACAGCCACAGATTTAACTTTTCTTCTGTAGTTACTTTCTGAAACTGAAGTATCACGACTTGTCAAATCAAAAGCAAAATCCCGATAAGTAAAATGTATGATCATTTGTATGAGCGTTTGTTGCATAATTTGTTTATTTGAGTGATATATCATCCAAATATCGATACATGTATCTAAGTGTAAACTTAGATTTAGTTCGATACCTCTAACTATTTAAATGTGGTCACAAGAATTCCTAGTCATCAGTAAAAAATAACAAATGACTCGGGTGGAATAGGAGTAGTTCCTAGTAGTTGCTGAGAGTACACCATGCCGGAGTTGTGGGTTCAATTTAAAATATTAAATTTATTAAGAAAAGTGTAGAATTATCTCTTAACTTTACTTTTAAAATTTATTATGAGATACCTATTAATTAAAATATTGATATTTATAACTACATAATCATAGTTCAACCAAATATCAAATTGTACTATTTTTCTGAATTGAGTCTTTTTTAAAATCTGAAAAATAGTTAAAAACCAGTAAATTTCAACTATTTTTGTTTTTAAAGCTCAGTATATGTAGATAAAATAAAAATTAAATACTAAATTCAAAAATCTGTTTATTTCGCTATTGTGTGGAAAAAGAAAAGAAAGTTAATTTTGTCTTCCAAACACGTGAGAAGTTGTTGTGTTTGACACTTGATCTCAATGGTAATCATCCTCAAATTGCACAAAGAATCAAAACCTCATGAAGGCTCCATTCGCATCTTGTGGAAGGGCTGCTGAGCCTGAGACCTTTGAAAATTCCCCAAGTGGCGCAATTCAATCCTTTCAACCCAAAACCCGTGTCGTCGACGTCGTTCGTCAGCCTCGCTCGAATGTTGTAATAATAAACTGGCTTTGTTGCAGAGATCTCGACCTCAAGAGGTGCACTAAAAATTTGAGAAAATATTTCATTAAAAGCCGCTTAGCAGTCACCATAATTCCCTTCGTCCCCGCGGTTCACCGACAGGGAATTCTTCATCCTGGATGAGGTCTATTCAGGGACTGCCGAAGTGCTTAATAATTCAAAGGAGTCACTGTAAACCGACGGCTTAGCAACAGCTGGAAAAATTCCACGTAACCAGTAACCACCGCCTTAATTCGACACATTCGTTCTGGATCGGGGCACACATGTTCCAGGAGGAGCACCAGGAGACCGGATCTCTCTGGGTCTCCGTGCCTTTGATGGGGGCCAGATGGATCGGTTACTTGATTCCTTCTATTCACTAGCGAATTCTAATGATTTTGTTTCTTGTGGGGGCGTTTCTAGGGTTTCTCCAGGTTTTTTTTCCGATTTTACTGCGTTATCCACGAGGGCCCCTCCTGCGGGAACTGAATGTAAAGCAGCACGTGCTTGAATTTTCTTGTTACGGAAACCCGACAAGAATGGCTGGAGCCCTAGGGCTGCCGAGGCGGAGTATTCATTGTACGCAGAAATAGTGTCGATGACTTCATTCATTCCGAGCGTGAACCCCTTTGAGCCGGGGCTAGTTAAAAAGCCCTTTGTTTTGATGCACCCGCCCTTAGTGGGGCTCGTGCGCGCTCACCTTTGAGTGCCGGGACTTCAGCAAGCATCGAACTAATTTAACGTTTCCTGGTCCTTTGCTCCTTTTCACTGGAGACCAAACCATCCCCAACTTCCTCATTTTATACCGCCTGGGGCAGCCTTTCTCCAGACTCCACTCTGCTGGGGAGTGAATTGTAAATACATACTTTGAGGTCCAGACCAATTGAAGGCGTCATCCTCCTTAATTGAATTGTAACAAACAACAGACTAAGATAAAGTTAGAAAAAATCATTTCAGCCCTTTTGTGTAACTAATTGAAAGAAAATCCAGGAAGTACTGGCGAAGTAGAATAACTTTAATCCTCCTTCCCCGGCAGACGATTTCGACATCCTGACGCAATCAATTTTACGACTCTTTTATGTTTCGTAAGTATCTTGATGAGTCCTAGTCACGTTTATAGCGGCGTCGAACGAATAATTGTCGAGATGAACCAAAGACGGGGAAATTGAATATCTTCATGGTGCTATAAGCTTAATCACCACCATAACGAAGACGGGAAGAAGAAGATTAAATAAGTGTGGAAAATCAGTGAAATTAATTTTTTGAAATTACATATATTTACAAAGTTAGGTATACTTAAGTTGTTCTAAAAACGGTGGGTTGTACACAAACGCAATTTATAAAAATACCAAGAATTAATCGAAAATGTAACGTATTTTCACTAATCCTATTAATATTATAAATGCGAAAGTTTGTGATGTTTGTTGCCATTCAGTTCCGTAACAGCTGAACGGATTTTCATAATTGTTGGTATATAGTTACTTTAGGTCCTGGAATATGATATTGGGTGCTTTTCATACCCAAAAAATGTATAATTCCTGTGTTCGATTTCGATTTCGTTTTCGGTTTCGATTCGATTTTGATTTTAATGTTAATTTTAATTTTGGTTTTCATTTAATAATAAAAACATACAATTGTTTAATTTAAATTTTCATATTTTGCTTTATTATAGGAATAATTGTGCTCGGGAAATGTCGGATTCAGGTCTGTCTGTCGGTTTGTCTGCCCGAGATTTTCTCCGTATTTACTGAACGGATTTTCGTCTGTTTTTAACGATTAGATAAATTGATTCACGACATATATTAATGAATGTTCTGTTTAAATTGGCGATGATGATCGGTCGGAATAAAAATTGGATGATTAGGTCGATTTCAAGCTTTAAATAGTTCAGAAATTATACGAAATAATTCATATCTATGTACATATGTGTTCTTTTTTTTGGATTATTTTTATTTTAGTTATATATAAAATATTGGAAGTAAGGTTAGGAGAATTTTAATTCTTAAAAAGTATATTTTTCTTGTGACGGGAGAAAATTAACTTTTTCTTAAATTACACAACTAAAATATGTACTTAATTTCACATAAGACACTTTCTCAATGATTCTATGTAAATATTAGTTAAAAACAACTAAACGTCGCTACTTAAAATTTGGTTCATAAATATTTAATCATAAAGTTCATTTGAATAATGAAACTCAAAACATATTTCCGACTTGCTTTGAACTTTTCTTACACTTCAATCTGTGTAATATTATATATTATCATTTTAAATATCCAATGTGAAAAAGTGAAGTATTTAATAATATTAATTTATCACCTCCTATTTTGACTATTTCATATAAAATATTTGAATCGAACGTAATTCTACAAGGAAAAAGAAATTAATTAGTTTATAGTATTAAAAAGATCGGAAAAGAATCGAAAATGAATCACTTGCCGGACTAATTGGACTTTCGCAAGTGAATCGTTATTTTCGTGAATTCTTTCAAGAAAAACGAAAGCAATTCTTCTCACGTGCCTACTCGCGAAAAATAAGTCTTAAGTGAGTTAAATTTTCATTTGTAAGTAATTTATTTATGATTTGATCTTCGCGAGTTGACAAATAACTAGCGAAAGTACAAAGTCCGACAACTGAACCATTTTTGATTTTTTTCGCTTACAATAATTATTTTACAATTTATTTGAGAATGGGATGGTTTGGTGGAAATGAGCTGTTGGCAAACAGGAAAGAAATCGAGTCACTAAATATTAGGTATATATTTATAGTGAAAGAAAAAGTTCAAGGAAGTAAAGATTGTTATACTGCAATAAGATTATAAATAATAGTACAAGTGCATTTCGAGGAACTTTTAGGCGGTAGAAATAAAGGGACGTAAGTGTTGAATAAGCTTGATTAATTTTATTAAATACTTATATTAAAAACTCTTTTTGTCAGATAAAAGAAGCGTTATTTTTCAATTTATATCCTCCAACCATACATTTGCTTTTTCGAGCGAATATTTCTTATGATAAAATCTGTTTTGAAATAACTTTGAAATCTGATTTTATATCGTTATTACTTTTAGTTAGGATATAAAGAAGAATAAAATAAATTAGTCGACATAGATGTCCAATAAAACAGGTAAATTTATAAAAACAACTTTAAAAATCAGTACCGTAAAGATTTCCCTTAACTATAATATGATATCATTCTTTCCCTATTTCATATTGTTTTTAAAGACATATAGTTAGCTTCATTTCAAATACACTACCAGATATTGATAACTTCCAAAATCGCTTCGAGCATTATTTCCATTTTCTATATTATCTATGTATTACAAACCATTTAGCTAAGAATACCAAGAATTCCATAGTTTCAGTGCTTGACATATTTCATAAATTCAAAAACAGATGGCCCATCTTTTCTGGACGCAGTTCCCCTATAGCTGTAGATAGCCATCCAGGGCGGCCAGATGAGACCAATGCATAACAAAAGGATCCTGTGCAGGGCTGGACACCGGAACTATAGCTCCTGCGATACCGGCCCCATCCAGACAGAGCCAGCCACTTCGAAACCGCCCCAAAAACTTGGCTCCAATCTACCGAAATGGCTCCTCGGCTAATACCCATCTCAAATAAATTTCGCTGGGAATGAATTTATCGACGGAGCCAGCCAAAACTTCAGTTAATATTAATCATCTTCCGCTCATATATGTACACATCCGGACATAAACCACAATTCCGTCCCATAACTTTTATCTCGGTGTGGGAACCATCCGAGCAGACCCACACTCATGCATACCGAGGTACCGGGTTACCGGGGTACCGGGGTACCAGGGACCCGACAGCACCGGATTTCGGTGGATGTGCCAAGCTCTAAGTGCATTTCATCCCGGAATGGAAAACTTTTCCGAGTTCTCCAAATTTAATGACATCGGTTGCCCTTCCCAGACAAGGCGTGGGATAATCCTGTGTACCATGGCAGACCTCCAGAACCACCGGCAGTACCACTGGCACCTTCGGATATGGTCTGGAGTATAAAGAAGCCCACACCTTCAATTTTGCTACATAGATATCCTTAGGGATGCTGCAAAATTCTTACAACTATCGGCTGACCGCAACGTAACTTAAACTTTCTGTGGAATGAACTTCGATTGCTAATCGAGAGTCCCAATTTCGAGTGTACGAGCTCAGAAAAAGGAGAAAATGATCTCCAAAATCCAGAAATTCCTCGTATACCCCTTTAAGAAGCGATTGTTAGCCTTTCGCTGCCGCAGAACGTCCCAAGTGCAAAGCGATTAATTATTTGAAATGTTCGCCTTGTTATATCTAGAAGATATCCGAAGTGGCCCAAGTCCGGTCCTCGAACAGGATGTGCACTTGAAGGAATTGTGAGCTCAAAACCGTAGCTAAAAGAAGTTGAGAAAGATAGAGAGAAGACGAAGAAGAAGAAAAAGGGCAAAATTCCTTTTCAGAAATCTCAAAGTTGCCGAACATTTTCTTGTGATGGCGGAGGGTGCCGATATGGACTTTAGCCGCAGAGAAAAAGCTTCCGGGCCCTATGTAATTTATAGCCTCCGTGTCGAACGGGGATTAGGCGAGGGTTAGGATGATTTCGGGATTATTCCCTGCCGTTCTAATTAAAGGAAGATCGCCTGGGACTTGGGACTGAAGGAAAGAACGAGTTGTTCAATGGCTAGAAGTCGGGAAGGGAGCCAATAGTGCGGCACGAAAAAGTAAATTAATTCCATCGAGATTTATTCATACAAAAACTGTTGAAGAGCATGTCGGAGCGAAATTAATTTCGCCTCCACTCAGGTGTTCCGCCAACACGTCGCTCGTGCGAGTACGAACAACACCAGCGTTCAATTAAATGGCGCTAATGAAAAGCAAACCAATCCACAGGACCCTCAGAGATCCTGAAGGATTGGCGCCCTTCATGCCGCCAAACAACTTACAAAGCACCGAACGAAATTAGTTCCCTTACTCCAGCAAAACCTAAGTTCTTCTTACCGCTTTTCCACCATACCGTCTTTTCAACATACCATACATTTTCCACCACACCGCCCTTCCATCATACCGCTTTGACTTACCCCCTCTCTCCTATCCCAATAACTTTCGATCTTTCTGTCGGCGGCTTACCCCTGAATTGTCTTAATGAATTTTGTTGTTAGCAATTTCAGAAGCAACAACTCCATCTAGCTGCGGAGGGTGCATCAGTGGCAGTATGGCCAACCTCCCACCCCCTTTCCACCCTACTCCCATTCCAAAAACCCTTGTTTGCCGAAGTACTAATGAGGAGTCCCGGGTATGTTCGCCTGGCTATCCTACATTCCACCAGGACGAACGCCACAATAGAAATTATTACGCTCCTCGTCTAGGCAGACATACGTTTTCTTTTTGGGGAGCGGTATGTTCCACACCCGGGTTTGCTGGGTTCGCTGGGTTCGTCGGGTTCGTGTACCCGGGGCGGCTCACGGGCGGTAGCGCACGGAAAATCCACCAAGAACCGAGAAACCTATTCAATTGGCAAATTAATTTCGCAAACAACTTTGCCTTGCACCTTTGCCAGTTGTGTGTGCCGCGTCGCATCCCCGCTGCCCCCGCTGCCACATGCCCCTTCCGTAAAGTTAACTGATTTTGAAAGCAGCAATTTTCGACCGTGTGCCACTTGGATCCGGTCTTGGTCCTTTGTTCTTTGCAGAAATTATTTTGATAGAGTAAAGTTTTGTAAGGAGAAGATATGGTTAGCTTTCTATTGATTTTGATACTGGATTATTAGAACTCAGCGAAATTCTTAGAAAATGGGAGATATTTTGTATTATTTTGTTTTTTAAATTGATATAGGTTTATTGGAAACTTCTGCTTTGTATTATAGTTGGGGCATAAGTAGCGTACCGACACGAGTGAATATTAAATTCTCATAGAACTATGATATCTATGAATGAACTTTATTTTTTAAAATAAAAATCATATTTAATTTTACTAGTATTATTATTTTATAGTAAGAATTTTATCAGGAGTAAAAAGTAGTGGAAACTTAAATATCACTGCGCAATCGCAATCGTTTAAATTTTCGATGAATGTTTTCCTCGTTTATATTCTTATAAAACATGAATTTACTCTTCGTTATTGTAACACAGCATTACATCCCTAAGAATCTTGTAAGTCCAGAAAGATATGATACAACAATTCCTGAAATTTAAAAACTTATGTAACTTTAAAAAACAAAATCCGAACTTTAAAACCGTTGTTCTCGAGCTAAAATTTTCAACATATTCGGCCGTGAATGTGATAACCCAAATGGATATAATCCCAAATATGGTTTGAATAAAAATAACTTTTTAAAATTGGTACATCTAAATAGATGTCTAAATTAAAAGTTATTATTGATTTATAATTTTCCATGATATTTGGGATCATTATTTCGCTGCAATTTGCTTTGTTATCCAAGACTGCGGTATTTCGTGCAATGAGTGGTTTTATTTGAACCGCATTGTTCCAACCCTCGGGCCATTACTGCCGTTCAAAAAACCCATAACGATCTGGGAGACTCCCAACATTCGGAGAAAATGTGAAAAGTTTTCACAATCCCGATTCGCTACATTACGCCGACGGCGGCTTCCAAAAGTTGTGAAAATACTCAACATTTGAAATGGTCAGTTTATTGCGCCCCGTGGCCATTTCGTTGCGCGATCCCGACATTTCTGCAGGATTATTGAAATGCGGCGGGACGATAAGTTTTAAGTGCGTGAGAAAGAGATTTGTGGGATTTAACTCCAGATAGGGTTCAGGATTTTGAGGGTATCTCTAACTTATAGATATAATTAGAAGATAATAAAAGTCAAATTGGATGATTCTGATTAGTAAATATGTATGTTAACGATGCTTTTACAGATATTCTTCTTTAACCGTTGAATATATTAATCACTCTTAGTTGAGCAATTGTACGCACTTCATTTAATAATAATCCTAATTTTAAATAAATTTGAGCTCCTTTTATTAGGTTGATCTCATGAAAAACAACCAGAGACGAGGAGGTTTTTATAAGAGTCTGATACCAGATGCGGTAAAGGCAATAGTTTAATGCATTTGCTTGTTGAGTATGCTAAACTTGCTCTGTTCTTAATTCTGGAAAAACTAAAGCCCAAAACAATTAAAAATTTATGTAAATTAATTATCTTCGCGCTACATTAATTAGAGTAATTAGTCATTATTAAGGGGAGATATACACCTAGATGGTCGAAAAAAAAATTTATTTTTTTTTTTTGCATTTTCTTGAACCTTGAGGTGTCCAGAATATCTGGTGAAAACGGCAAGTTAATATTTTGATAAATAAACGAGTTACAGCCGAGAAAGAGAAACGTGTTTTGCGGCGCCGAGTAATGATTTATTCATTTCCAAATTTTCAAACGCGTTTTTCTCAAAACTACGTTTTTCAAATTGGTACCCAAAATTTCTCGAAAACTAATGAACCGATTACCTTGAGGTTTTTTGTGGTTATTCTATACAACATTATCTAATACTTGTCATAGGATTTTGTTTTTTCGTTACTTAGTTTTATTTTTATAGGCAAAATAATAACAAATTTTTGGTCCGAAAATCACTTTTTATGTTCAAACGTCCGCCATTTTGTCATAAATCGCTATTTTCAAAATCGGCTATGACAAGTACTAGATTATGGTATCTAATTTAATAATCATTTTGGTTTTTTTTTTCAAGATGATTTTTATAGAAACGCCAGTGGGTACCGTAAACGCATATTTTTTTATGACGCTCCAATGATCACACTATATCTTTGTATATATTTGATATTTTTAAATAAAAAAAATTAAACATATTTTTGAATGTATATACTATTAGATAATTAAAACCCCAATCCGAAATTTCAAATAGTTTTCCTTGAAAAAATTCACAAAAATTAGCCTTTTTTCCGGCTCCTAGGTGTATATCTCCCCTTAATCGAACCCCTTTGTAACATTCTACGGTTATGAAAATAAATTGTAAAAAGAATGACAGAATATTTGGCGTTACAGTACTATGTAGGTCATTCCAATAAGTTGTGTAGGGAAAAAAAATGGTTGAACCTGCCTTATAATAATTTTTATTAAATTTGGGCTGTTCTTAATTAATTAAATAGAATAAGTAAAGTTTATCTAATAATCACCGAACTCCTTTGTAACATTCTGTAAAATGATTGTCAAAGATTGAAACAATAAATATTCCTTGTAGTCTCAAATTTATAACTATCACTAACCTACCTTATTTAATTATAATTAATTGGTTTAGTAAATCAGGCTTAAGAAGTAATAAATCAGTTCTTTTCAGAGATATCAATAACTCTTTTCCTTAATAAATATAGTTCTAGGAAATTGAGCAGTTAAACTCAATATATTTTTCTACGACATGAACATCCAAACTTCAAGGAAAAATTCTTGAATCACATAAAATTGAAAAAGATTTCTTTCTTGTACGACAGAACAAAAAAATATTAAAGTTTGTGACTATGACATCAAACAAAATATCTCGAAGTTAACAACATTCCTACATTTCAAAGAAATTCCATTATCTCGAAAATTGCAGAAGATTTTTACTTATGGTAAATTTGGCTTATTGGTATGAGTTGGCCTGTCATCCGTTTTCGTTTAGACGTTGGTTTTTGAGACAACCTATACATTCATTATCCTACAATTATCAATTTCCGTACAAATAAAAGACAACAATATTTTAAGCTTTTACATAATTTTACAATCGATAAAATATAAAAGCAACAGATTTTTTTATTAATAATTTTCGGTCAAAATTTTGTATATCACCCACGACTTTTTTTTCACAAAATCTTTCAATTTTAAAAATATTTAAATTGTCGTAAAAAAGTATCATACTAAAATAAATCATTTCAAAGAGCAGATTCTATTAAATTAATTTTATTGGTATTGGTCTGATCTTAATAAAGGTCGATTTATGAAAAAGCTTGCTGTTTATATTATAATAAAATTAAATGAAAGAAAATCAAAATGTAAAAAACATAATAGGCAAGCCAATTTCTTTTATATTTCTGACTTTTTCTTAGGAAATTAAACTTAGGTCTTTTGGATTTTAAGTCCAACGTTTGAATTTGTATTTTAAAGGAAGCATCTATTTGTGAGAATATTTTTATTGTTTTTCTATAATGAAGCTTAAAATCTAAAGCTATTTCAAAGAAACAAATTTTCTTATACTTATGTTTTTGTCGTAATGGCTCTTGGAAACGATTGCTATAAATTATCTCTCATACTAAATTGTGTTTTATTAGGTAACAGGAATGAATCAGAAAGTTAAATCAAATTTCCAAAGAGCCTTATTATATGAAATAATCTTTCAAATATTTACCAGAAAATTGGTAATTGCAATCAGCATTTCACCAGCTCCAAGAAAATTGCTTTTCTTGAAGAAAATGGTTCACTTCGGTCCAAAAAGGGTTTTCTCTAATAAAGAAGCACGACTGATGGCAAAAGCCCAGAAAGAAGTTGTAGAAATGGGGAGAAAAAAAAAAAATTCTTTGAAAAATAGCTAGGAGCAAAAAGGGCATTCTTTAATGCAATAATCCAACTTTAGTGCCTTTGCAGTCCAGCGAGAAGCACAATTTTTACTCCGTCCTCGGTGGCCCTGTTTCCGTCTTTAGGTCTCATTTCTTTGTAGGTCCCCATCACTTCAGGTCTGCTAAGACGATATTGTTTGGATGACAGCTTGTGACTGCGCGTTATTTCACATTTGGGTAGTCGAGTGCACCTGAATGCACCTGAAAAGTCATAAAGGACCCCGGGAATGGAAAAGGGAACATGCCTGAGAACAGCGGCTGAATGGGGCTTTTCTTCCAAACCAGAATGAATTTTCCATCTAAAATTGACCCCGAATAGGAGGAAAAGGACTGCAGACGAAGGGAGAGCATAAAACCAGAGGTATATCATAAGAAATAACGAAGGCTCCGTCGCTTCAACATTTTGTTGGTTATTCCTGGAATGGATTGCGCTTTTATCTTCTCGGGTGTAGATTGGGTTTTCCGTCGCAATTCCCCTGAACTCCGATAACCCTTTGCTGCCCTTCCCCCTTACCAGAGGCTCTTAGGAGCACCCCTATCACTCCATGTTCCGAGTGAGGTATGTAAAAACCAAAAAACGCCGGGATGTTAGTGTATCGACTAAAGGGCTTTTCCCAAATTGATTTTATGATGCTGAAGACTTTCGTTATGATGTTGATAAATTACTCCGGCAATTTATTCAGTCCGACCCCCTTCCCGGCGCTTCCTTTCGATCCCATCGTATATACGTCCCAATTCCTCCCACATTTTGTTTTTTTTCCCGTTTTTATGCTTTTGATGACGCGTATTTTTCGGCACGTCCCTTTTCGTTTCTTATTTTTTTGCCAAACCACTTTTGGGAAGTTTCGAGGCTGATCGAATTCGATTCTCAGGGAAATTGCCTCCAAGTGGCTCGTTGGGCTTTTTACAACTTGAACGTTTGGGTTTTTTCACTGTTTTTAAGTTTTTTTCCAGTATATTTTTCTAGCGATTTCATCAAAAGTTTTAAGTGTCAACCAAAAAATAGGACAAAGGATATTTACTATCCCCGGTGTACAGTGAAAAGGCCTGATTTATAGTTCATCCAGAATTTTGCAGCAATTTCCCTGTCCTATTCACCACCGAAGGACATTAACACGAAATTAAATGCATCAGAAACGCTGCAGGATGCCGTGATGCACCAAAAGGCTCATTTTAAAATTAAAGCGACAAAATTCGAGGCTTTGTGAAAGCAATTGCGTATTTATTTATATCCCCATTCTATCGCTAATCGCACGTCCGTAAATGTTTTATAGCTGCATTTGCAATTATCATATCCGCGATATTCAAATTACCTTTTATCCAAGTTTGCATTACGCTTGTATCAATTACGAAAATATAAAACTTCTGTTTATCTAAAACGAAAATTTGATTTTAACCCTGTAATACTCATTTCGTCTAATACGAATATAATAATACTGCTAACAAATTTATATTATATAATATAACAAATCTTTACATTTTCCATTTGTTCAGGCAGTTATGAAAAATCAAATATTGTTAACTTTTTTACGCTACATCAATTTTTGGGATCATTTCTTAATTAAACGATGAAAAATAAAGGTTTAAAAATAATCTTCAATAAAAAATTTTCTGTTCGGTACCGAATTGCTTGATTAGATAAAACATACGGTTTGAAAAATAACACGTCCTAAAATTTATAATATGCTAATGATATGAAATAAATAGATAGTGAGTTCCATCGAAAAACGCATAAAAATATCGCTCAAAAAATAATTAATTTGTTACAGCTACGATAAAAAGAGACACGTTGCATAATTGTCTAAACCGGCTTAAAATCAAAGTAATGGTGTTTTTATGAAAGTTGTCATAAGTTAGGGTATCAATTTTTAAAAATATTAAATTAGCATATTCAGAGTAAGGTAACACACAGCAATGAATCCCTCATGCGCTTTTATCTTTAGTCATATAAAACCAAAAGCTTGAAAATTCAACAATATTAAAGACTAAGAAAAAACTAAATATTTATTTCATTTTTTTTCGTTTTTAAATGTTGACAAAAATTTATAATCAGCGACCTTGAAAACTTCCCAGTAAAATATTGTAATCAGACCGTACAATAAATAGCAAAAAATAGCTACTTAACAAAACTTTAACTTTTAATCCGAAAAGCTCAGAACAATTACATATTTACAGCTTTGACCATCGAGCATTGAAAAAATAAAAATAAATAGACATGAATTGTGTTTTTAATGTGACAACACTGAGAGTGTCAACTATGAAACTGGTCATTCACACGAAACCTAACTTCTACAGATTATTTGATTTAGTAGCTCTATGCTGAAATTTTATTCTCTGACGCGTAAGTAAAATATAATTTATTTAATAATATTTCTTATTTGGTTTTATGTAGTTTATCTATGTGAATTGACATGTCTTTAGCCAGACAATAAGCATTTAAAATTTGTTGATGCACAATAATTGCGTTGGTGTTGAAGATTCAAGAGGGTTCTATCAGAATTTAGAATATGTATGTTACCTAAGTTTATACAGTCTTATTATTTCAATATTACACAAATAAGTGAAAGTTACTCTACTGGCAAAATTTACAGTTGTGGTTCAATTTTGTTAAATGTTTTCACGTATTATTGAAATTAAAAGGAGTGCACTACATGTCCATACGATGAGTTTGTCTGTCTGTCTGTCCGGGCTAATCTTCGAAACGGCTGAACAAATTTTGATGAAAATTTATATACATGAAGAGGAGGTTGTCAGGAGTCATATAGACTAATATTTTTTAATTGTTTCCTATTGTTAAAATTTACGAAATTCTGAACGCCAGTGATATGTTTATGATGAGTGACGCAAAAAGCACTTATCGGATTGAAATGAAATTTTACGGGCATGTTGCGCATAAACTTCTAAGTGACATAGGCTATGCATTGCAATAGGAAGGGAAGGGGGGGGGGGGGAGAAAGAGAGGGGGAAATTTAAAACAGTGATATGTTTATGAGGATTCACGCAAAAAGCACTTATCCGATTGAGATGACATTTTACGGGCATGTTGCTCTTAACCTCCTGAATGACATAGGCTATGCATCGCAATTGGAAAGTGGGGAGGAAAGATAATTTACGTTCAATCAATATTAAAAATTTCCTGAACATTCCAAGATAACGTTCTTTTTATTTACCTATAAAAATTGTTTCTTCTTTAAAAAAAAAACCCCCTGAATTTTTCAGCATATTTTCAAATAAAAAAAACTTGATCCGCCATATCAGAATTTTCAACTTTGATAGTAAATGGCAGTATATAGCAAACAATAGAAGAGTTAGTGATTTAAAATTTTTTTCATTAAAATTGAGTTATTTTACGCAAAAATATAATTAATAATTTAAAACATTTTTGATTTAATTTGAATATACCTTAAATTTTTTTGTGAACCTAATAAAACGCGTGTAAAAGTGTTAAAATTATTCAGATAGTCTATTTATTAAAATAATTGATTAGTCTTTTTGAAAAATGAGAAACTCTCAGACGAAGGTAGCCTACCATTTTAGTTATTGTACAACAACCCTTCCAATTAGGGTAGGTGTTATTTATTTTCAACGTAGACGCCATTAATTTGGAGCTTTTGAGCAATCCCTTTTCAAACGGATAATTGACTAAAGGTGGTGCATCTAGAAAACGTGGAAAACGTTCTACCGCTCCCTGTTAAGCTTGCATCTAGCGGAGATGAATCTGCAATTATCCACTCACCTTTCCCGGCGTCATTAGCGTATCCTCCGCGTTTCATCAAAAGCAACCAGCGGGGTGCATTAATTCCGCCCCAGGATCTGATCCCGGGAAAGGAGCCCGGGGGCCCCACCCAATGCAGCGCGGCTCTTTTCGTAGTCCCCAACACCGCGGCAGGTGCAGACTCCCGCGCACGCATCTGAAAGGACCCAAAACAGATTTGAACTGGGAACTGGGATGAATCCCCAAGTGCAGTCGGGAATTGCATACGATGCACCGCATCAGCGCGACAACGACGCTCTGATGGAATAATTAAAGACGTCGAAGGAACTCGACGGAGTCTTGGAGTGATTTGGTGTCGTTAGCGTTTCGAAGGAGATGGCGACAGACAAGTGCGCCGGGACGCCAAAACTGCCGAGCAGCGTCCGGGAATGAATGCGATAAAATTAAAGGAGATCCTCCTGAGGGCGAGATGCGAATGTAAACATTTCGTGACGGAAATTTACGGCTTCAAATTTTCCCTTCGAATTGCTCCGCGATAATTCAAATGAACCAAGACGGGAAGAGGAGGAAGGGCCCAGCTCCCAACAGGAGTCATCGGCCGATGGCGTGGGAGCGGGGGTGCGGAATTCCCGTCGACGCCCAGGGAGGAGCTTCAGGTTAGTCATTTAGTCGTCTTTACTTTGTTATTTTACGTTTTCAATTAAAACCGTAATGAGACTGGAGCTTTCCGCCCAGTTGGACTCTTTAATTGCGAACATGAAGGACGATCGTGGCGATGGCACGGTGAGTCCTTTGTGCTCCTTGCTTCTCAACAGGCTGCAGGAAGCAGCGCGTGGCTATCCCGGCCCGTGGCAAGGAGACCTGGCTTCACTGCTTTTCGGGCAAAATAAAGGATTTGCCTGGTGAAATTTAATTTTCTTACCACACCCCCGCTACTGTCGCAAGCAACCAGTCGTAGCACCTCTCAGTTGCGCTGTAATGGATAAGAACCGTTCCCGGCGGGATTTTCGGGATTGCATCAATTAATTAGAGAAAGGGTGCTCAAAGACCGGTGACAAAATTGATTCCTCCCGCCCGACTACTCCACAGTTCTGGGGCACAAAAGACGGATGGATGGCTGAGGAAACGCTTCCAGAAATTGACTTCCAAATTCGGTCGGTGGAACTGGGTTTGGACGCACTCAATTTGACTCATCTCTGTTTACTTTTGGATGTCAGGCGAATTACGACAAATTGTCCTCTGCAAGGACTCGCCCGGAATTGCCTTTTAATTTCCTAGTCCTTTGCTGCAGACTCTGCCGTAGCGTCTTTATTATTCTATTCTAACAACTATCTCCAGGTGGAGGTATTTTTAGGGTAGCTCCCGCCCAGCTCAGGTACTGTCGTCCTTTTGCATAAAAGATGAGCTATCTAAAGCATAACATGAAAGAACAAGTACAAGTTCTCCAAAGTCACCAAAATGAAGAAAACACAATTTTGTGGCTTAAAGTCGTTGTATTGTACTAACTAAATGTTATGTCTGTTAAAATCAACATTGTCAATATTTTTAGTTAGCGATATAATTTCATTATTTTTTTAAGCAATCAACAATCACTTACAATGAGAAGTTTTAGATATAAAGCTTTAATTTCTCTTAATATGCTTACAAGCGTATACAAAGAAAAAATAAAAAGCCTAATTGAACCCATTTTAAAAAATTATTAGGATTTTGTAAATATTTCCCTATTTTTTTAGTATGTGTCATCTTCCGATTCGATTATTACGAATCCGAAGACAAAATTTATCTGAAACGTAAGATAGGTATGTATTTTAAAAACGCGGGACCTAAAAGTGCAAAATCCATTTTTATATAATAACATTTTTGAAACTCCTTTAAAAATTAATATCTTAAATTTTGAGCCATTGCGTATTTAATTTAAATAGTTGAAGGTTCAATGTTTAATTTGAGCCACATTATCATTTCTTATATGATTTTTGAATTTATTAAATAAATACCAATTTTTGTTTTGTTACCCTGTTTTTTCCCAAAAACATAACATTCTGAAGAATTATATGATCAAATCCCTTTTTTACAAATATTAATTAGTGTTATTACTCATGGAAGATGACACCTGATCGATAAAAAACAAACTGCCAGAAATCACTTAAATTTTAGGTTAAATCATTGCTAAAGTTCCACAGTAGTCCGAAATACATAAATTTTAAAAATAAAATTCATATATTTTGTGTTTGCTCAATTGGAGATTGATTATTAGTATATTTTTTTTCGGAATTGGCATCCTTTTTTCGTCCATTTTATTATTATTACCAGCAAAGAGTTCTGATTTGCCAATTGAGATTAGAGTATTTAATTTCCTTACATTTATAGTCATTTGGAAAAATCTGTTTCTTGTGTCCCACCCGTCAAACGAATATATAAATATGTATACCTACATTTAATAAGTTTAATAACTTTAATAAACATGACATACGTTAGTTTGTTTTTTTCCAAAAAGAAGTTTTTACATTTATTATTGCACCATAACTATGCTTAAATTCTTGTATTTTTCACTCACCTCTTTTTAGAAAACAATTAGCCACATTATCCAAGCAATCTACTAAAACAAGTTAGAGCCTATTCAATCTAGATTTCAAATGTAGCAAAATATCCCACTCGCCAATCGTTTCAAATACAAAACAAATACGAGGATCGTCTTTTTCAAAATATCCGGAAAATTTTATAATAGAAATATGAATCGGTCCTTACAAAAAGAAATATAACAAATAGGCAATGTTATACTTTTCTTGAATTCGAATTAAATATATTTCGCCCTCATGATAGATTTACTTAAAGTCGAATTAGCCAACAAATAATTTTTTAACCAAAAAAACCGGTTAAGTGCGAATCGAGAAAAATAAATTATAAAAATCTGTTGCGTTTCTTCGGTTAATTTGCCACTAATCTTTACTAAATTCTTTATCTGTAGGAACATGCGTTCGATGTTTTGTCAACAAAGTGGTTAAGGGAAAGGACAGAGTTTTTCCCCTCATACTTAACATTAGAATTACTAACGCGTAAGCTTGTAATTTTAATAATTTTTTATATCTATAATATAATATTTTTTTCAAATTTAAAAGTGTAATTATAAATAGAGAAAGGTTTCTGAATACATACATATATGTATGTATATGTCGTAATTTTGAATCTTAATAACTTTTGGTATAAATTCTAAGAGGTCGCTTTAAAAAGTATATTTAATTGAAGGAAATTGAGAACCAGTCAATTTGACTGGTTTTGGTAGTTCTAGTGTTAACGGATTAAGAAAAAGACAACTATACCAAATTTCAAATCGACATGGATTGTCTTTAAGAAAAAATCTGTAACTGAACTTATGTATTTAATCTTTAAAAGCCTTTTCCAATTCAAAAGTTCCTAAAAAAGCTTCATCAAAGACGATTCATCTATTTATTTACCCTGATCCCTTAAGGCTGAACGTTTCCAACGCCTGGCGCTGTTGCCACCCATAAAAGTGAAGTTTAGCGCAGCAAATGACTAAATTCAGGCAATTATCTGGTGTTGTGTCAGCACTAAAATTCACATTAGCTCGTCCATAAAAACTACTCTATCCCGGGATCCAAGAGGATGAACCTAAACGTCCTGAAGGGCTGGATCCCGACACTACCAAAGCTAATTCCGCCCTAAATCTCCAGAGACTTTGCCGCGTATTTGTTCGCTGTCCAATTGGCAAAAGTGTAAACGCCCCTGGTGCTATTTCGCTTTTCAGTGTGTTTATTTTCGGTCCGTTTTATAGCCGGCCTATAAACAAAATTGCCCACTTTATGATTTGGCAGTCCCAATTTTGGATGCTGGAGAAGGTCTGGACCGATCAGTCCGCTCCTTCGGTTACACCGCACAGCGGACAGTCGGTCCGGTGAAAACGTTCCTGGACCAAGGATCGTCCATCGGTCATCCTTCTGCCGCCCGAAAGGAGCTAATCCCTGGCAG
This sequence comes from Eutolmus rufibarbis, assembly GCA_963920795.1. Classification (NCBI taxonomy): domain Eukaryota; kingdom Metazoa; phylum Arthropoda; class Insecta; order Diptera; family Asilidae; genus Eutolmus; species Eutolmus rufibarbis. The sequence goes on along the minus strand of OY987206.1, from coordinate 36,454,333 downwards.
TTGCTATTGTTCCAGGACTGACCCACCCCCGCACTGTGGGCACAGACAGCCGGCGGGCGGAGGAGGCTTTGTGTAAATAACACCCCCGGATTGATGGACCGTGATGAGTGAATGTAAAGGAAGCCGACAAGAGCCGCAGCCTCCGACCGGGGGTCCAGTGGACCACGTCTCTCTAGCATCGGAGACCCTTCCGCGGGAGCTTCAAGGGCGGGCAAAGTGCCTCTATTTAATCTTTTTATGCTCCTCGGTGTACATAACCAAGGAGTCAGCGTGTAGTCGGAAAATGGTTTAGTGGACGTTTTGGGACTGTTAAGAGCCTTCTGCAGTCATGCTCCAACGTTCATTTCCAGAATAGGGCCATTTTCTGTGGCCAGAATTGCGTAAAAACAACAGGGGGCTCTGCGGACTTTTGGTGGCTAGAAATTGTTATTGGCCCATTTCTATTTAGGCTTAAGGTAACTTTTTGCAAAAGTCCCTTATTCGGGATTTTCATGGGCGGCTTCACAAGGCGACTACGAAATTTTCCGATAGTTCACTGAACATGGTCCCACCAGGCTTAAAGGGGGATTATCTGCGTAACACTCACAGAATTAATAAAATGGAATTACGCGTTATTAAACCGTCGTTAAAAGGGCTTAATCGGGGTCATTATAAATGAAAAATGAATCACTCACCAGCACCTGCAAGGTAATAGTGCGGTGATTTTTATTATTTTTTGTTTTTTGTTCCATCTTTCTCCACAGACCCCAGCCGCTTAAAGCCACAGATTACGGGCACGAACCCAAGAGCGGCTTACTCAATTAAAATAAATCCATAAATCACGCGGAAAAAGAGAAAAATATAGCAGCGATTTCCGTCATAAAATGAGCGAGTGGCACCCTCACCTGCTAAATATACCTTCGTTGGTACCCCCGGTCGCAATTATACCACCCGAGTGCGCCCTTTCGAATCACTTCATAACTCAGCTGGTGCTAGGACACCGCTCCGCCGCGCCGCCGTCCCAAAAGGTGACACGGAAACCATAACACTTTGCATAATTGTCATACTTAAGGCACAGCGGTGGATTAATGGAAATTCTCAATTTGCTTGATACTTTAATGCGAAAGTTGGGCTGGGGTGCCAGCGAGGGGCGCACCAATTTCTCACGAAAGGGTCATAAAACAGCGAAGTCTGGTCGCGATTGAAGGGAAGATATTCGGGGAATTTACAGGAAAAAAAAGTGGTTTAAACAACATTTTTAACGATCTTTTGTCTGGGAAAATCAATGTTAAATATCAAAATATTTACATTGACGAATTTTTCTGAAATTTTAAACGGGTTTCAGTATATTAATACTACCTTTTAAAATCCAATAAATTAATCCCTCATTTAACGTGGTTGAATGGTTCCACAACAACTGCGTTTTAAAAAAATCGCTCAAACAAATTAAAGTTGTCTACTAAATGCGTCCCACTTTTACTTTAGTCTAATCAAAGCATCAAATTGATATTTTATAATAATTTTTTTCTAGTTTTTAGTACATCATCGATTTTATGTACCTATAGATTAAAACCGATTAATTTAAGTAGATTTTTCATTTGATACCCATATTAATGAGGTTATGAAAAAACACAAGTAATCCGCCATCTTGAAGACGTCCACCATATTGGATTTAGAACCATATTAGATATACTGAATCGATTTAAAGCATTTTGTCAATGTTCGACAGGTGATACTTCTTTTTTAAGCTATATCATATTAATTACAACTAATTATTATCTGTCTGTCTATTTGTCTTTCTTAATCTAGGGAACGGCTGAACTGATTTCGATGGGACTTTCACTATAATGTAAAGGATTTTGTCTGCCATAATTTAAGCTTATAAAAAGTTTGTCTGCCTGCCTATTCATTTTTACGTTATATTTACAAATTCACGCCGTTGTTCCGATTCCGATCAAAATGTTTATAGTACACAATCTTGAGGCCAAGTCTATGTACACCTGGAATGTATGCAAGATAGCCGATTTCAAAATGATGGTTTGAAACCATTTTCCATTTTCAACTAATTTTTTTTATTTTAGTGTAGGAATATTATTCTGATGTTAGGCGCGATTATGGAAGGCTATTTAATTCGGCTTAAATGGAGGAGACATGTTTTAAAATCTGAGATGCTAAGTAATCGTTTATTTTAAATAAAACAATCTCTGCTTACTGTGACTAAATCTTTGGTAAATAAATTATCCAATGTATAAAATTTGATCAGTTTAAATGATAGCTTTATTTTAAAAACATAATTTGTAAAATATAATAATTTTCTATTTTTTTACTAATAGCACTTTATTGTGAAATAAGTAATTAAGTAATCAAACAAAACATGAAATTACTTTTTCTATACATTTAAAAAATTCATATTCAATTGATTTTTTCGCACAAATTGAGTTTGAGTTCTCCCCACGGGTTTTAATCAAACTTTGTAGGAATGTCTATTTAAGGTCAAAAGTGAGGGATTTGAAAAAGAAAAAATGTCGGTCGTTTAAATTTCCTAAGACATTTAACATTACAATTCTGAAAAGTGTTTGTTTTCCGCCACAATTTCTCCATATAAGGAAAATGCGTGCTTGTCACCGTCGTTTAAGTCGACAAAGTTATTTACTTTTAATTCTAAATTCAAAGATTCTTCAAGAATTTTTTGGAATGAAAAGGTGGAAATGCCCTCAATTTAAGTTATTTATACAATTTAAAACTTTGTCGGAATATGCAAAAAATCGTGACGGCAATTTTATCAGAATTCGTGAGGAGATCACAAACTCAATCTGTTTCGAATTTTGTAATTAACGAAGGCATTTATCAGACTACTAAAAAATTAGAGTTGCCTGGAGTGAAAATGTTAGCATATATAGGCGAGTTTTTGTAAATTCAATAATCTGCGATTCCCACACTGCGGTCGCTAAAGGTGTGGTTGTGACAAACATTTTTCGTAATTAAGTCTGTGGTTGATTTGTTAGGAAATCACAAAATCGCATCAGCTTATTTCGCAAAAAAAAAAAAAAACAAATCTGTAAAAGCATCATTAGCTGAGGCTCTTATGGGATTTGTCCCCGAAAACGAGCTGTGTGTGTCCCTGAGCTATTCGGGCAGAGGTCCGGTGGCGTGAAAGCCCCTCATTAATCTCGATTTGCGTGGAATTATTAAAATTCGCTTAATTTCGCAAACAATAATTACAGAAACTCCCGGTGAACATCACGCTTATACCTAATAGCGGACCCCGGAGCTAATTTGAAAAGCGAAAATATCAAATCCTGTTCCGACAACGCCCGCGGGTTCGCGGTGATCTGAGCTGAGGGCTGAGGGCTAAGGGCTGAGAAGGTGTCACCCATCGCCCCCAAATTCAACAGGATAAATTATTTTGGAAATCTGACACATCACCCACCCACTCATTCGTCACAATGACGACATGTGCCGGCAACCTGTTCATTGCTTATCCCCGGGACCCGCGTCTGAAACGCGTTCCGCGGGGGCGCAATGAGGAGGATAAATTAAGTTCCCCCGTGCTTATTCATATTTATGGGATTATGGGAGTACACCCTGTGAAAATGATTGTGATCTGAGTGGGAAGAAAAAAAAAAAAGCAGGGACCCCTTCTCCCTTTTTGGCGGCATTAGCCGGGCTCAGCCCAGGGCTCCGGGGTCGGGACTTAATCCAGACGTGCAAGGACATTGCGCCCCATACGTCGCCCTTTCGAGCATCCCGGGTCCTGGGCCTGGCGCCAGATATTCCCGGGAAGGTGATGGATAAGTGGAGTATCCGCTTCCGAGGGCACTTGATACAGCACGAATCTCGTTATTTATTACGGGCGTGATACGTTTGTCCTGGAGCAATTTATTCCAAATAAATTAAGGAGTATGGCGCAAAATAACCCACTCACTCAGTCGGGAATTGCGGGATTAGGCGTGGGGGTGGAGACCAAATTGACTTTGTACCTGGGAGAAAAACTCATTTATATTTGCTCTCTCTGGGGGATCGCAGCCGGAAAAGGGGTCATTTAGCGGTTACATTGCGGCCCTTTAACGTGTATGTCATGCAATGGTACCGTCATATTGCCGGGAACCCATTTTATATGGGTCGCTTACAGTTATTCTACGGGCGGACATTTGTCAGCGGCCTACCGGTGGACAGGGCTAATTGCGGCCGCCTCCCTGTTTTTCCGGCGAATGTCCTCAAACTCATTTTGCGGTCCTCGTTAAACAGGATGATGTGAACCTGGCCTAAGGTTCGCGATTAATAAACTCCCCCGGACACGGGACGCCGCGACAGGGTTTTGTAGAAATGCGTGACCATTACGCAGGAGTTTTAACGTGGACACGTTTAAAACGACGGGTCAATTTCACCGGAGTGGGGGTATTTAATAACTAGGAAGGTTGTGGGACATGCCCCGGAAATCCTCTCTTAAAGTTATATTCTAATTAAAATTTTAAAATTATTTAGCACGATAAGGTCAAAGACCTTAATATTAAACTTATGTAAAAACCAAATATTAAATACTTAAGAATAAATCAATTTTAAAATCTCTCTAAAGATTTCTTTGAAATTTCGTAGGACTAGGCACCTAGATATCGAAATTTCGACATTTCACTGTGATAAAACGATTTTCCTATGAAAGATTAACGAATCAAGAAAGAGAAAACCAGAAAACGGATAGAAGTCAAAATGATAAATAAATGACCTTTACTATACCTCGACTAAATAATTATAATATTTAAAGAATTAATAAATTGCGTGCTTTTTAATAAATGTGCAAATATTTCACATTGTAAATATTCAAAAGACAATTCGGGTAGCCCCGGACACAGAAATAATTTTGAAATAAAAATTAAATAAACAAAAATTCAGTTTGTATTTTATGTAGGTACACTTTAATTAAAAATAAGTAATTATATTAAATTTTTTAAAACATATACATACATATAATACATTTAAGTTTTTCTTCTAAATGTTTTTATATGAAATTTCGATTCGTTGACTCTTTCGAGCCCACGTTGCTAAGTGTGTTTAGATGCTTCAAGAAGCAGTGAAAAATGCTGTACTAAAACTGTCGCATGCATCGTTCAAATATTTATAACACATTAAAATAATATTGCGAAATCCAAAACTTGAAATTGTGTTCAATGGCACCAAATCTTTATTTAGCAATATTTTTAACCCCAGCTTTAAGATTGTACCCGAAAGGAAACAAATACTATTACAAGATTAATTTATATTAAAGATCTAACGAAGTTTGAGAGAATATGATAATAATTCCAAATTTCCAGAAAACAGGATTTTTCGCAAATGAACTTAATGTTGTAAGAATTTTGTAAGACTAAAAGACAAAAATCAATTTAAAAAAAATCCTGGCACTATTTATAATATGTTTGCCGTTGATGGACCACAAAAATATATTTGCCTTTATTTTGTTAGTTTCAAGAATCATTTCATACGTTTTTAAAATACAAAAATGGTAACATCTTAAACTAAAGATTTATGCACACTTTGTGACCCAAACCCTAGTCAATATAAAAAGATTAGAGATCGCATTTAGGAATTCAAGCGATTCAATTTATAAAACTTTTGAGGTTATGAAACCGTGACAAAATGCCCGCGCTAAAATGATATTTTAATAAGTCCTTAATTATTGTGCACTGATTAATTTAAAGACTGGGTCACAATTTGAATTAGTACCTTTCTTACGACATCATGCACTCAACGATTTTTCGTCAGAAACTTATAACACTTGAGAACTAAGAAATTCCAATAAAAAATTCCACCGCGAACTGACAACTGTCAGCTGTCAACTTTCATTGGAATGATTTCAATTATTGCTATAAGCAATTGGTGATTGGTGTGCCCAATTCCTATATTTGCACTTTTTACGCTACACTTTAAAGTGTGAATGACTTTCGGAATGCTTTGATTGATTTGCTTGATACTTCGTATAGATACCTATATGTATTCTATTTTATTCTATTTGTCTTGTTTTATCGACAGCTTATACATATATGCACAACATGTATTAATTAGTGCTTAAATGAAGAATTTCTATTTTTATCTCGCAAGTGTTTCTTCGTGTTTTTCCCTTAAAAATTGTACTGTCAGTATTCGTAGTTTTTCAAACTATTCTAATTTATTTTAAAGCTTCTATTAAGCAGTAGATAATCTAGTTAACTGATGAAAATGTCCGGCTGCAAGAAACTATCTTATGTTAAAATAGAAACAGCAAGAGTATTGAACCAAACACATATGTATTTAGTTCTTCGCTGTATTATATATGCATAGATATAACATACATACATATATTAAGTTCAATTATGTATAATACATTTTATTATACATATATGCAGACGAAAATATTTGACTTAACTTGACTTGACTGATAAAATTTTCTTATTTCTTTGAATTTTTTGATAAAACAGTGGTGACCACGAAATACTTTTCAAAATATCTTACGTACATACATATATCCAACAAAATTAGCTGCGGTTTTTTCAAATCGGTTCCGGTTTGAGGTTTAGCTGGAATTTTTGGAATTGAAATTTTTGACATGTTACCAATATCAAATAATTTTTATTTCACGAAAATAAAATCAAATTGCCTGACTGTATACTCAATTTGCGTCAAAATCTTAATGCAAACATTTATCTGTTTCAAATTTTGAAATTTGAATGGATAAATATCATGGCAATTTGATTCATTTTCTCAAATGTTAAAATCTTGGTATACGTGAAGGTTCCTAAAATTCAATTCAATGCAAAATTTACTATTATATCTAACCTCATCCAGATAGGAAAATGAAAAAAAACATAAACAGGGTAATTTTAAAATCTTGATCTATGCACGAAATTTCTTCTTCACTTTGAATTCTACAGTACATAATTAATAAAGCTAAATAAGGATTTACATTCTATTTTTGCAATATATCTTGTAAATCTAATAAATATATCTTGTAAATCTAATAAAGTTTCATTTTAAAAATTAAAAATGTTAGCAACTCAAAGATAATAGACCTAATTCCTACCTCCAATCACTTAGTATATAAGTTTATTCAACCCAAATTATTGAAATTTTTATAATTCTACCGAAATTAAATTAATTTTTTATGTATTTTGTGTGCATAAAACCTTAACTAGATTTCTTGCAAAGAAAACTTGGATATAGCGTTCGAATACGTGCATTTTTGCAGGAATATTGAAATCGCATAAATAACAGAATCAACTGATTTACATACAAACTAAAGTTTATATAAGAAGCTCATATTTTTTATGTTGATGAGTCGCTATGAGCTGCTTTTTTATATCTTTAGAAGGTTTTAAGCTCAACTCTCAGGATACCATCAAATTTCAAAAGTTTTCATCCATACATTCATCGACGTACCGAGATACCCCCAAGGGTATACCTGAAGGGTATCATTACGAAACTACGAGCACTCCCTCCCCCACTCGCTACCTGTTCCCTAGACCTCACCTGGAAGAGGGATGCCGTCCCCGCAGTGACATAATTACCCAATTGTGTGCGGTTGCTCTAATGGAGGAACATCGCTTGATATTGCCTTGGGCGTTCAGCCAGAACATAAATTTTTCAGGGAAGATCGTGAGCTGCACACGGAAGCGGAACGGGGGCGAGGGCGGGGGCGGGACAGGACCGGGAAGCGTCGACGGGAGCATCTTCCTAGGTGCCGTCACTCGATGCCAACTAGTTTGATACAACCTCCGATCCGGGCACGTTCGGGATCAGTTTCCCACCCGGAGGAAGCCCGGTGATGTCTCCTGTTGTGGGTGTTCCCGGGCCTCGCTCCCGATTTATCGATTACATCTTTATGGGTGCACTGACGTGAAAACTGTTTCCTTGTGTACACACACCTTTCCAGGAGATGCTTATCTGCCCGTGAAATGATACTCAGATGTGTCTTTAATGATGCTCATTTGGGCCACGGAAGCGCCTGGAGGAGGCGGTGCTCCATGCCCCCCCGCCAAGTAACACAGATCAATAGTCATCCGGGCGCCGCTGGAGCACAATCAACCGGAAAAAGAGTTTCTATGCTGTGAAACTTTAAGCAGGGAGCTGAGCTTAAAAGAAGGTGTCCCGAATCTTCCAGCCCTCCTGGCTCCCGAAATCTTTCAACCTTTGCGGCAAATGACGGGGAAACTGGATTTTGCCGTGTTTATGGCTTTTTGATTGGTCGGGATTTTTCATCCTCCTGAAATCGATGGATTGCGCCCGGATTATGAACTTCCAATTTCAGTTTTTACCCTCAAATTGGATTTTGGGGGATTTCCCGCTGATGAGTAAGAGATGGATGTGTTTGATTACGTTTATGACGTGATTTTATATCAAAGTAAAATCAATACTTCATCATTATCTTTAAATTTTAACTCTTGTGATTCAAATTAATTTTTCATATTACCAGTTGTCAGATTCACATTAATTTTTGACCTTTCTTAATTCAATATAAACCTAAATTGATGAACCTTTGATGCTGTTCGCGCATCAACAAATTTTGCCATCTTAATATTGAAGTTACATTTAATATACACTAATACTATACATAGGCACACACCCATATTTTAGAATTCAAATTAAAGTATCAAATGCATACCAACTAAGTTTGCAAAGATTCGATTTTTAAAAATAAAAAAAACTAACTCTAAATAAAACCACGTTGAACCAGAAAATATTAAGTGTAGCAATGGGACTACTATACCAAAAAATTTTGGATATTTTGGATAAACAGCAAAATGTAAATATAATTAAATGTTCATATAATGTGGACTTATTTTAATTAGATCATATTAATCTATTATAGTATAAAAAATTCTGAAGGCAAATTAGGCAATTTCCAAAATGAAAATGTTTTATATTGATATTGAAGGGCTGTTTGGAAAAATTTAAATAAATTTATAACAGCTTCGAGTCAGTACAAATTTTGATTCAAACTGTTGCCGGATTTGCAGAGTTTTAATTCATCATGAATTTTTTTCACAGCACTGAACTCTTATATTTAGTACAAGGATTTGATTGGTTTTGTCCAGAACTCTCAAAAGATTGCTTTTATATTCTAGGAAAAGTGTTGTTTTTTTTAAATAAACATATTCAACTGAATTTTATATTTATTATATTATTTCCTCCTTTGGTAATTTTAACAAAGTCCAATTATAATTTAATGTCAGACCCATTGATATGGAGGAGTAGCATTTCTGAATTGCTGCGCCTCAAACTATGATCCATGAACAATAATTCTTAAATAAATAATTGTACTATCTTTAAAATCTTATTTAGCTAATTTTAGTTTATATTCCTCCTTTAGTATTTAGTTAGATTTTGTTTATCGAAACATTTAATACCAACGAAGAATGGTTTTGCACTTCCAAATATATTTTTTCATTTTTTGAACAATGACATTGTCAATCATTTGGGCTCTACATGGAATTAAATAATTTTTTATATAATTTGTATGTATTGTACATGTAAGGAAATTCTCGAAAAAATTGATAAATGTTGTGGCAGGCATCGAATCTATGACCTTCAAATTTATGCTCTGATGCTCTTACTGCTGAGCTATCGGGCTAATTATAGTTACCGATGCCATCGAGTTAATCGGAGTTTTAGTGAGAAATACGGCGCTGGTGCAGAGAAGAGTATTTTTTCGATGCCCATATTTTGATGACAAGTGTAAAAACTTAAATTCTTTTAACAATTATTTATAGAGTATTTAATATGAAGATTCAATTAATAAAATCAACGAAATTAAATTGTTCATTAGGAGTAATTCGCGATTTGTAAATGCTGTGGTATTGCATGAATACCAAAGTCTAAAAGATTGAACTGTCTTCCAGTTAATTTTTCAGATTCTACCTGAAACTACAATCTGTTTTCAGAAATTAATGCGTTGAAAAAATCATCTTACTTCGAGATTTTATCATTTTTTCCTCATACTAAAACACTAAGAGAAAATGACAGTAGTAGGTAATATTATATTTTAGTTGAAATATATATTTAGCACAAAAATTCTATATGATACGATATTTGTTTACTGCTGGCAACATTTTATATTATAAATTATAAAGCGGAAATAAATAGATATAAATAAATAAATAAATCTTCTTACTTTATTTAATATGCAGAAGTAGTAAAATTTCAATTTATTTCAACTTAAAAAACTTGAAACACGTGAAAATTGATTTTTTTTTCAGTTTGATTCTTTTGGCTCTGTTTACATGTTCTGGAAGTAATTCGAGCATTCTACAGGAAGAAAACGAGTTCAGAGTTGCGACCCTCTGAGTCAACATAAAGTGGATTGAAGTTGCGGATTATTCCTACAATTGCCTTCAGATGGCTCTGTCATGCCTCCAGGAACGGCTTCTCATACTCAGGAGCCCTAGTCTAGCCCAAGAGTCCTCCAACCCTGCGTGGAGCAATTTTTATTCAATTTTTGGAATAAGTAAGAGACTCTTTAAGCCAATTTACTTCCCGTCCCAGCAACAAATCAAAGGTTTACATGAAGATTCTGCAAATGACGCAACGGAGCCTTGCCTTACCTGAAATGTTTCGTTTCATTTATGACATCTTCCGAACTGCTGCTGAAGGTAAGTAAAATGGGAAAAAAGAAACAAAATCAGCTGGGCGCGCTCTCATTCCACCCCCGCGCACACTTGAATTTTTCTGCGAAACAAGACACAGAAGAGGCTTAAGAACCCCACCATTTCACCGTTATACGCTCTCAAGCGCTGTGCACTTGAGAGCAGAAATTGAACTCTACACAATAATTCCACCCCCGCCCCCGGGCTCCCGGTCGACTCCATCGTTTCACCTCATGTGAAATTGTTTTCCTTTCCGATTTAGCGCACCCTCCCCTTCCCGCCAAAAACGCAATTCTGGTTAATGGAGGCTCTTTTGCATACAAAACGCCCTTCCGCCACACCCCCGCGTGCGGTTTTCCCGCTTCCAAAAAGATTAAATACCACCAGAAAGGGAACTTACGCGGGGGTGGGCTCGCAAATAGAAAAGTGGAAGTGAACTCCTTTACCACCTCGGAAAAACATCCGAAGAAAAACATTTTCATTGTGCGGCACTTACTAGGGCCGGAGGTTAAGGGTACGGCAGAAGCCCGCCCACACGCGACCCCCGCGCGGTGGTGATAGCATGTTTTGCGCGCAAAGTAACAGCGGGAAAACTTAATTATGAGAAATGTTGGTGTGTATCGAGTGGAAACGGTACATTCGCGCACCCACGAATAAAGTAATTATGTTACGAGGATCTTCTAATGAGTTACAGGCATCCGGTGCATTGCTGCACTCGGGGGGCGGAAGCTACAGAAGCAGAACTGCTCCCCGTCTCTGGGGGAACTTTTTATTTTAGGGCGGACGTAAGTTACTCAGGTGAGCACTGCTTAAGCCTAGCCCTACATTTTCGTGCGACTAAAATTAAAGAGCGAAAAACTTTTAGCAGGAATAAGGGCAGTTTAAAAATTGTTTGTGTTCATTTCAACTTATTAAACTCAAAATTGTTGTGGAATCTAAGGCTTGCTCTAATTGTATAAAATGGATAAAATTGTTAATCCCCAAAAACTAAGAATTTAACGATATAATAAATCTCTAAGTTTATTAGAATCATTGTATATTTAGTTATCTTTAGAAAAAACATAAATTGGTTTGCCTCATTTAAAATATTTTTCTTTTTTTTAAGCATATCATAAAAAGTATGCTTATTGCTTTGGGCTTTATGAGGAAACTCTCACGTCTTAATAAGGCCCATTACTTTATTTTTGGCAATTATAATATATGTACATTAAATAATGTGTAACGAAATTTACTTTCTACTCGTAAACCTTTATCAATTATGAAAGTAAGATAAAAATAACATTAGCAATTGCGTTTTGGACGAAATTGTTAGGAAACCTTATTAAATACGTGTTTATATTACGATTTAAAAAAAAAAGGGTGACTTGTAACTCATAGTCAATTTCAGTAGTCTTAATAAAGCCCGAGTAAAAGCACTTAAACTCTCAGTGGTTAAAGAAATAATGGAAATATGATATTAATGAATAACAGTCAAATCAAAGCACAAAACATAACAAGAATTTTATGTATTCTTTCAAAACAAAACAAAAAAATACTTTTATGTCCGGCTGTGAAAAAACATATCTTTCATGCTATTTGTTAAATGTTTCCATTCAAATATTAACAGATAAATTTCAAAAGAAATATTTTAAATAATAGTCAATTTGATTATTGGAACGATTTTATTAGGCAAAGGTCTGATTAATTATTAAGAAATTGGTTCTACAAATAGGGGAAATATTTAATATGAACGAAAGAAATTTGTAGATTGCTGTTTCTTATGTTGGGTTAAAAATTGTATTACTTTTAGAAAAAATTTATATATTGAGAACCCTTTAATTAAAAAGTGTTTTTCTGTTTACTAATTTTACAAAAGAAATTATTTGTTTTCGAGTGAGGATTGATACATTTGTACTGCATAGTTTTAACCATATTTTTTATAAGTTCAACAATATTATAAAAGTACACAGAAAAAATAATATTTATAAAATAATAGTACATTTGTTTTTGCCTGGTATTCATTTGTTTTTAGAAAGCATTATCATCTTAAATTGGTATAACTGAAAATCACTATTCTAAATAATAAATTAAAGATATTATCAAACATTTTTTTGTATGGTTTTATAAATTTATAATGACTTATTTTAATCAAAGTTACAATTACTCAATAGCTCAATTGGTAACGCGTCTGATTAACGACAAGCTCGGTGGTACGGATTGTGAATTTGGTTCCCACTATAGTTTTAGTTTTAAATTTCGAACTCTGTTCCACTAAAATAATAAAAATTTTACTTGTTCTTCGAAGTTTCTAAAATCAGGACCTTCTATTCCTTCTTTCTAGGGTATTATTTTTAGGAAAAAAGGAAAATATCTTTTTTCCTTGTATTATGGCGATTGTTAAAAGCATTAAGAAAGATTAATATTGATATAAAACTATAGTGCTTTATACAATTTACCTAATTCGGAAATTTAATAGGGATGTATCTTCCATAAAAAATAAATTATTTATATAAAAAAATGTGCCAAACACTAAGAAAAAGAAAAATACTGACAAATTTAACAAAATTTGTTAGCTTGTTAGCTTGTTTTACTTTTCTACCAAACATTTAATTTAATCTAACTGAAATTAAATTATGCAAAATTACCATAACGTTTATTTAAACATAACTAGCACAGCACACCGAACTAACTTTTTCTCAGCTGGATCTTTGGAAAGAAGAATCTCTGTAATTACCTTTTCGGTCCTATATACAAATTTGTGTATTTGTAATTTGAACAAAATTGCTAGAATTATTAACGAGATTTTCAGTCATAATACATATATGTAATTATATATAGTATACGTAATATTTAGCACTAGAATAAATAAATGTTGCAAATTTTCATTTTGTTTATATTTGGTCACATAAAGCTGTAAATTAAATAGCCGCATAAATTTGAGATACAAAGTCTAAGATGTTTAAAAAATAAATATGGCTAGATTTTCACTATCAAAAGCGAAATTATGGGAAAAGACGCGTTTAAAGAGCTTTGATCTTTCACACCTTGTACGAATATCCGTACAAAATCGTTGTCTTCAAATTGTAGTTCGGTATTTTAAAAACCCTTTTTCACATCAAAACAATGTTTATAATACTAATTAGATATTGTGCATTAATAAATAAATCTACTCCTAAAAATTTAAGTAATTAAATAAACATGGATATAAAAACAAATTAATAAATAAAATAAAACCTTAGAAATAGAGAATCTGAAGAAACATTTATAATTAAAATATAAAATTTGTATTATAAAAAGTAATGTAATGAAAATTTATTACAATATTTTATTAATTTGGTGATTTTATTTTCCCAAATAAAAAGAGATTTAAATACGATATTGGAAGTATGTAACTTAAAGATATTAAAATAAAATTAAAAATCTTGATTTGCATTTAAAACAGTTAATTGAGCAGAATATTTTTATATTTATTTTATATATTATACAAAGAATTTATTGATGAATATATAGCAAATATTTTTTAATTAACGTTATGAAAAATATTTGGGTTATTAAATATTTCATCACAAATTCAATGGGACATCTTTGACGGAATTAAAAGCAAGCACAGAATTCTGAAAAGTATGGTTCTAATGATTCATATTTTATTTGAGCAAAGGTTTACATTTGTTTTGATTAGACAACATCATAAATATCATAAATCCAGTATCCAGTTCTTTCAGTCTAAGCAGATAATCCAAAATTTGTTTCCAACTTTAGTTGTACAATACCAATGAATTTGGTGAATAAGTAAATAATTGTTTTAGAGAAAAATTTAGACATAAAACTTCGTAAGGTCTATTGATATCGAACTATGTAAATAATAAATCGGACTCAATAAAAATTTCATAAGGAATTTCCAGGAACTTTATGTTAACTTAGCAAAACAAACCTCATATAAAATTAACTTTGTACAAAAAGCATATTCCCGTCGGAGTTTTTTCTATTTCATCAGGGTTTGATTGAACATATTCGCCGTAGAAACCCAGGTGGCACCAAACAACATCGATCAAATCAGAAAATATATTTTTTTCCTTGTTTGGGGTAGCGATGTCGTAAACAGGCTGCGTGATGTAACGTGAGGCCTTCCTTAATAGGGAATTGATCAGAGACGAGACGGGAAATCGATATGAATTTTTTTTATTTTGAAAAATCAAACCCAATCGCATTCGGTCATGTGTGTCTTTATGGATATTAACATATTTTGCGATTGCTGCGAAGTTCCCGAATCTCGTGATCCGTAAAATTTATATTAGATTGGGTTTTTGGGTGACGTGTAGGACAAGGTTTTTGCATAATATGGAAAAAATGTCGAAATTTTTTCTTCCCAAGGTGAATCTAAAATCCTTTTTTTCAAGACGATTTTATATTGCACCATTTTTGATTGCAATTTCCAAATTTTTTGAGTACTTCAGTAAAAACAAATTGAATATGTAGAAAAAATATTAAAATATTCGTTATATTGGTTCTGGCAACATCAGAAAACTCACGTGATGAATTTTAAAAGCATGACGACGATTTCATATTTTGAATATCGATACCAACCGCCGTTTTTCTGAAATTTATTTATTTTGATTTTAATGTTCTAGAATAATTTTACTCATAATAAAGTGAATTTTTGCTAATAGTGAACTACAATATGCATATTATACTTTCATTTTTATTATTTTCCAATTTAATGATGATTTATTTACAATTGTAAGTACCTTTAAATGCTCCATGTAGCCAAAATGTATAAAATACGAGTATATTTTTTGAAATAATAGCTTAGATATTTATCCTGCTCTAGATAAATGAGCTAAAATAATTTTAATATTCTAACAAATTAATTAGTTTCTAACATTTTGTTAGTAGGTACTAACAAATTTTATGTTTTTAATAAACCCAACTAAAATAATGTCATGTATAAGACTTTATATGATTTTAAATTTATAGAAGTTTTTGGTGTTTCTACTTTATAATAGGTATAGGTACTATCAGAAATTAAATATATACTATACAACGACAAACTGAAAGGGCACTGGCGAAATTTGATACAGCGATGAACAAGAATAAAAAAGTTTTATAAAACTTTTAATAAGTAAGATTCAACATAATAATATACTTAGCATATAGTACGTTTATCTTCTTAATTGAATTTTTCCTATTTTCTTTTCGATTAAATTTAATTAAACGCGCGACGCCATATATTAGTAAGTAATAGAAACATGAAAGTTTTATTTTGTTTCATTTAGCTATTCCAGAGATAGTTTTTTGACAACCGCACGGGAACTTCTTGTTTTGCCGGGATAAAAACTACCTTACATATTGACCCATTACTTAAGTCACCTATAAGTTTCTTTTAAATCCACCAGACAGACATACCAAAATTTTAAAAATTGCTGTTTTCGCCTCCATATCGATCGTATGTGGGACATTACATGTGATTATAATTTTAAAATATATATTGGCTCCATAACAGCTTTATTATAATGTAGATTTCAAAATCTATTAATAAAATGGAAAAATAATCATATAAAATGCGTTAAAAGTAAAGCGTGTATTTTAGTAATACAATGTCCTTTGTTTTTAATTACTTCTCTCTCTATCGCAACCCAATTTTGCGAAATTCTTAAAATTATAAACGATTCTTTCAAAATTTGTTTCAAGTACTTTTTTTAATTATTGTTTGATCCTGATTTCTCAAATAAATTTTAAGATAATCTGCGCGCAGTGACATGTGATACTTTTTCTCCAAATGCTTGGCTCGGCTTTTTGTAATTTTATGGACTGAATATTGCAACAAAAATATGGACAAGTGTGAATTTTTTACAAGACTATGTGAGTATAGACTTTAGTATTTAGTATTCATTTCAACTCAATTTGATAGCTGTAGCTGTTCCTGAGAAAAAAAGGTCTTAATGGACAGACAAACGCCAACAAAGTGATCCTATAGAAAACTGGCTCCATATCTACAAAATTCCAAAATTCCTGCAGAGTATTACAGCGCTTAAAAAATCCCTCTAAACCCTGAATTACTAGCATAAAAAACGGGCGTACTTTGCTAGCGATATGTCTCTTCTTAGGTAAAACCCTTTGGGTTTATAGTTTTTATATGAAAATTAAAACACAATGAAGTAACACACAAGACAAGTTGGAATAAACGCTATAGTCTAGGGATAAATACCCAAATCCAAATCACGGATGAAGTAATCGATCCCCTCTATCCTATTTCTAAGGGTTCAAAGAGTTATTCAAAGGATCTGCTAAACCTATAAGACATCTTTTCCATAGAAAGGCTTTGTTATCGTTTCAAGTGTAAGGTGAGAAAAAGGGCGGAAATACTTACAATCGCAGCTCAAGAGTCCGATATTCCTTGACCTATCTGAGGAACCTTTTCTCCAGAACAATGCACCACTCCGCACATGCAAATTTAACAATCACAAAATAGAAAAGAAAAGAAAAACCAGGAATCACAATGCACTTTCACTTCAGTGGCACAATTGCTTCGTAAACTCAAAAGGGAGAGGCCCTTGAGGGCCAACTATAGGAAAATTTTTAACTTCACCGGGGAACCACCGCCTTAAAGCGCCGGTTGCGAATTTTTTTTTTTTTGTACCTAACACCAAGAGGGTCCCGGGGGCACCTCCGCCCAGAAGCACCTGCAGTCGCACACAGCACCCACCGGAGGTGGGCGGGGGTGCGGTAGAGATAACTTCGCAGATCAATTTCACCGTGACACCCGGGAAATCGTTGGTTGTGATCGCTCGCCAAAATTCAATTAAAAAAGTACACACGTTTTCGGCACGCGTACGCACGTATTCACGGGTTCATTTCCAGGAACGGAGGAGGCCTTCTTCCGCAGACCGGAAATGGAGCAAGGGATGATGCTCCAGGAGCACTATACAAAAAAAAAAAACTACATATATATATATTTTATATATTATATATAGGCTGTTGAGAAAAATCTGTACCAGGACTCGTCGCTCCCCTTTCCCGGCGAATTGCGTATTTTTCACGTAACTCACACAATTTATCTTTTGACACTCTCACGCTTTCCCGGCCGAAGTAAAAATGACGAGAACGCAACGAACGACACGGCGACGAAGACGATTTTCTGCGGTTAATGTCGTCGACGGGAAAAAAAAAAGGTTTTGCGGTATCGCAAGATTTTGCAATTTTTTTATCTTAAATTGAATCGCTGATGAACGATTGAATCGAGCCCGGGGTCCTCACAGCTGGAGCCGTATGCTGATTTTAACCTGGAATTTATTCCCCCCCGGGAGCGGTCATTTCGAAAGATGGGTTCAATCAAACCTTTTTTACCGCACCCGGTCAACCTTTAAAGGACTTAATCTCGATTTTATTAATTTTTTTCGTACCTGAAAAATCACATTCAGTCCATTAAGACTATCTGCTGAGATGAGCTGATTAAAAAACAAAAAAAAAAAAATAATATTATTCAGACAGAAAATCCCATCCGAAATGGGAGCAGTCACGACTGGACCAAGAAATTTTTTTTCCGCGACACGTAAAATGTTCGTTAAAACGCGAGGACCGAGCGACGTAGATGCAATTTTATCAAGAATATCCGCGAAACTGAGCTCCTCTAAAGGAATTGAAAAACAACACCCCGCTACGACTGTGTGGAGCCCCAGTTCCCCTCCGGGGAGAGACTACAACTTTTGGGGGAGCTCCGAGCCGGGACACTCCGGGAAAACTCCCCGGCTCTCGGTGTGCACTTGACTGGGATAGAAAAAACTAGGGAAAGGCTGTGATCCACTTTTGCGGTCCTTCCCTAATTCGGAGATGGTCAGAATCTCTTCAGAAGCCGTAGGGAGCTCCCACAGCCTACAACTTTCTGGACTTTTGAAGCTCCACAATTCAAGGATTTGTAATTATTGCATTTTAAAATTATAATTTTTACCGGGTCGTTCCCGTGTGCGTGTGCCTCGCTCGGCCAAGGATAACAGCGGCAACCTCAGCAGCATCCAGGAGTCCTGCGCATCGCCGAAGTAGTTTAACGAAAGTCCCAAGTCTCCCAAAAAGGGGAGCTGATTTTCGTTAAGTCTATTCCGTAGAGCTTTCCGTAGAGCTTTGAACTAGATTACAGTTTAAGAATGAAAAAGTACTGCCAGCATAAACACAAATGACCGAATTATACGAACGAAGTAGAAATACTTTTTCAAACAAATTTGAATTATGAAATTTTAAAATTTAAATTTAAAATCTGAGCCTAATCGTTCATATATGTTATCAAAAGTAAGGAACATGTAGACCTCTTTGTTATTGATATGTTTATATTTCTTCAAATTGAATATTTCTATTGTGATTTTGTTTTTGCTCAGTTCGAAATTTTAGTTTTATGTTGATCCCAATGATTCCACTAAATACATGATGGAGAAAATAAGAATCAACGTTATAACTATTATATTTATATCCATTTTGAACCCTATTTTAACCCTGAAGACGGTAAATATGTCCACTTTTGAAGGGTGCGGGACCTAATCGGTGTTTATAAAGTCTCGCGAGCAAAATATTAATTTAGTTATCTCACTCTAAAGCCTTTAAACCCAGAATTCGTAAAACAAAATAGAATTAAATTTTGGTATCTGAGGGTTCTAAACGGAATTAAACATCCATGGACAATTAGTTCAATTACTCGTGTTCCAACACTTATTATTTGTTAACTACCGGCCCATTTCAATTACTGAGTTAATTCCTAAATTATTTCTATCACTTCTAACATCTAAACTTAAATAATTATTTAATGACATCATTCTTAAGGAGCAACATGGTTTTTCTAGGTATGGCCCACTTGGCTCTGTATTCAGAAATATCTTTCAGACCATGTTCAGATTGTTAAATTTAAAAATTCATTTTTTACGTGAATTATCCAGTACATCTGGAGTTTCAAAAGGTTTCCATTTAACATTTTTACGTTTTGCTGCTAACTATAAGCTCCTGAAAAAACTTTACAAATTTTAGTTAAATTATTAGAAATTAGATAACATGAAAAATGTATATTGGGTTACATTATTCATAAAACTATTGAAAATATTGGTAGTGAGTCTTCCGACGAAAATTATTAATTACGAAAAATAAAAAAAATTTGCAGATTGTACCTCGATTAAATAAAAATTTTAAAGATTTCTAAGAATTGTGAGGTATAACGAAATTGGTTCTGATAGCTGGTTTTTCTTTCTATTCGAGGTAACTATACATTTAATAGAAATGATATCTGCATCTGATTATAAGATTTCAAAAAATAGACACAAAATATTCAAAAGTTTAATAGATTAATTAGCAATGATTTTCAAAACAAACTTTACCTGCTATAAATTTAGTAACACTGCTCCGGTAAAATGACAAGCTCACTATTGAATTACAACCTACAAACAAATTAATTTCATTTGTACGTCTATAAATATAAAATTGGTATATTTGTAAAATAGTGCTCAAAGCGTTTTTTAAAGTTTATCGTACTTTAAATACACAAGTGAACCGCTGAACTGAAGGATAAAAAAATTCTATCTGGTTGAGTAAATTATATTATCATGTAATTTAAAACTGTTATAGAGGTTTGGTGTTTGAATTTTACCTTCAAATTAATAAAGAAGAGAAGTTTAGTCTTTCCCTTAATAACAAAACTTTAGATAAGGCATTAAGCTGGATTTACACCATAGTATCACCATACGACAGTATAAATCTGCCGACCGAGTTTTAACAAACTGAGCTTAGGTTTCGTTTATTTGTTTGAACACACTGTAAATAAAATAATTCTATCAATTAAATCTAATAATAATCCTTTGCATTTTTCAATAACGATTACAATGTATACCAAACTACATACTTATGTGAAATTAATTTTTATTAAATTAAATTAAGTATTAAAATGCTACTGGATTGTTTTAAAGTGCCAATTATCATTTTTAAAACTACGAAATACACAAAATGATTATGGTTTTAAGATAAGATTGATTTTAATATTTGTGTGTGTTTATATAAAAACATTTTATTACTCACTCAGTCAGTGACATTCTACGGAAAAAAGTAATTACTTTACATATGAGATCTTTTTCCATATTTAATAAAGACCATAAATATGTCATAAAAAATAACATTTTTTAAAATATTCTAACAAATATTAAAATGAATTCTACTATAATCCAGAGGGTCGAAATTATTTGTATATCATCATAGAAGTACATATTTGAATCGATAATGGCGCATATTTATTAATATTTTACATGAAAAAATTCGTAACTCAGAAATCGAATAAAGATGGAAAAATATGAAATAAATCGAGATTTATTTACCACTTATCTAAAGTAAATTTAATAAGATGTATGTGCTGAACGTCATATTTGTGTAATTTTAACACGTTAACGCAAATGACGTCTATATAGAAGTTAATTCACCTTATATAATTTATAGCTGAATAGACGCTATGTGCGTGCTTTTACTACTTTTATGAGAATTCTTCTGGAATTTTTACTATATAGTTCGGAGTAGAGACATCTAAAAAACTCAATTTTGAGAAAAAAGCATTTAAGGTTCATGTACGATCTGAGTCACTGTGCTTTCGATTGTGGTGTCTAAAAATTCACCCAACTTCGAATACTGAAAATTGCTTTTACCCATATATGTATCCCAAAGATGTTAAAGATGTAATTTATAATTTTGATTTCTTTTACCAATCACACGAGACGACTCCCTTAACTAATTTTAGTAAATTATTTTTTAAAGCGTTTCCTTTGAAAAAATTCTGATTGGGTCAAATAATGACAACATAATTTTCCATCAATTCTTTGTGGTACACCGTAATAAAGTTAGCAACAATTCCACTTGCTGCGTAACAACTGAACTAATTTTTAAAGTTGTTATGAGACAAATATGAAATTAAAATTATTACATTGAAAACGTGATTATAGTTAAATTCCGTTTTATTAAATAACCAGTATAAAGTGTGAATCATAAGAAAGGCAAAACTTGCAGCAATATGGGTTTTACATATACGAAAAGCCGGGCCAGTACATATTATTTAGCAAATTAAATAAATACATATATCTTTTATATTAATAAGTATATTTTATTCCGTGCACGGATAAAATAAACTTCAGGGTTTGCAATATTTTTAGGTAGACCCGGAATACGTTGAACAAAAACTGAATTTTGTTTTTGTGCTGCCCCTGAAAATATTAAATTCGACCTACATAAGCATAATGGATGCTATTCAAGACATGTTGAAGTTTTTGCATTCCTCTTCCGGCATAAATATTTCTAAAAGTCATATGAATATAAAAATTTCTTATAATTATATCAACATATGTACCTATATTATTTATACTTAAACAAAAACATTTAAATAATAATATATTCGAAAAGTAACATATATGCTGAATATACGAAAATCATATTTTATTCGCACATAAAATTATTAGTTTCTAAGTATATTTAAATTTCACATTGAGATACATTCAAAATATATTTAATATTATACTTAATAATTATTAAGTAGATGTGTACATACGAAAAATATAAAAAAATATACCACGTATATATTTCAAGTATAAAATTTTCCGTACGGGAACACCTTCTTCCGTGGATGAGGCTGCTTAAGGGTCTATGAAGCCAAGTGGAATTTAAACTAGATCTTTGAAATATTATAGAAAAAGGGAGTTGCTAAATACTCCCGCAATTCCTGAGAAGCGATCTCACGAAGTGTCGGGATGACTACTTAAATGGAATAACTCCCCCGCACGAGAGTAAACCTTTCTCCCCGAGGCGGCTGTTAACCATGAATAAATCATCCCTCACTCCCGAACACAATAATTTAGCAGCCAGTTTTTCTGTTGGGTTTCGACGTGGCTCCTTAAATTTTCCCAGACAAATGGAAAGGGATAAAAAAGAAGTTCCATTACACCGCCATAGAGTCGATATTGCGGCAGATGGGGGACTGGGCGTGGGAGGCCGCGAAAAAAACCGTCTTGAAACAACTGTAAGACACGGAGATGAACAAAATTCTCCTTCCTGACAGCGCCGAATTAATCACGTGCTGATGAGACCCCAGAAGTAGGGCGAAGTGGGAATTATTCAGCACCAGGACCCAGGAGACAATGGGATACAATTGGTGGGTGGCAGCTCCCGAGATAGACGAAGATGAGAAGCGGGGGGAGCCGCCTCCCAGACGACCGACGCCGCATTGAGAGGTGCAGCCGTGGTTCGGTACAGCAGCGGTAGCGATGGGCAAAAATCAACGAACACGGGCGGAACAAAATTCCGATGCTGAAGATCACAGTGACGAAGCTGCTCCAAGGGCCCCACTGCGGGGGAGGGACCGAGGGCTGGACCAAAATCAATTTTCATATCTTGTCGAACTGTCAATTTATTTTTCATTCCGCACGATTTGTCGGTGATTCATTGAAAAGGTTTCCATGTGCCCTGGGACAGTGCCCGGCAGGAGCTCGTGCCTGGGAAATCTCAAGCACGAGCGGAAACTGCATCCGTGGACATTCCCGAAGGGATTTTCAATGATAACACACATTACGGAAAAAAAAACGTTAGAAGAACGAAAATTTTTTCTAGGGCACTTTAGGAAATCATGAATTCAAAAATTATGATATGAGATATTTAGGAGAAACAGATCACAAAGAAACGGGGATAACATTTCAAATGCTTTTAGAATCAAAAATAACCTTTACATAATGAATATTTTTTTATGTTCTGCATCATAAACTATAAAAAACTTCATTGTGCCTTAACAGCTGCTAGGAATGAGCGGTGTTGAGTTTGAAAGCTGAATAGAATCAATATAAAATTATTAGTTACAAGCGAGAAAAACAAAACTCAATCAATAATGATTATATGTATGCCCAAACACAAAAAATAATACTCAATCAATATTAGAATATACACACTTAAAAACTGATAAAGTTAACAAGAACTTAAAAATAAGAAATCGAATATTGGTTATATGCATCCAGAAAATTCATATTTAAAAATGAATTAAAAGTAGATGTAAAAATAGAATAAAACATCTAAAGAATTTCATCAAAATGTACAAAATTTTACTTTAAAATGAAAAATAATATTATTTTAGTTTTATATCCTTTGTACATAAATTTAAATATCTTTTAAGGGAAAGGAAATGTAACAAACTTCTGCATAGAAAAAACAATTTGAATTTGACATAGTTATAGCTTATTATTTATCTTTCTATCTGTCTATCTTATTATGATGGTCTGTATTTTAAAAGGGAAGTGTAATACTTTCAGATGCTGCAATGAGTTTTGTGATCAAATATTAATATAATCCCGAATACAACGAAAAACCATGTTTGCTACATTTTAAAGTTAAGATATCTATTAAACCTGATATGATGGAGAAATTCTGATGTTGAATTTGGATTTAGTGCATCAAAAACCTTCGAAAAAGTAGAGTTTGAAAAATGTAGGCATGTGTTATTTTTCACAAAAACACAAAACCCTTCTTTTCATCTCGTTCTGCTCGAAATTGATGTTTTTAATTTGAAACTAATGCTTTTTTTTATATGTATTATACATAGAGAGATTTATTGTTTCATTGTGATACAAAATTCTACAAATAGAATGCAGTGTTAGGGTGTTAAGTAGGTAACTTATCTCCTACTTAATTGGACAGTAATTATTAATTATTTTAATTAATTAATACACCTAATTTGAATTCATGCAACTATGTTCATGTTTGATTGTTTTATATATTATCAATTTAGTTGGAGCTTCCATTAATTTTTAATTTGAATGGGTTTATACATATAGTTCGTAAAATTTGTGTTTAAAATAATAAAAAGTATTTTAAGTTCAAGTAACTGGATGAATTCGAAATTCAAAAATCAGAGAGGCACTTATACATAGGTACATACATATATGTATGATACGTACATATGTATGTTGGGTTTAATATGTATAACTTTTCTAATTTTAAAGTTTGAAATGAAATGAGAATGTGCAAAATTGCTTTTCTGACTTTGCATTTTGTACATTTTTCTATTTAAAAGTCAATTCGCGTAAAAAAGTTTTATATTTAATTTATGTAGAGAATTTCATTAAAAGTGGAGTTGTTTTCATTTTTGGAGTTCAATTCGGTTATGATTTTAATGTCAACCAAGTGTTCACCCATTCCAGGTATCAAACTTTGATTGAAAACGTCTTTCCCCAGTCTTGAGATTTTAACTAAAGGCGAAAGGTGTTCCCACGGAGCTTTGAGGACCAGTCCCCATCAGAATGGTTCTAAAGGGCGAAATCCTGCAATATTCGAATAAAAAATAAAAGCAGATGGAAAGTCCCACTCCGGTCGCTGCGCACTTTATTCCGAAAAAAAATTGTTGTCTTTTCACGACTCCACTCAACCTCCTTCGGCTGTACTCCACTCGAGCAGGGCAGACAAAACAAATTTTCAATTTGAGGTTACCCACCGCCAGACATCAGACACACTCCCGGGCGAGCCCTGCCTTTGTACCAGCTCCACCAAAACCCTCAGAGTCGCTTGAGACGAAGGAAAGGGCTCAGATCCTTCTTAGAGCTGCCGCTTTTGGCAGCCGACACCAAAATAACCGACTCTCGAATATTCCGGACCCTCCAGCGCGAACCAAGAGCCCTTGCTGTTTCCAGTTGTTGATGATGAAAATTGGTGAACTTTCGCACACTTCTGCCCTTGGAGACACTGCAAACAAAGAAGCGGAAATAGTCGCTGAACGACGCCCTTTTATTTGCCCTCTTGGAACGCCGCCAGAACATCGGAATATCGCAATTTCTTGATGTTTGCGGCGGCGGCGGGCTGCGGCCCCGGGAGGCGCTATGGGGCCGAATGGGGCTGAATGGGGCAAAAGCTTATTTAGTTTTGGGCAGATCGTATAACTGGATGGGGAATCAATTTACATTTTGCGCCTTGGATTAGAAAAGGAGGCACTTTGGGGAATAGCTCCCTTGGAGAAGGACTTTGTCGGTAGATTTTAAAAACAACTTTCGTGGAGGAGAACGCGAAATCTGTTTGAAATGGTATAGCCTCGAAATTATCATATTTCTCATATTAGAAAATTGAGGGTTTAGGACCTCCACCCATATCTCGGTGTCGAAGGTGCTGAAAATTACCACATTCGAAGAGCAGTTTTACTGTATGATATCAAAATTAAGTACTCCATATTGCGAATGGCAGAATGACACATTTTTTTCACATTTCATAGCGTAAAGTTTGATATTGACTTCGATACAGAAAAAAGAATAAAGTAGTTATCGTGAGAATCGGTTTTGGAAAATGTGAAATTGGGACCAAGACTAATACTATTCTTACGGTAGCAAAACCAAAACCAAGCCTCGACTTTCAAGACCACGTTTCCAAGATGACCAAATTACGTACTTTATGGATCGAAAAACATTCTGTTTTTATTCTTAGTATCTTTAAACCAAGCTTCTTCAAATATGAAACCCATTGGAAAATGAAAATACAAATATTTTCACATCTTACTTACATACATTCATAGAAACCATGTATGCATGTATGTACATATATTATACATATATGAGTCAATATTAGAAAAGGAAGCACCACCCATAATTTTTTTTTTTTATATAAATTAATTCAAAAAATTTATATAATTTCAGTTCTAAGCTATTTCTGAGAGGTCAATAATTAATTTTGTTGGAATCAAATTTTGTAGAATTATATAGCTTCTAACAGTTTTTGTGAAAATTATATAATTTTGTTTTAACCAAAGAGCTTTAGTAAATTGGTTGATTTATTACTCAAAATTCTTCTATCATAGACAGTTTTCTGAAAGGAGCATAGCTTTTAAGCCATTTTAAATAACAGATTCTGAACCCTTTTTCCAAATATTCACCCATACATACATATATTACTAAATACGAGTAAAATGAGACGAAATGAGTTATCCACTACATTAGGGAAGAAGTACAAAGAAATTTAAGGCAACAGTCTTGCAAATGAGTGCATAACTTGGCAGACGAGACCCAAGAATAAATCTTTTGATGACCTAAACGAAGACCGAATGTGCAAGATTTACGAGTATTATCAAGATCAAGACTAAAAATTTATAAAAATTCATCCAAACTGTGGATCCTTTCTAAACTAAATGTTGACTCAGATTCTAACAACAACTTAGAATGAAGTCATTATTTAATTTATTTCCAATTTGTTTCCTTTTTTAAATTATTTTATTACTGAAAAGAATTACGTTTCCATCACATGAGGGGAGTATGTTGTATCTTCAAAAGGTTAGCGTTAATATTAATGCTAAAATGAACAATTCAGTTAACCTTTGAATTATTTGTTTAAAAGTATGTTAACTCAATAAAAGACAAAATAAATTGATGAAAAACCAATTCTACTGTAGTACTTTTACGGAATGATATACTAAATATAAAAACATCTTCTATAAAATATTACGTATATGCTGAATTTCGAAAAAAAAATAGAGTTTCTTCTCTGCGTGAGGACTCTACGAAAGTATTTACAATAATATTTAAAAGTCGAATTTTCAATTTTCTCGACGTTAAATAAAATATAATTGTTTCTTCTCAAATTATATCACTATTCAGTCAATGAAACCATATGTACTTTTTGAAACATTTTTAAATAAGTTTAAAAGGTTTTTAACTTTGAAATGAAGCAAACAACCTGAGAATTTATGCAATCAAATTTCATTCTGCATTCGATTCCTTGTAGGAGGTGCTCTGATTCTGCTGATCTATTCGTTTTGGGAAAATTGTGTGCTCCTCAAAAATTAGCATATTTTCATTACCTTGAGTTGAGGAACAGAGCTAGGATCGAGGGCAGGGACGAATAAATCAACCATTAATCAAGGAAGTAATCGATTCCAAGGTCCCCAGCCCTGTCAGGGTGCCGCGAGAAGGTTTGCCGTCGCAGCCACCTGCCACGATCTCATATCTCTTTATGACGCCCCCGATTTTATTGGAACACTTAAACCACACCGGCGATGTCGTTATCAAGGATTCATGTATCCAATCGCGAAGGAATGTCGACAATAAAAGAGTGGAAAATCGAAAACTCACCGAGTCAACTATGCTCCCTAAAATTGGGGGCTGGAACCTGGAACTCTTCCTAGAAAACGTGAAGTGTTCCATCCGGAACCGTCCTCCTCTTGCGTGTTTTTATTTTTTATAGTTTGGCTGCCTGCTCCTCTTATGGCTGCCGGTTGTATCTTAATATTTGTCCTGTCCTCAGCGGAGGGGATCGCGTTAAACTTTCATTCGTCTCTGGTTTTATATTTTAAAGAGCGCCACCCATCCAGTTTTCGGGACAGATCCCGGATTCCTCTAGGACCCCATTACTTCGGAGGGTGGCCGGATGACAAGTTCTGAGTCATGGCTAATAGCACCTTGCCTTTCCTTTCTCAATGCCCGCCCACCACTTTCTATGTATACCGCAAAAATTCAAAATCACAAAATTTGCGATGGGATTCTTTTGTAAAACTCACCACAGCATCCCTGGAACTGCAAAATCAGCAAAAGCTTCTAAAAATAAAAAATTCATGAGACCGCTTGGTAGAGAGCTTTAAACGCGCCCACCTTCTATCGGTTGCAAAATCTTCCCATGGGACACCCGATGAGTTGTGGTTTGGTCTTGAGGATAAATCTACTTTTTTTCCAATTTTAGACCCCCAACGATGACTCCAAATTATTAATTCCAACTAAAAAGCTCATAAAACTGTCAGCTTTTGCACTTTTATCAGACTTTAATAAATTGTTTTCAATTCTATGCATGTTTGTTTTCAAATTTCACAGAAATTGAGGTATATAAGCATAGGTCGAGTACCTAAGTATTAAAAACGATAAAATCAATATTAAATATAATACATATGTGCATAAATGAGCTAAGCTTTTATTTTGTAAATGATGTGATATGTATGTACACCTATACTATATAAGACAATAGCTAGCTTTCGAAATAAATATAAAATATAGAGGTAAAATAGAGCATAGACGTTTGTATAGAAATGCGTTATTTTAAAAGTTAGAGATTTATAATTTGGTATTAAGACTGTTGGTTTGAACACTCTTCAGGGTTTTAGGAACATTAACCCTTAACCAATACCAGTTTCCAGGGTTTTAATCTTAGAAATGACGGAACTCCCATATAAACTTTCATCCCCTATTTTACCCCTTCAAGCATAAATTTCGAAAAATCCTGAAATATGTCTTTCTTAATTTCTAACTTAAAGGCTAAATACCAAATTTCATAGATTTAACTTCAAAAATTAGGGATTTTCATACAAACTTACATCCCCTATTTGAGATGAATTAGAATAAAGTAAAAAGCGAAAAATAGAATTTAAACTTAGTTAATCTCAAATTTCATAATTACACATTCTTATAAAAAATAGCCATTGCCTTTAATTATTAGTTAAATAATAGTTGTGTTTTTTTCGTTCGGATCAAGATTTGGTTCAACAACAACACGTGATCCACACTTTTATTTGGATCCGGATTAATGATCCAAAATATATACTATACATAGTAACAAATTATTCCACCAGAGACGCCCTTGTCACTTCTTTGTTTTGTGATGTTGGCAGCAGGACAAATGAAAAGTCAAATCGAATTATTGTCTGACGGGTCTCTGCACTTTGACAAATTTGACATAAATGTTTGACAACTTGGTACCAACTTTCAGATTAAAAATATAATTGATCCAAATAGTTTTTTTTTTAGATGATCATGATACTTGATCTTGATCCGAACGAAAAAATACATCTAATAATATGTTCGACATGCACAGTTACATAAAGCCAATTTAATGGTAGTGAGTTTTGTAAAATCCAACGATTTCTAAACTTCGACTGAAGTGAAAGTAAATAATCGTGGCTTGTAGGCAGGAAACAATTTAGGGGTTTTTAGGTAATGATTGTGTTGATGTTTATGCCATAAATATCTTAACTAAAACATCAAGGTCCCACTGTAAGGGGTCCAAGAGATAGTATTCTATTTCTTTACATATGTATGTATGTATAAAGTACAAACATATAGATATGCCAATAGTCTAAATGTTAGTCGAGTTTTATACTACAAAATCTTTTAAATAATTTTAACTGATAAATATAAAGAAAGTTTCCACATATATCGCAAATGTTTACCTATTTTTAAACGAGCATTGCGCTTTTCCCCTTCCAATCCATCTGGCTTCAAGCCTTATGTGTATACACTGAGAAAAATTGCGTACCAAAATGATGCTTAAATTAAGACGGAAGCGCGTTTGATCAAGTCATTCTTTATTTAAACACTTTCTTTCTTATATTAACATCAAACAGCGTAAATGCCTGGAATTACTCGTATTAAAAGAAGTACGTATGTAGATCTGATGTATGTTTTGTATGTACGTTTTGTGTTTACATTTTCCGTACTTTGATTTAGTAAATCCACGGTGATTACGTCAAAATAATACTTAAAATTTCTTATTTTAAGTAGGTTTTTTCTTATTATTACTCTTTTCTGCTCTCACTTTATAAAAAAATCAATTTGATCGATAAATAATAGTTTACTTTTAAGATTTTTGACTAGGTTATTGTTAAGAAAGTATAACATTCCTTCGAATGCGACTTTGGGTCTCAGAGGACACAAATTTTTCACATTAAGGCTGTGACTCTGTTTTGCTAAAGGGCCCAGTTGGTGATGTCGAGTCATTTAAAGTTTGTTCCCATCAGTCACTATGTCACTTCGACATTTCGAAAAAGGTTTCTAAACACTTTTGTCACCCCTCCACTTCACGCCCTCCCTTCAAGTCAGCAAAGAAAAATTGCGGAAACAAACCCCCTCACCCCGTCGGTGTGTCTATCTGCCCCTTTCGAGGCACATAAAAGGGCACTGTAAGCAGACTGTAAACGATAACAGCCGAGACTGGAAAAACATTTTCTCAGCGTTGATTCCACGTTAACTTTATTGAACCGAAGAAGGCGAGAAAAAAAGGATATCCCCTGGGTGTCAGCTCTAGTCCTACCTACCCCACCCCTACCCCACCCCACTCTGGCACCCGCGACCCTACTCCCACGGGACTTTTGCGTGGTGGGTGGTGCCGACGCTGCCGTACGACTCCCGAATAAATTGGGTTCCGGGGGACTTTTTACACTGAGAGAAAAACTTATGTAAAATTGTTAAAAAACCTGATACCATTTGTACTATTGCTAGTGCATTTTCCGGTCTTCCAAGTTTTTGGGTAAAACACCCAAGATAACTTGGGTAAAGCTTAGGGAAAAAAATGTTTAGTAACTACCTAAGAACTTTTGCAAATAACCTGAAAATACTTAGGTAATTTTATACAAGAAATTTAGGTGAACTACCTAAATATTTCGATGACTTACCTTAAAATACTATAGCAATACCATACATTGAGCTTAGTTAATAATACTAAAAACTTCGGTAAACTACCTAAAATCATCGCGGCAGGATATACAAAAACTTAGGTAACCTAGGCTTATTTTATACAAGCAGCTTGGGTAAATTACCTAAAGAGGCTATGGCAATTTTATATAGCGAGCTTAGGTAAATTACCTTAAATTTTTAGGGCAATACTGTACAATGTAATTCCTACTTTTGTTTCTTTTCGGTATATGAATGAAAAACGTGTTTCGCATCAAAAATAAAAATATCAATTCTAAATCAAAATAAACAATTCAATTAAGAAGAATAGAAATTGTTTATTTTGATTTAGAATTGATATTTTTATTTTTGATGCGAAACACGTTTTTCATTCATATACCGAAAAGAAACAAAAGTAGGAATTACATTGTACATTATTGCCCTAAAAATTTAAAGTAATTAAGAAACAAAAGTAGGAATGTAGGGATCATTATGTGTATTTCATCTTAAATAAGTACGAGAGGAATGCAAAAATATTTTGCCACAAAAAGCAAAGTAGAAAAGTGTGTGCAAGATATTATTAAGCCCCAGAAAGTTCAATTAATTCAATTTTAGAATTTTTTAAATAAGGAAATGCAACGTTTATTTAAATTTTTTTTTATTGAAAGTTGATTTGGTTATTACATGCAGATGATTATTAATTTATTTTATTAAGCGCTCAAGATCTGCTATAAAAGTTGCTACAACTGGAAATTCTTCCTGTGTGTCTTGAATTGAAAAAAGAAATTTTTGAATAAAAATCCAAACAGCAATACATTCATTTGGGTACTTTAAATTTAAGACAAAGAATACTTTAAAACAAAATTGCACTGCATCTAAATATGACTGAAATTGAAACTTCTCTCCATCAATATCTACATAAAAATTATTATACGCAAACTCATTTCCAGTAGCAATTATGAGGGGCTGTAATGTTGAACTTGATTTTATACACTCCAAGCGTTTTTCCGTCATTTTATTGGCAACATCGCTGCTTTGTGAGACTAATAAAGTAAAAGCTTCCTGGGAGTCCCTAATAGTATACTTCACTCTTTTCGCCGACACAGCTGAAATTCTAGATGTTGGCACCAAAATAGCATGAATCAACTGCAGAAACATAATATTCTTATTATCTGAAATATGTGAATAGTTAAAAAATGTTGGTTTAAACAGAAATATCTATTTAATATACCTATGTTAAGCTCATCCTTCCTTTTGAGTATTTCTACCAATAAGGCTTTTGCTGCAACGTCCTTAATTCTGTCCTCAAATAATGCCAATGCTACTTCGCAAAATTTTTCCCAACGCGTGAATGAAAATGTTTTATTCGGATGAATATAATGGTAGTCAATTTCAATCTATAATTAAGTTCAAAAAATAGTTAAACAATTGTAATGAAATAGTTAACAAGTAATAAGGATAATTTTTTTTTTAATTAACTAGACTAGCAAAATTGAGAATTAAATAGAAAGTGAATGGAAATTACCAATTCTGGGGCCTGAGAATATTTGTAAAGAGGCCAGTTATTAAAGATTTGCTGAAGAGTTAAATTAGAATTCAACTGCTTTCTCCGATATTTTAATGTCTTTTTCCAATTCAAAACAACTTCATCCCACTTTCTTAAATGTTTTAAGCTTTGGGACATTTCTTGAAACTCTTGTTCAGTAAATTCTAAGATCGAAAGGTTATTTGTGTGAATATACATATATTTAGTAAAATGTTTAACCTGGATCAGAAATGTCTTCTATTTCATTGCTCAATATTGACTTTGTCGACTTGGTACACGTTCGAAGCCTCCGCAAAGCGCGCTTTCTGCCTTGATACCTGTCCCACAGTTTACCTTTGGGTGGATATTTTCCTCTTCCAATAAAATATGTTGACTACAATTTATGAATTGTTATTTAAATTTATAATAATATAATTATTGACTTAGCAATTGATAGACTAAACATATAAGTTAATATTTTTGACTGACTGTTATAACCAAATATACTAACGAACTCTTAAATATTTGCTTCAAAACATAATACTAAAAATCCAAATAGGAAAAAAGTTTGACACATAAACAGCAGTGTCATGAAGCAACAATGGCCCATATGCTTAAAAACTGAGCTCAATCTTAGCCTGAATTAGATGAAACTCGGGTCTTCTGCGAAAACAAAAAGCGAGGCTGAGATTTTACTTAGTTTTAAGCATATAATTTTAGGTTTTTATTGTAAAAAAATATATTATTATAAGAAAAGGAAATAATGTACCATTTGTTCACTAGGGAAAATTTTTATAATTTGTTCTCCTAGGCTTTTACATTTTGACACCGATAGAGAAATGTCATTTTCAATGTAATATTGTATAATTTTATGAACAAGCTCTCTTCGGGCATCTGGACAAAGGAAACCTTCTTCAAGGTATCGTTTTAAAATTGATTTTCCTTGTTCTGTTCTACATATTATATCTTTTACCGACATCTACATAGAAAGATAAACAATTATGCGTCTAGCGAAAAAAAAATTCCACGCTAAAAATTCGAGAACTTACGTCATCTGAATTCCTACTGCTTGTTGATGGCGAACAAATGTTGGCGCTGCTGCTTACTGATGGTGAATTATTATTTATCCACGACTCAATGGAAGAGGTCATTGATAGAGTATCTCTACTGGATGCTGAATTTAAATTATATATACCCTAAATTAAAATAATTGATATATTACAGAAATATTCTAAACTTATAATACTTACATATTTATTTTGCCAAAGCGAAAGTTTATGCTCAAATATGATTTTAGTATTTAGGTTTACTCCGAAAAAAAGCTCATCTAAATGTCTTTCTTTGATGTATTTGAGTCCTTCCAATGTAATCTCTTTAGCTGTTCGAAGAAGAAAAGAATTTTCGAATTTTTATACAAATGAATAGTTCAGTGATTTAGAATTTTCGAAAATAACAAATAAAACAATACTAGTAAAACGCTTGAAACGAACAGAACTTGTAATTTCAAGTTTTAAGTTATTTTAATGTAGTTTGTTTCAACTTTAATTAATGATTGTATTGAATAATTACTTTTAAAATTTGTATTGTTATATTTTGATTTGAATCTATGCTTTTACATTTTAGCGTTTTCTTTATTTTGAATTATTGGATATGCTTTAAAAAGTACTAATGTGAGCTTACCAGTCAAAAGTTCGTAGAGTTCCTCATAAAGATTCCAATTACGTAAGAGGGATTCTAGAGATGCCGTGTCATTGTTTCCTGATGAGGATGCCAAAGTATTCGGTAAAAGAGTTCCAGTTGTGGGATTAAAAGCCGTTGAATTCGAATTGCATGGTTTAAATGTTTCTGGTGCATCAATATTTGATTGTTCCGGTGAAAATATATTATAACTGCTATCCAGAAAGATTATTTCTGGATTATCAGTGAAAAGTGTGTCTGAATTTACTCGTGGGCTTGCCATTTAGGTACTTTGTAAACTGCACGAAATACTGGTAGTAATAGTTCGAAAAATGATCCTTAATGATAGAACAAAAATCGGTATTATCACAAGCTTTTACATTTTTATATATTGTTGAAATAACTTTTTAGTCTTAACATAATTTTTGAATTAGGCAATATATGAGAATGGACTGGAGGCCCATCGAAACATGATATTGGTAAAATAGAGATATGATCAATATTGACAGTAGATAATTCGTACGCTAAATAATGATCATTGAAATGGCCTGGAACTAGTGAACACATTATATAGATATCTCTTTCAAGAACAACAATTATCTTGGTAATACAGTATACCTCAGTGGATTCCTCCGAAGATATTGATAAGAAAAACCCGGCCTTATAACAAGTTCCTTTATATAATATTTGAGAATAGCAAGAAAAATCGGTTGAGAATATTTTCAAGGAATTTATCACGAAATGCTCGTCTTCCAACACTATCTTTTTAGATTCTTCACAAGATAGTGCTTTCGGGTTTTCTTCCATTAAGTTAAAAGCAAATTTTAGTTGGAATTTTGTAGCTAATGAAATAAGTATGTTTTTTCTACTAGTTATTACTTTGGCGTAGGTTTTTAGTTCGCGATGTTTTCCCTCGTACCTAAAACACCAAAATAATTTTGGTGGTCCCGATTTTCTTATTATTCGAGGGTAATGAAGCAAAAAATGATGTTTGGGTTTAAGAGTGTCATCAAATAATTTTATATACAACTGATTATGTTTTTTAATTAATTCTTCTAATTCAAGCAATTTTTCTTCTGTAAAATTCGATGAAAGCAAAGAATCAATTATTTTAATAAACGTGCAAGTAAATATCCATACTTCATCGTTAGTTGGTATTAAATGACCAATTATTAATGTAAAATGATGTACCAATGTCCACATTTCCCTAG
Source organism: Eutolmus rufibarbis (assembly GCA_963920795.1). Classification (NCBI taxonomy): domain Eukaryota; kingdom Metazoa; phylum Arthropoda; class Insecta; order Diptera; family Asilidae; genus Eutolmus; species Eutolmus rufibarbis. The sequence continues at coordinate 36,418,965 of OY987206.1, read as the reverse complement.
CAGAGGTATTAAATTTTTTCTTATTTAGGTGAGTCAGTAATACATCCTTGAAAATATTTTCAATTTCAGTTTCTCCATAAGAGAAAGTATTTTTTAGTTGGTTAAAATTTTCAATGGTAAAAAACCGCTTATTTATGCAATACATTAAAATATGTGAAAGATTATAGTGAGCAACTCCTTCAAAAATATCGTGCATAATATCTACAGCGAAATTTGTTGTAACATGAAATGAAGGAATTTGATTAAACAAAGAATTTTTCGAAATTCCGGTTAATGACACATCAGAAATTTCTACACTCTTTTTATAATTTTCAATAGTTCGCAAGGAATCCACATTTTCAGTTGACATTGTTGCTGTTATTATTTTTTTATCGGTACAAAACCTGCAATAAGAATTAGCAGAAAAACATTTACTAAACTCGAGTAATTGGTTAAGTCCTAAATTGTCACCGATAACAAGACCTAAAATAAAATTTATATTAGTATCAGTTCCATTTAGTTTGCAATTTATCCCGTTAACTTCTAAAGAAATAATTTGTTGAATTAAAGTGTACATTGTTAAGTCATTTCCATAATTTTTAACATCGACAGCTTTTAATAAGGCAGCCAAGTATATTTGATTTAATTTTGAATTATTTGGTAAAGTAGGGAACGAATAATAAATAGCCGTAATAGACTGATTTCGTGCATGTGAACCAAGAGGGTTATTGATTTCGAAATCATCTATGTATAGGAAATATGGAATAAGTATTTTTCCATCGTACAATTTCTTTTTTTCTTGCCATAACTCACCCTGTACAAAATTGTTTAATTTACAACTTCTTACATTAAATTTTTCCATGGACTCAAGGCATTCTGCTAACACAAAATCTTTCTCAAATATTTTACGAAATTGAAACTCTAATGGCATTACTACACCTTTATTTACCTTTTCTGCAATTGCGAAAACTCCACTTTGATGAACATTTGAGATTTCTTTATTTATAAAAAATTCAGTAGGTTTCTCATATCCATCGTTTTGGGACAGATGCTTCAGTAATTTGTGTTCTGAATCAATCGATAAGAAAAGCTCTTTATAATGACTTGAAAACAAATCAATTTCAATAGCATCTTCTTGACAGAATTTAGTTGATAACACATTCAAATGTTCAAATATTGGCAACACAATAAATTCATTCACTGCTGTTTGAATATTTTGTACATCTTTTCTAGTAAAATTGTTATTATTGTGCAAGGTTAGAGTGAATTCAAGTAACTTAGTAAACAGTTGTTGCTTTAATTTGCTTATGTCGAACTCGTCGTTGCTTAAGTTATTAAAATATCTGATTTCCCTATCAACTGGCGCAGATTTTAAATTTTCAATATTGTTACAAGCAAAATTCTGTTGAACGAACGAATCAACTTTACAATTTTTTTCACACTCGTGTACTTTATTCAAATGCTTTTTAAAAGCTGAACTATTTTGAAATAATTGTTGACAACCATTTTCACAACATTCGTAGAGACTTGTTTTGTTAAACCCATGAATAATTTTTAGATGTCCAACTAATATCTGAGAATTTTCAAAACTTGTTTTGCAAATACTGCATAAAACCATTGCTTACAATTGTCAATAAATTGATGTATCAAGCTAATTATTTTTCCCCACACTTTTAAAAGACGTAAAGACTTCCCGCTAAAGTCTAATTTTCCATAGTTTTGAAGACCTACACAAAACCTTTATTGCATTAATTATTATACATAATTAATAGAGTAAAGTAATTAAACTTACCTCTTTATAATTTCACTTAAGGCTTCTTAATTTCACTTTCTTTCACTTTAAAATTTCACGATCCGATCCTTCTGTGTGAATAACTCTGAATGAAGCGCAACGAGATTAGTTCAACGCACTACACGTAAACAGCGTTCGTATAAAACATATCCTTCTACACACAGCCTTGGGGAATCAAGCGCAGACTTGTGTCAGAAAGACGCTTTATTTGTATATTTTACCCAAGAACTTAGGTGAATCAGCCGATTTATAGGTACAGTGATGGGCAAAAATGAAAATGAAATATACACTTTTGGTAAGGAAATTTGCCTAAATACAAGGGTAAAGTCAAAGGCGAAAGTTTTATACATCGAACTGTGAAAAATCATATAATGGCTTAGGTAAATATGATTAGTCTTGTATAAAATTTGCTAACGCAAATTACCTAAGTTTTTTTCGATAATTTACCCAATCTAAGGAAGCCTAAGCTTGGTATAAACCAACCAAATACTAAGGCAATTTTTACCGAAGTTGTAACTTCCATACAAAATATTTTACCCAAGCCGGTTTAGGTAATTTTACAATAGTTTTTTCTCTGGGTGTAGAAGCAAATCTGTCGACAATTGGAAGTGCTAGAAACGCAGACGGCCCTGCGGCTGTGGGCGGGGCGAGGGCTCCGGGGAGGGGCTAATTTAATGTTTTGAGGTGTTGATTTTGCGTTCGTTGACTGCTGTTGAATCGCAAATTTGTGATTTTCTCTGTTTCAAAGTCGAATTGATTGCGGGTGGAAATGCAATTTTAATCGGATTGGGGGTGGGGCTCTTCAATTTTCAATTCCTGTGTGATTTTTAAAGGATTCGGGGAAAATGATATTGGAAAATTTCTAGAGAGAGAACATTTGGTTACTTAATTTTAATTTAAAGCAATTGTTATAATTTAACTAACGCCTTCCCTGATTTGAATTACATGTAATTTTAGAAAGTTTACATATAAAATATTTAATAAAATATATAAAAGTTCATGTGTTGACACACATTTGCCAAAATTGAAAGCATTTATCACGAATTAACTTTTCAAATGATTCAAATTAATCAACGATAATAAAATGTAAACATAAATCTTCTTACCTCTTGTCATCCAAATGACATTTGTGTTAAAAAGAAAAATGTCCGAGTAAAAAGTTATTTATTTTAAAAATATTATATACACCACAAATGCGTGCTTGTCTGCTTGCGCGCGAAATGTGCATAGTGTAGTGCACTTTAGAGAAATTAAACAGATTTAAGTGGAATTTTGCGGTTGATGTGGACACTTCATTTTGACATTTTGTCAAAATTAAAAGTGAAATATTTCGGAAACTATAGCCGACCGCCAAGAAATGTTCTTCAGATCCTTCCGTTTTAGGCCAACCGGAAGGCTCCCGGCTCCTGCCAAATTTAGTAGTTGAATATGATGGGGTTATTTTTGTTATTAATATGGTTTCAATTGTAATATTAATGCTATACTTATAAATATTGATTTTTGTTTTTAATAAAACAAATTTTTATTAAAATTTTTACAAGTTAGATACTGCAATAAAATACCTCTCCAACAATTCTTGAGTATTAATTTAAGTTACATATATTTAAAAATAATCGGATAGGAAGCTTATCGAAAGACCGAACGCCAACCTTCACCTTTCTACTGCAAAATATATACCTATAGATGGCGTAAGTAGTCGATAGTAGTTGTCAATCTTTGAACCGTTCATGCAGAACTAAGTCATCGTATGTAAGTCAGGATTCCTTTGATTTGCTCCTCATGCATATGCGGAAGTTAATCCCACACATGATGGCAGCTGTGATAGGTTGCCGATGCATGACACCGAGCACCCGCCACATTCCCGTCTGTTCCCAGGGGACTCTCCTGTGATAATCTCGAAGGTGGTAAATCATGCCCGAGGCACGCCTGGTCCTCGGTGATGGGAGCTGATGCCAAGATAAAAGAACCTTGAGGTGTTTAATTAAATTCATTAAAGCCGCAATAATTTTAGCACGTGTGTAGGTGCAGAGACCTCCACACGGAGCTTGACGGCTCCAGAGGGTAGGTGTCGACAGACAGACACAACTGGAAGGCTGTAGCGAGTGCCAGGGGTTGAATTTCTGACAAGACACCCAGCTCCTGATAGTGTGCAAGACTAATGTTGCGTAACAGGCTGAGGGGATGAATTATTGTGGGCCCCATTCTCTGCTAATTAGTATCCTGAACATTAGTAAGAAGGGAATTACGCTTTATCTGCTCCCATCGGAGCCGGGTAGTGCACTCCTGCTCCAAATGCATTATTATACCTGTCTAAATATGGGTGCAGCGATGCAGATCGAGCAAGCCCGACTATCTCGAAAAGGAGGGAATCTAGCGCTCGAGCAACAGATATCGCCCCCGGATCTCAGCCAGCATGGAGTTATAGAACAAAATGGCAATTCTGCTCGCAGCAGAATTAATGACTATTGCTATGGAAATGGGCCCCAGTGCAACTTCATCAATTACGTACGCAATTTGTGGAATGCCACTGCTTTCCAGGCTGCGGAATATTCCCTCTTCCCGGCGCAAAACACTTAAGGGTGCCGAATGCAACACTTGCTTTCTTGTGGCTGTTCTGCATCTCAGAGCCGTCCTCACTCGGAATTTACAATAGTTGTTTCCGACAATTAACAAAAATAATTGCGTGTAGAACTCCTCCTTTCGATAAGGAGACCGTCTTAAGGCAGAAGTGAAATCAGGCTATGTAGGACAAATGTACTCAATAATGGTTTTGTGACACACACAAATCTTGGTTGTTGGTTTGGTTGTTGGTTGCTTAACAGAGAAATTTAAAACGCAGAGATGAGTGTGACGTATAACATAACAATATTAATTAACAAAACTTAAAAGAAAATTAAAAGTTTTGTACCCAAAAAATCCAAACAGAATCTTGTTATAATAGTCGTAGTTCTATTGCAAATGTAAGAAAATTAGTAGTACAAATAGTAGAAATGAGTAACGAATTAATAACACAGTACTTGGATTACCGAACTAGCTCTGAAGAGTCAAATATGTACAAAACTTATGAATATGAATATAAAATGAGTATATATGTAGTTCACTGCAAGCGGCGAATCTAACCTCAAGCGTTTTTTATGCTCCTTCTATCATCTACTGTTTTGAGTTCTTCAACCATCTCGCTCGCACTTTGACATCTTTCAAACTTTAGACTTAAAATGTCCATTTTTGACAACAAAGTACTCGAAATAGTTAGATTTTGACTTTCCATCAAATTTAAATCAGCGACGTTGAATATACCTACCACTTAGCATGAAAATTCATTGAAGAATAAAATTTTGAGACATCGCAATCTTGAATCCCGATTTTTTCCCAGAGATGACACCTATTTAAATCGATTTATTATCCCCAAAAACCCTCGTAAGTATATCAAATTTTATTTATAATTTTGGAGAACTTCATTACATTTGTATTGTATGTATATGACATATACATATGTATACATATATTCGCCCCTGGTACAAATTTTGGTGGAAATCGCACAATTTAAAATTTTACAGTCCGCCATCTTGGATTCGTAAATTATGACAGTCGCTCAAAAAACCCTGAAGTACCAATTTTGGTGGAAATTGCACAAGCTTTAAAATTTGACAGTCCGCTCATGAGAACTCACAGTAAACTTTATTTTTCGAGGAAAATATTTGTTACCAAGTTTTTAAAGCATATTTAGAAGAATATTCTGTTAAATTTATGCTGCAAAATTCACAAAAGTTCATAAGTTAAAATTCTACAGAATAACATGCGAATATAAAAATAAGAATATTTTTGTTTTATTCTATCACGGTTTTATCCTGTTGGTATATAAATTTACGAAGTCACGAAGTCAATATTATTAAATGATAATGTCAATTTTAGAGCTCAAACTATTTTTTCATTAAAATTTTAAAAATAATTGCCCGAAATATAACAAATATTGTTTTGTTTTCTTAAAAGATACATTTCTTTTCATAGTTCTGTGTAACGTAAAGTAATTGGAAGTAATTAGTTTGTGACTTAATTTAAAATGTTGAGATAATTCATCGTGTAAAAAAAAAGTGATATATTCTTCTATCAAATAATATTGGGTACTAACTGCAAAACCACCCCGATAGTAGCACTCTGTTCCTAGCTAAATTGATTTGTTTTTAATGAAAGCTAAACTTATACACAAATTTCTAAATATTCCCATAAAGTTTGATAAAACTTTAGCTGTATAATTTACGTAATTTGTCTAACTAAATAGCCTATAAAAGATAATAATCCCAGAGTATTTTCAAGTTCAATAATTAATTCTACTTGAAACAAACATTTTAAAACTGTGAAATTACTGTTGAATTTACTAACTTTAAAAGTGTCTGAGAACTAAAATTCTAAAATAAGTTTTCTTCTTGAGTAAAGCTCCGGCGTTTCAATAATTAAAGACTTAACATGCAGTTTAAATAATTTGAGTTTCGAACAATTAGAGGAATGTTATTCTACTTCGTTTCCCTCAAATAATCAATAAAAGAATTCTAAAGGTGCAGAAATTCTTTATCACAGCTGACTATAAATTGTCGAATCTGATACCTGGAACACTCCAACACAGATTCACCCTAAAAAGTTTGCAAGTTTATCCGTCCTTCTGGATGGTAAGGAATGCTGCAGCGTTGTAGCCAGAGGACTAAAACTTTGACCCAAGATACCCCTCCACTAGATATTTTCAGCTACTTTGTGCATAATTATGTCCCAAGGTGCGTATTTTGTTTCCATCCATTTTCCTTAGATGATACATTCCTTAAGGAATTTTATTTTGTTTACTCCTTAAATTTTAAACTTCCACGAAGTCCAGGACTTACAAAGTAAATGGATCCATATCCACAGACTAAGATATACCTTAAAAGTTTAGTTTGAAATTTTTCAGAAGATTGAAAAAGTAGACAAAATTGCATCCTACATAGACAAAAGCGAAACAAACATGTTTGCGAACTTCATATGATGGAATGAAAAATGTGAAAATTTTAAAATTATTATAAGAAATTATTAAATTAAACTCAGTTTCAAGTAGATAATTGCTCGTCATTCAATCTCTCATGGAAGTTTGAAGCTATCATCAGACGACGGGTTGATTGACATATTGTAATACTTAATGTTCGTAATCAAAAACGTTTCTATAAATACAAAGCTTTTATCATATATTATAACCATGTAACGTCTGACGTGAAATTTAAAAAAAAATTACCCTCTTAAGACCCGCGTAACTTTCAAGTCTCATAGTGATAATTTTGAAATAGTTTAATTATTTTCCACAAGATGGCGGATATGTATAGCTTATTATGCAATTTCTTCTAATTTTTAATTTTTATTTATGAAACAAGAAAAAGCCTATTATGTCTTGTACATATGTATGTTAAGTCGATAGTATATTTAATAATCCTAAGAATATAAATTATTTTTTTTACTGAAAGTACTACATATTCCGACTTAACATATACATATGTAAGCTTTATGCGCATAAGTATAGGGTTTCAAAATAGTGAACTTAAAGTGGGAAATTCAAGACAGCCATCCCAATAAGCCGACAAAATTTTTGCAAATTTAATGAGTTAAAGAGAAAATTAGTACTAAGGATATTTTAAGGTAATTAATTTCAAATCACAATTTGGAAATTCAAGATGAGAGATGAATAGCAAACATCTTCACAAATTTTTATTTATAATATCCAAAGGATGTTTTTTAATGAAAATTAGTGTAAAAGTAATTTGTGGCATTAATTTCGAATTTACTATCACAATTTAAAAATTCAAGATGCCGGATCCAACATCGGTTTCTATAATTCTACTAGCTGACCCGCACCCGGCGTTGCCCGGGCTATGAAAATAAAATCAAAATAATGATACACAAAAAACTAAACACACATATAAGAATTAAATTTTAAATGTAAACAGTTATATTATTCTAAATTCTAACCATTTATTCTTCGATGATCATTTATTTCCTCAGTTTGTGCGTCCGATCTATTAGCTCTTGCAATACGTTCCTGTCTTGCGACTTTGCTACATTGATTATTAAGGTTTGATTTTCTTCGTGGCATTTTACTACAAATGGAAATTATTACGCAAATAGTGCCAAATCACTGCCTTTATTAACGTAAATAAAAATAAAAAAATGATAAAAGACCAAAGTAATACTCACCTGTGAAAAATGTACACAACACAATGTAAATAAAATTAAAATAATGACACAGAAAAAAACATTTTCAATGCCTGACAATATTGGCATACTGTGATACTTATGGAACTTAAAATTGAATTACAACCCTTTTTCCATAAATAAAAAATATTGACGGTCACTTATGAAGATAAAAACTATCCTATCTTTTAAGTTGGACCAAACAATACACATTAACAAAATTTCATCGAAATCGGTTCAGCGGTTTTGGAGATTAGCTCAAACGCACATCGTGACAGGAGATTTTTATATATAAAGATATTTCAAATAAAAATTTGAAAACCAAAAGTTGGCAAATCCGAAGTAATTTCATGATAAAAATATATTGGAATAGAGTTGTTGATTTAATACCGAAACCCAATAACTGAGAATTGAGCATTTAGACTGGGTGAAAAAATAACTTGAGCATTTCAGAGATCTTATGATATGCAAAATTCTTTAATATTTAGTAAATTAGTGAAAAATCAACAATAATTCATCATTTACAAAAGAAAACGTTAAAAACCAAGAGTATACCTACATATAATAAGTTTAAAAATGAGTAGGAAATATTATTCTTCATTATTCCAGAAAATACAATATTTTATTGTTTTTTTACAAAAACTCATTGGTGAACTATTTTGTATCGGAGTAATAATAATGGGAACGTTGTAAGCCGTGTTACTTCAAAATCGTAGTATGAATTTGATATTATAAAATTGTTAAAACTGCTGTATAATCTGTTTTTATAGGTTAAAACTATATGCTATGATTTTATGCTATATAAATTTTTTTTATGTGTAGAGACAAATATTCGGCCCAGGCAGGGTTAAATGCGACGATCAACTTTAGAAATAAGTATGTATGTATGTAACTATGTTACTTTGACGATTTATTTGCTATATGGCAATAATTCTATAAATTTGTAGCAAGAATATGACAAACCATACATTATACGAGCTAAAATGCCTTTATCTTCAATGGCCTGGTCTAACAAACCGTCGAGTTTCGAGTTCTATAACCAAATAGTGTCTAGCACCTAAGTGTCTGCATAGGCTTGTTTGCGATTCGGTTAAAAGGGTGAGAAAACCCTTCGAATAAGCGCCAATTTTGCTGGACCCATGGATATTTCGGGGGAGCTAAAAGCTCTAATGGTTTCGGCATCGTAAAAGGTCCACGCGGGCTTTTGTTCCGTCCATCACAAATTAATGGTGGCAGCTCCCTTCAGAATGGACCAACGAGGAATTGGCGATATGCACCCTGTGGCACATTTGACTGTGGTAGCTTTATGCAAACTTTCCAGCTGTTAGTTACTTTTTTCCTCTGTTTGCTCGTACTGGCTGCGTACTGTGAATGGATCCTTAGAAAAGTAAAGCCACTCGCCCGTAGGCGGGTGTATGCATGAAAACCGGGATGATACCCGATCCCCAAAGGGATGCTGCATATTACGAGTAATATGACTGCTCTTTTTGTTCCCTATGGTCGCGTACTCTTGGAGAAAAATATGAAATTGCTCCATGAAATAATTTCTTTTTTCAGAACATTCGCACCTCGCGAGGTGACTTTCCTTTTTATACTCCGAAGGGACTAAAAAGTGGGTCGTCGTTGTTTCAATTTGAAATGTAAATGGGCCACTTAAGAATTGTGAAAATGTACCATTTAAAGATATTTAAAATCCATAATTAGGGATTATATTTTCAGTAATGGATGGATCGGATCATTGACTGCTTTCTGCTACTTCTATATATTTTTTTTTAAGAAAGCCAGTAATCTCTGATTTAAATAAGCAGTCATTTGTGTACCTAATATGCAATAAAAAATATATGTACTTGCTTAAAGTTCTTATTATGCTTTAAAAATGAATAGATATAAAATAGAAATATTTTTAATTACGATAGACCACTTACCAACGTTTCTGGTAAACAAATTTAAGTTTTTCGGGCGGAATATTGCTGGCTTACTCCGGTAGTAATCTAACACTAACTTTTGCATGAAATTTGGTTTATGAAAAAAAAGGTAAATTTAAAAATTTGGAAGTGCTTTTAACCTTTCATATTTTTATATTAGCTTAACTCATTTAGAAATACTAGCATATATGAATGTATATGTTTATTTATTTTTTTAATTAAAATTATTCTAACTGGAAAATAATAAACAAATAATATTTTATTCAACTTGAAATTAAGGTTTCTTCATAGTTTATTAGTAACATAACGTGAACCTTTGATAAAATAAATATCTAGCGTATAAAATTTAATCAGTTTAAATTATTGCTTTATTTTAAAAATAACGTTTATAAAATTAGGTTTTCTATTATACTTTTTTTACTAATAGCGCTTTTACTGCCAAATGTATGAACTTAGTTACGTTTTGTACACTAATTGTTCTTCCAATGTTTTCTTTTTTATTGAATATACATATGTTGATAAAGAATAAGTAAACAAGTAAACATAAAAAATCAACCATTTTCCCACCACCATCTCGTCCCTAAAGAGGTTAAGGTTAATTTGAGATTGATTTATCCTTTGAAACATTTTCAAATATTAGTTCAATGTCTTCTTATTTTTCAAAAAAATAAACATTTTTCTAACCCAACGAGATTATAAACATTCGTTTCCCGTATTTAGCAGCCCAAAAGATAGTTACCTCTAAAAATCTGTGTTGATATTGTTTTGATTTTGTGAAGTTGCTAATCCTGTACTAAACGAGCTAATTTTTTATATGTACATATAATATAATAGAATATACGATTAATAGTGTTCTCGAAAACGGTTCTATTGATTTTGATGATTTTTACAGAATAGGGGCTTTCGGAGACTATAAATGAATTTGGCTATGTCTCGTATCTGGGAAAGATCAGAATTCAACATGATTTTCATGATAATTGTTATATTAATTATAGTTATTAATTGCAGATGAGAGACAATCAAAATCTAACTGGGAGATAGTTTTCCAGGTGGTACATATTAATAAAATATAACGAGTTATACCGATTAATGCTTGATCAGAGGAAATATGCATATACTGAATAACTTTTTATTCAAAACGTTATACATATTTCTTTCTAGAAATACTAAGAAGGTGCTAGATATATGTGGAAAATAATTGTTTTGTCTAATTTTATTATATCGCCAATATCTGAAAATAAAAAGCAGAACAAATTAAAATATCTCACTAATGCACCTTTTAAACGATTTTCGCAGTCGATTCGCTTTTTTTAGTGGTTTTCACTAAATCTTAAAGGCACTGTAGCTTGGGAACCGAAAACCTGTTCAAAAAAAGCGTATGTAGGCTGCGGAAACGACAACATATCCTGCCAATGGAATGAAAACAGCATCCGGATCGAAAATCTGAGCAAACGTTGTCAATCCGTCTCAACCGAAAAATTCGTCCCCAAACGTTTAGCTAATTGCGGAGTACGTCGCCTTTCAGCCAGAAAGGATCCTTCGTCCAATGTGAAGGTTTTCGAGGGTTTTGGAAATTGCCATTCACCTTTCACTCGCTGTGCACCTGGAGAGCAGCATGCCCGCCGGGAATAACAACGACTGACGCCTTGTTACTCCTCGAGGAGCACCTGACGCTACATGTTCCCGGGTCCTGGTTCTGATCCTGGTCCATGACTGGGTCTGGTGAGTTGCCCCGAAAACAGCCAAATCGCCCCAGAAAATTGGATCAATCGAGGGTAGCGAAATGATTCCCGGGGACGACAGACGGATGAGTGGTTTGCAACAGGAATCAGCGAAGGTATCCCATTTTATTCAAATTCTCAAAATTGTTGGTTTACGATTGATGCTGTGAAGAAGAAAAATCAATTCCTTCCCATTTAGCAGGGTAAACACAGCATCCCCCGGCCTTTGGCGGGGAGCGGGCGGGGGCGTGCAATGGCTGGACATCACAAGACTTAACTACGGCCCGGCTACATTAAGTGAGGGATTTATCCCTGGGGACTTTCCACCTCAGTGGACTGATGACAAACGTTGCTTTTTCGAATGGCAAATTTTAGAGATCGCCCGAGGAGTTAAGTGCTGGGCTTGAAACTGCTCCTGGGGCAAACAGGTGATGCCCAAAGACTGGCGATATCTTTCAGATGACACGACAAGAATAGGTCGTAATTGCGTGGATTTTGGGCAATGGCAAGGGCTGGGGACAGGGCAATGCTCCGCAAACTGAAGGGATCTTGAAATAAACTCGTAATTGCAAAGTTCGTCGTGCTCAACACAAATTTTAGCTCAATTCCGAAAACTCAACTTTGTAAAGTAAGTAGGAACTTGTAATTTTCTTTAAATTTGCCTCAGATAAAACTTTGTGGAAGAATCTTTAGTACCTACATATGTGCATGTCATATATTAATTTATTTTCTTTTACTTTACAGTCGGTATTCGTATTACCTACAAATAAATTTCAAAAAATAAGACAATTGTAGTTTTCCGAAAAATTATATACAAAAATTAGGTATGCAAAGCATAATTAATGGTCTATGAATTCTAAGATGAGACTTATATCCCCCGGGATTCGCGCCGAGTTCAAACACCTAGTAAAAGTTCAAATATGATGTAAATTGGTATGCTAGGGGTCATTCATAAATTACGTCACACAAATTCAGCCGTTTTTAGACCCCTCTCGCCCCCTATGTCACAGTGTGTCACATTCAGTTGACCTACCCTTCCCCTAGTGACATCGCATTATCTTGCGTAACAAAATTACAGAATTACGATTTTCTAGAAGTCTGCATATCTTGCAATTTCATATTAGTATCATTTCTATCGTGATTAAATTAACTTGAGTATATTAATATCATACCACACAGCAAAAGAATTTGCAGTTTTAAGTAAAAACATTTCGTTTACATCCACTTTTTTCCAATTATATAAGTATTTTATTTTTATATATATTATATATATATAATAAATAAATACTTCAGTTAAATAAATATATTTACTTATAATAAAACTGCAAATTATATTTCCCGGGCATATAATAAATGTACTTCTCCTAATTTGTTCTTAATTAGATGTTTTTTTTGAGTAATGAGAACAAGCCAAAATTCATGAAGCTTATGTGCTAGCCCAACTATTTTTCCAAATAAAATATTAAATTCGGTTTAATACTTTTAACAATTCCATTCTGATAATACAAAATATTTTATATATATTGTAATAAATTATAGTCTCACTTATGGACTAGGTGTAACGACGACCCCTTAGTTAGTCAATAAATGTGTCAAGATTCAAATTATTTTATACTTTTTTAAAATTTCCTAGTTTAATTTTATTTTTATGAAAGATAAGCTAAAATATATAAAAGCAATCAAAGGGAATCAGTTCAGTTATAAATAACTTTTTTAAATAATTATAATGAAGAGTTTTGTGTGATTTCATCATTTTGATTTAAAGTGACATTAGCTTATTAAATTCTCTGATACTTAACTTTTCCCTAAAAAGCAAATTAGTGATTTTATTTGTTTCCTCCTAAAAATCGTGATCCTTGTGCACATTTTTCAAAAAGAGTTTGCGAAATACCATGATACTAAAAGCCGACCCTCTCATACAGCATAATGCCCTTGTCCTAAAAACTGAAATTGAAAAAAGAGTGCCCCCAATTCCTTCGGGAACCTACAACAGTCCACCCATCTTCTTTTTCCCGGGGATGGGGAAGGCACCATCAAATCACCGAAAAAATCACGTGGCTAAATAATCCGACACCTTGTCACATTTTTCCACAAATTCTTGAATTAAGCTAAACACAGCCGAAAGTCTCTCCGGGGATGGATTTTGTGTGAACGAGGAATGCTCGCGGGAAGATAAGTGAAACCGCTACGCGAGTTGGGGGTGGTAGGGCGGGGAATTTCTCAATTTGGCTCTGGTCCGTGGCCCACAAATGTTCCCGCCCGCCGCCACAGTAGAGCAGGCAATCGCTGGAAATACAAAATTATTGGTGCTATGACATCGTATCGATTTATCCTTCAGCAGCAGATGAAAAATTGGCAGCTATGAGGACTCATGAATACCTCGTACAGGGTGATGCGAAAGAGATTTAATTCGGGCGGGCTCCATTTGGGGCTAATCGCCCGTTTGAAAAGAAATCGACCGCACGCAGGGGGCTCTGATAAAGTCTACCTTTGAGGAGGATCCCTGGGGATCTTGGGGTATGGAAAAAAAAAGAAGGACGCAGGGTGGTCCGATCTTGTTTTCCTTCGAACGTTAGAATGAGAAACGTGAGGTAGGGCACTGTCCGGAGATAAGTTGCTTCCGGAAACCAACCTACTTCTTGGGAACGAATAAACGAAAAACTCGCAGTCATTGTGAATGGGTTCCCCATTTCATGGGAGAGGGTACCTACGGGTCTCTGTGGTTATTCAGCAGGGTGTACCCGGCCACCGGAGCGTTGGTGTGGGCTGCTCTTGATAACCAATTTAGTTGAAAATTGAAATTTCACGTCTTATTAGGGTCGGTGGATAGCTGCGACAGGCTGATGTCTGGGCCATTAGTGACTCTGTCACTCAGTGGCTTTATAAAACCCCCTTTCCCCCCACATGCCAGAATCCCCCTCCCCAAGAAGATGCTCCCCTAGTAGTGGGGTGTTGGCTTACTTTAAGTGGAATTCAGTGGCAGGTGTAATTCAATTCCGAGAGGATTTTCTTCCCAAGATGAATTTGCTTCTTATATATATATATATATGTTTTTTTCTTTTCTACAGAGGGCGCCACCCGCGCACTGTTTGTTTAGAGGCTTACCCAATCCCCGAGTGAGTGTTGCGGTAGGAAAATGAAAGATTGATGGAAGATGAAAATTGGTAATCTCAGTTGAGACTCCTGGATTATTACCGTTGTAATGTCAGGTTAATTATGGGTGAGCCATGGGGTGCCTCCCGGGTAGCAAAGGTTTAAGTGGGTTCAGGTGTTTAACCCCTCCGCTTGCATGACAGGCCAGTTCAGAATTTCGTGTATGAACGACAAGTAGATTACAATTAACAAGATAATTCGAATATGCTGCGGATTATTGAGATGGAAGAGCTTTGTGTTTCCTGGTAATGGAATTTTCTGGTAAGTATCACTATGAATTCCAAAATGTATTTCCCTCTTACCCCTCCCTCTTCTTTTCAGAGTTCGTCAAACTACCCATCTAGAGTAAAAGCGTTCTGTACAAGATCAAGAAACTTATTCTTCTTTTTACTTACTGCGTCACATCAGTATGCAAAATTCGAAGAATATCTTTTAAGTATTTAAGTACATTAAAACTTACAACTTGTACTCGTAATTCCAAGTACTTAGCTTGTACTTGTTTTATTTAAGTCAAATTATAATATATAATATATATTATTATGAAATCTTCTCACATCTTAATGAATAGAAACTCAAAAGCATAGATATACCTTGCAAGTCTAGGAAAACAACCTAAACCAATTTGAAGACGACGTGTTCTTCTTTGGAGACTGAATTCCCATACAACAGTAGGAATGGAAAGAAAAAGAGGACTCCTTCCCAGTCAGTCCAGTGGTGCCCCAGTTAAATTTTCTGAGCCTCCCTTTTGGACAGCATCCTTGTGTAACTAAACAACTAGGGGCAGAAAATTGATCACTGGTCGGGGGCGCATCCAAATGAAAGGGGCTGCCGAGACGGAGGTAAATTGGCCATGGAGCCTTCATCAGGGCAGAGCATACAGAGGAACGTGAGGCGGTCAATTGTCCGGCAGGACATAATCCGTCTGCACTTGAAAGTAGTCAAACAACTGGAAGACACGGGTGCAGCGGAGCTCCATTGATAGAGTCCGATGAGCCCCCACCCAGTGATTGCACCCATTCCCGATTCCCTGTCGAGTCCTTTTGTTGCGAACGATATTTACCTTGGCCTGACTTCGCATCCCCGAAAGGGTATTTGTCCTGGAACCCGTTGTCGTCGTCGACTAGGTCCTTGTGTGACCGCCTTTTCTACTCCGCCCTTATATTTTGGCGTGGCCCTATTTGCTCCGAATGGCATCCAGACTGCAAATTTTATGCAAAAGTTTTTCACTCTGGCGAGGTACTTGAGGAACCTTCTTCCTAGAAACCTTCCTCCAAACGTAAGTCGCTTGTCGCAACATCTTTTGTGCGCTGTAAAATTTTTGGAAGAGTGCGCCAAAAAACGACTGCCCGTGTGTCGGGAATATGTTCGGGATTAGAAGCTAAGTTATGGACTTAAATTTAATGAAAACTTTCTGAAAATTTATGGTAGAGTAGAGCAGCTTTATTAAATGTCTACCTGCATCGTGCATCCTTACGAAATGTGGATTGATGCACCTCTGAGGACCCGGCAACTCGGTCTCAGCCATTTCAAGAATGTGGCGATTAGGAGCAGTTGCAAAATTAAGAAGGTATGCGCCAGAATTGTTTGGTTAATCATTTTCAACGTTTGTTCGCTTCCGGCGCACTAGAGCTCGACAGAAATGTTCTGGAAAGATACCAGAACCTGAGTGCAAGGCATTGCCGGGACGACTCGGGAACTCACAGAAGTGGTCCCACAGGCATACCTCGAACTCGCTCGTTCTGGTGCCCAACTGCTTCTACGGGCAATTCTCGAGTCCACAAATAGCATAGCAAATGAAGACAGTACGTTTTAGTGCTAATAGCTCGTACAGTTGGGGAAAATGAAGTAAAACCAGGAGCTAACTAAAATGAGTCATTCTACTTTAAATCTTCTTAAATAATTGACAAAATTAAGTATACAGATCTTGAACGTTCAAATATTATGACAACAGATTAAGTAAAACATATGACACAATTAATCAAATTTTTCGTTTCTCTATTTTCTATTTCAGGAAGATAAGTAACTTTAATTATTTCACAATATTATTAACCTATCTAACTTTCTTTGCATAATTCCTATCTTTATAACGCACTTATTTTTGCAAAAGCATATTATTTTTGTTGGTTTTAATTTTTTAAATCCTTCAATTGAATATTGGTGTATTTTAACTTTGAAACTACTAGATTTATGAATTTATTAGCGGGGACCTTTTTTTATAAGTAATTTAATTCTAAACAAAATGCTGCTGAGAGAAATTTTGATGAGAAATTTTGATGAGAAATTTTGCAAAATGAAACGAGAGCAAACGATTTACACGAATAATACAGATTTTTCTGTCACACTGATTTGATTAAAGACACATCTGGTTTTTCTTTAAGTTTAAGTTAGATTCGAAGCATAGCATAGTTAACTTCTAAATAAATCAGACTTAACTAGTAATGAAGTTACAACATCTGATGGGAACTTTCAGCCTATTTATTAGATACCATAAAACAAGTTAAACCAACAGTGGTTTTAGACGACAGTGATGATACAAATTAATTTCTTATGTTTTTGTTAGTGCAGGAATTTGTATAGTTTAGATTTACATACAATACATTTTGAGTTTTTGTTAATTTTATTTTTTATTTATGTTTTAGGTGTTGCTAGAATTTTTGCTTTATTTTAATGTCTTAATAAGGTTTTGATATTACACCAACTAGCTAACCAATTTCGATATAAAGGTAAATGCACCACGCACTATTTTTTTAGAGTTATCTGAATTTTAACTGGTAGAATAATCGGATAATCGCAATATGGGAAGAAAATAAAATTGTGTTTTTTTTGCTATAGGTAGTTAATATTATACACCATTACGTCACTTTGAATTTTTATGAAGTCATTTTAAGCAAAGTTCTAAAAATGTCTATCGACTTCTCTTCTTTTTCATAGACAAATGCAACAAAATAAATTTATATAAGATTATACCTATAATATTATTAAAATTGTAAATTAATTTTATACATAAAGAAGCTAAAATATCCTAGGTAGGACTGTTTTTATGAATACATGAAGGTGTATATGTATAAGCAAATCTTTTATTAGGTTTGAATTTTTCAAAAGATTAAGATGTGTTTGTTTTCTTCACTCAAGTGCGATTTTCCTTGAGATAAATATATTTTGAAAATGTTAGAAAAAAATTGGCTTTTAAGTACTTACATGACTTACTGCGACTACTTTGCCTAAAAAAAGAAAAAAACAAAATAAAAGTTGTGATAGAATTAATGAAATTAAAATAAAGCCAACTTAAAATTAAATGTATCTATATTTTTCGAAGTATGAAAAACGCTTAAAATCGTAATCCTGAATACAAATATGTCTTTTCCATTCAAATTTAAACTTTTTGTGATTTAAAATATTTAAATATTAAGAAAACGCTTAAAATATTCTCGTAAGAAAAATTTAATTTTTCTTTTCTCTTCCGAAACGAGGGATTTCATTCCCAGGTGGTAGAAAAACAATCCAAAAATTGCTGGATTCTACCTTTGCGTAGAAAGTATTCAGAATAAAGTTTAAATTTAAATTCAAATTAAGCCCCAGGAGAAATCAAAATATACTCACCACAATAAAATTGGGGTTTTCTACACTTAAGGTTCTAAAAATTCCCATTGGAGAAAAAAAAATACCGATACACGAACAGCCTCAACTCAGATAAATCCCGATAACTCCAGCGACGGTTAAACGAAAATTAAAGAAATATTTTTATCCGAATTTTTGGAAACGCAAACAAAGAAAATCACTTTTCACCCGAAACACCGCGGAGCATCGACACATTTCTTAATATAAAACTGTCCACTCGCGCACTCTCGATATTTTCGCGAATTCGAATACTAAAATTATTTGCGAAATAATAATTAGCATTGAATATTTTTAATTAAAACCGGAGGAGAAAATTTGCTGAGGAGGCATTTGGCGGGCGGACCGAACGAAACAAATTGACGTTTACTAAATTTTTGCGGAGCCTGGCGAGAGACTACCGGAACCGATCGTAACGCCCCGCAAAGGAGTGGGTTCACCACGAAATTATCATAAATGAACAGTTTTTCCAAATTCGTCCTTATGTCACCTTTTGGCACATTTCCGAAAGTTAGCGGATCACGGTGCCTTCTCAGAAAAGCGGTTCTCGCGCGAAAATTCGATGAAAAACCGCGAAAATGTCGTGTTAGTAGTTTTTCTTTGTATGATTGTGTTTAAGAAGTGCTGAAAAATGTTGTGGTACTAAAGTAATTCCGTTTTTGTTTTCATATAACTTTTATTTCGTTGATTTCCATTTAATTGCCGCCGGAATTGTCGCGCCCATTTTGAGTTGAAACGTGTTGTGAGTTGCTGGGTTCTGAGTTTTTTTTCCCCAAAGGGAACTCAATAATGTTTCAAAAGACTTAACGTGGTAAGTACTTTTTGCAATTACTTCCTCGCTTCTTTGAGGCATTTAAATTAGACGAATCCTCCCATCCCTTATTTATTTTCCCACGTTTTTATTAGCTCGCTTTCGTTTCTGTTTGTCTGTTCGGTACAAATTTTGCAATAGATTTTAAACTAACTTCCCAATGAGATAGAGACTAGAACTTTTAAACATAGCTTAGAACTGGATGACAGTGCAATATTATTAAGTTGTTAATAAAGAAACAATTTTTATTTAATTATTTTTTAACAAAGAACCGTGTGCAATCATACTTTATTGCACGTATTCTACTCGATCATATACAGTACATAAAGACTGTATTTCTGCAAATAATACTATAAAGTTATTACGATTATTATGAAATCGATTGGGAAATTCGCACACACAAGACTAAAAAGCAGAAAATGATAATTTAAATGAAATAAAAAAATTTTAAATACTTACTTACCATGTTTTAGCTTCAAATTTTCTTTCAAACGATTTTGATATAACATGGATCAAATTAACCGTATTATGGAAGGGTTGACTTTAATATAGTATAAATTTTTCCTTTTATGAGTATTATAATTAAAATAATTTACAAACAAAAAATTAATAATAGATATGATTAAAGAAATCCTTTGCATTATACTACTTACAACAAAATGTTTGGAAACAAATTTTTTTAAAAGAGTTTGCAACAATAATGTTTTTAAATACCTTAAAATATATTCGAAACTATGACTAAATTAAATTCTTTAAACTCTTTTCATATTACAATTTTTTGATATGTACTTCTCCACCACTTTTGTTTTATTTTATACTAGTTTGACTATAATAATATTACAATGTCTTAATTTTTCTTGAATCAACAAATTTAGATCAATATTTTAAATGCTACATCATCTTTAGAAATGTGAATTGAAATACAAACAATTCTTTAATTTTTTGTGAAGTGTAATATATGGATTTTCTTATAAAATGTTTGACTTTCTGTGAAAATCAATAAGATTAATTGCAGTTTGAAATGAAATATTTGTTAGCTCGATATAATAAAAACCTTCATGAAAAATATCTTATAATAAATATTTTAACGCATTTCATTGACATGATTTGAATTCTACAAAGGTCGTCTTTCTAATTTCAGTTAATTTTCTTTGTGAGAACTTTTGATCGGAAACAGAAAAAAATTACCGTGACACATGAAGTTAGAATTAACTTTTCTATTCCATATTATTTTTTCTAGTTTTAATTATAAGGATGTAGTTAAATCAGCATCAAATTAGCAAAATGTATTTTTAATAAAATTCTAAGTGGAACCCAAGTCAATTTCACTAAAGCTTTCTAAAATATTGAAACCACCTTTGGCTTTTATTCCTTTGTCTGGCACAAATAGGGAAGAGGTCACACAACGAAATACGGAGCAAATATTTGTGGATTTATGGGTGCGACTAAAACTTAGCCACTGTTTACTATCGTGGAGCGGCTGAGGATTCCTGGGTTAACGTCTGGACATAATTTCTGTTGCCTAACTACCGGCCAGCAGCTCCGAGGTATTCTCAGCAAACAGAGGTACTGCAGCCGAAGGGCCCGAGGGCTAATTAAATAGTTCATTACGGCCCTGATCCAATTCCGTGATACATGGGGACGGGGCCAAGTGTTATTTGATTTTCATTTGATGCAGCGATTAGATTCTGTTTGGCTATGGAAATTAATACATCCCACTAACTCTATTAGCTGCAAATGGACAAACGCGCTAGCGGTTAGCCGGCAAAGAGCGCTGCAGGCTGCAGCAGCTGCAGCCCATTCGATCGAAAGGGCCCGGGGAGAGTCGGACAGCGGACGTCTTCTAGTAATTTTTTAACCCTTGAGTCCACACAAGAAGGCATTCGCCATTCCGGCTGGTGTCTGAGCTTCCTAAGAAGATATTTTCCGGGCAGACCACCTCCATCCAGTCTTTTTCAATTGGAAACTTTTGGGGCAGCCAACAGTGATCAATTTCCTGTTCGCCCTTGTTTAGTTACACTCCGAAATTGCCCAGAAAGACGTCTGAAACAGCGGAACTAGGCCAAAGAAAATAACGAAAAGTTCTTTTTTCGTATCGCGTCCCGGTGCTGCAAAAGTTTGAAAGTTTATGAGCCGAAGGGATTTATCGGTTCGTTATGGTGGCCAGTGATCGGGATGTGCACCAGCTCCCTTTGTGATCGGGATTTTGCTACAATTGAAAATTGTTTTTTTTCCAAACTCCCGATGTGTTTTGGGCGAAATAGTACAATCAGTTGGAAAGCATTTATGAAAAATGAAGAACAGGCCATTACCCATTACATTTGCTGGATAGTTCGTAGTTCTATAACTTTATTTGAATTGGAAGGGCAAAACCAATCGATAGAAGTTCAAACAGTCACCGAAGTTTTGTAGGAAGGATATGTGTCTGTATTTTATTCATTGGAAAATTATCCCAATAGCAAAGTTTTTACCCAACTTCCCAATGAATAGAGCCATATATTCATGCATTATATCTATACTTAGTTTTTTAGTCCCTATTTGAACCAAAACTATTTTTTTAAGAAAACTGCATTTCAAAATATATGAGACCGAGATTTAATTTTGAACTATTCCGCTATTCTTGTAACTTTGATTTGGCATACAGGCAAACCAAATTTTAATAGAGTATTGTCTCTACAAACCAATCATACCTTAGATGAATTGTCATATTCCTTTACTGAATCATAAAATAAAGAAATAAAAGAAATTAGTGAGAAAACAGCCTTGTCTTTAGTCTTTTCAAAAAATTTATAGATGATAGGCTCTTCTGTAGAAAATTGAAAGCATGTAAAATTTCCTATATACTTTTATAGAATTAAATTTCACATTCGAAGTAACAGACAAAATTTGTAATTAAATATAATTTACTAGAACAATTGCTGTCCGAATGGATGGAGGATTCTAAAACGACCCCACACTCAAAGAAAACCATTGACAAATTTAACTATAAATGCTCCAACGTTTTAGGTTATTTTAAATAATACAATAAATGATAGTCAGTGGACGATTTTCGGCACTTAATACGATTTTCATGAAAATAGGTTCTTGGGGTTTTCATTATTGAAAATGGCATTCATGTACAGATGTCACTTCCTTAACTTTCTTATGAAAAGAAGAACCTGCAAATCTAAGGTTTTCCTTTAAACACCCCTCCGATTCTAAATATAATTTAAGAATACAACCTATAACTACTATCAAAAATTAATATTTTACCTCAACATTTAATCTATGCTAA